>CM060684.1:220753741-223153741 GCA_030686995.1 Artemisia argyi
AGGTATATATATTTTTAGTTTTCTTTACTGAACATGAATATCTTTTTGGAAATTATGTAGATTCGCTTCGTAAAGATATTGTGCACAATGTATGTTCAGACTCTTACTTTTATCCCAATGGCTCCGTATATATAAACTTTTTGTCATAGTGCATAATGTAACAGGCAATATACAATTGATAATAAGCAATTATAATTCTATTCCAGGTTGATGATGTTCATCTCATACTTTGAGATTTGTTCATCCCATTTAACTGATATACTTAAGCTATGTACATCTCATATAGTCATAGGCCATATTGTCTCATCACAGATTGTGAATCAGAAAAGGAGGAACTTGAGTTTGAGTAATCTTTCTATAGACTTTTTGAAATCAAATGATTATGCTATTGCTGCATTCATTCCGGTTCTCATATACTACTCATTCTTGTTTCAGGAACAAAATGATTTTTCTAAAGCGCATGAGTAGGGGACCCATAATAACAAGAACTAATTGAAGGACTATATATGGAAAGCCTTGAAAAGTGGCAAGGTAATGTTTCAAAGCAGATCAATAATCCCAAAAAGTCAACTGATTACTAATAAACGCTAAAATTAGATGGTTGTAACCCATTTGACCCGTAGTATTGTTTCAACTTTCAAAGCAGATCAGCAATCCCAAAAGGTTGTTACCCATTGCTAGCAAACAATATTGATACGGAGTTCGGGTGCGTGTTGAGTTTAGATGTCGTACGTCATTTCGTTGAGTATTCTTTTCGAAACTAATACGTGTCTTATATTTTCCGTTATGCCTATGTTAGGCGGAATAAAGAGGCCAAGGGAACATATTAAATAAGTATACTCACAAAACTGAAGGAGTGAAGGGTAAGATAACTAAGGTCAAAAGGATTATTATGGGTAATATTGAGAAGGTAGTTGTTTCGTTTTCGTGATGTTTCGTTTATTGGCCCTCATTTAGCACCTTTTTTCGTCTTTTTAACATTTCGGTTTTTGGTGTTTCATGGTGCTTATCGGATATTAATGTTGCTTATACTGGCTGAGGTTACTAGGTATGTTGTGTTCAATCTCTAACATTAACTTTAGTGTGTGTCAGGCTGGGTTGACTTGAAAAAAAAAAAAAAAATGTCCAAGAAAACCTGATAGTCAAATATGTTTTATAGCCATATTATTACAATAATGATCTAAGTTTCTTTTTTTATAAAAAGGATTTAGGCTATGTTTGGCACACAAGATTGTTGGGAGATTGTGCTTATTTTTTTCAAAAAATAAGCTATTTAAAAAATAATATTTGTTTGGCAGACATAACTTATAAGAGATTCTAAAAAAAATAATCTTTCATAATCTCTTAAAACCAAAGGTTACTTCATGTAGCTTATAAAAATAATCTCTTTTTATAATCTCCAGCACCAGCACCATCTCCAGCACCAGCACCAGTTCCAGCAACAGTTACATTCGCCAAACATACCCTTAGAAGGTTTTATTCAATTAAAATACACTCTGGGTGACTATCAAATCATAATTAATGACCTAATTGACCTTTTTTCTTATCAGTTATTCGTCTTTTTATCGCCACATAGAGACAAACCATACCTGGACAGACAAATTTACAAGTAAATGAGTCAAACCCATATAAGGGAAGTTCCTTCTTTTCAAGTCAATGCGTCATAAGTCTGTTAATATTTGTGGTTTTCTTTCGTTGATAATTTTGAAATGGGAAAATACTTGGAGATTAGAGTCGGTAAAATTTTAAGCTTCGAGGTTAAAGGGGATGGACAACTCATATGTAGCTTACATGTAATTTTGATAAAAATTAGTTTTGATCTACAGCTTGGACAACTCAGCAATCCCCTGGTTTCCAGTTTTAATCGTCTACTAGGGACACTCCCTCAGTTTCACATAAAGGTTTGCAGGACGTCCTACCAAAATCTCGGTTGGGTGGTCATAGTTCACAAATGTTTATCAACAACTCAACAAGTAGTTTACTATACCACTTTTCTTTTTTTCAATGTTTTGAAACCCGGTTTGACCGGTCGAACTGGTTCCGGCTTAGATAACGGGTCAAAAGAAACCGGTTTTTAAGAACTCAAAACCCAGTGTGATCGGCCGGGTTTTACCCGTTTCTATAATTCCGGCTGGGTTTGTCATTAAATCTTTTATATGTGTTCCACATTGTTTTTACAAGTTTTTAAAGGCTTTAAAAGCTGTTTAGACAGGTTTTTAAGGTATTTAAAACACTTTCTATATGCTATTTGGACAGCAGAAAGATGGGCTGTTTGGACAGGCTTATATGGTGTTTTAACAGCTTTTATATGTTGTTTGGACATAGCCTTTACATGGCTGTTTGGAAACAAGTTTTTGCAGCAATTACATGCACTTTTTTTTTTTTTTTTTTTTAAAAAAAAGCAATTACATATTTGTATGTTGTTTTTTAGCAGCAATTACACCTTTTGTATGCCGTAACACTATTTTTTACAGCAACTATGTTTTTTTTTCAGCAATTACATGTTTGTATGCTGTTTTTTTTACAGTGATTGGCAATTAGATACTTTTAAAGGTTTGTAAGCTGTTTTTCAGAGCAATTATATGCTTTAATCTTAGAATAGTTCCTAAGAGGTAAAACTCTAAATGAGACTATAAGTGGTTAAACAGATCATGAGCATGATATTACACTCTTTGTTTCAGGATATTCTCTGCAAGTCGAATGGTCTAATTGTGAAATTGATCAGAGTGAAGGTGTATGCGATCAAACAAATAGATAGCATTACTTATTACTGTATGATAGAAAGATGGAAGAGAAAAACCGTCTTACCGCTTTTTGATGTTGGAGTTGAAGTTCCAACGCTTTCTCAAGTCTCGTGACAATCTCATCAATATTTGGCCGCTGCGATCGTTCTTCGTTCAAGCAGTCACACGCTGTTTCCGCGAAAATGTTAAATGATTGAGAGTCCATTTGACTCCATAGATCCCAATCAATTATTTCATCGAGTCTTTTCTCTCTATAATGGGTAATGGCCAGCGGAGCCAAATACTTGTTACTATCACTGTCGATTACTGCTTTTCTACCACAGAGCACTTCAAACAGTACTATCCCAAAGGAGTACATATCTGACTTGTGGTTCACAGTGTTAGTCTCCACAAGAGTTGAGTCTACATACCCAGTTGTATACCGACATGCACCATTATTGAAAGAATTGTGCCTTTGAGACGCTTCAATCTTCATGGAACGTTCAAAATCAGATAACTTGGGTTCCAAATCATCATTTAATAAAACTGTGCCACTGTTGATTCCCCGGTGTATTACGCTGAAGTCACGTTGCTCGTCATAATGAATATAACTCAACGCTTGCGCAATACCGACAGATATCTCCAATCTTCACACCCATGTCAACAACATCGGGTCACTTAGATAGTTGCTGAGACTTCCCCTGGTCTCAAGCTTGATAATGATGATTTTCTCATCATTCTCATCACAAAACCCAACAAGAGAAACCAGATTTTTATGCTCAAGACTAGAAAGCATTGAAATCTCCATCCAAAACTGTTGTTCTTTTTCATCATCCCTTTCTTTTTTTAATCTCCGAGCATCAATTTTAATCAACTCACCGGACCACAAGAGCTGTCCCCCGTAATAGTTATCAAAATCAGTTTTTCTCCAGCAATTTTTTTCATCAAAGTTGTTGGTGGCGGATAGTACATCTTCAAGGGGGATTTTTAAGTGAGCAAAGTCCTCATGATTGACTGAAGACATCATGTATCTATCTGTTTGTTAATCTGAACAAAAAAGGAAGGAGTGTTTGGGTGATATACAAAAATGTGTTCGGTCTAGTATTAGTTGCATTATTATTGTAGTGGACTATTGACTTTTTGACCATTACACAAATTGTCTCTACTCCAGCGTATAAGAAACGTCCTGGTAAAAGTTTTAAGTAATAAATAACAAAACAACAAACACTAAAGAAACTAATTTGAATTTGTAACTAAAACATTAAATACACCACAAGTGGAAAACTAAATGTACATGATGAGAAACTTCTCAGCAACTTCTATGAAATGTCAATAAATAATATGAAACCTGCCTTTCAAAAATTCGAATACAGATTACATGAACAATCCAATGAATATTAATGTTGGTGATTTGAAAAAAATACACACGGAGATATTGAGATGATATGATAATGATAATAACATGAAAATGCTTTCTTGAGATTTTCTTAATCACGATTAATATGTAATAAAGGGAATGAAATAAATTCAAATAATGTAAGTGTGTGACCTCATATCAGTTACAAGTTAAACAGTTGGCATACAACCCAATTCTTACAACGCAATAAGCACGTTGAATACTCATATCTATGAGTATTCAGTTATTTAGACATCTTGATTACTACTAATGTTGATTAAAATATAAACACTATGTAAAATATTTTGCATGATCATGACATTTGATGCTCCATTCTTTAATAAAGAGTTTTCAAGAGTTATGCTGGTTTATACGATAGCACTCAATTAAAAACCAAATCTCCACTAAAAAATGTGCCAGTTTCTTATAGGAACAATTCTAAGCTACTGACTCAAGATAGAATGGTATGGGCTCAAGGAAATGATTTGAGGTGTGCTCTATGTAAAAGTTGTGGTGATAATCATAGCCATTTGTTTTTTGAATGCCCTTATTCTTGGAATGTATGGAATGTGATAAATAGAAAGGGGAGATGCATAAGAGGTGGTAATAGCTTAAACAGTGTGGTAAATCATCTAGCAGTAAGTCCTCTAAAGAAAAACATTTGACAAATTGTTGACAAGCTTATTCTATCCCCCACTGTGTACCATATTTGGAATGAAAGGAACAAAAGAACATTTCAAAATGTCATGAGAACGGAAGATGAACTACTGGTGGCAATCACTAGTATTAGTAAATTGTTGTAAAAGTGGCTGACACATGGGGGTTAACATTGTTGGTTTTATAGACAAAATAATAATAGTCGTGTGTTAGGATCGAACTTGAGATCACGGGATTGCACACAATACGTATGAAGAGGAAATGTAATAATTATTTATAAAATGTTATAATTAATTATTAACACAAAACAATTAAATAATAATTAGTATTATTGATTAATGACTAATTAATTATTGAACGAAGATTAGGAAACTAATTACTAGACATTACATGGAAACAAGAGAAGGTTCCGGAATCCCTCTTGGGACACCAAAACCGATCGGCCCAAAGGGAGGATCCACCTCCTTTGTGCCTTGAGCTCCAAGTAAAGTCTAGTATATAAGCAAACCCAAGGTGAAGGTTTTTCTCATAACTTGTACACACACAACTTGGTGTTTTTCTTCTCCTTCTTTTCTTTGGTCGACCATCAAACCGAACACCCCTAAGGGTTTCGATTTCTTGCACCTAAAAATTGTTTTGTGTTATTACTTGCATAAACTTTTCCTTGAATTAGTACGTGTGTACAAGAACGTGAATCAAACACACTATTGTTTGATTCTTGGATTGAATTACAAAACGGTAAGGGGTAATTCATATAATCCTTATAAACCCTAATTAGGGTTAATTGGTTCCGGAAGATTGCATTGATTCTTGTTCGGGCTAGAATCACTACGGTATGTTTACTATTTAAATTAATGATTAATTAATTACATGTTATTCGATCTATTATAATTGCTTCCGCTTATGCTCACTTTGATGTTCTTGGTTTATTAATATGATTGTCATGATATAATAATTCCAACAGTGGCATCTAGAGCCGTTATAATGTGTAATTAATTATCGCAACGCATAAAAATTGGATTTGATTCGTATAGTTACATGTTTTTTTTAGGGTTTGTGTTTTTTTATCCCTAACCCTAATTTGGGTCGATTGACCTTTAAGGGGTTTTAGGGTTTTGATTTTATTTTTTTAAAAAATTGACTAGAAACCCTAAGATGTCATGTAATTGTTTATGCGTTTTAGTAAACGATCTTGGTGCAATATGTTAATTGTTAAGCTAAATCCATGAAAAGTGCATGTTTGCATGGATTTTTTTTTATTGTGTTATTTAAATGGTTTAAATTGCTTATATATATTAATGGTTAAGTTATATATTAAAACATGTAAATTTTAATAGATGTCGAATTGGGGAAGACTCCAATATTAAGTAATCAATTATGTGCTATGTGGTATTTATTTAATTTTGGCTTACGCAATCGATTTATCGATGTATGTGGCTCTTTTTCTAAGAAAAAGAAAGCCCTAATTGAATTAATACGTTTTACGCCTAGATTTGATTATTAATAGGACTCTTTAATAAGATTTGCATGTGGCTACATGTTTTATACATATTTAATTGTTATGATTATGTATATGTGTTTATTTAGTTGTTTTATTTTTTATTGCAAATTACTTGTTTTGTTTATTTATTGTGTTAGACATGTTTATATAAACGAAAAGGGTAATTTTTTTGAATAGAAAAATAATACGGACTAAATAATGGCGAAATTGTTTTGGTTTTTAAGAGTTAAAATTTCAAAGGATTGGTTGATTGATGTTTTTGTACGTAATGGTTAAATAGGCTCGACCGAAGTTTACACACTATAAGATGGGTATAAGGATGGCATCGCATTAAATTGTGGCCTTAGATAGACAACATTCATGTCTTAACGCTCGTTTGTGTGTAAATTAGACTTACCGAACAACCATTACATGTACATTGTCATCTTAAGGGTGAATAATCCACAATTCCACAATGATTATCCGAAACACTATGCCTTAGGGCGTATGCAAAAGTACGATATAGTGGACGATAATTGATGGTTATTCTTTAATTGGTGAACCCGATACCTCAATCAAAACTTTGCTATTTTACTCTTAGCTAATTGGTAATAAAAATGTTTTGTAAAACCAATGTTATGAAGTTGTATGCATGCTTCTTCATACATTATTTTGATCACATCAAAATATTAATACCCTTATAAATTAAGTTGAATGCCATCTAATTAAGAACACTTGAAGTTGTAATTTACGTCATAGTGAGACTTGGCTAGATTGCAATGGAAAGGTAAATTTCATAAATTCATTGCTAGCAGATCAACTGATGTGATGGATTTGTGAATTTACAGTTTTTAAGTTAGACGACTTAAATTGAGTAGGAAGTGAGACTTGGACTCAAGGCATTAAGATGGGGACTAAACATGCTTACAATACAAATGTTTTGTGATTGTAAATCCCATACATCTAGGAATTGGACAAATGTTATGCCAATTACTTGTACGACAAGTTACCTCATATTATACTTTCACTACTAGCAGATCAACTGAATGTAATGAAACTATGTTTATGGAGGATCCTAGTTTTCAAGATTATTCTATGGATTTATTTTCCTTAGGTATTTTAATTTTCTTGAAAAATTGTATTATCAAAAATACTAATGTTTTGAACTTTCTTTATCTGTAGAAATGGCTCAAACTGATAACACCAACTTACGTTCTGTGTTCAAAACTTATTTTGAACGAGAAAAATTGACTGGCTCGGAAAATTTCAATGATTGGTACCGTTCACTAAGGATTGTCCTGCGAGTGACTGGTCAACTCGAAATCTTGAAAACGCCTTGCCCTGCTGAACCTGAAGGCACGGCAGCTACTGAAGCTGCTAAAGCCAAATGGAATCTTGATACCAAGGAACATATTGATGTGGCCGCAATGATGTTAGGGGGAATGTCCACAGCTCTTCAAAGACAGTTTGAGGAGTATTTTCCCAAGGACATGATTGATGAACTCAAGAAACTTTATGAGAAACCATCAAATGTAGAGATTTACGATTTGATGGAAGCTCTACATGGTTGTAAGCAAGGTCCTGGTGAACCTGTGAGTGCTCATGTGTTGAAAATGAAAAGTTACATGGATCAACTACAAACACTTGGGAAACCCTATGACAATGATATGGCTGTGCACTTAATCAATAGATCCCTTGATAAGGAATTTAGTGGTTTTGTGAGGAACTTCAATATGCATTGCGTGGGGAAGACTGTAAGTGAATTGCATGCACTGCTCATTGATTATGAGAAAGGTACACCACAAAAGGCTCCTACGCCCCAAGTACTAGCAATACAAGGGGGTAGAATTAACAAGCCAAATGTGAACAAGAAGAAGGGTAAAGGAAAGAAGAAGGCTGATAAGAATAAGCAGGTTATGGCTTATCAACCACCTCAACCTAAGAAGAACCCTCCTATCAAGAATAATCCAAAGAAGGATCAAGGATGCCATTACTGCAAGGTGATGGGCCACTGGAAGAGGAATTGTCCTCTTTATCTCGATGACTTGCGAAACAATAAGGTTAAGAAGACTGGGCACATGGGCGCCAGCACTTCAGGTAACTTATTTGTCATTGAATTATTTACTTTATCTCGTAAAATAAATTCCTGGGTATATGATACTGGATGTGGTATTAATATTTGTAATACACTGCAGGGGTTTAGAGAGGAAAGGAGACTAGCTTATGGGGAGCAATTTCTGCATGTGGGAAATGGAGCACAAGCAGCGGTTGAAGCCATAGGAATGTTTGATTTAGTTTTACCTTCGGGTTTAGTACTTTGTTTAAACAATTGTCATTATGCACCTTCTATAATTAGAGGTGTTGTTTCCTTTTCATGTTTGTTGGATCTTGGTTTTTCTCATACTATTGATGGCAATAAAATTTATGTTTCTTTAAATGGTGTATTTTATTTTAATGCTATTGCTGTGAATGGTGTGTTTGAAATTGATATGAATAATTGTGTGACTTCCAACAATAATAATAATTCGATGTACAGCATAAGTAAGAGAATGAAGTATGACTTGAATTCGTCTTACCTTTGGCACTGTAGACTTGCCCATATAGGCAAGACTCGCATGCAAAAGCTGCAACGTGAAGGGCTTTTGAATAATATCAATGATGAGTCATTTGATAAATGCGAATCTTGTATTTCTGGGAAGATGACGAAGAAACCTTTTCATAGTAATATGGAAAGAGCTTCGGATCTACTTGGTTTAATACACACGGATGTGTGTGGACCACTTAGACATGTGTCAAGGAGAGGTGCTGTCTACTTCTTAACTTTTACGGATGATTTCAGCCGTTATGGTTATGTTTATTTACTTAAACATAAACATGAAGTGTTTGAAACATTTAAAGTTTTCAAAGCAGAAGTAGAATTGCAATTGGGAAAGAAGATTAAAGCTCTTCGTTCTGATCGAGGTGGTGAATACCTTAGTCAAGATTTTAAAGATTTCTTAACTGAGAATGGAATTGTTCAGAATCTCACATCTCCATATACTCCACAACAAAATGGTGTATCTGAGAGAAGGAATCGTACATTGTTGGACATGGTTCGATCAATGTATAATCTTACTAACCTTCCTTTGTCTTTTTGGGATTATGCTCTTGAATCAGCTGTTCGTATTTTGAATATGGTTCCCACCAAGAAGGTTGATAAGACACCATATGAGATATGGACTGGAAAAGCTCCGAACTTGTCTTATTTAAAGGTCTGGGGTTGTGAGGCGTATGTTAAACGTGACTCACAAGATAAACTCCAACAAAGATCTGTAAAATGCATTTTTGTAGGATACCCTAAGGAAACTATGGGTTACTACTTTTACTACCCACCTGAGAACAAAGTGTTTGTTGCTAGATATGGTGATTTTCTTGAAAGTGAATTTGTGGTTCAAGAAATCAGTGGGAGAGTATATGATTTAGAAGATGATCTAAATAATGCATTGCCTTCAGAAAACACTAGCACACTTCCTATAGAACCGGAAAGTCTGGGTCCTCCACCGGAAGTTGAAGTAATTCCCATTCGCAAATCTTTGAGATCTGTGAAAGCTCCTGACCGTCTATGTCTTAATGTAGAGGTCGATCAGCATACACTAGGGGATCTTAATGAACCTACTAGTTATAGAGCTGCCATTAATAGCCCTCAAAAAGCTAAATGGAAAGCTGCTATGGATGGGGAAATACAATCCATGCATGACAATGAAGTCTGGGAAGAAGTTGACTTACCTCCTGGTGCCAAGGTAGTTGGGAGTAAGTGGCTTTACAAAATCAAGACTGACATGGATGGATATGCACACATTTATAAGGCTCGTCTAGTTGCTAAAGGTTTTACTCAAACTTTTGGAATTGATTACGAGGAGACATTTTCTCCTGTAGCAGACATAAGAGCTATAAGAATTCTCATAGCTATAGCAGCGTACTATGACTATGAGATTTGGCAAATGGATGTGAAAACCGCTTTCTTAAATGGTCATCTAGATGAAGACATCTATATGGCACAACCAGAAGGGTTTGAAAATCCAGATTTCCCAAATCGTGTTTGCAAGCTTAAGAGATCCATTTATGGATTAAAGCAAGCATCACGACAATGGAACAAGAGGTTTGATGCTGAAATTAAAAGGTTTGGATTCACTCAAAATCTTGATGAGCCATGTGTGTATCACAAAGCTAGTGGGAGTGATAATGTAATTTTTCTAATTCTATATGTTGATGACATATTGATCATGGGAAAAGACATTCCAAGTTTGCAAGCAGTAAAGGCATATCTTGGAAAGTGCTTTTCTATGAAAGATTTAGGAGAAGCTGCATACATTCTGGGAATCAAAATCTATAGAGATAGATCAAGGCGGTTAATTGGATTAAGTCAAAGTGCTTACATTGACAAAATATTGAAAAGATTCAATATGCAAAATTCCAAGAAGGGATATTTGCCGATGGAAGTAAAACATGGCTTATATAGTGAGTATTGTGCTTCAACACCTGATGAGGTGACTCGCATGAGTAAAGTTCCTTATGCTTCGGCTGTAGGATCTATTATGTATGCGGTTAAGTGCACAAGGCCAGATGTGGCGTTTGCTCAAAATATTACCAGTCAATTTCAACAGAATCCAGGTGAAAAACATTGGATTGCTGTTAAACATATTCTTAAGTATTTGAGGAATACAAAAGATATGTTTTTGGTATATGGTGGAAATCCATCTACAGAACTTTGTGTTACAGGTTTCTGTGATGCATCCTTTCAAAGTAATAAAGATGATTCGAAGTCTCAGACGGGTTATGTCTTTGTTATCAATGGAGGAGCTGTAGATTGGAGGAGCAAGAAGCAGAGTATAATTGCGATGTCTGCAACAGAAGCTGAATACATTGCTGCTTCGGAAGCTGCTATGGAGGCTGTTTGGATTAGGAAATTCGTTTATGGGCTTGGTGTTATGCCTTCAATTGAATTACCTATTAATATGTATTGTGACAATTCTGCTGCAATCATATTTGCCAATGAACCTGGAGTCATGAGAGGCACCAGACATTTTCTACGGAAGTATCACTTTGTTCGTGAAAAGGTTGACGAAGGTGAAATAAATCTGTTGAAGGTTCACACAGATGATAACTTAGCTGATCCGTTCACTAAGGCTTTGGCGAAAGAGAAGCTTAATGAATTAGCCAATGGAATTGGACTTAAATTGGCTAGTAGTTTCATGCATAACTGTGATTAGTATTTGGATAAAGGATATTGTAAACAATTATTATTTTAATGAAATAAAGTATGTTGGTATGTTTATTTCTATTTGTTAATTATTGTTGTCCTATTTTTGCATGTTTAAATCCATGAATAAGAGTTATTCTAAATTGTCCGTTGTCAGTTAATAATATGGGAATATTATTAAATTAAGACAAATCTGAAGTTGATATAATATACTTAAGTATATTGATGCGTAGTCATGTCATTTCAGATGATATTCGATGATACTGAATATAGGACTTATCCCAACTATATGATGTTACTTTATGGATCTTGTCATTAAGTAAATCATAAGAAGTTATCCTTAGACTTGAGATACAAGATAACGGTCATGAATGTAGTACATTTTTGTGGAACAACTTAACGCTATACGTAACTGGTAGTCATAAGGGTTGTTTTCGGAAGTGTTACAAAGTTTGTGTGTTTTGCTTGTAGTCAATAAAGAATTTGTTCCTTCAAATTAATTTTTGGAGTTTAATACTGCTGGGCCCCTCGTAGGGTTGTCAAGGTGTTTGCGTGGCCACGCCCAAGGTCTTTTATGAAAGGTTCAAAAGATTTGGTAATCTTGTCAATTTCTAAAAACGAGAAACAGAATGGTTAATTAAGGAATGACCTAGATCCATATCCTTATTAACGTGGTATTAGAAACAAAGGGATAATAATAATGAGAAATCATTAAAAGGTTTTCCAGGAGCCTTACTCAAGTTGTACTAGAGGCATCGACGTGTTGCAAGACGCTAATCGATGTGATCACACTATTATGATATGTCTAAGTGGGAGCTGTTGGTTTTATAGACAAAATAATAATAGTCGTGTGTTAGGATCGAACTTGAGATCACGGGATTGCACACAATACGTATGAAGAGGAAATGTAATAATTATTTATAAAATGTTATAATTAATTATTAAACACAAAACAATTAAATAATAATTAGTATTATTGATTAATGACTAATTAATTATTGAACGAAGATTAGGAAACTAATTACTAGACATTACATGGAAACAAGAGAAGGTTCCGGAATCCCTCTTGGGACACGAAAACCGATCGGCCCAAAGGGAGGATCCACCTCCTTTGTGCCTTGAGCTCCAAGTAAAGTCTAGTATATAAGCAAACCCAAGGTGAAGGTTTTTCTCATAACTTGTACACACACAACTTGGTGTTTTTCTTCTCCTTCTTTTCTTTGGTCGATCATCAAACCGAACACCCCTAAGGGTTTCGATTTCTTGCATCTAAAAATTGTTTTGTGTTATTACTTGCATAAACTTTTCCTTGAATTAGTACGTGTGTACAAGAACGTGAATCAAACACACTATTGTTTGATTCTTGGATTGAATTACAAAACGGTAAGGGGTAATTCATATAATCCTTATAAACCCTAATTAGGGTTAATTGGTTCCGGAAGATTGCATTGATTCTTGTTCGGGCTAGAATCACTACGGTATGTTTACTATTTAAATTAATGATTAATTAATTACATGTTATTCGATCTATTATAATTGCTTCCGCTTATGCTCACTTTGATGTTCTTGGTTTATTAATATGATTGTCATGATATAATAATTCCAACAAACATGGGAAAAGGAAAAATTGGTGACTGCTCTGCATACACTTTGTAGTGCAGCTGGAATGTAACAGAGTGTTTGGTTTAAGGATTTGTAGCAGATGGCCTATACATTGCAGTTTTAATTCAGGATTCTAATGTTTAACTCCTATTTCTGTGTACCTGGAAGGTAGCTAAATTGGGTTAGTAGCATTGTCTCCTGGGTTCAGAGCTGCATAATAAGGAGTTTTCCTGCTTATGAATGAGTATATTCATGGATGATCAAGTCAATATCTGACTTTGGACTTTTCTTGCAGAAGTAAATTTTCATGATAGTCTGCACATATTCTGGTTATACCAGTATTTCAAGGACGATTCTACTAGAATTGTCTGTCACTGAATGACCATTGTCTGCCACCAGTGACCATACAGGCATACATAATACTTTAATACTTTAATCTAATACTCAACATGCTTTTACAAGTTTCAACTTATTTTGACTAAAGACATCATGTTTGTTTATCTGAACAAAAAAGGGTGTGGGTTGTTAATAAAAGAAGCAAAGGAGTGTTTGGGTGATATGCATAAAAATCTATTCGTTTAGTCTTTGAAGATGTGGATAAGCGTGTGGGGTTCCTTGTTATCTTTAATGTATGGAGGTCTGGTATTTGCATGTATTATTGTAGTAGACTAGACTTTTTGAAGTAGTTCACACCAATTGTCTATGGCGTATAAGAACCGTTCCTTTTATTGAATAATTCAAAGTTTGAAAATAATAAGTAACAAAACAACAAACATCAATATCAATATGATAAGTGTGAGCTAACTTCAAAAACCCATCCTCAGTTCAGACAAAGCTCTTTATTTACGAGTCATATCAACTTGAGTTTATGTTGCTTATACAACGGTAAAAAGTACCAAATTCATAGTCACAAAATACACACAATGTACCAAATTCGAAAGTTTAGTCACACATTAGGAAAAAAAACATGGCTAAATACAACGGTAAAAAGTGTCAAGTTTGATGCATTTTTAGAAAATTAGCCCATTACAATTAGTTCGTGATAATGTGGTATTTTATAGCAAATGCGCTATAATCAGGTAACTAGTGTTTTTTCTTTAAGAAATACATAAGACATTGTTGAAGGTGAAGAGAACGTCAAATAAATCAAAATAAACACGAGTTTTGAAGCAGAAGACATTGTTGAAGGTGAAGACAACATTGAAGAAATCAATATAAACACGAGTTTGGAAGCTAAAGTGTTGCCTGTTAGGGTGGATGCTTCTTTATTCGATGGAGGTAAAGAGAGTGTTGGTGATTTGAAAATATGGAATGAAATAAATTCAAATAATGTAAGCGTGTGACCTCATATCAGTTACAAGTTAAACAGTTGGCATTCAACCCAATTCTTATAACGCAATAAGCACATTGAAAACAGTTGGTATTCAGTTATTTAGACATCTTGATTACAAGTTTACAACTAATGTTGATTAAAATATAAACACTATGCAAAATATTTTGCATGATCATGACATTTGATGCTCCTTTTCTTTAATAAAGAGGTTTCAAGAGTGATGCTGGTTTATACGTTATCACTCAATTAAAAACCGAGTCTCCACTAAAAAAAAGTGCCGGTTTCTTATAGGAACAATTCTAAGCTACTGACACAAGATGGAATGGTATGGGCTCAAGGAAATGATTTGAGGTGTGCTCTATATAAAAGTTGTGTTCATAATCATAGCCATTTGTTTTTTGAATGCCCTTATTCTTGGAAAGTATGGAATGTGATAAATAAAAAGGGGAGATGCATCAGAGGTGGTTATAGCTTAAACATTGTGGTAAATCATCTAGCAGCAATTGTCTATAGCGTATAGGAAACGTCCCTTTTATTGAATAATTCAAAGTTTGAAAATAGTAAATAACAAAACAACAAAAATAATGGCACCTTCTCACCAAATTGTCGTAGATGTTAAACTGGTCGTTAAAGGCAGCTACTAGTGCCTAGTGGCAAAAGAATGCAGTACGTGATTGGCATTATGGAGAAAGTAGCGTCTCAGATGAAAGATTTACGTGGTCTTACACTGGATGAGCGTTTTGTGGCGATGTCCTTGATTGGTAGCAGTGAGCCACTTTGTGATCGATTGGATGAAGATGGAAAACTTCGTATGGCACAAATGGTTGTAGTTGGCCGGTATGATAAGCTAGTCATCGTACGTAGAATACGTTTCATTTTGAGGCATCAAGTGAATGTTAGTATTTGTTTTGTGCATGACGCTTTGTGAATCTTTTTGACTTATATAATAGCGTTAGGCGTGAGACTCATTAACCCGAAGATTATGGTCTGGAGCCTCAGGTAGTTTAATGTCTAATTACTCTAATGTGTTGGTACTTGGTGACATCTCATAGTGTGCTTGTTCCAGGAGTCAGGACCATCAAAGTCTGTATACTGTTATATCCTACTAGTCACTACTGTACAAATGGTTTTGATGTTAATCTATTGATCTTAGCAATAAGCTAGATCAACTCATTATCTAACTTTTTGGTATTGGTGTCGTGAACAACTTCATAGATTTGAGATATAGATGGATTGGCGGTATGCCCTTTAACATCCATCAAATAAACATATTTTTTCCAAGAAAATTATAAGCTACTACGGAGTAATTGTCAAGTGTGGTAGTTGCATTATTCTTGTAGTAGACCATTGACTTTTTGACGTACTATTAAGTTCATACAAATTGTCTAACCATCCCTTTTACTGACTTATTCAAAGTTTGAAATAAAAAAATAACAAAACGTACAACAAACATGAATATGATATGCATGCACCTTCCCACCCTAGTGGTATTTTTGGAAATTTTTATGTGATCATAGCACTCCTTTTTGAAAAATGATAAATGTTAAACAGGTCTTCAAGGGCTGCTACAGCCTAGTGGTCTTAGTTTATTTTTAGGTGATCCTTATAATATGGTTCCAATTGCAACTCATCATGAAATGGTGGTAACTCATACTATACATTTATTTTAATATGCATGCACCTTCCCAGCCTAGTGGTATTTTTATTGAATTATTCAAAGTTTGAAATTAAAAAATAACAAAACAACAAACATGAATATGATATGCATGCACCTTCCCAGCCTAGTGGTCTTTGGAAAATGGTAAATGTTAAACAGGTCTTCAAAGGCTGCTACAGCCTAGTGGTCTTAATTTATTTTTTTAGGTGATCCTTAAAATATGGTTCCAATTGCAACTCATGAAGTGGTGGTAACTTATACTATACATGACACTTTAATGTATAATACTCTACATTCTTTTGTCATTAACGGTGAACAAGCCGATCCGGACATAGAATCTATTCCAGGTATAATCATATACATAAAATGACAGAGTAACATATTTCGTCAAGTGACCCAAAACATGTGATTTCCGAATTTTAGAAACATTTCAGTGACAACGACACATTTCATTACATGAATATGTATATACATGTAGTGATGATATTGAACACTTATCAGTTACCAACACATGAATTAATTAACTAACTCAACTCTAGTGTTGATGATTAGTGATCATCAAGGATTTCTTTTTGGGAACATAACTAGAATTAATAGAAATGAAGTGAAAATCATAAGAGCACAAATCATGAAGTGACAATTTCTTGGTTAATCTACAGTTAATTATAGCAAAACATTGGCTAAATAGTCTTCGATCCATTTAGTCAAATACAAAAACATTTAGTCAAATACAAAAACATGTGAACAAGTTTATAATCAATTGTTATTAAATCTACCAACTAGCAATGGAGATATTCATTGATTAGTCATTGCATATATGCGTCATTTGCTAATCTATTTTTGTATTTTTTGTAAAGTTCCTAGCAGAAAAAAGTGGTTGACCAGCAATAAGATCATATAGCAAAGTCAGCGAAGTGTGGATCAAGAAAGATGTGAATGGAGTTGTAGTAGATGCATTATCATTGCAGTAGATTATTGACTTTTTGACGTATTATTAAATTCACGCAAATTGTCTATAGCGTATAGGAAACTTCCCATTTATTGAAATATTCAAAGTTTGAAAATAATACAGTAAATAACAAAACAACAAACATCATGGCACCTTCTCATGTTAAATTGGTCGTTAAAGGCTGCTGCTGCTAGTGCCTAGTGGCAAAAGAATGCAGCACGTGATTGGCATTGTGGGCAAAGTAGCGACTCAGATGAAAGATTTACGTGGTCTTACATTCGATGAGAGTCTTGTGGCGATGTCCGTAATTGGTAGGAGTGAGGCACTTTCTATGATGTTTGATCAGTTGCATGATGGAATAGTTCGTATGTGGTTGCAGTTGCTGTCATAAACTAGTCATAGTAGTATATTTCATTTTCTGGCATCAAGTGAATGTTAATTAGTATTTCTTTTGTGCATGACGTTTTGTGAATCTTTGCGACTTATATAATCGCGTTAGGCGTGAGACTCATTAACCTAATGACATCCCATAGCGTGTTTGTTACAAATCTATGTATGATAAAATCTGAAATTTCATTTACATCTGCAATGTAGTAAAATTGATGAAAGCCACAAAGGTTTATAACAAAAACGTTTCACTTTGTTTGTTCCTCGACGAATCAAGTTTATTTCCAAATGCTGCTCAGAATCACGTTTGTGCATCATCCTTTTGTTTGTTCCTCGACGAAGTCTTTAATCATCTCCTTCAAATGCTGTGTGCAAACAAAATAGTTGTAATTAGCTTAGGATATGGAGTTGCGTCTTAGAGAATAGATTAATTATAGTACATAAAAGTCCCACTAAAGGATTGTTTTTGGCAAAGCTCGTTTTATAACATGAAAATGACTCATTCGACCATTGAAGTCAATATGGGAGTCTAGTTTTTAAAAAAGAGTAACAAATTTAAGGCTGGCATATGATGAAAATTTGGAATCGAGTGGTTAGATAGAAACCTGTAGTTCATAATGAAGCACAATACATCTTCTTCAGTCGTCTATTTTTCTGCAACATCAAACAAATATACAATTAAGACTAGAAATAGCAAATATGTTAAAAAGTTAACAGGAAATCATTTCTACTAAAATGCAGTATGTAATGCTCTATAGGAAGAACACAAAAGCAGTTGAGCAAAGAAAGCTAATTTCCACCGGACAAAATTTGGAAAACAAAATACATCCGATTATAACGATATTTGGAAAGCATAACTCATTATAAGCTCATCGGATTGAACTAGCAGAGGGCTGAGGCAACTTATTACGATTCAATAATCCAATTTTCACAAAATATAATATCAGTACCACAATCGAATGCCCAACAAACAACAAATTCATTAACGCCACACCCCTCAATCTATCCTCATCAAGAATACAGTTAACATCAGCACTCCCCTCACAACGAACAATCACCACTTTACCACACCCTTTAAACGCAAAATCATCACTATACAATGACAACCCAATTTGCAAAACCCAAGTACCTTTTAAAACAAATCCCACCCGACAACTAAAAATCAGCAAAAAACGCAGACGTCCAAATGGAAAGATAAAAATAACTCTAGTTTACAGCCTATGAACTGCTTTATTAGAGCAAACTGAGTCGTTTGTTTAGAACTGCTTTATTAGGTGTGTGAGCCCTACCCAACCCAACTCATTTCACCCTCCCTATAAAGTTACTCATTTTAGCCCGTTGTCTGACCCACCCCCTTTGCCAGGGCGATTATGGAATTGATCAGAAAGGCTGAAGGAGAACATAAAGCAGGGAATATACCTGACCAAGTCTCAACCGGTGGCTGTCAGGGTAATGGAAGAACCGTAAAGGGGTGCAAAACCAAGCAGTTTTTTGAAATGTCCTGTATTCACTTTTCATCTCAACTAGAAGATACATCTGCCAGTCTCAGTGACATCAATGGGATTGCTACCTGATACAGAAACAATTGAAACGGATAATCTAGCTCTAATATATGCAGATAAGCATGCAAAACCACATATTTATTTATTAACCGAGAGCAGCTGAATGTTACCAACCTACAGTAAAGAAGACCCATAGATTCGCCCTCGACGCATACAACCTAATCATAACAGATAAGATTGAGCAACAGCATCTCAACATTTTAAAACGTGATACATGCAAATAAAACACGACTTTCCAATTAGACAGACACTAAAGACCTCTATTATTTACTCTGTGAAACGTGAATCAGAAATGGTGGTAAACATGACAAGTGTAATACGCACCTCAAGCTCATCTGCTTTCGGATCCTTTAACCCCTTGCTATTCACAGATGGCTGAAGTATTTTCCAATCTGAAATCATATATTTGTACATCGACAAGCATCAAAAATCAACCAAGATATCAAAATAAAAAGGGTGATAGGAATGAAATTAATGAACCCACGGAGACACTCTACATACTTGATATACTGATTTTCTGTGGAAAACGTTTTGAGGGAGTCATCTTTTGTCTCAGCAAGATTATCAGCAAAAATATTCTGCACAGAAGAAAATGAGATGGTCATCAGCATTGCACTACTGCACACAAATAACAACCAACATGCAAAAGATGTGTAGGATGATCACCTGAAGAGAAATTTTAAGATCCGTGACTCCTTTCCCAGCCATTACCACTGACCTACAATATCAACCATTGAAAAGACACGAAGTTAGATTTATACATACAGAAATCAGATGTGCTCTCAAAAGAAATATAAGCATATACTTTAAATGATATGCTGCTGATCCAGTGATCTGCATTAATTTTTCACACATTAATACTAAAAAAACACGATTTCTTCGCACGATAGAAAGATTATAAACAATGACGATCCAGGAGCTTTGACTATGCATGCACTAACATAGCAAATATAATTTTTTTTTTTTTTTTTTTTAATACCTCTTGTACAAATGCAAAGGCCCCCAATAATATATGAGTAGCATATGCGAAACCACTTATTAAATAACTTAAATATAGATAAATTGGATAATAATGATACGGAATATATACCTTTAAGCCCTGGTAGCCGTGTATCTTTCCATCTTCTTCAAAAAAGATACTTGGGTCAACAGGTTCAACGGGGAAGCTTTCCAGAGATCCCTCTTTCTCTTCTTTAGAGACTATCATCAGAGCTAAGACAAGCTCAGACAGAGTTACAAACTATGAAATCCATTTAAAAACATGAAATCCATTTAAAAACAAGAAAAACAAAAAGATACAAAGAATAAACACATCTTTAGCCACTAAGCAACTAGCCAACCATACCAATAGTCACATTTATACCTCTATACTTATATACATCATGATAAACAAACTTCTATTATTTGAGAACAGCAACTCTAATTAAAACCTTGAACATCAAAAAAGTGTATCAACGCGCAACTCCAAATTGATAATTGCCACAAAATTATAATAAAAGGGGCGGTTGTGGATTGCAAATTTTCAGCTTACGCTCTATAAGCATTTCAAAATAAGCACCTACCAATGTGATTATTATATAAGCTCATAGCAATCCAAACAGTTCGAGATGTATTTTTCACTTTTAACAACACAATATGCATTCCCAAACACCCTCTAACCAATTCCAACTTCATATCAACGCTAAAAAGTAAATTTTCTTTAAATTTAAGTATCTTCTTAGTCCTAATATATCAAAACCTCAAAACCAAATCTACATTTTGAAAGACTAGTAACTATTCCAACTTTTGGAATAATTTACAGCACATCAAAACACTCTGTATAGTATTATCCGAAACAATTACTGGTTTTATAGTTAGTAATGATAATTATGTAATATTACATCTACTCTATAAAGTCATTTTCCTCCGGATTCGACCAACTTAGACCTATAATTCTACGCTCAAACATTCTTTAATCTGTTTGACTACATTTACGTTAAATTTGAAGCATCAGCCTAAATTGACTTCAACTACAACAAATGAACATCTAAATTTGTTACTAAAATTCAACTATTAATAAGCACATATATAGACAGCTGTAAACAAAATAAGCTGATACACTTTGATGTGTTGTTTTACTCTAAATTAAGCAAAAAGCAGCTGAGCTAATTTGTTTAGAAAATAAACAAATAGGCATTTATAATTGCAATCCCAAACACCCTCAATTTTACCTAAAATTTATTTATAGGACGGCTTTAGTACACATACAATTTTAAGTTACGAAGTGTAACGTTTTTTTTCTTTTTTCTTTTTTTCTTTTTTTTTAATGCGTATTTTTTGGGTATGTGTTACCTTCAATTTTACCTAAAATTTCTTTATAGGACAGCTTTAGTACACAAAATCATTAAAAAAATGGTGCAACACCTTTTTAAAAATCTTGGGTCAGTTTCTGGCCGAGTATAACGGTCACTAAAACCCACCACCTCAAAGTCACAATCACATCATCATTCAACATATCGTCGAGCAATCGTAGTGGTGACCACCAAACTCTTAATTAGTGTGAAGGGTTGATGCGCGATCAGTGTCGGACCCAAGACCAAGAGTCATCAGATTCATTTTAAGAAAAATAGAAAAATACCAAAAATCGTAACCAAAAAATTAAGAACCAAGTTCATTTTAGAAAAACAATATTTTTGACATAAATACGCCCAAATAAATAAATAAATAAATAAATAAAAATCTACGGGATTCTCGTGCGCTCTCAAAAACCTCCCTCGGTCCGCCCCTGCATGTAGGGGTGTTATCGGATCGGGTTATTGGGTTTGTCGGGTTGGGTTTTGAAATTAAAAAAAATTGGCCCATAACCCGACCCAATTAGAAATTGGGTTAGCGGGTTCGGGTGGGATTCGGGTCGGCTTATGTCGAGTCGGGTGATTCTGGTTGTCGGGTACAAACTGCCATAATCATTGTTATCGTTACTACTACACTTGGTATACCATGTTGTCAAACTGCACATAGAATGCAAAACGATATTTCAAAACTATATGGTCGAACCCAATGTTCTTTCAAACTTATATTTCAATACAAATAAAAAAACATTCACGTCACTATAAGTATAAATACATATGTCCTATATAAGTAAGTATAGATTTTGAGTTTTTTCTTGCTTAGAAAAAAGTCTAGGAACGGTCGTATAAATAAGATGATTGTGATCAATTTTTGTAACTATTTGAATGACACTAGGAAGTAATACTCTAACGATAGTTCACTTTTAGTCACCAGTGCATGGCCGCATATGGGCATGTGCAGAGAGATCAACTACACAGAGCCCAATATCAGTAAGGGGCCTCAAATTTGATCCAACATGTATATTAGTATATATCCCAATGTTATAAGAAAAAGCTCATTTGAGTCCAGTTGCTTATGTCCTAATGTTTTGCCAGGATCTTTTTTATTTGTTTTTATGTTAACGTTAGGCTCAAATAGGTAATTTCATTTTTTCTTATTTTTAGAAAGTACTCCATCCGTCCCAAAATATAAGTCCAGTTGGACTTTTTAAATTGAACTTTGACCTCAAATATTTTTGTTTGTATTATACAACACTTGATGCAAAATATATAAACGGATAGTGTTTTAAATGTATTTTCATTTGGTATAATTTTCATCAAGTGGTATATAATACGAACAAAAATATTTAAGGTCAAAGTTCGATTGAAAAAGTCAAATTGGACTTACATTTTGGGACGGAGGTAGTAGTTTTAGTATTTAATAATATTACCTTATTACTATATATACTAATAGAGCGTCAAATGACGCCATCTCACGTCACCTTTGCAGCCCACTCACTTTGGGACCAAATTTTAGCCCAAAAAAACAGGCCTGATCTATGACTCACGTTGACTCGGTGATTCACACAACTCGGACCGATTCCGCCGGTCTCCGTAGCCAAAAGTTTAGATGCACACGGTAAGGGGCGGACCTAGGTATTGACTTTGGGGGGGGGGGGGGGGGGCGGTGCCCTCCACGACTCGCCGAAAAAGTTCAGAGTTTAGTGTAAAAAAATTTTTTTTGGACCTTTTTATTAAGGTGCACCTCTCCAAAATATCAAATTGCCCCCACCTTGAAACCAAAAAAGTAAAAACCTTAGTTTTTAGTGTAAAAAATAAAAAATATGACCTTTTTATTAAAATGCATCACGAATTTTATCAAAAAAAAATTCCCCCGCCTTGGAAAATCCTGGGTCCGCCACTGCACACGGTTTACATCAAAACAAAAAGGTTTTATACAAGTTTTATTATACAACTTCCGAGTGGTGGTGGTGTCGAGGTGGCGGCGGTGTGGTGTCGACCGGGTACCAAACGAGCTCCAATCGAGCTCCAAAGCTCCATAAATAATAAGGGTGGCTTGATCTACATTTTCGGAAGTTTTGGGAGTCGGCCGGAAAAATTCTCCGGCGACGATGACGGTCCCGCCGGTCGTCCGGCATGTGAAGGAGAGAGGGAGAGGCAAATATAACACCCCGTAAAATTTTCCTACGATTAACACGTTACCATAATATAGATTAACCATTTTTACAGGAACAAAATTTTTTTTATTACGCATGACATATTATGTGAACCACTACGACATTTATGATTGACCATTTGTCTAGAAACGATGCTTACACACAACCTTGATAGATTTATTATCGCGAATATATATATATTTACATATTAAACGTTAATAATTAAAACAATACGTTTCGTTCATTTAACGTACATAATTTATATATTCCCGGAGCCTACGAAAATTTTCGAGACTACTCACTAATATTATTGGAACAAAACCCGACTCTCGAAACTCACGAACTGGGCCCACGTGACCCAAAGGGCCACTTAAACCCAACTGCTGCCAAAACAGCCCTTTATATATTTCACTTTTCTGCTTTGGGCCTGATCCACGAAACCAGCCCAAGCGTCCCTTTTTATTTACTTGTTTTCCTTTCTCTTGTTTTCCAGCCGCGACCCAGCCCCAAAACACCATGGTTATTTCGCGATTTCAACATACGACACCTACATATTATTGCTCCTCTCGTTTAACCTAGTGCCCGAGAATCACAAGTGATAAAAGATACACCCTCCCTCACTCATATACTGCCCTAAAAACGACCCAAGTAAACCTTGAAACTCACCTTGGCATTTTTACCCAAACGTGTCCCAAACCCTCTTACGAGCCACCCTTGCTCCCCAATCCCTACAAAACACCTATACACGTAATCTATCTTGTCAGGAATGTCAGGATCTACTTCTTACACATTCATTCCTTTGTAAACCCTCGATTGGTTAATTGTGGAGGCAACATGCATTACGTTCGATCTAACCTTCAACCACAGGTGATCTTGGCTTCTACTCACTCACTAGACTCGTTATATAAGCTTTACATCCTACCTCAGTTGATAACACACCCCCAAACGAACCAAATAACAAAAATATAAGTCGAACATACTATGAAACGGGACAGAAAGATGGCGAGAAGTTCGAAGGGCTAGAGGCAAGTTCAAGGAGCGTCTTTGTTCATCCTACATCCCTACTTGGCCACAAGTCGATCCACAATCTCCATTTGCACCCATTCGAACCATATCTTAATTTTTACGCCCCCATTTGAAGTGAAGTAAGCCTACTCGACAATTAATTTATGTTTTTATTTCCATAACTTTCTGTTTTGACACTTTACTTCGATCCATTATTTCGTTAATTAAAAACGTAAAATATACTTTTTATTCGACATACTAATTACTTAATATACTAGCAATCGATTGGTATAATGTTTTCAATCTAAGAATAACGTTTACTTAATAAAAATCACACGTTTTATAAGTCGTTGGACCTATACGATTTTAATAAAAACACTTAGAATATTTTTGACAAGGAAAACTGTTTTCAGAATTGACTTTGTTCATTTACTTGACGTCGTTAATTCCAAATTTCGACAAATAACACGATCATTTTAAAACTCGACCTCATTGTTGACATGGCCAACAACCAGGAACCATAAATGATTCGACCTTATAAGCTTTTATAAACTGTTTTCGAAGGCCATTTTGATTTGACGAAATCTGTTTTTCTATAAAACTTAATAAGTTAACAAAAGGGCTAATAAGCCCAATAAGCTGTTTTTTAAGCTTATTTGATAAGCTGATCGTATAAGCTGTTAAGTAACATTTTTAGAACATAAAAACAAACCTAAAACCGGGCCTAAACCCCTCGTAAACCCAATGGATCACGAATTGTTAACGGGCTTTAAAATGGCTCGTTAAGGCCCATATAGTGAAATAAGTGAATTTTAAGCTAATAAGCAGTTTTGATAAATTGAATAAGCTGTTCTGAGCTTATTGAAGTAATAAAAATGATAAGTTTTGAGTTTGGTGAAATTTGGACCAAATTTGCAAATTTTATTAACCGAAGGACTAAAAGCGTAAATCATGGAAACTTAGGGTAGAAACAGTCAAATCTGAATTTTTGGGTTACAAACTATTAATAATAAAACTTGGAGTCGAAAAATGTAAATAGTGATAGTAATTGGACTTAAAATGGAACAATCGTTAATTTTGGACTAACGGTGTAAAATTATATTCGTTAGGGTTAAAAATATAACTTTGGTAAAACTTGAAGGAATTTTCTGTAATATTATTTTATAAAAATAATATTAATACACATGTTTAGTATTAAACTCTTATAAATTTAACTTATATATATACGATATTCGCGTAACTATAATAAATTTTGAACGATATATATATATATAACGATATGTTTATTTCATTTCTTTTAAAACTAACATCATAAAACATCATCTACATACTTCGACTTATTCTCGATGATTTTCCATCGCACATCAAGCATCGATCATTACACTCACAAGTATATGTATATATAACTTTGTTCTTGAACTTCAAACATTTAAACGAACACGAGTTTTAATAACAAACTGAATGACTAATATTCGCGATAAAACGAGATTTAGACTATCAACTAAAACATACCATATCTTTTAGGTTGTGTGTGAAGCCGTTGCCTTGCATCGTTGAGATTATGTTACTACCACTACTACTGTACTACTAAGGTGAGTTCTTAGCCCCATTTTTATAATTATTTTATAAATATTTTGGGGGAGATACATGCTCAACTACTGTTTTTACTTTCACAAGTATTTTAAACTTTCACATATTACTGTGAGTCGTAGCCCCTACTCTTAATTGTTTTATAATGATTTATACACATTTTTGGGGGAAGATACATGCTTAAAACTCGAACACAAGTCTTTTGTACCGGGTATTGAAATACCGTCAGGCCAATGTTATTTGCTTAAGTTACTATTGCCAAAAGTCCCTCGATCATGAACCTTAATCACTTGAAGGGTGAACGTAAATAAATGTGGATAGTACTATCAGTGATTGACAATCCTCGTTTGGTTGTTAGAGAAAACACCAGGCGCACTTTATTGTTCTTATTATAGGTTATTGGCAAATACCTATCTTGAGGGCCTACTACTTACCGTCATAACTTGAGATTATGATTGGCTGTTAATCGTTGAGTATCATGAGCTTAAGGCAATAACAGGAACATTGATTTAAACTTATTGACTGTATGTGATTACAATACATTCTTAACTTGTGATTCGAAACTCGTGTTAAATGGATTTATAAACCAATTACTATGCTGGTGTTGGCCCTGTGAAGGGCAACCCAACGAACTATTTTTGAGTGATAAGGAAATCACTCATTTTCTAATTAACGATTTAAACTATAAACTCTATGAACTCACCAACTTTTGTGTTGACACTTTTTAGCATGTGTTTATCTCAGGTAACTATACAAGAAGGAACTTGAAAGCACGGAGTGGGCTTGTAACCCTGCATGGGCTTAAATAAACATTTTGACATATTTCAAATAAACTCGTTGTTTAAATTATGAAACATCTTGATGTCTCGAATATTTGGTATTTTGAATGAATTAAACTTTAAAGCGTCACTTTTGTGTCGTTTTCTATGATTGTGACAAAGATCCTCGAAGTAACACCCAAAAAGTCTTCCGCTGACATTTTAAGTCTTCCGCTGACGTGATGATTTTGGGGGTGTTACAGCAAAGGTGTGTGTGAGAGAGAGTTATAACTTATAAGTGAGGTGAGAGAGAGAAAAAGAGGTCTATATATGATGGGTAGGGCCAATGGTGGACAAAGGAGAAAGTGGAGGGGCTGCGGCGTAACTGTGGAGCGGAGGGGGTGATGTTGGCAAGTGGGGGAAACTTTTGGAATATTTAATGTGGGGCCCATTTAACATACCAAATGGACTCGAAAAATTACGAAACTTGCACCATTGTTTTCGAAATGATTTTGCTAATAAAAACGAGTATAAATAGGCAAAACTTTTACGAAATCAATTTATTTACTAAAGACGCAAACTATGCATGTAACCCAAACTTTAAGGCCCAATTTTATACTATAATGTACAAATCTTTCACGTGAAGTTTTCACACACTTAGCATTACATAAATGGTTTTGATGTTACTCTATTTTATCTTAGCAATAAGATAAACTCATTATCTGACTTGTTGGTAAGCCTTTTAACATCCACCAAATAAACATATATTTTTTTATAAAGAAAACTTATAATCTAGTACTAATCATCAAGTAAATTTGATCGTTGAATCCTTTTGTAGCATTTGTAGCTACTTAAATGAAAAATAAAAGACTGTAGCACACTCTTGTTATTGACATATGTCAAAATGATTGGATGAGATACTCAAAGAGAATAAGTGAAACACGTGTGATCCTTTGAGAAGAGATCATTCACACGTCAAAAGTTTTCTACATATCAAATGATCAATCCTAACCAAGAAACGGACTGAGGATTTGTAAAAGGGTGTTGCACAAAATAAATGTTGGCTAACTAAAGTTAAATCATAAAAAATGAAAGTAGCAAAAAAAAATTTTGTAAGTTGCACATACCACAAAAAAAGCAATTTTAAAATCTTTTTGCACTTCCTAACCTAAAATCGGGTGTATCCCGTGCCACACCCGGCATACATTTGAGTCCGTCCATGTCCTAACCATGTAAAAGGGTGTTGCACAAAATAAATGTTGGCTAACTAAAGTTAAATCATAAAAAATGAAAGTAGCAAAAAAAAATTTTGTAAGTTGCACATACCACAAAAAAAGCAATTTTAAAATCTTTTTGCACTTCCTAACCTAAAATCGGGTGTATCCCGTGCCACACCCGGCATACATGTGAGTCCGTCCATGTCCTAACCACGTACTCAATTTTTATATTAAATAACAAACTCACTTTCACCCCCTTTTAATATATATATATATATATATATATATATATATATATATATATATATATATATATATATATATATATATATATATATATATAAACACATATCTTTTAAACCATTAACCATTAAGAGAAAAAATTACACTATCGTGATGAATATTTAATTATTTTTTAATAGAATATACTTTCAATAAAAAAATGTCACGTTTTTCAATTTTTTATAATTCTCGTTATTAAACTTGCATTAGAAATCACATGTGATTCAACATTAATTTGAATATTCTAATATTTAAACATGTATTAAAATGTAAAAAATTTTAGATATTTCACCATTTTTTCCAAAAACTAGACATTGATAGCTTTCCAACCATTTATAACACATTATATTTCGAATTGTAGATTAGTGCTTTTTACCACTTGTGACTATAAAAGTTTCATAAATAAACTGCTATAATCTATAATTGAAGTACAATATGTGATATATGATTTAAAAGTCATGAATGTATGTTTTCCATTGCAAAAAATGGTAAAAGTTTGTTATTTATACACATATACTTATGTCAATTTTAGTACAGTTGTTTAGTGTGCAACTTCCATTTTAGTGTTAAATCACATGTGATACGTTATGCGAATTTTAATATTGAAAAAAAAAACATGAAGAAAACATACAAAAACGAAAAAACATAATTTGTTGAAAGTATAAGAACGTGCTCATATATTAAAAGATAATAAATGCTCGTCGCGACGATATAATTTGTTTTGCCTAACGATTAACAGTTGATAAGATATATAAATTATACAAAAGACGGGTATAATTGCATTGTTTAATTAAAATATCAATTAATCTCTTCAACTACAACAAATGAACATCTAATTTTCTTACTAATTCAAGTATTAATAAGCACATGATCAACTGTAAACAACATAACTGCTAATAATTAAGCACATAAAATTTTCTTACTAAAATTCAACTATTAATAAGCACATACAGAGCTGTAAACAACATAAGTATCTAATCAACAGAAAATTCAAAATAATATGTAAACAACACATAATCAGTTGTATTATATCTAACTTGATAACAGTGATGACGATTGAAGACAGTTACGGTGATGACGGTGCCTGATGCGTGGGAATCGCAACAGGCTTTACCTCTCAAGGGATCTTGAGAAGCTTACAACCCCCACCAGGCAGTGTACCTGATCGTTGTAGTATAGTATAGTGACAAGTACCGGGGGATTGATCGTTCAGCTTAGGAATAGTGTCGATATGATTAGAAAGCCTAAATACTAGTTCTAAAGGTGAGGGATGATTATTTTTGTGTTTTTATATTTTATGGAAAGCAAAGTAAAATCTCGGGTTTGAAGGATTTGGGCGGAATTAGTTGCTAATCAACTAACCCAATACTAAAATGCAATCAAAATAAAATACTAGAAATGAAAATAAACTAATTTATACTAAGGTTGTGAGCAGTAATTGGAGAAAATGTGTTTACTTAGATTTCACTACTCCCTAGATATCTTTTACACGTTAATTACTTGTTATAATTGCATGGATGACGGATCGTATTCCTTAATACCATTCATGGGGTGGCACACATAACTCCCCAATTCTATGAGCTCTTATCTCCTCCTACACCATACCCAGCACAACTATAGGGATTGTAAATAGTGGCTCATGCATTAAATACAACCAATAAAGACCTAGTGCGCGTTGGTTCATGTTTCTTAAGACGTTCAAGCATGTTACCAATTGGAGATCTGCCAATTTTCTTAAGCCTAACATATAAATCATTCATCCAAGACAAGAATAAACAAGTAATCAACACATAATTAATATCTAGGTTTCATTAGATCTAAGCAAACACAAGATAGATCTAGCCTAGCATGATGGAATTAAGACAAGAACATGATATAGACAACCAACACATAGACATATTGATTGAATTAGAAGAACACTTATCTTGATTAAACATGCAAGGTATCAAGGGGTTGGAACCCTTGAAAAACCTGTAAAGTTACACCAAAATCGTACTTAGGGTTTCTCCCAAAACTTCTCTCTTTAAATGTGAAAAATTAGAAAACTATATATAGGAAAAGGGGTCTGGCGGCGTCAAGACCAATTAGGTGACGCCGTCACCTCGCCGCCAAAACAATCCTCGGACTGCCTAGATCTACATTTGACGCCGTCAAGTACAAATCATTTCCAGGCCGTCATGACTTTTACTCTTGACGCCCTACCTTCATGACGCCGTCAAATCTCTTCTGGATCGTCATGGAATTTTACTCTTGACGCCGTCAGGGAACTACTCTTGACGCCGTCACCTACTGTTCCCAGCATGGAAAATTAAGACTTTGGCATTTTCTTCACTTTTATGCTCTAAAAACGTCCGAATTGCTTCCTTTTCCAGATTTCACTCCCAAAGTACCTAAAATCACAAAAGGAACGATTTAGGGCAATATTTGATCAAATAAATTCGGATTCGGGCTTAAATGACCCCCTAAAAACGGATCATTTTTCGCCTCATCATATACCCTTACACTTCAGATTTGCTTGTCCTCAAGCAAATGTGCTTTTATTCTACTCAAAAGACAAGTTAGGGGTCATTTAACACTAATATAAAAGTAATTACAACAAATAATCGTTCTAGTAAAGACCAATAGACAAGCACGAAGGTCATACACAAGCACCTCACAAATAGTGTTTAGATACTCACATCTCTCGGGTGTAATAAAGTATAAATTACAATATGGAAACGGAAGATATCTCTCACTACCTGTCATAGCAAAATAGATTACCATAGGCTTGGGAAAGGATCAAACCTCCACCACATGGCGTAAGCACCAAGGATAAACTATCAAAGAGGTCTTTTAAAGGGTTGTAACGTTAGGTGTAGGGATATGAAATACACGGTTTTGTTGGATAAAGGAAGTTTTACTGGTGGCGAGTTAACAATCTTGGTTAATTACATGTACAATATGGCGTTGCTAAGCCAAGACTAGACTCGACTTAAGCTAATAAATGAAAAATAACAAAAACATAAAATAAACATAGAATAAAAAGGGATGGTAGTCCGTATGTTTTTTCTCTTTTTCCTTTTTCTGTTTTTTTTCTTTTTCTTGATTTTTTCGATTTTTTTTTTTTTTTTTTTTTTTTGTGCATACACTCTAACCCTACCATCCAAAATAATACATCATAGGGAATGAACATTCCCCTTACACTTGAATCTTTACATACTTTACATTAAACTAATCTATTGACTCGAATTAAGAAAATCAAAACACTTGGAGCACTTTTAAGATTAACGTACATATGGGGGTAATATATGTTGTTCTTCCCCATTACTCCATAAAATAAGTACTTTATCCATGAGTCCCAATCATCCCAAAACAATATGTACAAGGATATGACTCGACTTAGCAACCATGTAATCAATTAGAAAGTTAACTTAGGGTTTAACAAATAACAATAATGCACTAAAAATGAGCGCATACACGGAAGGCTAAGGCGATTTGGTTGTACATTTAAGTGGGGTGTAACAAATTCTTCCTTTAAGTAAAATGCTTAAAGTAAGAAACGAAAAGATAGGCTCGGAGGGGTGTACTAGGGGTTTCGTGTACTAAAAATGAGTACAACGCTAAGGTGTGGGAAAAATTAGTTGACTTAACTAGCCAAGTAATATGACTTAAATGGTCAAGTAATTATGATACGGGTTTAACACAAGGGTGATCCTAATGCCTCTTATCATGTAGTAAATCCTACCACACGAATGTAGTCTCACTAGCGGTCTCGGTATGCATCACTAACGCAAGTTCTAGAATCTAAATGCTACCGGTACACTCATAAGCACTAATAGTAAATGCTTTTCCTATCAAATCTAAAGGCGAACCTCACATATTTGGGTGGAAAATTTTTCTGAATATACGGTTATGTGCTAGTCATACAATCTCCTATCCATGAGACGCTTGCTATGGCTAAAGTTTCACTCCTAAATGTTGTAAAAAATTTTTAAATTTGGTGCTAAAATTACACTAAGAAGTATTTCTCATAGTTTTATTACACATCTACCATCAAACAGAGCAAACTCAAGCGAAAGTGCATATGTAAGGTATCATCTTTTTACCCTCCCCTTACACTTAAGATGAACATTGTCCCCAATGTTCAAGTAAAGAATGTAAAAGTGAAAAAGTAAAGAGAATGAAATCAAATAGTCCCCTAATTCGCTCGGTATGGATAATAGGATGGCCAGGTTAAATCTTCCTCCAAGAAAATGAACAATCAAAGCTTCCCTTCCAGAATATAAATCATCTTCTTGTCATACATAACCTGTAAAACCTGACAAAATAGACAAGACAACCTCGCGTAAAATCGGCGGCATCCTATATAAGTTACTAAATCCTAGAAAACAAGATAAGATATAATGCTTGTGGAATGAAGTTTGCATATCTCCTGGAGATTATAAAACTTAATAATTCACAAAAACCATAAGACTTCGTTAGAAAAACAAAACCGGTAAAATTTCCAGATTTTTACTCCTGACGCCGTCAAGAGTAAACTCCTGACGCCGTCAGAATAGACCTGCAGAAATTCTTATGTTAAGTTTCCAGAAAATTTCTGGAAAAACTTGGTCCTACTTCCTGGAAAATCCTGCAAAACTTCATTATGACTCAATACAAGCATTTGACTCTAACAAATACGAATATACATGTTCATTTAATATTGTGGAGAATCATGATCGGTTTGTTTCTTAAAAACATATTTGGGGTTTCCCCTTACACTTATCTTTTGCAAAAATACTTTTAGGTGGAGTTAAGACTAGGCCAAAACAAAAAAGTAAAGTATTTCCACATTTAGTTTAGAAACATGATCTACCAACAATAAAAATAAAGCATGCATACGGAAGCAAATAACAAACAAACAAAAATAAAATCACACAAAACATGGGTTGCCTCCCAAGAAGCGCTTTTCTTTATTTACGAGTCTTGTAGCTAGACTCAAGGTCATGGGTTACTACGTGATACGGGTGAGTTCCTCGTTGAGGACATCTTTGGGATCAAACTTAGGTTTCAACTTCCTATCGGTTTCCTTAGTATGGTATGACCTTTCAAACTTTTCTCCATCCGGATCATACAAAGTCATTCTAATATGCCATGACCCGTCACCTTCTTTAGGTGGCTTGTCCCACCTCCATTTACACTTGTCTCCCTCTCTTTTCCATTTATTCCTTTCTATGTTGATGGGCATTACGCTTAATAACTCAATCATCTTCCTAAAGACTAAGGGGTCCTCAAAGGGGTCTAGCTCTTCATCTCTAGCTATGAGTTGTTCTACCGAATGTGTCTTTTCAACAAAATCTTTTTCTAGATAGAATGGGCATTGACGTCCTATAAAGTTCCTTTCTATCCAAGGTCCATATCTAGATGGTCTCCTATTCATCTCTACCCAATGCGGTGTCGGTTCATCATCACAATCATAACTATGCTTCTTTACATCGTACACCGACCAAGTATCGCCTTCACCTACCGTTATCTTGGATTCCTTGCAATCTATCATGGCACTAGCGGTTGCTAAAAATCCTCTTCCTACCAATAATGGGCATGTAGTGTCACTAACCATGTCTAGGACGTGAAAATCCGCTAATATAGTTAACTTTCCTACGTGAACAACTACATCCTTAATCATTCCAACCGGGTGGGCAATACTCCCATCTGCTAGCCCTATCAATACCTCCGTTTCCTCTAACTTTCCTAGCTTAAGAGCGGTGAATAAGGATAAGGGAATCAAGTTGAGGCTTGACCCTAAATCGGCTAGCGTGTCAAAAGCTTTGGATCTTCTTATCTTACAAGGCAAAACAAATATACCCGGATCATCAAGCTTTTTAGGCAACTTGTTTTGAATGAAGGCGGTCCCATTTTTACCTAGCTTACACTTCTCATATTTTTCTAGGAGGGCACTATAGTAAGGAGCACGCGCTAAGACATCAATGACGGGGCGTTCAAGGTGAAGTTCTTTGAATTCATCGTCAAGGTCTTGCGTAAGAGGTATTTCAACTATGCTTTTGACCGGCTCTATAGTGGGTGTTTTATTTGATTGGTCCTTTTGGAGAACTTGGTTTTGTTTGAAACATGTGCTCGTTGATTTAACCGAGTAGTATTGTGGACACGAAGTGGGTGACGAAACTGAGGATATGGAATTAACGGTTAGTTTCGGATTCTTGACCGTGTCACTTGGGAGTGCTCCCATTTCTCGGTCATTGAGAACTTTCAACAATGCATCAATTCTAGTGGTCATCTCGCTTTGCTTTTGTTTGAAATCGGCTTCAAACTTAGATATGCGAGCTTCTTGAGATGCCATGAACTTTGACATCAATCCTTCAAGATTGTTGGTACTACCATAGTTGTTAGAAGGATTGTTGTTGAAAGTACGGTTGGATGGTGGACCGTTTGGTTGGTAACGATTAGGCGGATTGGAAGAATTGGGTTGATTTTGTTTCCACCTAAGGTTTGGGTGATTTTTCCAAGAGGGGTTGTATGAATCACCGTAAGTGTTTGGCTCGGGCTTGAAAGTGTACCACTTATCTCCCGCTTCGTCGGTACGCGTGGATGCGTAGTCCGCAAAAGCTGTTCCGGGGAGTTCCACACAATCACGAGTGTCATGGGGACCACTACATAATTCGCATGAAGAAGTGATTTTGTTCACTTGGCTTGAAGGCTTAGGAGCTTCGTAAGATTTCATGAGAAACTTGACTTGGTCCTCAAGTTCCATGATCCTACGGTCGGGAGTGCTAGAATTGTTCGAAGGCAAAGATATTGCCTTGACCGTTTTGTTCAAATCACGGGGATCATTCCAACTTTCGTTGTCATAGAGAGCAAGATCTTCTATGAGTTCCCATGATTGTTCCGCACTTAGATCACGTAGCTTACCACCGGCCGATTGGTCAATGGCTCGCCTCGTGGAGATGTCGATATGGTCATAAAAGATTTGGACTTGGAGCCAAAGATCTATGCCATGATGAGGGACTTTTTGGAGTAAGTCCTTGAAACGAGTCCATGCTTCATAAAGAGATTCATTTTGACGTTGTTGGAACATCAAGATGTCATTTCTAAGCTTAGTAGTTCTCCCCGGTGGGAAAAATTGAGCAAGGAAACGAGTGGTGAGATCATCCCATGTGGTGATGGATCCCGCGGGTAAACGCTCAAGCCATTGACTAGCTTGATCCCGTAGAGAGAATTGGAATAGGCGTAATCGGGTTGTCTCTCTAGTTTCAACACCTAGGTCTATGGAATCTACGATTTTGAGAAAGTCCTTAAGATGTTGGTTTGGATCTTCGGAACGAAGTCCACGGAATGCACATCCGCTTTGCACCAACCGGATGGTGTCGGATCGCAAGGGGGTCACATTGGCTCCGGTGAGCTCAATGGTGTTTCGGTAGCCTTGGTGGCTAGGTTGGGAATACTCTCCTAAGGTTCGGGGCCTAAGGGGTTCTAATGGTGGGTTTTGTTGTGGTGGGATGACGGGTTCAAAGATGTTACCACCTTCCATGATGTCGGATGGTAAAGAGTTACGAACAAAAGCACAAAGAAATGAGATAGACTAAAGAAGACCTAAAAATAAAAATAAAATCTTACTAGAAAGGAATCTAGCAAGTAGACCTAATAAAAAGAAATTCTAACCTAGACAATAACTATTCCCCGGGCTGCGGCGCCAAAAACTTGATGCGTGGGAATCGCAACAGGCTTTACCTCTCAAGGGATCTTGAGAAGCTTACAACCCCCACCAGGTAGTGTACCTGATCATTGTAGTATAGTATAGTGACAAGTACCGGGGGATTGATCGTTCAGCTTAGGAATAGTGTCGCTAGGATTAGAAAGCCTAAATACTAGTTCTAAAGGTGAGGGATGATTATTTTTGTGTTTTTATATTTTATGGAAAGCAAAGTAAAATCTCGGGTTTGAAGGATTTGGGCGGAATTAGTTGCTAATCAACTAACCCAATACTAAAATGCAATCAAAATAAAATACTAGAAATGAAAATAAACTAATTTATACTAAGGTTGTGAGCAGTAATTGGAGAAAATGTGTTTACTTAGATTTCACTACTCCCTAGATATCTTTTACACGTTAATTACTTGTTATAATTGCATGGATGACGGATCGTATTCCTTAATACCATTCATGGGGTGGCACACATAACTCCCCAATTCTATGAGCTCTTATCTCCTCCTATACCATGCCCAGCACAACTATAGGGATTGTAAATAGTGGCTCATGCATTAAATACAACCAATAAAGACCTAGTGCGCGTTGGTTCATGTTTCTTAAGACGTTCAAGCATGTTACCAATTGGAGATCTGCCAGTTTTCTTAAGCCTAACATATAAATCATTCATCCAAGACAAGAATAAACAAGTAATCAACACATAATTAATATCTAGGTTTCATTAGATCTAAGCAAACACAAGATAGATCTAGCCTAGCATGATGGAATTAAGACAAGAACATGATATAGACAACCAACACATAGACATATTGATTGAATTAGAAGAACACTTATCTTGATTAAACATGCAAGGTATCAAGGGGTTGGAACCCTTGAAAAACCTGTAAAGTTACACCAAAATCGTACTTAGGGTTTCTCCCAAAACTTCTCTCTTTAAATGTGAAAAATTAGAAAACTATATATAGGAAAAGGGGTCTGACGGCGTCAAGACCAATTAGGTGACGCCGTCACCTCGCCGCCAAAACAATCCTCAGACTGCCTAGATCTACATTTGACGCCGTCAAGTACAAATCATTTCCAGGCCGTCATGACTTTTACTCTTGACGCCCTACCTTCATGACGCCGTCAAATCTCTTCTGGATCGTCATGGAATTTTACTCTTGACGCCGTCAGGGAACTACTCTTGACGCCGTCACCTACTGTTCCCAGCATGGAAAATTAAGACTTTGGCGTTTTCTTCACTTTTATGCTATAAAAACGTCTGAATTGCTTCCTTTTCCAGATTTCACTCCCAAAGTACCTAAAATCACAAAAGGAACGATTTATGGCAATATTTGATCAAATAAATTCGGATTCGGGCTTAAATGACCCCCTAAAAACGGATCATTTTTCGCCTCATCAGTGCCGGAGTTAGGGTTTCGGTGGTGGTCGATAATGACGGTGGAGGAATTACGTGAGAGAGGGACAAAGTCTTTACTTTTAGTGACTCTTTATATGTTTATTGGGTAAAAATTTACGACTTTTTGTATTTTTATTGTTTTTATCTTGTTGCTTTTTATTTTTGGTGGCTTTTTGTATGTTTATTGGGAAAAAATTTTAGTGAGTATTTGTCATAAATTTTGTGGTCTACTAGTGTACAAATCTATGTGTATGATAGTTTCATGTGAAGTTCGTCACACACTTAGCATTTCATAAATGGGTTTGATGTTAATCTATTTGATCTTAGCAATAAGATCAACTCATTATCTGACTTGTTGGTAATGGTGCCGTGTGTAATTCTCAAGTCTCTGTCTTACTATAGGGATTAAGATTCATCCTAATCTCATAACTTGGAAAACAAATCAAATAATATCTCTCCCATCTTCTCTCTTAAAAACCGGTCGAACAAACACCCCTCTCTAGGGTTTCGGTTTTGTTTTTCTACGATTGACAAAGGGTTGTGCTAGACAAGATCATGACGTATAAATAACTAGCATTCAGGTGATACATGGTGGTGTGTAGTGTAGATATCTATAGAGGCAGTCTCCTTTGATTGCTCTAAGAGGTTTGTGGTTTTCAAGGGTAAAATCAAAAGTTCGTTTTAAGCTATGTTAAATATACAAAGCACGCATCAAGAGGTAATAATAAGCAGTTTGGCCAAGCAAAACGTTTATATTTGACGGGTCACAACATTGGAATTAAGACACACTACAAAAAATTTAAAATTACAGAAAAATAAAACACGTGTGAAATTTGAGTGGTTAAACCTCACAAAACAAAAGTATGCGTGACCAAATTGGAAAACTAAGGAAACTTCATTACTATTTGGTGACTTTTTCGCTAATATAGGTATCGTGAAAATTAGGATATTACTAATTTATTTTATTTTTATTTAATAAATGAATTATTTAAATTGATAAGTGTTGTTTGATAAAACTGTATTATTTAGTACTGGATGAATTAAAAATGCTGAACAATTCAAAACCACCAAATGAAAATGACTTTGAATTAAAAAACTGTTTGATAAATATTTTTTTAGCGTCTTTGAATAAAAGAAAATGACCATTTTAACCTCAAATCTGATTTAATATTAAATGAAATATGTTACTGATAAATAATGTTTATTTATTGAACTTGTAACGTAAAATTTATAGGTAAAAAAACAAATTTGGATTATAAATAATAATATCATCACAAAAAAAATCATACAACTATAATCTAATAATCATGAAATTTCATACTCGGTATATGTTTTACCAAACATATAAACAATTATGATAGTACGATGTGATATCAAATTTCATCACTCACATGGGACTATTAAATTTAATAAAAGTACTAAGAGAGTAGCTGAGCATTAGGGATACTTTAGGTAAATGTAGAGCCACTGAATCATTTTGTACACTTCATCACACAAAATCACTCGGTACATACACTAAAAGAAAAACTGGTATTTGAGAGGGTGAAAAATGGTGCCAAATACTCAAAAAGCCGTGCCAAATGCTATTTGGCACGACTTTGACACACTTTTGGCTACGTCTTAAATACGAGGGTCCCAAATACATTTGGATTGGGTTGAAACTGTGCTAAATAGTATTTGGCACAGTTCTTGGGACGGTTTAACTTTGGGGTGCCATGAGTGAGGAATTTGGCATGGTTGATAATCTTGCGTTCCAAATGGTCACACTTTTATATCCCGTGCCAAAAGCGTATTTGGTACTAATTCATTTCCCGTGCTGAATGCTTATTTGGTACAATTTTTATTTATCATGCCAAAATGCGTATTTGGCACTAATTCATTTCCCGTGCCGAATGCTTATTTGGTACAGTTTTTATTTACCCTGCCAAAATTAAATAGGACGGTTTTATCTACCATGACAAACGTATTTGGCACGGATTCCGTTGTTTTGTGGTCTACTAGTGTACAAATCTATGTGTATGATAGTTTCATGTGAAGTTCGTCACACACTTAGCATTTCATAAATGGGTTTGATGTTAATCTATTTGATCTTAGCAATAAGATCAACTCATTATCTGACTTGTTGGTAATGGTGCCGTGTGTAATTCTCAAGTCTCTGTCTTACTATAGGGATTAAGATTCATCCTAATCTCATAACTTGGAAAACAAATCAAATAATATCTCTCCCATCTTCTCTCTTAAAAACCGGTCGAACAAACACCCCTCTCTAGGGTTTCGGTTTTGTTTTTCTAAGATTGACAAAGGGTTGTGCTAGACAAGATCATGACGTATAAATAACTAGCATTCAGGTGATACATGGTGGTGTGTAGTGTGGATATCTATAGAGGCAGTCTCCTTTGATTGCTCTAAGAGGTTTGTGGTTTTCAAGGGTAAAATCAAAAGTTCGTTTTAAGCTATGTTAAATATACAAATCACGCATCAAGAGGTAATAATAAGCAGTTTGGCCAAGCAAAACGTTTATATTTGACGGGTCACAACATTGGAATTAAGACACACTACAAAAAATTTAAAATTACAGAAAAATAAAACACGTGTGAAATTTGAGTAGTTAAACCTCACAAAACAAAAGTATGCGTGACCAAATTGGAAAACAAAGGAAACTTCATTACTATTTGGTGACTTTTTCGCTAATATAGGTATCGTGAAAATTAGGATATTACTAATTTATTTTATTTTTATTTAATAAATGAATTATTTAAATTGATAAGTGCTGTTTGATAAAACTGTATTATTTAGTACTGAATGAATCAAAAATGCTGAACAATTCAAAAGCACCGAATGAAAATGACTTTGAATTAAAAAATTGTTTGATAAATATTTTTTTAGCGTCTTTGAATAAAAGAAAATGACCATTTTAACCTCAAATCTGATTTAATATTAAATGAAATATGTTACTGATAAATAATGTTTATTTATTGAACTTGTAACGTAAAATTTATAGGTAAAAAAACAAATTTGGATTATAAATAATAATATCATCACAAAAAAAATCATACAACTATAATCTAATAATCATGAAATTTCATACTCGGTATATGTTTTACCAAACATACAAACAATTATGATAGTACGATGTGATATCAAATTTCATCACTCACATGGGACTATTAAATTTAATAAAAGTACTAAGAGAGTAGCTGAGCATTAGGGATACTTTAGGTAAATGTAGAGCCACTGAATCATTTTGTACACTTCATCACACAAAATCACTCGGTACATACACTAAAAGAAAAACTGGTATTTGAGAGGGTGAAAAATGGTGCCAAATACTCAAAAAGCCGTGCCAAATGCTATTTGGCACGACTTTGACACACTTTTGGCTACGTCTTAAATACGAGGGTCCCAAATACATTTGGATTGGGTTGAAACTGTGCTAAATAGTATTTGGCACAGTTCTTGGGACGGTTTAACTTTGGGGTGCCATGAGTGAGGAATTTGGCACGGTTGATAATCTTGCGTTCCAAATGGTCACACTTTTATATCCCGTGCCAAAAGCGTATTTGGTACTAATTCATTTCCCGTGCCGAATGCTTATTTGGTACAATTTTTATTTATCGTGCCAAAATGCGTATTTGGCACTAATTCATTTCCCGTGCCGAATGCTTATTTGGTACAGTTTTTATTTACCCTGCCAAAATTAAATAGGACGGTTTTATCTACCATGACAAACGTATTTGGCACGGATTCCGTTGTTTTGTGGTCTACTAGTGTACAAATCTATGTGTATGATAGTTTCATGTGAAGTTCGTCACACACTTAGCATTTCATAAATGGGTTTGATGTTAATCTATTTGATCTTAGCAATAAGATCAACTCATTATCTGACTTGTTGGTAATGGTGCCGTGTGTAATTCTCAAGTCTCTGTCTTACTATAGGGATTAAGATTCATCCTAATCTCATAACTTGGAAAACAAATCAAATAATATCTCTCCCATCTTCTCTCTTAAAAACCGGTCGAACAAACACCCCTCTCTAGGGTTTCGGTTTTGTTTTTCTAAGATTGACAAAGGGTTGTGCTAGACAAGATCATGACGTATAAATAACTAGCATTCAGGTGATACATGGTGGTGTGTAGTGTGGATATCTATAGAGGCAGTCTCCTTTGATTGCTCTAAGAGGTTTGTGGTTTTCAAGGGTAAAATCAAAAGTTCGTTTTAAGCTATGTTAAATATACAAATCACGCATCAAGAGGTAATAATAAGCAGTTTGGCCAAGCAAAACGTTTATATTTGACGGGTCACAACATTGGAATTAAGACACACTACAAAAAATTTAAAATTACAGAAAAATAAAACACGTGTGAAATTTGAGTAGTTAAACCTCACAAAACAAAAGTATGCGTGACCAAATTGGAAAACAAAGGAAACTTCATTACTATTTGGTGACTTTTTCGCTAATATAGGTATCGTGAAAATTAGGATATTACTAATTTATTTTATTTTTATTTAATAAATGAATTATTTAAATTGATAAGTGCTGTTTGATAAAACTGTATTATTTAGTACTGAATGAATCAAAAATGCTGAACAATTCAAAAGCACCGAATGAAAATGACTTTGAATTAAAAAATTGTTTGATAAATATTTTTTTAGCGTCTTTGAATAAAAGAAAATGACCATTTTAACCTCAAATCTGATTTAATATTAAATGAAATATGTTACTGATAAATAATGTTTATTTATTGAACTTGTAACGTAAAATTTATAGGTAAAAAAACAAATTTGGATTATAAATAATAATATCATCACAAAAAAAATCATACAACTATAATCTAATAATCATGAAATTTCATACTCGGTATATGTTTTACCAAACATACAAACAATTATGATAGTACGATGTGATATCAAATTTCATCACTCACATGGGACTATTAAATTTAATAAAAGTACTAAGAGAGTAGCTGAGCATTAGGGATACTTTAGGTAAATGTAGAGCCACTGAATCATTTTGTACACTTCATCACACAAAATCACTCGGTACATACACTAAAAGAAAAACTGGTATTTGAGAGGGTGAAAAATGGTGCCAAATACTCAAAAAGCCGTGCCAAATGCTATTTGGCACGACTTTGACACACTTTTGGCTACGTCTTAAATACGAGGGTCCCAAATACATTTGGATTGGGTTGAAACTGTGCTAAATAGTATTTGGCACAGTTCTTGGGACGGTTTAACTTTGGGGTGCCATGAGTGAGGAATTTGGCACGGTTGATAATCTTGCGTTCCAAATGGTCACACTTTTATATCCCGTGCCAAAAGCGTATTTGGTACTAATTCATTTCCCGTGCCGAATGCTTATTTGGTACAATTTTTATTTATCGTGCCAAAATGCGTATTTGGCACTAATTCATTTCCCGTGCCGAATGCTTATTTGGTACAGTTTTTATTTACCCTGCCAAAATTAAATAGGACGGTTTTATCTACCATGACAAACGTATTTGGCACGGATTCCGTTGTTTTGTGGTCTACTAGTGTACAAATCTATGTGTATGATAGTTTCATGTGAAGTTCGTCACACACTTAGCATTTCATAAATGGGTTTGATGTTAATCTATTTGATCTTAGCAATAAGATCAACTCATTATCTGACTTGTTGGTAATGGTGCCGTGTGTAATTCTCAAGTCTCTGTCTTACTATAGGGATTAAGATTCATCCTAATCTCATAACTTGGAAAACAAATCAAATAATATCTCTCCCATCTTCTCTCTTAAAAACCGGTCGAACAAACACCCCTCTCTAGGGTTTCGGTTTTGTTTTTCTAAGATTGACAAAGGGTTGTGCTAGACAAGATCATGACGTATAAATAACTAGCATTCAGGTGATACATGGTGGTGTGTAGTGTGGATATCTATAGAGGCAGTCTCCTTTGATTGCTCTAAGAGGTTTGTGGTTTTCAAGGGTAAAATCAAAAGTTCGTTTTAAGCTATGTTAAATATACAAATCACGCATCAAGAGGTAATAATAAGCAGTTTGGCCAAGCAAAACGTTTATATTTGACGGGTCACAACATTGGAATTAAGACACACTACAAAAAATTTAAAATTACAGAAAAATAAAACACGTGTGAAATTTGAGTAGTTAAACCTCACAAAACAAAAGTATGCGTGACCAAATTGGAAAACTAAGGAAACTTCATTACTATTTGGTGACTTTTTCGCTAATATAGGTATCGTGAAAATTAGGATATTACTAATTTATTTTATTTTTATTTAATAAATGAATTATTTAAATTGATAAGTGCTGTTTGATAAAACTGTATTATTTAGTACTGAATGAATCAAAAATGCTGAACAATTCAAAAGCACCGAATGAAAATGACTTTGAATTAAAAAATTGTTTGATAAATATTTTTTTAGCGTCTTTGAATAAAAGAAAATGACCATTTTAACCTCAAATCTGATTTAATATTAAATGAAATATGTTACTGATAAATAATGTTTATTTATTGAACTTGTAACGTAAAATTTATAGGTAAAAAAACAAATTTGGATTATAAATAATAATATCATCACAAAAAAAATCATACAACTATAATCTAATAATCATGAAATTTCATACTCGGTATATGTTTTACCAAACATATAAACAATTATGATAGTACGATGTGATATCAAATTTCATCACTCACATGGGACTATTAAATTTAATAAAAGTACTAAGAGAGTAGCTGAGCATTAGGGATACTTTAGGTAAATGTAGAGCCACTGAATCATTTTGTACACTTCATCACACAAAATCACTCGGTACATACACTACAAGAAAAACTGGTATTTGAGAGGGTGAAAAATGGTGCCAAATACTCAAAAAGCCGTGCCAAATGCTATTTGGCACGACTTTGACACACTTTTGACTACGTCTTAAATACGAGGGTCCCAAATACATTTGGATTGGGTTGAAACTGTGCTAAATAGTATTTGGCACGGTTCTTGGGACGGTTTAACTTTGGGGTGCCATGAGTGAGGAATTTGGCACGGTTGATAATCTTGCGTTCCAAATGGTCACACTTTTATATCCCGTGCCAAATGCGTATTTGGTACTAATTCATTTCCCGTGCCGAATGCTTATTTGGTACAATTTTTATTTATCGTGCCAAAATGCGTATTTGGCACTAATTCATTTCCCGTGCCGAATGCTTATTTGGTACAGTTTTTATTTACCCTGCCAAAATTAAATAGGACGGTTTTATCTACCATGTCAAACGTATTTGGCACGGATTCCGTTGTTTTGCCAAAAATTATAAAATTTATCTGTCAGTGTCTACTTTTTAATCTACCAAACATACTTACCGATTAATTTATTTACATGATAAGTTTTGAACTATTTGATTCAGTATTAATCAAACACACCTTTCTTACATATTTTTTTCAAGTTAAACTCAAATTCAAATATTATTTCAACCCCACCTATAAAGTAAGTAAACTACTCCCTGTTTCTTCCAATGTAACTTTAGTAAAAATGAATAGTACAGTTTTTCCTGAAACACAATTAATATTCAACAATTAACCAACTTGCCCAAGAGACCAATCATTTATATATATATATATATATATATATATATATATATATATATATATATATATATATATATATATATATATATATATATATATATATATATATATATATATTTAAACCAAAATATTTCCCCCTAGAAAAACCCCCGGAATTCAACAAATCCCAAACCAATTAAATTTCCTTCCACTTTTCCCCCAAATCAAAACCCTAACCCTAACCCTAACCCTAACCCTAAATTTTCAATACCACAAAATTCAACTTTCAATTCACAAAAAGTTGACATTTTTATGTAATAACTCCAATCTTTTCACAAAACCCATCTCTTATTTCTATCAATTTCATCAATTTATTAAAAAAAATTAATTGATAATTATGGGTAGTGAGGATGAATCAGATAGTAGTACTACTTGGGATTTTTATGGGATGTTATATGGTTGCAATACAGACTATGAGGTTTCTTTCTGTACTTTCTATTAGAAGTGATAATATGGGCGGTTGGGTCAAAACCGTGCCTTTTGTCCACTAAAAAACTTCCATATTATATTTCACGTGTGACTTTCTACCCGTTCTAACCATTTAACCCGTTTGAGATTTACTTATGACACAAATGAATGCAACTGTTCACAGGTTCAGGTTTTCAAAATGGTGCAACAGGATCACCCTTGGCTGGTAGACTATTTATGGTTATTGGTGCAGGCGGTGCTGGAAAAGCTCTTGCATATGGAGCAAAAGCGAAGGTTGCAAGGATTGTGATAGACAATGGGACCTACGGTTAGATTCTACCAGCCTTCATGTTACCATTCCTAGTACTCGTACTTGATTATCTGCTTATTTTTTTTTTTTTTTGAGGAGATGCATAAATTTGACTATGCTTATTCTACTTAGTTTAGGGGTGAAATAAGGTGTTTTCAGTAAGGAGTTTCAGATTGTTTAGTTTGAACTTGTTACTGTTGGCGGATTCAGAATCAAAAGTTTAGCTTTACGGGTGAGATAAGCTGTTTTGGATAAGTAGATTTTCTGGTTATGAGTATAAGCTGTTTAATATGGTAATCCCAAACACCCTTTGTTGAGTTTTGATACAGTAGATCAGCAGCTTGAGTGTTTGGATATGATAATAGGCTCATTTGATGGTGAACCAAGCAGCAGCTATAAGTAACAGTTTCGGAGTTGCCTATTCAAACAGCAAATCCAGTTCTGATTATTTTACGTCTTAAATCCCTAATTAGCTGATTTCCGAAAACTTAAACAAATGCAATATCTTATTATCTGTTTTCGTTACTATAGAAGCCTATCTACACAGTTTTTGCAGCATTGCCTTTTGTTATAGCAATTGCTTATTTCATGAAAGCATAAGCAGTTTTAATAAGCACTACCAAACATCCCCTGAAGTCAATCTAATCATAGAAGTATTGATGTTATATATTATGAATCCTTATTACAAAAAGGGACATTTATATTTTTCTTTAGGACAACAAGGGCTATTGGTTTCTTGATTAATCTAGTCCATATTACATGACGTTGTAACACTTTATCTTTCCTGAAAATGTTTCTGATTCTATGTTATTTTCTAGACCAACATGGGATGGTTGTCAGTACGACGGAGATGAACGAAGTTGATTGGCTATTCTTCGATTAGCAATGGAATTAGGAGCTGGTCATATCGATTATTAACAAGACCAAAATACTAAGGTGAACACTTATTATGAGACCGAGAGAGTATTACATCCACCAAAAACTTGAGTAATAATCAATGATTTCTTTTAGAGCAAATAACTAGAATTTTCTTGGATTGAGGTATCAACATAAATTACATACCACAACATACAAGCTCGTGAAGTGAGATTTTGTCGTAGATCTTTCATTTTCAAAAACTTACTAGAACAACACTCAATTACGACATCACATTGGCTAAAAAGGCTCTGTTACATTTAGTCAAAGACCAGGATGGGTTGTGTATGAATGTGAGAAACGGAAAAACTCAGAGGCAATACAAAAACATGTGAACAGATTTTCATAATCCGTTGCTAATTACTTAATTAATATTAAAATATTGGTCAACTAGCAATAGAATATCATTAATTAGTTAGATGCTAATTTGTTTTTTAATCAATTGTTAAGACCTACAACTTTTTTATGATTCATGATAGAATATGAAATGAGTATCGAGACACTTGATATCTTAAAATTAAAGTAATTTATTTGAAAGTTTCAATTTTGTCTACGTGTATAATATTCCCTAGACATGTTAAAGTCTCAATTAGGGCTGCAATCGAGTCAAGCCGAGCTCAAGCTCAACAAGGCTTGAAAGAAAAACACTAGGCTTGAGCATGGCTTGATAGCTTGTCAAGCTTTCATCATCCAGGCTTGAGCTTGGCTTGAGTAGGTTCGAGCAAAGCTTGAGCTTGGCTTGAAAAGCTTGAATGAATACAAAAATATTGTATTCAATAGCTAAACTCAACAACGTGGTAACACTTTAAATTTAACGTCATCATCAAAACTATCTGCAAGAAACAATAAACATGTTCCTATTGCCACTTTGTTACAGATTACCCTTTATGATATACCCCATTTTGCAGCCTTAATGATCATTACTGAGTTGATAAATAAAATGAACAACTTTTCTAGAATACATTATCCAATATTTATGAACTAAGCTCTTACAATTAGCTTAATAACCAAATTTACTCCTAATTACTTATATGAAATTTATATGAAAATATCTATATTAAAGCTTGATAAAAGCTTGATACGAGCTCGAGCCAAGCTATCCAAAGCTTAAGCTTGGCTTGTTAAATATTTCAAGCTAAATTTTGGGCTTGAGCTTGATAAAAGCTTGACTCGATCGAGCCAAGCTCGAGCTCGAGCTCAAGTTGCTTGATAATAGCTTGACTTGATTGCAGCCCTAGTCTCAATGTCGTATTTAATTGATCGTAGACCTGGTTTACTTGATTATAAAAGTATAATCGTTTATCATGAATTCATTAAAAAGTACATCAAAACTCGTCAGCACACATGTCATCCATCAATTTTTTCATTATTAAAATTCATAGATGCTTGTCATGATAAATCATGGCATTTAAAAGTTTTTGGTTCAATAATGTTGATTCCTTCATTATTTATTTTTTCTTCTCAAAAGTCGACAGATTCAGTAACATTTATTTCAGATCATTTTGTATGATAGGCGTTGAGTTTACTAAACCTCTAAACCCTCATTGCTTACTCAACAAAAGATCTATCGCAACATTGAGATCGTCTCTTTACACTCACTTTAACCAGAAACATTATAGGCTTGATCACAGTTAGATTATTATGATTACAGAAATTATTGAATCAAATGTGAAAATGGCAACATGCAATTGAATGTAAGACTTGGAACCTATTTTAAGACAATAACGTCATACATAAGGGGTTAGTAATATCTACTTGCAACCCATTTTAAGACAATAACGTCATACATGAGGGGTTTAATAATATCTACCACAAATAAATTTTCAACAGTACTAGTAATGAAAAGGAATCGCCATATTATAGTCTACTTAATACTTATGTCAATATAAAGCAAATAAACCTTCATTGAAATATAAATGAAAATGTCTTACCCAACATAAAGGCGATCTTTGGCAACATCAAAGTAGAAAATCTATCCCCCAATTCTAGTTAGTACATTCTATTTCGTCTCCCTATAGAAGTAAATTTTCGCAAAATAACACTCCAACCATCTATCCCCCCGAGGGGGTGTTTCTTTTCTTCGTAATGGGGAAGAAATGTGGACCCAAAACCCTTAATGCATCTTAATTGGGGGAAGCATTAAAGCTTTTCTCTCCTCAATAAGGGGGTTGGTAATGGGTGCGGGGAGGCACGGTACGGGGTTGTTCCCGTGCGGGAACACCACCGCCGGCCATGCGGTACTAATTCGTGTGAAAATCAAGTTATATATAGTATAGTATTACTCAAGAGATCCGCAACGAAATACGAATAACCCGAGGTCGTAGTCCGTGTGAAGGGTTGAATGGAATTTCGAATTCCCGAATCGTGAAACGTGTCGTGAAAGTGGTAAAAAGTGATTTTGATGAGATTACACTAATGAAATAGTAAAAGAAGCACAAATAATCACTTAAGCACGTATTTCAAATAAACAAACTAAAAACGTAACGTAGAATCGAAAACGTAAGCTTAAACGTACGAAATGAAACGCGAATTTTAAGCTACACTACTCCTACGGACTTCAAAATAATTTTGAAAAGTTAAAAATGATAAAAGAAAATTTTAAGAAAAAGAAAAATATTTTTTTGACTTTTTTTTTTATTTTTTATGAATTAAAAACTAATTTTACTAATTAAAAATTTAAAAGAAAATGCAAATAAGGTGAGAAAAATAAAAATTTAATTTTGAAAATTATAAAATAACTAAAAAGTAATTTAAAAACTAAAAACTAATTTTTTTTGGCTTTTTGTATAATTTTTGGGAATTAAAAACTATTAAATCTAATTAAAAATTCAAAATAAATGGAAAAAATGCAAAATAAATTTCTAAAATAAATGAAAATAAATTTCTAAAATATTTTTGGATTTTTCTTGGCTTTTTCTGATTTTTTTTGATTTTTTAGTAATTAAAATGAATTAAAAATAGAATAAAAATGAAAATAAAATAAGAAAAATATGAAAAATTCAAGGAAATTCAAAAATAATATTCTAAACTTAAGAAAAATTTGAAAACTTGAAAATAAGCTGTGGAAATACTGTTTGGCTTAAAATCAGCTTATATAAGTGCTTATTTATAAGCAATACTTGACCCAGTTGACCAAAACTTTGACCAGTTGACTGTTTGACTTAAATAAGCTCAGATAAACAGATTTAAGACCAAAAGATACTCAGAAACTCAGAATAGGATCAAACAAGTTGCAAATAAGCTATGGAGATAAGCCAACAAACCAAGCAGATAAGCAATAAGCAATATTAGAAGGGGTGGTTGTGGATTGCAAATTTTCAGCTTATGCTCTATAAGCACTTCAAAATAAGCACATACCAATGTGATAATTGCATAAGCTCATAGCAATACAAACACTTAAAGAGATGTATTTTTCACTTTTAACAACACAATATGCATTCCCAAACACCCTCTAACCAAATCTAACTTTATATCAGCTCTAAAAAGTAAATTTTCTTTAAATATAAGTATCTTCTTAGTCCTAATATATCAAAACCTCAATACCAAATTTACATTTTGAAAGACTACTAACTATTCCAACTTGGACAATAATTTACAGCGCATCCAAACACTCTCTATAGTATTATCCGAAACAATTACTGCTTTTATAGTTGGTAATGATAATTATGCAATTTTACATCTACTCTATAAAGTCATTTTCCTTTGGATTCAACCAACTTAGACCTATAATTCTTCGCTCAAATTTTCGTTAATATGTTTCGCTACATTTCCGTTAAATTCCAAGCATGAGCCTAAATTGACTTCAACTACAACAAATGAACATCTAATTTTCTTACTAAAAATTCAACTATTAATAAGCACATAGAATTCAAAATAATAACTAAGCAACAGTTATTCAAAACACATAAGTATCTAATCAGCAGAGAATTCAAAATAATAACTAAGCAACACATAATTCAACAGTTGTATTATCCTACCTTGATAATGGTGACGACGATTGAAGACGGTTACAGTGACGATGGTGCAGGAGTTAGGGTTTCGGTGGTGGTGGATAACGACAGTGGAGATGATTAGGTTGAAGACGGAGTTAGGGTTTCGATTGGCAAAATTACGCTGGTGGTGGTCAATGATGACGGTGGTGTGGTTAGGTGAGAGAGGAACTCGAGTCTTTACTTTTATATTTTGTTTATACTTTTATCTTTTGTTGCTTTTTATTTTTAGAGAAATGATATATTCACAAAAACTTTTTCAAAATGAGGTGTTATTTTGTCATTTGTTTAATTAAAGAGAAGAAATAAAAAGTATTAAAAAATGCACCAATCACAAAATGACACCTTATTTTATTTTGTAGAAGTTTTTGTGAAAGTTCTGTTGTATTTTTTTTTTTTTTTTTTTTTTTTTTGAACAATATGAAAGTTCTGTTGTAGTTATATCATTTTTCTTACTTTTTAATAGCCTAGATTTGGTGACTTTTTTTTGTATCTTTAGTGGGTAAGAGTTTTAGTGAGTAGTTGTCATAAATTTTGTAGCATACTACTGGACAAATCTATGTATAAGAGTTTCACGTGAAGTTTGTTACAAACTTGACATTTCACAAATGGTTTTGATATTAATCTATTTGATCTTAGCAATAAGATTAACTCATTATCTGACTTGTTAGTATTGGTGTCGTGTGTAATTATCAAGTCTTATTATAGGATTAGGATCCATCGTAATATCATAACTTGGAAAACAAATCAAAGAATAACTCTCCTTTCTCCTCTACCAAAAACCGGTCGAACAAACACTCTCTCTAAGGTTTTGGTTGCGTTTTTCTAAGCTTGACAAAGGGTTGTGCTTGACAAGATCATGAGGTATAAATAACTAGCATTCAAGTGATACACAGTGACGTGTAGTGTGGATATCTATAGAGGTAATCTCCTTTGATTGCTTTAAGAGGTTTGTGGGTTGCAAGGGTGAAATCTAGAGTTCGTTTTAAGCTCTATTAAATATATAAACCACATATCAAGAGGTAATAATAATTTCTAAAGGTTTCGTGAGCTTCATTGATGACATTTTCCGCTGCTCTTAAATGTTTTTTATATGATTTAGATATAAAATCACCAACAGTTTTGGGCTAAGCAAAATGTTTATATTTGATGGGTAACAACACTGGAATTAAGACACACTACAAAAATTTCAAAATTACAGAAAAATAAATTAGAACAAATTGGAACACTAATGAAACTTCATTACTATTCGGTGACTTTTTCTCTAAAATTAATATCGTGAAAATTAGGATATTACAAATTTATTTTATTTTTGTTTAATAAATGTATTATTTAAATTGATAACTAACTTTCTTTCATATTTTTTTCAAATTAAACTCAAGTTCAAATCTTATTTCAACCGACCTATATAGAATGCATCAATGACAATGATTATCATTGCAAATGTTTGGTTACTAAGTTGGGGAATGAAACTATCATTTGATATGCATAGACTCATAAGAGAGGGAGTAGACACCTTTTTCTAACTCATTCTCGTGGGACCCATCACTAATATATGAAAAACATATGCCTTTCTTGGGGGGGGGGGGGGGGGGGGGGTTAAAAAGTGATAACCATATCTTAAAGTTTTCAACAAACAATAGAAATGAAATCAGTATTCTCAATCACATACCACCCTCCAAGGTTATAAAAGGCGTGAGATGTGGCGTGGCCGTGCCTCAAGCCTTGCAAGCCATGGCGAAGCCTTTGCGTTTCTTAAGGCGTTGTATTTATAATTTTAGATCATATTACTCGTACTATATTAGACATTTAGGTGCTGTTTGGTTTAGGGGTGTCAGTGGGACTTGAATGAAAGATTCTTGTATCTATTTGTTTGGTATGCACCTATTACAATCAAACTATGAAACAAATCCCTTAGCCTCATTCCATATAAAAGTGGTAGGTTTCCACCATTACTCTGACAACTTTTGTACTCACATAGTGCCTCATTTTTTTTCAACCACTTGTTTTAACATCTTGTTTTATCACTGTATTTTTTCATCACAACTTTTTATGTTAATTTTTTATTTTATTAATTAAATAATCATTTTAATTTTTATTTTGTTATAAAATATATTTAAATAAATATATTTTCTCTCTCCTAATCCTACCTCAAATCCAAATCCCATACCAAATCTAAATCCGAATCTAACCCCACTAATAAACCAAACGGACCCTTAAACTACTACTTAGTGTATATTTACCAGGCCTATATACAAAATAACCCAAATTCCAAATACTAGTTCAAAATAGTTTAAAAAAATAACAAGATAAAAAAATAAAAATAAAATAAAATAAAATAAAAAATAAACTGATTCAAAAAGTGGCGTCACGCCTTACCAAAAGGCGCGCCTTTTCTCGCCTTATTTCACGCCTTTTTGCGACACGCCTAGATCAGCCGCCATGGTCCACTTTGTGGCGGCGAGACGCCTTTGTGTCACCTTGGTGCGCCTTTTAGAACACTTACCCTCTAACAATTTTTCCTAAAACACGGTTAATATTGTAACAATTACAATAACATTCTTCACTACAAAGTAAAAAAAAAAAAAAAAAAGTGCAAAAACCAAAATCAATTAAATCCCCCAAAACCAATTAAATTTCCCTCGACATTTCCCCCAAATCAAAGCCTAAACCCTAACTTTACAATCCCACAAAATTAACCTTCAATTCCTACAAAGTTGACATTTTTATGTAATAACTCCGATCTTTTCACAAAACCCATCTTTTATTTCCATCAATTTGTTGAAAAAAATTGAGTTTTATTGTTTTTTTGGGTGCAGGTGAGATTGATAATAATGGGGGATGATGAATCAAATAGTAGTACTACCTGGCATTTTGGTGGTGAAGAAACCCACATCAGTTGCTATAGTAAGCTTAATAACTATCAAACCATATTTTTATTCTGATATGTGACACCTGCAGCTGCTATTGAGAAGATGGGTGGTGAAAATGAAAATGGAGTAAGAAGGAACAATAGCACATTGATATGTACACCAATAATGGCTGATGATATTGACCACATCAGTTGCAAAGGTATTGTATAGTTTGAAACCCCTTTTTGGTTCTTATGAATTTGGCTAAATCTTATGGTGCTGATCTTGTTGAGATTAGATTGGATAGTTTGAAACCTTTTTTAGAGGGGTTTAATGTCAGAGAAAGTATTCAGTCCCTTGTTAAATTAACCCCTTTGCCTAAAAGGTGAGTAGACTCTTTTTTCGATATCCGAAAACCGTTTTTTATATGTTTTTTAGGATACTGAATTGTTTGATATTTAGTGCTAGAGAACATATTCAGACCCTTGTTAAATTAAGGGGGTGTTTGTTTCGGTTTATATTGCTGGCTTATGGCTTATTTGGTTTTGGGCTTATGTTTCATAAGCTCACTTTTTTTTGGCTTAATTTGAAACTTCCTGGCTTATGTAAGTTCATTCATAAGAACTTATATAAGCCGGAAAGTGTTAAAATAAGCCACAAAAAGTGAGCTTATGAAACATAAGCCTGAAACCAAATAAGCCATAAGCCGAAACAAACTCCCCCTAAGCCTCTTTGATTACTCTTTTTACTTACAGGTGCGGTTTTTTCGGACTTTTTTTTCGATGTTGGAAACTGTTTCTATGATATGAATGTTGGGTTTATTAGTATTGTGAATTGCTTGATGTGGGATTTGGGATTGTTGACAGATAAGCAGTTTTAAGTTGAAAATGTTATGATGTGTTAGCATACTGAATTGTTTGATATTTTGTTTTTGAGTGTTTGGGCACTTTCAGATTGCTTATTTTGAGCTGATTAGTATTGGTGAATTTGATATTACTAATTTGCTCTTAGGGTGAAATAAGCTGTTTTCTTAGGGTGAAATAAGCTGATCTTCTGCTTATAAGCTGTTTGAAATAGTAATCCCAGACACCCCCTTATTGCGTTTTGATATTGCGGATAGGGTTTGAGTGTCTGGACATGATTATATGCTTATTTGAGGGTGAAATAAGCTGCTAACCTAATCGAGATTAGATAGGATAGTTCAAAACAAGAAAGTTTACTTATAAATATGATATAAAACCCTTTATAATCTAAGTCCTTTGCCTACTCTTTTGGGCCTATTTTTCGACATTCGAAACTGTTTCTATGATATGAATGTTGGATTCATTAGCTTTGTGAATTGCTTGATGTGGGAATTGGGATTGTTGACTTTTGAGTTGAAACTGTTATGATGTGTTAGTATACTGAATTGTTTGACATGTGATGTGTGGTATTTGGGATTTTTGCTTATGTAAACAGCTTATCTTCTTTTTGATTTTTTTAAGCGGATGATGAAATGTGATTATGCTTATCTACTTAGTTTAGGGTAAATAAGCTCTTTGTAATTAGCAGTTTAAGTTTAGGATGAAATAAGCAGTTTAGGAGTTAAATTTAGGATGAAATAAGCAGTTTGGGAGTTTAAGTTCAAAATTAATATTCCTAAATACCTCTTGTTGCGTTTTAATGTAGTAGATAAGCATAGTTGAGTGTTTGTATGTGATTGTATCTTTATTTGAGGGTGAAATAAGCAGTTTGGAAGTTGCTTATTCAGACAGTGTATTTGCTTCTGATTTTAAAGTACTCATATATTTGCGTATCTGATTGTATTTCAAGTGTCTGGATGAAAAATGTAATTATGCTAATAATCTTCTTGATACTGTTATGATGTGAACGCAGTTTTTTATGTTAGTATACTGAATTGTTTGGCATATGCTGGGGGTGTTTAGGAATCTAAACAGATTATTTGCTTATTGCGCTTTTTTAAGCAGATGAAGAAATGTGACTATGCTTATCTACATAGTTTAGGGGTGAAATAAGCTCTTTTTGATAAGGAGTTTGAGAATGTTTAGTTTGAACTGGTTGTGTTACTTGATTCAGTATAGTAAGTTTAACCTTAGGGGTGAAATAAGGTTGCAACAATGACAAAAGTAACAACGAAAGGACCAACCGACGAGGCCCTTGAAGCTATTTCAAATGAAGCTATCAAGTGTCTAGGAACGTATTTTACCGACCACCACTGTTTGATAAAATGTCCCATTGACTTAAATGTTGGGTTGGGATTGACTGTTATAAGATGAAAGAGGATTTCACAATTGGTTAGTTAGGCTGTTTAGTTAGCCTTTCTTTCATTGATTTTGGGATTTTTCTTATTAGTGTTGTGTGTTTAATGTTAAGTGTTAGTTGAATTTTGAAACCTTAAACAAAACCAAACCAAACCTTAATGACACCCACTAAACACAAGCCCGAAAAATCCAAGTGGGGGAGGAAGTGTTGGACTTAGTTATACCTTATATACACAACTCTGAGGAGCAAAACTCTGTTTCGTTAGTTTCCCCTAAGGTTTGTGAGACTGAAGGCATTACACATAAGCGCGTTACCGTCCATACTCAGTCCTACCCAAATCCGTCCTGTTTAAGTAAAAGATTCCCATTCATCGAGTCATTAATGCTTAAGGGATACCCATCTGATTTTAATGTTACATATGATTATTGTATCCCAATCACCCCATGGATCCGGCAATTAGCCCTTTGCCTACTCTTTTTACTTACAGGTGCGGTTTTCCCGGTCTGTTTTTCAATGGTGGAAATTGTTTCTGTGATTTGAATGCTGGGTTTATTAGTATTTTGTTTTTGAGTGTTTGGGCACTTTGAGATTGCTTATTTTGAACTGATTAGTATTGGTGAATTTGGTATTACAAATTTGATCTTAGGGAGAAATAAGCTATTTTCTTAGGGTGTAATAAGCTGATCATCTGATTATAAGCTGTCTGAAATAGTAATCCCAAACACCCCCTTATTGTGTTTTGATATCCGAAAACCGGTATGAATGCTGTTTCTTTTATATGTTTTTTAGGATACTGAATTGTTTGATATTTGATGATGGGGGTAATTCCAAATTGCTTATTATGAACTGATAAGTTTTGTGGATTTGATATTACAAATTTTCTGTTAGGGTGAACTAAGCTGTTTCTGATAAGCTGATCATCTGTTGACCCCTTATTGCACTTTGATATTGTGGATAAGCAGTTTTGAATGTATGGGCTCTGGACATGCTTCTATGCTTATTTGAGGGTGAAATAAGCTGACTGGCAGTTGCTTGTTCAGATTGTTTATTTGTTTTTATTTTGAAGTAACGAATAGGTTATCTGCTTAACGCTTTTTTAGTAATAGGTATGCACCTGTTAGTGTTTGGGCACTTTGAGATTGTTTATTCCAAATTGAATATAGTGGTGGATTTGATACTATAAGGTTACCATTATGTTGATATTAGCTGTTTTGAATGAGTTGATTATCTGGTTATGAGAATAAGTTATTAAAAATAGTAATCCTAAACACCCCTCATTGCATTTTAATGTAGTAGATAAGCATATTTGAGTGTTTGTATGTGATTGTATCTTTATTTCCATCAATTTGTTAAAAAAATATTGATTTTTATTGTTTTTTTTTGGGTGCAGGTGAGATTGATAATAATGGGGGATGATGAATCGGATAGTAGTACTACTTGGGATTTTGGTGGTGAAGAAACCCAGATCAGTTAAGTTTTAATTAGAGCTATTTTTGGATGCAGTTGTACCATTCCTCACAAAGAATCTTTACTATCAAAGCATATTTAATGATGAAATGTTACTGATTGTATGTTGTTACAGTCAATAGGAGCAGTCAACTGCGCCATCAGGAGACCAAATGATGGGATGTTATATGGTTGCAATACAGACTATGTAGGTGCTATTTCTGCTATCGAGGATAGGCTGCGAGGTTTAACCGGTATTTAACCGATTTTGGCCATGACCGATATGCAAAATATCGTGGTGGTGGACAGCCGATAAGCGATACATCAGTGATATATCGGCCGCCAAGACCGATATTTACAACACGTTAGAAGTGATAATATGGGTGGCTGGGTCAAAACAGTGCTTTTTGTCCACCTATAAAATTTTCATATTATATTTCACACCCATTTGACCAGTTTGAGATTTACTTACAACACAAATGGGTGCCACTCTTTACAGCTTCAGGCGTACAAAATGGTGCAACAGGCTGGTAGACTATTTGTGGTCATTGGTGCTGGCGGTGCTGGTAAAGCTCTTTCTTATGGAGCAAAAGCGAAGGGTGCGAGGATTGTGAAAGCCAATCGGACATACGGTTAGATTCTACTAGCATTCACATTACCATTCCTAGTACTCGTACTTGATTGCAAATAATACATTACACCAAAAATTACGAGATTACTTCGGGAAGCTAGAGAGTGTGGATGCCATAATTGTTACAGGGGTGGAGATGTTTATAGGACACCCGTATGAACAATATGTGAGATTTACACGGTTACCTGGTAAGGTTTTCATGCCTCTCCATCATGCCTAAAATATTATGTCTCTTTTTTTTCTTATGAGTTATCCTACTTTTCATTTGCAGCACCTAAGAAATTATTTAGGGAGATTATGGAAAAATCTTAATTGTCTTGGAAACTGCCGCAGGTATGCATTTTTTTTTTATCCCATCTTCCTTTATCTAGAATTTTGAGTTTATGGGTACCATGGAACAATAAACTAGAAAAAAAAGTTGGAAATGTTATTGCCATCGATACCTTGTCCAATCGTATGATGTTATGAAATAACAAAAAGATTTGACTGCCACATGCTCGTATGCTTATGCTTATATCTGTCACATCGTTTACGTATAATCTTTACCTTATATATAGTAATTTTTTATTAGGCATGATCAGCATGTGTCGAGTTGTTCTTCATGTTTTCTCTTGTCTCAAATTGACCAATTCTGTTCTGTAACTCGTTTTAATTTGAAGAATTTGATGTGATTGACCACTTTTGCTCGAGTATGGAGTTAAAAAAATATTATACTTCAGTTATCAATAGATATAATGCTTCTAGAGTGTCTTTCCAAGATAGGTGTGGGTTAAGTAATGAGTCAACCTTCCTCTGTTGTGCAGCTTTTCGATTTTTTTTTTGAGTCATTGGTTCTCTTCTCACACAAAAACCCACTTTTATCTGATCATTAGGCTTAACATAATAATCTAATTATTGCTAACAAAATGATATAGGATTTTGACACACTTTGGGTGACTTGTATCTAATCAAATATTCAAACTTTACCCATTTGACCCATTGGAGATAGGATATTACCCAAATCAGCCCAACTTCTAAGTAAATGGGTCAAAATTTCTACCGCAGCAGACTTGACTGTGGGATCAAAATTTCTATAAAATTACGTAAAACTGAAGTTTTCGTTACTTTGTATACAGAAGCAGGAGGCTCGAGAGTAACATGTGTTGTGCAAAATGGTACACACAGGAAGCACGGAGGAGGTGATTATAGTTCTTGTTTCTCCATCATTTGTTATTTTATCATCAGTATTTTTGTTGGGACATGATAAGGAAATTTATATTTGAGAGCCATTGTATTCTTGTTTTCTTATTCTAAAATTAAATTTATTTTTATAAAATGCTACGGGCATAGTACTCATGAATCTCAGAAAATGAATGGACACATAATTTATTTGGATGGATTTTGACTTGCTATTCTGCTAATAGTAAATTCTTGTGACATGTAAGCTGATGTTGTCAACAATTTTTCATAGATTTGAGAATATAGATCTTTCAATAGTAAATACACAGTTTATATATGCAAATCTTTGTAGAACATCAAACATTAAGAACATCAACCTTCACTCTTACATGAGTTTATAACTATCCAGGTTTCACTCAGCATTTTTTCAATACTCAGTAAAAAACGAATGTTAATGAGAACATGAAAAATTCTTTTACACTGGTCGAAACTCGAGGCCATATACAATTAGCCCAGACATAATTCCTTCATGACTTGTAAACTTCATGTCAATAGAAAGAGAGTCATCTTTGAATTCATGAGTTGAGTTAAATTTCCACACTTGAATCTCCATCCATCCATCTTCCCTTTGTTTTGAAACCCGAGTGATACCATTTATGTTCAATGGGCTTGGGGTTATAAAATAAACAAATTCAGCCTCATTGTTTTCTTTGTGCAGTACGTCTCGTACTTCTACTGGACTATGCAGCCCCTGGCATTTTTTTGAATGCTTGAATACAAGGTAACACACATATTCTGTATCTGGTGACAACATTTGACTTTTGATTGTGCAATTGAGATGAAATACTTGTTGTGGTAAAAGCTCAATCACCTCTTGAAATCTGCATGCATGTAGGATAGATTAAGAACAAAGTTATATATAAAGACACGAAACTACATTCAAGAAGTGGAACTTCTGTCAACCATTTCTTCACGAATCATTAATTGTTAACTACGGAGTATAAAACAAAAAACATTAATTGTTAACCATATTTGGATGCACAATAAGAAAAAGTTTAGCGGTTAAAGGTAGGGCTGGCAATCCGTGTGGGGTTCGGGTTAGTAAGGATACCCCAACCCAAACATGACCTGTTTAAATAATTAGGTCAGACTTGTAATTAACTTCTTTAAATATATATATTCTGAACACGATTCATTTAATCTGCTTATCTAACTGAGTTGACGGATCAGCAAGTTATAGAGGTTAACTAGGTTAAATGTGTTGGCAAGTCGGCCCGACTATCCCACCAACCCGACCATGGCTCGAAACTTGTTTACACCCAACTGGCCAACCCTAACCCGTTTATTTTAGTTTCGGTTTTGGTCGTGTTTCATGTAGAGTCAAGAATTACCGCTCCTAGTTAAAGGAAACTGTAACAAAATTAGCTATTATATAAGAAGCGAACCTGGACTGGGCTGATGGTTTTGAAGTAAAAAGATCCACATTAGAGAATTTGTATAAAACTGCCTTTGCCGAAATCACAAGAAGTTTCTTTTCGTTGACTTTGCCCAACCAGAACAACTCGTCGTAGTTTCTGCATGTCTTGAATATTTCTTCAAAGTTAGTCGGAAGTTGCTGCACCTGATCCACATTGATGTTTGATTTCAAGACTTGTTGGACTTCCTCCAATTTTCCGATTTCTTCATGTTTCACCTGCATGTATACAAACCATGTTAAATATGCAATGTAGAACATGGGTTTAGTTTAATTTTTTGGCATGCATCCGACCTCTTGGTATAATATAAATAAAAAGAGTATATAACGGAACCAGGGATATAACTTCAAACTTACTTTGTCAATTGCTCGAAATTCAATGCCTTCAACATAAACTGCATTTTCTCCACAATAGTGTGATGAAAAGCTCTCAAGTAGAAGAAACTCAAAAACAACATCTTCGTTCTGATTCAAGAATTGGTACAACTCAATCATCATCCAGTCCTTGTCTCTCCATGTTGCGAAATATGCATGTAGACTTTCGAGTCCCTTTCTATACTTTAGGTTAACACACATCGGTTTAGTTGAAAATTTTCTTGAATCACTAAGTTTGAAGACTAAATAGACCCCATAAACAACATTTGGAGATAGAAGTTGAGCGTTTGTCTTTATTTCGATGTTCAATTTGGAAATATCAAACATCTCCACTACTGTCTCAAACCTGCACATATTACAGATATTCAAGCTACAAAAAAATAGACTAGCAAGATGCCAGCAAAATCACAGTCGTTAGAACAGAGGACCCAAAATAGGGGTATCTCTACCACCAGTCGAAAAGAAAAATCCAGCTACGAAACTTCAAACAACAGGTGATATCAAACATAATTAGTCGAGAAAACACTGAAACCTTGTTAGATATCTACTATCTTCATGTAGGAGTCTAAGCAACAAAGAATATGATGTTCCACTCGATTTTATTTACCCTTTAATAGTATTATAACATAAAGCACCGAGTATATCAATATGGGGCATTTCTAACTCTCTGGCTCATCAGAAGGACCAAAGAATCCAGTTTATGAAAATAAGATAATTTTTTTTTAAATCAAAATTTTCTGTTATTTAATACACAACACTGCAAGAAAAAGAACCAGAATACATAGGTAGGCTGTAAACTAAAAATCATGCTCCCGTTAATAGCTTGTCATGCATAAACCAGTAAAATAACTACATTTTTTCAAAGAAAAAGAAATATGTACATATAACAGCAGTACATATATACGTACGCAGTACGCTTATCACTTATGTACTGATAAATTTAGAGAGGTAAAGAGAATAACCTTGATTCTTGAAGAGATTTCCACTCATGTGGACAACTGATTATGTAAGAAAACATTGCCGCTGATACCATTTTATTTCTTTCTCCATTACCATCGAATGACAGCAACTGTTACATAAAATAAATATAAATCACACTCAATTTTTATCATGTGTAAACGTATGTGTGATCTCATATTATCCTCAAAAAGGAAAAGATATATAGAAAACTGGAAAACACCAAATAAACGAGATACAAGATGAACTGATTACCACTTTATCTTGTTGAAGGAGGATTCCCCTCGAAAAAATGTTGTAAAGATCCTCTTTCTTGATGGTAGAATAGATTTCAGGGCACTTTGACATCTGGACTATTTCTTTGTAGTCTTTAGGCAATTTCGGCTCCCATTTCTCATAATCCTCCTGTATATACATTAGTTATCAATTAATAAACTCATGTTTCATATAGTTACTTTCTTACAGTTTATAAAACAGTTACAGGCCATAGTTTAGATATATATGAATCAAAAGTTAGCCAATTTTGTCAAAATATAGAAACTTACCTGAAATTCCAATGCTTTCTTGAGTTGTATGACCACTTCATCAGCTGTTGGTCGATTTTCTCTCCTGTGATGTAAGCATTTAAGGGCAATCCTTGTAAAGGTAATATATGACTGTGGCACAATTTGTTCTTTGATACCCTCGAACACTAACTTACCAAGTTTTTCTACATAATAGTGGTGTTTAGCCAAAAAGGGTAAATAAAGATGCTCATCATCTAGCTTTTCGGATGATAGTTTCCCACACAATATGTCAAATAAAACCGCACCCAGCGAGAATATATCAGATTCTTTGGTTAAGAAACCTGTTTTCGAGTAGAGTGGGTCACGATAGCCCAATGTGCCTATAACATTGTCAATGACAAAGCCTACATCCTGATTTGTTGGACATACTAAGGAAAGCTCAAAACCGGTAATTTTTGCTTTCCAGTCATCAAATAGTAGAATGTTTCTGCTGCTGATGTCCCTATGTATTACCATTTCTGGACTTGAAACAGTTCCATGAAGAAACTCCAACCCAATCGCAATATCGATGCATATTTTAAGCCGCATCACCCACGTAAGACTATCATTGCTCAAGTACTTATCAAGACTACCTCTGGATGCATATTCATATACAATAATTTTTTCATCCTCTTCATCACAGTAGCCTACAAGATCAATGACATTTAAATGTTTATACTCCATAAGGATGTCTAGCTCTGCCATAAATTTAGCTGCTGCCAGCTCTGTCAAAACATCAGCATCTCCTTGACCCGACTTCTTATGTAACCGCTTGGCAGCAATGATGTTATCTCCATGAGTATTGTGAGTAGCTCCCTGGTATACATTCCCTGAATCTCCATGTCCAATGATATTGTCTTGACTGAAGCCTTTCGTCGCCAACTTTATGTCTTCCAATGACAGTTTGAGGTTGTCCTTGTGGTTCGCCTGAGAATTATTAGACAGTCAGTCGATTTGTTAACTTAAAAACGGAATGAAACTACTTTCCATCTAGAATTTTTTCGAATTTTTATGTTGCATTTTAGTTTCTTAGTCTCCAAGTTCATGTGAACATTATGGTTGTAAATCAAGGTTGGTTGTTGTAATTTCCAAATGAAAGAAGAAAAAAAAAACATATATACATGGAAGAGAAGAGTCGGGAGGTTTACCGGCGAATCATAGCATGTCATAAAGTTCAATTACTAAGTTAAATAAAGTTTAAGATAAAAATTATAAATCGCAAAACTTTAAGTACGAAGAAAAAACTTAGACGGTAAGATCGTATATTGAGTAAAAGTTTGAGAAAATGTCGTTTACACAAAGTATAATGTATGAAATGTCACATATTAGTATCAAGAAGAAATTAAAAAGTTTTCTTTTAAGATATCGACTTACCTGAGAGTCTAATGCTTTTTTGAGTTCGTTGATGACAACTTCTATTGTTGGACGTTGCGCTTGAGTTTCTGCCACGCATCGAAATGCGATTTCCAAAAATATGTCCAAAGACTCTTTATTGGGTCCTTTACTTAAAGAAAAGACATGTTCATTGGACTCCTCCTTTATCTTGTGATCAACAACTTCCGTCACTGTTCCCTTTTCAAAATGATCTCTTGCAATGGGTGCAATTCCCTTCTTATTCACCTTGGTATATAGATGATCATAGGCCAACCTCCCAGTCAAGATCTCAAGCAAGACCACTCCAAACGAGTAAATGTCCGATTTCTTATTTAGTTTACCATCCTTCTCATATTCTGGATCCAAATACACATATGTACCTGCAATAATATTGGTATAGATAGTGCTGGCCGTTTGATCTGCTGGGTGGAATTTGGAGAGCCCAAAATCCGCAATCTTTGCCTTCCAACTATCTCCCAATAGAATATTATCGCTCTTGATGTCTCGGTGTATCATCTTTTGTTTGCCATGATCTATGTTGTTGTGAATGTAATTCAAACCATGTGCAATATCAAGACATATCTTTAGACGTTGCAACCAATTAAGATTAGCCATTTTATCGCTGCTTCCCAAATAGCTTTCAAGACTTCCTTTCGAAGCATGCTCATAAACTAGGATCATTGAACTGTTACCTTCATAACAAAAACCAAGAAGAGAGATTATATTCTCATGCTTACAACTAGTTAGAGTTTCAATTTCTGCAATGAACCCTTGTTCTCCTTCTGGATTGTTAATGCGCTTTATGGCTACCGTGCTTTGTTTTCTGGGTAAATTGCATTTATCCACCACTTCTTTCGACGAGTAATTACTGCTATCAAAATGTTCAAGATCTGCTTTGTACACTTTACCGAATCCACCTGAACCGATGCAATATGTTTCATCAAATTTGTTGGTAGCCTGGATTATATCATTTAGATGAATCTTCAAGTGTTCCAAGTTCTTCCCCTGCAACATTATGAAGTTGTGCAACACCACATTAATGCTAGTAAGGATTGGAGTGATATTAAGAGAAGAGAATTGAAGTTTTTATAATTGAGTGATATATATAAAACGGTAAATAATAATGGTTTTATCCCTCAACCTTGAGTTGGTTTAATCACTTCAAAAAAAAATTAATTTATTTTATTTTATTTTTTATTTTTTTTAAATGCTCAAATCTTTAACTTTGTCTATCCATAACTCAAACCAATTTAATTTCATGCCCGTTTTGAGTCGAGTTTTGTATCGTGTCTAGAATTGCCACCAATACTTGCAACCTTTTTTTTCCCATTTACTGATTTTTTTGACACCCGTAGTCATGACCTACTATTCTTTATTCGAACCACTAACATGTAAATGTAGGTAAAAAAAAACCTTGCTAATAAATAGTTAAGGATTTGTTAAATTGTCATATAAAAATCAAACGTAAGAGTATTGAATAAAAAACATGTAAAGGTAATGATAAAAATGTTGTTAGAAAACTTTAAAGGGTTTAACAAATGGTTAATCAAAGTTAAAAACATAAACATTGCCCAATATAGTTATTTGGTAAACTATAAATTAACTCAAAATAATGGATTATATCATAACTTCTCCCTTTATAGATATACGAGAATGTTCAAAAGCAATAGGATGATTTGTTTTAAGTTAACTATTAAGAAGAGGATTTTCATCCCTAAAACTAACGCCTAAAATTATATCTACCAAATAGATCAAGAAATGTGACAAGATTGAAAATAGAGATTAAGAAAGAAAATACACATGCAATGTTTGACATGATGAATGAAGTGGGAATAATTTGAAGCATATTATTTATCTCATTATCATTACTCAATGATTTTTAAGCATGCTAAGATTATTTGTAGATTCAATAAATGTATGAAACGGAATCCAGTTTGTGTCTAGATGTCATTCTTTTATTGTGGGCGTGATATATATACACCACTAAAATTGGTGTACGTGCACACCATAAATTATATTAACAATGCATAAAGTGCAATTTTACACAACATATTTAGTGGTGTGCATATCAACTTATTTTGTTAGTTAGTTCGCATGGCTATAATGTGGGGGTGGGGGGGGGGGGGGGGTAGATTTTATTTTTAGTCAAATCGTTCTCCTGGTTGACAAGGACCGTTAGTTTAAGGGTACGTTTATTTATCTTTGTTCTCCTAACTTTTAGATGACTAACTCTCATGTTATGTTTGATTTAAGACTTTCAGATGTTATAATGAAAAGATAGATATAGAATAAGGGGGTCTGAATCTTCATTACTAAGAATCATTAGGCATATTATTAGGCATGCGAGTTAGGCATCCCAATCAATGCTCTTTTTTCATTATGTCTATGTTTAGTATTGATGAACACAAATATTTGAGCTGTTGTTTTCTTTGATGTATTTGATACTATTAACACATTGTTGTTTAAAGAATACCAAGCTTACATCTTTTTTTAATTCCTTTATTAAAAACGGCCACTAATTAAATGGATGATAACTTAATTTATATGGTGAGAACTCAACATCTAGCTGCAATTCACATGGTTTGTCTACTTATGATTCTTATTGCACATCGTAGATTTTAAAATAGGAATCATATTAATGTGGCTACTCGAGATTCGATGTTGCATATACAAGAAGTACGAGAAGAGATTTTGCAAGACCTCTTAATAAGTGGAAAATGCTTTTAACTTATTTGTATGAGTGAAAATGCTTAAGATATTGTATGTTTGATTTAAAGTTCACATATGTTTTGAGTGGTTGGGAAGGTATGACATTAGACTCAAGATGAAAGATGCACTTACTAGGGAAAATAAGCAAATCATTCATGACGGTAATATATTAACTAAAAAAGTTGTGTATATTGACATGTTTGTTTAATAATGACACTAATGTTACTACGTTCATTGGTAAATTTTATTTGGTTGATGAGGTCTACCCTGTTGGAATATGCTCGTTACATAGTTACTATTTATATGGCTAAGAAATACGTGAACCTATCGGGGGCACACCCGTATACAGTGGATACATTTATTAATGTAATTAATATATTTTGTACATTTATTAATTATATTAATATGTTTCACGAAAAAAATAAATGGTCGTTAATTATACCGTTAGTCGCTATAATTAACTAAAAGGCATCAATTAATAAGTGAGGGACTTATTAGTTCGAAATCTAAACCCGTGGGGTATGGGATTGATGTATGATCAGATTTAGCATTAATTTAACTTTATCAACTAATAAGAGGGCTCAGTCTTATACCATGTGCCAAAATGAAACTTTTCTATTGATACAATTGGGTATTTCACCAAATTTCTTTTTGCTCAAAAACTTATTTCTCTTATTGTATAAAAGATTCTCCCTCTTCACCCCGCCCCAACCCTCAATTAACGCTAATATGATAGCCTCGTATAGTATTTTTAAATGATAGAGTTATGATCAAATGAGAACAAACCAAATGCATCTCATTTAAGTGCTCACCTTGTTTCTATATTACAAGATGTGTGGGTTTCCTTGTTATCTTTAATGGATGGAGGTGTGGTAGTTGCATTATTATTCTAGTAGATTGTTGACTTTTTAACTTACTATTAAGTTCACACCAATTGTCTATAGCTATAGGAAACGTCCTTTTTTAGTTTTATGATATTATATTCTAAAATATATATAATAAAATGTTAAATAATTACTATGATAATTTAACATCAGAATCATAGATAGTGGATTAGTGGTTATATGGTTAAACCTGACGATAACAGTTGGTAACGTTCTTGTTTATTACTGATAATCAGCCTTAAATGAAAAGTTAGAGTAAATTAGTTACGTACCTTCAATTGAATGGATGATGTATTTTTAACTGGATTCTCATATTTCCACTGAAGTTCCAAAGCTCTCTCAAGTCTTTTGACAACCTGATCGATATATGGACGATCTGCTCTATCCTCTTTTATGCACCAATATGCTGTTTCTGAGAAGATTCTTAATGCTTCTTGGTCCATCTGATTTCGTAAATGCGGATCAATCATATCCTCCAAATGAGATTTAGCTAGTTGACTTAATAACCCCTCTCCCAACTCGCCTTTGCTTTCATCTTTATCTTCATCTTCGTCTCCATCTCCTTTTTCGCCTTCGTCTTCATCTTCATCGTGTGCCCTCCTTCCGCACAAGACTTCGAATAATACAACACCGAAAGAATACACATCAGACTTGTGGGTCACACCGCCAGTCTTTTTATATTTTGGGTCCAGGTATGCATTCTTAATGATATGATCACGTGTAAGAAGAAGACGGAGCCTCCGAGCTACTGTATGTTTCAACGAAAGTTCAAAACCAGATAACTTGGGTTCCCATTTGTCATCTAGTAAAATATTCGAGCTCTTGATGTTGCAGTGTATGACACTGAAATCGCGTCCAGGATCATAATGGATGTAACTTAATGCCTTCGCAACACCAACGCATATCTTCAACCTTTGCATCCATGTGAGGGTCTGGTTACTTAGATATTTTTCGAGACTTTCGTTGGCCTCCTTCTTGTATATGATAAACTGATTGGTCTCGTCCTCATAAAACCCAATAAAAGACACCAGATTCTTATGTTTGAGATTAGAAAGCATCAAAATCTCCGTCCAAAACTTTTTACTATTGTCTTTTACATGTTTAGTATAGAACCACTTTGCAGTAATATCGATGAACCGTTCAGAATGCAAGAGACGGCCTTTGTAAAGTCTTCCACAGCTATATTCTCTGATGATATTCTCTTCCGCGTAATTGTTGGTTGCGGATGCTATATCATTTGAGCTGATTCTTAAGTGAGAAGAATATTTGAGGGAAGACATTGTCTTTTTGCTGACATGGGATTCAACACGTGTAGATACGGAGGTTAGTGATCCCTATATGTACCAAACAAGACAACATTACAAAGTGTGCAGATCCACAGGGTGAAGTACTTAAGTGAGGTTAATTTATTACTCAATTATACTACGTAACAGTCAATGAATTACTCAATTATACTACGTAACAGTAACTAAAGAGAACAATACTGAGACATATGTAGCCTTTCAAGAAACAAATAAAAAAAATAGTGAGACATATGTATATTGAGGGTATCTTATTTACTGCCCACCAGAATAGTTAGATGTTGGCAGCTGATCATAGAATCTTTGGACTCATCACTCATCTATTTAAATGGAATTGTGGACAGCTGATCATAGAATCTTTTAATTATATTTTTGTAAAAGGGTTTAGGATTAATTTTGGAAGTCGGTATAAAAAAAATAGTACGGAGTATTAGTAAAAAATAATACGAGTAATGAGTATTAGTAAAAAATAATAAGGAAAAGAAAGAGAAAAAGTGGTTGTGTAATCAAAATTAATGAGTGTTTCAATTAGGTTAATCATATTTTATGTCAATCATAAAGTTTATTGAAGTTTTAAAATTGTTTTAGTTTTTTGAAAATGTTTAGAACGGTCGTGGCTAAAGTATTCGTATATGCATTATCATGTTATAGTTTACTAGTTATAATGCCCGCGCACGCGCGGATTTTTTAAAATTTTTTGAATCATATATTTTTATTTATTAAAAAATAAATAATTTAATCTTTGTTTTGTTTGATTTATGATGTTTAATTATAGTTTTTTATTATTAAATATAATTATTTAAAAATTTTAATCTTATTATTAATTGCATCTTATCTATATTTTTTGTATTTATCTTCTACTTATGTTATGGATAAATATAAAATGTTACCTAATAAGAAAATAATATTTTTTTTAAATAAAATTATTACTAAATAAGGCATGAATGCATTTTTTTGAAAAGAAAAATTCCCAATAAGGGTTTTGTTTTATTATATAAAAGATTATGGCAAATAATTAAAAAAAAGTATCATACTTGCCATGGTTTCATCTTCGGGGTAGTGATTTTTTTTTTTTTTTTTTTTTTAATGCTACTTTTTTTTCAAATTCATCCTTTTTAAGGTATTATGTGACATTTTGGCCCTTTAGGGAAAAAAAATTCTATTAGCTAAGAGGGTCAAAAATGTACAAAATTTTCAGAAAATACCCTAAAAATGATAAATTTAGAAAAGTACCCTCAAAAGTAAAAAAATTTGTTCGCTACCCTGAAGAGAAAACCATTGCAAGTATGATACTTTTTTTAAGTATTTGCCATACCCTTTAATAATTAACATCCGCATATTGAATATTACTACTTCTAACCAATTAGTGCAAAGAAAAAGACCGAGAGACATAAAATTCATGTCTAATTTTATACGTAACTTATGTGTCACTAGCTTATTGATTTGTGAAGAAGTGGACTCGGTTGGTGCAACTAATGAATTATTGCCACACAAATTTAGGCATAATATTAGACATGAATTTTAGTTCTCCAAATCACTTCTCTTAATGTAATTTTGAAAATAAAAATTAATCATCAAATAATAATCAAGTTTGAAAGTGTTTTGTTCACGTCACTTTAACATAAAAAGTTCACAAAAATGAAACACTATTGTAACTTTGAGTGGTTTAATAATAAAAGAAAAAGTTATAGTGACTAAATTTGAACAAATCTGAAACTCGGTGTCTATTTGATTATATCTCCCTTATCATTTAGCATGGATCCAATTTTATATGTATATATTTCTACTCTACCAAACACATTTTTATACCTTGAAACCTAATATTCCTAATTAAGGTTCATCCCCTCGTAACATTTATACTCTGTTCCCGAGTTTTTATTTGGAGAGAAAAGAAGAGAGGGGGAGAGGAAATAACAAAATATTTATGTTCCCGAGTTTTTTTTGGAGAGAAGAGAAGAGAAGAGGAGAGGAAATTATGCCAAAACTTCTCTCCTAATCTTCTTCCCAAATTGGGATGATTTGGAGAGAAGATGATTTTTGTGCATAATTTTATTGAATCTCTCTTCTTTTCTCTCTAACTTGGGAACACAAACAAAAAATCAATATTTTTTCCTCTTCTCTTCTTTTCTCTCGTTTTTAACCTCTTCATTTCTCTTCTTTCCATTTTAAACTTTTAGTGAGGATAGCAAGAGTTAGAAGAAAATACAGTAATAAAAAAATTATTATAAATAAATAAATAAATAAATAACCTTTTTATACCTTGTCGTGATTGGATGATGTGTCTTCAACTTTGGCTGCAACTATTGAGTGTTCCTTTAATATCATAAATACAGTAATAAGTAAATAATTTTATTCGTGTTAATATAAAAAGAATGATGAAAGAAAAAAAAAAACGTCTTACAACATTTTGACGTTCCATTTGATGTTTCAACGCGTTCTCAAGTCTTGTAACAACCTCACTAATATCCGGGCGTTGAGATCTTTCTTCATTCAAGCAGTCATATGCTGTCTTTGCGAATACGTTGAATGATTGCGGATCCATTTGTTTCCGTATAACCGGATCAATTATTTCATCTAGTATTTTCTTTTTATAATGATAAATAGCCACCGGAGCCAAATACTTATTATCTTGATCATCGATTATTGTTTTCCTACCACAGAGTAGTTCGAACAATACAATCCCAAAGGAGTAGATATCCGACTTGTGGTTCGCACATTTAGTCTCCATATATGTTGGGTCTACATACCCTTTCACATACTTAACTTTATTAGTATGAAATGAATGGTGCCTGTGAGAAGCTTTAATTTTCATGGAACATTCAAAAAATAATAATTTGGGTTCCCAATCATCATTTAATAGAACTGCGTTGTTGTGGATCCTCCGGTGTATAATGCTGAAATCGCGTGGCTCGTCATAATGAATGTAGCTCAATGCATGTGCAATACCGACAGATATCTCCAATCTTCGCACCCATGTCAACAACATCGGGTCACTTAGATGGTTGCTGAGACTTCCCCTGGTTGCACGCCTGATAATGATGATCTTCTCATCATTCTCATCACAAAACCCAACAAGAGAAACCACATTTTTATGTTTGAGACTAGAAAGCATTGAAATCTCTGTCCAAAACCGTTGTTCTCCATCCTTCCTTTCTTTCTTAAACCTCCGAGCATGGATATCAATCAACTCACCGGACCACAAGAGCTGTCCCTTGTATCTCTGTTCAAACCCAGTTTCTACGAGGACATTTTGTTGAGCGAAGTTGTTGGTGGCAGATAGGATATTTTGAAGGGGGACTCTGAGGTGAGCAAATTCATTCATTATCTGTAAAATAGTCAAGTTAAAATGTGAGTTAGAAAAACGGAGTATAATAATGCCTACAAAGTGTTTGATAAAATTCCTGAACCATGTCTAAGACATGTTAGGTACAATTATGCATATATCTTGTAGTTTATAGTTATTATGTTTGTGGATAGTAATTAAAAATAGTCTTAACATTCTTTAGAAGTTTAGAAGTGATCAAGTAAATGGTCTTATTAAGTTGCATTGTTTTGGTTAGCGACTTCGTGTTTAGATATAGTCTTGGTTAATGTTTCAAAGTAGATCAATAATCCCAAAAAGTCAACTGATAACTGCTTATATAATACAGTAAAAAAATAAACGCTGAAATTAAAAGGTTGTTACCCATTTGACCCGTAGCATTGTTTCAAATTTTAAAGCAGATCAGCAATCCCAAATTGTTGTTACCCATTGCTTGCATACAATATTGATAAGGAAAAACCGTTTTTTGCACAAAGATGGGCTGTTTAGATAGGCTTATATGCTGTTTTAGCAGCTTTTATATGTTGTTTAGACAGGTTTTTGCAGCAATTAAATGCTCTTTTATTTTAAAAGCAATTAGATATTTGTATGTTGATTTTACTTTGTAACTTAGAAATCCCCTAGTTTCTAATTTTAATCGTCTACCAGGGACACTCCCCCAATTTCATACAAATGTTTGTAGACACCAACAAGTACTTTTACAATGTTTCGAACCCGGTTCGACCCGGCTGGTTCGACCGGTCTAACTGGTTCCGGCTTAGATAATGGGTCAAAAGAAACAGGTTTTTAAGAATTCAAAACCTAGTGTGACCCGCCGGGTTTTACCAATTTTTATAATTCCGGCTGGGTTTGTCATTAAATCTTTTATATGTGTTCCAAATTGCTTTTTACAAGTTTTTAAAGGCTTTAAAAGCTGTTTAGACAGGTTTTTATGGTGTTTTAAACACTTTTTATATGCTATTTGGACAGCAGAAAGATGGCTTGTTTGGACAAGCTTATATGCTGTTTTAACAGCTTTTATACGTTGTTTGGACATAGCCTTTACATGGCTGTTTAGAAACAAGTTTTTGCAGCAAATACATGCTCTTTTTTTTAAAAACAAATACATATTTGTATGTTGTTTTTTAGCGGCAATTACAGCTTTTATAAGCTGTTCCGACACAGTTATTTTACAGCAACCATGTTTTTTTTGCAGCAATTACATGTTTGTATGCTGTTTTTTTTACAGCAATCGGGAATTAGATACTTTTAAAGGTTTGTATGTTGTTTTTCAGAGCAATTAAGAGCTGTTTGAACATCAGAAAATTGGATGTTTGGACAAGTATATATGCTTTAATCTTAGAATAGTTCCTAAGTGTGTTAAACAGAGCATGAGCATAATGTTATACTCTTTAATTCAGGATATTCTCTGCAAGTCGAATGGTCTAATTGTGAAACTGATCAGAGGCTAATAAGGTACTAGGAGTTTTATAGGGGCTAGCTAAACTGTAAACTAATAGAGTGAAGGTGTATACACTCAAACAAATAGATAGTAGTACTTATTATTATAGTATGATGGAAGAGGAAAAACCATCTTACCTCATTCTGATGCTCGAGTTGAAGTTTCAACGCCTTCTCAAGTCTTGTGACAATCTCATCAATATTTGGGCGCTGAGATTGTTCTTCATTCAAGCATGAATACGCCGTTTCAGCGAAAACTTTGAGCGACTGTGGATCAATTTGTTTCTGTAGATCCCAATAAATTATCTCATTTAGTTTTTCCTCTCGATAATGGAGAATGACTGATGGAGCCAAATACTTATTACCCTCGTCGGTGATTATTGATTTCCTACCACACAATAGTTCAAACATTACTATCCCAAAGGAGTAAATATCTGACTTGTGGGTTACATTGTTAGTCTGTATATATGCTGGGTCTGTATACCCCTCCCTATCCCAAGCTTTATCAACATGGAATGAATCATGCCTATGAGATTCTTCGATCTTCATGGAAAGTCTAAATTCAGATAACTTGGGTTCCCAGTTATCATTTAATAGAATTGTCTCACTGTCGACGTTTCTATGTATGACGCTAAAATCACGGTGCTCGTCAAAATGAATGTAACTCAATGCATGAGCAACACCGACACATATTTCCAATCTTCGCACCCATGTTAACATCATCTCGTCACTTAAATAGTTGTTGAGACTATACTTGGTCTCAGTCTTGAAAACGGTTATCAACTCATCATTCTCATCACAAAACCCAACAAGAGAGACAAGATTTTTATGCTTGAGACTAGAAAGCATGGAAATCTCCATCCAAAACTGTTGTTCTTTTTCAGCATCCCTTTCTTTATTTAACCACCTCCGAGCATGGATTTTAATCAACTCACCGTTCCACATGAGCTGTCCCTTGTAATGATTTCCAAAATCAGCTTCTCCCAGGAAATTTTCTTTAGCAAAGTTATTGGTGGCTGATACTATATCTTCGAGGGGGATTTTTAAGTGAGTAAAGTCGTCATGATTGACAGAAGACATCATGTATGTATGTATCTGTTTGTTTGTCTGAACAAAAAAGGGTGTGTGTGTGGGTTGTTACAAAAAAGGGAGTGTTTGGGTGATATGTAAAAATCTGTTGTGTGAGTTATCTTTAATGGATCATGGAGGTCTGGTTTTTGCATTATTTTTTGTAGTAGGCTCTAGACTTTTGACCGTTAACATTAAACAAATTGTCCATAGAGTATAGGAAGGAAACTTGATTTTTATTGAAATATTCCAAGTTTTGAATACGTAATTAAATTAAAAAAAAAAAAAAAAAAAAAAAAAAAAAAAAAAAAAAAAAAATCAATCAATATGAAAAATAATAATAATAAATAAAAAGTAAAAAAAAAATAATAATAAATAAAAAGTAAAAAAAAAGCTGGTTGTTGTTGATCTCATAGCCTATGGGTAAACTCATTATTATGTTGTATTATGCAATTTACTAATTTAGTTGGTAAAAAAGCTGGTTTCTTATCATCTTTTTTTTACAGACACATTGTTAGTGAATTGAATGAAAGAATGCTCGAGTCCTATGTCATTGCAAGAGAGCGTTTTCTTGTACCTAATGGGAATATGCTCCCTAGTGTTTGAAAGGCGATTTTATCTTAGTGATGCATTACCATGTTATCATGATCAAAAGCTATCTTTTGAATTTTTTACGTAACGATTGGTTAGTATATAATGAAAAAATTGCAGTTATATATTGTTTCTGTTTATTAAGCGTGGTGTTAATTTGTATCGGCTGTACCCTATGGCATTACTAGAATATTATATGGGCCTCCAATGAAACCTTATTATAAAAGTAATTAAACGTGGATCTCTAAACCACACTTGACCAGTCGTGATTATTAAATTCCAATATCAGACTTTTTGGCCGACAAAGTTGACGGAAAATGAATAATTACAAAAACGTTGCGCATCCCATTACCAAATGAATAAACAAATTGTACCATACTGGCCATCACGTGACAATCCACATATTCCAATGAATAAACAAGTTTATAAACTATGCCTACTATTTTTTATATTGAAGGTTTTTTTTTTTTTTTTTTTTTTTTTTTTTTGGGACAATATATCTACATCTATACATAAATAGTATAAGAGATTTTATTCAGTCTTTAACATATAGTTGTTGTATATATGGGACTAGTTGCATGATCTGATCGATGAACGGGCTACTTTCATTTGATTATTTGTAAATATTACAGTACTAGCTTGTGTAGTAATAAATAAATAATCGATTTTTTGGATATGACATGATTGAGTGTTTTCTTAAAGTTATGATGCATATAGATCACATTAATACTCTTTTTAAGACTTTAAATTTTGAGTCTTTCGAGTGTTAATTGATTTCCTACTTTTATCAAAGTGTTATTGAAGTTTTTAAGAACTCAAATCATCAATCTGATAACATAAAAGGATATGGATAGTTACACTATTAATATTATGTATATCTGACAGTAAATTACACTACAACTACTAAAAAACCCTTAAAAATCTCGTCAAAACAATTAGTCTACAAAAACAAATACAAAAACACCCTAAAAACCATGGATGAGTGGATGTAGATGGAATGCTCGATCACTTCCTTACACTAGAAAAACCTGGTATAATCGGTTTAGTTAGCATAGAATGCGAAACTTTTGGGAATTCAACCAAATAGCCCATTTGTTTATGTTTATATTGATTTTTCACATTGATTAGTCAATCTCATATGAAACCATTACTATTACACTCATTTTTAGTGTAAGATACCCTTAGTACACACTGTCTAAGCCAATCTTTCTTTTGTTTTCACCCATTGACGAGTGGATGTAGATGGAATGCTCATTTATGTTCTTGCTTATTTGTTTCTTCGTTTCATCAACCGCATAATCCTCTATCCAAAGATACAATAAATAAATAAATAAAGAAACTAACTTAATTATCAGCAATAATATGAGATACATAATGAAACATATGCAAGTGATATTATTGAAATGGAGGCTCAAAAGTAGTTATAATCATTGATTAAGAAAAGGTTAAACAAAGAATTTCCTATAATTTAAAAAGATTCAACTTGTGGGTTTAGTTAATTACATGTTGTCTACTTGCAAAATGAGCCGGAGACCGATGGTGATACACTAATTACTACACGGCCGCCCATGATTTATAATATACATAGTCTACGATATGATGACCAATTAAAATAAAAAGACTATAGCCTACAAAAGTTCTAATCTATAATATCTATAAAAAATGGTGAAAAACAAAACGTTAAGAAAGTGAAATGTGGAAAAAATTTAAAAATACAAATAGGACAAGCCAAATAGGCTAAACTTGTGATAAAGTAGTTAGACCTTTCTAAGAAGGGTGGCAGTGGAGGCGGCATGGCTCACCGACAAGGGCATGCCGGCGGTGAACACCGCCGCCACCCCACCGGCATGGCTAGCGGCATCATCTCACCGGCAATTATTGCCTCCGAAGCATGCGAGTCTCTAGGAAGAATATTACCGTTTGACAATTAATTTATAGACATTGGGGTTGTGTTTTTGGAGCGTGTATTGGGCCAAACAAAAAACAAAAAAAAAATTCCCCTATATATATTCAACAAACACATACATTTTTATCACAAATAATACAATTCACATATACAAAATTCACATATTTTTACAATGTCTTCTTCTTCATCCGAATCATTAGTGAGTCCCCCCGGCGAATTGTCCGAACTAGTGCCATCCGGTAGCACCCTAGAAACCTTATTAGTTGCGTACGATGCAATTGACGACACGGCAAGCTCTACCGAAAGTCGGGAGTATGTAACTCGTTTTCGTGAACAAGCTTTACGAACCCTTATGAATGATTATTTCGTTGAATGTCCAAAGTTTAACAACGAACGTTTTCGTGAACGGTTTCGTATGAATAAAAGCTTGTTTTTAAGAGTTGTTGCTGATGTTGAAGCGAATTTCGAATGGTTTCAAGAGGGCTTAGATGCGAGGGGAAAAAAAGTTTCACGGCATTACAAAAATGCACATCGGCCATTAGGCAACTCGCAACGGGTGAACCTCCAGATAGATTTGATGACTATTTAAACATGGCGCGCCGAACGTCAGGTGAAATATTTTTTAAACTTATTGTTATTAATTTTTTTATATTTTAGCGTTATATATATTTTAAAGTTCTTGTTATTTTTTTTTTTAAAGTTAGCGTTATATATTTTTTTTAAAGTTATTGTTATTAATTTTTTTATAGGAGAATGCCTTGATCATTTTTGCCAAGCGATTATTCAATTACATGGTCGAGAGTTCTTACGTAGGCCTACATCCCATGACATTGCACGCTTATACGAGTTCCATGAAGATCAACATCACATTCCTGGAATGCTTGGTAGCATTGATTGTACCCATTTCCATTGGCATAATTGTCCTAGACATTTGAAAGGTCAATATATGTGAGGTGATCATCAATACCCAACTATTATGCTTGAAGCCGTCGCTTCTTACGATTTGTGGATTTGGCATTCGTTTTTTGGTCCTTCAGGTGCAAACAACGATATCAATGTTTTGAATCAGTCACCATTGTATCTTACGGAGCGAAACGGAACGGCGGCAAACAGTTCATTTCATGTAAATGGACGGTTTTACAAACGTGGTTATTATCTTACCGATGGAATCTATCCTACATAGTCAACGTTTGTTAAAGCATACAAGCATCCGGTTGAATTGAATGAAAAGAGATTTAAAAGGCTACAAGAGTCTGCAAGAAAAGATGTCGAGCGAGCTTTTGGTCGTCTTAAAAATAAATGGATGATTCTCGCTCGTCCTCTCCGGGCAATGTCGGTTGAAAAGATTCGACAAATCGTTTATACGTGTATCATATTTCACAATATGATTTTAAAAGACGATGGGATGGCAATATCGCCGGTTCATATAATGGATCCGCCAGTCGCGCCAGTTTATGACGATAGTGTGTTACCGGAGTTAATCGACGAACAAATGCATTACCGACTCCTATATGATCTTACGGACCACGTAGATGCTCAAAACTTAACATATCTCGATGATTAGTTATTTCATTTTTTTTAAGAATAATGTAATTTTCTTTTAATTATGTTTTTTTTAAGTATTATGTAATTTTCTTTTAGTTATTAATGAAATATTTATGTTTTAATTAAATTGTTTAATTTAATTAATAAAAAAAATAAAATAAAAAAAAATTGGGAGGTATGAAAAAAGCATGGTTGCCACTAAAATGGGGTTGGGAGGTATGGAAAAAGTATGAATGAGGTGAAATGAGGTGGAATTATATTATTGGTGGATTTCGGAGGTATGAATGTTTTCGGAATCATGACTGCCAGTGTCCTAAATTGCTTATAAAAGCTTATATATTATAATATAGATGTGTTTTTCTTGATGTTAGCATAACCTTTTTCCGAAGAACGAAACTAAAATTTAAAACTTGAACTAATCACTCCTTTAGTTACAAGAAGTTTTTTTTTTTTTTTTTTTTTTTTTTTTTTTTTTTTTTTTTTTTTTTTTTATCTTATCTTATCTTAAAATAAAACTAACCAGTCCATTTTGATTTTAAAAAAAATAAATGAATAAATAAAATCACATTATCGAATCATTCTTTTGCTCGTTGCTCCCTTCGATTCGATTTTCTGGCTACGCCACTGCATGATGATGCTTATGTACAATAACTTTTTTAGTTTTTTTATTGTTTAGACTATAAAATAACGATGAACATTCTTCAAAGTCATGTTTTGATACGTAAACTCCAAAAAATATAATTAAATATAACAAACTTTCATTAAGTGTTCTAATATGCACATTTTGATATGTTGTCAGACTAAAATTAGTGAATCGTGTATGTGTTTTTACTACTTTTTCTAGTATGACAACAATTAAATATGCATTTTTTGACAGTTTATGAAATTTAATGATATATTTTGAATTTTAATTACCAAAATGAGATTTTGAATAAAATTTGTTGCAATTTTATGACATGAACTACTTTTTAATGTAAAAGGTATGTTGATATTACTCAATGTTGCAAAAATCGTGAATCGGTACTGAGGCGGTCGAGGGCCGATTAGCGATTTTTGACCGATTAATCGGCCGATTTTCTTGACTCGGCCGATTACCTTGGAAATTCCTCCAAGTTCCAGGGCCGATTACCAATTAATCGCCGATTAATCGGCCGATTCGGCCGATTTTTGCAACACTGATATTACTTGTAGGCTAATAATGTGCATTTTCAATTTTTCTTGATCTCTTCAAGCTACTAAGTACATGCTATTAGGGCTGTCATTCGGGTGGACCCGGCCGGGTTCGGGTCAACTCGGGTCAAGCCTTCAAAAAATATACCCGAATCTGACCCAATTTAGAACTCGGGTCGGGTCAATTCGGGTTCGGGGTCAACCCGAGTATTTTTACATTGTAGAGTGTTAGTTTAGCTGGGTTAGTCGGGTTTGGGTCGGGTTGAGGCTAAAAAGACATACCCGAACCTGACCTTGTTTAGAACTCAGGTCAATTCAGGTTGACCCGATTGACACAAATATAATTTTTGACCCGATTGACCCGACCCGAATTGACTCGGATCGGGTTCGGGTCGAATCAGCCCGAATGACGCCCCTACATGCTATAGTAAGTTGACTTTTTATTCTATTGGTTATTAGGGGGAAATTTCGGATACTACGTGGAACATGACCCGAAAGTACATTGAAATAAACGGGCATAGGTTAAAGGCATGTTATCTCCTATGAGGTTCGGGTTAGCTAAGTGTTAGACATGTGAGCTCATCAAGATGTTTAACTACATAAACCAATAAAAGTATTTTTATACATAGATATTGAAAACTAAATATGTGTAGCCGAAGTTATAAAAGTATAGTTTGGTTGTACCCTAATTAATTGAATTTGTGATTAGTTTTTTAAAGACTTTTTAAAGTTTATACGTGATTTATGTTTGTTTTAATTAATTTGAACAACTTATAATTTTAGGACATAAATGAATTATAACATTAACCTGTCGACCTATCAATCCGCTTAACATATACAGTTAAATCAGCATGTTACACCGATTATAAATAGGTCATATGTGTTATACATGTGTGGATTAGGATTGAGATGCTTTACACAATTAATAAATAGCCATTGTGTTTGGGTTGACATAATGTTGATCCACCAAGCTACTCACCCAAATAAATTAACTCAAACATGACTTAATTATCGCCTTGCTTTTGGTAAGATATTTTATTAGAAATTGTTTTGATAATGTAAATTATTTAAATAAAAATTATAAGTTGGCACGTTATTAGAAAAAATGACCGTAAGTTCCCACACATTTTTAGTTGACTTTTTTTATTTGTTAATCATAGTGTCTATTTGTGCGAGTGAATAGCCGAACATGCTTCATTCATAATTTTGTACAAGTTTTGTAGTACAGTAATAAATTATAACTAATTTGGATTGTATTTTATTTACTAGATAATCGTAAGATGATCAAGAATTAAGTTTTTGACAAAAAACTAAATTTGTTTTAACGTAAACTGAATATGGTTGTAAACCTTTAATTTCCATACTTTACTTGATTTGCTCTTAATAACAGCTAATACTGGCCAAAAAGTCATCTTTTCATTTAGTCAACGATCAAAATGTGTTGCTTATGATTGTAAGAAAGAGAAAAAGTTAAAGGAAACATAAGAACATGTAAACAAATTTTATAATTAGCTGCTAATAAATTTAGATATAATAAAAGTTGCCAACTATCAATAGAATTTTTTGATTAGTTAGTCATTTCATGTGTCATTATGTTAATCTTTATTTATTTCCTTCATTGTCGTTGTGAAATACAATTGAACATTCATCATGACTTCATGTAAGATGCATTGAAACTTATCACTGTATATGCCATCCATCAAAAAACATATAAAAGAAATTCATATACATTTAATTTGAAACAACCACAAAAGTTATCTATTTCTAGATGATTTATCACATACGATAATCTATATATAGGCAAACTCCACTGGTCGTCCTTTTTAATTATCCTATTAGTAGATATACAAATTTTGCTATGGCTATTAATTTGTTTACATTTTTTTTTATAACTATTCTATATCCACAACAACCATTGATACTAAAGTTAAACACCGATTTCTTTTAATACTTGAATAAGTTATATTACTAATGTACATGTAATCAAGTTTTTATTAAAATTATTTGTTTAAGTTTCTCTTCATCTCATGCCTACAACACTTCGACTTCGTTACAAGTTCCTAATTCAAACTTGTAGGTTGAATGGTCCCAAAAGCCAAATTCCAAGTTGGCACATCATTATACAAGAGTGATAATTATTTAAATGAAAATTGTAAGTTGGCACGTTATTAACCATAAACAATTGTATGCTCTTTCTAAGAAACTTGTATGTTCACATACAAATTTAATTGACTGTATTTTCTTTATTTAGTAATCGTAGTGATTGTCTACACGAGTAAATAACCAATTAGAATATGCTTAAAAACTAGAGTCATACCAATCTGTAATCATATAATAAATATTTTTTTTGAATGAGTCACTTATTCTTCTTTTTATTCAGGTAGAAAAACCCAAGCCGAAAGCAAACCCGAGGGTTCACTAACCCTGCAGACATATAGAACTAAACCACTAGTATTACTTGAAAATATGGATTGTTTTGCTTGAGATGGTCACCCTAGGAGGTTAAAGTGTGATATAAACCCAACCGACCACTTATAAAGTCAAAGTTGTCTAGTGTAATGGTACAATTTCTATGAATTTTGCATGTTACTAATCCAAAAATGTATAATACGAAGTATTTACTAGAATATTACCAAATCATTAAGAATTTCTTTTTGGCAAAACACTAAACTTGGTTAAAAACATGAATGAAACATCAATATATGAACTGGATCCCACAAGACTACGTACAAAATCTTAATGTGAGATTTGGATGTAAATCTTTCATAATAACATGTGGACAAGTTTCTTTAATCAACTATTAATAATCTAATTAATATTAGAATATTGGCCAAATAGCTACTACAATATTTATATGGGCAGTGATATCTCCACATAGGAAAATACTTCATACACATAAATTTAGTGAGATCCACATAAATTTTACAAATAAAAGTTATGTGGGCCTCACTAAAATTATGTGTATGAATTAAATTCTTATGTGGAGATATCATCTCCCTATTTATATAGTCATCAAATTTGTAAATAATTAGATGCGAATCTGGCTTTTACCTTTTTTTTTTTCTTTTTTTTTTTTTTACACGGAGGCAAACTCTTTCAAAGGTCTTACATTTCAAATTTTAAACTATCATTGTTATCATCATTAGAATTGTCAAGATTGTATATGTTAAACACGAAACATTATATCAGTCTTATTACTACACCCAATTTACTCTAAAAATATTTTTGTTTTCATAAACTATATACCAGAAGAATCACTAAGTAAAATCATGGGGTTGATGGTGATACTTAAAGAAAATCAAGATGTGGATTTTGTTACATTTTGTCTAATTGCAAAATGAGCTGGAGACTATGACATTAACTACAACATGATCAACCATGATGTATATTTGATAATCATGTTCTACAATTACATTAAAATAGAAACACTATAAGACACGATCAACATTCAACGCTAATAAATTATAAGATGCAAGGCATCCAATGAAAACTATTGCATGTTACTATCTTCTATTAGTCTTTATAATACTTGCTATCTATACCATTTAAACGTTGACAATAAAGTTGAGATTATCGATGTACTAATTATGCTAGTTAATAGCCAATGAGAATATGCCTCAAAGCTCGATTCATACCTATTTCTTATCATTTTATAATTTTTTTGAAAGAGTTTCTAATTATATTTTTTAAGTGACCCGGTGGTTATACCGGTTGAACTGGTAGTTAACCCAGTTACCCGGTGACTCAACCGGTCGATTAGAGACCCTATTTTCAAAATATTGATTAAACACTAACACTATTTAATCTGAATGAAAATAAGATGGGTTCTAAACGAAAATAATAATAATAAAAATTTATGATTTTCATAAATAGTTTACTTAATTTTTTCACTTTTTTATTTTTCTGTTTTCCTATAGTATGGGATTAGTTGTGTGATTCGCTCGATAGATGGGCTATCTTCATTTTATTATTTGTAAATATTAGTAGACTAATATTCTTGTGTAGTATAAATAATAAATCGGATTTTTTGATATGACATGATTGAGTGTTTTCATAAAGTTATGATGTATATAGATCATGTTAATACTCTTTTTAAGACTTTAAATTTTGAGTCATTGGAGTGTTAATTGATTTCCTACTTTTATCAAAGTGTTATTGAAGTTTTTAAGAACTCAAATCATCAATCTGATAACATAAAAGGATATGGATAGTTATTAGTTACACTATTAATATTATGTATATCTGACAGTAAATTACACTACAACTACTAAAGAACCCTTAAAAATCTCGTCAAAACAATTAGGCTACAAAAACAACCTAAAAACCATGGATGAGTGGATGCAGATGGAATGCTCACTTATATATTCCTTACACTAGAAAAACCTGGTGTAATCGGTTTAGTTAGGATAGAATGCGAAACTTTTAGGAATTCAACCAAATAGCCCATTTGTTAATGTTTATGTGTATATTGATTTTTCACATTGATTAGTCAATCTCATATGAAACCATTACTATTACACTCATTTTTAGTATAAGATACCCTTAGTACACAGTGTCTAAGCCAATCTTTCTTTTGTTTTCACCCATTGACGAGTGGATGTAGATGGAATGCTCATTTATGTTCTTCCTTATTTGTTTCTTCATTTCATCAACGGCATAATCCTCTATCCAAAGATACAATAAATAAATAAAGAAACGAAATTAATTATTAGCAATAATATGGACATACATAATGAACCATATGCAAGTGATATTATTGAAATGGAGGCTCAAAAGTAGTTATAATCATTGATTAAGAAAAGGTTAAACAAAGAATTTCCTATAAATTAAAAAGATTCAACTTGTGGGTTTAGTTAATTACATGTTGTCTACTTGGAAAATGAGCTGGAGACTGATGGTGATACACTAACACTAACTACTACACGGCCGGCCATGATTATAATATACATAGTCTACGATATGATGACCAATTAAAATAAAAAGACTATAGCCTTCAAAAGTTCTAATAAATATATAATGACTATAAAACATGATTAACACTAAATAGACTTCAAAATTTCTAATAAATATATTGATCCAAGGCATCCAACCACAAAAACTGCATTACTCGTTATTGCCATTTTTTCTAATGTAAATCTCATATAAACCTTCTTTAAATAGACTATATCCATGTTGTGGTTACAATATGCGAGGTGTGGAAGAAGCAATCAACGTACTTAACGCCAATACAAAACATAGTAAAACATGTTTAGTTTGATACATTGATTTGGGTGGGCATGCTAATCCTTAGACACAATCAACTTTCTTCAAGGTCCTGTTTTGATATGTAAACTTTGAAAAATATCATAAATCTAACAAATTTTCCTAAAGTGTTAAACTATACATATTTTGATATGTTGTCACGTTAAAAATTATGTAACATTCACTACATAAGAACGAAATGATCAAGGATCTCGTTTTGGTCAAATAACTGGAATCGGTTGAAATAAAACATCAACATAAATTCAAAACCACAAGAGCACAAGATCATGAAATAATATTTTCTTGGCTAATAATCATTTCATCAAATCACTAAATGTGAAGTTAATTACAATAGAACATTGGCTAAAAAGTCCTCTTTTCATTTAGTGAAAACAAGAACATGTGAACAAGTTTAATAATTAATTGTTGATAAGTATTACTAGTATAAAATTGGCCAATTATTTAAGGAATGTATTCATTATTAGATGCTAACAACAACTACAACAACGTATGAACAAGTTTAATAATTACTTATTGATAAATATTATAAAATTGGCAATTATCAATTGAAATATATTTATTATATGTGTCATTAGATGTTAATGGTTTTGTATCTTATGTAAAGTTCCTTAAAGGTTCTATTGTCATTTATGAAATGATGACAATGAAATTTCTTTCTTTCTGTATTTATTAATATAATGACAGCTAACAAACCCATACTTAAGTAATAGGGAAATTTGAAGACATTATTATGTATCAATTTGTTTGGTTTGTGTTTGTATATATCGATGCGGATAAGTGTGTGACGTTCCATGTTATTTTTAATGGATGGAGGTTTGGTTTTTTGTCAAGACAATTGACTTTTTGCCTTTAGTTTATAGGAAACGTCCATTTTGTTGAATAATTTAAAGTTTGAATATAATAAATATCAAAACAACAAATATCAATATGATGTGCATCTTATCAACAACTACTATGAAAAATAATACAATATGAAAACATAACTTTGAAAAAATCATTTATGTTAGACACGTCTTAAAGGCTGCTAGTGCCTATTGGTCTTATTTAACCGTATGTATAAAATTTGAGAATGATAAGGGTTGAGAATATAGTTCCAATTGCATCATATGGTCAAAGTGGTGGTCACTTGTACTATGCGTAATCATTGAATCTATACATACTTATGCATATTAACCATTTTCGTAGTGATTGTTAGATTAAAAAAAATTAACAAAACGTACAAATTCATTATTAATAATCACTTGAACAGCTCAAACAGACAAACCAACTCTATTCGAGGTTTAAACACGATAATCATGCCAAAACACCAACTCAACAGCAGAGGACACATAAAGTGATAGAGTAACATGTTTAGTCAAGCGATCCAAAACATGTGGCTCCCAAATTTTAGAATAATTTCACTGGCGTATTTCATCAAACAGGTTGCATGCATATTTATTTACATGAACTAATTAATAAACAGAAGCCATGTATTGATATTAGTGATTATCAAAGATTTCTTTTTGGACGAATCTCAAGATTTGGTTGAAATGAAACATAACATAAATAGAGAACCATGAGTGGTACATTTTTGTTAATCTGCGCTTATTATAGTAGAACATTGGCTAAAAAGTCTTCTTTCCATTTAGACAAATAGAAAAGCATTTGAACAAGTTTTATAATCATTTGTTATTAAATTGGCAATAGAACAAATTCATTGATTATTGAGTTAACTACATTTTTGGTCCTCGTGGTTTACTGGGTATAACGGTTTTGGTCCAATAGTTTAAAAAGTAACGGATCCAGTCCAAGATCCGACGACCCGTAACACTTTTGGTCCAATAGTTTAAAAAAAACATGATATGACTAAAATACCCTCGAATTTACTCACATAATTTGCACCATTCATCCCTAAACTAACGGCCGTCAGTTCTGCTAGTTATCATGTGGCAACGTTAGTCCATTTAGCCAACAATCATTTGCATCGTTAGTCTTTTATATATTTTTGTCCGTTTTTCTTACGTTCTCATACGGTTTTGTCTGTTTTATACGTTTTCGTCTGTTTTTAGTCGTTTTCGTCCGTTTTTCTTACGTTTTTGTCCGTTTTAATAAGTCTTAATCCGTTTTTGTCCGTTTTTCTTACGTTTTCATTCGGTTTTGTTCGTTTTTATACGTTTTCATTCATTTTTATTCGTTTTTGTCTGTTTTTCTTACGTTTTCATATTTTTTTGTCCGTTTATACGTTTTTGTTCGTTATTATTACGTTTTAATCCGTTTTTATACGTTTTCATCCATTTTTCTTAAGTTTTCATACGTATTTGTCCGTTTTAATCCATTTTTATTCGTTTCGTCCGTTTTTCTTACGTTTTCATACGGGTTTGTCCGCTTTTTTATGTTTTTGTCATTTTTTATTTGTTTTCGTCCGTTTTCATACGGTTTTTTCTGCTTTTTTACGTTTTCATCCATTTTTTCTTAAGTTACGGTTTTGTCCGCTTTTTTATGTTTTCGTCCGTATTTCTTCGTTAGTAATTTTTTTTTTGAATTTTATTTTCCAAAAACTTTTTTTTTTCAAATTTTTATTTTTCAAATTTTTTTTCTAAATTTTTTTTTAGAAAATATTTTAGAAAATTTTTTTTCAAATGTTTTTTTTTCTAAACTTTTATAGAAAATCAAATTTTGAAAAAAAAGTTATAGAAAAAAATTTTAAATTATTTTTTTTAATTTTTCAAAAAAAAATTTCTAAAATATTTTTTTCAAAATTTTTAAGAAAAAAAAATTTAGAATTTTTTTTAGCGAAAGTATTTTTTTGAAATTTTTTTTTCTAATTTTTTTTTTGACTTTTTTTTTCTAAAAGTATTTTCGAAAAAAAATTTGAAAAAAAAATTTATTTGAAATTTTTTTGAAATCCTTTTTTAGCGAAAATATTTTTTGAATTTTTTTTTTTAATTTTTTGTTCTCTTTTTTTTAACAGAACTGACGGCCGTTAGCTCAAGGACGAATGGTGCAAATTTTGTGTATAACGGTGAGGGTATTTTCGTCTTATCTTGTTTTTTTAACTAGTCAAACCTGTGGTCAACAAAAATTGGACCAAAAGTGTTAAGGGTCAGCGGGTTCTGGACTAGATCCGTTACTTTTCAAAGTATTGGACTAAAAATGTTATACCCGGTAAACCACGAGGACCAAAAATGTAGTTAACTCTTGATTATTCAACGCATTTATCATTTGCTACGGGGCTTTTGTATCTTTCGTATAGTTCCTAACAACTCATTTGTCATCTTTGAAATGAGAAAACGAATTTTCCTTTTTTTATTTTATAGAGATAAAGACAAGCTAACAACCCTATAAAATAAAATAGAATTTAGCCCCGTAATTGCAAGAAAACCAGGTTCTTGCATAATTTAGCTATGAATTCTGAAATTTTCAAACACACATTTCACACCTTTTTATTAACACTAGACGAGTACCCGTGCATAGCAACGAGATTTTATAGCGACAGATAGTTTATTGATAAAAAAAAAGTTTATAGGTTATAAATGAAAAATAATAAAAGTTTGAAGATTTGGTTAAACATAATGTTTTGAAACCCGGTTCAACCCGGGTGGTTCAACCGGTTGAACCGTTTCGGTCAAAAAATTTGTCGATTTAAACCGGGTCAACTTGCTAGGTTGGGTCGAAAGCGGGTCAAATTAAATCGGTTCAACCCGTCGGGTTTGAAGCGTGAACCGTTCCGGTTGAAAAATTTTTCGATTTAAAGCGGGTCAACTTGCTAGGTTGGGTCGAAAACGGGTCAAATTAAACCGGTTGAACCCGTCGGGTTTGAAGCGTCCCGGGTCAACCCGGTTTGTCATTTGTATTAATTATTTTAATTGGTTGTATTTAATTTGGTAGATATAAAGTTTGAAGATTTGAGAATTAAACATAATGTTTTGAAACCCGGTTTGACCCGGGTGGTTAAACCGTTTGAACCATTCCGGTCGAAAAATTTGTCGATTTAAACCGGGTCAACTTGCTAGGTTGGGTAGAAAAAGGGTCAAATTAAACCGGTTCAACCCCGGCAGGTTTGAAGTGTGATCCGTTCCGGTCGAAAAATTTGTCGATTTATACCGGGTCAACTTGCTAGTTTGGGTCAAAAACGGGTCAAATTAAACCGGTACAACTCGTCGGTTTTGAAGCGTCCTGGGTCAACCCGGTTTGTCATTTGTATTAATTGGTTGTATTTAATTTGGTAGATATATTTTTAATTGATTGTACAATGTGAATAAATCATTGTACTTTTAAGTAATAGGGTGTTTTAATAAGAGTATTAATTACATTTCATAATTTCCTTTATTAAGATTTTTCAAGTTTCAAGATTTTTCAAGTTTCAATTTTTGACCAACTTTCAAGATTTCACTTTCAAGATTGACTATTTCTCTATTATAGATAGTTAAGATAATAGACTTCGCTTATAATTGATTGTAGACCATCAATTAAAAATAATTAAGCATCCATCACTTCATATAAGATGTATCAAAACTCGAGTGCGCATGTCATCCATGAGATTTTTCATTATAAAAAAAAAAAAAAAAAAAAAAAAAAAAAAAAAAAAACCCTACATTTGTAGATGCTTAATCTGAAACAACATACAAAAATTCTCTATTTAATCCGATATCCACACTCCTTAATTCAATTGATCTTTTTCTTGTATTTTTTACCTCTCAAAGTCCCTCCTTAATTAGAATCAGTCACATGTATTTCTCTCGACGACAAGATCTATCGCAACATGGAGCACTTGTCTCTTTAATAACATATGGCATCATATATATAATTGATGAAATGAGTAACTGAGGATACATAATTAGTTATAAGTAACGTGCATCCACCTTTCAACAATCCAAGTTATACTAGGTGTTATTAAGTAATTGTATAAATCAGATCTTCACTATTGCTCCATGGTAAAGACAGACTAGTTATATGAAGGATAGTGCTATGAACCCCGTGTGTAGAAGTATTTAAGTACACCTGAAGATTCTAAGCTAATGGAGTCACATATAACTCTAACGAGATCAAATGATGTATCATACAAAAAGGAGCTGTAACATATCTTTTTTTCTTTGCTCTAACATATCGAGCAACTCCATCTCTAGATAGAAAAAATCTGACCAGAAGCATGTTCACTCCTAGGTTTAGAATATCGACGTAAAAACATGATACACTGTAGAGGTGAAAGAATGCGCAGGTTGTGTAATGGGTTAGGGTTAAAACAGGCTTCAAACGCGTCAACCCGGAACATTTTTTTGAAAAAATTTCCAGAATTTTATAAATAAATAGTGTGAATATGATTAATAAAATGATTTATGAAGTTTGATGCATTAAAACTATTGTCTAGGAGACTTTCGGCCAGTTTCTAACCCGTTTTGGTCTAAACGGACATTTTAAATTAAAATGATTTGCTCATTAGAGATATAACTTAACCTGAATTGATCCATCCATAAGTTACCTGGAGCCCAGGTCACAGCTGCAAGAGCACGACCCGGTTGACCAGCAATAACATCATAGCAACATCTGCAAAGAGTCAGGTGATCAAGAAAATATCCAACTTGAGTCGAGAAGTTCACATTTTGAACCTTCTGCAAGTGAAACGCCAATCCATATTTTCTTCTCCCCTTGAATCAAATTATCTTCAGGATATGATACATTTTCAATTCATCAATAGGTGCCTCCTCCGAGGTGGAAAAAATCTCATAATGAACAAATGTAAAAGGTATATTATCAAAACCTAAAAGGGTATATTGTGTGCAACAATGTGTGCTTCAGTACTATATACCAGGCATAAAAATTTCGATTCATTTCTTATGAATAAGTAGAGTCCCGCACGTGCGGGGGGTGGGGGTCCTTTGAACAAACTTTTTTTTGACAAAAAAAGTGTTTTGGGTCAACCACCCAATCCATTCAACATTTTTCTACCCGAACCTGTCCATTTTGCAACATCCACAAGTGTAACTTTTTGACATTATTTATATTGACAAAGTATCATAGAACTAACCTAAATATACTAGTTATTATAAGGTAATTTGCATAAATCAGACCTTCATTATCGCTCCATGGTAAAGACAAACTAGTTGTATATTAGAAGTATTGAAGTACACATGAATGCTCTAAGCTAATAGAGTCCCTTATAAGTTATAACTCTAACGAGATCAAATGCAATTTCAGACAAAAAGAGCTGTAACATATCTTTTTATCTTTGCTGTAACATATCGAGCAACTCCATCTTTAGATAGAAAAATTCTGACCAGAAGCATGTTCACTCCTAGGCTTAAAATATCGACATAAAAACATGGTACACTAAAGAGGTGAAACAATGCGCAGGTTGTGTAATGGAATAGGTCATACGGGTCAACCCGGAAAATTTTTTGTCAAAATTTCTAGAATTTAATAGATAATTAGTGTGACTATAATTAATAAAACTGTATTTGAACATCAATAATCCCATCTTTATTAATAAAATGATTTATGAAGTTTGATGCATTAAAGCTACAGCCTGGGAGACTTTCGGTATGTTTCTGACCCGTTTTGTTCTAATCGAACATTTGTAATTAAAAAGATTTGCCCATTACAGATATCACCTAACCTGAATCGATCCATCCATAAGTCAATGGGTCAAAATTGCCAGGTACAATATTTTTTTTTTATTTATTTTTTATTTTTTTTGTCAAGAGACTACCTGGAGCACAGGTCACAGCTGCAAAGTGAAACGCCAATCCATATTTTCTTCTCTCCTTGAACAAATTATCTCTGGAATATGGTACTTTTTCAATTCATCAATTGGTGCATCCTCAAGGTTGAAAGAATCTCAATCTACACTATCGCCAACTAGCAATGGAATATAGCCATTCAAAATTCATTATTATGAAAGACAAGTCCAAAAAAAGTCACATTTAAAAGTGTCATAATCTTACCACCAACTCAAGTTAAAATATAAACACACTCAGAATACCAAAAAATAACCATACATTTGGTATCTCTATGAACATTCAAAAGTTTACCATCGCTTTATTATTAGTAATGTTAAATAATCTGTAACCACTAAAAAAAGGTCAATTTCTTCATGCTATGATAGATTTTCAATTCATCAATTGGTGCATCCTCCAAGGTGGAAAGAATCTCAACCTACAGAATCATCAATGAACAAATGTAAATAATATGTTATCAAAACCTTAAAGGCTATATTGTGTGCAACAATGTGTGCTTTGTGACAACCGGCAGTTTAGGGAGCTATTTTAAAAACCCGCATTACAATTTAAGTTCGTTTATAATTTTTATTTGAAATTTTCATTTCACAACGAACTTGTAAGACCTATTTTATGGATATTTCTAATTAATGACGTTATGGAATTCGTGAATTATGTTTATAATTCATTTTTGATTATATGATCGGTGATGTATATTTGAATTCTCACATGGTACTACGTTGACTTTGGCACTAGGATTACCTAACGACAGTTTTATGATTCGTCTTACGAGTCTGACTATATTTTTAATTATTTACGAGACGTTCTCGGGTGATATTGAAGTTTAAAATGAGTTCGGGTTCGGGCCACATGCTTTTACAATTACCCGCGTTACCCGCTCCACCGTAATAATAATATTATTATTATTATTATTATTATTATTATTATTATTATTATTATTATTATTATTATTATTATTATTATTATTATTATTATTAATAAATTGCAAAAAAATAATAAAAGATATATAAGGTTGTGTTTGGTCCGGTTTTCACCCACACAACACAAACCCACCCACACACCAAATTTCCATCTCTCTCTCATCTCTATTTCTTCCCCATTTCATTAAACCCTAGCCGCTGAACCTTATTTCCGGACAACACCGCCGCATCTCCGACCCCCCAACAAAACAAACACCACCATTTTATTCCTCTCTTCACCCTCTTTCATTTGATATATGATACTTGCCCTAGAACCTCCGTTAACACCACCAAATTTCTAATAATCCATTCGAATTTTTATACCTTTTCTAGATCCGTGCATTTGGAGGTCCAAGAAGGTGAGAAGGAGCTATTTTTGGGTTTTGGGAGCCACGAATTGGTGCTAATCCGTGGCTACACGGATTATTATGTTGAGAATCGAATTGATCTTGAATGGAAATGATGTTTTAAAGATAAAAATAAGTTTGGTATCCGGGTTTTCTTGGGTTTGGTTATGATTGACTCGGAACCGAGAGCAGGGCTCTCGGCCTATTTGTGGTCCGAGCCTTGTGTGGCTTTGGTCCCGTGGTGATTATTGTTTGGTTGTTGTCGAGGGTGTTATGTTCCCCGATCCGAGCTAACCGAGACCGTGTGGTCTCGGGGTTTCATTTGTTGCTCGTATGACCATGCCGAGACCCTTATGGGGGTTCTCGATAAGTCGTGGTTCGAGCCTCGGGCTCGTAGAATTATTGTGGTTCGACCCTTGTGGGTCGCGGCTTTTAGCCGTGTATTAGTTTGTTGCCGATTTGACCTTTGGGTCGAATGGGTTATATGGTTACTTGTTATGCTCTTGCGAACTAGGTGCTCTTGTGATGTGTTGGTTCGAGTCCTAGTGACTCGCGGTTTGGAGCCGAGACTCAAGTGAGTCGAGGGCTCGGGTTGGCTTGGTAAACCGACCCAAACATTAACCTTGTTAATGTTATTTCTTGATATAATTGTGAATTTAATTGTTTCATTGTTGTGGTATTTCATATCGGCCGAATACTTTTGGTTGGGTCGAGACCGTGTTTGGTCTCGACATTGGATATTATAATGGTAATTGTGGAGTTGTTGTCGATTGGTAAGAGTTATTGGGGACCGATTGTGAGATGGTCGTTAGATTGACGGAGATAGGTTAGTCGGGTGCCGTAGTCGGACCCTATTGTTGTAGCCCGTGGTTTGAGATTGTGATTGGACGGAGATTGGTTATTTTATGACTTTTGCTTGTTATTGGACTTGGACAATGAGCCGAGAGTCATGACTCGGACATATGACCATTTCGTATAACTCAATAACTATTAAAATTGAAACGAGAATAATAAAACTCGTAATAATAATTATTGATAATATGAACGTTTATATGAAAGTATATATGTGAATAACGTATATATAACTATATAAACGCGTATATTAATAATAATAATAATCACGAGTCGTATTATAAATAATACGATTAGATATATATTAGGCTACGAAAGTGGCGTAATATTATTGAACGTATTATTATTATAAAAATTGTGTTATAAAACGGGAAACTCCCGACAACTATGAAACGTTTAATAAAATGTCGTTTTGGATATATAACGGATAAACTTATTGAGTTAGGCGAAATTGTTGTCACTCGGGTCCAGGTAAGTATTATTTGTGACGTTCGTGTTGTCACGGATATATGACGACTAATATAGACGTTTTCTATAATTAAATAACCACTTAACCGTAAGGTTGAGCCGGGTTATTTGGTTATACGAAATAAATATATTAGTGGGCATCGTATCCTACGACGCCCATAGGTTGTAGTATATGTAAAGTGTAATAGATTGCGAGTGTATATATCGGGAAATCTGGCCAATTTGACGATATATATGAGGAATTTATTAAACTATGATATATACTATATAGTAATTATGTGCTATGTGCTTTAGGTTGGGTGTAATCTTGGAACGGTATGTTACGTAAATAAATATGAGGATTATCAAATCGACGGATTTGGTAAACTTTGGCGATTTATTTAAATGATATATTGGGCTAATATTAGATCTATAGTTTATTTATCTTTCTATATGTGATCTCTCTTTGGTTTGTTTTGAGTCGACCCACCACCCGTATGGATACCAAACGCAAATACACCAAACTAATACGAAATGGATTTTCGGAAATAAAACGGATTCTCGTCCGGGTTTGGGAATGTTATATATTTGAGGAAATGATTTCTGAAAGAGTTAATATTGTTAGGTCGTGCCAAGTCCGTAGTTGCTGTTTCGTGAGTTATCATACGTCTTATTTCTACCTACCTCGTCTTGCTATTTTCTGGACTTGAGGTGAGTCATAGCCCCACTTTTTACTCTTGAACTATGTTTTCAACGATTGGGGTGAGAAACGTGCAAATCATTTTACGTGGACTATTATCGCTTTTATATTATTTCTAAACTTGCTATGCGTATGGACTAGGATCTATTGTCAGCTTTAGTCACACCTTTTGTGTGTACTATTCAAGGTTGGCTTATTTGGTTATTTGGATTGTCAGCTTTAGTCACACATTTGTTGTGTGTACTATTCAAGGTTGGCTTATTTGAATTGTCAGCTTTAGTCACATAGTTTCGTGTGTACTATTCAAGGTTGACTTATTTAGTACTATAGTGTGCACCTATAGGTTATTAATACTTCGGAGGTTATCCGAGTATTTATTGGTATTGCGGGGGTTACCCGAATATCTATGTTGTTACGGAAGGGTATCCGTGTGTTATGTTGAGAGCGGAGGGTATCCGCAGGCTTTTAGCGAATCCTTAGTCTAGCTAGCAAGCGTTTTGCGTATATGTCCACTATATTATTAGTTGAATTTAAACCTATGATCTCACCAGCGAAAGCTGACTTTTTGCACGTTTTCTCAGGTAATTAAGTATTGTGGTGCATGCTTGGATTGGAAGGCTCGGCCAAGGCACACGGTTCATGGATCTATTTTTCTAAACTCTGATAATTAAATTTGGACCTATTGTTATTTTATTTTGGGCCTGACTCTGAATGATGTTGGGATAAATGTAAACCTTAAAACCCCGTTTTGGTTGTGTTTTTACTATGTTTACTTTATCTCGTTCTATATTGTCTTGTGTTGGATACCAATCCCCGTAGCACCCCGAAAGCTTGTTGAGTCTTCCGCTGTATCAAATTTTGGGGGTGTTACATGCTTCAATACTATATACTAGGCATAGAAATCCTGATTTGTTTCTTATGAATAAGTAGAGTCCCGCGTGTGCGGAGGGTGGGGGTCCTTTGAACAAACTTTTTTTGGACAAAAAAGTGTTTTGGGTCAACCACCCGATCCATTCAACTTTTTTTTTACCCGAGCCCTTCCATTTTGCAACATCCACAAGTGCAACGTTTTGACATTATTTAAATGCACAAAGTACATAGAACTAACCTCAATATACTAGTTGTTATAAGGTAATTTGTATAAATCATATCAGATCTTCATTATTGCTCCATGGTAAAGACAAACTAGTTATATGAAAGATAGTGCTATGAACCCCGTGTGTAGAAGTATTGAAGTACACCTGAATAATCTAAGCTAATGGAGTCCGTTATAACTTTAACGAGATCAAATGTAATTTCACCCAAAAAGAGCTGTAACATATTTTTTATCGTTGCTGTAACATATCGAGCAACTTCATCTTTAGATAGAATAATTCTGACAAGAAGCATGTTCACACCTAGGTTTAAAATATTGATGTAAATACATACTACTAGTACACTATAGAAGTGAAAAAATGTGCAGGTTGTGTAATGAGTTAAGGCTGGAACAGGCTTCACTCGGGTCAACCCGAAACATTTTTTTGTAAAAATTTCTAGAATTTTATAGATAATTAGTGTGACTATAATTAATAAAACTGTATTTGTACATCAATAATCCCATCTTTATTAATAAAAGGGGTAATTGTGTATTTGCCCCATGGAAAAACCCATGCTTAAAGCCTAGCCCCATGCGACTTCGAGTAAAGGGTTTTGCCCCGATTCGACTTATGCGGTTTATGCCATTATGTTCATATGGCCATTTTTGCCCCAAAATCAAGTACATGTTTGTAAGTGTGTGTAAGACCCAAGTACACTTGTGTAAGTGTCCTTTTTCTTCCAACTAGTACATGTGTAAGTGTACTATTAGGCAACTTGTACAATTTTTGCAAATAAAATATACATTATTTTTTTATGCAACTTGTACAATTTATTTTGATTTGACATTTCTAACAGTAATTGTACCTTTTATGCAAATTGTACAAAATTTTATTCGATTTGACATGTGAAATAGTATGTATTGCGACTTGTACAATTTATCATTTTTTTAAGTGATTACATGTTTTGAAATAATTATGTACTTGTCTATGCGACTTGTACAAAAATGTTAAATTAATATTTTAATAAAGTAGTGTGTTGAGTACTCTTTTCATTTATGCAACTTGTACAAACTTTTTATATTTTTTTACTTATGTATCTATCTATCTATACTCCTTTATAAAGAGTGCATATCCCTTCCTAAAACAAAACCACTCTCCAAACCATAATCCTAAAAGCTCCACACAACTCAAAAAAGTGAAAAAACATACATAAATGATAAATCTGCTCATCTCTCCTTAACCAAATTCACACACAAATATACACCCATCTCTCTAAACCCGCCGCCTCCTCCTCCACCACCACCATCTAATCTGTAGCCACCACCAAAACCATCATTTAAATCCACAGCCGCCACCACTAACACCACCGGTCCCCACCCGACCGGCCCCAGAAAGTAAACCAGCTCCGGACCACCACATAACAACTACAACCGAGAACAACCACCTAAACGAACCACCAAGTTTTGAGGTATTTTTCGAGTTTTTTTTAATGGATCTATGGACATAAATCAAGTTTTAAAGGTTTTTTTTTTTTTTTTTTTTTACAGCCGCCTCCCGCCGTTGGTGCCACTATCGCCGGAAACTTCTGCTACAGCCGCATGCTCACCGGAAAAGTCTGCTTCCGCCACTTGTGTTGCCGGAAAAGCCGCTGTTGCCGTTGATGTTATCGGAAAAACTTGCTGCCGCAACATTATGGGTATGTTTTATATTTATTGTTGTTGATAATTGTTATAAAATTAATCATGTAATATTGTTATAAATTTGTTAATATTTCTTAGATTTATATTTATTTCAAGTTTACATGTTAATATTTCAAATTCATTCGTTATACTATAATGAGACAATATTATGATTTACATCTAAGCTACCGGAATTGGTCGAACCGTGACTCTTAAAAATATTCGCCTGTCGTTGAGGTATTCTTATTGACAAAGTCGCATTATACTGTTCAACTCACTCCGGTTAGTAGACTTTAATATGAAATTCCACGCATCTTTAGTCACCTCTAGGATGATATGGAGTATTAATAACGATTAAAGGGGGTACGGGATAGGTTCGTTAACGATTAAAGGGAGTACTAATAACGATTAAAGGGGGTATTAAATTAAATGAGCAGTTTTGAGTGTTTAGCCAAAACTACTCATATGCTTATTATCTTATAGTATTGTTAATAAGTACATTTGAATCTGGTTAAGTGTTATGGGTACTTAGAGCATGAAGGTGAAAGGATCATTGTTGTTGAATACGTTCCTAATGGGACGCTTAGTGAACACTTAGAATGTGAGTTGTTTCTTACTTAGAAAATAAACTCAAATTTGTATGTGAGCTAGCAAGTTGATTATATGGAAGTAATTTGAAATAATGTTTTTGACCATTTTGCCCTTCACCATTTAAAGTCCCTTTTGACCTTCTCAATTCTCATTTAGTTGGTGAAGGTGAAATGGACAAATACCATTAGTTTGGTGGTGTATAGAGGCGTCAATTGGGTCGGGTTGGTCGGGTTCGTGTCATTCGGGTCGGGTCCAAGTCGGGTCAAGACTAAAAAAACATACCCGAACCCGACCCTATTTGAACTCGGGTTGGTCGGGTTCGGGTCAATTCGGGTTGGGTCAAGTCGGGTCGGGTCAAGTCGGGTTCGGGTCGATCTGTGCCATTTATATAATGGAAATTTGTAAGTTGTAACTTGTAACCATGCATGATAAGAAGCTAATAATGCCATGAAGTCACAGTAGCATTTATAACTAGTTTTCAAATGAATATGCAAAAGGTTGCCATTTTTAACTGATAGTACCTCACTTTCTCTTCCATTTTTCACTCAAACTTCACAACCGAGCTCGATAAACCAGAGCGTAAGTGCTATTTACCGTTCTAATGAATCTCTACGGGGTGAAGCCTATAATATGAAATGATACATACAAGTTGATTGGTACCACAGACAGTGAAAGATAGAAGTGTTTTGAGAGAACTATAAATCAAACTTAAACTACAACTACAACTACAACACAAAAACAAGTTTCAGGTGAGAGTGGGGATAAGATGATATTTGATATTGAAATTTTTAAATGATCACTTCAGTTAATGACTGAAATCATGAATGGCCTTAGTGCTTTATAACCCCTACCCCTCTTTGAAAGTTCTCTATCAGTGCTTGTGCCAGTCAAGCAATTAAACAACTTTACATATAACTTGAGTACAGATATTTTTTATATCGAATTGGATACAAATGGCCAAGTACTAAGAATGGACTTATTGATACCTTGGGCCTATGATAAATACAACTCGAGTACAGACAGACGCACACCACAGAAGAAAAAAAAAAAAAAAAAAAAAAGTCGGGTTGACCCGAACCCGAATAAGCAAGTATTTTGAACCCGAGACCCGACCCTAGTTCGTAATCGTGTTAGTCGGGTCCGGGTCGGGTCGGGATTTATGACATCCCTAGTGGTGTATGGTTAAATGACGTGACTTACAAATGACTTTCCTTTTGTAAATGGCAATAACGTTCTTCAACTTCTATTTTTTTTATAAACAGATGGTCCCACTGTTAACAAATATATGAAAAATGCAGGTTTTAACGGAAATGTTCTTAGTCTAGCCTCTCGTCTAGATATGTACATATAATGTCATTGTAATTTTTAGTGTGCAATATATATTAGTTTGTCAATTTGTTAGGAGAAAAACCGCAACTTCAAGCTGTGTTTGCCTTTACAAATTCATTATAGTAAACACAGAATATAGCCAGTATTTCACTATCCAGTAAAATGCAGTTGTAGTGATATCATAAAAGGCTGTTTTTCTTGCCAATCCATCATTTACAACTTTTAATCTCTACATATGTATCGATGTACCAAGACTCGTCGGCTTCAAGATGTAACCTTATACATGTGTTACAAAAGTTAAATAATACAAAGTTGTGAATGCAGTACTATCCCTCTCTCATTTGCATAAACCAGCCCCTACTCTCCACACAAAAAGGATAGAAAATATTGTTACTTCTACATCATGTTTTGAGCCACCTCTCCATTTGCACAACTAACTGCATTGACTTTCGAGCATACGAAAAAGAAGGAAGATGTGTATATTGATACATGCCACATACTGCAAAAAAATTTGTGTGATTTGAATAATAAAAATCGAGGAAAACGAGGATGGAGGATTATGCATATACTCATATTCATACACATAAATGTTTCTATTGCTTCTGAGTGAAAACCAGGATGGAGGATTGGGTAATTTGGCTTCTGCACAATTAATCATGTTGAATCTGAATGAATATTCAGTATTAGAATACCAAAACTATAATATTCATGTTGAATCTGAATGAATATTCAGTATTAGAATACCAAAAACATCTTACTACATGTCAGTTCGTGTGCACTATTAATCAGCTTAATAGCCTTGAGAGAACACATTAACATGTTTAATCCCAACCAAATGGAATAGGCTAAACTTAAATGCTGATAAAAAGTTACTAAATTAACAGCTTGGAACTTAGAAGTGGCGAAATAAGTGGGTTGGGCTGGTGGGTTAAGTAATAGGTCGAAAAATGTTGGGTGAGACGCAAGTTATGCGTATGAATATGAATTGTCAGGGCTGGGTTGACCAAGTCGTCGCCTTTTTTTTTTTTTTTTTTTTTTTTTTTTTTTTTTTTTTTTATACATAATTTAATATGCAATCACAATTTAAATAAATATGGAGATAAACAATCCTATTGCATTTATTTTGAATAATTTGATTTAGGATGTTTTATGCATCTCAAGACATTTTAGTCCCGCAACCGTTTCTGTAGCTAAAAATAAAGTTCCAATAATTGACCCGTTAGAGATAAAGTATATCCCAGATCGACCCATTTGCCTATAAATGCGTTGAGGCGTTGGATATATTGCTCTGTAAAACTATGGTTAACTGTACAAACATCTATTACGACTATATATAATAGTTTGCTACAGTTGAGCTGAAACTTATTTAATTTATGCATGGCTTCAGATGAAGACAGCAGCAGATCTATGTGTGCTATACAACCTCAACAAGAAGCACAATGCCTAGTTATTGATTCTTCAGTGTGGTAGCGTGACTTATATGTTTGCTGTTTGATCCCACAAGAGGTCCTCTTATATCTCTTTCTTAGAAGCGGTGAAGATCAAATGGCACACTTCTTGTTCCTATTCGAAAATACTGATCGCAGAAGAAAATATATTTAAATGGCCTTGTGTATACTGTAGTTCAAACTGATCCTATTTTGTTTACAACAGAGGATTTTGGGTGGATCAAATTTCGCTAATACGAAACAATCCCATCTATTTTCTAACTAGACAGTCAGTAAATGGATCTTGTGATGCTTTGTATCTTTTGATGGTTGAAATGCATTTCTTGATTTTGTATGCATGATTGCATGCAAGATGTAATAAAAGTTGAATCATGACCTCTAAGTTTAACTTCGGAAGAAATATAATGAGGAGACGTAATGTGTCTTCCTTAAAGAACTCGTCAGTCAACTGCGTGCAAGCTTCCGCGCAAGGCTCCAAGTCATCATCACCATAAAGGATCAACTTTAACTCAATCAGTGAGTTTAGTTCTGTCATCTGATCATAAGAAAACTTTCTTAAAACCCTTTAAAGTAATCATACCTGACTTTCACCTAATGAAGTTAAAGACACACGACACTAAAGTAAGTTCCAAGCAGAAAATTAATAAAGACAGAAGAACCTGAGAGCCATCGTTGTTTTTGGAATAAAGGAGAAGGGACCGAGTCTTGTGAACCACATCTGCAGGAGTCCGGAGCTTTTTGCTACTCTTCACAGTTTTTCCAAGGTTTGAAAGGCATAACATGTTGTTTCTTGTCAGGTTGTGGAGGTGGTTGATTATTATCATTGTTGATCGTTGTGTGAACAAGATAAGACAAGGTAAAACATTGTTATGTAGGAACTCTTTATATCTAGAAAATTTCTTGTCTCACACATCTCTTGTTTCTAACTGAACTTAAAATATCAAGATGCTCTGTTATATCACTCAAACAAATTTCTTTGTTCATTCTGAAAGCACGATGTTTCTATATTTTCAGTTAATTTTCAGAAACTGAACATTCAACCCCAATGCTTAAACCGACATAATCATTCTACCCGTACAATGCATCATTCATTAATAATAACCTCAAGTGAAAAGGACACTGATAAAAATACAGCAAAAGGCACAACTGAATTTCGAAAGTCCACACATGTTTAGAATCTTGCAAATAGTACAGCGTACATTTCCAATTGTGTACTAACCCCATACATGCCAAATTGGTGCTTTCATAGTCATAATATATAATGCCGAAAACAACAACAGCACTAGGCCAATTTAAATCTTGCTTCTGCAGAAAACCAGCATGCAGCCCAACCTCATCATGTATACCATCTAATTTATCCTACATGCCTTAGAATAATAATCAATCAGCTTCAGCTCCCCAATACATATTAATCATGTTGAAGGAAAAAAAAAAGGGGGGCTCTCACATTGTGCATGCACATTCTGTCAGCCGATACATCCTCGTTACAAATACTATGCCCCAAAACCAAAGGGTATAGCAGCTTACAAATCTAACTGTGCACTATCAACATCCTATGCTCTTCAAAATGTTCCTAAGCTTTTCAATAACTACTGTTGGATTAGCGTTTGATCCACCCAGATATATTGGGTGGTATTTTAACCCCTTCCATTTAGCAATTAGTTCAAAATGAGGCCTCCGAAACTCACTAGCAACGATCTCTAGAATTTCTGCATCTGGTGACGCCGACACTATGTGAGTCAGTCCTGCACCATGAGCACCCACAATAACCGATGCATCTTGAATGGCTTTCACTTGCTCTTTCATAGACATATGTGCAAAAAGTCCATTTATTAAATTAATTCTGCATTCTGTATGACTTGATGACCAGCTTTTCAAAGCATCAAATACTTGTTGTTCATTACTAAGCCTTGATTGAACCTTTCCACCATGGCGAGGATGAGCTAAATAATCCTCACGTCGCACAAAGAGGACATCATGAATTTGTGACCCTGACTTTAAGCTCTGGTGGGGTCGGTGTAAAGGAAGTGAAAACGCAGCTCTTATCATCTCACCAAATTCCGATATCCTGGCTGTTTTTTTGTCATCAGGTTTCTGCCATAGATCATGGGCAGAAGCCCCATAACAATCAATGTCTTCAGACAGACCCTTGAACATGGCGGTTTCATAACCCACAAAGGTGAGAGAATAGCATGATGAAAGCAAACTGGGGCACTGAAATTCTTTGCATATCTTAGACCGGAGAACATAGCTTTCCATGTCTCTTCCAATTGTGTCTGAAATATCAATAATCTAACACGGTTATGAAGTTTATTAACCAGATCAGAGTTCCTACATTGAGAGGGGTTTGGCACAACAGTAACTAATTATCTTCCAATCACTCAATGACTATATCCAAATAAACATACATAGTAACATGTGAGTATGTGACAAATTTAGGTATTATACATGAGGCCACCTGATCATCTGATGAGTATGTTCATAAAATTCTAATGACGGTGCACCTGGTGGTGCTAACATGTGATTCATCGAGTGTCAGAGGTAGTGTTTTGACGTGCGTCTATTGTTTGAATTGAAGTTGTGATGAACACAGTTCCGAGTGTTTAGAAAATGTTGAATATAAAACATGAACAAACAGTTTTGAAATGGGATTTAAAGTCTCGAACCAGGTTAAAACAACGGGTAAATAAGTCATTTTCTTTTACTATGCTGGGAGGGTTGGGTAATGAGCCAAAGTGGGGTTCGAACTGAATCAAGCCATCTTTTGTATGCGTCAATAAGGAAGATTGGGTCGACCCAGAAACACTTTTTGTCCATTTTTCATTTTGATATAACTTATTACGGTAGTGATCTATAAAAGAATTTGTAGCATTCAACTTGCTCCCCTTTTAGCTAAAAATAATTTGACCCCTTTGAGATAAAACACAACCCAGTCTGACCAATATATAAGTAAATGGGTCGAAATTGCCTCCTATAATGTAACTATTGTTACTCACAGTTCCGATAATCTTGTCCAGTTGCCTATGAAAGAAGGTATCTTTCCAGAAAATGGGCTGTCTGATGCCCACCTGAAAACCAACAAGGTAACCGATGGTAAGCAAGTATAAGCTGACACTTCAATACTAAATATAAATATTTAAGTGACGGAGAAATAAGTACATGATACGCATATTTTGGAGGTTGGCAAATGTTGGGGGAATCTCGCCACCGGCACCACAACTGTCTAGGTATCTGCAAATATGATTCAGCTTCTAATCAGATACTAGATTGTATGTTTTTTACTTATTTACTTCAGAAGTGTGTGTGTGCAGTATAATTCTCTAATAAGAACCTACAGAAGTTCCAACTTTCGTAGGTTCCCAAGTTCTGGGGGAAGAGTGCCTGAAAAGTTATTTGAACTCACAGCCCTGCAACAAAGCAGACATCACAATAATGTTGCACATGAAAATAATCAATTTTGACTTATGAACAATGAAAGACACTAATTTTAACTTTTCTATAAACCATGTCCCACGTCCAACCGTTAATTTTTTTAATTCATTAAATATATGCTCCTACAGTTATATTTGTGTGGCTACCTAAACAGAAATTAGCCATTTCGTCTAAATATACAACGGTCTACTTGCTTATACAAATTTTTGCATACATGACAACGTTAAAAGGAACTCACAGCATTACTAGTTCTTTAAGGTTTCCAAGCTCCTTAGGTATTGTACCAAAGAACTGATTGTGGGCAAGAGATCTGTTACAACAACAGTGAACATAATTCATCTTACAGATATTAATCAATAATAAATTAACAATATCTTACACTTACAAATAAAGCATTGCAGACATATTTCCAAGGAAGGTAGGCAGGGTACCAGTGAACACGTTCTGATCAAGTTTCCTGCAGCGCATATAGTAAATGTATATTATCACATCTGTAATAAGGAAATCGACCATACATCAAGAATTTCAAGATAAAAACAAAATACATACAATACTGTGAGATAAGTTAGAGCAGCAATTTCTTCAAGTATAACCCCTTGCCGGTTAAGTTGACTGACTTTCCTGTAAAAGAAAAATGATAGATTTTATGATACTGCATTTAGAACAAACAGCTTTGTAGCATTTGCAAAAAATGTTTTCGATATTATCTAATTTTTAATGTCAGAATAATCAAATTTGGAGGAAGAAGAGGTGCTACAGATGGAAACCTTAAAGTATTTTCCTACGAGTATATGATTATCCTATTTTTATGACTATTAGTATGCCAACCTAATACACCCCCATAACTATACTGGTTTCATTTATGAACCAATATGTAATCCACCTAAAAGTACTTGTGATAAGACTAGATTATGGTGTGTTTGGGTAATCTTGATTATAACAGCTTATCAGTTTACTGTGTTTTGAATGGATTCTCGTCAGCTTATGGAAGATGTTTTGGGCGAACTTAATATTTGAGCAAATGCAAATCTAAACACTATCTGCAGCGTCGTGCTTTTATACAGCATACATTGTTCAAATAAGCTTCCCCAAACAGGCATTTTCTTAATCATGAACATGGCAAACTGCTTACTTTGTTGAGAAGTTCAAATTAAAACAAGCAGTTTTGCCATTCAAACTGCGTATCTTTTGTTGAAAAATGATATAAGCAATCCCATGCACCCTAATACGGTGTTTCGGATTGCTTATTTTAAACTTCTTATTAGCTTAAACCTGTTCATTGTAAAGTGTTTGTTTACTCTAATATAAGCATGAACTAACTTCCGAGCAGTATCATTATAGAATTAGCTTATTAATATAAGTAAATAAGCCAAGTTGTTTGAACGGGCTTATGTCAAGAGTTTGAGTGTCACACCCCCAATTTACCTGACTTGCAGCGGAATGGAATGCCTAGGGGTGTAACTGTCATAGCACCATAACCAGGAAATATTGAACGACCTAAAGTGTCGTTTTGAAAACACATCGTTTGACTTATTAAAACATTCAGAGTATATTACATAGGTCCCAAAAGTCATGAAAGGTTTACAGAAATAAGTTTAGACATGTCAAACGATAATTATACATAAGTGCATGAAAGTGTCAAAGTGAGACGCGTCATCCTAGGTCCCCACTAAAATGACTCCATGCATGCCATGAAGTTTATGCTCTTAGTTACCTGAAAATACATTGCGAAAACGGTCAACACGAATGTTGGTGAATAATCATAGGTTTGTAATTTAAATCGTATGTACATAAGCCACAAGTATAAAGTAAACCGACAAAAATGTCAAAATGCTACATTGTCTCTTAAGCTCATGACCCCGAAGCTAGACTTTGTAATGCCCCAACAGAGTGTTTACCAGACACTCACTTGATAAGACATGAAATGCATTCGTCCCGTTGGAGCAACCTAAACACGAATGGAGGCGTCACCCTCAATAGATCTATTCACTCACTCTCGCTTAGTACTGAAATTAACGGTCCATGATATTGAAAAGGGGACTTGTTATGATATGGTATAAAGGCAACTTAAGCAATGTATGGAATTTGTAATACTTGGGCATGTACGAAAGTAATTGATGCAATGTATTCTCCCCCGTGGGATTTGAAATCAAATAAGTAATTGAAAACGGGGCTATGAAAACTCACCTTAAGTGATGATACTTGAAATGAAATGAAGTGAACAACAATGATCGGTTAACTGCCGCAACCTAATATGAATGATGAACGATCTAATTTAGATCACCAAATGATGTTATGAATGTCCATGCTCATGTTCCTATACCACTCTACTCTTTGGAAAAACACTTGTGTTATCAAAATATATAATCCAAGAATTTGGAAAAATATTGCTATTAGAAAATAAAATAAGCTAGTAGCAATATATATACTTATATATATATCGTATGTTTTCATGTTAGTGTTGAAATACTCGGGTTGTAATCCTTGAAATATCGCCTTGAAATGATGAAAATATACTTGTAATAACTAATACTTCTTTAGTTATAAAATTTGGTACTTGATATTATTTCTAGCTTATAAAAGTACTACGTAGTTTTAGTGTCAATTTTTACTAAAAGCTGTCAAAATCAAAATAGGTTTAGCCGATATTCAAACGTGAATATCTTTGTCGTTATATGTCCGTTTTACTTGTTCTTTATATCCACGGTTACGTCTTAGTATGTAGTAATATATTTTGGAAAGCTCGGCTCCTCCGGGTTACGTCTAAAGTCTCTTTTTGTCCGACGAAAAACGTCCAACAGCAACTATTTTCCAGAAAAATACTTTTCGTCAACAATCTTGCAAAAATCATAACTTCTTCGTTATAAACTCTTTTTAATCCGTTCTTTCGCCTACGGATTCGTTTTTGAAAGTATTTTCTAAAAATTTTGCCAAAGTTTCCTTGGTGTTTACTGATTTTCCAGAAAATAACAAAATGGGACAGCATGTTTAATAACTTGTTAGAAATCCATTTCAAAGGTTCAAAACTAGTTCCAACTTCAATCAAAACTCTTGCAAACTTCACAAAACTAATCTAATCCTACCATACACCTTCTTAGGGTGCCATGGGTTCCTAATGACTAGAAATCAAGTTAATCTAACAAGGAAACACCTAAATCACAATCTAGGGTTTGTATGTTTCAAAAGTCTTCAAAAATAAAGTGGTATAACTAGTATGAGCATGAAATTAAGCATGATTACCATGATATATAAGTGTTAATTAGAAGAAAACTTGAAAATAAATTTGTATACTCACTTTGAAATATGAGGTGATTGAATGATTAGAAACCTTGGTTTTCTTGTGTATTTCTTGTATGATTCTTGATTAGGCAAGTATAATGAACAACTTTGGTGCTTTAACTTTTCTAAAAACTTCACTTGATCATGTATTTTGGATTAGGGTCGTGGGTTTGATGGAGATGATGAGGAGATATGAACTTTTGATCCAAAAATTATACAAGTGTATGTTATATTAGGATTTTAGATATTTTGGTCAAGTATAATGTATTATATTCTCACATAAATACATAAGGTTAGTAAACTTGGTTCATTTTGCCTAGGAGAGGACTTTGAGGGCTGGTTTCAAAGAGCAGGAGGGGGGGGGGGGTAGGGGTACTTGTGATTTATTTAGGAAGTTAGTGTAAGATTAAGTATTATTATGTGTTATTAGTTAAAATCGGGTACCGGGTTTAATAGAAATAAATGTTAACAAAGTTAACCGGGACAAAATAAAGTCATAATAATGATAAAAATATGTTGAAAATATGTTGGGTACAATTACTGAGTGATCGGGTGATTATTGTTTAGTTTTCACGAAAACCGTCGTTATATTCATAAACGTACATTATAAATAAAATAAATTTCCAAAATACTGGGTAACTGAATGTTATAACTTTTATGATGTTAAAATGGATATAAAAATATGTCGGGACCATTGTGGGAATATTTAGATATATTCGTCGTATATATATATTAGTCGGGTGTTAACGTTTACTATAAATACTTATACGTAAAAACGTTAAATATACTGAATATAGTAATTTGAAAATCCTAAGAGTGGTATAACATGAAAATGCTGTTATGATGATATGCAGACTATCTCCAGTCCGTATGCAGTGTCCTTAGCACTAATGAAATGAATTCGCACCTAAACCAATCCGGTTACGCGAATTTGAATACCCGTAAACTAAATTTACGATGAAATGAGTAATGCAAGTGAATGATGAAAACTTTTCCGGAAATGAATAGTGTTCAGTGAATAGTAAATTTCCCAAAAGTTTCTCAGAATATCAAATAGACCTCGAAAACGATGAATAGTAAAACGATGAATAGTGTTTTGATGAATAGTGATTTATGAATAGTAAAAAGTCGAAGTTTGGGAAAATGACCTGAAACGGTAAATGACCTGAAATGGTGAGTTGTGACATTGAGGTACTTGCTTTTCATCTTCATCATGTTTTTGTTCTTGTTTGTGTTGGATCAACAACAAGATCATTATTGAGTTAGGGCTATATCACCAGTCAATATACCAAATGAACCAGGAATGACAAATTATATATCAAAGAATATATATACATATATATATATATATATATATATATATATATATATATATATATATATATATATATATATATATATATATATATATATATATATATATATATATATATATATATATCAAAGAAATCTCGTAGTTACAGTACACAAATGTCATATACAGTTCACCAATGCAACAACAGATATATTCCTTAGAAATTGGACTAAAAATATTCCCAATGCAAAAAAATAAAAAAAAACAAATAAAACATGACTAAATCGATAATCGACAACAGTTAATTATCGTCTAACATAAACACTACAACAATAGTAATAAAAAATTAAATGAAAAAACTAACCTGGATAAATGATAAAGAACAAATCTTTATCAATTGTTTTCCATGATAAAATACATAATCCAAAGAATACTACTAAACTTTTTTTTTCATGAGTAAATCGATAATCGAAAAAAAAAAAAAAAAAAGATTTGATATTTTAACTGTTAATAATCAGTCAATTTTAGGGTTACAAATTGATTTTGATTTTGAATAGATTAAACTGCTATGAATTTCAATGAATATGTTACAATTTTTTAGAGAAACTAGACGAGTACTCGTGCATAGCAACGGGATTTTATAGCGGCATTTAATTATAATGATATTTTGGTTAAGTGGTTTGTGTAACGTTTTGTGTAACCAAAATATCACTATAACTATATGCCGCTATAAAATTCCGTTTCTATGTACGGCTACTCATCTAGTATTTAAAAGTTTATTTTTATATACGTGTGTATTCATTCTTAAGTTGACAAAACAATTTTACATTTTTACAAGGTTTTGAAACCCGGATCGACTCGGCCGGGTTAACCGGTTCGACCGGTTCCGGCAAAAAAAACGGGTCACAACAACCCTGGTTTCTAAAACCGGGTTAACCGGTGTTACCCGCCGGGTTTTGAGTGACCCGGGTTAACCCGGTTCTCAAAACCAGGCCGGGTTTCATTTTTTCAAAAAAATTTAATAAAAACCCGGGTTGACCCGGTCAAAAAAATAAGATAATAATAAATTGAACACCGGGTTGACCCGGCGGTCCAACCGGTCGAACCGTTGACCCGGTGCCCGGTGACTCGACCGGGTTGATTTCGAACCCGGTTTTCAAAACATTGCATTTTTATGTTTTCATTTATTAATTATTCATTTAACTTTCCATATTTTTAAGTTGACAAAAAAATTGAATGTGTTATGTAAGTTTCCATGTTTTGATAAGTTATGATTAAGTTTTAAATGAGAGGTATTAACGAGTGTAAAATGCATTAATTAAGGGTAGTTTAGGCAAAACATTAATTTAAGTTTTTCACTTTTCACTTCTTGACCTTTTGACCATTTACTCTTTATAAATAGTATAGATATTGGGGAGAAAATTAATTATGGTCCGGTTTAGGTTTAGTGGGGGTTTGGGTAAGGTGAATTATTTGGGCGGGATAAGAATATAATCCAACGGTGGAGGGATTTTTGGGAGAGAAACTAGACACGTGTTTTATTGTAATTAATAGATGAATTAAAAAATATAAAAAGTTTGTGGGAGTACTCAACACACTACTTTATTAAAATATTAATTTAACATTTTTGTACAAGTCGCATAGACAAGTACATAATTATTTCAAAACATCTAATCACTTAAAAATGATAAGTTGTACAAGTCGCAATACATACTATTTCACATGTCAAATCGAATAAAATTTTGTACAATTCGCATAAAAGGTACAATTACTATTACAAATGTCAAATCGAAATAAATTGTACAATTTGCATAAAAAAATAATGTATATTTTATTTGCAAAAATTGTACAAGTTGCATAATAGTACACTTACACATAATACTAGTTGTAAGAAAAAGGACACTTACACACATGTACTTGTGTCTTACACACACTTGTAAAAGTGTACTTGATACTAGGACATGTGGCAACATGGTATTGGTTTGTACGATTCGCTTAGGTTACATAAGTCACAATGGGGCAAATGCGAAATGTAAAAAAAAAAAGGCAAAGGCTTGAAGCATGGTCTATATCTTGGGGCAAATACACAATTACCCCTTAATAAAATGATTTATGAAGTTTGATGCATTAGAGCTACAGTCTGGGAGACTTTCGGCCAGTTTCTGACCCGTTTTGTTCTAAGCGAACCATTTTAATTAAAAAGATTTGCCCATTAAAGGTATAACCTAGCCTGAATTAATCCATCCATAAGTCAATGGATCAAAATTGCCAGGTAGGCAGGTATTATATGAAAATTTTTTTTCAAGAGACTACCTGGAGCACAGGTCACAGCTGCAAGAGCACGACCCGGTTGACCAGCAATAACATCATAACAACATCTGCAAAGAGTGGGGTGATCAAGAAAAGATCCAACTTGTTTCAAGAAGTTCATATTTTGAACCTTCTACAAATGAAATGCCAATCCATTTTTTCTTCTCTTTGAACCAAATTATATCCAGAATATGGTACATTTTCAATTCATCAATTGGTGTATCCTCAAGGTAGAAAGAATCTCAATCTACACTATTGCCAACTAGCAATGGAATATAGTAATTGAAAATTCATTATTATGAAAGACAAGTCCGAAACAATATCACATTTTAAAGTGTCATTACCTTACCACCAACTCAAGTTAAAATATAAACACACTAGAAAACCACAAAATAACTGTTAGTACAAAATCTGTTCTTGATCCAATACCTAGTCTAGGCTAGTTCTTGGAGGAGCAAAATTAGGACTTCAAGGTTGATAGAGATCTGCTAAGAAAGAAAAGACACCGTTAGCCTCACCGCGGAAGAGGGACTTCCGCGGTCAACCTCAGGTGTGAGAGTAAGTAAATGGTAGAGAGAAAAGTGTTAAGTGAGTGAATGTTGAAAGATATGTTACCCAAAGGTGAGAATTTCTCCTCTTTATATAGTTGAGGCGTGCTTGTCCTTCTAGACCGTTTATACGTATTTCTCGGGATTATGCACCTTCCTTATTGTTCGGTTTATCCCACTATCTTGTACCTTGTGTACTTTTTATCTCCGGGCAGCCATATGATAGCTGACAGTACTATTTATTTAAATTGGGTTGGTCCGTGACATGGGTTGGTCCGGACATAGTTTTTTGCCTGCGGCCTATCACATTTGGCCGCGGTTATATGCCTTTGGCTTGGGTCGCCGGGCTCAGGTGTTTGGTCTTGGACCGGTTTTCGTAGCTTTGTGCCTGCCAGTGAATTGGGCCCGGGAGGTATTATACGCGATCAATAACCATACAGTTGGTATCCCTATGAACATTCAAAATTTTACCTTCTCTTGATTATTACTAATGTTAATTAATCTGTAACCACTATGAAAGGAAGTTTACAAATCACAAATCCCTTTATAACAAATAGGTTTCAGGTGTGCTACTAGTTTATCCAATTTCGCTGAATAAAAACCAAATCTCCACTAAAAAAAAGGCCAATTTCTTAAAGGCCATTAAGTCCATGGAATTTTTCTAACCAGCAACTAGTCTCAAGGATCTCATTAAAGCACTATTGAGCGACACATTTTATCAAACAGTTGGTGTGCAACTCTGTTATATATACTTAATGCTTGTACCTGTCTACCTGAGATGGGTTCCATACTACTTCAACAGACACAAACCATTTTCCTGTTTCCCTTAAGTCAATTAAATCGAAAGTACAACGTTTACCAACATAATTAAATAATGAACTTATTGATCACCAATATAGCGTCTTAAATCATAAACTGAGCAACAAAAAGAATTCGCATTATAATGAAATTTAATAGCTGCAATTTATCCGATTTCGCTTCATAAAAATCGAATCATCCCATAAAACAAAGTCAATTAAATCGAAAGTACAACGTTTACCAACAAGTCACATGAGCATAAGTAACATGACCAACTTGTTTCACTATTCAAGTAGACATTTTTCTTCTATCACTTTTCTCTTTTTTCATTTACATACCTCTCCATTCACATGGGCATAACAGATGGTCCATTTGGTTTGCGTTGACTTTCGGTCTTGGTCCCTTGACTTTTATTTGCACAAACAATTACTAACTTTGAAACTCTTAACACCCGCAGTCCCTTGACCAAATTGACATCAAGTTTGACCATTAAAGTCCCTCATGTGCAAGTCACATGAGGGTAAAATAGTCTTTTTACTAGTCTTTTGATCCCAATAACACCCCACCAGATTTCTACATCCCTTTTCTCTATTTCCATCCACTTACCTCTCCATTCACTATCTCCACAACAATAATCATTTTTCTCTTTTCTACTTTCATATCCACAACAATCATCATCTAAAATTATTACAAAATGAAAATACATATATAAAAAGACCAAACCTAGAAGTATGTTTGTACTTTGCAAAATATTGTTGTTATTAGTCCATAAAAAACATTTTTTCGTATATACATTATAATCCCAAGATACAATCTTTATAAACTTATCATCACTCATACCTCTTGAACAATTAGATATATCTACTAATTCAAGACATGTTTTTGCTTATTCCAAGTCTTTCTACCATTTTTAAAAATGCATGCAAAATCCATAAGAAAATAGGATGTTTGATTGTTGTTGTTGTCAACACAACCAAACCAATATGACGTAGCCATTTGACCTCCCCACTACTCAAGAATTCATCCAATATCACTTGAGAATGATAAATAGAAAAGGTTGAGCAATGATAAGTAAGTGGGGCAAAAAAGGAACGAAAAAGACCAATTTACCCTCATGTGACTTGCACATGAGGGGCTTTAATGGTCAAACTTAACGTCATTTTGGTTAAGGGATAGCGGGTGTTAAGAGTTTTAGAGTTAGTAACTGTTTGTGCGAAAAAAAAAAAAAAAAAAAAAAAAAAAAGTGGCCAAGGGTGAAAGTCAGTGTAAACCATAAGGACCATCTATGTAATTTACTCTTAAAATTATATTCTATATGTAACAAAAATGTTTGAGCATGTTATTTGGAAAAAAAAAAAAAAAAAAGTTTTGACTATGTGTGAGCATTGAGTTACATCATTTTCTTTGGGTTTCATGAAATATTATAATCTTTTTAGATACTTATACTTCAAGTTTCATGTTATTAATTAAAATTAAGAACTTCTAATGTTTGTTTAATGTATATTCATCTTTTAACCAACCCTTTCAACTTATGTTGGATAAAAATTGATCGCGTTATTTGGCATAGATATAGATAATAATGATTATATTTCCTTAATTTTTGATTAAATGTTGGTTGGGTACTCTAACATAAGCCCTAATTTTGTAGCTTATATCGAGACTTTTGGGCTTATATAAAGTTTATGATATCGTAATAATCTTATATAAGCCTACAAGTCTCAAAATAAGCCGGAAAAGCAGGGCTTATATTATATAAGCCGAAATCAAATAAGCTCGTAAGCCCAAATATAAGTTGATACAAACACCCCCTAAAAAATACTACAAAGTAGTTATACTCTACTTGACACTAACCAAATTAGTACTCCGTAGTAGTCCGTACTTTAATAAAGTTTCATATTTAAGCCCAGTATGTGATAATGTGAATGGAGGTGTGCTGTGACAACCGGCAGTTTAGGGAGCTATTTTAAAAACCCGCATTTCAACTTAAGTTCGTTTATAATTTTTATTTGAAATTTTCATTTCACAACGAACTTGTAAGACCTATGTTATGGATATTTTATTTAATGACGTTATGGAATTCGTGAATTATGTTCATAATTCATTTTTGATTATGTGATCGGTGATGTATATTTGAATTCTCACTTGGTACTACGTTGACTTTGGCACTAGGATTACCTAACATAGTTTTATGATTCGTCTTAACGAGTCCGTTATATATTTTAATTAATTACGAGAGGTCCTCGTGTGATATGGAAATTTTAAAATGAGTTCGGGTTCGGGCCACGTGTTTTTACATCTACCCACATTACCCGCTCAACCGTAATAATATCTTTATTATTACTATTATTATTATTATTCTTATTATTATTATTACATTTATAAAAAATAAAAAAAAAAAAAAAAAAAAAAAAAAAGAGAAAAGTTATTAAAGGGGCGTTGGCCCGGTTTTTACCCACACACAAACACAACACAAAAACCCTCACTACTCTCTCTCTTCCTCTCATCTTCTTCCCCTATTTTCTTAACCCTAGCCGCCGACACTATTCCGGCCAGCCGCCGCCGCACCACCACTCCCACACCAAAAATAACACCACCACATTAACCATCTCGTCGAGATCTTTCTTTTGAGCTATAACACGCGCCCTAACTCCCACATTAACATCAAATTCGAACCAAATCTTATCACGAATTCATCATCACTTCTTGTTATTTCTTGTGTACACTTCGATTTGGTATTATTTTGGAAGGTAGGACGAGTCTTGACTCGATTTATGGGCTCAAATCGTGACCGAAGGTCACGAATGGATGAGATTCGAATGGGTTTTCATGTTAAACGTGATATAATGATGGGTTTTGAAGAAACTAAGTTTTTCTAATGGTTTGGTATCCGGGTTTTCTCGGGTTGGTTATGGTTGACTCGGAACCGAGAGCTAGACTCTCGGCTTATTTGATTCGAAGCCCTTTTGGTGGCTTTAGTTCTTGTTGAGGATTGATTGCTTGTTCGGTTGTCGTGGGTATGGTGACCCCGATTCGAAGCTAGCCGAGACCTAGTGGTCTCGGGGTTCCTTTTCTTGTGATCTTTGGCCATACCGAGACCTCAAGGGTCCTCCTTGAAGTGTGGTTTGAGCCCCTGGCTCGTATGATTCCTTGTGGTTCGATCCTTTGGGTCACGGCTGTTAGCCGAATACCACTTATTGCCATTTGACATTTGGGTCGAATTGGGTATATGATTTCTTTGTTAGCTCAAGTGAGCTATTTGATGCTTGTGTTTGGTTCGAGTCTAAATGACTCGCGGTTCGGAGCCGAGACTCAAATGAGTCGAGGGCTCGGGTCGGCTTGGTAAACCGACCCACACATTAACTTTGTTAATGTCATTAAATGTATAAATGTGAACTTGTTTAATTGTTATTGTGGTATTTATTTTCTCGGCCGAATGTATTTGGGTCGAATTGGACATTGTTTTGATATTGAGGAGTTGTTGTCGAGTGTAATGAGATATGAGGACCGGTTATGAGACGGTCGTTAGATGACGGAGATAGGTTAGTCGGGTACCGTAGTCGGACCTTATTGTTGTAGCCCGTGGTTGAGATTGTGATTGGACGGAGATTTATTATTTATGACTTTTTCTTATTGTTGGACTTGGACAATGAGCCGAGGGTCATGACTCAGACATATGACCATTTTGTATCACTCAATAACTATTAAACTTGAACGAGAATAATAAAACTCGTAATAATAATTATTAATAATATGAACGTTTATACGAAAGTATATACGTGAATAACGTATATATAACTATATAAACGCGTATATTAATAATAATAATAATCACGAGTCGTATTATAAATAATACGATTAGATATATATTAGGCTACGAAAGTGGTGTAATATTAATAAACGTATTATTATTATAAAAATCGTGTTATAAACGGGAAACTCCCGACAATTATGAAACATTTAATAAAATGTCATTTCGAATATACAACGGATAAGTTTATTGAGTTAGGCGAAATTGTTGTCACTCGGGTCCAGGTAAGTCATTATTTGTGACATTCGTGTTGTCTCGGATATATGACGACTAATATAGACGTTTTCTATAAGTAAATAACCACTCAACCGTAAGGTTGAGCCGGGTTGTTTGGTTATATGAAACGAATATATTAGTGGGCAGCGTATCCTACGACGCCCACATGTTGTAGTATATGTAAAGTGTAATAGATTGCGAGTGTATATATCGGGAAATCTGGCCAATTTGACGATATATATGAGGAATTTATTAAACTATGATATATACTATATAGTAATTATGTGCTATGTGCTTTATATGTGCTTTAGATTGGGTGTAATCTTGGAACGGTATATTACGTAAATAAATACGAGGATTATCAAATCGACGGATTCGGTAAACTTTGGCGATTTATTTAAATGATATATTGGGCTAATATTAGATCTATAGTTTATTTTATCTTTCTATGTGTGATCTTGTTGGTTTGTTTTGAGTCGACCCACCACCCGTATGGATACCAAACGCAAATACACCAAACTAATACGAAATGGATTTTCGGAAATAAAACGGATTCTCGTCCGGGTTTGGGAATATTATATATTTGAGGAAATGATTTCTGAAAGAGTTAATATTGTTAGGTCGTGCCAAGTCCGTAGTTGCTGTTTTGTGAGTTATCATACATCTTATTGCTACCTACCTCGTCTTGCTATTTTCTGGACTTGAGGTGAGTCATAGCCCCACTTTTTACTCTTGAACTATGTTTTCAACGATTGGGGTGAGAAACGTGCAAATTATTTTATGTGGACTGTTATCGCTTTTATATTCTTTCTAAACTTGCTATGCGTATGGACTAGGATCTATTGTCAGCTTTAGTCACACCTTTTGTGTGTACTATTCAAGGTTGGCTTATTCGGTTATTTGGATTGTCAGCTTTAGTCACATATTTGTTGTGTGTACTATTCAAGGTTGGCTTATTTGGATTGTCAGCTTTAGTCACATAGTTTCGTGTGTACTATTCAAGGTTGACTTATTAGATACTGTAGTGTGCACCTATAGGTTATTAATACTTCGGAGGTTATCCGAGTATTTATTGGTATTGCGGGGGTTACCCGAATATCTATGTTGTTACGGAAGGGTATCCGTGTGTTTTGGTTATTACGGAAGGGTATCCGTGTGTTATGATTGAGAGCGGAGGGTATCCGCAGGCTTTTAGCGAATCCTTAGTCTAGCTAGCAAGCGTTTTGCGTATATGTCCACTATATTATTAGTTGAATTTAAACCTATGATCTCACCAGCGAAAGCTGACTTTTAGCACGTTTTCTCAGGTAATTAAGTGTTGAGGTGCATGCTTGGATTGGAAGGCTCGGCTGAGGCACACGGTTATGGATCTATATTTTCTGAACTCTGATAATTAAATTTGGACCTATTGTTATTTATTTTGGGCCTGACTCTGAATGATGTTGGGATGAATGTAAACCTTAAAACCCCATTTTGGTTGTGTTTTTACTATGTTTACTTTATCTCGTTCTATATTGTCTTGTGTAGGATACCAATCCCCGTAGCACCCCGAAAGCTTGTTGAGTCTTCCGCTGTATCAAATTTTGGGGGTGTTACAGATTGGTATCAGAGCCAAGGTTATAGAGAACTAGGTAAATAAATGCCTAAACTATAACCGTATTTTTATAGAAAATGATCCTTGACTACCGCCCGCCAGCCCGCCAAGCCGAAGCATCTTCTATTATTTGAGGTATTATGAGATATTTGAGATGATTTGAGGTTTATGGATTTTAGTAATAAGATGGCGTTCTCGAGGATTTATATGGTCTACATGTTTTATAAACATTTTAGTAATGCGGTGTTTAAAATTCTTTTATTGAGATTATATATGGAATTAATCGATGAGTATATTTGGTACGGTTTTATGAGTTGTGATTTAAGTTGTTTTGAAACACTTACACCTACCCTACGCCGTTGTCACAGACTATGGCCTCCCATATGCCCGATGTTGTCGAGGACATTCTTACTGCACCGGTTTTACCTGCACAGTTCATTATGGCATCTGATGATCCTTACCAGATGGCCATGACTCCAGCTACTGTATCACAGGCAGCTTCTACTTCAGCACTACCTGCTGCATCTACGCAGGGACCCTCATCTTCTTTAGGGCTCCCTGGTACATCGAGGCAGCTTACTCTTCATCAGGCTTTGGCTCGTGTGGCACCACGCTTTGCCCACCGAGCTACGGCACGCATGTCGGTACGCCCTACTCCATCACCTTTACAGATTGATGCTCATTCTCTTCTGTCTGAGGCGCCACCCACATCATTGCGTCGTCGTCCTAGATCACCTACTACATCTCCACATGGTTCACCTAGTAGGAGACGACGAGTGATGAGGTACTCTTCCGATGAGGAGGAGGAGTACGAGGGTGAGGATGAGGTTGATGACCCTGAGCGGGAGGATGACCCTCAGGAGGCTGAGCATGGTGATGATGATGACCCTGAGGAGGAGGATGACCCTCAGGAGGATGAGATGCCTGATGATGATGATGATGAGTTAGCACCACCAGCTCAGGCTGAGGAGCCTGATTCACCTGTACACCCGATTGAGCCCGATTCACCTGATCATCCGTTCTTGTTTGAGTTGCCACCTGGTAGTCCCGTTGAGTCGGATGCATCTTCTGAGGTTTCTGCTGAGCATGCAGAGTTAGGTGAGGTTGGCAGGTTGTGGGCTCGGATTACTGAGCTTAGTGACAGAGTTGCACGTGTATCTGATCGACTTGAGAGAGTTATTGGAGAGTTTCTAGCAGATTTGAGAGTTGATTTGACTGTCGCTGTGGGCAGGGCTACTGAGCTGAGGAGAGTTATGATGGATGTCCACGAGCATATCGATAGTTTGCAGCGAGGATTCGTTACTGCTCGTGAGGCTGACCGCAAGCTTTGGCAAAGGAATGCCGAGCTAGAGAAGGAGGTGGCTGACCTCAAGAGAGACCGAGACACCCATAGCGTGGAGTTAGGATCGTTATGGAGGGATCTTGATGGCTTGAGGCAGGAGTTGAGGATTCTCCGTCAGCCACGTGGCTAGTTGTTTGAGTTATATTATCTTGTTGCTTTCTTAGCCGAGGAGTGTTCGGTTAGAAAAGCTAGTTATCATATTTTGATGTATTTTGTACGGTATTCGTCTCTTTCGGAACGATTAGTATGTTTTGTGTTATTCGTTAGTTAGAACGATGTTAGACCGCTATTGTATGGATGGTGATTATTAGTATATGGTATTATGTGATTTTGGGTGTTATGGAAATTGAGTCCTTAATCGCTTAATTGTTGTTACGTGGTGTATTGTTGCTATTCTGTCCATGATTGGTTTGTTGAAATGTTTTGTTGAGCATATCGATAAGTTCTACTGGAGACTCATGAACTTGTGTGATGTTACAGATCAATGGCACCCCGTCGAAACCCTGTTAGGTCTACCAGGACTGGTCCTGCTGTGACTACTCCTACTCCTGCTCGTCGAGGTCGTCGACCTACTCGAAATGTTGAAACCCCTACTCCTGACAACCTGGACACCACTAACCGTAACAACAGGAATCAAAATGTTGATGTTCAGGGAGACAATGATCATGTTCCACTTAATGCACCTACTGTGGATCAAGCCATGATCAACCAACTCGTGGAACAAAGAGTTGCTGAACTACTAGCTGAGTCAAATCATTCCAACAATTCTGCTGGAACTTTTCCACCTGTTCGTGCTAATGGATGTCAATACAAGGAATTCAAGATTTGTGGACCCATTGAGTTTGGTGGAACTGAAGGAGTGGTTTACTTAGTCAGATGGATTGAGAAGACTGAGTCAGTGTTTAATGTCAGTGGTTGTGCGGAGAATGCGAAGGTAAAGTTTGCTTCTTTTACTTTCAAGGATGAAGCTTTGACTTGGTGGAACAACTACCGAAATGCAGTTGGGAGTGATGTAGCATATGCTATGACTTGGGAGCAATTTAAGTCCTTGTTGATTCAGACTTATTGCCCAAGGAATGAGGTCAAGAAGCTAGAGATTGAGTTTTGGAACCACAAGGTGAAAGGTAATGATATGGCGACTTACAATCGTCGTTACCAGGAGTTAGCCTTGTTGTGCCCTGATATGGTGAAAACCGAGACTCAAAAGATTGAGAGATATACTGATGGGTTGCCTGTAGCTACGAGGAATGATGTAATTTTTGCTAGGCCTACAAACATCCATGAGGCAATCACAATTGCTCAACAACTTATGGATTCGTTGGAATTAGAAGAAGCTGATAAGGAGAAGAATGGAAAGAGAAAGAGAGACCGTCACTCTAAGAGTAATGATCACCGAAGCAAGAGACAAGCTAAGGCTTATGCTATTGGGAATGGAGATAAGAAGAATCAGAATGGTGATGCACCCAAGTGTGATCGTTGCCATCAGCATCACACTGGATGGTGTAGTGTGAAATGCCAGAATTGCTCAAGGAAAGGACATACAGCTAGGGACTGTAGAGCGCGACCTCTTGCTATGGTTCAAGCTGCTCCTGAGATGCGAAACAAGGTAGATGTTACCTGTTATGGGTGTGGAAAGAAGGGACACTATAGGAATGAGTGTAGAGAATCGCGGAACCGTGGAAATCAAGGCTCGGGTAGTAATGGGTACAATTATGGAAACCGTGGAGCTGGAGGAAATCGTGGACGACAAGATAATGGGGACCAACGTGTGGAAGCTGGAGCTGCTCAAGGAAGAGTGTATGCACTCGGGAATGAGAGAGGAGAAGATCCGAACGTCGTTACTGGTACGTTCCTTCTCAATAATCGTTATGCTTCCATACTGTTTAATACTGGTGCCGATAGGAGTTTTGTGTCCACTACATTTGCACCCTTACTAGAGAAACCCCCGATGGCCTTAGGAATTGGATATGATATTGAGTTAGCTAATGGAAACATAGAAAGGATTTATACCATCATTCGCGGTTGTACGTTAAATTTCTTGAACCACCCTTTCAACATAGATCTTTTACCCGTCACGTTAGGAAGTTTTGATGTAATCATTGGTATGGATTGGTTGTCGAAGTATCGTGCTCACATACTTTGCGACGAGAAGATCGTGCGTGTACCATACGGAAAGGAGGTCCTAAATATATTAGGAGACCGAAAGGATTCTAGGAGCCCATCCCGATTGGCGGTGATTTCTTGCACTAAGTTACCGAAGCTAATGGAGAAGGGATGTTATCTTTTCTTAGCTCAAATTTCTGAGAAGGGAGAGACGAAGAAAAAGGAAAGGTGCATTGGAGATGTACCTATAGTTCGTGATTTTCCTGATGTGTTTCCCGATGATTTGCCGGGAATCCCACCGACTAGACAAGTGGAGTTTCAGATTGAGTTGATACCTGGTGCTGCACCCGTAGCACGAGCACCTTATCGTCTTGCACCTACCGAACTGGAAGAGTTGTCGAAACAATTGGCGGAGTTAGCCGAAAAGGGATTCATAAGACCAAGTTCTTCACCTTGGGGAGCCCCAGTCTTATTTGTAAAGAAGAAGGATGGATCGTTTCGTATGTGTATTGATTATAGGGAGTTGAATAAGTTAACGGTGAAGAATCGATACCCGTTACCCAGGATCGATGACTTGTTCGATCAACTTCAAGGATCGAGTGTGTATTCGAAGATTGATTTGAGATCAGGATATCATCAACTTCGAGTTCGCGAAGAAGATATTCCGAAAACGGCTTTCAGAACCCGTTACGGGCATTACGAGTTCCAGGTGATGCCGTTTGGGTTGACTAACGCACCAGCAATATTCATGGATCTCATGAATCGTGTGTGTAAGCCTTACTTGGATAAGTTCGTGATTGTATTCATCGATGACATTCTGATATATTCAAAGAGTGAGAAAGAGCATGAGGAACATTTAAGACTCATTTTGGAATTGCTCAGGAAGGAGAAACTATATGCCAAGTTTTCGAAATGCGAATTTTGGATTCCGACAGTACAATTTTTGGGTCATGTGATTGACAGACAAGGAGTCCATGTGGATCCTGCTAAGATTGAGGCGATAAAAGATTGGGCTGCACCTACAACCCCAACCGAAGTTCGTCAATTTTTGGGTTTAGCTGGTTATTACCGAAGATTCATTGAGGGATTTTCGAAGATAGCTAAACCATTGACCAAATTGACTCAAAAGAGTGTTACGTATGAATGGGGAGATAAAGAAGAGGAAGCGTTTCAATTGCTTAAGAAAATGTTGTGTAGTGCTCCTATCTTAGCGCTACCGGAAGGTAACGAGGATTTCGTCGTCTATTGTGACGCATCGCATAAAGGTTTGGGAGCCGTGTTAATGCAACGAGAGAAAGTGATAGCTTATGCTTCCCGACAGCTCAAAAAGCATGAGAAAAACTGTAACAATTCACATTTTTCAGGTTAATTACTATTCCCGGAAAATTCACTATTCACTTTTACTATTCATTTTTACTATTCATTTTTCCCGAAACCTTCCCGAAAGTTGATTTTTATTTGATTTTATCGAGTGATAAATCATTTCCATGGCAAATTAAAAGTTTGACATTCATAAGCTCATTTTCGTGAAAGTTATTAAGGAATTACACGGAATTACACGTTTTAGGGTAAAACGTCATTCAGAAATTCTACGTACCACGAAACTCGACCGCGTTAAGTGACCCCGCATCAGAAAAATGTTTGACACACTCATGATTTATTTGAGAATTAATCGTGATTGAGAAAAACATGACCAAAGACTTCCCAGCATGTCACCCAAGCCTGTACTAATCTCACATGAGCACGCTTAACCATTTGGGCGATTAACCGTTAGACCACAAAACGCGTTTCTAAGACAATTTGAGTTTTCAACTTATTAGAAAAAGTCAACATATTCTTTCCCTCCCCCATTGACCAAAAATCATCCCTTGATGTTATAAGTCATTTCGTGATTTTTAGGCTTACGGTTTGATGTCTAAAAGACATTTAATACCAACCGACACTAGACTGAGCCCAGTCTAGACATTATAAGTCATTTTAAATCATTTTTATCCTATTAGAAAAGTAACATTTTACTTTTCTCAATTTTACGCAATATTCGTACGTTTTACGTATTACGCGTTTTAGACCCGTGTTTCCAGTTTTTAGCAGGGTTTTACCACCCAAATGGAACCTACCACTCATTTTATATTTTATTATGGGACATATGGACATGTCTAACAATACTTTAAAGTTCCATAATTTTACGACACCCGGTTTTACGTTTTGAGGCCTAATCAATTACGGTTGTCATTTCCCGGAGTCAAAACTCTTCCTAATACTTAGGATAATACCAAACAAAGTCCAACACTTCCTCCCCAAGGCTTGGCAAACCAGCTTAGGGGGGGGGGATTCATCAACCATGTGGCTTAATCTCATGCTAGGAGGCCTTAAGGTGCATACATGTGTTATACTTGGTGACCAAGTGTTGACAAGTCAACATAACTAACCTCCTCATTTCCTTATAAGATCAAGACTCATTCTCTTCCTTTCTCTCTCAATACCAACGACCCAACATCATAAAAATACACCATTTTGACCATTAATCTTGCTCATTCAATCCATCACAAGTTCAAGTCATAGTTCCTAGTTGATCCTTAACACCTTTCAACCATAAAATCACCATAAAACACCACAAAAACTCATCAAATTTCCAAGTGTTCTTAGTGAAGATTTTTACTAAGGCTTGTTTTTGTGATAGATTAGTGTTTATCAAGGGATTATAAGATAGGGTTTTTGGTATGGAAGCATGGCTATGGTTGGAAAGGTTTTGGAAGATTAAGTAGTGGTTCTTGGTCTTGATCTTGGTTCTAGTTAGTTTCTTCACAAGTTGTAAGCAAACCCTAACTTGCTTCTTGTTAAATAATCATGTTCATGTTATTTACCTATTATTCATGCTATATTATGTCTTGTATGCATGTCCATGATGTATAAAAATGAACAAAACAAGTTATTGTAATTGATTGTTAAGATAAGTTATTAAAACAAGTAAACTAGTAACTTTCTTGGTAAGACCTGATCAAAGTGGTAAAAATATGATATTGGATCATTACATATTGTAGTAGAGGACCTAACAAGGAAACCGTAGCAACTTGAACCACCTAAAACGAGTATACGAGTCAAAAGTTATGACGATTTGAAGTTACCAAAACTTTGCGGCAAAGCTGCCAAATACCTTCTGTTACAGAAACATTAAACACGCAAAAAGAGGCATTTCTGGTCCGATTCATGAAAAAGTTAAAACACAAAAGTTGTCCGGAATCACATTTTCGTTCAGGAACAAAGAAGCTCGAGCCTTGAAAACACTTTCTGAGTGAGATATTTCTAAATTTCTTAACAGCTATTTACATATATATAAGTCACTATATTATGGTTATACTTTAAAAGGAACAAGAGGTCTTATGACCTATAATCAAGACCACCACCATGGCTAGAGCCAAGGTTGTGTCTCATGACCTTGGAACAAGGAGCAAAGGTCATGGCTAGGCCATGACGAAACGACCATACAAGCTTATTTAGGCGAAAACATGAAACAAGGAATTAGCGAGAACTTGAACAAGCAATTTGGATCTACTTCACTTAAAAGGAAACCATGAGATATTACCAAGAGAAAATGGTCATTCAAGACTTATGAAACTACCCCTAATAACAATCTTCATGTACTAATAAACTTTCCTAAGTTTACTCAAATATCGGACATGTAACTTTTCGGATCAAAACTGATATCTATATATTTTATCAACTACTACAATAGTAGGGAGCCTCATGTGAGGAGTTCATTATGTAAGCCGTCGAGATGAGTTGTGGATTTACGAGTTAAAGTGTCCTGGCTCCTCGAACGCTTACTAACATGACTTCTGAAATATGTCAGCCCGAACGGTAGTAAATGATATACAAAACATACATGTTCATGAATCTTTTCTTTCAAAGACATACAATATACATCATACCACATCATGGACTAAATGCAAGATATATATATAGGCACTACTTCATATTCTTTACTCCGATCCTAAGTCGCAACATTCGATTATAGGTTGCTCGTAGAAACCTTCACGATTCAACCGTTACATTCATTACTTGCTATCTTAACTTAAGGTGAGTTCATAGCCCCATTTTCCATTACTTAATTGTTTTACAAACCCTTGGGGGGAATACATGCTATTTTAACCGAGCACAATGTTTTTAAATTGTATGCTTGCCTGATTGTTTTATTATCACTAAGTACCAGCCTTGCTAAACCGAGATTCCTTATTATGAACCATTTAATCACTAGCAATAGTGAGCGCGAATATTGTGAATAGGCCTATTGGGATTGACGAATCCCATTTGTATTGACTAAGTTCAAACAAATGCATTAATATTTGAGATTTAGGTATGTTAGCAAAGTACCTACCGGGATAAATCTGCCGATCGATATTGGTACACGTTAACGTTATGGTGTCATAAGCTTAGTGTATAATAACTGTTCCGGGCGTATAATAACGTAGCCTACCTGTTTTGTTTTCCAAACATTGGTGTGAGCCTATAACTCACACTACCAACATATTGTGTTCAAACGATTTAACAAACTCTATGAATATCACTCAACCTTTGTGTTGACCTCTCAAGCATGTATTTCAGGTTCATGACGATCAAGGATGGCACGGAAGGACACGGATACTCAAGAGGGCTATAAATTTACTTATCATTCAAAAACTCACTTAATGTGATTTGTAAACATGGAACCAATTGGGACCTCATTTTGTAATCTCTGATATTTATATAATTTGAATGATAAACCTTTTTAAAACGAATCAATTAGAGTTCGTTTTCTATTATTGTGACTATTGTGCCGTCAAGTAACACCCAGTTTGAATTCCGCTGCATCCATGAATTGGGGGTGTTACAGATTGGTACCAGAGCCATGGTTATAGAGAAACGGGTCTAATTGAGACCTAAACTATAACTACAGTACAAGAAAAAACATTTTATAGCCTTCCGATCTCCGTGTCTTCCATCCTCCAGACGATTATGGACTTAGCAAGCATGATATGCTACACAAACATATTAGTATATTCATATATACTCATTTTGAGCATTTCCCCGTAGACATTTTTATGCTACACAAACATAATTGCATATTTATATATGTACCCTTAACATAATTGAGCATTTCCCCGTAAGCATTTTATGCTACATGAACATATATAAGTATATTGATATATACACACTAGGCATTTTACACTACACGAACATATATAAGTATACGAACATATATAAGTATATTGATATATACATTCGAGTTATTTTCAATCATTTTATCTAAACATATCTGCGTATGCCTATTCTAGGGCATTTCGGCACAACTACATTCTCCCAATCATGTTTCTACTCCAACATTTTATGTCCAAGACATTGTAACTGATTGCAATGGTCTTTCCTATTTCCCGGACATTGTATGATACAATGGTCTTAATCATTTCTCAAATGTTTTGAGTCACACAATGGTCTAACCTACTTCCCAGACATTGTGAATTGCACAATGGTCTAATTTACTTCCGAGACATTGTGATTTACGTAATGGTCTCTGGAATTATTCCATCACATCATCAATATCATTTCATATGATATCAAAAACCCGTCACAACCTATCGATTTCTAAATAAGAAATATGAGATTTCTAAAGGACAAACTAATCCATCATTGACAAAAGCTGAAATTCAGCCCTACATTCATCAAAGTTTTCTTCTGAAACCTTCATTATTAAAAGTTCGTGATCCTGGCCAAGTATGTTCTATTTTAGAACTACTTAAAACTTCCTTTCCATACGTACCTACCTTTACTATCTTCTATGCAATGGAATATGAAAACATACGTTACAAGTCTTGTATGGACGGGACTTGCAACTTAAAGGTTTGACATCGCCTTTGTTTAGTGGACAGTTTCCCGAAAGCAACGGACATATCAAAAGTATACCTAATTTAGGTATTTAAAAATTTTATCGAACCTCGGCTAAATATAGACTAGTCACCTATATTTAACCTAGGGACAGTGGAATATAGTCTGACTAACTATATTCGACTTAAAATTTTCAAATATTGAGAATAGTTGTACTAGGGTTATGTTTAGATTGATTTCCTACATGAACACGATAAACCACCAGAATACAATAAAACAATCTAGAGACACGGTAGTGCCTTACCACTCAGCGAGATCTTAACACCTTATTTGTATGATCTAAATTCATTTTTGAAAATTTTCATTTATGAGATAATCCGAACTACTATCTTGGGATAGTTATCAATTATTCTCTTCATCCTGTAGAAGTACTATCCTGTTTAGGTCCTAAGGATACCATTCCATCATAAACTTTTAAAATCTCTTAAGATTTTTAAAGCAAACTCAACATCTATACCTAAGAGTATTAATGTTAAGCATACACTACACACTTTTGTTCATCAACATATCACATCATTATCTTCACAACCGTTACAAACACAAGCTCATTAACAGATCTTGATGCGCTTTTAAAGCTCAAATCATCCTTAGTTACACCACAAGCACCCTTATCAGCTTTACAAGATTGAATATTCATCTTGTACTTTTGCTACACCAGTGTCATCTCGTAATACACTACCTTGTAACTCACCGGCTAAGTATGAATGTTGTGTCAGGAATTCTTGAGTAGGATGATTTATAATGTCCTTATTTGAATGGATTGGGATGCCTTTTCATTTAAATAAAGAAATTATAAATCATCGAAGCATAAGTTTATATTCCTTTAGTTACATTGTTTGGGATGCCTCTCTATGTAAATAAAGAATTATAAACAAGTGGGCTTATTTATATCCGAAATAACATAAGTATGGCATGATACCTACATTACATTGCTCGGGTATGGCATGATACCTACATTATATTCGCCACAAGAAATCCTATCTTTTCACCGACATCGCTTCAAACCATGACATAAACACTAGGTACAACAACAGATTACCTACTATGCTATGATTGCAACTACTATCCCAATTTCCATTAGTACGAGGTTTACATTTTGGTTTTCATAATGATAGTACAATAACAAACAAACTCATTGCGAGGCCATGTAACCATATGCATGTACAGTCGTACCAAACTCATTACGGGGCCATGTAACCATACGCATGCGCAGTCGTACCAAACTCATTGCGAAGCCATGTAGCCATATGCATGGGCAGCCGTACAATTCAAACAGGACTTGGTCCAACCACATGTTCAACGCTTATTCCATGATTCGATTCTTATATCAATTGCTATTGATACTTGACAACTATATCAAATTCTATTTGATATTCAACTACTATATCAAATCCTATTAATATCCGACTGCTATATCAATTTCCTTTGATATTCGACTATTACCATACCTTTCCTACATAAAAGGAAGCCTCATCCTACACCATACACTGAAATGACAAATCAAATTACATCACTGGTAATTCCAGACTTTAGTCCTCATAAGTAACCACACCTTTTCATCAACACCACTCCAACATATGATACACACAGAACTTCGGGACGAAGTTCCCCGTAAGGGGTAGAGACTGTAACAATTCACATTTTTCAGGTTAATTACTATTCCCGGAAAATTCACTATTCACTTTTACTATTCATTTTTACTATTCATTTTTCCCGAAACCTTCCCGAAAGTTGATTTTTATTTGATTTTATCGAGTGATAAATCATTTCCATGGCAAATTAAAAGTTTGACATTCATAAGCTCATTTTCGTGAAAGTTATTAAGGAATTACACGGAATTACACGTTTTAGGGTAAAACGTCATTCAGAAATTCTACGTACCACGAAACTCGACCGCGTTAAGTGACCCCGCATCAGAAAAATGTTTGACACACTCATGATTTATTTGAGAATTAATCGTGATTGAGAAAAACATGACCAAAGACTTCCCAGCATGTCACCCAAGCCTGTACTAATCTCACATGAGCACGCTTAACCATTTGGGCGATTAACCGTTAGACCACAAAACGCGTTTCTAAGACAATTTGAGTTTTCAACTTATTAGAAAAAGTCAACATATTCTTTCCCTCCCCCATTGACCAAAAATCATCCCTTGATGTTATAAGTCATTTCGTGATTTTTAGGCTTACGGTTTGATGTCTAAAAGACATTTAATACCAACCGACACTAAACTGAGCCCAGTCTAGACATTATAAGTCATTTTAAATCATTTTTATCCTATTAGAAAAGTAACATTTTACTTTTCTCAATTTTACGCAATATTCGTACGTTTTACGTATTACGCGTTTTAGACCCGTGTTTCCAGTTTTTAGCAGGGTTTTACCACCCAAATGGAACCTACCACTCATTTTATATTTTATTATGGGACATATGGACATGTCTAACAATACTTTAAAGTTCCATAATTTTACGACACCCGGTTTTACGTTTTGAGGCCTAATCAATTACGGTTGTCATTTCCCGGAGTCAAAACTCTTCCTAATACTTAGGATAATACCAAACAAAGTCCAACACTTCCTCCCCAAGGCTTGGCAAACCAGCTTAGGGGGGGGGGATTCATCAACCATGTGGCTTAATCTCATGCTAGGAGGCCTTAAGGTGCATACATGTGTTATACTTGGTGACCAAGTGTTGACAAGTCAACATAACTAACCTCCTCATTTCCTTATAAGATCAAGACTCATTCTCTTCCTTTCTCTCTCAATACCAACGACCCAACATCATAAAAATACACCATTTTGATCATTAATCTTGCTCATTCAATCCATCACAAGTTCAAGTCATAGTTCCTAGTTGATCCTTAACACCTTTCAACCATAAAATCACCATAAAACACCACAAAAACTCATCAAATTTCCAAGTGTTCTTAGTGAAGATTTTTACTAAGGCTTGTTTTTGTGATAGATTAGTGTTTATCAAGGGATTATAAGATAGGGTTTTTGGTATGGAAGCATGGCTATGGTTGGAAAGGTTTTGGAAGATTAAGTAGTGGTTCTTGGTCTTGATCTTGGTTCTAGTTAGTTTCTTCACAAGTTGTAAGCAAACCCTAACTTGCTTCTTGTTAAATAATCATGTTCATATTATTTACCTATTATTCATGCTATATTATGTCTTGTATGCATGTCCATGATGTATAAAAATGAACAAAACAAGTTATTGTAATTGATTGTTAAGATAAGTTATTAAAACAAGTAAACTAGTAACTTTCTTGGTAAGACCTGATCAAAGTGGTAAAAATATGATATTGGATCATTACATATTGTAGTAGAGGACCTAACAAGGAAACCGTAGCAACTTGAACCACCTAAAACGAGTATACGAGTCAAAAGTTATGACGATTTGAAGTTACCAAAACTTTGCGGCAAAGCTGCCAAATACCTTCTGTTACAGAAACATTAAACACGCAAAAAGAGGCATTTCTGGTCCGATTCATGAAAAAGTTAAAACACAAAAGTTGTCCGGAATCACATTTTCGTTCAGGAACAAAGAAGCTCGAGCCTTGAAAACACTTTCTGAGTGAGATATTTCTAAATTTCTTAACAGCTATTTACATATATATAAGTCACTATATTATGGTTATACTTTAAAAGGAACAAGAGGTCTTATGACCTATAATCAAGACCACCACCATGGCTAGAGCCAAGGTTGTGTCTCATGACCTTGGAACAAGGAGCAAAGGTCATGGCTAGGCCATGACGAAACGACCATACAAGCTTATTTAGGCGAAAACATGAAACAAGGAATTAGCGAGAACTTGAACAAGCAATTTGGATCTACTTCACTTAAAAGGAAACCATGAGATATTACCAAGAGAAAATGGTCATTCAAGACTTATGAAACTACCCCTAATAACAATCTTCATGTACTAATAAACTTTCCTAAGTTTACTCAAATATCGGACATGTAACTTTTCGGATCAAAACTGATATCTATATATTTTATCAACTACTACAATAGTAGGGAGCCTCATGTGAGGAGTTCATTATGTAAGCCGTCGAGATGAGTTGTGGATTTACGAGTTAAAGTGTCCTGGCTCCTCGAACGCTTACTAACATGACTTCTGAAATATGTCAGCCCGAACGGTAGTAAATGATATACAAAACATACATGTTCATGAATCTTTTCTTTCAAAGACATACAATATACATCATACCACATCATGGACTAAATGCAAGATATATATATAGGCACTACTTCATATTCTTTACTCCGATCCTAAGTCGCAACATTCGATTATAGGTTGCTCGTAGAAACCTTCACGATTCAACCGTTACATTCATTACTTGCTATCTTAACTTAAGGTGAGTTCATAGCCCCATTTTCCATTACTTAATTGTTTTACAAACCCTTGGGGGGAATACATGCTATTTTAACCGAGCACAATGTTTTTAAATTGTATGCTTGCCTGATTGTTTTATTATCACTAAGTACCAGCCTTGCTAAACCGAGATTCCTTATTATGAACCATTTAATCACTAGCAATAGTGAGCGCGAATATTGTGAATAGGCCTATTGGGATTGACGAATCCCATTTGTATTGACTAAGTTCAAACAAATGCATTAATATTTGAGATTTAGGTATGTTAGCAAAGTACCTACCGGGATAAATCTGCCGATCGATATTGGTACACGTTAACGTTATGGTGTCATAAGCTTAGTGTATAATAACTGTTCCGGGCGTATAATAACGTAGCCTACCTGTTTTGTTTTCCAAACATTGGTGTGAGCCTATAACTCACACTACCAACATATTGTGTTCAAACAATTTAACAAACTCTATGAATATCACTCAACCTTTGTGTTGACCTCTCAAGCATGTATTTCAGGTTCATGACGATCAAGGATGGCACGGAAGGACACGGATACTCAAGAGGGCTATAAATTTACTTATCATTCAAAAACTCACTTAATGTGATTTGTAAACATGGAACCAATTGGGACCTCATTTTGTAATCTCTGATATTTATATAATTTGAATGATAAACCTTTTTAAAACGAATCAATTAGAGTTCGTTTTCTATTATTGTGACTATTGTGCCGTCAAGTAACACCCAGTTTGAATTCCGCTGCATCCATGAATTGGGGGTGTTACAAAAACTACACTACCCATGATTTGGAGCTAGGTGCTGTAGTTTTTGCTTTAAGAATATGGAGACATTACTTGTACGGAACCAAATGTGTGGTATTTACTGACCATAAAAGTCTACAACACATCTTGAATCAAAAAGAGCTCAACATGAGACAGCGACGTTGGATTGAATTGCTAAGCGATTATGATTGTGAAATTCGCTACCACCCTGGTAAAGCAAACGTTGTTGCTGATGCTCTTAGTCGAAAGGAAAGAGTACCACCATTACGAGTTAGGTCATTGGGAATGACTATCGTGTCACCATTACCGTCTCAAATACTTGAAGCTCAAACGGAAGCGATGAAGGCAGAAAATAGACCTGCCGAGAATATATTTGGGATGGCTGATAACGAGAAAGGATTTGTTAAGCGTTCTAATGGATTATTAGGTTTTGGAGATCGGATTTGGGTACCTTTACATGGAGGAATTCGGGAATTAATTATGCATGAGTCGCATAAGTCAAAGTACTCCATTCATCCTGGTTCCGATAAAATGTATCAGGATCTTAAGAAGTTCTATTGGTGGCCAAATATGAAGGCAGATATAGCATCGTACGTTAGTAAGTGCTTGACATGCGCCAAGGTTAAGGCTGAACACCAGAGACCGTCAGGGTTACTAACGCAACCAGAACTTCCAGTCTGGAAATGGGAGCGGATTACTATGGACTTCATTACCAAATTACTGAGAACAGCTAGCGGTTGTGACGCTATCTGGGTAATTGTGGATCGTCTGACAAAGTCTGCTCATTTCTTAGCTATTAGTGAAGATGATAGTGTGGATAAGCTTGCGAGGTTATATGTGAAGGAAATTATTTCGCGTCATGGAGTCCCGATATCTATTATTTCGGACCGTGATAGTCGTTTTACGTCAGCTTTGTGGCGATCACTTCAAACGGCTTTGGGGACGAGGCTTGATATGAGTACTGCATATCATCCCCAAACCGATGGTCAAAGTGAGAGGACCATTCAGACGCTAGAGGATATGCTTCGTGCATGCATCATAGACTTTGGTAAAGGCTGGGAGAAGTATTTACCCCTTGCGGAATTCTCCTATAATAACAGCTACCACACAAGTCTTAAGGCTGCACCCTTCGAAGCTTTGTATGGCAGAAAGTGTCGTTCGCCTATTGGTTGGGTAGAAGTTGGAGATAGTCAACTTACAGGCCCTGAGCTTATTTTGGAAACTACCGAGAAAGTAACTCAGATTCGTGATCGGTTGCAAGCCGCCAGAGATAGGCAGAAGAGCTACGCCGATCAGAGACGTAAACCTTTAGAGTTCCAGGTTGGAGACAAAGTGATGCTGAAAGTCTCGCCTTGGAAAGGTGTAATACGTTTCGGGAAACGTGGTAAACTCAACCCACGCTACATTGGACCATTCTTAATCTTAGAGAGAATTGGGCCCGTGGCTTATAGGTTGGAATTACCATCCGAACTGAGCAAAGTTCACGACGTGTTCCACGTGAGTAACCTGAAGAAATGTCTTTCTGATGAAATGCCCGTCATTCCAATGAGGGACATTCGTGTTGATGAGAAACTGAATTTCGTGGAGGAACCGATCGAGATTTTAGATCGTGAAGTTAAACGACTCAAGAGGAGTCGCATTCCGCTCGTCAAGGTTCGTTGGAATTCCCGACATGGACCAGAATATACGTGGCAACGTGAGGACGAGTTCAGGAAGAAATATCCGAAGCTTTTCACTTCGTAGATGAAAAATTTTTCCGAGTGAAACCCGGGACGGGTTTCCTTCTGAGACGGGGAGGATGTGACAACCGGCAGTTTAGGGAGCTATTTTAAAAACCCGCATTTCAACTTAAGTTCGTTTATAATTTTTATTTGAAATTTTCATTTCACAACGAACTTGTAAGACCTATGTTATGGATATTTTATTTAATGACGTTATGGAATTCGTGAATTATGTTCATAATTCATTTTTGATTATGTGATCGGTGATGTATATTTGAATTCTCACTTGGTACTACGTTGACTTTGGCACTAGGATTACCTAACATAGTTTTATGATTCGTCTTAACGAGTCCGTTATATATTTTAATTAATTACGAGAGGTCCTCGTGTGATATGGAAATTTTAAAATGAGTTCGGGTTCGGGCCACGTGTTTTTACATCTACCCACATTACCCGCTCAACCGTAATAATATCTTTATTATTACTATTATTATTATTATTCTTATTATTATTATTACATTTATAAAAAAAAAAAAAAAAAAAAAAAAAAAAAAAAAAAAAAAAGAAGAGAAAAGTTATTAAAGGGGCGTTGGCCCGGTTTTTACCCACACACAAACACAACACAAAAACCCTCACTACTCTCTCTCTTCCTCTCATCTTCTTCCCCTATTTTCTTAACCCTAGCCGCCGACACTATTCCGGCCAGCCGCCGCCGCACCACCACTCCCACACCAAAAATAACACCACCACATTAACCATCTCGTCGAGATCTTTCTTTTGAGCTATAACACGCGCCCTAACTCCCACATTAACATCAAATTCGAACCAAATCTTATCACGAATTCATCATCACTTCTTGTTATTTCTTGTGTACACTTCGATTTGGTATTATTTTGGAAGGTAGGACGAGTCTTGACTCGATTTATGGGCTCAAATCGTGACCGAAGGTCACGAATGGATGAGATTCGAATGGGTTTTCATGTTAAACGTGATATAATGATGGGTTTTGAAGAAACTAAGTTTTTCTAATGGTTTGGTATCCGGGTTTTCTCGGGTTGGTTATGGTTGACTCGGAACCGAGAGCTAGACTCTCGGCTTATTTGATTCGAAGCCCTTTTGGTGGCTTTAGTTCTTGTTGAGGATTGATTGCTTGTTCGGTTGTCGTGGGTATGGTGACCCCGATTCGAAGCTAGCCGAGACCTAGTGGTCTCGGGGTTCCTTTTCTTGTGATCTTTGGCCATACCGAGACCTCAAGGGTCCTCCTTGAAGTGTGGTTTGAGCCCCTGGCTCGTATGATTCCTTGTGGTTCGATCCTTTGGGTCACGGCTGTTAGCCGAATACCACTTATTGCCATTTGACATTTGGGTCGAATTGGGTATATGATTTCTTTGTTAGCTCAAGTGAGCTATTTGATGCTTGTGTTTGGTTCGAGTCTAAATGACTCGCGGTTCGGAGCCGAGACTCAAATGAGTCGAGGGCTCGGGTCGGCTTGGTAAACCGACCCACACATTAACTTTGTTAATGTCATTAAATGTATAAATGTGAACTTGTTTAATTGTTGTTGTGCTATTTATTTTCTCGGCCGAATGTATTTGGGTCGAATTGGACATTGTTTTGATATTGAGGAGTTGTTGTCGAGTGGAATGAGATATGAGGACCGGTTATGAGACGGTCGTTAGATGACGGAGATATGTTAGTCGGGTACCGTAGTCGTACCTTATTGTTGTAGCCCGTGGTTGAGATTGTGATTGGACGGAGATTTATTATTTATGACTTTTTCTTATTGTTGGACTTGGACAATGAGCCGAGGGTCATGACTCGGACATATGACCATTTCGTATCACTCAATAACTATTAAACTTGAACGAGAATAATAAAACTCGTAATAATAATTATTAATAATATGAACGTTTATACGAAAGTATATACGTGAATAACGTATATATAACTATATAAACGCGTATATTAATAATAATAATAATCACGAGTCGTATTATAAATAATACGATTAGATATATATTAGGCTACGAAAGTGGTGTAATATTAATAAACGTATTATTATTATAAAAATCGTGTTATAAACGGGAAACTCCCGACAATTATGAAACATTTAATAAAATGTCATTTCGAATATACAACGGATAAGTTTATTGAGTTAGGCGAAATTGTTGTCACTCGGGTCCAGGTAAGTCATTATTTGTGACATTCGTGTTGTCTCGGATATATGACGACTAATATAGACGTTTTCTATAAGTAAATAACCACTCAACCGTAAGGTTGAGCCGGGTTGTTTGGTTATATGAAACGAATATATTAGTGGGCAGCGTATCCTACGACGCCCACAGGTTGTAGTATATGTAAAGTGTAATAGATTGCGAGTGTATATATCGGGAAATCTGGCCAATTTGACGATATATATGAGGAATTTATTAAACTATGATATATACTATATAGTAATTATGTGCTATGTGCTTTATATGTGCTTTAGATTGGGTGTAATCTTGGAACGGTATATTACGTAAATAAATACGAGGATTATCAAATCGACGGATTCGGTAAACTTTGGCGATTTATTTAAATGATATATTGGGCTAATATTAGATCTATAGTTTATTTTATCTTTCTATGTGTGATCTTGTTGGTTTGTTTTGAGTCGACCCACCACCCGTATGGATACCAAACGCAAATACACCAAACTAATACGAAATGGATTTTCGAAAATAAAACGGATTCTCGTCCGGGTTTGGGAATATTATATATTTGAGGAAATGATTTCTGAAAGAGTTAATATTGTTAGGTCGTGCCAAGTCCGTAGTTGCTGTTTTGTGAGTTATCATACATCTTATTGCTACCTACCTCGTCTTGCTATTTTCTGGACTTGAGGTGAGTCATAGCCCCACTTTTTACTCTTGAACTATGTTTTCAACGATTGGGGTGAGAAACGTGCAAATTATTTTATGTGGACTGTTATCGCTTTTATATTCTTTCTAAACTTGCTATGCGTATGGACTAGGATCTATTGTCAGCTTTAGTCACACCTTTTGTGTGTACTATTCAAGGTTGGCTTATTCGGTTATTTGGATTGTCAGCTTTAGTCACATATTTGTTGTGTGTACTATTCAAGGTTGGCTTATTTGGATTGTCAGCTTTAGTCACATAGTTTCGTGTGTACTATTCAAGGTTGACTTATTAGATACTGTAGTGTGCACCTATAGGTTATTAATACTTCGGAGGTTATCCGAGTATTTATTGGTATTGCGGGGGTTACCCGAATATCTATGTTGTTACGGAAGGGTATCCGTGTGTTTTGGTTATTACGGAAGGGTATCCGTGTGTTATGATTGAGAGCGGAGGGTATCCGCAGGCTTTTAGCGAATCCTTAGTCTAGCTAGCAAGCGTTTTGCGTATATGTCCACTATATTATTAGTTGAATTTAAACCTATGATCTCACCAGCGAAAGCTGACTTTTAGCACGTTTTCTCAGGTAATTAAGTGTTGAGGTGCATGCTTGGATTGGAAGGCTCGGCTGAGGCACACGGTTATGGATCTATATTTTCTGAACTCTGATAATTAAATTTGGACCTATTGTTATTTATTTTGGGCCTGACTCTGAATGATGTTGGGATGAATGTAAACCTTAAAACCCCATTTTGGTTGTGTTTTTACTATGTTTACTTTATCTCGTTCTATATTGTCTTGTGTAGGATACCAATCCCCGTAGCACCCCGAAAGCTTGTTGAGTCTTCCGTTGTATCAAATTTTGGGGGTGTTACATGTGCTACACCCACTCACAATTTACAAAAAAAAACCCACTCGCTGACGTGTCAGCGAGCTGATTAGTTGGTTTTTTGTGGCCCACAAAAAACCAACCAATCAGCTCACTGACACGTCAGCGAGTGGGTTTTTTTTTTTTTTTTTTTTTTTTTTTTTTTTTTTTTTTTTTTTTTTTTGTTGTAAATTGTGAGTGGATCTAGAAATATTCATGTGAATGAGCCTAAGGCTAAAAGGCAAGGTCACCACTCCTTCACCATACACATCAGCGCCACGTCAGTTTTCTCTCTCCTTTCACTTCCTTTCACCACTCTTCACCAATTAGTGAGCAAGGTCACCACTCCTTCACCGTAAACGTTTAGATTTTAAAAAACAAGATTATTATTATGCAACCAACAAGATACACAATTAATAATTCTGCCCATTGATTCCTTGAAGATAAATGGGCATGTAAGTGGTTTCGATAACGTTGTTTATTTGTCAATGTTTTGCATGGCTCATATAGAAGTGAAAAAAACATATTTGTATACGGCATTGGTGAATTGAGGCATATATTTTCTCTTTTGTTCAAACTGTGGGCTTCAAATAGAGATTCGAAAGATAGTAATAACTTTCTGAAGAAAAAAGAAACGAAAAATGAGTTACAACTGTAAACTTTTTGATTTTACCAATAAACCTGGAAATGGTACTGTTATAAATAAGTACTAAATATAGTGGGGCCCAATTTTTTTTTCCTTTCCCACTAGGTGAAAAACCTTCACCAAATGTGGTCTTAAAAATTGTGCATCGTGCGTGGGTGGGGGTAGAAGGCAAGGGCTTGCTGCGTGGGGTGAGGCCAATTGGTGGTAGTTTCACTCCTTTGCCTATTAGCCTAGTAGTTTCACTCCTTTGCCTATTAGCCTAAAAGTCTAAAACTACTTCTTCACTACAAATTACAAACAGTAAAAAAAAAAAAAAAAAAAAAAAAAAAAACGTGCAAAATTTCCGTCAATATGCCTCAATTTCCCCCGATTCAATTTCCCTCCACTTTTCCCCCAAAATCAAAACCCTAACCCTAACTTTTCAATCCCACAAAATTAACCTTCAATTCACAAAAATTTCACATTTTTATGTAATATCTCCAATCTTTTCACAAAACCCATCTTTTAATTTCATCAATTTGAAAAAAAAAATATTATAAAAACCGCAATATCAAAACACTCCTTCTAATCCATTGATCTTGGGCACCTTATTTGTTAGCTTATGAGCTTATATGATTTCGTCTTATTTTGAGACTTATGGGCTCACACAAGCTTATTATGATGTACTGTAATAACTTAATATAAGCCCATAGGTATCAAAATTAGCTGAAAAATTTTGAGCTTATATAAAGTAAGCCGAATTCATATAAGTTGACAAGCCCACAAGTAAGCTTAAACAAACACCCCATGCTTATTATGAACTGATAAGTTTTTGTGGATTTGATTTTGCTAATTTTCTGTTAGGGTGAAATAAGCTGTTTTTGATATGCTTATTACCTTTTATTGCACTTTGATATTGTGGATAAGCAGTTTTGAATGTATGGGTTCTGTACATGATTATATGCTTATTTGGGGGTTAAATAAGCTGATCGGCAGTTGCTTGTTTAGATTGTTTATTTTCTGTTGTTTTGAAATAACGAGTAGTTTATCTGCCTAATGCTTTTTTGGTAATAGCTTTTTAGTAGTTTATTTTCTGTTGGGCACTTTGAGATTGTTTATTCCAAATTGAATATAGTGGTGGATTTGATACTACAAGGTTACGCTTTTGTTGATAGTATCTGTTTTGAATGGGTTTTAATGTAGTAATCCTAAACACCCCTTATTGCGTTTTAATGTAGCAGATAAGCATAGTTGAGTGTTTGTATGTGAATGTATCTTTATTTGAGGGTGAAATAAGCAGTTTGGGAATTGCTTATTCAGTCAATGTATTGCTTCTGTATCTTTGAAGTACTCTTAGCGGAATTGCCAAGCTCATATAATTGCGTAACTGATTGTTTTTCGAGTGTCTGAATGAAAACTGTGCTTATGTTTATGATCTTGTTGATATTGTTATGATGTGATGTAGTTTTCTTCTGATGGTATACTGAATCGTCTGACATGTGATGGGGATGTTTCAGAATTTGGATTGTTTTTATACTCTGTAACAGATTATCTGCTAATTGTGTTTTTTGAGCAGACGCATAAATTTGACTATGCTTATCTACTTATTTTAGGGGTGAAATAAGGTCTTTTTAGTAAGAAGTTTCAGATTGTTTAGTTTTAACTGGTTATTGTTAGTGAATTCAGTATCGTAAGTTTAACCTTAGGGGTGAAATAAGCTATTTTGGATAAGTTGATCTTCTGGTTATGAGCATAAGATGTTTAACATAGTAATGCCAAACACCCCTTGTTGCGTTTTGATACAGTAGATCAGCAGTAATAAGTGTTAGGATATGATTATAGGCTCATTTGATGGTGAACTAAGCATCAAAGGTAATGTTCATTTGATGAAATAAGCTATCATTTTTTTTGTAATGGTGACCATTTTTGACAGTCCGTTTTTGTGTTACCGAATTCCCAAACAGTCTACAGAGTGATCTTATAACGAGTCAAATGTTATAAAAAGTAGAATGGCTAAATGGGCAAAAATGTGTAAGTACGTTGGTATTTTATGTAAAAAAACCGTTTTTCTACTTATTCAGGTTAGAAAAATGTATCATTTTTTGATGCAGTTGTACCATTCCTTACAAAGAATCTTTACTTCAATGTTGTGATGAGGTTGATCTAGTTGCAAAGGTAAATTCCATTGTTATGGAAAGCTTTACTACTAAAGCTGATGCAGATAATGATTAAAGTACGGCTTTTTATGTATTCTGTTATTTACTGTATGTTACAGTCAATAGGAGCAGTCAACTGCGCCATCAGGAGACAAAATGATGGGAAGTTATATGGGTGTAATACAGATTATGTAGGCGCTATTTCTGCTATCGAGGATAGTCTACGAGGTTTCTTTCTATACTCTCTATTAGAAGTGATAGTATGAACCGTTGGGTCAAAACAGTGCTTTTTGTCCAGTTATAAAAGTTTCATATCATATTTCGTGTGTGACTTTCTACCCATTCGACCCATTTGAGATTTACCTACAACACAGATTGGTACAACTGTTTAAAGGTTCAGGCGTTCAAAATGGTGCAACAGGATCACCCTTGGCGGGTAGACTATATGTGATTATTGGTGCTGGAAAAGCACTTGCTTATGGAGCAAAAGCGAAGGGTGCAAGGATTGTGACAACCAATCGAACTTACGGTTGGATTCTACTAGCGTTCACATTACCATTCCTAGTCCTCATACTTGATTGCAAATAAAACATTATACTAGTTTCATTGCATTCTTATCAGTTCAGTACGCCGTATGGGTGAAAGTCAACTATATAGTTCTCGTCATATTTAGGGGGTGTTTGGGTTTGAGTGGTTAATCATCAAAACATAAAAAAATGATTATTGCGACTTCAAGTCAGAGTAACCATATGATCAGTTATTCAGTTGCAACATTGAAATCCAAACACCCTCTATGCATAGTTAATACACCAACTAAAGTTTGCTCATACTGATACTGCACAGATCGTGCTAGAGAACTCGCTGACATAATTGGTGGATAGGCTAGATGTCTTTGCCGATTTGAGCACTTACAGCCCAGAAGGTGGCATGATACTTGCAAACACAACATCAATTGGTATGCAGCCAAATATAGACGATACTCCTATTTCTAAGGTACGGCTATATACCTTTCTTCGGTCATATGTTTTAGTAATAATGGTATGCAGTTAGAAAATTAATATGAGGTGACTATGGGCATGGGGGAAATTTTTCATATTTTTTTATGTTAAGTTCTCCTTGCCCGAATCCAAAGGATGATAATGGTTGTGAAGGAGATGATATGGGTGGATGGTGCGTGCTTCGTAATGAGCAGAAAAGGGTTAAGGTCATTATGGACAAGTTTATGGCACATGCCGAGAGCCCGAGAGTTTGGTCGGGTAGGCGCGAAACACTTTTTGTGACAAAGTTTTGAATTGCAGTGTGTTGATATTACACTTGCAACTTTCTTTCTATTGTCCTAGTAGTTAATCTTGTTGATTTTACTCAGTTGTTAGAGATGAAACCTAACCTGAATAAATGAGTCAATTGCCTACCCTTTAGAAATGATAATCACTTTATTTGGTAGGTTGACTGTTTTTGTTCAAATTACAGGATTTACAACTTTCTTCACTGGATGAAGGTTCGGATTTCATTCAACAACAAATAAATGATTCTGGTGTCCAGATCCATTAGCCTCTCTATAACGAAATGCATTTGATATACACAAACGGTCAAAGCTTCTTGAAAACATGATCCATCATGTAACATTATACAAGGCACCAAGAAATGTCAGGTTGGCATGGTTGACTGATTTATTTCTATGTGCTAATGAATTATTTTAACCATTGGATGTGGCCTTTTGGTGTTTTGAAAATAATTTCCAGGGTGATTGACTAAATTATTGGCTGCTTAAAGGCCTTGTGAATGAGTCTTGTAAAAAAGAACCAGACCAGTTAATGCCAGTACTAGTACCAAGCTTTCTTGAGACCAGTGGTGATCAGCTAGCTGGGGTTGTTACTAGTACCAACCCATGCCATCAACGGCTAGTTGTTCGTCATATTACAAACTTGTATCACGGTAGAGGTACCTATCACTTGTCATTCAATTCAATTGGTAGAGAATGACAATCCCAATCAGGAATGTAAAGAACTTTACAGTTTTAGAGAAACTGTCGTATCTAGTTCTACTTGTTATTCAATGCGATATAAACTGTATCATTCTGTCGAACATATCCAGTGTCACAGTGCAAAGTGAATGTTGCGACCATCATTTATATCAGTTAATGCATGTTCCATGTTTAAATCACCACTAGTATATGGAGGGCCATCATGTGAAGAATAAAACGTACCTATCAAAAGCAAAATTGATGTCAAATAAGAGTGGAGACAGGAATTTTGTAGCACAAAAGATGAACTCGAGTAAGCTTCAAAACTGACCCCGTTGTTCGTTTCAGCAACGTCTTAAAAACCTATTTTCATCCAATAATTTACGGATTTCAGGTTCCTTCGAAGCATAATTTGCTCCCATACCAAAGGTTGTCTTAGCAAGGTCAACAACATGCTTGTATTTTCCATCTTGTACGTTGCTTTGTTCCTAAACAACTGAATACATCAACCAGTCAAAGGTCAGTTGGTCAGAAGAAAATATAAGACGAATATGAAAGGTTGCCCTCAAATTCTATTTCTTTTCCCTGTGCAAGTAAGTTTGCGCAAAATATCACTCCAACTAGCAATTTGACTACTACCTAGCTTATCTCGAAATAACCTTACAGTTATGCAACCCAACTCTCCTAACCCAATAAACACATAGTAATCTCAAACTCCTAATGTTTATTAAACCATAAAACTATGAATGAGAAAAAAAAAAAAAAAAAAAAAAAAAAGTTTGCATTATCATATGACATTTGATGCTCCATTTTATAACAAAAAAGGCTTCAGGGGTGCTACTACTTTATCAGATTTCGCTCAATAAGAACCAAATCTCCACTAAATAAAAAAGGTCATTTACTTAAATGTGATATAAGTCCGCAAAACAATTCTAATCAGCCTTGCGAACATGACCAATTACCACATAGCATTGAATAGCCGGCCAAAACTGTCGTTTATATCTCACTAAAATGAAGTTCACCACATAAAGCTTGTGTCTTGTACAAAAAATTACATTAATAAATTAGTAAGTTTAATCAAATTACGTTATATTCTCCAGGTGATTGAAACTCAAAGTAAAAATGAGTTTTAAAAAGTACAGGAAGAAATCTTTTACATTGGTCGAAACTCGAGACCACATACAATGAGGCCAGACATGATTCCTTCATGACTTGTAAATTTCATATTCATAGAGAGAGCGTCATCCTTGAATTCATGAGTTGAGTTAAATTTCCACAGTTGAATTTCCATCCATCCATCTTCCCTTTGTTTTGGAACCCGAGTAATATCATTTATGTTTGATGGGCTCGGGGTAATAAAATAGAAAAAATCCACCTCATTGTTTTCTTGATGGAGTAAATCTCGTACTTTCACCGGACAATGAAGTCCCTGGCATTGTTCTGAAAGCTTGAACATAAGGTAACACACATAATCCATATCCGGTGACAGCATTTGACTTTTGATCGTACAGTTGATATGAAATACTTGTTGCGGCAAAAGCTCAATCACCTCTTGAAATCTGCATTTACGATACATTATATGATTACATTATGTAATTTACATAATTCTTAAGAACATGAAACTAAGTCCAGGAAGTGAAACTTTTGTCAACCATCTATTCACTGTTTGCTAGTTAACTAGAGAGCTAAAAGGATTTGGACCTTGACTAATCAAATCTAGTTTTTCGTGACTGTAACAAATTAGTTATATAAAAATAAAAATGAGAACAAACCTGGATTGGATTGGTGGTTTTGAAGTAAAAGTATCCACATTAGAAAATTTGTATAAAGTTGCCTTCGCTGAAAGCACAAGAAGTTTCTTTCCATCGACTTCGCCCAACCAGAACAACTCGTCATAGTTTCTGCATACCTTGAATATTTCTTCAAAGTTGGTTGGCAATTGTTGCGCTTGACAAACATTAAAGTCTGATTTCAAGACTTGTTGGACTTCCTTCAATTTTCTGATTTCTTCATGTTTCACCTGTATACAGTTATTTTAGATATGAAACTTATAACATGGGGTTTTTTTTTTTTTTTTTTTTGGTTACAGTGCTTTCATGTTTCCTTTATACAACTTTAACAAAAGAACATAGAATGTAACCAAGGGATAATTTCAAGCTTACTTTGTCAATGGCTCGAAATTCAATGCCTTCAACATAAACTGCAGCATCTCCACAATAGTACGATGAAAAGCTCTCAAGTAGAAACTCAAAAACGACATCTTCATTCTGATTCGAGAAACGGTGCAACTCAATCATCATCCACCGCTCATCTTTCCACGTTGCGAAATATGCATGAAGACTTTTGTGTCCCTTTCTATACTTTAGGTTAACATACACAGGTTTACTTGAAAAGTTTCTTGAATCACAAAATTTGAAGACTAAATAGACCCCATAAACAACACTTGGCGATAAAAATTGAGCTCTTGTCTTGATGTCGATGATCAAGTTGGAAATATCTAACATCTCCACCACTGTCCCAAACCTGGGCATATTACAAACATCCAAGTCTAAATCAGTCATAGCCTTTATATTCATAGACACTTCTACTTTTGAATTTCATAAGCTTTGGAAAAAGAGTTTAAATTCTATATTAGAATTTATTGTACCAGAAAAATCTCTATTTAAATAAAGGTAAGAATATTATAAAAAAGCACTATCAAGGAGCTAGCAAAATTTATAATTCATGGTCATTAGAACAGAGGACACAAAACAGGGGCAAACCTCAACTACCTTATTAGAAGGTTTATAAAATTATAGTTCCCAACCATATGGTGAGTATTTAAATCTATTTTGTCATGTACAACGTCAGTTCTCATAGTTGATATCTTGTTATTAACCTGATGAGATGAGGTTGGAAGTGTAAAAGAGCTATAGATGAAGCAGTTCTAGCGGAATAGAGTTAGAAGTATTCAAATATGTGAACTTGTCAGAGGGATTCAAAGGTCTGAAGTGTAAAAGAGCTAAACATGTATGCAGGACTTATCTTGTTATTCTGCTACCGTAAACAACTAGTCATGCATTAAAATGGTAAAGAGAATAACCTTATACTTTAACATTAATAAGCATAAAATACTTCTACCAATAATGCATATGTTCGCTTATCATTTAAAACTAACAAAGGTAGAGAGGTAGAGAAAATAACCTTGATTCTGGAAGAGATTTCCACTCATGTGGACAACTGTTTAAGTAGGAAAACATTGTGGCTGAAACCATTTCATTTCTTTCCCCGTTACCAACGAATGACAACAACTGGTATACAACCGAAATACAAATCAGACTCAATGTATGATGTATAAATGCATGTGTGATTTTGAATTATCTCTCAATAAGGAAAAGATACAATAGAAAACGGGAAACACCCAATAAAGGAGATATGATAATGAACTTATTACCACTTTGTCGTGTTGAAGGAGGATTCCCTTAGAAAAAATGTTGTAAAGTTCCTCTTTCTTTTTGGTAGAATAGATTTCCGGGAACTTTGACATCTGGATTATTTCATTATAGTCTTTAGGCAATTTAGGCTCCCATTTCTCATAATCCTCCTGCATATACATTAATCCATTACATACAGTTACTTTCTTACAGTTTATAAAATAGTTACCAATTTTATATGAATCAAAAGTTAGCCAATTTTCTCAAAATATAGAAACTTACCTGGAAATCCAATGCTTTCTTAAGCTGCATGACCACTTCATTAGCTGTTGGTCGTCTTTCTCTCCTGTGATGTATGCATTGATAGGCAATCCTTGCAAATGTAATAAATGACTGTGGCTCAATTTGTTCCTTTATACCCTCAAACACTAACTTATCAAGTTTTTCTACATAATAGTGGTGTTTAGCCAAAAAGGGTAAATAAAGATACTCATCATCTAGCTTTTCGGATGATAGTTTCCCACACAATATGTCAAATAAGACCGCACCCAATGAGAATATATCAGACTCTTTGGTCAAGAAGCCTGTTTTCGAGTATAGTGGGTCACTATAGCCAATTGTGCCTGTAACATTGTCTATGACATAGTCTACATCCCGATTTGTTGGACATACTGTGGAAAGCCCAAAATCACTAATTTTTGCCTTCCAATCATCAAGCAGTAGAATGTTGCTGCTGCTGATGTCCCTATGTATTACCATTTCTGGACTTGAAACAGTTCCATGAAGAAACTCCAACCCGATTGCAATATCGATGCATATTTTTAGCCGCATCACCCACGTAAGACTATTATCACTCAAGTACTTATCAAGGCTTCCTCTTGATGCATACTCATAGACAATAATTTTCTCATCCTCTTCATCACAGTAGCCTACAAGACAAATTACGTTTTCATGCTTATACTGCATAAGGATTTCAAGTTCTGTCATAAATTCAGCTTCTCCTTCAGCAGATTTCCTACCCAACCTCTTTGCAGCAATGAAGTTATGCCCATGAGTGTGACCCTTGTACACATTCCCAAAATCTCTATATCCAATGAGATTGTCATGATTGAAAGTTTCTGTGGCCAACTTTATTCCTTGAAGTGACAGTTTGAGGCTGTCCTTGTGGTTCTCCTGTGAATCACTAGAAAATCAGTCGATTTGACAAGTAAAAAATAACTTAACTATTTGCCATCTAAAACTCCATTAAAGTCTCTAAGTTCAGGGTTACGGTTGTATGTCACAATATGTCACAAAAGTTATGGACCAAAAAAGTTAAATGGTAATCGTTAATTCAGTAAAAATTTGAGGATTAAAATATTAGTTGCACAAAGTAAAATGTATGAAATGTCGCATACTACTATGAAGAATATATGAGGAGATTATAAAGTTATTCAAAAAAATTACGCACCTGACAGTATAACGCTTTTTTAAGTTCGTTGATGACAACATCTATTGATGGGCGTTCGACTTGAGTCATTGCTAGACATCGAAATGCGATTTTTGTAAATATGTCCAAAGAATCGTCATTGGGTCCTTTGCTTAGAGAAAAGACATGTTCATTTGTTTCTTCCTTTATCTTGTGATCAACAATTTTCATTAGTGTTCCCTTCTCAAAATGATGTCGTGCAATGGGTGCAATCCCCCTCTCATCGATGTCGGTGAAAGTACGATCATAGGCCACCTTCCCGGTCAAGATCTCAAATAACACAACTCCAAAAGAGTAAATGTCTGATTTCTTATTTAACTTGCCAGACTTCGAGTTCTCATAATCCGGATCTAAGTACATAGGTGTACCTGCAATTGTACTGGCATTGAAAGTACTGGCATCTTGATCTGCTGGGTGGAATTTGGAGAGCCCGAAGTCGGCAATCTTCGCCACCCAATTATCGCCCAATAGAATGTTCGCGCTCTTGATATCACGGTGTATTATCTTTTGTTTTTCCTGGTCTGTGTTGGTGTGAATGTAATTCAAGCCATGTGCGACATCAAGACATATTTTCAAGTGTTGCATCCAAGTAAGATTAGTCAATTTATCACTGCTTCCCAAATAATCTTCAAGACTTCCTTTAGAAGCAAGCTCATAGACAAGGATCATGTGATCAGGACCTTCATTACAAAATCCAAGAAGAGAGATTATATTTTTATGTTTACAACTTGTCAATGTTTCAATTTCTACATTGAACCCTTGTTCTCCTTGTGGACTGTTGATTCGTTTTATGGCTACAATGCTTTGTTTCTTGGGAAAACCACATTTATTTTCCCCGTTAGACGATGAATTGCTGCTATCAAAGTGTTCGAGTTGTGCCTTGTATACCACACCAAATGCGCCTGACCCAATGCGATATTTGTCGGAAAAGTTCTTGGTTGCCAACTCGATATCATTAAGTCCAATCTTCAAGTGTTCCAAGTTCTTCCACTGCAACATAGTGGGCATTTAAAATACAACAACGTACTTAATTATTGAATGAAAAAAAATCACAAATTGTACTAATTGTGATGTTAATAGAAAACAGTTATACAACAGTTTATTCTCAGCCAATGGGTTCCGTTAGCTTCTATATCAGTTACTGTTTTATGCTTAAAAATGATTTGTGATTTTTGACTAGTCCATGATAGTTGGTGCAGATGGTGTTTTGATTTCTGGTTTTTGGGTGTTGATCATGTGGTGTGGAGGTGGTCATCTCAATAAAGTTATAGATGTTGTTTATCATTTTAGAGTGCCAGGGATCAAATGTAAAAGCCCCTAACCACATAGACCATTCGTGCAATTTACTTTTTTGTTTACTAACTAGGAGACCAGCTTCGAACTAAAACTATAAAGAAGTAAATTACCCTCAGGTGATTGGATGATGAACTGTCAACTCCACTCCTTGGAAGTTCCTAAAATAATATTTGCAAAAGAATAGGAGATTAGTAGATAAATATAACAGTTATTTTCAGATAAAGTTGATAAGCAAGTTGAGTTTCTTACCGGATTTTCATACATTGATTGAAGTTTCAACGCTTTCTCAAGTCCTTTGACAACCTGATCTATGTATGGGCGATCTGCTCTTTCCTCTTTTACGCAGCCATATGCTGTTTCTGAGAAGATTTTTAATGCTTCTTGGTCCATCTGATTTCGTAAATGCGGCATGATCATTTCATCCAAATGAGATTTCGCCAACTGACTTAATAACCCCTCTTTCATCTCATCTTCAAGGTCATTTTCGCCTTCGTCTTCATCTTTGTCTTTGTCATCGTTTGCACTCCTTCCGCACAAGACTTCTAGTAATACAACTCCGAATGAAAACACATCTGACTTGTGTGTCACCCCGCCAGTCTTCTTATATTTTGGGTCCAGGTATACATTCTCGATAATATCACGAGTAAGAAGAAGACGGTGCCTCCGAGCTACTGTATTTTTCAACGAAAGTTCAAAACCAGATAACTTTGGTTCCCATTCGTCATCAAGTAAAATATTCGAGCTCATGATGTTGCAATGTATGACACTAAAATCTCGTCCAGTATCATAATGGATGTAACTCAATGCCTTCGCAACACCGACGCATATCTTCAACCTTTGCATCCATGTGAGGGTCTGGTCACTTAGATATGTTTTGAGACTTCGGTTGGCTTCCTTCTTATATATGATCATCTTGTTCACCTCAGACTCATAAAACCCAATAAGAGACACTAGATTCTTATGTTTGAGACTAGAAAGCATCGAAATCTCCGTCCAAATTTTTTTGCTCTCATCATATTGTTCCTTAAACCACTTTACAATAATATCGATGAATTGTTCAGAACGTAAGAGACGGCCTTTGTAACAATAATATCGCTTAGATTTTTCGATAATATTCTTAACAGCAAAATTGTTGGTTGCTGAGATTAAATCTCTGGCACTGAGTTTTAAGTGAGAAAGATCTTTGAGGAAAGACTTGGTCTCTTTGCTGACATGGGACTCAACACATGTAGGTATGGAGGTCAATGATCCCTATATGTACCCAACAAAATAACATTACCAAGTGTTTCAAAAATGACACGTGTATATATGGAGTTCACTTATCTAAAATCCAGTGACTTGCAACAATAGTAATAAGAGGGCGTTTGGGATCATGCAGATTATTTGATTATCGCTTTTCGAAAACACAAATAATTCATTTAAAGTGTTTGTATGGCTTAAAAACACCATTTTGTGGCAGCAGGTAGAGACCTGCTGTTGTGAAACGCAATTCTCTCTTGATGGCATCATTACAAAGTTACCCTTCTTATTTCACTTTTCTTTAATATTTTGTTCCTACGCTGATGGCACGCTCATCAATATGTGGATGAGAGAGTTATATATGGATAATAGTTACGTATAATATATAAAAATGATTATTTGAATGAATAGAATGATTATAAAAGATAATCATGAAAGTTATATACGGAGTACGACTGTTAAATTATTATTTCGTATATATAATTTATATGGTTATTTAATATGTATAACTTATTTGATAAAACAATCTCAATGACTTTCTTATAAGCTAAATTAAAATAACTTAATAGTGTAAATGTCTATTTTAGTCATTTTGCATGTTATGTCATAAATAATCTAATTTGCCAAACACTTAAAAACTGATTATCTGATTATTGCGTTATTATACAACATAATCAAATCCAAATACTATATTATGATTATCAGATTATCCATTTTCAAAACGAATAATCTATTTTCAATAAGCAATCCCAAACACCCGCTAAGTAAATAATTACCTTGTCATGACTGGATGATGTATCTTCAACTTCGGCTGCAGCTATTGAGTGTTCCTTTAATATCATAAACACAGTAATAAGTAAATAATTTTACTTATGTTAATATTATCAATAAATATATATTATTTAGAAAAGAAAGATGAAAGAAAAAAACACGTCTTACAACATTTTGACGTTCCATTTGAAGTTTCAACGCGTTCTCAAGTCTTGTGACAACCTCACTTATATCCGGGCGTTGAGATCTTTCTTCATTCAAGCAGTCATATGCTATCTTCGCGAAAACATTGAATGACTGAGGATCCATTTGTTTCCATAAAACCGGATCAATTATTTCATCTAGTATTTCCTTTTTATAATGAAAAAAGACCAATGTAGCCAAATACTTATTATCTGGGTGCTCACTTACCCATTTCCTACCACAAAGTAGTTCAAACAATATTATTCCAAAGGAGTATGTAACAATTCGCAATTTCAGGTTAATTACTATTCCCGGAAAATTTCACTATTCACTTTTACTATTCATTTTTCCCGAAAATTTTCCCGAAAGTTGATTTTTATTTGATATTCTCAAGTGATAAATCATTTCCATGGCAAATTAAATGTTTGACATTCGTCAGATCATTTTCGTGAAAGTTATTAAGGAATTACACGGAATTACACGTTTTAGGGTAAAACGTCATTCAGAAATTCTACGCACGACGAAATTCGATCCCGTCAGGTGACCCCACATCGGAAAAATGTTTGACACACTCATGATTTATTTGAGAATTAATCGTGACTGAGAAAAACATGACCAAAAACTTCCCAGCAGGTCACCCATGCCTATACTACTCTCGCATGAGCACGCTTAACCATTTGGGCGATTAACCGTTAGATCACAAAACGAGTTTCTAAGACATTTTGAGTTTCAAAATTATTAGAAAAAGTCAACATAATTTTCCCTCCTCCTTTGACCAAAAATGATCCCTTGATGTTATAAGTCATTTCGTGATTTTTAGGCTTACGGTTTGATGTCTAAAAGACATTTAATACCAACCGACACTAGACTGAGCCCATTCTAGACATTATAAGTCATTTTAAATCATTTTTATCACATTAGAAAAGTAACATTTTACTTTTCTCAATTTTACGCAATATTCGTACATTTTACGAATTACGCGTTTTAGACCCGTGTTTCCAGTTTTTAGCAGGGTTTTAGCACCCGATAGAACCTACCACTCATTTTATATTTTATTATGGACTATATGGACATATTTAACAATACTTTCAAGTTCCATAATTTTACGACACCCGGTTTTACGTTTTGAGGCTTAATCATTTACGATTGGCATTTCCCGGAGTCAAAACTCATCCAATATCTTGGATAATATCAAGCAAACCACCTCATCCTTCCTAGCCATATCAAACCGCCACTAGGAGGGGGGGGGGGGTTTCACACTTGTGGCTCAATCTTGACCCTTCATGCCTTAGATGATTACACATGTACTACTTTGGCTCCAAGTTAAACTTGGTCACCAAGTTGTGGTAATATCCTAGTCATTTCCTAACCTCCTCATGACCATATATATACCCCCTCCCTCCCCTCTTTGCCGTGGATATCACACACACAAACACACCATTCATTTGCAAATTCTCTCCAAGTTTCATGCATGATTCAAGTGATTCTTCGAGATAGAAACCCTAGATAGGTTATCATTCATCAAACACTTCCATAACCTCATATACTTGGTGATTTATCTTGAGTTTGAATCCACTCAAGTCACCTAAACCTTCATCATCCATCTTTCAAGAATACCAAGGGTAGAAAGATTGCATGAAGTGAAAAAGGGTTGAAGCAAGTCTATCAAAGTCCTATCCTTACATGTTAACTTCCTTTCATCTTTGAAAGCCAAAAGTTGTGAGCCAAACCCTAACTTGATTCTTGTTAAATAATCATGTTCATGTTATTTACATGTTATTCTTGCTATATTATGTCTTGTAGTTATGTCCATGATGTATAAAAGTGAGCAAAACAAGTTATTGTTATTGATTGTTACAACAAGTTACTAAAACAAGCAAACTAGTGACTTTCTTGGAAAACCACGACCAAAATGGTAAAAATATGATATTTGATTATTACATATTGTGGTAGAGGACCTAACAAGGAAACCATAGCAATTTGAACCACCCAAAACGAGTATACGAGTCAAAAGTTATGGCGATTTGAAATTACCAAAGATTTCCGGCAAAACTGCCAAATAGCTTCCTGATCAAATTTGGGTTTTGAAAGTCACACTTCTGGTCCGATTCATCAAAAAGTTAAAACACGAAAGTTGTCCGGAACGACGTTTTCGTTCAGGAACAAAGAAGCTCGAGCCCTAAAAACGCTTTCTGAGTGACAAATTTCTTCAAATTCTAAACAGCCCATTTTTAGCCAAAGTCATTACATATAAGTTATGGTTTATGAAGACCAAAGGAGTCTTATGACCTAGAATCAAGACCACAACCATGGCTAGAGCCAAGGTTGAGTCTCAAGACCTTGGAACAAGGACCAAAGGTCATGGCTAGGCCATGACGAAATGACCATACCAACTTAAATAGGCGTAAACATGAAACAATGAATTAGGCGAGAACTTGAACATACAATTTGGATCTACTTCATCTAAAAGGAAACCATGAGATTTTACCAAGAGAAAATGGTCATTCAAGACTTATGAAACTACCCCTAATAACAATCTTCATGTACAAATAAACTTTCCTAAGTTTATTCAAGTATCGGACATGTAACTTTTCGGATCAAAACTTATATCTATATATTTCATCAACTACTACAATAGTAGGGAGCCTCATGTGAGGAGTTCATTATGTAATCCGTCGAGTTGAGTTGTGGATTTACGAGTTAAAGTGTCCTGGCTCCTCGAACGCTTACTAACATGACTTCTGAATTATGTCGGCCCGAACGGTAGTAAACGATATACAAAACATACATGTTTCATGAATCTTTTCTTTCAAGGACTTACAACATACATCATACCACATCATGGACTATAATGCAAGATATATATATATATATAGGCACTACTTCATATTCATTACTCCGATCCTAAGTCACAACATTCTATTATAGGTTGCTCGTAGAAACCTTCGCGATTCGACCGTTACATTCATTACTTGCTATCTTACTTAAGGTGAGTTCATAGCCCCACCTTCAATTACTTAATTGTTTTACAAATCCTTGGGGGGAATACATGCTATTTATAACCGAGCACAATGTTTTTAAATTGTATGCTTACCTGATTGTTTTATTATCACTAAGTACCAACCTTGCTAAACCGATATCCTTGATTATGAACCATTTAATCACTAGCAATAGTGAGCGCGAATATTAATAATAGGCCTATTGGGATTGACGAATCCCATTTGTATTGACTAAGTTCAAACAAATGCATTAATATTTGAGATTTAGGTATGTTAGCAAAGCACCTACCGGGATAAATCTGCCGATCGATATTGGTACACGTTAACGTTATGGTGTCATAAGCTTAGTGTATAATACATGTTCCGGGCGTATAATAACGTAGCCTACCTGTTTTGTTTTCCAAACATTGGTGTGAGCCTATAACTCACACTACCAACATATTGTGTTCAATCGATTTAACAAACTCTATGAATATCACTCAACCTTTGTGTTGACCTCTCAAGCATGTATTTCAGGTTCATGACGATCAAGGATGGCACGGAAGGACACGGATACTCAAGAGGGCTATAAATTTTATTATCATTCAAAACTCATTTATTATACATTGTAAACATGGAACCAATTGGGACCTCATTTTGTAATCTCTGATATTTATATAATTTGAATGATAAACCTTTTCAAAACGACTCAATTGGAGTTCGTTTTCTATCATTGTGACTATTGTGCCGTCGAGTAACACCCAGTTCGAATTCCGCTGCATCCATGAATTGGGGGTGTTACAGATTGGTACCAGTGCCATGGTTATAGAGAAACGGGTCTAAGTGAGACCTAAACTATAACTACAATCACAAACAAAAACATTTTATAGCCTTCCGCTCTCCGTGTCTTCCATCCTCCAGACGATTATGGACTTAGTAAGTGTAACAATTCACAATTTCAGGTTAATTACTTTTCCCGGAAAATTTCACTATTCACTTTTACTATTCATTTCTTTTCCGAAACTTTCCCGAAAGTTGATTTTTATTTGATATTCTCAAATGATAAATCATTTCCATGGCAAATTAAAAGTTTAACTTTCATAAGCTCATTTTCGTGAAAGTTATTAAGGAATTACACGGAATTACACGTTTTAGGGTAAAACGTCATTTAGAAATTCTACGCACAACGAAATTCGATCCCGTCAGGTGACCCCACATCGGAAAAATGTTTGACACGCTCATGATTTATTTGAGAATTAATCGTGACTGAGAAAAACATGACCAAAAACTTCCCAGCAGGTCACCCAAGCCTGTACTATTCTCGCATGAGCACGCTTAACCGTATGAGCGATTAACCGTGAGACCACGAAACGCGTTTCTAAGACTATTTGAGTTTTCAACTTCTTAGAAAAAGTCAACATATTCTTTCCCTCCTCCATTGACCAAAAATCATCCCTTGATGTTATAAGTCAATTCGTGATTTTTAGGCTTACGGTTTGATGTCTAAAAGACATTTAATACCAACCGACACTAGACTGAGCCCAGTCTAGACATTATAAGTCATTTTAAATCATTTATAACCTATTAGAAAAGTAATATTTTACTTTTCTCAATTTTACGCAATATTCAGCGTTTTACGCGAATTACGCGTTTTAGACCCGTGTTTCCAGTTTTTAGCAGGGTTTTAGCACCCGATAGATCCTACCACTCATTTTATATTTTATTATGGACTATATGGACATGTTTAACCATTCTTCCAAGTTCCATAATTTTACGACACCCGGTTTTACGTTTTGAGGCTTAATCATTTACGATTGGCATTTCCCGGAGTCAAAACTAACCAAGTATCTTGGATAAGATCATCACAAGTCTAACCCTTTCTCCCCAAGTTTCCAAACCGCCACTAGGAGGGGGAGTCACACCCATGTGGCTTCATCTCATGAAACTACCCTTAGATCATTAGTTAATTACAACTTGGTCACCAAGTTTAGGAAACTTCCTAGTTAACTTCCTAACCTCCTTAAATGGACTATAAATACTCCCTCCTCCCCTTCCTTTGTACGCCACCATCACAACACACCAACACCATCTCCTTTGCTTGATCTTCTTCCAATTCTATGCAAGATTCAAGTGCAAGTTCAAGGTTGAAACCCTAGTTTCTTTTAGATAATCAAAACACTTCCAAACTACATAAACTTTGGTGATTTCTCTTGAGTTTAAATCTACTCAATTCACCTCAACCTTCATCATCCATCTTTCAAGAATACCAAGGGTAGAAAGATTGCATGAAGTGAAAAAGGGTTGAAGCAAGTCTATCAATGTCCTATCCTTACATGTTAACTTCCTTTCATCTTTGAAAGCCAAAAGTTGTAAGCCAAACCCTAACATGATTCTTGTTAAATAATCATATTCATGTTATTTACATGTTATTCTTGCTATATTATGTCTTGTAGTTATGTCCATGATGTATAAAAATGACCAAAACAAGTTATTGTTATTGATTGTTGAAACAAGTTACTAAAACAAGTAAACTAGTGACTTTCTTGGAAAACCACGACCAAAATGGTAAAATTATGATATTGGATCATTACAAATTGTAGTAGAGGACTTAACAAGGAAACCATAGCAATTTGAACCACCCAAAACGAGTATACGAGTCAAAAGTTATGGCGATTTGAAATTACCAAAGATTTCCGGCAAAACTGCCAAATAGCTTCCTGATCAAATTTGGGTTTTGAAAGTCATACTTCTGGTCCGATTCATCAAAAAGTTAAAACACGAAAGTTGTCCGAAACGACGTTTTCGTTCAGGAACAAAGAAGCTCGAGACCTAAAAATGCTTTCCGAGTGATAAATTTCTTCAAATTCTAAACAGCCCATTTTTAGACAAAGTCATTACATATAGGTTATGGTTTATGAAGACCAAAGGGGTCTTATGACCTATAATCAAGACCACAACCATGGCTAGAGCCAAGGTTGTGTCTCAAGACCTTGGAACAAGAACCAAAGGTCATGGCTAGGCCATGACGAAATGACCAAGTAAACTTACATAGGCGTAAACATGAAACAAGGAATTAGGCGATAACTTGAACAAGTAATTTGGATCTACTTCACTTAAAAAGGAACCATGAGATATTACCAAGAGAAAATGGTCATTCAAGACTTATGAAACTACCCCTAATAACAATCTTCATGTACTAATAAACTTTCCTAAGTTTATCCAAATATCGGACAAGTAACTTTTCGAATCAAAACTTATATCTATATATTTTATCAACTACTACAATAGTAGGGAGCCTCATGTGAGGAGTTCATTATGTAAGCCGTCGAGTTGAGTTGTGGATTTACGAGTTAAAGTGTCCTGGCTCCTCGAACGCTTACTAACATGACTTCTGAATTATGTCGGCCCGAACGGTAGTAAACGATATACCAAAACATACATGTTTCATGAATCTTTCTTTCAAAGACTTATACTATACATCATACCACATCATGGACTAAATGCAAGATATATATATAGGCACTACTTCATATTCTTTACTCCGATCCTAAGTCGCGACATTCTATTATAGGTTGCTTGTAGAAACCTACACGATCAAACCATCACCTTCATTACTTGCTATCGTACTTAAGGTGAGTTCGTAGCCCCACTTTCTATTGTTTAACTATTTTACAAATCCATGGGGGGAATACATGCTATTATTTTTCTACTCGAACACGATGCTTTCTACTGTATGCTACCCGACGATGTTTTATTATCACTAAGTAACGATTGCCATGTTCGAAGTCCCTATATCATGAACCATTAGTCACTACCTTTAGTGAGCGCGAATATTGTGAATAGATCTATTGGGATTGACGAATCCCATTTGTGTTGAACAACGATGAGTTCACACAAATGCACTATATTTGAGATTTAGCGGTATAACGGCAAAAGTACCTTGATAGGGCTTCTATAATGCCAATTTTGTTGGTTCGATGTTAATGTTTTGGTTGCATGAGCTTAGTGAAATAAATAACGATTTTGTTTTCTAACTATGAGTGTGAGTCTATAGCTCACACTACGATTATTGTGTTCAAACGATTTAACTAAACTCTACGAATTCCACTCAACCTTTGTGTTGACCTCTCAAGCATGTATTTCAGGTTCATGACGATCAAGGATGGCACGGAAGGACACGGATACTCAAGAGGGCTATAAATTTTATTATCATTCAAAACTCATTTAATTTGTAAACATGGAACCATCTGGGACCTCATTTTGTAATCTCTGATATTTATACAATTTGAATGATAAATCTTTTAAAACGACTCAATTGGAGTTCGTTTTCTATTATTGTGACTATTGTGCTGTCAAGTAACACCCAGTTCGAATTCCGCTACGACCATGAATTGGGGGTGTTACAGATTGGTACCAGAGCCATGGTTATAGAGAAACGGGTCTAATTGAGACCTAAACTATAACCACACTACAAGCAAAAACATTTTATAGCCTTCCGATCTTCGTGTCTTCCATCCTCCAGACGATTATGGACTTATTAAGCATTTTATGCTACATGAACATAAGTATATTCATATATACACACTAGGCATTTTCCACTACACGAACAAATACTAGTATATTTATATATACATTCGAGTTATTTTCAATCATTTTATCTAAACATATCTACACATGCCTACTCTATGGCATTTCGACACAACCACATTCTCCCAATCATGTTCCTACTCCAACATTTTATGTCCAAGATATTGTAACGAATTACGATGGTCTTTTCTATTTCCTGAACATTGTATGACACAATGGTCTATTCTACTTCCGCGACATTGTGATTTGTGCAATGGTCTCTCGAATTATTCCACCACCTCATCAATATCATTTCATATGATATCAAAAACCCATCACAATCTATCGATTTCCAAACAAGAAATATGAGATTTCTAAAGGACAAACTAATCCATCATCGACAAAAGCTGAACTTTCTCTACATCCATCAAAGTTTTCTTCTGAAACCTTCATTGTTAAAAGTTTGTAATTCTAGCCCAGTATAGACTGTTTTAGAATTACTTCAACTTCCTTTCCACACATATCTACCCGTACTATCTTCTATGCAATGGAATGTGAAAACATACGTTACAAGTCTCTTATGGCGGGACTTGCAACTGAATGGTTTGACATCGCCTTTGTTTAGTGGACAGTTTCCCGAAAGCAACGGACGTATCACAAGTATACCTAATTTAGGTATTTGAAAATTTTATCGAACCTTGGCTAAATATAGACTAGTCACCTATATTTAACCTAGGGACAGTGGAATATAGTCTGACTAACTATATTCGACTTAAAATTTCCAAATACTGAGAGTAGTTGTACTAGGGTTATGTTCAGATTGATTTCCTACTTGAACTCGATAAACCACCCGAATTCTTTAAAACGATCTAGAGACACGATAGTGTTTTACCACTCAGCGAAATCTTAACACCTTATTTGTACTACCAAATTTCATTCTTGAAAGTTTTCATTTATGAGATAATCCGAACTACTATCTTGGGATAGTTATCAATTCTTCTCTTCATCCTGTAGAAGTACTATCCTGTTTAGGTTCTAAGGATACCATTCCATCATAAACTTTTAGAATCTCTTAAGATTTTTAAAGCAAACTCAACATCTATACCTAAGAGTATTAATGTTAAGCCTACACTACACACTTTTGTTCGTCAACATATCACATCATTATCTTTACAATCGTTGGAACCACAAGCTCATTAACAGATGTTGATGCACTTTTAAAACTCAAATCATCCTTAGCTACACCACAAGTACCCTAATCAGCTTTACAAGTTTGAATATTCATCTTGTACCTTTGCAACACCAGTATCATCTCGTAATACACTACCTTGTAACTCACCGACTAAGTACGAATATTGTGAAGGATGATTTGTAATTATTTGAATGGATTGGGATGCCTTTTCATTTAAATAAAGACATTGTAAATCACTAAACCATAAGTTTATATTTCCTTATCTACATTGTTTGGGATGCCTCTCTATGTAAATAAAGAATTATAAACAAGTGGGCTTATTTGTATCCGAAATAACATAAGTATGACGTCAATAAACACTAGGTACAACAACCGATTACTTACTAGGCTATGATTGCAACTACGATCTCTATTCCTATTAATATTCGACTGCTATATCAATTTCCTTTGATATTCGACTATTACCATACCTTTCCTACATAAAAGTAAGCCTCATCCTACACCATACACTGAAACGACAAAATCAAACTACATTACCGGTAATCCCAGACTCTAGTCCTCATAAGTAACCACACCATTTCATCGACACCACTCCAATATATGACACACAAAGAACTTCGGGACGAAGTTCCCCGTATGGGGTGGAGACTGTAACAATTCACAATTTCAGGTTAATTACTTTTCCCGGAAAATTTCACTATTCACTTTTACTATTCATTTCTTTTCCGAAACTTTCCCGAAAGTTGATTTTTATTTGATATTCTCAAATGATAAATCATTTCCATGGCAAATTAAAAGTTTAACTTTCATAAGCTCATTTTCGTGAAAGTTATTAAGGAATTACACGGAATTACACGTTTTAGGGTAAAACGTCATTTAGAAATTCTACGCACAACGAAATTCGATCCCGTCAGGTGACCCCACATCGGAAAAATGTTTGACACGCTCATGATTTATTTGAGAATTAATCGTGACTGAGAAAAACATGACCAAAAACTTCCCAGCAGGTCACCCAAGCCTGTACTATTCTCGCATGAGCACGCTTAACCGTATGAGCGATTAACCGTGAGACCACGAAACGCGTTTCTAAGACTATTTGAGTTTTCAACTTCTTAGAAAAAGTCAACATATTCTTTCCCTCCTCCATTGACCAAAAATCATCCCTTGATGTTATAAGTCAATTCGTGATTTTTAGGCTTACGGTTTGATGTCTAAAAGACATTTAATACCAACCGACACTAGACTGAGCCCAGTCTAGACATTATAAGTCATTTTAAATCATTTATAACCTATTAGAAAAGTAATATTTTACTTTTCTCAATTTTACGCAATATTCAGCGTTTTACGCGAATTACGCGTTTTAGACCCGTGTTTCCAGTTTTTAGCAGGGTTTTAGCACCCGATAGATCCTACCACTCATTTTATATTTTATTATGGACTATATGGACATGTTTAACCATTCTTCCAAGTTCCATAATTTTACGACACCCGGTTTTACGTTTTGAGGCTTAATCATTTACGATTGGCATTTCCCGGAGTCAAAACTAACCAAGTATCTTGGATAAGATCATCACAAGTCTAACCCTTTCTCCCCAAGTTTCCAAACCGCCACTAGGAGGGGGAGTCACACCCATGTGGCTTCATCTCATGAAACTACCCTTAGATCATTAGTTAATTACAACTTGGTCACCAAGTTTAGGAAACTTCCTAGTTAACTTCCTAACCTCCTTAAATGGACTATAAATACTCCCTCCTCCCCTTCCTTTGTACGCCACCATCACAACACACCAACACCATCTCCTTTGCTTGATCTTCTTCCAATTCTATGCAAGATTCAAGTGCAAGTTCAAGGTTGAAACCCTAGTTTCTTTTAGATAATCAAAACACTTCCAAACTACATAAACTTTGGTGATTTCTCTTGAGTTTAAATCTACTCAATTCACCTCAACCTTCATCATCCATCTTTCAAGAATACCAAGGGTAGAAAGATTGCATGAAGTGAAAAAGGGTTGAAGCAAGTCTATCAATGTCCTATCCTTACATGTTAACTTCCTTTCATCTTTGAAAGCCAAAAGTTGTAAGCCAAACCCTAACATGATTCTTGTTAAATAATCATATTCATGTTATTTACATGTTATTCTTGCTATATTATGTCTTGTAGTTATGTCCATGATGTATAAAAATGACCAAAACAAGTTATTGTTATTGATTGTTGAAACAAGTTACTAAAACAAGTAAACTAGTGACTTTCTTGGAAAACCACGACCAAAATGGTAAAATTATGATATTGGATCATTACAAATTGTAGTAGAGGACTTAACAAGGAAACCATAGCAATTTGAACCACCCAAAACGAGTATACGAGTCAAAAGTTATGGCGATTTGAAATTACCAAAGATTTCCGGCAAAACTGCCAAATAGCTTCCTGATCAAATTTGGGTTTTGAAAGTCATACTTCTGGTCCGATTCATCAAAAAGTTAAAACACGAAAGTTGTCCGAAACGACGTTTTCGTTCAGGAACAAAGAAGCTCGAGACCTAAAAATGCTTTCCGAGTGATAAATTTCTTCAAATTCTAAACAGCCCATTTTTAGACAAAGTCATTACATATAGGTTATGGTTTATGAAGACCAAAGGGGTCTTATGACCTATAATCAAGACCACAACCATGGCTAGAGCCAAGGTTGTGTCTCAAGACCTTGGAACAAGAACCAAAGGTCATGGCTAGGCCATGACGAAATGACCAAGTAAACTTACATAGGCGTAAACATGAAACAAGGAATTAGGCGATAACTTGAACAAGTAATTTGGATCTACTTCACTTAAAAAGGAACCATGAGATATTACCAAGAGAAAATGGTCATTCAAGACTTATGAAACTACCCCTAATAACAATCTTCATGTACTAATAAACTTTCCTAAGTTTATCCAAATATCGGACAAGTAACTTTTCGAATCAAAACTTATATCTATATATTTTATCAACTACTACAATAGTAGGGAGCCTCATGTGAGGAGTTCATTATGTAAGCCGTCGAGTTGAGTTGTGGATTTACGAGTTAAAGTGTCCTGGCTCCTCGAACGCTTACTAACATGACTTCTGAATTATGTCGGCCCGAACGGTAGTAAACGATATACCAAAACATACATGTTTCATGAATCTTTCTTTCAAAGACTTATACTATACATCATACCACATCATGGACTAAATGCAAGATATATATATAGGCACTACTTCATATTCTTTACTCCGATCCTAAGTCGCGACATTCTATTATAGGTTGCTTGTAGAAACCTACACGATCAAACCATCACCTTCATTACTTGCTATCGTACTTAAGGTGAGTTCGTAGCCCCACTTTCTATTGTTTAACTATTTTACAAATCCATGGGGGGAATACATGCTATTATTTTTCTACTCGAACACGATGCTTTCTACTGTATGCTACCCGACGATGTTTTATTATCACTAAGTAACGATTGCCATGTTCGAAGTCCCTATATCATGAACCATTAGTCACTACCTTTAGTGAGCGCGAATATTGTGAATAGATCTATTGGGATTGACGAATCCCATTTGTGTTGAACAACGATGAGTTCACACAAATGCACTATATTTGAGATTTAGCGGTATAACGGCAAAAGTACCTTGATAGGGCTTCTATAATGCCAATTTTGTTGGTTCGATGTTAATGTTTTGGTTGCATGAGCTTAGTGAAATAAATAACGATTTTGTTTTCTAACTATGAGTGTGAGTCTATAGCTCACACTACGATTATTGTGTTCAAACGATTTAACTAAACTCTACGAATTCCACTCAACCTTTGTGTTGACCTCTCAAGCATGTATTTCAGGTTCATGACGATCAAGGATGGCACGGAAGGACACGGATACTCAAGAGGGCTATAAATTTTATTATCATTCAAAACTCATTTAATTTGTAAACATGGAACCATCTGGGACCTCATTTTGTAATCTCTGATATTTATACAATTTGAATGATAAATCTTTTAAAACGACTCAATTGGAGTTCGTTTTCTATTATTGTGACTATTGTGCTGTCAAGTAACACCCAGTTCGAATTCCGCTGCGACCATGAATTGGGGGTGTTACAGATAGCATGTTATGCTACACAAACATATAAGTATATTGATATATACACATTAAGCATTTTATGCTACATGAACACATATAAGTATATTGATATATACACACTAAGCATTTTATGCTACATGAACACATATAAGTATATTGATATATACTAGGCATTTTATGCTACATGAACACATATAAGTATATTGATATATACACACTAGGCATTTTATGCTACATGAACACATATAAGTATATTGATATATACACACTAAGCATTTTATGCTACATGAACACATATAAGTATATTGATATATACTAGGCATTTTATGCTACATGAACACATATTTGTATATTGATATATACACACTAGGCATTTTATGCTACATGAACATATTAGTATATTGATATATAAACTCGGTTTATTTTCAATCATTTATCTAAACAATGGACTAAACATATCTGTGTATGCCTATTCTAAGGCATTTTGGCACAGCCACACTCTCCCAATCATGTTCCTACTCCAACATTATATGTCCAAGACATTGTAACTGATTGCAATGGTCTCATTCACTTTTCAAGACATTGTGAGATACAATGGTCTCATTCATTTTTCAAGACATTGTGAGATACAATGGTCTCATTCATTTTCCAAGACATTGTGAGATACAATGGCCTCATTCATTTTCCAAGACATTGTGAGATACAATGGTCTCATTCATTTTTCAAGACATTGTGAGATACAATGGTCTCATTCACTTTTCAAGACATTGTGAGATACAATGGTCTCATTCATTTTCCAAGACATTGTATGATACAATGGTCTTAATCATTTCTCAAATGTTTTGAGTCACACAATGGCCTAACCTACTCCCCAGACATTGTGAATTGCACAATGGTCTAACCTACTTCCGAGACATTGTGTTTTGTGCAAATGGTCTCTAGAATTATTCCATCACATCATCAATATCATTTCTTATGATATCAAAAACCCGTCACAATCTATCGATTTCAAAACAAGAAATATGAGATTTCTAAAGGACGAACTAATCCATCATCGACAAAAGCTGAACTTTCTCTACATTCATCAAAGTTTTCTTATGAAACCTTCATTATTAAAAGTTCGTGATCCTGGCCAAGTATGTTCTATTTTAGAACTACTTAAAACTTCCTTTCCATACGTATCTACCCTTACTACCTTCTATGCAATGGAATATGAAAACATACGTTACAAGTCTTGTGTGGACGGGACTTGCAACTTAAGGGTTTGACATCGCCTTTGTTTAGTGGACAGTTTCCCGAAAGCAACGGACATATCAAAAGTATACCTAGTTTAGGTATTTGAAAATTTTATCGAACCTTGGCTAAATATAGACTAGTCACCTATATTTAACCTAGGGACAGTGGAATATAGTCTGACTAACTATATTCGACTTAGAATTTTCAAATACTGAGAGTAGTTGTACTAGGGTTATGTTTAGATTGATTTCCTACATGAACATGATAAACCACCAGAATACATTAAAACAATCTAGAGACACGATAATGTCTTACCACTCAGCGAAATCTTAACCTTTTATTTGTACTACCTAACTTCATTCTTGAAAGTTTTCATTTATGAGATAATCCGAACTACTATCTGGGATAGTTATCAATTATTCTCTTCATCCTGTAGAAGTACCATCCTGTTTAGGATACCATTCCATCATAAACTTCTAAAAATCTCTTAAGATTTTTAAAGCAAACTCAACATCGATACCTAAGAGTATTAATGTTAAGCATACACTACACACTTTTGTTCATCAACATATCATAACATTATCTTCACAACCGTTGGAAACACAAGCTCATTAACAGATCTTGATGCACTTTTAAAGCTCAAATCATCCTTAGTTACACCACAAGTACCCTCATCAGTTTTACAAGTTTGAATATTCATCTTGTACCTTTGGAACACCAGTATCATCTCGTAATACACTACCTTGTAACTCACCGGCTAAGTATGAATGTTGTGTCGGGAATTCTTGAGTAGGATGATTTATAATATCCTTATTTGAATGGATTGGGATGCCTTTTCATTTAAATAAAGAAATTATAAATCATCGAACCATACGTTTATATTCCTTTAGTTACATTGTTTGGGATGCATCTCTATGTAAATAAAGAATTATAAACAAGTGGGCTTAATTATATCCGAAATAACATAAGTATGAAGTCAACCTACATTACATTGCTCGGGTATGGCTTGATACCTACATTACATTGCTCGGGTATGGCTTGATACCTACATTACATTGCTCGGGTATGGCATGATACCTACATTTTATTCGCCACAAGAAATCCTATCTTTTCACCGACATCGCTTCAAACCATGACATAAACACTAGGTACAACAACAGATTACCTACTAGGCTATAATGGCAACGACTATCCCAATTTCCATTAGTACGAGGTTTACACTTTGGTTTTCATAATGATAGTGCAATAACAAACAAACTCGTTGCGAGGCCATGTAACCATATGCATGTGCAGTCGTACCAAACTCATTGCGAAGCCATGTAGCCATATGCATGGGCAGCCGTACAATTCAAACAGGACTTGGTCCAACCGCATGTTCAACGCTTATTCCATGATTCGATTCTTATATCAATTTCCATTTATTGGATTCCTATGTAAATTGCTATTGTTGTTCAACTGTTATATCAATTGCTATTGATACTTGACAACTATATCAATTTCCATTTTGATATTTAACTATATCAAGTTCTATTTGATATTCAACTACTATATCGATTCCTATTAATATTCGACTGCTATATCAATTTCCTTTGATATTCGACTATTACCATACCTTTCCTACATAAAAGGAAGCCTCATCCTACACCATACACTGAAATGACAAATCAAATTACATTACCGGAAATCCCAGACTTTGGTCCTCATAAGTAACCACACATCTTTATCGACACCACTCCAACATATGACACACATAGAACTTCGGGACGAAGTTCCCTGTAAGGGGTAGAGACTGTAACAATTCGCAATTTCAGGTTAATTACTATTCCCGGAAAATTTCACTATTCACTTTTACTATTCATTTTTCCCGAAAATTTTCCCGAAAGTTGATTTTTATTTGATATTCTCAAGTGATAAATCATTTCCATGGCAAATTAAATGTTTGACATTCGTCAGATCATTTTCGTGAAAGTTATTAAGGAATTACACGGAATTACACGTTTTAGGGTAAAACGTCATTCAGAAATTCTACGCACGACGAAATTCGATCCCGTCAGGTGACCCCACATCGGAAAAATGTTTGACACACTCATGATTTATTTGAGAATTAATCGTGACTGAGAAAAACATGACCAAAAACTTCCCAGCAGGTCACCCATGCCTATACTACTCTCGCATGAGCACGCTTAACCATTTGGGCGATTAACCGTTAGACCACAAAACGAGTTTCTAAGACATTTTGAGTTTCAAAATTATTAGAAAAAGTCAACATAATTTTCCCTCCTCCTTTGACCAAAAATGATCCCTTGATGTTATAAGTCATTTCGTGATTTTTAGGCTTACGGTTTGATGTCTAAAAGACATTTAATACCAACCGACACTAGACTGAGCCCATTCTAGACATTATAAGTCATTTTAAATCATTTTTATCACATTAGAAAAGTAACATTTTACTTTTCTCAATTTTACGCAATATTCGTACATTTTACGAATTACGCGTTTTAGACCCGTGTTTCCAGTTTTTAGCAGGGTTTTAGCACCCGATAGAACCTACCACTCATTTTATATTTTATTATGGACTATATGGACATATTTAACAATACTTTCAAGTTCCATAATTTTACGACACCCGGTTTTACGTTTTGAGGCTTAATCATTTACGATTGGCATTTCCCGGAGTCAAAACTCATCCAATATCTTGGATAATATCAAGCAAACCACCTCATCCTTCCTAGCCATATCAAACCGCCACTAGGAGGGGGGGGGTTTCACACTTGTGGCTCAATCTTGACCCTTCATGCCTTAGATGATTACACATGTACTACTTTGGCTCCAAGTTAAACTTGGTCACCAAGTTGTGGTAATATCCTAGTCATTTCCTAACCTCCTCATGACCATATATATACCCCCTCCCTCCCCTCTTTGCCGTGGATATCATACCACATCATGGACTATAATGCAAGATATATATATATATATATAGGCACTACTTCATATTCATTACTCCGATCCTAAGTCACAACATTCTATTATAGGTTGCTCGTAGAAACCTTCGCGATTCGACCGTTACATTCATTACTTGCTATCTTACTTAAGGTGAGTTCATAGCCCCACCTTCAATTACTTAATTGTTTTACAAATCCTTGGGGGGAATACATGCTATTTATAACCGAGCACAATGTTTTTAAATTGTATGCTTACCTGATTATTTTATTATCACTAAGTACCAACCTTGCTAAACCGATATCCTTGATTATGAACCATTTAATCACTAGCAATAGTGAGCGCGAATATTAATAATAGGCCTATTGGGATTGACGAATCCCATTTGTATTGACTAAGTTCAAACAAATGCATTAATATTTGAGATTTAGGTATGTTAGCAAAGCACCTACCGGGATAAATCTGCCGATCGATATTGGTACACGTTAACGTTATGGTGTCATAAGCTTAGTGTATAATACATGTTCCGGGCGTATAATAACGTAGCCTACCTGTTTTGTTTTCCAAACATTGGTGTGAGCCTATAACTCACACTACCAACATATTGTGTTCAATCGATTTAACAAACTCTATGAATATCACTCAACCTTTGTGTTGACCTCTCAAGCATGTATTTCAGGTTCATGACGATCAAGGATGGCACGGAAGGACACGGATACTCAAGAGGGCTATAAATTTTATTATCATTCAAAACTCATTTATTATACATTGTAAACATGGAACCAATTGGGACCTCATTTTGTAATCTCTGATATTTATATAATTTGAATGATAAACCTTTTCAAAACGACTCAATTGGAGTTCGTTTTCTATCATTGTGACTATTGTGCCGTCGAGTAACACCCAGTTCGAATTCCGCTGCATCCATGAATTGGGGGTGTTACAGAGTACATATCCGATTTGTGGTTCACACTTTTAGTCTCAATATATGTTGGGTCTCCATACCCAATCACATACTCAAGTTTATTAGTATGAAATGAATGGTGCCTCTGAGAAACTTTAATCTTCATGGAACGTTCAAAATCAGATAACTTGGGTTCCCATTCATCATTTAATAAAACTGTGCCACTGTTGATTTTCCGGTGTATTACGCTGAAATCGCGTGACTCGTCATAATGAATGTAGCTCAACGCATGCGCAATACCAACAGATATCTCCAATCTTCGCACCCATGTCAACAACATCGGGTCACTTAGATATTGGCTGAGACTTAATCTGGTCTCACGCTTGATAATGAAGATCTTCTCATCATTGTCATCACAAAACCCAACAAGAGAAACCACATTTTTATGCTTGAGACTTGAAAGCATTGAAATCTCCATCCAAAACATCTGTTCTGCTTCCTTCCTTTCTTTATTAAACCTCCGAGCATCGATTTCAATCAACTCACCGGACCACAAGAGCTGTCCCTTGTATCTCTGTTCAAACCCATTTTCTCCGATGACATTTTCTTCATCGAAGTTGTTGGTGGCAGATAGGATATTTTGAAGGGGGACTCTGAGGTGAGCAAATTCATTCATTATCTGTAAAATAGTCAAGTTAAAATGTGAGTTAGAAAAAGGGAGTATAATAATGCCTACAAAGTGTTTGATAAAATTCCTGAACCATGTCTAAGACATGTTAGGTACAATTATGCATATATCTTGTAGTTTATAGTTATTATGTTTGTGGATAGTAATTAAAAATAGTCTTAACATTCTTTAGAAGTTTAGAAGTGATCAAGTAAATGGTCTTATTAAGTTGCATTGTTTTGGTTAGCGACTTCGTGTTTAGATATAGTCTTGGTTAATGTTTCAAAGCAGATCAATAATCCCAAAAAGTCAACTGATAACTGCTTATATAATACAGTAAAAAAATAAACGCTGAAATTAAAAGGTTGTTACCCATTTGACCCGTAGCATTGTTTCAAATTTTAAAGCAGATCAGCAATCCCAAATTGTTGTTACCCATTGCTTGCATACAATATTGATAAGGAAAAACCGTTTTTTGCAGAAAGATGGGCTGTTTAGACAGGCTTATATGCTGTTTTAGCAGCTTTTATATGTTGTTTAGACAGGTTTTTGCAGCAATTAAATGCTCTTTTATTTTTAAAGCAATTAGATATTTGTATGTTGATTTTACTTTGTAACTTAGAAATCCCCTAGTTTCTAATTTTAATCGTCTACCAGGGACACTCCCCCAATTTCATACAAATGTTTGCAGACACCAACAAGTACTTTTACAATGTTTCGAACCCGGTTCGACCCGGCTGGTTCGACCGGTCTAACTGGTTCAGGCTTAGATAATGGGTCAAAAGAAACAGGTTTTTAAGAATTCAAAACCTAGTGTGACCCGCCGGGTTTTACCAATTTTTATAATTCCGGCTGTGTTTGTCATTAAATCTTTTATATGTTTTCCAAATTGCTTTTTACAAGTTTTTAAAGGCTTTAAAAGCTGTTTAGACAGGTTTTTATGGTGTTTTAATCACTTTTTATATGCTATTTGGACAGCAGAAAGATGGCTTGTTTGGACAGGCTTATATGCTGTTTTAACAGCTTTTATACGCTGCTTGGACATAGTCTTTACATGGCTGTTTGGAAACAAGTTTTTGCAGCAATTACATGCTCTTGTTTTATAAAAGCAATTATATTATTTGTATGTTGTTTTTTAGCAGCAATTACAGCTTTTATATGCTGTTCCGACACAGTTTTTTTACAGCAACCATGTTTTTTTTGCAGCAATTACATGTTTTTATGCTGTTTTTTTTACAGCGATCGGGAACTAGATACTTTTAAAGGTTTGTATGTTGTTTTTCAGAGCAATTAAGAGCTGTTTGAACATCAGAAAATTGGATGTTTGGACAAGTATATATGCTTTAATCTTAGAATAGTTCCTAAGTGTGTTAAACAGAGCATGAGCATAATGTTATACTCTTTGATTCAGGATATTCTCTGCAAGTCGAATGGTCTAATTGTGAAACTGATCAGAGGCTAATAAGGTACTAGGAGTTTTATAGGGTCTAGCTGCTAAACTGTTAACTGATAGAGTGAAGGTGTATACACTCAAACAAATAGATAGTACTTATTATTATAGTATGATGGAAGAGGAAGAACCATCTTACCTCATTCTGATGCTCGAGTTGAAGTTCCAACGCTTTCTCAAGTCTTGTGACAATCTCATCAATATTTGGACGCTGAGATTGTTCTTCGTTCAAGCAGGAATACGCCGTTTCAGCGAAAACGTTGAGCGGCTGTGGATCAATTTGTTTCTGTAGATCCCAATAAATTATCTCATTCAGTTTTTCCTCTCTATAATGGAGAATGACTGATGGAGCCAAATACTTATTACCCTCGTCGGTGATTATTGATTCCCTACCACATAGTAGTTCAAACATTACTATCCCAAAGGAGTAAATATCTGACTTGTGGCTTGCATTGTTAGTCTCTATATATGTCGGGTCTGTATACCCCTCCCTATCCCAAACTTTATCAACATGGAATGAATCATGCCTTTCAGATGCTTTAATCTTCATGGAAAGTCTAAATTCAGATAACTTGGGTTCCCAATTATCATTTAATAGAATTATCTCACTGTCTATGTTTCGATGTATAACGCTAAAATCGTGTGCCTCGTCGTAATGAATGTAGCTTAATGCATGAGCAACACCGACACATATTTCCAATCTTCGCACCCATGTCAACATCATCGCGTCACTTAAATAGTTGTTGAGACTATACTTGGTCTCAAGCTTGATAACGGTTATCAACTCATCATTCTCATCACAAAACCCAACAATAGAAACAAGATTTTTATGCTTGAGAGTAGAAAGCATCGAAATCTCCATCCAAAACTGTTGTTCTTTTTCATCATCCCTTTCTTCATTTAACCACCTCCGAGCTTGGATTTTAATCAACTCACCGGACCACAAGAGCTGTCCAACGTAATGATTTCCAAAATCATCTTCTCCCCAGAAATTTTCTTTAGCAAAGTTATTGGTGGCGGATAGTACATCTTCAAGGGGGATTTTTAAGTGAGCAAAGTCGTCATGATTGACTGAAGACATCATGTATGTATCAGTTTAATTGTTTGTCTGAAAAAAAAAGGGTGTTGTGGGTTGTTACAAAATGAAGCGAAGGAGTGTTATCTTTAATGTATGGAGGTGGTAGTTGCATTATTAAAGTTCACACAACTTGTCTATATCGTATAGGAAACTTCCCTTTTATTGAATGATTCAAAGTTTGAAAATAATACTGTAAATAACAAAACAACAAACATAATGGCACCTTCTCACCAAATTGTCAAAGACGTTAAACAGGTCATTAAAGGCTGCTGCTAGTGCCTAGTGGCAAAAGAATGCAGTATGTGATTGGCATTATGGGCAAAGTAGCGACTCAGATGAAAGATTTACGTGGTCTTACACCTGATGAGCGTCTTGTGGCGATGTCCTTGATTGGTAGCAGTGAGCCACTTTCTGTGATCGGTTGGATGAAGATGGAAAACTTCGTATGGCACAAATGTTTGTAGTTGGCCGGTGTGATAAGCTAGTCATAGTACGTAGTATATGTTTCATTTTGTGGCATCAAGTGAATGTTAGTATTTCTTTTGTTTGACTTTTTGTGAATCTTTGTGACTTATATAATTGCGTTCGTGAGACTCATTAACCCGAAGATTATGGTCTGAAGCATCAATAGTTTAATGTTTCATTACTCTAATGTGTTGGTACTTGGTGACATCCCATAGCGTGTTTTTTACAAATCTATGTATGAGTGTTTCACGTGAAGTTTGTCACACACTTAGCACTTTAGAAATGGTTTAGAGAAAACTTATAAACTACTAATTGTCAAGTGTTGTAGTTGAATATTATTGTAGTAGACTATTGTTGACTTTTTGAAGTACTATTAAGTTCATAGAAATTGTCTATAGTGTATTGTAACCAATCCCGTTTATTGAATTATTCAAAGTTTGAAATTAAAAAATACTAACAAAACAACCAACATGAACCTTCCCAGCCTAGTGGTCTTTGAAAAATGTTAAAATGTTAAACAGGTCTTCAAGGGCTGCTTAAGCCTAGTGGTCTTAGTTTATTTTTTAGATGATCCTTATAATATGGTTCCAATTGCAACTCATGAAGTGGTGGTAACTTATACTATACATGACACTTTAATGTATAATACTCTACATACTTTTGTCATTAACCAGGTGAACAAGCAGATCCAAACATGGAATCTATTCCAGGTATAATCATATACATAAAATGACAGAGTAACATATTTCGTCAAGTGACCCAAAACATGTGATTTCCGAATTTTAGAAACATTTCAGTGACAACGACACATTTCATTACATGAATATGCATATACATGTAGTGATGATATTGAACACTTATCAGTTACCAACACATGAATTAATTAACTAACTCAACTCTAGTGTTGATGATTAGTGATCATCAAGGATTTCTTTTTGGGAACATAACTAGAATTAATAGAAATGAAGTGAAAAGCATAAGAGCACAAATCATGAAGTGACAATTTCTTGGTTAATCTGCAGTTAATTATAGCAAAACATTGGCTAAATAGTCTTCGATCCTTTTAGTCAAATACAAGAACATGTGAACAAGTTTGTAATCAATTGTTATTAAATCTGCCAACTAGCAATGGAGATATTCATTGATTAGTCACTGCTTATATGCGTCATTTGCTAATCTATTTTTGTATTTTTTGTAAAGTTCCTAGCAGCAAAAAGTCGTTGACCAGCAATAAGATAATAGCAAAGTTTAGCAAAGTGTGGATCAAAAAAAGTGCCAACTTGAGTTGAGAAGTTCCAACATCTTGCACGTGAAACACCGATCCTAGGTAAAATCTGACCAGAAGCATGTTCACTCCTAGGGTTAGAATATCGACGTAAAAACATGATACACAATAGAGGTGAAAAAATGCGCGGTGTAATGGGGCTTGAAACAGGCTTCATACGGGTCAACCCAAAACATTTTTTTTTGTCAAAATTTCTAGAACTTATAGATAATTAGTGTATGAATATGTATTTGTGTATTTTTTTTTTAAAGAAAATTATAATTATAAACTACTACAGAGTAATTGTGAAGTGTGGTAGTTGCATTATTCTTGTAGTAGATAGTAGACTATTGACTTGTTGATGTACTATTAAGTTCACACAAATTGTATAGTAAACCATCCCTTTTATTGAATAATTCAAAGTTTGAAATTAAATAATAACAAAACAAACATGAATATGATAAGCACCTTCCCAGCCTAGTGGTCTTTGAAAAATGATAAATATTAAACAGGTCTTCAAGGGCTGCTACAGCCTAGTGGTCTTAATTTATTTTTTTAGGTGATCCTTATAATATGGTTCCAATAGCAACTAATGAAGTGGTGGTAACTTATACTATACATGACATCCCATAGCGTGTATGACAAAATCTGAAATTTCATTTACATCTGCAATGTAGTAAAATGGATGAAAGCCACAAAGGTTTATAACTAAAACATTTCACTTTTTATTTCCTGTTTTTCCAAATGTTGCTCAGAATCGTTTGTGCATCATCCTTTTGTTTGTTTCTCGACGAATTCTTTAATCATCTCCTTCAAATGCTGTGTACGAACAAAATAGTTGTAATTAGCTTAGGATATGGAGTTGCGTCTTAGAGAATAGATTCATTATAGTACATTAAAGTCCCACTAAAGGATTGTTTTTGGCAAAGCTCGTTTTATAACATGAAAATGACTCATTCGACCATTGAAGTCAATATGGGAGTCGAGTGTTTAAAATAGAGTAGCAAATTTAACGCTGTCATATGATGAAAATTTGGGATCAAGTGGTTAGATAGAAACCTGCAGTTCGTGATGAAGCACAATACATCTTCTTCAGTCGTTTATTTTTCTGCATAAATGTTAAAAAGTTAACAGGAAATCATTTCTAGTAATATGGAGTACGAGGATGATAGGCCGCGCGTTGCTGCGGGTTTTTTGACTATTTGTTTTCGCTTGTGTGTGTTCATATCAGATGATTCAAGCCACAATGAAGGTACAAAATATTATAAACAAAAAGGAAGAGGAGCGGTTATTTTTGCACTATTAGTAATGATCTAAAAAGTTAAAACATACTTGTTTAGACCTGGAAGGCATGTCATTTCAGGGGTTAGCTTGAGGTCGCTTTTGGCTTCCGTCATCGCTCTTTATCATATAATGAGAAATCCGCTGCAAAAAATCAAACAAAATGATTTTTTAAGTTAAAAGCAAAGAGCTAATATACCGTCAATCGATCATTGTCTAGTGACGCCATCCTATAAATAAGGCTATAACAAAGTTGTTACTTTCCACTGACCAATACAATTTAATTAAATGTTCTGTCGTATATTTATGTTTCATACGAACCACCTGACAAATTTATGATTCGAGATTAAAAATACGAAATGACTCCGCTGGGGATCGAACCCAGAATCTCTGGTTTCGTAGACCAGTGCCTTATCCATTGGACCACGGAATCTTTGTTGTATCGTTTTTCATTTCCATACTTATAAGAATAAATAGTCAAATAACCTCAAGCTGTCGAACGGGCATGGCCATCATCCCCATGTAAACTGCTACAACCCGCTGCTAGTCCTACAATCATACCTACAATAGCAGTAACCATGAATAAATTAGTATCAGGTTTACATTCATTTATTTTTTGGTTTACAACTATTGTGTTACTGTATATATAAACAACTGGTTCACCATTTGTGTACTGATAATAAAATAGGTATGGTTGTCGTTCTTGGTTTACAACTGGATCACATTCATTTAATTTTTAACACCATGCGTTAAGTATTCTGTTGTCATAGGGTTAGTGGTACTTTCGAACAATTTACATGTTTGTAAATTTCTAGCTGCTTTAGCTAATAAGTGTGCATCTCGCTTTCTGTTAGGTGGCTGGACTGACCCGTCGTTTATGCTAACATCAGTTTCTTTTTTGATAAGAAACCATCACGCATTTGACAATAAGTCTGTTTAGAAGGAACTAATGGCTGTCTGGTGTATTCATTCAGTGAATTTTCTATTTTTTTTTTTTTTTTTTTTAAGAAACCTTGTTGAAACTGAGAATAAGTATTTTTAGGGGCTGTAAATATTGGGTTACTACTGGCAAAAGAGATTTTGTTTGAATTTGCATCTCTTTCCATGGTATATTGACATATATAAGCAACTAAAGTTCTCCATTAACGGTGTATGTACAAAAGCAATTCAGAATGATGTATGGAATATCTATTTTTTCTGGAAAATCTATGGATCAGGACTGAGTATACAAAAGTGAAAAATGAATAAAAAAAGAAGACATAATTAGAGTAATTCTAACATAAGGTTAACAACTTTAACAATAATAAGGGTGTGCACAAATATATTGGTTGAGTCTATGATGCATGGGGTGAGCATAGAAGCAACATATGTTCAATAAACGTGCATGTATGTCAAAGATTAGACAATTTACCTGTCGTTAATTCTGATCATAGACTGTTTTGATAATACCTTCCTAGAAGATCGTAACCTGAGATCGTAACCTGTTTTGATAATACCTTCCCCCACAGGTCCCTTTATATGAAAGCTACGGCTAAAACTTGATCATTTTCACAAACTGCGAAGCCATCGCGTCTGCATCAGAAAATATATACTTGAGCAATAATTACGGAATTTTTTTATTACAGATGATTGTCTAATTCTGATTATTAAATATGATAGTTCCATATAGTTACATACCCCGGTAAATTTGTCATACTTCCCACATATTGCAATATCTCCGAAGGAAAAGAGAGTTGAGTGGCTTATCCCAAACACCCCTACCTTTGATACACCCCCCCCCCCCCCCCCCCCCCCCCCCCAAAAAAAAAAAATTTATTATTATCATTATTATTATTATTATTATTTTTTTTTTTTTATAAAACCTCTATAAGAAAGTTGGATTTCAATTATAGGACCAATATAAAAACTCTAACAAACATTCCTTTATATGATGAGCAGAGAAGTCATGTTTATCAACCTTCACCCGCGTTTCACCTTAAATTGTTAGTTAGGCTCAGAGAGGGTACCAATTAGGAAAAAGCGGACGCACACGTAATGGCTGCAACCCTAACAGCTGCCCTCCCAAGGTACGGGCAATCTCACCTTTAACCCGACCCGTTCAAAATCATCAAAGCCTCAAGATATTACGCATCGTATTCATGATATCAGGTTTTCAAGTATATAGGCTCATATAGCGTAGCAATTAGATAGGTTAGCAATTAGGAAAAAGCAAATGCATACGCCATGGCTGCAACCCCAAGAGGCTGCCCTGCCAAGATACGGGCAATTTAACCTTTAACCCAAACTCATCACAGCCTAATGATATCAGGTTTTTAAATATAGGCTCAGATAGGGTAGAAATTAGGAAAAAAAAAAGGATGCACCCGCCATGGCGGCAAGTCCAACACGCTGCCCTGCCAACATACGGGGAATCTCACTTTTAACCCGACCCGTTGAAACTCATCACAGCCTCAAGAAATTACGCATTATACATATAACAGGAAGACAAAAGCACATCCAAACCTCTCAAGTTTTATGTGCTCTTCCATTCTCGCTCCGCAAACTGAAAAAGAAACGAAAAAAGCTGCCAGTTGTGATTATCTCATTACTGTGAAAACATATAAGAATAGTTAGCCGGTCCACTAAATCGGAAATAAGTAATTTTAGAAGACAACCTGGTTGTAAACAATAAAGGTTACCTGAAGCGTTATCCTGAGGGTTGTTGCATAACCTTTTTGTAGCAGCATTTTGTTTACCACCGAGGTTTATATTATCAGGAAAAATCAGACAAAAATGTTTATGAGGCTCAGACAGGGTGGAAATCAAAAAAATCGCAAACATCCGCGATGGCTGCAAGTCTACTGATTTGCCCCGCCAACATGCGGAAAATCACGACTTTAGTCAAATCTGCAGAGATTCATCACAGCTTCTGATAATCAATACTGCCACCATCCTCATTATACATAACATCAACAGCGGAGCGAAACGATGAGATAGAACATTCGCCATGGCTGCAACTTTAGTAAGTTGCCGCGGCAAGATGCAAATGACCTCATCTTTAGTCCTCCCCACCCCTAGACTCATCATTGCCTCGTGTATCCCTAATCCAACCTGCTCCACAACTGACCCTCTTTGTAACCCGATATTCGTCACTCAGTTTCTACTCTCAATCGTCTCGGCTACGTTAAGATCCAGGATCATGTCAGCAAGTGTCCTAATGTGCCTGTGTAGTCCATTAGGTAACATATTGTTTGATTGATATTCTTTAAAGTTGGTGGTCATTTGTTTACTGCTGCAACTTTACAAAAATTTTAGTCAAAATTATACAGTAGTTGATTGGGTGAATAAGTTTAATATTTACTTCTGTAAAATGTATTGCAACAATGGCAAAAGGTTTATTTGTTACACAGTTGGTGTTTGTTTAAGCTTATATGTGGGCTTATGTATCAGGTCACCACAATATGCGGGGTCCTAGAATTGCATCCAAAGACAAAATTTTGGCTTAAATATAGGTACCTTTCAACATCTCTCCAATCTGATTCCAATTTGCTCGGCTTCCTCCTGAAGAGTCTTGCACTGACCCATCAGTATCTCTTCATCTAACCATGTGAAGTCAAGTTAACAGCTTGATCATTGCTTCCAGCTCTTTAATCTTTTTATCTTTCTCATCTACCAAACTCTGTAATCACAATATGAGAAAGGGATCTTAGCATTATGCAAAGCCCTCGTTTAACTGGTTTAGATGCAATGCTGGTTTCCATTAATATTACTAACCTAGTTAACAACTATGAGTGAGATATATACCTGAGAGCGGACAGGCAAGACATGTTTGTCTGAGTAGAGGATGGGTTTTATTTATTTTCGATTAGTTCTATAAACAGTTGGTGCTAAATATGATTAAGAAGCTATTTTACTATCATGATAGTCTAAACTTTTTTGCTAATAAAGCCATTAAAAGGTTTTATGCATTTGTATGCATTTTTTTTATGACTTTCAATCCTTTTTGGTCATTTTTCTTTTTTAGCCGAACTCTTATAAGCTAACTTATTTGACACGGGAGATAAAAACATAATAACATCAACCAATTTGAGGTCAAAAGAAGCACTTTTACCTTTCTTGCCACCATGGTGAAGAGCTGTATGCAAGAACTCGTCACGCATCTATAGCGACTGGTTCCATGTAACTGGTCGTGGAAACTGCCATGGCTCTGGCTTCCTTATTTTTTTCACCATTCCTGCCATAGAACGAAACACCAGTGGCAAAGGCTTTCCAAAACCATGAATTAAATAAAAATAAATCAAAGACTAATGGTTTGGACATCATAGACTTACGGTTAACCCCACTTTTCTTGTTGAACAGTGATGGCCGCATCAACATTGCCTTCTTCCCGGTGTTCCTGCTAGTGTCACTGGTATGGAAATTCAGCTGTCCTCATGAAAAGCACATGTTCTGCAAGAAAGCATGTAATTAGCACCATTTGACCACCAATCAGACCAACAGATGACACCAAACACCCACGGCAAGCTTATTTTGACCCAACTAAACTCACCGTAAAAAACTCAGGTCAAACGGAGCTGTAAGAAGTGTCAAAATCATTATACCTGAGGCTTATATAGGCTAACAATTGAAGAAAGAGGATGTATCCGCCATGGGTGCAACCGTAATAAGTTGGCCTGCGAAGACATGGACAATCAGCAAGAGCATAGTCACGACCATTAGCTGAAGCATGATAGTAAGCTATATTAAGCATTTCTTCCGTGTTTATTCGTCAAAAAAACATAAAATTCTAGCATAATCACATGAAACATAATACCAGCCTGTAAATTCCAATCTTCCCGTTAGAATATTTTCCCATACCCTACAGCTTTCAGTCACCTCTTGGCTTCGTCTGCAAATCAAAACAATAAATACACACAATTAACCTTATTAAGCTTCGTATACAAATCAAAACAAAACAATAAAAAACCTCCATCTTTCAGTCACTTGTTTTCAATAACACATATTTTCAACAAAAAAACCTAACAAAAATTGGCTAATTCCAAGAAAACCCTATCAAAAAAAAAAAAAAAAAAAAAAAAAAAAAAAAAAAAAAAACAAACAAACAAACAAACAAACACTGAAAAAAATGCCTAATTTACAGAAACCCTAATTTACAAATCAACCAATCAATCATGAATACCTTTAAATTCAACTCGTCCGCCGTTTGAACCAAAGCAACCTGCAAAAGAAATCAACAAAACCCTCAAATTAGCGCAACCCTAATTTGAAAAGAAAACAAATACTGAAACAATTTAATGAAAACATACCTTTTCATTTAGGATAACCTTTGTGTGTGTGTGATGTGTTTGTTATGAGTTTTTTGTGGAGGAAGATTCAAGAAAGACCGAGGTTTGATGTGGGAGAAGATGAGGATTCTAGAATTTGTGGGGAGGGGAGGCTATATTATTTTAATCCGGGACGGGTAGCTAAACCGAAATATACCCAACCGGCCCGCCTTTTTTTTCCCAAGTGGTACTGTTCATAAGAATGCCCGCTGAATGTAATATATACTAATGTAATGCTCTCTAGGAAGAACACAAAAGCAGTTGAGCAAAGAAAGCTAATTTCCACTGGACAAAATTTGGAAAACACAATCCATCCCATTATCACGATATTTGGAAAACATAACTCATTATAAGCTCATCGGATTGAACTAGTAGAGGGCTGAGGCAACTTATTACGATTCAATAATCTAATTATCACATAACACAATATCAGTACTACAATCGGATGCCCAACAAAAAACAAATTCATCAACGCCACACCCCTCAATCTATCCTCATCAAGAACACAGTTAACATCAGCACTCCCCACCACGAACAATCACCACTTTACCACACCCTTTAAACGCAAACTCATCACTATACAATGACAACCCAACTTGCAAAACCCAAGCACCTTTCAAAACAATCCCACCCGACAACTAAAAATCAGCAAAAAACGCAGACGGCAAATGGAAAGATAAAAAATAAATGGATTGATATTGCCACCTCTAGTTTACAGCCTATAGAACAGCTTTATTAGAGCAAACTGAGTCATTAGTTTAGAACTGCTTTATTAGGTGTGTGAGCCCTACCCAACCCAACTCATTTCACCCTTCCTATAAAGTTACCCATTTTAGCCCGTTGTCTGACCCACCCCCTTTGCCAGGGGCAATTATGGAATTGATCAGAAAGGCTGAAGGAGAACATAAAACAGGGAATATACCTGACCAAGTCTCAACAGGTGGCTGTCAGAGTAATGGAAGAACCGGTAAAGGGCTGCAAAACCAAGCAGTTTTTGTGGAATGTCCTGCTGATCACTTTTCTTCTCAACTAGAAGATACATCTGCCAGTCAGGATCAGTAACATCAATGGGATTGCTACCTGATACAGAAACAGTTGAAATGGAAAATTTAGCTCTAATATATGCAGATAAGCATGCAAAACCACATATTTATTTTATTAATCGAGAGCAGCTGAATGTTACCATCAACAAGGAGAAGAACAACTGGTACCAATCTACAGTAAAGACCCATAGACTCGCCCTCAATGCAGACAACCTAATGATAACAGATAGGATTGAGCAACTGCATCTCAACATATTAAAACGTGATAACTTTTCAATAGACACTAAAGACCTCCATTATTTACTCTGGGAAACGTGAATCAGAAATGGTGGTAAACATGAAATGGTAAGTGAAATACACACCCAAGCTCATCTGCTTTCAAATCCTTTAACCCCTTGCTATTCACAGATGGCTGAAGAATTTTCCCATCTGAAATCATAGATCTGTACATCGACAAGCATAAAAATATCAACCAATATATCAAAATAAAAAGGGTGATAGGAATCAAATTAATGAACCCACGGAGACATTTTACATACTTGATATACTGATTTTCTATGGAAAACGTTTTGAGGAAGTCATCTTTTGTCTCAGCAAGATTATCTGCAAAAACATTCTGCACAGAAGAAAATGAGATGGTCATCAGCATTGCGCTACTACACACAAATAACAACCAACATGCAAAAGATGTGTAGGGTGATCACCTGAAGAGAAGTTTTAACATCCGTGACTCCTTTCCCAGCCTTTACCAGTGACATACAATATCAACCATTGAAAACACACGAAGTCAGATTTATACGTATAGAAATCAATCATTAAAGAACGGAAACACGATTCAAATAAATATATGCACAATGTGTACTTACATCATATGTGCTCTCAAAAGAAATATCAGCATACGCATTAAATGATATGCTGCTGATCCAGACAGTGATCTGCATTAATTTTTTACACATTAATACTAAAAACCAAAACACGATTTCTTCGCACGATAGAAAGATTAAGAACAATGACGATCCAGGAGCTTTGACTATGCCCCCCAATAATATATGAGTAGCATATGCTAGAAACCACTTATTAAATAACTTAAATATCAATAAGTTGGATAATAATGATATATACCTTTAAGCCTTGATAGCCGTATATTTTTCCATCTTCTTCAAAAAAGATACTTGGGTCAACAGGTCCAATGGGGAAGCTTTCCGGAGATCCCTATTCCTCTTCTTTCGAGACTGAAATTTAATATATGAAGACATTATCAGGGCTAAGACAACCTCAGACAGAGTTACAAACTACGAAATCCACTTAAAAACAAGATAAACAAAAAGATATATACAAAGAATAAACACATCTTTAGCCACTAAGCAACTAGCCAAACATACCAATAGTCATTTATACCTCTATACGTATTATTTGAGAACAGCAACTCTAATTAAAACCTTGAACATCAAAAAAGTGTATCAACGCGCAACTCCAAATTGATAATTGCCACAAAATTATATTAAAATGGGTGGTTGTGGATTGCAAAATTTCAGCTTACGCTCTATAAGCACTTCAAAATAAGCACCTGCCAATGTGATTATTGCATAAGCTCATAGCAATCCAAACACTTAAAGAGATGTATTTTTCACTTTTAACAACACAATACGCATTCCCAAACACCCTCTAATCAAATCTAACTTCATATCAACTCTAAAAAGTAAATTTTCTTTAAATTTAAGTACCTTCTTAGTCCTAATATATGAAAACCTCAATACCAAATTTACATTTTGAAAGACTACTAACTATTCCAACTTGGGCAATAATTTACAGCACATCGAAACACTCTGTATAGTATTATCCGAAACAATAACTGGTTTTATATATAGTTGGTAATGATAATTATGTAAATTTACATCTACTCTATAAAGTCATTTTCCTCCGGATTCAACCAACTTAGACCGGTAATTCTACGCTCAAATTTTCATTAATCTGTTTCACTACAACAAATGAACATCTAATTTTCTTACTAAAATTCAACTATTAATAAGGGCATACAGAGCTGTAAATAACATAAGTATCTAATCATCAGAAAATTCAAAATAATATGTAAACAACACTTAATCAGCTGTATTATACCTAATTTGATAATGGCGACGACGATTGAAGACGGTTATGGTGATGACGGTGCCGGAGTTAGGGTTTGGGTATTGGTGGGTAACGGCGGTGGAGGTGATTAGGTTGACGACTGAGTTAGGGTTTCGATTGGCAAAATTACGGCGGTGGTGGTGGTGGTGGTGGTGGTGGTGGTGGTCGAGAATGATTAACGGTGGTGGAGCGATTAGAAGAAGAGAGGGACAAAGTCTTTACTTTACTTTTATATTTTGTTGACTTTATTATTTTTTTTAGCCTATATTTGCTGTGACTTTATTTATTAATTTTTTTAATAGCTTAAATTTCCACCTAAAAATAGAGGAGTTATAGAATTGCCCTTTATATTTTCTTGTTGCTTTTTGTTTTTAATAGCCTAGATTTGGTGACCTTTTTTTTGTATGTTTACTTCCAGTTTCGAGTGTATTCTTGGATAGTTATAGCGGCCCATAGGCGCGAACATCAAACATTCAGGTGCTTTGAAGAGGCTTTGCTCCTTATTTGGGTCTCATTAGGTGGCACATCATTTCAATACTCATACTTTAAAATATCGCCTCATTAATAACTAAGGTTGCAAAAAAAGTTAGGAGCTAGTCAGGCAGTCGACAATCGCCTAGTGCCTAGGCGGATTGACTTTTTCTATATAAAAAATTAAAATCAAATGTATATTAATAAATTTAAGTATATTTTAACATAAAACACTAACTTCACATAATTGATGTTATAGTAATGCATTATTCATTGTTGTTAACATTTCATGTTCACATTTATTTCACTAAAAGTACAACACACATGTTGACAACAACTCCGATCAATTGAACAAACACATAATGGTATAATGTCAAACCCACAAGCAAAATCAAACACAAAAAGGGAATTTAATACCCATTTTGCATATTATTTATGTGTGTGACTGACTTATGTGACAAAATCCACACACGAAGAAAAACCCAAAACATCAAAACCCACAGTTCCACACATGAACAAAACACCAAAAACAATAATCTAAACTGAAAATACGAAATCTAAACCTCCACATATTAAGTTGGGATATATGTGATTTCGGAAAACAAAGAGGGGTTTCAATTAAAATAATAGCATGCTTTCAAATCTTCAATAATGTGTGTTTTAATTGTGATTTGTAACACCCCCAATTCATGGATGCAGCGGAATTCGAACTGGGTGTTACTTGACGGCACAATAGTCACAATAATAGAAAACGAACTCCAATTGAGTCGTTTTAAAAGATGTATCATTCAAATTATATAAATATCAGAGATTACAAATTGAGGTCCCAAATGATTCCATGTTTATAATTTACATTAAATGAGTTTTGAATGATAATAAAATTTATAGCCCTCTTGAGTATCCGTGTCCTTCCGTGCCATCCTTGATCGTCATGAACTTGTGATGGATTGAATGAGCAAGATCAATGATCAAATTGGTGTATTTTTATGATGTGAGTCGTTGGTATTGAGAGGGAAAGGAAGAGAAGGCTTAAATAAGGTCTTGAAGAGGTTACATGTATGACTAGTCAACCCTTGGTGACCAAGTTCTACACATGTAATGATCTAAGACCATCAAGCTTGAGATCAAGCCACACAAGGCTGAATTCCCCCCCTAGGTTGGTTCCTAAACTTGGGGGACAAGGTGTGGACTTTGCTTGGTATTATCCTAAGTATTAGGAAGAGTTTTGACTCCGGGAAATGACAACCGTAAATGATTAGGCCTCAAAACGTAAAACCGGGTGTCGTAAAATTATGGAACTTTAAAGTATTGTTAGACATGTCCATATGTCCCATAATAAAATATAAAATGAGTGGTAGGTTCCATTTGGGTGTAAAACCCTGCTAAAAACTGGAAATACGGGTCTAAAACGCGTAATACGTAAAACGTACGAATATTGCGTAAAATTGAAAAAAGTAAAATGTTACTTTTCTAATGTGATAAAAATGATTTAAAATGACTTATAATGTCTAGACTGGGCTCAGTCTAGTGTCGGTTGGTATTAAATGTCTTTTAGACATCAAACCGTAAGCCTAAAAATCACGAAATGACTTATAACATCAAGGGATGATTTTTGGTCAAAGGAGGAGGGAAAAATATGTTGACTTTTTCTAATAAGTTTGAAAACTCAAAACGTCTTAGAAACGCGTTTTGTGGTCTAACGGTTAATCGCCCATTCGGTTAAGCGTGCTCATGTGAGAGTAGTACCGACTTGGGTGACCTGCTGGGAAGTCTTTGGTCATGTTTTTCTCAGTCACGATTAATTCTCAAATAAATCATGAGTGTGTCAAACATTTTTCTGATGCGGGGTCACTTAACGCGGTCGAGTTTCGTTGTACGTAGAATTTCTGAATGACGTTTTACCCTAAAACGTGTAATTCCTTAATAACTTTCACGAAAATGATCTGACGAATGTCAAACATTTAATTTGCCATGGAAATGATTTATCACTCGAGAATATCAAATAAAAATCAACTTTCGGGAAAGTTTCGGGAAAAATGAATAGTAAAAGTGAATAGTGAAATTTTCCGGGAATGGTAATTAACCTGAAATTGCGAATTGTTACAGTCTCTACCCCTTACGGGGAACTTCGTCCCGAAGTTCTATGTGTGTCATATGTTGGAGTGGTGTTGATAAAGATGTGTGGTTACTTATGAGGACCAAAGTCTGGAATTACTAGTGATGTAGTTTGATTTGTCTCAGAATATGGTGTGTCAATAGAGATTGATAACATGGTTGAATATCAGTAGAGATCCATATAATAGTCGAATATCAAAGAAAATTGATATAGCAGTCGATTATCAATAGAAATTGATATAGTAGTTGTACAGAAATTGATATAGTTAAATATCAAAATGGAAATTGATATAGTTGTCAAGTATCAATAGCAATTGATATAACAGTTGAACAACAATAGCAATTTACATAGGAATCCAATAAATGGAAATTGATATAGTAGTGGAATATCAATGGAAATTGGGATAGTAGTCGCAATCATAGTCTAGTAGGTAATCGGTTGTTGTACCTAGTGTTTATGTCATGGTTTGAAGCGATGTCGGTGAAAAGATAGGATTTCTTGTGGCGAATATAATGTAGGTATCATGCCATACCCGAGCAATGTAATGTAGGTATCAAGCCATACCCGAGCAATGTAATGTAGGTATCAAGCCATACCCGAGCAATGTAATGTAGGTTGACTTCATACTTATGTTATTTCGGATACAAATAAGCCCTACTTGTTTATAATTATTTATTTACATAGAGAGGCATCCCAAACAATGTAAATAGAGGAATATAAACTTATGGTTCGGTGATTTACAATTTCTTTATTTAAATGAAAAGGCATCCCAATCCATTCAAATAATTACAAATCATCCTACTTAAGAATTCCCAACCCAACATTCATACTTAGCCGGTGAGTTACAAGGTAGTGTATTACGAGATGACACTGGTGTAACAAAAGTACAAGATGAATATTCAATCTTGTAAAGCTGGTGAGGGTACTTGTGGTGTAACTAAGGATGATTTGAGCTTTAAAAGTGCATCAAGATCTGTTAATGAGCTTGTGTTTGCCACGGTTGTGAAGATAATGATGTGATATGTTGAAGAACAAAAGTGCGTAGTGTATGCTTAACATTAATACTCTTAGGTATAGATGTTGAGTTTGCTTTAAAAATCTTAAGAGATTTTAAAAGTTTATGATGGAATGGTATCCTTAGGACCTAAACAGGATAGTACTTCTACAGGATGAAGAGAATAATTGATAACTATCCCAAGATAGTAGTTTGGATTATCTCATAAATGAAAACTTTCAAGAATGAATTTAGATCATACAAATAAGGTGTTAAGATCTTGCTGAGTGGTAAGGCACTATCGTGTCTCTAGATTGTTTTAATGAATTCTGGTGGTTTATCGAGTTCAAGTAGGAAATCAATCTAAACATAACCCTAGTACCACTATTCTCAGTATTTGAAAATTTTAAGTCGAATATAGTTAGTCAGACTATATTCCACTGTCCCTAGGTTAAATATAGGTGACTAGTCTATATTTAGCCGAGGTTCGATAAAATTTTCAAATACCTAAATTAGGTATACTTGTGATATGTCCGTTGCTTTCGGGAAACTGTCCACTAAACAAAGGCAATGTCAAACCCTTCAGTTGCAAGTCTCGTCCATACAAGACTTGTAACGTATGTTTTCACATTCCATCGCATAGAAGATAGTACGGGTAGGTATGTGTGGAAAGGAAGTTTTAAGTAACAGTCCATACTTGGCCAGGATCACGAGCTTTTAACAATGAAGGTTTCAGAAGAAAACTTTGATGAATGTAGAGAAACTTCAGCTTTTGTAGGTGATGGATTAGTTTATCCTTTAGAAATCTCATATTTCTTGTTTGGAAATCGATAGATTGTGATGGGTTTTTGATATCATATGAAATGATGTTGATGAGGTGGTGGAATAATTCCAGAGACCATTGCACAAATCACAATGTCTCGGAAGTAGATTAGACCATTGTGTGACTCAAAACATTTGAGAAATGATTAAGACCATTGTGTCATACAATGTCCGGGAAATAGAAAAGACCATTTGTAATTAGTTACAATGTCTTGATATAAAATGTTGGAGTAGGAACATGGTTGGGAGAATGTGGTTGTGTCGAAATGCCATAGAATAGGTATGTGTAGATATGTTTAGATAAAATGATTGAAAATAACTCGAATGTATATATAAATATACTTATATGTTCATGTAGCATAAAATGCTTAATAAGTCCATAATCGTCTGGAGGATGGAATACACGGAGAGCGGAAGGCTATAAAATGTTTTTGCTTGTAATTGTAGTTATAGTTTAGGTCTCAATTAGACCCGTTTCTCTATAACCATGGCTCTGGTACCAATCTGTAACACCCCCAATTCATGGATGCAGCGGAATTCGAACTGGGTGTTACTTGACGGCACAATAGTCACAATAATAGAAAACGAACTCCAATTGAGTCGTTTTAAAAGATGTATCATTCAAATTATATAAATATCAGAGATTACAAAATGAGGTCCCAAATGATTCCATGTTTATAATTTACATTAAATGAGTTTTGAATGATAATAAAATTTATAGCCCTCTTGAGTATCCGTGTCCTTCCGTGCCATCCTTGATCGTCATGAACTTGTGATGGATTGAATGAGCAAGATCAATGATCAAATTGGTGTATTTTTATGATGTGGGTCGTTGGTATTGAGAGGGAAAGGAAGAGAAGGCTTAAATAAGGTCTTGAGGAGGTTACATGTATGACTAGTCAACCCTTGGTGACCAAGTTCTACACATGTAATGATCTAAGACCATCAAGCTTGAGATCAAGCCACACAAGGTTGAATTCCCCCCCCTAGGTTGGTTCCTAAACTTGGGGGACAAGGTGTGGACTTTGCTTGGTATTATCCTAAGTATTAGGAAGAGTTTTGACTCCGGGAAATGACAACCGTAAATGATTAGGCCTCAAAACGTAAAACCGGGTGTCGTAAAATTATGGAACTTTAAAGTATTGTTAGACATGTCCATATGTCCCATAATAAAATATAAAATGAGTGGTAGGTTCCATTTGGGTGTAAAACCCTGCTAAAAACTGGAAATACGGGTCTAAAACGCGTAATACGTAAAACGTACGAATATTGCGTAAAATTGAGAAAAGTAAAATGTTACTTTTCTAATGTGATAAAAATGATTTAAAATGACTTATAATGTCTAGACTGGGCTCAGTCTAGTGTCGGTTGGTATTAAATGTCTTTTAGACATCAAACCGTAAGCCTAAAAATCACGAAATGACTTATAACATCAAGGGATGATTTTTGGTCAAAGGAGGAGGGAAAAATATGTTGACTTTTTCTAATAAGTTTGAAAACTCAAAACGTCTTAGAAACGCGTTTTGTGGTCTAACGGTTAATCGCCCATTCGGTTAAGCGTGCTCATGTGAGAGTAGTACCGACTTGGGTGACCTGCTGGGAAGTCTTTGGTCATGTTTTTCTCAGTCACGATTAATTCTCAAATAAATCATGAGTGTGTCAAACATTTTTCTGATGCGGGGTCACTTAACGCGGTCGAGTTTCGTTGTACGTAGAATTTCTGAATGACGTTTTACCCTAAAACGTGTAATTCCTTAATAACTTTCACGAAAATGATCTGACGAATGTCAAACATTTAATTTGCCATGGAAATGATTTATCACTCGAGAATATCAAATAAAAATCAACTTTCGGGAAAGTTTCGGGAAAAATGAATAGTAAAAGTGAATAGTGAAATTTTCCGAGAATGGTAATTAACCTGAAATTGCGAATTGTTACATGATTGTTGTGTTTTTATCAACATGAATAGTTACAATTGTAGATTCAAATGTGTATTTAGTCAAAGTGTATGAAAGAGAGGTTAATTGGGGTTAAAAAACCACTAATTTGAAGTTTTTTTTAAGTGTTGACCGCCTAGCCCGATTTGACCCGCCTAGGCGGGATGTTGACCGCCTTTTGACCAAAACACCTAATTCGTCCGCTTAGCTTCAAATCGCCATGGTAAGTGAGCCCTTAGCGCCTAGGCAGCTTTTTACAACATTGTTCATAACACAAAACAACTAAGTCATTTGGGTCCCACTCACCCAATATAAAACACTCACACTCACATACCCAAAGGATAGTTTTAAAGTTTTAGTGAGTATTTTGTCATAAATCTTGTAGTGATGTTTGTATGTTATTATCCTACTAGTCTACTACTGTACAAATCTATGTATGAGAGTTTCACATTAAGTTTGTCACACATGATCTGACTTGTTGGTATTAGTGTCGTGTGCAATTACCAAGTCTTATTATAGGATTAGGATTCATCCTAATCTCATAACTTAGAAAACAAATCAATGAATATGTCTCCCTTATCCTCTCCCGAAAACAGGTTTAACAAACACCCCTCTCTAGGGTTTTTGTTTGGTTTTTCTAAGTTTGAGAAAGGGTTGTGCTAGACAAGATCGTGACGTATAAATAACTAGCATTCAGGTGATACACTATGACGTGTAGTGTGGATACCTATAGAGGCAATCTCCTTTGCTTGCTCTAAGAAGTAAAGTTTCTTTAAATTTAAGTATCTTCTTAGTCCTAATATATCAAAACCTCAAAATACCAAATTTACATTTTGAAAGACTACCAACTATTCCAACTTGAGGAATAATTTACAGCGCATCCAAACACTCTGTATAGTATTATCCGAAACAATTACTGGTTTTATATATAGTTGGTAATGATAATTATGTAATTTTACATCTACTCTATAAAGTCATTTTCCTCCTGAATTCAACCAACTTAGACCTGTAATTCTACGGTTAAATATTCGTTAATATGTTTGACTACATTTACGTTAAATTTGAACATTTAATTTTGTTACTAAAATTCAAGTATTAATAAGGACATACAGAGCTGTAAATTTGATGTTAATCTATTTTGATCTTAGCAATAAGATCAACTCATTATGTGACTTGTTGGTATTTGTGTCGTGTGTAATTATCAAGTCTTATTATAGGATTAGGATTCATCCTAATCTCATAACTTGGAAAACAAATCAAATAATATCTCTCCCCTCTCCTCTCTCAAAAACCTGTTGAACAAACACCCCTCTCCAGGGTTTCGGTTTGGTTTTTCTAAGCTTGACAAAGGGTTGTGCTAGACAAGATCATTAGGTATAAATCAAACTCAAATTCAAATCTTATTTTAACCGTACTTATAAACCAAGTAAGCCTATCTTTGCAATGTAACTTTAGTAAAAATGGAGAGTACAATTTTTCATAAAACACGGTTAATATTTAACAATTAACCTTACTTTCCCAAGAGACCAATCATTAATCACTACCCAAAAAAATGCAAAAACCCAAATCAATTAAATCCCCCAATTTTTCCGTCTACCCCCCCCCCCCCCCCCAAGAATTTCATTAATTCAATTTCCCTCCACCTTTCCCCCAAATCGAAACCCTAACTTTTTAATCCAACTAAAATTAACCTTCGATTCACAAAAAGTTCACATTTTTATGTAATATCTCCACTTCTTACACTCAACCCATATTTTAATTTCATCAATTTGTTAACGTAAAGAATTTTCTTACAATCCCAAACACCCCCTTTAGTCTATGACTCCCTTCTAATCCATGGAGGTATATTTTTTTTTTCACGGTTTTATTAGCTTACGTGGTTATTTAAGTAGTGGATATTTGACATTTGGCACCCTTGATCATGGAAAGGTATCAGCACCCGGATAGCCTACAATTATGGATCTTTTGGACTTTTTTAGACAATTAGGGTATGACACAAAAGTATTCGGTATTATTGAGAAGCCAGTTGGACATAGCAAATCACCTTTGTTATACAATAAAGCCAGTTGGACATAGCAAAAGTATTCGGTAATATTTTCATCCACTTACCTCTCCATTTACTATCTCCACAACAATAACCATTTTTCTCTTTTCTACTTTCATATCCACAACAATCATCATCTAAAATTATTACAAAATGAAAATACATATATAAAAAGACCAAACCTAGAAGTATGTTAGTACTTTGCTAATTATTGTTGTTATTAGTCATGGAAAACATTTTTTCGTACATACATTATAATCCCAAGATACAATCTTTATAAACATATACCAAGATTCATCACTCATCCCTTTTGAACAATTAGATATTTCTACAAATTAAAGACTTGTTTTTGCTAATTCCAAGAACAAAGAGTTAAGGTTTGATGTTTGGTTTTAGTAAGATTTGTTTCCGTGATAGTCTGACTCACAGATAAGTTATGAGAGTTATGGGATTTCTGATTCGGTTTAGGAAAGAGAAACAAAGAAAAGCAAAGAAATAATCTGTGTTTGATTTTGAGTGTCGCGTTTGGAGATAAAGAAAACACAAAAATGTGTTATGTTCATGTTTTCAAATGAGATAGAGATTAGGTGATGTTGTTTTTTTTTTGTTTTTTTTGTTTTTTTTTTCCCCTGAAATGCTGAACTTGTATTGATAAATCAGCAACTTACAAACATCATTCAAACAGCTATAATGAACATGCTCATATAGCTTGATACAAATCAAAGTAACACTATTCAAGAATTACATTCAGGAAATACAACTGATTCAAAGCTCACCATTCTCTAGATATAGCATACTCATGCTATCACCTAGGCAACCATGGAGAAATTGTTGGAACCTAAGTTTTTACTATTTTGTCAAGTCTCGGTCATTTGTAATAATAGGTTGCTTAAGTTATTTATTACTTACAATATTGATTAAGTTACATGTTTACTAGGCCTAAGTAATATGACCCATGGGCTTTAAGCCCACACGTTTTATGTAAAGGATGGAGTAGGGATGTTGCCCTAGCTCCTTTCCTATAAATACTAGTCTTAGGCCTCATTTGTATTGGGTTGGTTATTTGAAAACATTAAGGAAACTCTTGCAATTCATTTTCTCAAATTTCTCATAATCATCCCACTCTCATTCTCATCTCATTTCTACCTTTGTTGTGCTTGTGTTTACTAAATGGTGACCTAACAAGTGGTATCATTCGCTAGAGGAAGGTGTAGTTATTGTTTTCATTGATTTCTATCTTAAAAATCGTTTTTTTTATCGAGTTTTTTGTGAAAATTTAAATTTTTTTTGTTAGTTTCTTGGTTTTTCTCACATCTTTGCTTACAAACTTGTGTTTAAAATCAAAACAAACCAAAAAGTTCCAAACTTTTTTTACAAAACTATTCGATTTTGCTTATTTGTACTTTTATCGAGATTTTATTTAGTTTGAAAAATTTCTTAAAGTTCTCTACTTTCTTTAAGATCTACTCATTTTATACACAAAAGTACAAGTATCTTGAAATAAAAACGAGTTTTAGGATTGCTTTCTTTGTAAAACAACAACTACCAAGTTATCGAGAACTTGCTTGTCCCCAATTTCGAGATCTTCTCTAAGTGCACTACCTCGACTTCGTTTGTGTGGACTCGGTATTTTCTTTCTTGTATAAGAAAGTTAAGTACTTCGACTTTTGGGAAAGTTTTCGAAATTGTATAATTTCGAAAACTGTGTTTCGCAATTTGGTGTTTTTTCGCAAAAAAAAAACATACATTTTTTCGAAATCATAAAGTTATCGAAAACTTATTAAAGTTTCGAAATCTATTATTTCGATAACCTAACAGTTTCGCAAAACTCGTGATTTTTTTCGAAATCTTAAGTTTTTTCGAAATACTGCAAAATTTTCGCAAACCTTGTTTCTCGATAAACTCACAAGTTTCGCAATCCTTATCGCAATCATTGTTGGACCGGTTTTTCGAAATCATTTGAAAGTTTCGCAATCCCTGTCAAAGTTTCACAATCTGAAGTTGTGCTAAGTTTTTCGATACTTGGTTACTTCTACACTTTCTACAAGATCCATTTCTACACAAGTGTTCTAAGATGTCTCAACCACCTAATCACTACTTTCCTCATGTTCAGCAACATCCACCTCAGCAACAACAACCTCAGCAGTATCAGCAACAACATTACCTTCCGCACCAAATGAATCAACAACCTTCTCAAAGACAAACATACAATCCACTACATCATTACCTAATGATGCAACAACATCAGATCATTCCTCAACAACAATCATATCAAGTGCCACAACAAACCACTCAGTTTTCCTCCAAACAACCTCACTGGTTTGACAGAATGTGTGAAGTTATTACAACTCAACAATCCCGACATGAGGCAGGATCACTTGAAACACCTCCAATGCTTACACCTGGGAACTATGTTCAATGGTCAAGTCGATTCTTACGATTTGTTGAGCTAAAGAAACCTCATGGGAAATTCTTGAAGCAAGTGATACTTGAAGGACCATTTGAGTGGCCAACTAGATTTGAAGCTGGTGATCCACATGCTGATCCTCCACGTCCTCCTGGTGATAGACCCCTTCCAGAATCTACACTCACTGAAGAACAGAAACTACATCGTGAAGCTGATCAGTATGCAATGGCTTATATACTTCAAGGTATACCTAATCCGATCTATCGAAGTGTCGATGCTCAGAAAACAGCCAAAGCTATGTGGGAACACGTTCATCTCCTTATGGAAGGCACTCAATTGAACAAAGATGACATGGAATCCAAGCTATACATGGAATACACTGACATCACAATTGAACCTGGAGAGTCACTTGAATCCTACTATCATCGTTTCACAAATGTGGTTAATGATCTGGAACGTCACAAAATCACAGTACCAAGGATCGCTGTGAACTCCAAATTTGTTGGTAGTCTTGGCCCTGATTGGCATAAATATGTGACATTTGTTCGTCAAACAAAGAATTTGCATGATGCTCCATATGGTTTGTTGTATGATTTTCTGAAACACCATGAACCTGAAGTGGAAAAAGATCGAGCTCTACGAGGAGGATACACACCAACTTCTACACCAAATTCTTTGGCTCTCGTAGCTCAGTCTTCCTACGCTCCACCACCAATGTCTAATCATGCATATGTTCAAGAGCAGAACTACTTCAGTTATCCACAATCTTCCACCTCGAACCAAATGGTCCCTTATGATTCATCTCTACAGAATACTTCTACTCAACTTGTTCCGTTAAACAACAATGATTCTGTGTACTACTCCAACTCCAATGAGGATGACGATGATGACTTTAATACGTTGAATCAGGGACTTGCTCTTATTGCTCGTGCTTTCAGCAAATTCTCCAACAAAACAAACAACCGTCAACGGTCATCTTCGAATACAAGGAATCAAGCGGTTGTCCATGATGGAAGAGTGGAAATTCAGAATCGCAATTATGGTCGATTTGGTTCAGGAAATTCTTCCGGAAATTATGGGAATGATCAGAGGTTTAGTAACAATACGGGGTTCAAGAACAACTCCGGATCTTCTCAACAAAGGTCTGACTCAGTTGCAACAAGGAACTCCAACTCAGGGAATGCAGTTTGGTGCTACAATTGTAATGAGCAAGGTCATATAGCTACAGCATGTCCCAAACCGAGAACTCGCGGTAGTAAGTTTCACAAGCAGGCATTACTCATGGCTCTTCAAGATGAAAAAGACGGACATTTCCCTGAACAAGATAACAACTTCATGGCAAATGTGAACAATGATGATGACATGGAAGATCTGGAAGCCAATGCAGCTGTGATGCTTATGGCCAACATGCAGGAACTTAAGCTCAATGATTCAGGTCCAGTGTATGACACTGACGGCTTGTCTCAGGTACATGACCTCAATGAATGCTTTATTAATGAAATAGTCTCACCTTCTGCTTATGAATCAGATATGGCGCAAGTTGTTCCATCTAAATCATCTTCATCATCTCAAAAAGATGAACAAATAAGCACAGTTGTCATATTCGATGATGACACAGTTGTTTCATTTGATGATCCTATTGAGAATGATGAACATGATAATTTAGAACAACATGAACCATCATTTGATCCAGACCCTGACCTAATATTGTTATCTAAACAACTGGATGCTCAACAATTGCAAATAATAAAATGCAACGAAATAAATAAAGTTTTAAAAGAACAAAATGCATCACTTGCAAGAGATATTGAATGTTATAAAATTCAACTTTCAAATCAGGAAGAAAAGATTAAAAATGCAAAAAGTTTTGAAAATGCTTTTCAGGATTCTTACAATAAAGAACAAGATCTTCAACGCAAAATGCAAGATTTAATTGAGTCAAACGGAAAGTTGATTTCGAAACTTGAAAGTGAAAAGTGTGAATTGAAAATGCAAGTTGAACGTCTTCAAACAGAACTTTCAAAAACAGAAACAAAATTGTCAAGTTGTCAAAAAGATTTTTGTGAACATAAAATACGAAAAAGGAAGTATATAGATGACTTACTCGGTGATATTGTTGATCTTGAAAAACAACTCAAAGAATTTCGTAACATTGTTTACAAACACGGGAACTCTGTCACAACAATTCAGAAATTTACTTTAAAACCAAGACCCGGTACAGGATTTGCACTTGGCGATTACAATTCAATGTTTCTTCACACAGCATTCAAAGAAATTCCTAAAATTTACAGTATGGATTATTTGCTTGATGATACAATTGTGCGTGCTGTTGTTTTTGATACTGAGAAAGAAGAAGAACTTGAAGATGAGAGTCGGTCAAAAATGAGTAATGTTCAATATTGGACACCATATGACTATTCAAAAGCTCCAATTAAATTTGTTACTCAAAACGACTTACCTGAGAAATCATGGTTTATCGAAGAGTCATATGTTTCATCTTCTAATGCAGCCCCTGTCCAAACTGTAGCACAAATAAATGGTCCTTTACCATCATCCGGTGAACTTTCACCCTTACCAAAAAATGTTCGTGTCTTAAATTATTTCAAAACCTTTATGGAAGACATCGAAATTTTGGAGGAAACAATTGAACGTAATTCTGAAATAAAAATTGAAACTTTTCAATCCGCTTACGAGCGAGAAAAGAGAGATATTTTTCAAAAACAAATGAAGCCAATTGTTCAACACCTCCGTCTATGTGCTACATGTTGGGATCAGGAACTTCAAAAGGAGGTCAAACATATGATAAACGTTTTCAATGAAACTGAAAAAGAAATTTTGGTTCAAAAGCAAAGAACTAGAGTTTTCAAAAATGATGCTGATCGACTCTTGGAACAAGTTCTCAATGCTGATATTTTGTCTGTTATCATGAATGATCTCTATAAATCTGGTACTTCTATGCTTATGGATGATCTTTGTGTTGATAATAATTTGTTGAATGAGGAAATTGAGACACTTAAACAGGAAAATGATAAGTTGAGAAAAAAGAATGATGATGTGACAAAACAGTTTTCAAAAGAAATTTTTCAACTCAAACAAAAGCTTGATTGGTGTCAAGCTCAGAGTCTTAATAAGGAATTGAAACTTCAAAGTCAAAATGTTTCTAACTCTTGTCAGCTTTGCAAAAACATTGAGTCTTTCAAAAGTTTGTGTCTCAAATATGAAAAAGAAATTGCGGACTTAAAAATTGAAAACGCCGAATGGCAACAAAACCGCGATGACATCAAATATTGCAATGGTTTACTCGAGTCTGAAATTCAGGATAAAAATCACATCATCATCGATTTAAAAGAGAAAGTTAGGCTACTTCAAAAAGGAAAGATGGTTGACACCACGGTGATAGCACCAGGAATGTATAAATTAGACAAAACGGAAAAAGGAAAGGTTGTTCTTAATACTAATGTTGATACCTCCACTTCTACAGGACTAGTCTCCACTACTAGCGTTAGCAGACCCAAGCGGAAAAGTAAAAAAGAAGAATAGGATCTTGCAACGTAAGAGAGGACACCTAGACGCTCAAGAAGTAGAAGACCAACTTAGGAATTTGAATAAAACTCATGTTGCATCAGATTTAGATTCTAATCTGGCAAATTGTAATCAAAATCTAAATGTAACGAATGATGAACCTTTGAATGTTTTGAATATTAATGCATCTTGTGTGTTTTGTCGTAAAAGCGTATCATCTGGTGATCATACAAAATGCTTAGCTAATTCTCTTCTAAATCGTCATAAGAAACGTAGGACAAGCATTCCTTCTAGGCCCACTATTGCCTCTAAGTCTAACTTAGGAAAGCCGTCTTCTACGGTTTCTAATGAAGCTGAAGTTACCCCCATAGGTGCAAAGAACAAATCTAGGAATGAGCCAACGACTAGTGCATTTAACATTAAGAAAGCACAAACTAGTTGGAATTGGCAACGTTGGTTACAACACAAACCAGACTTTAAATGGATTCCTAAATTGTTGAATAAATGTGTTTCTAACCAACAGGAACCCGCACTGTCTTTGGGTTCCACCCTTACTTCTGTTCCATCTGTGTCCTCTTCTTGTGATGCAGGTGGTACAGATCATTCTCTGGATTGTTGATAGCGAATGCACCCGACATATGACATGCAATCTCAAACTGTTGAAAAACTTTGTCTCAAAGTTCATTGGTACTGTCAGATTCGGGAATGATCATTACGCTTTAATCATGGGATATGGTGACTTTGTAAGTGGGAACATCGAAATAAGCCGTGTTTATTATGTGGAAGGCCTTGGACACAACCTTTTCTCTGTTGGTCAATTCTGTGATGGGGATCTAGAAGTTGCATTTCGTGAGAAAACTTGCTTTGTTCGTGACTTACAAGGAAACGATCTTATGTCTGGCTCACGCGGCTCCAATCTTTATACAATCTCAATGTCAGATATGATTGCAACATCTCCGATATGTCTTCTCTCCAAAGCTGAATCGACTAAATCTTGGTTATAGCACAAACGTCTATCACACTTGAATTTCAGAACCATGACTGACCTTGCTCGTTATAAACTTGTTGATGGATTTCCAAGATTCCGTTTCACCAAAGATCACTTATGTCCAGCCTGTGAACAAGGCAAAAGTACACGTGCTCATTTTCCTTCTAAACCTGAACAAAGTACGAATCATGTCTTACAACTGCTTCATATGGATTTATGTGGACCGATGCGCGTTCAAAGCATCAACGGTAAACGCTACATACTCGTAATTGTTGATGACTTCTCAAGATGGACTTGGGTTTATTTCTTACGAAGTAAAGATCAGGCTCCTTCAATGATCATCACCTTTCTCACTAAAATTCAAGTTCAGTTACGCAACACAGTACGAATCGTCAGAACTGACAATGGCACTGAATTCAAAAATCAGACACTTAGGTCTTATTATGAGAAAGTGGGAATTGAACATCAGACATCTATTCCTAGAAGCCCGGAACAGAATGGTGTGGTTGAAAGACGCAACAGGACGTTAGTGGAAGCTGCTAGAACTATGTTGAGTAATGCTCAATTACCAGATTACTTGTGGGCAGAAGCTGTTTCTACCGCATGTTATACTCAAAACCGTTGCATGATCACCAAACGCCATCGCAAAACACCATATCAAATTGTTCACAAAAGGAAACCGAACATCGATTACTTTCATGTATTTGGAGCACTTTGCTATCCGAAAAATGATCGTGATGATTTAGGTAAACTCAAAGCTAAGGCTGACATCGGTGTGTTCGTTGGATATTGTGAAAATTCCAAAGGTTTTCGGATATGGAATTGTCGAACAAGAGAAATTCAAGAAACAATTCACGCTAATTTTGATGAACTCACTCAAATGGCTTCTGAGCAACACAGCTTAGGACCCGAATTTAACCGTCTTAACTCTCCGGCATCTTCAGCTGAACCATTGCCACTTAACCGCAAAGAATTAGAAACCTTGTTTGCTCCACTATTTGATGACACAATTGAATACCGTCCCACTGAGGTCTCACCTAATTCCGCTGCTCAACCTGATAACATTCCAGTACCAGACTCACCTCAACAAACTACTACAAGTGTTGAGAGAGACGGTCCTCCAATTGTATCACCATCAACAGCAGTATAAACTGGTTCTACTTCCCGCCATCCAGCTGAAGATCCATCACCTCAATCAGTTCCACAATCCGCAGAGCATGATCCTGATGCGTTCTTTAATCCATTTGCACCAGCTACTACAGTTCCTGATATAGCTGAGTCGTCAACACGCAACTTGGATCCTGCCAACATGCGAGATACGTATCAACTACACCCTTCAACACATAAATGGACCCGAGACCATCCACTAGTTCATATTATTGGCCATCCAGATGCACCGGTTATGACAAGACAACGACTTCACACAGATGGAGAAACTTATATCTATGCTCTCACAGTTTGTCACGAAGAACCTAAGAACATCAAAGAAGCAATGACTTATGACAACTGGATTGAATCTATGCAAGAGGAATTTCAACAGTTCATACGATTAGAAGTCTGGGAATTAGTTGAAAGACCTGACGGAGTCTTTGTCATTGGGTTAAAATGGATCTGGAAGAATAAGCTTGATGCAGAAGGGACAGTCATCCGCAACAAATCACGTCTGGTAGCAAAAGGATACTCTCAACTTGAAGGTCTTGACTTTGCAGAATCCTTTGCTCCAGTGGCAAGACATGAAGCTGTTCGGATCTTTTTGGCTTATGCTACACATAGGAATATGGTGGTTTACCAAATGGATGTGAAAACAGCATTTCTGAATGGAGAACTCCGTGAAGAAGTTTATGTCAGCCAACCTGAAGGCTTCGTTGATCCTGAGCGTCCTAATCACGTCTACCGACTCAAAAAGGCTCTATACGGACTCAAGCAGGCCCCACGGGCGTGGTATGACAAATTGTCCACTTTCTTACTGGCCAATAAATTTTCTAAAGGATCGGTGGATCCCACACTATTTACAAAAACCTACGGGGAGGACTTACTTGTTGTTCAAATATATGTCGACGACATCATTTTTGCCTCAACAAAACGAAGTTATTCTAATGATTTTGCAAAATTAATGAAAGATAATTTTGAAATGTCCATGATGGGTGAACTTTCGTTCTTTTTAGGACTACAAGTTCATCAATCACCCCGTGGAATTTTTATAAATCAGTCCAAATATGCTCTTGAAATTTTAAAGAAACATGGAATGATGTCTTGTGATACTTATAATACACCAATGGGCTATACCACAAAACTAGATGCTGATTTACATGGGACTCCCGTTGACCCTACCAAATACCGAAGTATGATTGGGTCCCTCATGTATCTCACAGCTAGTAGACCTGATATAGTTTTTGCTGTCTACATGTGCTCTCGCTATCAGTCCAGACCAACTGAAAAACACCTCAGTGAGGTCAAGAGAATCCTTCGATACATAAAGGGAACCATTAACTTGGGGATCTGGTATCCGAAGGATTCTGGTTTTGAACTAATTACTTTTTCAGATGCTGATCATGCAGGATGTTTAGACACACGCAAAAGTACATCAGGTGGATTACAGTTTCTCGGAGACAAACTTGTGTCATGGCAATCTAAGAAACAGGACTGCACGTCACTGTCATCTACAGAATCTGAATACGTAGCCATGTCTGCTTGTTGTGCTCAAGTCATCTGGATGAGATCACAACTTAAAGATTATGGCTACCTATTCAACAAGATTCCTATTTACCGTGATTCAAAAAGTGCAATTGCTATCTCCTGCAACACTGTACATCATTGCAAATCCAAACACATCGATCTCCGTTATCATTTCATCAAAGAGCATGTGGAAAGGGGTACAGTTGAACTTTATTTTGTTGGAACTGAGTACCAATTGGCGGACTTACTTACCAAATCCTTGGCACCATCAAGGTTTGCTAGTTTAGTTCACCAAAATTGGTATGAGATGTTTGACACCGGAGGATCTGGAAAAGTTTTTAAAATACAACTGATCGTCAAACATCACAACTATCTTTGTATAATATTTTGTTTTCTTTCTTTACGATAAATTAATCAAAACACAAAAAAAAAAAAAAAAAAAGATTTTTTTCACATTTTATGTTTCTTAAAAAAAAAATGCAAGTATATCGCTTCAATTCAACACTTAGTCCTTACTTTACAAGTGTTGAGGGGGAGTCACGCTTAAATCTTTTACCAATTTTAATTGGTATACTTGCATGTTTCTCGTATTTTACAGTTCTTCAGAGTGTGTGGACGATTTCTTTTACATCACTCTGTCTCATTTGTTTTAAGTCTTCATAAGTTAGCTTAACGGATGCATATCTCAATGTTACATAGACTTATTAGTTACTTTAGGGTTCTAGTAAACATATCTCATAGTTAAGGGACCCATATTGTCAAAAACTTAAAGTTTCAAAATAAAATAAAACAAACAAACCGGATAACACAAACCCCACAAACTTTAAACCTCTTAAACCCTTTTATCAAAACCGACGGCCCTCAATCATTCGAGTCATCCAAGAACCTGATCATAAAATTGTAAGTTCCTATGTAATCACTAGGGCATAACATACTTAGGATCTTGGTTAATTGGATAATCAACGGCTCGATCTCCTGTTATCAAGATTTCGAGAACTAGGGTTAAGATTTTCGAAAATCGCTCTTAACATGTTTAGGTGTTTAATTTTTGATAGGGTTTTGTTACAAAGCATGTTCCTAACATATCCTCATCATTTATTCATACATTCCATCATGTTTGCTTTGATCTAGAAATCTAGGGGTTAGGTCGATTTGGGTTTGTGAGATTCTGTGGCTATTTGTTATGTTTCTGTGGTGGGATATGTTTCTTTGGTCTCTTATATGCATGTTAGATTTTATTTTGTTGATATACACCATGGATGCTTAGTTCTCGATAGACATCTATGCCTCGTTCTTTGATTGTCTACATCTATCTGAGTCCAAAGGTGTTGAATGCTATCATAATGTGCTTGCTGCATATGTTTGAGATATGATAGTACCATTGATTCTCATTAGGCTCTAATTTGTTAAGTTATCGAAAACATGTTCTGGAAAGTTATCGAAATCTTCATGATTCTATCTAAGTTGTGTTTGTCTATCTTGGTGACAGGCCAAAATCATTGGAAAAGTTCTTTGTGAAGGAAATGTACGTGCGACTTCAATAAAATTCGACTTAATTCTTGTATAAGAATTTTTTTTCGAGAACCTGAGTTTTATCGCAATCTTATTCAAACCTATCGAGAAACTTAAGTTTTCGATAAATATTGTTCAAAGCTCAGATTTTTTTCGAAAATATCATTTTTTCGAAATCATTCTGTGAACTATATTTTTTCGAAATCATCAGTTTCTCGAAAAAGTTGTTTTATCGAAAAAGATGTTTTTTTCGAAAACTTCGATTTTTTTGGAAAGATCTCGATAAAAGATCTCGATAAAACTTCAATGTTTTAGAAGACACTTTCTCGATAAATTTTCTCTATAACATTTTTCAAAATCTTTTCTTTACTCAAGTTTGCGATAAAGGTCCATGATGTATTTTTCAAAATCTTGTTTGTTGGCCTTGTCATGTTATATCTAGGTAACATTGTTGTGATTCATTTGTTGTTGTGTAATGTGAAATAACTGTGAATTGTGAATATCAATTGTGCTTATTTGCGAAACGTTGCATTGTATAGTTGATTTCATGATTCTTCAAATATGCATTATGTGACACTTCACTCATAACAAAATGACACATTTGTGCTTAACTGTCTCAAGTAGATATCTGTATCCAAACTCTAAACTATGCTAACACATAACAAATTTGGATGTTTGGTTTATGGTGATACTTTTCAGATTAACATGGCTGAACACAATGAGAACGTCGCTGAACAAACTCTTCCATTACTCACCATGGATGACATCACTCCTGAAAACTACAATGTCACGATTGGCAATAACAATCCCCAAGTGGACTTCAACAAATTGAATATCACAGAGAAATCGTGCATGATTGTGAAAGATATCTTACTTGCACATCCATGCAAACCTCTACTCACCTGTTCTACTTCAGTTCCGCTGTTCTACCTTCATCAATTCTGGCTTACCGCTCAGGCTAACTTGGATGATGAGTCTTCCACTGTCACATTGGATAGCCAAGAATACACTGTAAATCATGACGTTCTTAGAACCGCCCTTCTCATGCCACAAACTGACAACGAATTTGCTCCTGTACTACCTGACCTGGATCTACTTGATTTCTTCATTGAATTAGGATATGAGGTTGATGATGATGTACCGCTAGTCAAGATTTCCCAATTTAATGCCAAGTATATCCCTCAGCCTTGGAGAACATTCTGTCTGTTGGTGGTAAGATCTATATCTGGAAGGAAAAGTGGTCATGAACATCCAAGGCTCGAACACCTGCAAACATTTTGGGGAATGGTGACTCTGACACCGATTGATTTTGCAGTTCCTATCATGAATGATATAGTCCACAGTATTCAGACCGAACGTGTGAAGACTATGATACCATTCACAAGATTCACCAAGCTTCTAATAGAACATCTCTGCAAAAGCTCTCCAGAATTCATCAAGAGGATGGCTGATCCTAATGAGCCGAAGCACCTCTTTGAGGACGACTTCACCATCTCATTCATCAAATCGACCACCTCCTCAACCAAGATCAAAGGAATGAGGATTCCCGAATACCTTCTGAATGACAGTATCAAGAAAAGGGCGAACTTCAAGTTATATGATCTGGCTTACAAAGGGGAACAGGAAGAAGCCACAATAAAGACTCGAAGCAAAGGAGGGGTAAAGTCTGGAAGTACTACAAGCACCACTGGATCACCTCATACTAGATCTAAGGCTGCTCCAATGTCAAAACCCAAGACTTCAACCACACCTAAACCTACATCCAAACCCAAACCTGCTACCAAGCCAAAGAAGAAAGTAACTCCAGAGTACATTCTTCGTGATGAACCTACACCTCCACCGTCTGACACCGAATCCGAGTTCTATACCAAATCTGAAGAAGAAGAACCAGACTATGAACTGAGATACAGAGCACCTGAAGAAGTATTTCCTGCAACAGAGATCGCAATACAACAAAGTCTTGAAACCTATGAAGAAGAGACAAGGAAGAGAAAAGGAGTCACTATCAATGAACCTCAGGATGATGAAGACGAACCAATCGTTGAACCATTGGTCGATAAACGCAAACTCAAAAGTATAGTTGTCGACACTAGAGCTGAAGAAAAGCGGCTTAGGAAAGAACAGAGGAAAGCAACTCTCGAAAGCCGACTCATGTCTCAAACTCCACCACCTATTGATCAGTCAGAACATGAAGGAGCTACTAGCAGCATGAATCCTCCCGTTGTGTCCACAACATTAGAATCAGCCTCACAGCCAGATAACACAGTTAAAGACACTGATAAAACTGGAGATGTCAATATGACAGAGACTGCTAACGTAGAGGAGAATGTTGGCGGCCAAGAGCAATTTGTTACGGATCAGGAACACGAATACCTTATTACTCCAGAGTTTCTTGCACGAGAAGCAGAGGAAGCAGAAGAACGTCGCAGAAAAGAAAATGAAGAGAAGAACCAGTTCGACACCAACATATTTCTTAAGTCATCTTCTCAGCAGACTTCCTCAGCACAACCTCCACCTCCTCAAGACTCTCCACCAAAGGATCCGACTCCTCCCGCTTCTTCTTCAAACTCTCACAACGAGTCATCGTCCGAATCATCACCTGAGCACTCATCCCCCACACCTTCTGAAACTGCATCTAAACAGCATTCGATCAATGAACCAAAACAACCAGTTGATCTTCAGGAGCAAGTGAACAAACTCACCAACATGGTTACCAATCTTACCAAACAAGTTGAGGACTTCCAGGAGTCAAAGCAGCTGATCGACAAGTTCTTGAACTCTGATTACGAAGGATTTATCAGAACTGCAACACATGATTTTCTTACTGAAAATCTGGTTGATATTATCACTCCTACAGTAGCAAACCTTCTTGAACCAATCAATGACAACTTGGATCACAGAATCAGAAGTGTTACAAGGAAAATGTTGTCCACTACACCATTCACTCTTCACACCGCAAAACCTTCTACTGTGGCTCCAACCGTCCCTGAATTGTCCTTCAATGACATGCTTACCAAACTCTTTGACAACATTGCCTCCAAAACCACACAGACTGCAGAAGAAAAAGCACTGTATGATGCTATGGTGGCTTACATATCAAAGGAGTCATGCAAAGAGGCTGCTGGAACCCAAAAACGGACAAGAAAAGATGATGATCCTGACCCAAACTCCAAAGGCAAGAAACCTAAGTCTGGAACAGGTCCCCCATCCTCTCTACAACCACAAAAGGACTCAACTCCTCCTAGAAATCAACAACAACCCTCAACTACTGGTAAAGGTCACACTGAAGATGAAGAAATTTTCATGGAACACACTGATGACTTCCAGGATCAACTTGACACCGATTACCGTGCTCCACCCACTCATGATTCTCATGCTGGACCATCGTCACCGTCCAAAGCTAAAGACAAAGATGCTACATCTAAGTCTACGAAACCCAAGAAGAAAAAACGTCATACATGGCTCGACAATGACGATACTCCTCTTAATGACTGGTTGACAGACATGGTTCAGGCACAACCTCCTCTAGAAGATGAAGAACCCCTTCCGGGCAATACTCTACAGTTCACCCAAGTTATCATGAAGGATCTTCAGATCAACAAACTTACAAAGACGGAGCTAAGAAGAATCAATAAGGACGCACAAGAGTTTCTCAAGAAAAGATCTGGAAACAAAGTTGAATACGAATTTCATTTGCAGAATATAGCCAGTGCAATGTCTGCCGAATTTGACTGGCTAAATCCTGAAATGAATATCGATTTCAGTTCCAAGAACCATGAAAAACCTTACTTCACTGACTGGACAAAACCATTACCTTTGACAGGATTTCCAGATAAGCCCAAGTTACCCTACAGCTATTTTTTCAACAAAGATCTTCAAAATACCAAACTCACCCAGGTGAATACCAAGAAGAAATATGCTTCATCACTCACAATCTCCGTACCAGCCGCCAGATACGAAATTCCTGCCATCGAAGAAACAACTCGTGTTTTCAGCAACTCCATCGTAGCTTACGACAGAGATGCCCTACACGGCATTCAACACTGGCCAGAACGTCGTCGTCTCGGTTATACTAGCAGATTGGGAGAGAAATCTTTGGAAAATGTGAAGCATAAATCTAAGATCATCGCCATCTTGGAGATCCACGAGTCGCAACGTTTTAACTACAAATTCATGCATGAAATTGTTGTTAAACGACAAGATGAAAAGAAGTACAAGTTCTCTGAAGCAGACTTTCCTGACCTTAATCTGAATGATATCGAAGATATGTATCTCGGAAAGGTCAAAGGAAGAATGTGGGGTTTCGACAGAGATGTCCAGTACAACTTTATGGCATCACTACTTCTCTACATCCGACGACTAATAGTTCAAGAAAGAGTGGAAGATCTTCAACTGGGTGTGGAAAGTTATCAACAGAAGATAAATTTGACAAAGCCGCAATTCACGTTTGATGGAATTTATCAAACGTCACAGTTTTCTCTCAACCAAGATCCTTTTGGTTTCACCTACATCAACAGCAAACAGCTACAAAGTTTCATGAGATTCGATGAGGTGCACAAATTCTGTGATGTTACACTCAAATCTGTTCGTGATGGGCTGGTCAAAAGGTTGAATGATGATCATCGAAAGATAGCTAAGGGGGAACAACCGAGATGGAAATCCAGCACGAGAAGACAGGTTCGTAATTTTGTCTTAAAGATTGAGGAAAGGTTATTTCGACGGGAACAGATTAGACGACTGGAATGCTACATCGGCGTCAGACCATCGTTTCCTGTCAGAAACTTCGAAAGACCTGAACCCAAGTTCACTGACTTTGATGCTCCACTTCCTGACGAAGAGTAACTTGGTACATTTGATTATTTCCTTTGATTGAATGAATTTTTTTTCCATAATGGTTTGTGCACACATTACAGTGCACAACCCGATCTTGTAAAGAAAGGACCCTGAGGTACGCTTCAGTGCCTCAATCCTAATATAAGGAGCGAAGGCTTCTTACTTTTGAGTAGAATTAATCAAACATTTATGATTTTTCATAATTCTGCTCAAAAGGACAAGTATTTCACCTCAATAAGACCTAATCACTTGTTGAGGGGGAGCACTTGTCAAAACAAAATACTTTGCTCTAAATCAAAAGTTCTTGGTGAATCTCCCCGTAAGACTCAAAAGGCATATTTTAATCTAAAAGTTTGTCAAAAACACCATTTTATATGCTATTTTTTAGGGGGAGAAAATGAAAAAGTGATTAAAATATACGAAGTCAAAGCTTTAAGTTGTATCATGTGCGAGCTAGACTCAGCATTGACCCAGGAATTGACGAGATTATACAAGTTAGTAACATCGAAAGGACTTATCCTCGACGGGTAATAACATCAAGTTAGTTACTAGAGCTAGTTGTCACCTAAAAGCTGACAATGTATCTCTTTAACTAACCACGTAAGCGTGTCTCGAAAAGGATATGTCTTAGTAGAAATGTACCGTCTCGAGAAGCTTTCTGTGAACTTGATCAGGCCGGGTAATAACTTCAAGCTAGTCTAACTAGTGATGTAAGCGTGTCTCGAATCGGTCTTGTTCACGGAAAGTGGATCAATTCAAAAGTGCTTGCTCCTCCCGCATGTGCAAATTTATTTAATACTTATGAGCACATGTGCAGGGGGAGCCCTTCAAAAGTGTACACAAAACTCTCAAAGTGTTAACCAAAATATTTGATTATCACAAACACTTTGAGAGATTTTCAATCAAAGGTTTCTTGGCTAATGTTGGAGTTATAAGGTGATTAAGATAGGAATATCCGTCCTATGATCCGCCAGAGCCGGAGGGATCTACCCAAGGACATCTCCCATAGTTAGAATTAGAAGTCCTTAGGTATGATATGAAAAAAGGAGAGAAGAATGAAAGGGAAAGAAGGAGTTGAAGAATTAATAAGAAAAGTAAAGAAAATGGTGAAAAGAAATAGCCCTCCAGATGATTCAACCTTAGGGCAGACACCGGGTTCAATACGTATGCTACTGGTTGTTGCAACAGACAACACCGGTATTGAAGACAAAGTAGTCATGGACCCAGTGACGCAATGCACTAAACCTTCTTAACCACTCAAGTTCTCTTAAAAGGATTTGTTTCATTCTCACGGGGAACCCGCATAACCTATCGACCTATCTCTTAGAGACGGGTGATATTGAAGCAGGAGACACCTCCCCAGTCTCCGCATAGGAAACCTAGGTGTGCACTTATAGAGTCTAGAGCCTTGAGATACATCAAAGATCTCTTAGGAACACTTAGTATTTCTACGACTGATGTTCTACATCAATGGGCATCAGTTGTAAACTATCGAGTCCTTCGCAGATCTTAGCAATCTGCCTAGAACGTTTATGAGAGGATTACTTAGGTATTTCTCAATGATTGAACGGAAATCCTGCCAGGGTCAACATCAAACAGCCCTGACAGCAGGTCACTTCGGTAACCCCACAAGGGTTACGCTTAGTGTTTGCGGTGGTTCCATTACGGTCTACAGTCGTGGAGTGATCCCCAGCGACTCACCCAGTCATTGAGCTACATAGTAGGTCTAGTAAGCTCCCTCGGGAGTATCTGATATGGGAACGGCCTGGATAAGGATTAGAAGGAGTCTTCACACTATGCTGTTGACGAGCTCTAATTCCTTATCCGTAAGTACCGGTTGTTTTATTGCTAACTGTTTACTCGCAGGTACCTCACTTCCATGATGGTAGATTCCAACATGCTCATACATACATCTTGAAGTCAAAGAAAGCTCCCCCAAAGATCTTAGCAACACAAAGTTCAAAGAAAGATTCTACAACAATAAAGAAGAATCTACAAAGTTTAAAGACTAAAGATCTCAATGTATGATAAGGAACTTCTTATACGTGAAAGTCTAAGTCCAAAGATGTATGAGTATGTTGGAATGGCGGACAACCACCACAGACGCAGGAGTGACGAATGGCAGATTACTTCGTAAAGCAATCACTACAACATCATCAAAGAACAAAGACAAAAAAAAAAAAAACAACGTATATCCATCATTATTCTAGTCATTTCTGAAGACGTCTGAAGCTATGAAAGTCAAAGATTACGACAAAGACGTCAAGCAACCATGATGACCGACCCTTAGGGGGAGATTGTTGGAACCTAAGTTTTTACTATTTTGTCAAGTCTCGGTCATTTGTAATAATAGGTTGCTTAAGTTATTTATTACTTACAATATTGATTAAGTTACATGTTTACTAGGCCTAAGTAATATGACCCATGGGCTTTAAGCCCACACGTTTTATGTAAAGGATGGAGTAGGGATGTTGCCCTAGCTCCTTTCCTATAAATACTAGTCTTAGGCCTCATTTGTATTGGGTTGGTTATTTGAAAACATTAAGGAAACTCTTGCAATTCATTTTCTCAAATTTCTCATAATCATCCCACTCTCATTCTCATCTCATTTCTACCTTTGTTGTGCTTGTGTTTACTAAATGGTGACCTAACAGAAATATCCAATCCTTAACTACATTTCCACCAGACAGACACCCTTCCTGATCTCTATTATAGCCCATATAAAGAAAATCAGAGGTTCTTGTCCAAGGCATCATTAAGGAAAGAATCAAAACTCCTGTTCCTATGGGTCTCAAATGCTAAGAGCTACATTTCCCATAACAGGCATCACTCATAAGCATAGAGTTGCCCATGGATACATCCCACCTTGACTACATTTCCCAAACTAAAGATCTCCCAAACTCCACACCTAAAAGAACTTTAGATTAGGCATCATGAGGTTGGCACTCCACCATAGTTTTCTAAAAACCTACTTTATGTGAATTGTGTACTAGGCTGTATTGGACAGAGCAATAAACTTAACGTCAGTTTGGTCAAGGGATAGCGAGTGTTAAGAGTTTTAGAGTTAGTAACTGTGTGTGCAAAAAAAAAGGGGGGGGGGGGGGGGGGGTCAAGTGGCTAAGGGTGAAAGTCAATGTAAACCATAAGGACCATCTATGTAATTTACTCTTAGAATTATATTCTATGTGTAGCAAAATATTTGAGTCTGTTATTTGAGAAAAGAAAAAAAGTTTTGACTATGTGTGAGCATTGCATTACATCATATTCTTTGGGTTTCATGAAATATTATAATCCTTTTAGATACTCATATTTAAAGTTTCATGTTATTAATTGTAATTAAGAACTTCTAATGTTTGTTTAATATATATTCATCTTTTAAACAACCCTTTCAACTTATGTTGGATAAAATTTGATCGCGTTATTTGGCATAGATATAGATAATAATGATTGTGTTTCCTTAATTTTTGATTAAATTTTGGTTAGGTACTCTGACATAAGCCCTAATTTTGTAGCTTATATCGAGACTTTTGGGCTTATATAAGTTTATGATATCGTAATAAACTTATATAAGCCCACAAGTCTCAAAATAAGCCAGAAAAGCAGGGCTTATATTATATAAACCGAAATCAAATAAGCTCGTAAGCCCACATATAAGCCGAAACAAACACCCCCTAAAAAAAAATACTACGGAGTAGTATATAATCTACTTGACACTAACCAAATTAGTACTCTGCACTTTAATAAACTTTTATGTTTAAGCCAGTATGTGATAATGTGAATGAGCATTAAACTACACTTCACTACAAAATTACAAACAGTAAAAAAACTAAAAAAAACACGTGCAAAACTTTCCCTCAATATGCCTCGATTTCCCTCCAAATTTCATCAAATCCCAAAACCAATTCAATTTCCCTCTACTTTTCCCCAAATCAAAACCCTAACCCTAACTTTTCAACAAAAATCAACTTTCAATTCATAAGAAGTTGACATTTTTATGTAATAACTTCAATCTTTTCACAAAACCCATCTTTTAATTTCATCAATTTGTTAATGTGAAGAATTTTCTTACAGTCAATGCTTATCTCAGAAAGTCATAAGCAGTTTTAATTACAATCCCAAACACCCCCTGTAGCCTATCAATCCCTTCTAATCCATGGATATATTTTTTTCCCCAACTCAAAACCCTAACCCTAACCTTTCAATCCCACAAAATTAACCTTCATTTCACAAAAAGTTCACATTTTTATGTAATAACTCCGATCTTTTCACAAAACCCATCTTTTATTGTCATCAATTTCATCAATTTGTTAAAAAAAATAATTGATTTTTATTGTTTTTTTGGGTGCAGGTGAGATTAACAATGGGGGATGATGAATTAGATTGTAGTACTACTTGGGATTTTCGTAGTGAACAAACCCACATCAGTTGCCACGTAGAGAAGATGGGTGGTGGAAATGAAAATGGAGTAAGAAGGAACAATAGCACATTGATACCTTGTCCAATCGTATGAATTTTTGTATAATGTGCTCATTCGGGCTCGAGCCCGTTCAGCCTGTGCCCGTTCGGGCTCGGGCCCGTTTGGCCCGTGCCCTTTCGAGCTCGAGTCCGTTTGGCCCGTGCCCATTCGGGCTTGAATATTTGTATAATGTGCTTTATTATTTATATTAGTGACTTTTAACGCATAAATTGTGTCTAAATTGGTTGTACAATATGATTGATAATTTGTATTTTAGGAGTGTTTTAATAATTGCATAAATTATATTTATTAACCAGTTAATTTATGAGTGTGATTGGTAGCAGTGAGCCACTTTCTGTGATGTTTGATCAGATGGATGCGGATGGAAAAGTTCCTATGGCACAAATGGTTGTAGTTGGTGTGATAAACTAGTCATAGTAGTATGTTTCGTTGTGGCATCAAGTGAATGTTAGTATTTCTTTTGTGTGACGTTTTGTGAATCTTTGTGACTTATATAATCACGTTAGGCGTGAGACTCATTAACCAGAATGTCTTATTACTCTAATGCATTGGCGACATCCCATAGCGTGTTTGTTACAAATCTATGTATGATAAAATCTGAAATTTCATTTACATCTGCAATGTAGTAAAATGGATAAAATCTGAAATTTCATTTTGTTTTTCCAAATGCTGCTCAGAATCAAGTTTTTGCAGCATCCCTTTGTTTGTTTCTCGAAGAAGTCTTTAATCATCTCCTTCAAATGCTGTGAACAAACAAAATAGTTGTAATTAGCTTAGGATATGGAGTTGCGTCTTAGAGAATAGATTCATTATAGTACATTAAAGTCCCACTAAAGGATTGTTATTGGCAAAGCTCGTTTTATAACATGAAAATGACTCATTCGACCATTGAAGTCACCATGGGAGTCTTAGTGTTTAAAATAGAGTAGCAAATTTAACACTGGCATATGATGAAAATTTGGGATCGAGTGGTTAGATAGAAACTTACAGTTCGTGATGAAGCACAACACGTCTTCTTCAGTCGTCTATTTTTCTGCAACATCAAACAAATACACAATTAAGACTAGAAATAACAGAAATGTTAAAAAGTTAACAGGAAATTATTTATACTAAAATGCAGTATGTAATGCTCTCTGGGAAGAACACAAAAGCAGTTGAGCAAAGAACGCTAATTTCCACTGGACAAAATTTGGAAAACATAATCCATCCCATTATCACGATATTTGGAAAACATAACTCACTATAAGCTCATCGGATTGAACTAGTAGAGGGCTGAGGCAACTTGTTATGATTCAATAATCCCATTATCCCATTATCACATTACCACAATCGAATGCCCAACAAACAACAAATTCATCATCGCCACACCCCTCAATCTATTCCTATCAAGAACACAGTTAACATCAGCACTCCCCTCACCGTGAACAATCACCACTTTACCACACCCTTTAAAAGCAAACTCATCACTATACAATGACAACCCAACTTGCAAAACCCAAGTACCTTTCAAAACAATCCCACCCGATAACTAAAAATCAGCAAAAAACGCAGACGTCCAAATGGAAAGATAAAAAAATAACTCTAGTTTACAGCCTATGAACTGCTTTATTAGAGCAAACTGAGTCGTTTGTTTAGAACTGCTTTATTAGGTGTGTGAGCCCTACCCAACCCAACTCATTTCATCCTTCCTATAAAGTTACCCATTTTAGTCCGTTGTCTGACCCACCCCCCTTTGCCAGGGTAATTATGGAATTGATCAGAAAGGCTGAAGGAGAACCGGTGGCTGTCAGGGTAATGGTGGAACCGGTAAAGGGCTGCAAAACAAAGCAGTTTTTTGGAATGTCCTGTGATCACTTTTCTTCTCAACTAGAAGATACATCTGCCAGTTGGGATCAGTAACATCAATGGGATTGCTACCTGATACTGAAACAATCGAAATGGATAATTTAGCTCTAATATATAGAGATAAGCATGCAAAACCACATATTTATTTATTAATCAAGAGCAGCTGAATGTTACCATCAAGAAGAAGAAGAAGAAGTGGTACCAATCTACAGTAAAGAAGACCCATAGATTCGCCCTCGACGCAGACTGCATCTCCACATATTAAAACGTGATACATGCAAATAAAACATGTTTTTTCAAAAGACACTAAAGACCTCTATTATTTACTCTGTAAAACACTAAAACGTGAATCAGAAATGGTGGTAAACATGACATGACCTTTCATGTAAATGATAAGTGTAATACCTTCCTATAAAGTTACCCATTTTAGCCCGTTGTCTGACCCACCCCCCTTTGCCAGGGTAATTATGGAATTGATCAGAAAGGCTGAAGGAGAACATAAAACAGTTATATACCTGACCAAGTCTCAACCGGTGGCTGTCAGGGTAATGGTAGAACCGGTAAAGGGCTGCAAAACAAAGCAGTTTTTTGGAATGTCCTGTGATCACTTTTCTTCTCAACTAGAAGATACATCTGCCAGTTGGGATCAGTAACATCAATGGGATTGCTACCTGATACTGAAACAATCGAAATGGATAATTTAGCTCTAATATATAGAGATAAGCATGCAAAACCACATATTTATTTATTAATCGAGAGCAGATGAATGTTACCATCAAGAAGAAGAAGAAGAAGTGGTACCAATCTACAGTAAAGAAGACCCATAGATTCGCCCTCGACGCAGACTGCATCTCCACATATTAAAACGTGATACATGCAAATAAAACATGTTTTTTCAAAAGACACTAAAGACCTCTATTATTTACTCTGTAAAACACTAAAACGTGAATCAGAAATGGTGGTAAACATGACATGACCTTTCATGTAAATGATAAGTGTAATACGCACCTCAAGCTCATCTGCTTTCGAATCCTCTAACCCCTTGCTATTCACAGATGGATGAAGTATTTTCCCATCTGAAATCATACATCTGTACATCGACAAGCATAAAAAATCAACCAAGATATCAAAATAAAAAGGGTGATAGGAATCAAATTAATGAACCCACGGAGACACTTTACATACTTGATATACTGATTTTCTATGGAAAACGTTTTGAGGAAGTCATCTTTAGTCTCATCAAGATTATCTGCAAAAATATTCTGCACATAAGAAAATGAGAAGGTCATCGGCATTGCGCTACCACACACAAATAACAACCAACATGCAAAAGATGTGTAGAATGATCACCTGAAGAGAAGTTTTAAGATCTGTGACTCCTTTCCCAGCCTTTACCAGTGACATACAATATCAACCATTGAAAAGAAACGAAGTCAGATTTATACGTACAGAAATCAGCCATTAAAGAACGGAAACACGATTCAATATAGTACGCAATGTGTACTTACATCATATGTGCTCTCAAAAGAAATATCAGCATATGCTTTATATGATATGCTGCTGATCCAGACAGTGATCTGCATTAATTTTTTACACATCAATACTAAACACCAAAACACGATTTCTTCGCTCGATAGAAAGATTATGAAGAATGACGATCCAGGAGCTTTGACTATGTATGCACTAACATAGAAAATATAATTTATTGAGTAATGCATAACAATAACATTTTTTTTTTTTTTTTTTACGTTTATACAAGTGCAAAGACCCCCAATAATATATAAGTAGCATATGCCAGAAACCACTTATAAAATAACTTAAATATCGATAAATTGGATGATAATGATATATACCATTAAGCCTTGGTAGCCGTATACTTTCCATCTTCTTCAAAAAAGATACTTGGGTCAACAGGTTCAATGGGGAAGCTTTCCGGAGATCCCTGTTCCTCTTCATTAGAGACCGAAATTTAATATACAAAGACATCATCAGTGCTAAGACAAGCCCAGACAGAGTTACAAACTACGAAATCCACTTAAAAACAAGATAAACAAAAAGATACAAAGAATAAACACATCTTTAGCCACTAAGCAACTAGCTAAGCATACCAATAGTCATTTATACCTATATACGTATATACATCATGATAAACAAACTTCTATTATTTGAGAGCAGCAACTCTAATTAAAACCTTGAACATCAAAAAAGTGTATCATTGCGCAACTCCAAATTGACAATTGCCACAAAATTATATTAAATGGGGTGGTTGTGGATTGCAAATGTTCAGCTTACGCTCTATAAGCACTTCAAAATACACACCTACCAATGTGATAATTGCATAAGCTCATAGCAATCCAAACACTTAAAGAGATGTATTTTTCACTTTTAACAACACAATATGCATTCCCAAACACCCTCGAATCATTTCAACTACAACAAATGAACATCTAGTTTTCTTACTAATTCAACTATTTTAATAAGCACATAATCAGCTGTAAACAACATAACTGGTAATAATTAAGCACATAAAAATTTTCTTACTAAAATTCAACTATTAATAAGAACATACAGAATTGTAAACAACATAAGTATCTGATCAGCAGAAAATTAAAAATGATATGTAAACAACACATAATCAGTTGTATTATACCTAACTTGATAACGGTGACGATGATTGAAGACGGTTACGGTGACGATGGTGCCGGAGTTAGGGTTTCGGTGGTGGTCGATAACGACGGTGGAGAATGGAGATGATTAGGTTGAAGACGGAGTTAGGGTTGCGATTGGCAAAATTATGGTGGTGGTGCTGGTCGATAATGATTATGTGAGCGATTAGAAGAAGAGAGGGACAAATTTTACTCTTAAATTTTATTTCTACTTTTATCAATATTGCTTTTTATATTTAATTTAATTAATAGCCTAAATATAAATCGGTGACTTTTTCTATCTTTTAGTGATTAAGATACCAAGAAATGTCAGGTTGTCATGGTTGACTGATTTATTTCTATGTTTGCATTACTATCTTTAAAAACGTTGACTAATAATCAAAGCTCGTTTTATAACATGAAAATGACTCCTTCGACCATTGAAGTCAATATGGGAGTCTAGTGTTTAAAATGGAGTAGCATATTTTACGCTGGCATATGATGAAATTTTGGGATCGAGTAGTTAGAAGAAACCTGCAGTTCGTGATGAAGCACAACACATCTTCTTCAGTCATCTATTTTTCTGCAACATCAAACAAATACACAATTAAGACTAGAAATAACATATATGTTAAAAAGTTAACAGGACATCATTTCTACTAAAATGCAGTATGTAATGCTCTCTAGGAAGAACACAAAAGCAGTTAAGCAAAGAAAGTTAATTTCCACTGAACAAAATTTGAAAAACACAATCCATCCCATTATCTAGATATTTGGAAAACATAAGTCATCACAAAACACAATCAAATGCCCAACAAACAACAACGCCACACCCCTCAATCTATCCTCATCAAGAACACATTTAACATCAGCACTCCCCTCACCGTGAACAATCACCACTTTACCACACCCTTTAAATGCAAACTCATCACTATACAATGACAACCCAACTTGCAAAACCCAAGTACCTTTCAAAACAATCCCACCCGACAACTAAAAATCAGCAAAAAACGCAGACATCCAAATGGAAGGATAAAAAAATAACTCTAGTTTACAGCCTATGAACTGCTTTATTATAGCAAACTGAGTTGTTTGTTTAGAACTGCTTTATTAGGTGTGTGAGCCCTACCCAACCCAACTCATTTCATCCTTCCTATAAAGTTACCCATTTTAGCCCGTTGTCTGACCCACCCCCCTTTGCCCAGGGCAATTATGGAATTGATCAGAAAGGCTGAAGGAGAACATAAAACAGTCATATACCTTACCAAGTCTCAACCGGTGGCTGTCAGGGTAATGGAAGAACCGGTAAAGGGCTGCAAAACCAAGCAGTTTTTTGGAATGTCCTGTCATCACTTTTCTTCTCAACTAGAAGATACATCTGCCAGTTGGGATCAGTAACATCAATTGGATTGCTACCTGATACTGAAACAATCGAAATGGATATTTATTTATTAATCGAGAGAAGAACAAGTGGTACCAATCAACAGTAAAGAAGACCTCTATTATTTACTCTGTAAAACGTGAATCAGAAATGGTGGTAAACATGACATGACCTTTCATGTAAATGGTAAGTGTAATACGCACCCAAGCTCATCTGCTTTCGAATCCTTTAAATCCTTGCTATTCACAGACGGCTGAAGTATTTTCCCATCTGAAATCATAGATCTGTACGTCGACAAGCATAAAAAATCAGACAAGATATCAAAATAAAACGGGTGATAGGAATCAAATTAATGAACCCACGGAGAACTTTACATACTTGATATACTGATTTTCTGTGGAAAACGTTTTGAGATGGTCATCAGCATTCCGCTACTGCTCACAAATAACAACCAACATGCAAAAGATGTGTAGGATGGTCATCAGCCTTTACAAGTGACATACAATATCAACCATTGAAAAGACGAAGTCAGATTTATACGTGCAGAAATCAGTCATTAAAGAACGGAAACACGATTCAAAAAAATATAGTACACAATGTGTACTTACATCAGATATGCTCTCAAAAGAAATATCAGCATATGCTTTAAATGATAGGCTGCTGATCCAGACAGTGTTCTGCAATAATTTTTTACACATTAATACTAAAAACCAAAACACGATTTCTTTGCATGATAGAAAGATTATGAACAGTGACGATCCAGGAGCTATGACTATTACAAGTGCAAAGACCCCCAATAATATATGCCAGAAACCACTTATAAAATAACTTAAATATTGATAAGTTGGATAATAATGATATATACTTGGGTCAACAGGTTCAATGGGGAAGCTTTCCGGATATCCCTCTTCCTCTTCTTTAGAAACTCAAATTTACTATTAGAAGACATCATCAGGGCTAACACAAGCTCAGACAGAGTTACAAACTACGAAATCCACTTAAAAGCAAGATAACAAAAAAGATATATACAAAGAATAAACACATCTTTAGCCACTAAGCAACTAGCCAAACATACCAATAGTCATTTATACCTCTATACGTATTATTTGAGAACAGCAACTCTAACTAAAACCTTGAACATCAAAAAAGTGTATCAATGCACAACTCCAAATTGATAATTGCCACAAAATTATATTAGAAGGAGTGGTTGTGGATTGCAAAATTTCAGCTTACGCTCTATAAGCACTTCAAAATAAGTACCTACCAATGTGATTATTGCATAAGCTCATAGCAATCCAAACACTTCGAGACGTATTTTTCACTTTTAACAACACAATATGCATTCCCAAACACCCTCTAACCAAATCCAACTTCATATCAACTCTAAAAAGCAAATTTTCTTTAAATTTAAGTATCTTCTTAGTCCTAATATATCAAAACCTCAATACCAAATTTACATTTAGAAAGACTACTAACTATTCCAACTTGGGGAATAATTTACAGCGCATCCAAACACTCTGTATAGTATGATCCGAAACAATTACTGGTTTTATAATTGGTAATGATAATTATGTAATTTTACATCTACTCTATAAAGTCGTTTTCCTCCGGATTCAACCAACTTACACCTATAATTCAACGGTCAGATTTTCGTTAATATGTTTGAAGCATCAGCCTAAATTGACTTCAACTACAACAAATGAATATCTAATTTTTTTTACTAAAATTCAACATAAGTATCTAATTAGCAGAAAATTCAAAATAATATGTAAACAAAGCATAATCAGTTGTATTATACCTAACTTGATCACGGTGACGACGATTGAAGATGGTTATGGTGATGATGGTGCCGGAGTTAGGGTTTTGGTGGTGGTAGATAACGACGGTGGAGATGATTGGGTTGACGACGGAGTTAGGGTTTCGATTGGGAAAATTACGGTGGTGGTGGTGGTGGTGGTAGATAATGACGGTAGGTGAGAGAGGGAGTATTTTTATTTTTTTATCTCTTGTAGCTTTTTATTTTTGGTGACTTTTTGCGCCTTAAATAGCTCAAACGATAGGCTAAAAAATAGTTATATCCAGGGGATAGCTAGACCACGTTTTATATAGGAAGCGTGTTAGGAAAGTTTATATGTTATACAACAAGCATATGCACTTATATATATATGAAAACTTCTTTTAAACTGCTTCAAAAATAAGCTGATACACTCTGATGTGTTGTTTTGTTCTAAATTAAGCAAAAAGCAGTTGAGCTAATTTGTTTAGAAAATAAACAAATAGGCATTTATAATTGCAATCCCAAACACCCTCTAACTTGTTAGTCTATTACAAATAAGCAGATAGGCATTTGAATAACCAAATATAAGTTACGAGTAGTAGTTCCTACTTAGGCCGAGTGCACGGCAGACTCACATGGAGCCGGGAGTAGCACGGGCCACATACAATTTTAAGTTACGAAGTGTAACTTTTTTTTTTTTTTTTTTTTTTTTTTTTTTTTTTTAATGCGTATTTTTTGGGTACATGTTACCTTCAATTTTACCTAAAATTTCTTTATAGGACGGCTTTAGTACACAAAATCATTAAAAAAATGGTGCAACACCTTTTTAAAAATCTTGGGTCAGTTTCTGGCCGAGTATAATGGTCACTAAAACCCACCACCTCAAAGTCACAATCACATCATCATTCAACATATCGCCGAGCAATCGTAGTGGTGACCACCAAACTCTTAATTAGTGTGAAGGGTTGATGCGCGATCAGTGTTGGACCCCAGACCAAGAGTCAATCAGATTCATTTTAAGAAAAATAGAAAAATACCAAAAATCGTAACCAAAAAATTAAGAACCAAGTTCATTTTAGAAAAACAATATTTTTGACATAAATACGCCCAAATAAATAAATAAAAATCTACGGGATTCTCGTGCGCTCTCAAAAACCTCCCTCGGTCCGCCCCTGCATGTAGGGGTGTTATCGGATCGGGTTATTGGGTTTGTCGGGTCGGGTTTTGAAATTAAAAAAAAAAAGTGGCCCATAACCCGACCCAATTAGAAATTGGGTTAGCGGGTTCGGGTGGGATTCGAGTCGGCTTATGTCGAGTCGGGTGATTCTAGTTGTCGGGTACAAATTGCCATAATCATTGTTATCGTTACTACTACACTTGGTATACCATGTTGTCAAACTGCACATAGAATGCAAAACGATATTTCAAAACTATATGGTCGAACCCAATATTCTTTCAAACTTATATTTCAATACAAATAAAAAAACATTCACGTCACTATAAGTATAAATACATATGTCCTATATAAGTAAGTATAGATTTTGAGTTTTTTCTTGCTTAGAAGAAAGTCTAGGAACGGTCGTATAAATAAGATGATTGTGATCAATTTTTGTAACTATTTGAATGACACTAGGAAGTAATACTCTAACGATAGTTCACTTTTAGTCACCAGTGCATGGCCGCATATGGGCATGTGCAGAGTGATCAACTACACAGAGCCCAATATCAGTAAGGTGCCTCAAATTTGATCCAACATGTATATTAGTATATATCCCAATGTTATAAGAAAAAGCTCATTTGAGTCCAGTTGCTTATGTCCTAATGTTTTGCCAGGATCTTTTTTATTTGTTTTTATGTTAACGTTAGGCTCAAATAGGTAATTTCATTTTTTCTTATTTTTAGAAAGTAGTTTTAGTATTTAATAATATTACCTTATTACTATATATACTAATAGAGCGTCAAATGACGCCATCTCGCGTCACCTTTGCAGCCCACTCACTTTGGGACCAAATTTTAGGCCAAAAAAAAGGCCTAATCTATGACTCGCGTTGACTCGGTGATTCACACAACTCGGACCGATTCCGCGGGTCTCCGTAGCCAAAAGTTTAGATCCACACGGTAAGGGGCGGACCTAGGTATTGACTTTGGGGGGGGGGGGGGGGGGGGCGGTGCCCTCCACGACTCGCCGAAAAAGTTCAGATTTTAGTGTAAAAAAATTTTTTTTGGACCTTTTTATTAAGGTGCACCCCTCCAAAATATCAAATTGCCCCCATCTTGAAGCCAAAAAGGTAAAAACCTTAGTTTTTAGTGTAAAAAATAAAAAATATGACCTTTTTATTAAAATGCATCACGAATTTTATCAAAAAAAAAAAAATTCCCCCGCCTTGGAAAATCCTGGGTCCGCCACTGCACACGGTTTACATCAAAACAAAAAGGTTTTACACAAGTTTTATTATGCAACTGCCGAGTGGTGGTGGTGTCGAGGTGGCGGCGGTGTGGTGTCGACCGGGTACCAAACGAGCTCCAATCGAGCTCAAAAAAGCTCTAGAAATAATAAGGGTGGCTTGATCTACATTTTCGGAAGTTTTGGGAGTCGGTCGGTCGTCCGGCATGTGAAGGAGAGAGGGAGAGGCAAAGGTGTGTATGAGAGAGAGTTATAACTTATAAGTGAGGTGAGAGAGAGAAAAAGAGGTTTATATATGATGGGTAGGGCCAATGGTGGACAAAGGAGAAAGTGGAGGGGCTGCGGCGTAACTGTGGAGCGGAGGGGGTGATGTTGGCAAGTGGGGGAAACTTTTGGAATATTTAATGTGGGACCCATTTAACATACCAAATGGACTCGAAAAATTACGAAACTTGCACCATTGTTTTCGAAATGATTTTTCTAATAAAAACGAGTATAAATAGGCAAAACTTTTACGAAATCAATTTATTTACTAAAGACGCAAACTATGCATATAACACAAACTTTAAGGCCCAATTTTATACTATAATGTACAAATCTTTCACGTGAAGTTTTCACACACTTAGCATTACATAAATGGTTTTGATGTTACTCTATTTTATCTTAGCAATAAGATCAACTCATTATCTGACTTGTTGGTCAGCCTTCTAACATCCACCAAATAAACATATATTTTTATAAAGAAAACTTATAATCTAGTACTAATCATCAAGTAAATTTCATCGTTGAATCCTTTTGTAGCATTTGTAGCTACTTAAATGAAAAATAAAAGACCGTAGCACACTTTCGTTATTGACATATGTCAAAATGATTGGATGAGATACTGAAAGAGAATAAGTGAAATACACGTGTGATCCTTTGAGAAGAGATCATTCACACGTCAAAAGTTTTCTACATATCAAATGATCAATCCTAACCAAGAAACGGACTGAGGATTTGTAAAAGGGTGTTGCACAAAATAAATGTTGGCTAACTAAAGTTAAATCATAAAAAATGAAAGTAGCAAAAAAAAAATTGGAAGTTGCACATACCACAAAAAAAAAAAAAAAAAGCAATTTTAAAATCTTTTTGCACTTCCTAACCTAAAATCGGGTGTATCCCGTGCCACACCGGCATACATGTGAGTCCGTCCATGTCCTAACTACGTACTCAATTTTTATATTAAATAACAAACTCACTTTCACCCCCTTTTAATATATATATATATATATATATATATATATATATATATATATATATATATATATATATATATATATATATATATATATATATATATATATATATATATATATATAAACAATATCTTTTAAACCATTAACCATTAAGAGAAAAATTACACTATCGTGATGAATATTTAATTATTTTTTAATAGAATATACTTTCGATAAAAAAATGTCACGTTTTTCAATTTTTTATAATTCTCGTTATTAAACTTGCATTAGAAATCACATGTGATTCAACATTAATTTGAATATTCTAATATTTAAACATGTATTAAAATGTACAAAATTTTAGATATTTCACCATTTTTTCCAAAAACTAGACATTGATAGCTTTCCAACCATTTATAACACATTATATTTCGAATTGTAGATTAGTGCTTTTTATCACTTGTGACTATAAAAGTTTCATAAATAAACTGCTATAATCTATAATTGAAGTACAATATGTGATATATGATTTAAAAGTCATGAATGTATGTTTTCCATTGCAAAAAATGGTAAAAGTTTGTTATTTATACACATATACTTATGTCAATTTTAGTATAGTTGTTTAGTGTGCAACTTCCATTTTAGTGTTAAATCACATGTGATACGTTATGCGAATTTTAATATTGAAAAAAAACATGAAGAAAACATACAAAAACGAAAAAACATAATTTGTTGAAAGTATATGAATGTGCTCATATATTAAAAGATAATAAATGCTCGTCGCGACGATATAATTTGTTTTGCCTAACGATTAACAGTTGATAAGATATATAAATTATACAAAAGATGGGTATAATTGCATTGTTTAATTAAAATATCAATTAATCTCTTCAATTACAACAAATGAACATCTAGTTTTCTTACTAATTCAAGTATTAATAAGCACATGATCAACTGTAAACAACATAACTACTAATAATTAAGCACATAAAATTTTCTTACTAAAATTCAACTATTAATAAGCACATACAGAGCTGTAAACAACATAAGTATCTAATCAACAGAAAATTCAAAATAATATGTAAACAACACATAATCAGTTGTATTATATCTAACTTGATAATGGTGATGACGATTGAAGACAGTTACGGTGATGACGGTGCCGGAGTTAGGGTTTCGGTGGTGGTCGATAATGACGGTGGAGGAATTACGTGAGAGAGGGACAAAGTCTTTACTTTTAGTGACTTTTTGTATGTTTATTGGGTAAAAATTTATGACTTTTTGTATTTTTATTGTTTTTATCTTGTTGCTTTTTATTTTTGGTGACTTTTTGTATGTTTATTGAGTAAAAAATTTAGTGAGTATTTGTCATAAATTTTGTGGTCTACTAGTGTACAAATCTATGTGTATGATAGTTTCATGTGAAGTTCGTCACACACTTAGCATTTCATAAATGGGTTTGATGTTAATCTATTTGATCTTAGCAATAAGATCAACTCATTATCTGACTTGTTGGTAATGGTGCCGTGTGTAATTATCAAGTCTCTGTCTTACTATAGGGATTAAGATTCATCCTAATCTCACAACTTGGAAAACAAATCAAATAATATCTCTCCCATCTTCTCTCTTAAAAATCGGTCGAACAAACACCCCTCTCTAGGGTTTCGGTTTTGTTTTTCTAAGATTGACAAAGGGTTGTGCTAGACAAGATCATGACGTATAAATAACTAGCATTCAGGTGATACATAGTGGTGTGTAGTGTGGATATCTATAGAGGCAGTCTCCTTTGATTGCTCTAAGAGGTTTATTGTAACAACCATGATTTTAGCAGGTTAGTTAGACTTGTAGCTTCGAGATTAATCTAACTTTGTTTGGTGTGTTTGGGTAGTTATATGGGTGTTATTGTGTGTTATAGTGCGGTTAGTATTTGAGTTAGCACTAAATCCCTTCACGTTGTGGTTGTTATTGTGATTTTTGATGATGTTGATTTTGGGAAAGTTCATTTTGATCACCTATGTGGTGTGGAATTGACTAGTGTATATTTGGTGTTTTGAGTTTTGCGTAACGAGACTTCGTTCAAGTTATTGAGCGTTAGTAAGTTACGGGGACGTTGTTTTTGTGAGGAAATGCTTATGGAGTGTGTAAAAATCTATTTTTGGAAACTTTATTTCGAAAATGAATATTTACCGGTTTGTCGTAAAATTAAGGTTTATCGCGAAAGACGTTAGGTTTTGTTATGTGAATACATAAAATATGAAAAGTATGAGGTTTTGAATGTAATAAATTAATTAATATATATATATATATATATATATATATATATATATATATATATATATATATATATATATATATATATATATATATATATATATATATATATATATTATAGGGGGGGCGGCCGATTTAGGGAGTTAGGGGGGAAAAAGGAAACCAAATTTGATACCAAATACAACTCTAAGCCTTAGGGATTATCCAAATTAATTATAAATACAAAATCAAAACTCCCCTATCCCTTTTTCCTGCATCATAAGTCGACACAAAGGGGGATCCAAGAAGAAGAATTAGGGTTTCATAATTGTCTAGCAAAAATCAAGAATCAAGGTAAAATCTTTAACCTTTATGTGTAATTAATCAATTATTGTTATGATTCATGTAATAATTAATATGATGGAATCTAGGGTTTATATACTTCTGTAAATTATTGAAGTAAAACATGTTAGGATGATTAGATGTTAATATTATGGTTAATGGTTAAAGGAATTGAGCGTAAAACATGCTAGTTATTGAGTTAGGGTTTGGACAGATTTGTAAGGCTGTAAAGATGTGAGTGTACATAACAGATGGTTATGAGTTAGATCACAAATTTTAGGTCTAAATTGTATTATAATGAAAGAGCTTTCCAAAAAGTCCAGCCACGATCAATTTTGAGGTCGAGAAGTCGGTCTTTTGATTTTTCTTTGTTAAGGTGTCAAAGCTGTCAAACCGGACAGATTTTGGGTAAACGTTTGAGGTTGGTATGTGGTTGTAAAAGTGGTATTTTGATTTGGTCTTCTGGAATAGTTAAGTTTTAGGTTATATTAGACTACCACGAAGAGGATTCGCGATAAAAACTTGTGGAAGTAATTATTAAAAATCAAAACTTTTTGGTGTGCGTTCAGATCCGAATTTGAGTAGTTGACAAGTTTGAATTTTCTATGAGTACTTGTGTGTGTATTTGGTCCATGGCCTTCTGGGATTAGCTTCTATGCTTATGAGAGACCATGGTAAATTTTTGGTGTGAGTTGGTAAGCTTTATTTGTCGTGATTTCATGTGAGTGAATGTACTCAAAAATTCTGCGTTTTCTGAGTTTTAGAGTGTAAGGGATTTAGTGAGTTTTTAGTTATGGTAGTGGTTAGTGTGGTGTCTAGGAGATCCATGGTGGGTCATATAAGTCTTAGACATCCATCATATGTGTATTACATGGGTTGTAGCTTTTCGCTTGACCTTGTGTAATGTGGATTATTTTTGTGTATTGTTTTGTGGAGCTGCGGAGTTTAAGGTGAGTTCATAGTCCCATATTTTTACTTTGTTTTAAACTTGGGATGGGAATGATGCTTGTCTTAAATGTTTTGAATTACTGTGATTATGTGTGTGGTATTAAAGAGCTTGGACTTATAATGTTATCGTATGCATGCTATGTGTGGTTATTTGTTTGTGTGGAAGTATATGGGATCCAATTAGGAGGATGTTATCTTGTTACTCGCGCATGCGACCTAATTGATGTTTGATATGTTTGATGGGATCCAATTAGGAGGATGTTATCTTGTTACTCGCGTATGAGTCCTAATTGATGATTATGGGATCGGAGGACACGAGCCGTCCTGTTGTAATGAATATGGGATCGGGGGACACGAGCCGTCCTATTGGTTGCCTTATGAGTGTTGTTGCCTTTGTGTGTTGATATTAACTTGCAAATACATGTAGCTATATGATAACTGTAATTTATTTGTCCAGCTATATTTTGTAATCATAGTGAATTCGGTTGCCTTGTGTGTTGAGTCTCAAACCTATGAATCTCACCAACGTTATGTTGACATTTTAAGCATCATTTTCAGGTGAGCATTCTAAGGCCAAAGTTGAGGGCAGCAATTAGGCGAGACTTAGTTGCATGGAGACTTACTTATGTTTTGGGATTTGATTTTATTTGGATTTGGATATAATACATTTATGTTTTATGTTTGGTACTTTCAAACTTATTGAAGTTACCTTTTGGATTTTATTTTGTTTATTTTTGGGTATTGTTACAACACTGTGTGTTGGTACATTGCTCTATTCGTGTGCATGTAGTTGTTCTCTATGTTGACACCAGGTGTTGTGATGATATCCATGAAGTTACACCCGCGCGTTTCTGCCGTGGCGGGGTGTGACAGATTGGTATCAGAGCCTTGGTTATAGAGAATTAGGTGGTTTAACCTAGACTATAGCTTATGAGTCCCTCATGTAGTTGCATTTAGGACCTATGTGTAAGTATATTATCTTACATGTCTATTTTCCTAAATTATGAGTTATTTTATTGCGTTTTTGAACGTCTATCGAACCCTGTACTTAGCATCATGTGTGTGTTATTTATAGAATGGCACCTCCTGCAAGAAAGACGCTTCGTTGGGCTACTGTAGTTGCTAAGGGACGCAAGAGAGTTGGGAAGATGAAGAGAACCAACAGGAGGATATTGGTCCCCGCTAGCATGGTACCATGTGTGATTGAGGAGAAGATGACACTGGAGAATGTGAATGGGGAATTGGTGGAGAGATATAAGACAAAGGTAGCTGATAAGGAAAGCTTCACCACCAAGTACCCGTTCAAATGTCCTCAGTTTTTGGAAGATGATGGGGGAGTATGGGCTAGACCCCGAGGATTGTATGATTTTGTCGATATGATAGATGAAGAGTTGAGAGATCGTGAGGATGGTTTTGCAAGACATCCTCTACCACAGAATCATGGAAATAAGAATGGGTGGGTGAGCGAGGAGGAGGAAGTGGATTCAGACTTAGAGTCCACTGCACGTACACCGTTTTAGATCTTAGATAGGACTCGAACTGCGTACGACTTGTTTTAATGTTTTATGGTTTTGTTGAGTTGTTTTTTCATTGATTGTATGTTGGAATGCGAATTCCTTTGGATTTTTGGGATTTATCCCGTGTTTTAATGTCACAACTCGTAATTTCATGTCCTTTTTCACATGTCGAAATTTCATTTTTATTTCGGGAAGTTACTATTCATCAGTTACTATTCACTATTACTATTCACTTTCACTATTCATCTCCGAAATTTTTATTTCATATTCTCGTAAGTTAAACTATTTTAACGATAATCCGAGAGTTTGACGCTCGTCGGATCATTTCTGCAAAAATCACGAAGCCGTGTCCGAGATTTACTTTTGGGTTTAAACGTCGTTCTAGCATCCTGATATGTCCATAAAACATTATAAACGATAGAAATATGAATTTCTATCATTTTACGACAATTCTAAAAGTTTTGGAATTTTACGTTTTTCAGTTCAGCGTTTTACGCGAATTACGCGTTTTAAACCCGCGTTTCCAGTTTTACCAGCGTTTAAGCAACCCGATGGAACTTACCATTCATTTTATATTTTATTATGGGGTATTTTGACAAGTTTAGTCATTCTTTCAAGTTTCATATTTTTAAGATACCCGGATTTACGTTTCGAGATTTAAAACTTTACGGTTAGCGATTAACGGAACCAAAAACAAGTTTCCTACATACTCATCAACCATGTGCAGCCCCCCTCACCATGTTACTTCCACTTGACCCTTTATTTACCATTATGCCATTGGATTAGATATTTTCATACAAAAACACAAATAACACATTTATATTCATTTCAAGAATCAAAGTCAAGGTTTTCTCTCGTTCTTCCTCCCTAGCCACAACCCAAAATAAAAACCAAGGAAAGATCCATCAATTTTTGAAGATCAAGTGTTAATCAAGCTCTACTTTCTTTTCTTGTTAGGGTTTTGTGATAAAAACCTAGGTTTCTTAATCCATTTCTCATCAAACTCCATATATATCCAAGTAAGCTTCAAGTAATTTTTTTTTATCATCTCATACTTTCATTTCACTAGTTACATGATGTATTTTCAAGTTATTTTGGCAAAGCATACAAGTAGTTATGTTATATATACCACTTTTCAAGTATTTCTTAATTATTATGAGATTATAATTAACCTATGATTATCCCCATGAAACCCACCAAGGTTGGTGATGTTTAGGACCCCATGACACCCTAAGAAGGTCTATGGTATGATTTAGTAATTGTGGAGTTGATTGGAGTGGATTTGGACAAGTATTAAACTAGAAAAATGAATTTTAACCACTATATAAATGTTGCTGTCCCATTTTGTAAAATACAGAAAACTCAGGGGTTTCCGGGTAACAATGGGCTAGAGAATCAGAAAATACTTTCAAAAACGAAGCAGTGGGCGAAAGAACGGATTAAAACAAGTTTATAACGAAGGAGATATGATTTTTGCAAGTTTAACGACGAAAACTATTTTCTTAAAATTGTACTTGCTGTCCCACGATTTTCAAGGGCAAATCTGAGGTGTAAAACTTGATCTAGCCATCCCGACTTATCAAAACTATATTAGTATGTTGTCCCACGATTCCGGGGATATAAAGAACGTAGAAAACGAGCTTATAACGACCAAGATATACACGTTTCAAAATCGACGAAACTCTATTTATTTCCATCAGCTTTTTAGCAAAATATTACCAAGTATAGAAAAACAGTTTTTGTAATACATCATGTTGAGATCCAATTTACTCATTGATAAACTCATTTCTGGAAAATTTACATCATTGACAAAGAGTTAGTTCACCCAGCCTAGTTTTCAAAACATCCAACCGTTTGTCAAAAGGATTTACAACGAATAACTTATGGTCTTTCAAACTTTCCCGAAAACTGCACAGAATCTGCCGAAACAGCCCAAACACCTTACTTCATGACTATTTATCTTTATGATCGAAACCCGTATGGACAAACTTCAGTTCTATGACTTTTTAGTTAAGGTTAAAATCTTTCTAAAACTACTGAGCTTCTTTCCTAACTCTTAATATTCACTATTTCGCGACTAGTTTTACGAGGCCAATTGGGACATATTTTCAAATAATGAAAATGTTATACTTTGCGACAAAAATTTTATAATTGCCGATAGAACACCAAATAAGGATCGTGGAGTATCGTTTCAACATATATACTTGGAAAGTAGTTTTTATAACTAAACGAGACATCAACATGTATTTCAACGATAAACCTTATTTTCAAATTACACGAGTGGTATCGATAACATACGTAGTTGCATGTGGAGCATCATTTCATTTCTTACATTAGATCATATCATTCATATTAGGTTGCGGTTAGAGATCGTGCCTCATTTTTGTGTATCCACTTTTGTCATCATAGCCATCGCACCATGTGAGTCTTAGCCCCTACTCTTTTAATTGTTTTGTAAACTCATTGGGGGAGAATACATGCTCGTTTTACTTAAACACATTACTCGCTTTACATGGTTGATTACCTGCATTTCATTGGTATGTTTGATTACCTGCATTTCATGGGATTGTCATCATTGTTTATATAACCTCATTGTTAAAATTGTTTATATAGCGGTTTTGCTACACTTATCTTTGAATTGAGATTCAAGCATTATTTTGTTCACACAAACCAAAACACATTTGGCAGTGGGTTGTAAACACACAGGTTACAAGTCTCTTATGGTGGGACTTGGAACTGAGTGGATTTACGATGCCTTTGCTGGGACATCTTCATCCATATGCATTACATTCTTTCTCACAAGACTCTATGAACTCACCAACCTCGTGTTGACACTTTAGCATGTATTTTCAGGTTTTAAGCAATGGCACTCTACTGGAGGTTTTTGGCAGGGCATGGCATGGTCATAGAAGACTCTGATTATTCATATAGGGACCATTTTAATGTATTTTTAAAGGCCTACTTACGCACTACTTTTAACATTGTAAATTCAACATTTTTGATTAAACTATTCTATATGATTCAAGTGAAAACCATTTTTAGATTTGTGTTGTGATACCGATTGAGTTACACCCCAGCTGCATGTATGCTTCCGCTGGACCCGATTATGGGGGTGTGACATTTAATGAGAAGCCTTGGGCGAGTTTGGATACTTGTGGTGTGTATATTATGTGTATATTGGGAGTATATTTTGGTTAGTTTTGATTGTGTGCTATTTGTTATAAGATGTTACTATTGTTAGATGTGGCTTTGGAAGTAAGTACACATGTGAAAGGATACATCTAAAATTGTGGGTGGCCAACACAATTATAAATGTATCACGACATATGTGGACTTACAGCCAATGTTACATTGAATCAATGGTGATATGCTTATGTGTGGTAGAGTTGAGTTTGTTTGGTTATATGATTGAGAGTGTTTCATGTGATGGGAGGTAGATGATTGAGTAGGATTATGGAGATTGTAGAATCTTGTGAATGGTCTCTAATGGTTCTATTGTCCTGCGTGTTTAGGAAATGGCGCCAAGGAAACCAAGACGACCTATCACTAAGTCACCTATGAGTGGAGCTTACCGGACACCGAAGAAGTCCGGGAAGTCGACACCTATTATTGGGGATAGCAACCCTATCTTCCAGCAAATGATCAACCAGTAGCTAGAAGCTTTAATGCCTGAGCTTGTGACTCAATTGAGTGCGCAGATAGGCAGTGGGGCTCATCCTGATGGTGCTGGAAGTGGAGGAGGCGGAAATAATGGGTGCACTTACAAGGAGTTCGTGGCCTGTAAGCCTAAGGAATATGATGGAAAGGGTGGTGCAATTGTACTTACCCGATGGATAGAGAAAATGGAGTCTGTGATGGATATAAGTGGGTGTAATGAGGTTCAGAAAGTTAAGTATGCGGTTAATTCTTTGATTAACAAAGCGTTGACCTGGTGGAACACGCAACTTCAGGCTAGGGGACGAGCTGCGGCTTTGGGTATGACTTGGGAGGACTTCAAAACCTTAATGACAGAGGAGTTTTGCCCAGTCAATGAGCTGCAAAAGTTGGAAGACGAGTTGTGGAATCATACTATGGTTGGACTTAATCATATGGGGTACACTGATAGGTTTCATGAGTTAGCTAGGATTGGTTCCACAGATTCGTTCGATAGTTAGGGCGACTGAGCCGACCACACTTCTAAGTGCTATTCAAAAGGCTGAGGCACTGACGGATGAAGCAGTTAGGAGTGGAACACTGGCAAAGTCGGGAGAGAAGAAGCGAGAGGAAGTTGATACTACTAAGACAACTAGTTTTAGTGGTGACAATAAGAAAGCAAGAAAAGGAAAGGGGTTCGTAGCAACGGATCCTATGAAGGCAGCGGGTTATGAGGGAACAGTTTCTACGGCTATGACTGGTAATATTTAGAAGAGGGGATATGTTGGTAATGCCCCTAGGTGTGCTAAGTGTAGTGGTAATCATCCTGAGAATACTCCATGTCGTGTGTGTTTCAGGTGTTGCAAACCTGGGCACTTTGCTAGGGAATGTCGTGCGGTGATTACTCAAGCGACTCCAATCAACTCGATTGGCGCAGGGGTTTATCGCAGGGCATGCTATGAGTGCGGTAGTGTTGATCATCTGCGAAACTGGTGTCCCAAAATTGTTGGAATGTTTGGACGGCCTGGGAATCAGTTGGCTATTGAAGGAGGACAAGGACAAGGGTTTAATAGAAATGCAGCTAAGGGAAAGGCATTTACTATGAATGCAAGCGAGGCGCGCCAAGACCCGAATGTTGTTACTGGTACGTTCTCTCTCAATGGTCATTATGCTACTACGTTATTTGATACGGGTGCGGACTATTGTTTTGCTACTACTGAATTTGCTAGAATATTGGGTGTTAAGTTTAGTGAACTTAGACCTAGTATTTTGATTGAAATAGCTAGTGGTATAGAAATAGAAGTTGATAAAGTTATTCGTGAGTGCGTTATCGTGTTAGAGGGTGTTGCGTTTAAGATTGACTTAATACCCTTAGGACACGGTAGTTTTGACGTGGTAATAGGGATGGATTGGTTGGCTAGGCATAAAGCTGAAGTAATATGCTATGAGAAGGAGGTTCGAATTCCACTAGAGAGTGGTGGTGTGCTGCGAGTACAAGGAGAAAGCGTGGAGAAGAGTTCGAAATCCCTTTTGAGTGTGATGAGGCGAAAAATGATCCGTTTTTAGGGGGTCATTTAAGCCCGAATTTGAATTTATTTGATCAAATATTGCCCTAAATCGTTCCTTTTGTGATTTTAGGTATTTTGGGAGTGAAATCTGGAAAAGGAAGCAATTCGGACGTTTTTGGAGCATAAAAGTGAAGAAAACGCCAAAGTCTTAATTTTCCATGCTGGGAACAGTAGGTGACGGCGTCAAGAGCAACTCCCTGACGGCGTCAAGAGCAAAATTCCATGACGGTCCAGTAGAGATTTGACGGCGTCATGAAGGTAGGGCGTCAAGAGTAAAAGTCATGACGGCCTGGAAATGATTAATACTTGACGGCGTCAAATGTAGATCAAGGCAGTCCGAGATTAGTTTTGGCGGCGAGGTGACGGCGTCACCTAATTGGTCTTGACGCCGTCAGACCCTTTTTTCTATATATAGTTTTCTAATTTTTCACATTTAAAGAGAGAAGTTTTGGGAGAAACCCTAAGTACGATTTTGGTGTAACTTTACAGGTTTTTCAAGGGTTCCAACCCCTTGATACCTTGCATGTTTAATCAAGATAAGTGTTCTTTTAATTCAATCAATATGTCTATGTGTTGGTTGTCTATATCTTGTTCTTGTCTTAATTCCATCATGCTAGGCTAGATCTATCTTGTGTTTGCTTAGATCTAATGAAACCTAGATGTTGATTATGTGTTGATTACTTGTTTATTCTTGTCTTGGATGAATGATTTATATGTTAGGCTTAAGAAAACTGGCAGATCTCCAATTGGTAACATGCTTGAACGTCTTAAGAAACATGAACCGACGTGCACTAGGTCTTTATTGGTTGTATTTAATGCATGAGCCACTGTTTACAATCCCTATAGTTGTGTTGGGCATGGTGTAGGAGGAGATAAGAGCTCATAGAATTGGGGAGTTAAGTGTGCCACCCCATGAATGGTATTAAGGAATACGATCCGTCATCCATGCAATTATAACAAGTAATTAACGTGTAAAAGATGTCTAGGGAGTAATGAAATCTAAGTAAACACATTTTCTCCACATACTGCTCACAACTTTAGTATAAATTAGTTTATTTTCATTTTTAGTATTTTATTTTGATTGCATCTTAGTATTGGGTTAGTTGAATAGCAACTAATTCCGCCCAAATCCTTCAAACCCGAGATTTTAAATTGCTTTCTAAAAAATATAAAAACACAAAAATAATCTTCCCTCATCTTTAGAACTAGTATTTCGGTTTTCTAATCCTAGCGAAACTATTCCTAAGCTGAACGATCAATCCCCCGGTACTTGTCACTATACTATACTACAACGATCAGGTACACTGCCTGGTGGGGGTTGTAAGCTTCTCAAGATCCCTTGAGAGGTAAAGCCTGGTGCGATTCCCACTCATCAAGTTTTTGGCGCCACTGCCGGGGAATAGTTATTGTCTAGGTTAGAATTTCTTTGTATTAGGTCTACTTGCTAGATTCCTTTCTAGTAAGATTTTATTTTTATTTTTAGGTTATCTTTAGTCTATCTTTTTCTTTGTGCCCTTTGTTTGTAAAACCATTTTCATTTGTCTTTATGGCGGATGAGATTCCATTTAGATCATTAACAATAGAGGAACAATTAGTTTACTCGGATAGATTTGCTTCCTGTTGTTCCAATGAATTTTTAAGTGATCTTAGATATATACAAGAAGAGATGAGTGTAAAGTTTGATAGGTTTGATGAGTTATGCGCATGTGTGGCCTATATTAAACAATCATTGTTATGATCAATTCCTTTTAGTAAGACCCTTTGGAAAAAATTTGAGGAAAGCCTCCTAACAGTGAACCATGAGTTCAATGAATTGATGGGTTTGTATGCATCACAACTTGAGGAAACAATTAAGGAGGATTTAGCCGAACATGATCATATTGAGCAAAAAGATGAATCCTTTAGGAAAATTGAACATTGTAATCAAGTTATTGAGGAAGGTTCTTATGAATCAGACTTAGAACTTGAAATGGCTAGAGAATGATTTGAGATACTTAGGAACATGTTTAGGTTAGATTCTACTAAAACACGTGATGAGGATATAGGTGATGTTGAGAAAAGGAAGGATGAGGTAAATAACACAAACCTACAAAGTACCCCACAACTCCCACCATCACTTGAGGAATACACACCACCTGTGACCTACCCGGAAGAAGTAGAAGAGACTTTAGGAACCCCAATAGAGGTAGAACCTTTGAACCAAACACAACTAGAGGATATAGGTTTGAATACTTATAATGATAACCTTACTCTTAGTTTTAGGGAAGTTCCTAGTTTTGATGAATCGGAGCCTCAACCAAAACCGTTACCTAATCTTCCATCCTTGGATGAAAATTTAGGAATTGAAATAGGTTCCGATCCACCCATCAAACCATATAGTCCGGGTAGTCTTAGGACAAAGGTAGTGGACTCTAAGCCTTGTAGAGAGGAAGCCAATATAGGAGTGGAAAATGACCTTACATGCTTACATCACCCATTTATGATTGATCATAAGAAACATTATGGGTTTAAACCAGGTTTATTAGGTCAAGATGGATTCCCAACTAGGAGTCTCTCGAAGTTGATAGAAGATGATCCCTTTCTAAGAGAAAATCTTAATCCGCCCACTAACCCAATTGAATTAGGTAAGGTTATGATGATAGGAGCACAGCTCTTTGAGCATATAATTCATCCACCACTCTTTCCTCACATGGCATATTTCCAACCTAAGGGTGTGTATCGCTACTTCCACCCGCACTTAATCCTAAGTGTAGGGAAAACCTCCCCTATTTCCATTAAATAAGGGTAGAGTCAGGCTCGTGACTCGAACAAAAACAAGCGCTTCTTGGGAGGCAACCCATGTTTTGTGTGATTTTATTTTTGTTTGTTTGTTATTTGCTTCCGTATGCATGCTTTATTTTTATTGTTGGTTGATCATGTTTCTAAATTAAATAGTGGAAATACTTTACTTTGTTGTTTTGGCCTAGTCTTAACTCCACCTAAAAGTATTTTTGCGAAAGATAAGTGTAAGGGGAAACCCCAAATATGTTTTCTAGAAACAAACCGATCATGATTCTCCACAATATTAAATGAACATGTATATTCGTATTTGTTAGAGTCAAATGTTTGTATTGAGTCATAATGAAGTTTTGCAGGATTTTCCAGGAAGTAGGACCAAGTTTTTCCAGAAATTTTCCGGAAACTTAACATAAGAATTTCTGCAGGTCAATTCTGACGGCGTCAGGAGTTTACTCTTGACGGCATCAGGTGTAAAAATCTGGAAATTTTACCGGTTTTGTTTTTCTAACGGAGTCTTATGGTTTTTGTGAATTATTAAGTTTTATAATCTCCAGGAGATCTGCAAACTTCATTCCACAAGCATTATATCTTATCTTGTTTTCTAGGATTTAGTAACTTATATAGGATGCCGCCGATTTTATGCGAGGTTGTCTTGTCTATTTTATCAGGTTTTACAGGTTATGTATGACAAGAAGATGATTTATATTCTGAAAGGGAAGCTTTGATTGTTCATTTTCTTGGAGGAAGATTTAACCTGGCCACCTTATTATCCATACCGAGCGAATCAGGGGAGTATTTGATTTCATTCTTTTTACTTATTTCACTTTTACATTCTTTACTTGAACATTGGGGACGATGTTCATCTTAAGTGTAAGGGGAGGGTAAAAAGATGATACCTTACATATGCACTTTCGCTTGAGTTTGTTTTGTTTAATGGTAGATGTGTAATAAAACTATGAGAAATACTTGTTAGTGCAATTTTAGCGCCAAATTTAAAATTTTTTACAACATTTAGGAGTGAAACTTTAGCCATAGCAAGCGTCTCATGGATAGGAGATTGTATGACTAGCACATAACCGTATATTCAGAAAAATTTTCCACCCAAATATGTGAGGTTCGCCTTTAGATTTGATTGGAAAAGCATTTACTATTAGTGCTTATGAGTGTACCGGTAGCATTTAGATTCTAGAACTTGCGTTAGTGATGCATCCTGAGACCGCTAGTAAGACTACATTCGTGTAGTAGGATTTACTACATGATAAGAGGCATTAGGATTACCCTTGTGTTAAACCCGTATTATAATTACTTGACCATTTAAGTCATATTACTTGGCTAGTTAAGTCAACTAATTTTTCCCACACTCTTAGCGTTGTACTCATTTTTAGTACACGATACCCCTAGTACACCCCTCCGAGCCTATCTTTTCGTTTCTAACTTTAAGCATCTTACTTAAAGGAAGAATTTGTTACACCCCACTTAAATGTTCAACCAAATCGCCTTAGCCTTCCGTGTATGCGCTCATTTTTAGTGCATTATTGTTATTTGTTAAACCCTAAGTTAACTTTCTAATTGATTACATGGTTGCTAAGTCGAGTCATATCCTTGTACATATTGTTTTGGGACGATTGGAACTCATGGGTAAGTACTTATGTTATGGAGAAATGGGGAAGAACATCACTTATTACCCCCATATGTACGTTAATCTTAAAAGTGCTCCAAGTGTTTTGATTTTCTTAATTCGAGTCATTAGTTTAGTTTATTGTAAAGTATGTAAAGATTCAAGTGTAAGGGGAACGTTCATTCCCTATGATGTATTATTTTGGATGGTAGGGTAAGAGTGTATGCAAAAAAAGAAAAAAAAAAAAAAAAAAAAAAAAAAAAAAAAAAAAAAAAATCAAGAAAAAGAAAAAAAAAATAGAAAAAGAAAAAAAAAACATACGGACTACCATCCCTTTTTATTCTATGTTTATTTTATGTTTTTGTTATTTTTCATTTATTAGCTTAAGTCGAGTCTAGTCTTGGCTTAGCAACGCCACATTGTACATGTAATTGACTAAGATTGTTAACTCGCCACCAGAAAAACTTCCTTTATCCAACAAAACCGTGTATTTCATATCTCTACACCTAACGTTACAACCCTTTAAAAGACCTCTTTGATAGTTTATCCTAGGTGCTTACGCCATGTGGTGGAGGTTTGATCCTTTCCCAAGCCTATGGTAGTCTATTTTGCTATGACAGGTAGTGAGAGATATCTTCCGTTTCTATTTTGTAATTTACATTTTATTACACCCGAGAGATGTGAGTATCTAAACACTATTTGTAAGGTGCTAGTGTATGACCTCCGTGCTTGTCTATTGGTCTTTAGTGGAACGATTATTTGTTGTAATTACTTTTATATTAGTGTTAAATGACCCCTAACTTGTATTTTGAGTAGAATAAAAGCGCATTTGCTTGAGGACAAGCAAATCTCAAGTGCAAGGGTATATGATGAGGCGAAAAATGATCCATTTTTAGGGGGTCATTTAAGCCCGAATTCGAATTTATTTGATCAAATATTGCCCTAAATCGTTCCTTTTGTGATTTTAGGTACTTTGGGAGTGAAATCTGGAAAAGGAAGCAATTCAGACATTTTTGGAGCATAAAAGTGAAGAAAACGCCAAAGTCTTAATTTTCCATGCTGGGAACAGTAGGTGACGGCGTCAAGAGCAACTCCCTGACGGCGTTAAGAGCAAAATTCCATGACGGTCCAGTAGAGATTTGACGGCGTCATGAAGGTAGGGCGTCAAGAGTAAAAGTCATGAAGGCCTGGAAATGATTAATAATTGACGGCGTCAAATGTAGATCAAGGCAGTCCGAGATTAGTTTTGGCGGCGAGGTGACGGCGTCACCTAATTGGTCTTGATGCCGTCAGACCTCTTTTTCTATTTATAGTTTTCTAATTTTTCACATTTAAAGAGAGAAGTTTTGGGAGAAACCCTAAGTACGATTTTGGTGTAACTTTACAGGTTTTTCAAGGGTTCCAACCCCTTGATACCTTGCATGTTTAATCAAGATAAGTGTTCTTTTAATTCAATCAATATGTCTATGTGTTGGTTGTCTATATCTTGTTCTTGTCTTAATTCCATCATGCTAGGCTAGATCTATCTTGTGTTTGCTTAGATCTAATGAAATCTAGATGTTGATTATGTGTTGATTACTTGTTTATTCTTGTCTTGGATGAATGATTTATATGTTAGGCTTAAGAAAACTGGCAGATCTCCAATTGGTAACATGCTTGAACGTCTTAAGAAACATGAACCGACGCGCACTAGGTCTTTATTGGTTGTATTTAATGCATGAGCCACTGTTTACAATCCCTGTAGTTGTGTTGGGCATGGTGTAGGAGGAGATAAGAGCTCATAGAATTGGGGAGTTAAGTGTGCCACCCCATGAATGGTATTAAGGAATACGATCCGTCATCCATGCAATTATAACAAGTAATTAACGTGTAAAAGATGTCTAGGGAGTAATGAAATCTAAGTAAACACATTTTCTCCACTTACTGCTCACAACTTTAGTATAAATTAGTTTATTTTCATTTTTAGTATTTTATTTTGATTGCATCTTAGTATTGGGTTTGTTGAATAGCAACTAATTCCGCCCAAATCCTTCAAACCCGAGATTTTAAATTGCTTTCTAAAAAATATAAAAACACAAAAATAATCTTCCCTTATCTTTAGAACTAGTATTTAGGTTTTCTAATCCTAGCGACACTATTCCTAAGCTGAACGATCAATCCCCCAGTACTTGTCACTATACTATACTACAACGATCAGGTACACTGCCTGGTGGGGGTTGTAAGCTTCTCAAGATCCCTTGAGAGGTAAAGCCTGGTGCGATTCCCACTCATCAGAGTGCGAAGAATGGATAACTCAAAGTGGGGGATATTCCAGTTGTATGTGAGTTTTCGGGCGTTTTTCCTGAGGATTTGTCCGGATTACCGCTAATACGACAGGTGGAGTTCCGTATTGAGTTAATTCCTGGAGCAACGCCGGTAGCAAAAGCTCCTTACCGATTGGCACCTACGGAGATGCAGGAGTTGGCTGCACAGTTGAAAGAACTTCAGGATAAGGGGTTTATTCGACCTAGTCATTCTCCGTGGGGAGCGCCTGTTTTGTTCGTTAAGAAGAAAGATGGTTCGTTTAGAATGTGTATTGATTATCGAGAGTTGAACAAGTTGACGGTGAAGAATCGGTATTCTTTACCTAGAATTGATGATCTTTTCGACCAGTTGCAGGGTGCTAGATTTTTCTCAAAGATAGATCTGCGATCTGGCTATCATCAGTTAAGAGTGTATGAGGAGGACATTCCCAAGACAGCTTTTAGAACTCGTTATGGACACTTTGAATTTACGGTTATGCCATTTGGGTTGACTAATGCACCAGCGGTATTCATGGATTTGATGAATCGTGTATGTAGGCCCTATTTGGATAAATTCATAATTGTGTTTATCGACGATATTCTGATTTACTCTAAGTCGAAGGAAGAGCATGGGGAACATCTGAGGTTGATACTTGGTTTGTTGGAAAATGAGAGATTGTACGCTAAGTTCTCTAAATGTGAATTTTGGCTGCAAGAGGTGCAATTTCTGGGTCATATAGTGAATAGTAAAAGTATACATGTAGATCCTAGCAAGATAGAAGCGGTCAAGAATTGGAAGGCTCCTACTACACCTTCTGAGATACGCTCATTCTTAGGACTGGCAAGGTATTATAGGAGATTTATAGCAAATTTTTCAAAGATTGCTAAGCCTCTTACTATGTTGACTCAGAAGAATAAAAAGTATGAGTGGGGAGATGAGCAAGAAGTGGCTTTTCAGACATTAAAGGATAGTTTGTGTAATGCACCTATTCTGACTTTACCTGATGGGTCAGATGATTTTGTGGTATATTGCGATGCATCGAATCAAGGATTGGGATGTGTGTTAATGCAAAGGGGAAAGGTGATAGCTTATGCATCACGGCAACTCAAGATTCATGAGAAGAATTATACCACTCACGACCTAGAACTTGCAGCGGTGGTATTTGCTCTCAAGAATTGGAGACATTATTTGTATGGTACGAAGAGTATGGTCTACACCGATCATAAGAGTCTTCAGCATATTTTCAATCAGAAGGAGTTGAATATGCGTCAAAGAAGATGGATGGAGCTGTTAAGTGATTACGACTGCGACATTCGTTATCATCCTGGAAAAGCGAATGTGGTGGCCGATGCGTTGAGTAGAAAGGAAAGAATTAAGCCAAGGCGTGTGCGAGCTATGAGCATAATATTGCAGTCGGGAATTAACAGTAAGATATTGGTAGCACAAGAGGAGGCTCTCAAGGATGAGAACCTTGTGGCTGAAATGTTGCGTGGTTTAGATCAACAGATGGAAAGGAAGGAAGATGGTGGACTATATTTCTTAGATCGAATATGGGTTCCACTGGTGGGAGACGTGAGAAAGGTGATCATGGATGAGGCTCATAAGACGAGATACTTGATTCATCCAGGGTCTGATAAGATGTACTATGATCTTAGAGATGCTTATTGGTGGCCGGGCATGAAGAGGGAGATAGCTGAGTATGTTAGTCGATGTCTAACCTGTTTGAAGGTTAAGGTTGAACATCAGAAACCCTCTGGATTGTTGCAGCAGCCGCCAATTCCTGAATGGAAGTGGGATAATATAACTATGGATTTCATTACTAAATTGCCTCGCACAAGTAATGGACATGACACGATATGGGTTATTGTGGACAGATTGACGAAGTCTGCACATTTTCTGGCCATTCGTGAAGATTACGAGATGGAGAAGTTGGCAAGGATCTATATAAATGAGATTGTGGCAAGGCATGGTGTACCTGTGTCTAGTATTTCAGATCGGGATAGTAGGTTCACTTCGCGGTTCTGGCAGTCGTTGCAAAAGGCTTTGAATACACGGTTGGATATAAGTACTGCTTATCATCCACAGACCGATGGACAAAGTGAGCGAACGATTCAGACATTAGAGGATTTGCTTCGTGCATGTGCTATTGATTTTGGAGGAAGCTGGGATACTCATTTGCCTTTGGCTGAGTTTTCTTATAATAACAGCTATCATTCAAGCATTAGATGTGCACCGTTTGAGATGTTGTATGGGAGGAAGTGTAGATCACCGGTGTTATGGGCAGAGGTTGGGATGAGTCAGTTAATTGGACCTGAATTGGTACAAGAGACTACGGATATGGTCTTTCGGATTAAGGAAAGACTTAAGGCTACGAGAGATCATCAAAATAGTTATGCGGATAATCGCCGCAAACCTTTGGAGTTTAGTGTTGGAGATTTTGTAATGTTGAAGGTGTCACCGTGGAAGGGTGTTGTGCGTTTCGGTAAGAAAGGCAAGTTAGCACCCAGATATGTTGGGCCATTTGAGATTACGGAGAGGATTGGACTTGTGGCATATCGTTTGAGATTGCCTGAGGAATTAAGTGGTGTGCATGATACGTTTCACGTGTCTAATTTGAAAAAGTGTTTGGCGGATGCTAGTTTGCATGTGCCACTAGATGAGATTAAGGTTGATAGGACGCTTCACTTTGTGGAGGAACCTGTTGAGATTATGGACCGAGAAGTTAAGAGTATGAAGCGTAGTAAGATTGCATTGGTTAAGGTACGATGGAATTCCAAACGTGGTCCTGAGTTTACTTGGGAGCGTGAGGATCAAATGAGAGCTAAGTATCCTAAGTTGTTTGCTGAGAAGTCTGATGATACGAGCTGTTAAATCTCGGGACGAGCTTTCCCTAAGTGGGGGATGATGTAACAACCGTGATTTTAGCAGGTTAGTTAGACTTGTAGCTTCGAGATTAATCTAACTTTGTTTGGTGTGTTTGGGTAGTTATATGGGTATTATTGTGTGTTATAGTGCGGTTAGTATTTGAGTTAGCACTAAATCCCTTCGCGTTGTGGTTGTTATTGTGATTTTTGATGATGTTGATTTTGGGAAAGTTCATTTTGATCACCTATGTGGTGTGGAAATGACTAGTGTATATTTGGTGTTTTGAGTTTTGCGTAACGAGACATCGTTCAAGTTATTGAGCGTTAGTAAGTTACGGGGAAGTTGTTTTTGTGAGGAAATGCTTATGGAGTGTGTAAAAATCTATTTTTGGAAACTTTATTTTGAAAATGAATATTTTCCGGTTTGTCGTAAAATTAAGGTTTATCGCGAAAGACGTTAGGTTTTGTTATGGGAATACATAAAATATTAAAAGTATGAGGTTTTGAGTGTAATAAATTAATTAAAAAAAATAAAAATATATATTATATAGGGGGGGCCAATTTAGGGAGTTGGGGGGGAAAAAGGAAACCAAATTTGATACCAAATACAACTCTAAGCCTTAGGGATTATCCAAATTAATTATAAATACAAAATCAAAACTCCCCTATCCCTTTTTCCTGCATCATAAGTCGACACAAAGGGGGATCCAAGAAGAAGAATTAGGGTTTCATAATTGTCTAGCAAAAATCAAGAATCAAGGTAAAATCTTTAACCTTTATGTGTAATTAATCAATTATTGTTATGATTCATGTAATAATTAATATGATGGAATCTAGGGTTTATATACTTCTATAAATTATTGAAGTAAAACATGTTAGGATGATTAGATGTTAATATTATGGTTAATGGTTAAAGGAATTGAGCGTAAAACATGCTAGTTATTGAGTTAGGGTTTGGACAGATTTGTAAGGCTGTAAAGATGTGAGTGTACATAACAGATGGTAATGAGTTAGATCAAAAATTTTAGGTCTAAATTGTAGTATAATGAAAGAGCTTTCCAAAAAGTCCAGCCACGATCAATTTTGAGGTCGAGAAGTCGGTCTTTTGATTTTTCTTTGTTAAGGTGTCAAAGCTGTCAAACCGGACAGATTTTGGGTAAAAGTTTGAGGTTGGTATGTGGTTGTAAAAGTGGTATTTTGATTTGGTCTTCTGGAATAGTTAATTTTTAGGTTATATTAGACTACCACGAAGAGGATTCGCGATAAAAACTTGTGGAAGTAATTATTAAAAATCAAAACTTTTTGGTGTGCGTTCAGATCCGAATTTGAGTAGTTAACAAGTTTGAATTTTCTATGAATACTTGTGTGTGTATTTGGTCCATGGCCTTTTGGGATTAGCTCCTATGCTTATGAGAGACCATGGTAAATTTTTGGTGTGAGTTGGTAAGCTTTATTTGTCGTGATTTCATGTGAGTGAATGTACTCAAAAATTCTGCGTTTTCTGAGTTTTAGAGTGCAAGGGATTTAGTGAGTTTTTAGTTATGGTAGTGGTTAGTGTGGTGTCTAAGAGATCCATGGTGGGTCATATAAGTCTTAGACATCCATCATATGTGTATTACATGGGTTGTAGCTTTTCGCTTGACCTTGTGTAATGTGGATTATTTTTGTGTATTATAGATTGTGTATTGTTTTGTGGAACTGCGGAGTTTAAGGTGAGTTCATAGTCCCATATTTTTACTTTGTTTTAAACTTGGGATGGGAATGATGCTTGTCTTAAATGTTTTGAATTACTATGATTATGTGTGTAGTATTAAAGAGCTTGGACTTATAATGTTATCGTATGCATGCTATGTGTGGTTATTTGTTTGTGTGGAAGTATATGGGATCCAATTAGGAGGATGTTATCCTGTTACTCGCGCATGCGACTGAATTGATGTTTGATATGTTTGATGGGATCCAATTAGGAGGATGTTATCCTGTTACTCGCGTATGAGTCCTAATTGATGATTATGGGATCGGAGGACACGAGCCGTCCTGTTGTAATGAATATGGGATCGGGGGACACGAGCCGTCCTATTGGTTGCCTTATGAGTGTTGTTGCCTTTGTGTGTTGATATTAACTTGCAAATACATGTAGCTATATGATAACTGTAATTTATTTGTCCAGCTATATTTTGTAATCATAGTGAATTCGGTTGCCTTGTGTGTTGAGTCTCAAACCTATGAATCTCACCAACGTTATGTTGACATTTTAAGCATCATTTTCAGGTGAGCATTCTAAGGCCAAAGTTGAGGGCAGCAATTAGGCGAGACTTAGTTGCATGGAGACTTACTTATGTTTTGGGATTTGATTTTATTTGGATTTGGATATAATACATTTATGTTTTATGTTTGGTACTTTCAAACTTATTGAAGTTACCTTTTGGATTTTATTTTGTTTATTTTTGGGTATTGTTACAACACTGTGTGTTGGTACATTGCTCTATTCGTGTGCATGTAGTTGTTCTCTATGTTGACACCAGGTGTTGTGATGATATCCATGAAGTTATACCCGCGCGTTTCCGCCGTGGCGGGGTGTGACATTTGTGGGTTTCAAGGGTGAAATCAAAAGTTCGTTTTAAGCTCTGTTAAATATACAAAGCACGCATCAAGAGGTAATAATAAGCAGTTTGGCCAAGCAAAACGTTTATATTTGACGGGTCACAACATTGGAATTAAGACACACTACAAAAAATTTAAAATTACAGAAAAATAAAACACGTGTGAAATTTGAGTGGTTAAACCTCACAAAAAGAAAGTATGCGTGACCAAATTGGAACACTAAGGAAACTTCATTACTATTTGGTGACTTTTTCGCTAATATAGGTATCGTGAAAATTAGGATATTACTAATTTATTTTATTTTTATTTAATAAATGAATTATTTAAATTGATAAGTGTTGTTTGATAAAACTGTATTATTTAGTACTGAATGTATCAAAAATGCTGAACAATTCAAAAGCACCGAATGAAAATGACTTTGAATTAAAAAACTGTTTGATAAATATTTTTTGTAGCGTCTCTGAATAAAAGAAAATGACCATTTTAACCTCAAATCTAATTTAATATTAAATGAAATATGTTACTGATAAATAATGTTTATTTATTGAACTTGTAACGTAAAATTTATAGGTAAAAAAACAAATATGGATTATAAATAATAATATCATCACAAAAAAAATCATACAACTATAATCTAATAATCATGAAATTTCATACTCGGTATATGTTTTACCAAACATATAAACAATTATGATAGTACGATGTGATATCAAATTTCATCACTCACATGGGACTATTAAATTTAATAAAAGTACTAAGAGAGTAGTTGAGCATTAGGGATACTTTAGGTAAATGTAGAGCCACTGAATCATTTTGTACACTTCATCACACAAAATCACTCGGTACATACACTACAAGAAAAACTGGTATTTGTGAGGGTGAAAAATGGTGCCAAATACTCAAAAAGCCGTGCCAAATGCTATTTGGCACGACTTTGGCACACTTTTGGCTCCGTCTTAAATACGAGGGTGCCAAATAAATTTGGGTCGGGTTGAAACTGTGCTAAATAGTATTTGGCATGGTTCTTGGGACGGTTTAACTTTGGGGTGCCATGAGTGAGGAATTTGGCACGATTGATAATCTTGCGTTCCAAATGGTCACACTTTTATATCCCGTGCCAAATGCGTATTTGGTACTAATTCATTTCCCGTGCCGAATGCTTATTTGGTACAATTTTTATTTATCGTGCCAAAATGCGTATTTGGCACTAATTCATTTCCCGTGCCGAATGCTTATTTGGTACAGTTTTTATTTACCCTGCCAAAATTAAATAGAACGGTTTTATCTACCATGACAAACGTATTTGGCACGGATTCCGTTGTTGTGCCAAAAATTATATAATTAATCTGTTAGTGTCTACTTTCTAATCTACCAAACATACTTACCGATTAATTTATTTACATAATAAGTTCTGAACTATTTGATTCAGTATTAATCAAACACACCTTTCTTACATATTTTTTTCAAGTTAAACTCAAATTCAAATATTATTTCAACCCCACCTATAAAGTAAGTAAACTACTCCCTATTTCCAATGTAACTTTAGTAAAAATGAATAGTACAGTTTTTCCTGAAACACAATTAATATTCAACAATTAACCAACTTGCCCAAGAGACCAATCATTTATATATATATATATATATATATATATATATATATATATATATATATATATATATATATATATATATACATATATATATATAAACCAAAATATTTCCCCCTAGAAAAACCCCCGGAATTCAACAAATCCCAAACCAATTAAATTTCCCTCCATTTTTCCCCCAAATCAAAACCCTAACCCTAACCCTAAATTTTCAATCCCACAAAATTCAACTTTCAATTCACAAAAAGTTGACATTTTTATGTAATAACTCCAATCTTTTCACAAAACCCATCTCTTATTTCCATCAATTTCATCAATTTATTAAAAAAAAATTAATTGATAATTATGGGTAGTGAGGATGAATCAGATAGTAGTACTACTTGGGATTTTTATGGGACGTTATATGGTTGCAATACAGACTATGAGGTTTCTTTCTGTACTTTCTATTAGAAGTATATGGGCGGTTGGGTCAAAACCGTGCCTTTTGTCCACTAAAAAACTTTCATATTATATTTCACATGTGACTTTCTACCCGTTCTAACCATTTAACCCGTTTGAGATTTACTTATAACACAAATGGGTACAACTGTTCACAGGTTCAGGTGTTCAAAATGGTGCAACAGGATCACCCTCGGCTGGTAGACTATTTATGGTTATTGGTGCAGGCGGTGCTGGAAAAGCTCTTGCATATGGAGCAAAAGCGAAGGTTGCAAGGATTGTGATAGACAATGGGACCTACGGTTAGATTCTACCAGCCTTCATGTTACCATTCCTAGTACTCGTACTTGATTATCTGCTTATTGTGTTTTTTGAGGAGATGCATAAATTTGACTATGCTTATTCTACTTAGTTTAGGGGTGAAATAAGGTGTTTTCAGTAAGGAGTTTCAGATTGTTTAGTTTGAACTTGTTATTGTTGGCGGATTCAGAATCAAAAGTTTAGCTTTACGGGTGAGATAAGCATGTTTTGGATAAGTAGATTTTCTGGTTATGAGTATAAGTTGTTTAATATGGTAATCCCAAACACCCTTTGTTGAGTTTTGATACAGTAGATCAGCATCTTGAGTGTTTGGATATGATAATAGGCTCATTTGATGGTGAACCAAGCAGCAGCTATAAGTAACAGTTTCGGAGTTGCCTATTCAAATAGCAAATCCAGTTCTGATTATTTTACGTCTTAAATCCCTAATTAGCTGATTTCCGAAAACTTAAACAAATGCAATATCTTATTATCTGTTTTCGTTACTGTAGAAGCCTATCTACACAGTTTTTGCAGCATTGCCCTTTGTTATAGCAATTGCTTATTTCATGAAAGCATAAGCAGTTTTAATAAGCACTACCAAACATCCCCTGAAGTCAATCTAATCATAGAAGTATTGATTTTGTATATTATGAATCCTTATTACAAAAAGGGACATTTATATTTTTCTTTAGGACAACAAGGGCTATTGGTTTCTTGATTAATCTAGTCCATATTACATGACGTTGTAACACTTTATCTTTCCTAAAAATGTTTCTGATTCTATGTTATTTTCTAGACCAACATGGGAAGGTTGTCAGTACGACGGAGATGAACGAAGTTGATTGGCTATTCTTCGATTAGCAATGGAATTAGGAGCTGGTCATATCGATTATTAACAAGATCAAAATACTAAGGTGAACACTTATTATGAGACCGAGAGAGTATTACATCCACCAAAAACTTGAGTAATAATCAATGATTTCTTTTAGAGCAAATAACTAGAATTTTCTTGGATTGAGGTATCAACATAAATTACATACCACAACATACAAGCTCGTGAAGTGAGATTTTGTCGTAGATCTTTCATTTTCAAAAACTTACTAGAACAACACTCAATTACAACATCACATTGGCTAAAAAGGCTCTGTTACATTTAGTCAAAGACCAGGATGGGTTGTGTATGAATGTGAGAAACGGAAAAACTCAGAGGCAATACAAAAACATGTGAACAGATTTTCATAATCCGTTGTTAATTACTTAATTAATATTAAAATATTGGTCAACTAGCAATAGAATATCATTAATTAGTTAGATGCTAATTTGTTTTTTAATCAATTGTTAAGACCTACAACTTTTTTATGATTCATGATAGAATATGAAATGAGTATCGAGACAATTGATATCTTATAATTAAATTAATTTATTTGAAAGTTTCAATTGTGTCTACCTGTATAATATTCCCTAGACATGTTAAAGTCTCAATGTCGTATTTAATTGATCGTAGACCTGGTTTACTTGATTATAAAAGTATAAGCGTTTATCATGAATTCATTAAAAAGTACATCAAAACTCGTCAACACATGTCATCCATCAATTTTTTCATTATTAAAATTCATAGATGCTTGTCATGATAAATCATGGAATTTAAAAAGTTTTTGGTTCAATTATGTTGATTCCTTCATGATTTATTTTTTCTTCTCAAAAGTCGACAGATTCAGTAACATTTATTTCAGATCATTTTGTATGATAGGCGTTGAGTTTACTAAACCTCTAAACCCTCATTGCATACTCAACAAAAGATCTATCGCAACATTGAGATCGTCTCTTTACACTCACTTTGACCAGAAACATTATAGCCTTGATCACAGTTAGATTATTATGATTACAAAAATTATTGAATCAAATGTGAAAATGGCAACATGCAATTGAATGTAAGACTTGCAACCTATTTTAAGACAATAACGTCACACATAAAGGGTTAGTAATATCTACTTGCAACCCATTTTAAGACAATAACGTCATACATAAGGGGTTTAATAATATCTACCACAAATAAATTTTCAACAGTACTAGTAATGAAAAGGAATCGCCATATTATAGTCTACTTAATACTTATGTCAATATAAAGCAAATAAACCTTCATTGAAATATAAATGAAAATGTCTTACCCAACATAAAGGCGATCTTTGGCAACATCAAAGTAGAAAATCTATCCCCTAATTCTAGTTAGTACATTCTATTTCGTCTCCCTATAGAAGTAAATTTTCACAAAATAACACTCCAACCATCTATCCCCCCGAGGGGGTGTTTCTTTTCTTCGTAATGGGGAAGAAATGTGGACCCAAACCCTTAATGCATCTTAATTGGGGGAAGCATTAAAGCTTCTCTCTCCTCAATAAGGGGGTTGGTAATGGGTGCGGGGAGGCACGGTATGGGGTTGTTCCCGTGCGGGAACACCACCGCCGGCCATGCGGTACTGATTCGTGTGAAAATCAAGTTATATATAGTATAGTATTACTCAAGAGATCCGCAAAGAAATACGAATAACCCGAGGTCGTAGTCCGTGTGAAGGGTTGAATGGAATTTCGAATTCCCGAATCGTGAAACGTGTCGTGAAAGTGGTAAAAAGTGATTTTGATGAGATTATACTAATGAAATAGTAAAAGAAGCACAAATAATCACTTAAGCACGTATTTCAAATAAAGAAACTAAAAACGTAACGTAGAATCGAAAACGTAAGCTTAAACGTAAATAAAACGTAAACGTACGAAATGAAACGTGAATTTTAAGCTACACTAGTCCTACGGACTTCAAAATAATTTTGAAAAGTTAAAAATAATAAAAGAAAATTTTAAGAAAAAGAAAAATATTTTTTTGACTTTTTATTTATTTTTTTATTAATTAAAAACTAATTTTACTAATTAAAAATTTAAAAGAAAATGCAAATAAGGTGAGAAAAGTGAAAATTTAATTTTGAAAATTATAAAATAACTAAAAAGTAATTTTAAAACTAAAAACTAATTTTTTTGGCTTTTTGTATAATTTTTGGGAATTAAAAACTATTAAATCTAATTAAAAATTCAAATTAAATTCAAAATAAATGGGAAAAATGCAAAATAAATTTCTAAAATTCTAAAATAAATGAAAATAAATTTCTAAAATATTTTTGGATTTTTCTTGGCTTTTTCTGATTTTTTTTGTTTTGATTTTTTAGTAATTAAAATGAATTAAAAATGGAATAAAAATGAAAATAAAATAAGAAAAATATGAAAAATTCAAGGAAATTCAAAAATAATATTCTAAACTTAAGAAAAATTTGAAAACTTGAAAATAAGCTGTGGAAATACTGTTTGGCTTAAAATCAGCTTATATAAGTGCTTATTTATAAGCAATAGTTGACCCAGTTGACCAAAACTTTGACCTGTTGACTATTTGACTTAAATAAGCTCAGATAAACAGATTTAAGACCATAAGATACTTAGAAACTCAGAATAGGATCAAACAAGTTGCAAATAAGCTATGGAGATAAGCCAACAAAGCAAGCAAATAAGCAATAAGCAATATTAGAAGGGGTGGTTGTGGATTGCAAATTTTTAGCTTATGCTCTATAAGCACTTCAAAATAAGCACATACCAATGTGATAATTGCATAAGCTCATAGCAATACAAACACTTAAAGAGATGTATTTCTCACTTTTAACAACACAATATGCATTCCCAAACACCCTCTAACCAAATCTAACTTTATATCAGCTCTAAAAAGTAAATTTTCTTTAAATATAAGTATCTTCTTAGTCCTAATATATCAAAACCTCAATACCAAATTTACATTTTGAAAGACTACTAACTATTCCAACTTGGACAATAATTTACAGCGCATCCAAACACTCTCTATAGTATTATCCGAAACAATTACTGCTTTTATAGTTGGTAATGATAATTATGCAATTTTACATCTACTATATAAAGTCATTTTCCTCGGGATTCAACCAACTTAGACCTATAATTCTACGGTCAAATATTCGTTAATCTGTTTCACTACATTTACATTAAATTTGAAGCATCAGCCTAAATTCACTTCAACTACAACAAATGAACATCTAATTTTCTTACTAAAATTCAAGTATTAATAAGGACATACAGAGTTGTAAACAACATAAGTATCTAATGAGCAGAAAATTAAAAAGAATATGTAAACAACACATAATTCAACAGTTGTATTATACCTAACTTGATAATGGTGGAGAAGGTTGAAGAAAGTACGGTGACAATGGTGCCGGAGTTAGGGTTTTGGTGGTGGTAGATAACGATGGTGGAGGTGATTAGGTTGATGACGGAGTTAGGGTTTCGGTGGTGGTAGTGGTGGAGCGATTAGATGGAGAGAGGGACACGGTCTTTCACTTTTATATTTTGTTTTTATTATTATCTTTTGTTGTTTTTTATTGACTTTTTTATATTTAGTGGGTAAATGTTGTCCCTTTAGTTTGTAAATGGAGTTGATGGGAGAGGTTTAAAAAGAAAAACATGAGAAAGAAAATATATAATTATATAAAAATATATATTATTTTAAATGAAAATTAAATATAAAGAAAAAAAGAGCAAAAAAGAAGATTAGAAAAAAAAAAGTTGGCTAAGTATGTAGACGAGAATAATGCAGAAGTGGGCCTTTGTCAGAATGACTTTAATCCTTTTTCAAAACCTATCATATTCATGATGAATCACATATAAAAGTGTGATTGCCATTTTTCAATCTAAACCACAAACCAAACTACATTTTACCATCACATAAATCTAAAACCCAAACCAATGTGTCAAAAGAAAGGCCACCTTAGTGAGTATTTGTCATAAATTTTGTAGTGATGTCGGTTCAGGAACATCAAAGTCTGTATCATACTAGTCTACTACTATACAAATCTATGTGTATGAGAGTTTCACATGAAGTTTGTTACACACTTAGCATTTCATAAATTGTTTTGATGTTAATCTATTTGATCCTAGCAATAAGATCAACTCATTATCTCACTTGTTGGTATTGGTGTTGTGTGTAATTATCAAGTCTTATTATAGGATTAGGATTCATCCTAATCTCATAACTTGGAAAATGAAGCAAAGAATATCTCTCCCCTTTTCTCTCTCAAAAACCGGTCAAACAAACACCCCACTCTAGGGTTTCAGTTTTGTTTTTCTAAGCTTGACAAAGGGTTGTGCTAGACAAGATCGTGAAGTATAAATAACTAGCATTCACAGATACATAGTGACGTGTAGTGTGGATATCTATAGAAGCAACCTCCTTTGTTTGCTATAAGAGGTTCGTGGATTTCAAGGGTGAAATCAAGAGTTCATTTTAAGCTCTGTTAAATATACAGACCACACATCAAAAGGTTACTAGAAGGGTACCCACACAATACGGCTGTGGGAATCTGGTAACTATTTTTGTAGCGAGCATATATTTTTCATTATAAACTTTCTTATTTAGCATATCTCAAATATTAAAAAGTAGTATAGATATGTTTTTCAAATATAACGTCTAAATTGTTAATAGTATAAATGGTTAACACTTTTATTTTTCAAACTTTAGCTTTAAATTAGTGGTTATAAGTTTAGTGAGCTATTCTTATAGACAATTTCCTTCAAATGTATCATTACTGGAGGGTGGTTACATATGGTTTAAATGAGACTTAAATTTTCAGATTTTACATTAAATTTCTACTTTTCCTATTATAGTAATGTTTTTTGTCTTAAAATTTTAAAACTTCCTTTTATAGAAAGTCCCAAATGCTTTATAATGTAGTATAGATAATAATTGCTCTAAAGGTTTTGTGATTTTCATTGATGGCATTTTCCGCTCCTCTTAAATGTTTTTTATATGATTTAGATATAAAATCACCAATGGTTTTTGGGCAAGCAAAATGCTTATATTTGATGGGTCACAACATTGGAATTAAGACACCCAACAACATTTTCACGACATTCTCACGAAAACTTTGATAGAAAGTATATTTTTGCGAAATCATATGTTCATGTCAGCAACACAAAATATGTATGTTATAAAAAATAGATGTGTCATCAAAGAAGGCTACAAAAATTTTAAAATTACGGAAAAATAAAACATTTATGAAACTTGAGTGGTTAAACCTCACAAAAAAAAGTATGTTTGACCAAATTGAAACACTAATAAAACTTTATTATTATTTAGTAACTTTTCTCTAAATTAATATTGTGAAAATTAGGATATTACAAATTTATTTTATTTTTATTTAATAAATGTATTATTTAAATTGAAAATTAACTTTATTTCATATTTTTTTTCAAATTTAACTCCAATTCAAATCTTATTTCAACCTACCTATAAACCAAGTAAACTACTCTATATTTGCAATGTAACTTTAGTAAAAATGAATAGTACAGTTTTTCCTAAAACACGATTAATATCCTACAAATGTTACACCGCGAACTTTCTATGCCATGGACAATTTAGGACATCATATTAGATGATAGATACGGTCCAAGCCTAATTGTGGGCTTGGGTCTATTTATCCTCTCATACATCATGCATCTTAACTTTATGTTTCCGCTACCAAGGATTGGACAACAATTATAAACGCAATACTTTTTTAATTTACAATTTTCTACGAATGCTTGGAATTTTGTGCATTAGTCTATCGCAACATGCAAATGAGATGTTTCAAATATTCAAAAATTAAAAAAAAAAATTGAGATGTTTCATTATTATGTTATCGGTTTCTTATAGGTTTTTTTAGTCTTTTCTGATTGCTTGGACACAATTTTTTAAAAATACCCGTCTAATTAACGGATTTTTAAATTTAATTAATAAAACACAGTTTTGAGGTCAAATAAAAAAATGCAATATGAAAGTCTCAACTTAGAGCATCTGCAATGCAGAGTTTGATGAAAAACTTTTCACTATTTGAAAAAGCTTTTCAAAAGCTTTTTATCATTACAATGAAAGACTTTTCAAATGATTTGAAAGAAAAGACTTGGCACCAGCCAAACATTTGAAGCAATAGCTTTTTGCTTGCTAGAATTGTTAATATATGTATCAAGTCAAAATAACTTAGCATTTATTGCCATAAATGCATCAAGTCATTGAAAGACTTGGTGCAATTCGGATGCTCTTAGGATGTCAAATAAAAAAAATGTTGAATTTATTTTCACTTTTTTTATATGTAGATTGTTAGGTCAATGATTTGAGCAAAACACACCTAAAACATAAATATGGGACTATGTGTTCTTCAAGTTACTCGAAGACGCTTTGCTCGAAAGATAAAATGTGACTCTTGCGTAACGTGTGTCAATGCTGTTATAGTAATTTGATTATCCTGGAAAGTTTCTTATATAGGATCATTGTCTTTCTATCTCTTTATGTACTCCATAAATCTTATGGAGATCTTAAGAAACTTGATAATCTCATTAAGCAAATAATGAGTAGGCATAGTCAACTTTTGGATGCAAATCATGCAATCAAGAAAATGTTGTAATATAAATACCACAAAGGCCTAAAAGAATAGATTCACAAAACATACTTTTGTAAAAAATGAGTTATCTAAACATTCTATGTTTTATATGTGTACAATTTAATAAATTAATTTATTTTTTTGCGTCTGTGTAAGATATTTTTTTCTTCTTCTTGACATCACAATTTTTATAACATATCATAATGCTAATTCTAACATAACACTATTTAGATACTAATAAAGTCATTTTTTTAACCATGATTTTCGATCTTTTGGCCGACTAATTCACGAGATTTGAACCCACCGCTACATAGACTCAAACCAGGAAGCGGGAATTGAACTTCAGACTTCACACATTTTAGAGTGATAGTCATAAGCCCTTTACCACTAGGCTACCCTTAAGTGGTTCTAATAAAGTCATTCTACCAAATAATATTGTCATGTAGATTGAAAACAAGAGGATAATGTATTATGAGGCCAATCAATCTTTCAATTTTGATTATATAAGCTACTCATTTATTAAAATAAATGGGATATGTGATAAAGACCTCTCAAAACTACAAGTGATTCCTCTCGATTTTTATATTATAAAACTGTAAAACGAAAAGTGCGGAACAAAAAATATAAAGTTTAACAAGTCAAAAGTATTAAGGGTGTGTTTGGTATGTTATAAGGAATCACAATCGGTAACGGTATCTTATAGGGTGGAATGGGAATGAAGATATCATTGTCGAAATTGATGTTTGATATAATAATATAGTATGGGTATTAGATTTAATAAGATGGGGCCCGTTACTATTTTTTTAATACAATAAATAAAATTTCAAATATAATAATACTTTGTTTTTTTTATGGTGGAAAATGAAGATGTCAAAAGGGACCCACTTGAATGGTTAAAAACCCACCACTTCCCACTAGAATGAGTCTATGAGTATAGATTTATAGTTTGATTGTCATAGTACCCAACCAAATATTTATAATCATTATGATTGTCATTACATCATTCCAATAACCATAAACCAAACACACCTTAAACTTACAAAAAGTATGGAACAATGAAATTAATAAAAAGTTGTGTTGTACTATAACGAGAGGGTCAAAAATATTTGTTGTATTTATTGGTGAGCCTAGAGGGGTACCAATAAGACACACAAAATAAATTTATAAGACGCACAACCATTATGTGTTTACTTTTGTTTAGAAACAGGTGCCAAAATCAATCAAATCCCCCCAATTAATCAATTTCCCTCCACTTTTCCCCAAATCAAAAACCCTAACCCTAACTTTTCAATCCCACAAAATCAACCTTCATTTCATAAAAAATTCACATTTTTATGTAATATCTCCAATCTTTTCACAAAATCCATCTTTTATTTCCATCAATTTCATCAATTTATTAAAAAAAATGATTTTTATTGTTTTTTTTCCAGGTGAGTTTGATAATTATGGGTAGTGAGGATGAATCAGAATAGTCGTACTACTTGGGATTTTTAAGTATTATGTTATTGATTGTATGTTATAGTCAATTGCGCCATCAGGAGACCAAATGATGGGACGTTATATGGTTGCAGTACAGACTATGTAGGCGTTATTTCTGCTAGCAGGATAGTTTTCGAGGTTTCTTTCTGTACTTTCTATTATAATTGATAATATGCGCCGTTGGAAATCAACACAAATGGGTGCCACAGTTTACAGGTTCAAGTGTTCAAAATGGTGCAACAGGATCACCCTTGGCTGGCAAACTATTTGTGGTTGTTGGTGTAGGCGATGCTGGAAAAGCTCTTGCTTATGGAGCAAAAGCAAAGGTTGCAAGGATTGTGATACACAATGGGACCTACGGTTAGATTCTATCGGCGTTCATATTACCATTCCTAGTACTCGTACTTGATTATCTACTTATTGTGTTTTTTGAGCAGATGCATAAATTTCACTATGATTATCTACTTAGGTTAGGGGTCAAATAAGGTATTTTCAGTAAGGAGTTTCAGATTGTTTAGTTTGAACCGGTTATTGTTGGCGTATTCAGAATCATAAGTACGGGTGAAATGAGTTATTTTGGATAAGTTGATCTTCTGGCTATGAGCATAAGCTGTTTTACTTAGTAATGCCAAACACCCCTTGTTGCATTTTGATACAGTAGATCAGCAGTAATAAGTGTTTAGATATGATTATAGGCTCAATTGATGGTGAACTAAGCAGCAGCTATAAGTAACAGTTTCGGAGTTGCCTATTCATATGGCATATCCGATTCTGATTATTTTACATCGCTGATTGCCTAAAACTTAAACAAATGCAATATCTGATCATCTGTTTTCGTTACTGTAGAAGCGTATCTACACACTTTTTGTAGCATTGCCTTCTGTTATAGCAATTGCTTATTTCATGAAAGCATAAGCAGTTTTAATAAGCATTACCAAACATCCCTTGAAGTCAATTTAAGAAGTATCACAACCCCAAAAGACAGCAACTAAGGACTCGGCGCTTCCTAACAATATAAACTCGTTTCAGGATCATTTCCTCAAAATCAAATATTCTCAATCCCGAATGTATTCCTTTTTACTTTCGAAAAATCCATTTCTCGTATTATTCTCATATTAGTTTGGTATTGGTGTGAGTGAATACACACACCTTTTATTGACCGAATCAGACCCAAAAAAGACCAAAAACCGATGGATAATTGCCAAATATATGTGTTTTTGAGTTTTTGTACATGCATGCAAGTGGAATATGAGAAAAGGACAAAAATGAAGCCAAAACCGGAAAAACGAGCACGAGATATGGACAGGAGCCGGGAAAGCTAAATTGGTCTTTCATGATTCAAGAATTGTCAAATAAAGCCCTTGGAAGAATAATTTGAAGAAATGGCAAAAGAGGTCCCTCAAGTTTCCAAGTTGTCAAATATGATCCTTTAAAGAAGAATTTTGAAGAAATGACAACTCAGACCCTTCATATATTCAAGAATATTCAAGTTTGGTCCCTTGAAGTATGATTACAAAGATGGCAGAAGAGGTCCCTGGAAAATCAACATGTACAAATTAGTCCCTTTAATTATCTAAACTTACAACTAAACCTATAATATTACTTGTACTAAAACATGACCCAAAACCTTAAATAAATCCACAAACCAATCCATCTATTCCTAGGCCCAGTTACATCCCAAGCCCACACCTCAATATTCAACCTGATCCACCCATTAACCAAACCAGGTCAATCAATAATAATAACCAGTCAAATATTAACCCGTACACTATTCACCCATCCCCTCCACCCAATAACCCTGGTTAATCCTCACATAAGCCTCACATAAACTCTTATTGTAATCTGATCTTTCTAGTTTAAATAAAAGCTTGATTTCAGTTGTTATTCATTTCTTTCCAAGTAATTTTAGTGAACTGCTTACTAGTTAATAAGCTTGTTTAAGTTTCTTTTATTTCAGTACTCTTAGTTTAATATTAAATTTAGATTTCATCTTTTCTCTTTTGTTTACTGTTTCATCATCAAAATAAAATAATAATAATAATAATAATAATAATAATAATATGATAAGTAGTAAAGTGGTATAAGCTTGAACAAGCTCATAACATCCACTCTTATAAGCTCATAAAAGCCTGTCTATATTTCCAGTTGCTTGTAATTGTTGATATTAGCCTATTTGATCTTAGTCCCATGTAGTGTAGCTATTTAAGTGCTCTTTATTGATAGTTATCTGATGTAGCTCTAGTTTACCTCTTTACTACTCATAATTGGCTTAGACTACATATTAGTGTTCTTGCTGTCATTTGTCAAATTTTATTGTTCAATTAGGCTTAAATACAGTTAAGATTATTAGTTTGACCGTTAGGATTGGAGTTTGAAGCTTAGAAATCAAAAACTTAGTGTAAGTGCTTACTTATAAGGGTGTTTGGCTTAAGCTTTGATTCTGTGTTTGAGATGTTTGCAGGTGTTAAATATAGCTCAGATAGTCTTCATTAGGCTCATACAGGATATTCAAGTCATAAAATCAATATCCATTTAGTGAAAAAGTCAAATCCCTTTTCTATTTTCAATCAGGTGCTTATTTATATTTTTTAGCTGATGTAGTCATAGATTTTGGGAAAACCTTGTTTAACTTAGCTTGATTAAGTTTTAAATTAGCTTAATATATCATGTAGATCAGCTTATGTTCTTTTGGAATTTCATTTTAGTCAAAGTTCTAGTACAATTCAAAAGTCAAACTTAGGATTCAACCCGGTCTACGCTGATCTGATCTAGGTAACTTTTAGGGTAGCAATTGAGGTCTAGAATTAGGTTTTTTTAGTTTTTTGGGTTCCCAGTAGTACAAGCTTGATTTTGCCCCCCTTAGGTCTCACCAATTAGCTTATTAGAAAGCTTAAAATTCAGCCGCAAGTAGGTCACTTAAGCCTTATAACTAAAACTTCATAAGTACTCGAATTAGGTTACGGCCCGGGCTTATTTTTGTTTTTTGAGTTGAATTAGGTTTGTTTAGGTCTATTACACTAAACCTGAGCTTTTGGTGCATTCTAGTGCTTATTTGCTTATTTCAAGTGCTTATTAAAACTGCTTTTCATGCTTATCTGCTTATTCTGTGGGCTTATTTGGGTTTTTATTGTTTAGTTGTGCTTATTTAAGTTAGTTGAGCCTGTCGTAAGCTTTTGGTGGTCATTGGTGCATAAGTGCTTATTCTAATTGCTTATTGAAACTGCTTATTGTGTCCAAACTGCTTATTAGTAGGCTTATTTAAACTTTTTTATTTTTCCTAGTATTAGAATATTATTTTAGATTTTCCAGAATTTTTTCAGATTTTTCCAAGTTAGTTTAGTACTTTTCATAATTAATATTAGTATTTTAAGCATTTTAAATTATTTTAAATTCAGAAAAAATAAATAAAAATACAAAAAAAATTAGTTTTCTGTTTCAAAAATAGTTTTTAGTTATTTTAGAATTTTCAAAATTAAAATTTCATTTTTCTAGGTTATTTTCATATTTTCTTGCATTTTTAATATATATTAAATATTTAAAAATAGTTTTAATTCATAATCATTACATAAAAAGCCAAAAAAATATATTTTAAGTTTTATAAATATTTATAGGTTATTTTATATTTTTAAAAATTAAATTTTCATTTTTCTCACTTAATTTCACTTTTATTTTTATTTTTATTACTTTTTAATTAGTATAAATAGTTTCCAATTAATAATAATTAAATAAAAAGTCAAAAAAAATATTTTTATTTGTCCCAAAATTTTCTTTTATCATTTAGAACATAGGAAAATCATTTTCACACCCGTAGGATTAGCCTAGCTCTAAAATTCACTTTTTATTTCGCGCGTTTACGTTAATCTTACGTTTAGCTTACGTTTTTAGTTTTAATTACGTGTTAGGCTTACGTGTTTACTTATTTGTAGTTTAATTAGGGGTCCCCATTAAACTCCCTCACATTCACTTCACGATTCACGACACCGATCCAACGAACTTGAATTCAACCTTCGTTGGGAAAACGACACGGGGATTAATATTTACACGTGCAATCCTCGGAGATATCTTTCTATATACATATATATAGCTAAGAATATCAGGTATCCATGCGGGTGGAGGGTCGACACAACTCAAAACAAGAAACCACAACGAAAATGAATAATAAAACCATTTATAGGTCTAATATTAGTCCAATATATTATTTAAATAAATCATCGAAATTTATCAAATCCGTCGATTTGGTAATCCCCCATATTCATTTACTTAATATATCACTCTAAGATTATACCCAAAACCTAAGTCACATAGCACGTAGAGTACTATATGGTAAGTATCAAAGTTTAATAAATCCCCTAGATATATCGTCAAGCTTACCAAATTCGTCAATTTGGCAAACTTTGCGAGATATTTAGTAATTCATTATTTCCGTACACATACCACAACCTATGGGCGTCGTAGGATACAATGCCATTAATATACTCATTTTATATAACTAAATAGATCTTATTTAATCCATCGATCAAATAAGTTATCTAGTTATAGAAAATGGTTATATTAACGTCGCATATCCGTGACAAACACAAAAAGTCATAAAATAAATAATATGGCCCACTTGGACTCGAGTGACCACGATCCCATATAACTCGAAAGTTTCCTCGTTTCATTTTTCAAAAAGTATTTCATTTAATATAATTATTCAACGTTAATTATGTCGGCATTTATAATCGTTTAATCATAATAACGTTCCCGATATTTATTACACTACTTTCGTAGCATATTATATATCGTCACGTTATTATAATATTACTCGTGATCATTTTATTATTAATATACGCACTTGTATAAATATATATACGTTTTCACGTTTATATATTTATATAAACGTTTATATTATTAATAATATTACTACGAGTGTTTATTATTAATTTTTGATTATAGTTTATATCGAGTTATATAAGATGGTCACATGTCCGAGTCATCACCCTCAACTCATTGTCCAAGTCCAAATGTCAAGGCGTTTTGTCAAAATCAACCGTTGACTATAGAGTCAACGTGACTTCGACACGCACAACCAAAGTCCAAGTAATAATAATAATCAATCTCAACCAAGTAATCCATCTCCGTCCAACAAGTCCCATATCACGTGCTACAACAATAGGGTCCGGCTACGGCACCCGACTAACCTATCTCCGTCAATCTAATTTGACCGTCTCACAATCGGTCCCCATTCATCCGCATAATCGTCAACACTTCACAAAATAATCATGTACCCTTTGTCGAGACCACAAAAGGGTCTCGACCCAACAACAATATTCGGCCGAAACAAATATTACCACAACAACAACAACAACAACAACATTAAAATAACAACATGTGAACATCAAACAATGTCACCATCGGGTCAAATTTACTAAATCACAACTCGTGCCAAGAGACCCATTTGGGTCTCAGCAATACCACAAGTCAAGGGGACTCAACCCAAGACCACAAGGGTCTCGGCTTAGGCTCGTACGAGCTCACCAAAACGGCCCATACGGACCCTTAGGGTCGCGGCGTCACAATAACAATAACAAGCATCCATGTGAAACCAATCAAGCCAAATCCAACACCAATACATCGACACCCTCGATAATAATATTACAAGGTCAAAATCATCAAGAAAGGTCACATAAGCTCACAAAATAAACCCAAGCCGAGAGCCTAGGCTCTCGGTTTTCATTCGACACCCACAAAAATCTCAAAACCCGGATACCAAACTTAAATCCAAACACGTTTTTCGTCATTAAAATGTATTTTCCCCAATGTTGCAAAAATCGTGAATCGGTAGTCGGGCGGTCGACCACCCTGCAGCGTGTAATCGGTCAAGGCAGTGATTAATCGGTGATTAATCGATTTGGCATTTCCTGCATGTTTTGGGAATTTATAAAGAGCAAACTAAAGATCTTAACTGATTCCAAGTTTTCTATGTTTACAAACCTCAATAAAAGGCTTCAATTCTGATTATGAGGCCCATTGTACGTTATAAGTGAAATAAACGATCCCCAAATTAAGTAAAATGCCTAAATTTCTATTTCTTTTTAAATTGACCGATTCGGCAGATTTTTGGCCGATTCGACCGATTTTTGGCTGATTCGGCCGATTTTTGACCGATTCGGCCGATTTTTGACCCATTTTTTCTGATTTTTTTGCCTAGGCCGATTTTTTCACCGATTTTCGAAAATCGACAAGGTGCATCACCGATTAGCGATTAATCGGCCGATTCGGCCGATTTTTGCAACATTGATTTTCCCACTTTCTAAACAAGATTATATCAAAACCCATTAGAACAATCCATGTTTCCACGGTTTTAAACTCACATCGTGGTACCCATGGTACCAAACCGATGTTACCTACCTTTTTACACTTCCAAACTCGTAAATCTTTAAAAACCAAGTAATATTAGAGGTGGTGAGGGTGTGTACGGCGGCTGAGATTAAATCAACGAGGTGATTTGGGTGGTTTGGGCGCTCGTGATGTACACTAATAGAAAGAGGATGAAGGGAGGGTTAAGATTGTGGTGGTGGTGTGAGCGTGGGAGTGGCGGTGTGGTGGTGGCAGCCGGATGTAGGCGGCGGCTAGGGTTAGGTGCATGATGACGATGATGAATATGAGAGAGAGAGTAAAGTGTGTTGGTGTGGGTGTTTTTGTGAGCCAGGAACCACAAGGGACGATTTTTGTAGCTTACTCTTTTTATTATTTTTATTTTCTTCTTTTATCTAACAATAATAATAATAATGGTATAGGAGGTAAATGGCTAGTCAAAGAAACACAATGACCAAACCCGAAAACCTTTTAAAATATCTCGACATTCTCAAACCGAGCTCATTCCCAATAATTAAAATTCCAATATACGTTCCATAAATATATGACTCGAACCGTAAATTCAAATATTTAAAAATTTCGTTAGGTTATCCTAGTGCCGGAGTCAACGTAGTGCCAAATGAAAATCTCAAAATAAATCACCACAGATATTTCATACCAAATAAATAATTCAAATATCAACTTCCATAAATACCACGAAATTCAAAATCACGGTTCAACGTTTACAAATTCCTCGTGAATAAACTTTCAAATATTCAAAAATCATTAAATTTAAAGTAATGCGGATTCTTAAATAGTTCCCTAATTTGCCAGTTGTCACATTCAGCCTCATTATTTTCTTTGTGCAGTATGTCTCGTACTTTTACTGGACAATGCAACCCCTCGCATTTTTCTGAAAGCTTGAACACAAGATAACACACATATTCTGTATCCGGTGACAACATTTGACTTCTAATAGTGCATTTGAGATAAAATACTTGTTGTGGCAAAACCTCAATCACGTCTCGAAATCTGCATGTACAATATATATACATAATTCACATAAATGAAACTATTGGTTTAAAAAAGAAGTGAAACTATTGTCAAACATATATTTACAAATCCTAATTTGGTATTTTAATACATGAGCACATTATGCATGTACTATTAGAAAAAGTCTAACGTATAACAAAATTAGTTGAAAAAAGTAAACCTGGACTCGGCTGATGGTATTGAAGTAAAAAGATCCACATTAGAGAATTTGTATAAAGCCGCCTTCGGCGAAAGAACAAGAAGTTTCTTTTCATTTACTTCCCCCAACCAAAACAACTCGCAATAGTTGTCGTGTATCTTGAATATTTCTTCAAATTTAGTTGGCAATTGTTGCACCTGATCCACATTGAAGTTTGATTTCAAGACTTGTTGGACTTCCTTCAACTTTCTATTTTCTTCATATTTCACCTGTGTACAAATCATGTTAAATATGCAACATTGAACATGGGTTTGGTTTAATTTTTTCCGCCATGAATCCAACCCCTTTAGCACAATATAAAAAAAGAATATAAAATGGATCCAAGAAATATTTATAAACTCACTCTGTCAATGGCTCGAAATTCAATGCCTTCAAGAAAAATTGCACCATCTCTACAATAGTACATTGAAAAGCTCTCTAGTAAAAACTCAAAAATGACATGTTCATTCTGATTCGAGAAACGGTGCAACTCAATCATCATCCACTGCTTATCTCTTCATGTTGCGAAATATGCATGCAGATTTTCGTATCCCTTTCTATACTTTAGGTTAACATACATAGGTTTACTTGAACAGTTTCTTGAATCACAAAATTTGAAGACAAAATAGACCCCATAAACAACATTAGGAGATAAAAATTGAGCTCTTGTCTTGATTTCGATGTTCAATTCGGAAATATCTAACATCTCCACCACTGTCCCAAACCTGTGCAAATTATAAACATCCAAGTCTAAATGAGTCATAGCCTTTATTCCCATACACTTCATTCCCAACATGCCATTGTCTCATCCTATCTTGAGTTAGTAAACGTCTTCTCATCACGAGGTAATAATAATTGCTCTAAGGGTTTTATAAGTGTCATTGGTGACAATTTCCGTTGATATTAAATGTTTTTTTTATATGATTTAGATATAAAATCACCAACGGTTTTGGGCCAACCTAAATGTTTATATTTGATGGGTCACAACATTAGAATTAAGACACCCCAACAACATTTTCATGACATGACTACTTAGATAGAAAGTACATTTTTGCCAAACCACAAAATATATATATGTTACCAAAAGTAGACGTGTCCTCAAAGAAGGCTACAAAGATTTAAAAATTACAGAAAAGTTAAACACTTGTGAAACTTGAGTGGTTAATAATAATAATAATAATAATAATAATAATAATAATAATAATAATAATAATAATAATAATAATAATAATAATAATAATAATAATAATAATAATACCGTTGTGTGTTGTATTATCGGCTGGGTGTTCCTCTTTTCACTGTTCAGGTACCGTGTTCAGCTTGTTCTCGTGTTTTTACTGGATATATTTATGGGGATCACGCGGTTTCTTGTGCGGGTATTGTTGGCATTAAACATCGGCATAATATTGTGCGTGATGTTCTTGTTGATATATGCTCTCGGTCCGGAATTTCAGCTCGTAAGGAGGTGGATATTGGGCTTTATGGTGATAGGGATAGATCTTTGCGCCCAGCTGATATATTATTTTACTCTTGGGATGGTGGGCTTGATGTTTGTGTTGATCTTACGGGGTTGTCACCTTTGACGCAATCTGGTATGATTGATTTTATGCCAGGTCGTGCGGTTATTGAAGCTGCACAACGTAAACGTGTCAAGTATGAGGCCAAATGTGTGGATATCGGATTTGGGTTCCTCCCCTTCTCTTTCTCCTCATTTGGAGAACTTGAGAAGGATGCAGTAACTCTTCTAAAGCGTATTCGACGTTTCTCTACGACTCAAGACATTGGAGCGCGGGCTGCCGTTCATATTTTTAATAGGATTGGTTTCGCTATTACTAGAGGTGTGGGGGCCCAGTTGGTTTCTCAGCTCCCCACCAATTTCTTGTAAAATCCTATTTATTGTTAATAAAAGTGTTGGTTTATAAAAATAAATAAATAAATAATAAATAACAACAACAACAACAACTACAACAACAACAACAAACAACAACAACAACAAGTAACCAAATTGGAATACTAATGAAACTTAATTACTATTTGGTGACTTTTTCTCTAAAATTAATACCGTCAAAATTAGGATATTATAAACTAATTTTATTATTTATTTAATAAATGTATTATTTAAATTGATAAATAACTTTCTTTTCTAATTTTTTCAAATCAAACTCAAATTCAAATCTTATTTCAACCCAACTTATAAACCAAGTAAACTACTCAATATTTGCAATGTAACTTTACTAAAAATGAATAGTACAGTTTTTCCTAAAACACAATTATTGTAGTATTCAACAATTAACCTTATTTGCCCAAGAGACCAATCATTCTTCACTGCAAATAGAAATAAAAAAGTAAAAAAAATAATAAATCCCCCAAAATTTCCCACTTAAAAAAACCCCAAAGTTTCATAAAATCCCAAAACCAAGTCAATTTCCCTCCACTTGTCCCCCAAATCAAAACCCTAACCCTAACCTTTCAATCCCACAAAATTAACAATCAATTCACAAAAAGTTGACATTTTTATGTAATAACTCCAATCTTTTCATAAAACCCATCTTTTATTTCAATCAATTTCATCAATTCTCATTTTAGTTACTCAAATGCATGGCGTTGTGGCCAAAATACAGTCAACAAGAGCTGACATTGTCAAGTTTTATTAGCTTACGTGTTTATTTAAGTAGCTTAATTAATCATTTAGGTTCCAATAATAGCAATGGTGATGGGTGAAAAAAGTTTGATGTCTCGAGTACTCTGCCCCAAATTTAGTGGATATTTGATGTTGGGTTTATTAGTATTATGAATTGCTTGATTTGGGAATTGGGATTCTTGACTTTTGAGTTAAAAAGGTTATGATGTGCTAGTATACTGAATTGTTTGGGATTTTTGCTTATGTAAACAACTTATCTTTGTATTGCTTTTTTTAAGGAGATGATGTAATGTGACTATGCTTATCTACTCGGTTTTGGGTAAATAAGCTCTTTGTAATTAGCAGTTTAACTTTAGGATGTAATGTGTGTTTGGGAATTGGGAGTTGCTAATGGATAAGTGTTTTCGGATGAAAAAGGGCTTATGCTTATGATATCCTTAGAACTCTTATAATGTGAATGCAGTTTTCTTCTGATGGTATACTGAATCGTCTGACATGTGATAGGGATGTTTCAGAATTTGGATTGTTTCTATAACAGATTATCTGCTTATTGTGTTTTTTTGAGCAGATGCATTAATTTGACTATGCTTATCTACTTAGTTTAGCGGTGAAATAAGGTCTTTTCAGTAAGAAGTTTCAGATTGTTTAGTTTGCACTGGTTAGTGTTAGTGGATTCAGTATAGTAAGTTTAACCTTAGGGGTGAAATAAGTTGTTTTGGATAAGTTGATCTTCTGGTTATGAGCATAAGCTATTTAACTTAGTAATGCCAAGCACCCTTTGTTGCGTTTTGATACAGTAGATCGGCAGTAATAAATGTTTGGATATGATTATAGGCTCATTTGATATTTGTACTAAACAACAGCTATAAGTAACAATTTGGGAGTTGCCTATTCAAATAGCATATGCGTTTCTGATTATTTTACATGTTAAATCCCTAATTAGCTAATAACCGAAAACTTAAACAAATGCAATATCTGATTATCTGGTTTCATTATTGTAGAAGCCTATCTACACATTTTTTGCAGCATTGCCTTCTGTTATAGCAATTGCTTATTTCATGAAAGCATAAGTAGTTTTAATAAGCATTACCAAACATCCCCTGAAATCAATGTAATCATAGAAGTATTGATGTTGTATGCTGAATTGACATCAGACAATTCCTTCGATATTACTATTACAAATCCTTTTTACAGAAAAGGACATTTATATTTTTCTTTAGGACAACCAGGGCTATTGGTATCTTGATTAATCTGGTCCATATTACATGATGTTGTAACACTCTATCTTTCCTGAAAAGGTTTCTGATTTTATGTTATTTTCTAGAACCACATGGGAAGGTGGTCAGTACGACGGAGATGAACAAAGTTGATTGGCTGCTCTTCGATAAGCAATGGAATTAGGAGCTGATCACATTGATGTTGAGCTTAAGATTCTCTTCTTCTTGAAATAAAAATCGGTTTCTTTGTGTCATGGGCCTGTCTAAAGTACTATTATTTGTGTTCTTACATAGTAAATTCCTGTTATACTATTAGACATAATATTTCTATCAGATTTCTCTTTTTTGTTACTGAAATGCAGGTCGTTGATGATTTCAACCACATAATCCATGGAGACAAGCCTACAAAGTGTAAACTCATAGTTTCTTCCCATAATTATCAAAATACTCCTTCGATAGAAGAGCTTGGGAACCTTGTGGCCAAAATACAATCAAGAGGAGCTCTGACATTGTCAAGTTTGCAACAACTGCTGTAGATATAATTGATGTAGCACGAGTCTTTCACATTACTGCTAATTCTCAAGTAAGCGGCGTAAGTCATGCATCATAAATTCTAGAGATAGAATTTTGTTTGTTAAACATCTCTGAATTGTATAAGTTGGTATCTATGTTGGGACCCAAATTTATATCATTTCACACATAAGATATGTTTAGAGAGATGAAGATGTATTTTAGAGAGAGAGAGTACAAGAGAGGAAAATAAGAGAAAGTTTCTTATTCCATAATGAACCAACCAACACCCTCCTTGGAGGGTTTACAAGAGTATTTATACTCATAGTCTAGGGCATCTTACATGTATCCCATAATGTCACTAATGGCCCTTAGACTTTAACAAAACATGTATTCTTAATAAGAATAACATAAAACATATTAAAACATTAACGTACTAATATAATATTGCAACCTATTACACGACTCATTGACTCGATAATGATCGTCATTTCAAGCGTTCCCAACAATCTCCCCCTAAGGGACGATCATTGAGATCTCTCTTTGATTGCATTTATGATCATCACTTTTGTGTTTCCAACAATCTCCCCCTAAAGGGGTGATCATTGAGATCTCTTTGGCGACCTGTGGGTTATGGGTCCACCAATAGAAATGACTGATCTTTTGACTTCTTTGATGTTTGTTGTTTTGAGCTTTGAGTCTTTGTGTAATAACTTTGCTAGTTTCTTTGTTCCAATCATGCTTTGTGATCTTTGTTCTTCGTTCTTGTTGTTGTGATCAAATGATGAAGTTGTCTGCCGTTCGTCACTTCTGTGTCTGTGGTGGTTGTCCGCCATTCCAACATGCTCATACATCTTTGGACTTTGACTTTCACATGCACGTAGTTCCCTTTCTTTCACTTTGATCTTTAGTCTCTTTACTTTGTAGATTCTTCTTTTCGGCGTAGAATCTTTCTTTGAACTTAGTGTTGCTTAGATCTTTGAGAGAGCTTTCTTTGACTTCAAGATGTATGTATGAGCATGCGGAATCTATCGCCATGGAGGTGATGTGTAGCTGCAGGTAAATAGTTAGCAATAAACAAACCGATACTTACAGATAAGGAATTAGAGATCGTCAACAGCATAGTGTGAAGACTCCTTCTAATCCTTATCAAGGCCGTTCCCATGTTAGATACTCCCGAAGGAGCTTACAAGACCTACTAAGTAGCTCAATGACTGGGTGAGTCGCTGGGGATCACTCAATGACTGTAGACCGCTAAGAAATCACCGCAAACACTAAGCGTAACCCACAAGGAGTTACCGAAGTGACCTGCTGTCAGGGCTGTTTGATGTTGACCCTGGCAGGATTTCCATTCAATCATTGAGAAATACATATGTAAATTCTCTCATAAACGTTCTCGGCAGATTGCTAAGATCTGCGAAGGACTCGATAATTTACAGCTGGTGTCCATTGATGTAGAACACCAGTTGTAGAAATGCTAAGTGTTCCTAAGAGATCTTTGATGTATCTCATGGCTCTAGACTCGATAAGTGCTCACTTAGGTTTCCTATACGGAGACTAGGGAGGGGTTTCCTGCTTCAATATCAACTATCTCTAAGAGATAAGTCGATAGATTACACTGGTTCCCCGTGAGAATGAAACAAGCTCTTTTAAGAGAACTTGAGTGGTTAAGAAGGTTTAGTGCATTGCGTCACTGGGTCCATGATGACTTTATCTTCAATACCGGTGTTGCCTTAGCAACAACCAGTAGCATATGAATTGAACCCGGTGTCTGCCCTAAGGTTGAACATATGGAGGGCTATTTATTTTCACCCTTTTCTTTACTTTTCTTTTTAATTCTTCAACTCCTTCTTTCCCTTTTCATTCCTTTCTCCTTTTTTTCGTATCATACCTAAGGACTTCTAAATCTAACTATTGGAGATGTCCTTGGGTAGATCCCTCCGGCTCTGGCGGATCATAGGACGGTTTTTCCTATCTTAATCACCTTATAACTCCATGATTATCTGACAATAGCCAAGAAACCTTTGAAAATATCTCAAAGTGTTTGTAATCATCAAACATTTGGTTTAACACTTTGAGAGTTTTGTGTTTACTTATGAAGGGCTCCCCCTTCACATGTGCTCACAAGTATAAAATAATTTTGCACATGCGGGAGGAGCGAGCACTTTTAGAATTGATCCACTTTCAGTGAACAAGACCGATTTGAGACACGCTTACATCACTAGTTAGACCAGCTTGAAGTTATTACCCGGCTTGGTCAAGTCCACAAAAAAGTTTCTCGAAGCGGTACATTTCTACTAAGACATATCCTTTTCGAGACACGCTTACGTGGCTAGTTAAAGAGTTCCATTGTCAGCTTTTAGGTGACAACTAGCTCTAGTAACTAACTTGATGTTATTACCCGTCGAGGAAAAGTCTTTTCGAATTTACTAACTTTTATGTTTCGTCAATTCGTGGGTGAATCTGAGTCTAGCTCGCATGAGATTTGACTTTTAAGCAACATTTAACTTTCATATTTTAATCACTTTCACTTTTCTCCCCCTCAAAAATAGCATATGAGATGTTTTTTGATAAACTTTTGATTAAAATATGCTTTTTGAGTCTGATGGGGAGATTTCAACAAGAACTTTTGGTTTTCAAACGATGAATTTTTCAAGTGCTCCCCCTCAACAAGTGAATACTCATTGAGGTGAAATACTTGTCTTTTGAGCAGAATTATGAAAATCAGAAAATGTTTGATTAATTCTACTCAAAAGTAAGAAGCCTTCGCTCCTTATGTTAGGATTGAGGCACTGAAGCGTACCTCAGGGTCCTTAAATTTTAAAGAACGGGTTGTACACTGCAATATGTGCACAAGCAATTAAGCATGATTTTGATGGAACATTTTGTTTTGAAAATACTCCCCCTCAAAACTCGCATTTGTTTTGAGAATTTTAAACTTTTTAAAGTTTGAGGGAAGGAGTCTTCTTGAAGCAAAATTCTGAAAGATTTAGAAATTTCAGTTTGAAAAATTCTTGAATAAATTTTGCTTCAAGGTAACTAAAACTTTATACACTAAAATACTCCCCCTCAAAACTAGTATAGGTTTTGACATTTTTTAAACTTTGGAGCGAATTGGGGAGTAAAGATTTAAAAAATCTTGAGAAAAATTTTGAAAAGTTTTGAAAAACCTTTTGAAAATTTTTGAATAAATTTTGCTCAAGATTAAGAAGTTTTAGATAAGCTTTGCATGAGAACTTCTTCTTGTTTTTAAGGATAAGTGCACATTTGGTTTTAAAGAATGGTTTAGCAAGGCACTTTCCTTTCTTTGAAACCCGAGTTGTACACTGAAATGTGTGCACAAGTCGTAATGTTTAAGCCCGGGTTGTAAGCTGAAATACTTACAAGCCATAAAGAAATTTAAGATTAGACAACAACCTTGGGAACCCATTTAAGCACGGTGCCAACGGGTTTACCAAATTTTGAAATTCATTTGTAGGTTGTGTCAATCTGATTTGAAGATGTTGAATTCCAACGAGGACTGAAAACCGGTGTTTCATTTTGAAATAACACTCGCGGAATCAATGGAGATTTAAAACTCTTTTTCTGTTGAAAATTGTTTGAGAAACCCGGCGTTTCTCTTGGAGTTTTAAAATATGAAGAAGAAGATTTCCATCTAGAGTTGAACCTCATGGGTTCTTTATGAAGATTTGTTTCTGTGATAAATGGAAACCTTCCGGTATTTGGAATGTTCAAAGCAGAGTCATTTTCATGTTGCAGCGAAAGCAATTCTGATATTGAATATTTGAAAGGTTTTGAACGACTTTGCTTTGGTCTCCACACTTGCTTTACCGGTGTAAAACGAGAGTGTGGAATTTGAAAAACATGATTCTTTTCTTTTGAAGCATTTGGGGGTTTTGATAAACTTTGTTTTGGTCTCCACACGTGCTTTACCGGTGTAAAATGAGAGTGTGGAGTTTGAAGAACATGTTTCATTTTACTTGAAGCATTTGGATTTGAAAACCTTTTGGAAGTAAATGTTTCGGAAAAACTTGGTCTCTTTGAAAACTTCCTTCCTTTTTGCAAAAAATAGGTTGTAAACTAAGAAACACTTTTCAAAAATGGTTTTGAAGATTCACCCGTGTAAACCTTCTTCGAAACACTCACTTCTGGTGTTGAAACATTTGAAATTGGAGCTTTACCCTTTGATCGGTTAAGAGTATCAAACTTCACTTTTAAAGCATTGTATGAAATTCTCAAATCATTGTATTCTTTTTGAAGAGAAAGATGATTTTGGGATGCCAATTGTGATTCTAAAGAAGCAATTTGTTTCAAAAGTTGATCCTTTTCGGCTTTAGAATCATCCGTTTTACGAGCCAATTTCCGTTCGAACTCAACATTTTCTTTTTCAAGTCTTTCAAAATAATTTTCAAATTTGGTTACTTTGTTGAAAAAGTCAAAATCGTTTGTTTGTTGAGCTAAAACCGTTTCAAGCTCAACCACTTTCGTTTGAAGCACATGATTTTCATTTTCAAAAAGATACATTTTCTCCCCCGTTTCCTTTTCAAAATCTGGAGTATTAGAATTGAACACGGGTTTTGGGAAAGAAACTTTTGTGATTTGAAAATCAACATTTTTCTTTTTCATTGATTCAATCTTTTGCAAAACATTTTCAAACTTTTTATATGCAAATTCATTCAATTGAGACTTCAAATCTTCAGTCTCTTTTTGTTTCAAGTTTGAGTTTTGTTTCTGAACTCGTGAACTTTTGATTGAATCAAACAGGTTTTTGTAAATCTGTTTCAAACGCTCAATTTCTTTTTCGTATTTTGAAATTTGACATTTCATTGACACGTTTTCATTTTCAACTTCTTCAAGCTTTGACATCCAGGGGTTTTCAAAATACTGCTTTTCAAGATTGTGTTGTAAAGCTAGCTCAAAGTTAATGCTTTGTGCTTGACATCTTTGAAAATTTTGTTCAACAGAAAATATTTGACGTTTAAGTTTCTCTTGGATGTCGCTTGACTCTTTTAAAATCTTCTCATTTTCGTGTCTCAACATCCCATTTTCCACTTTTAAGTTTTGAGACTCAACAATCAATGATTTATCATATGGAGTTTTTTCAAAGATTTTCAATTTAGCTTCTAAATCAACATTTGAAGCACATTCTTGATTATGATTCACATTGTCATGTTCAACCATACCTCCATTAGGATCCATATGTGGAGTCTCGGGGTTGATATCACTATCAACCTGATTCACCACACATGTGTCGTTAATGTACTCAGGCTGTTCATGACTTTGCGTCTCATAAGCAAACACATTATCGAATATATCAACATCATTTATAACACCATTTGAATGATTTACCTTGATGAATGTGTCCGAACTTTCTGAAGGTCTGACATCATCAACTGTATTCTTTAAATCATCCTTACAGTTGAGTTTCCCGTCAGCATCCGAATCATTCCCTGGAGTGCTACTTTCATTCTGTTGTTCTGATAATGCATTATTACCCGTGAAAATCAAATTATCATCCGATGTCCCTCCATTGTTGACCGTTCCCGCTTGTATCACCATCCTCATTTCAATTCTTTCTCGTTCTTTTCCTTTCAACTCTCGTTCTTGCAATTCTTTTTCATTTGACTCTCTCTTCTTTTCCAGCATATCTCTTAGATTAAAAAGAAAACTAAAACGGATATCTCTTTCTCTTTTAGTGGATATCTCCATCTCTTTTAAACTTGATTCCATTGAATTTCGTGTGAAATGACAATGGATCTTGTAGACGATAAAGAAGTAATTGTGTTTCTCAAATGAATATTTGTCAATCTTTCACGCTTTGACAATAACTAGCACGATAGTTATATCCACACTAACCCAAATAATCTCAACCCAAAATCATACTCAATCTTGGATTCTTGAAGCTTAATCAAAACCGTGAACCAAAATAATTTATACCAAAAAATTAACCCAATGCAATGTCTAACCAAAGTTTAGTCCAGCCAAAATAATATACTACTACAAAATTCGGACCAAATAAAATATAGCAACTACTCCGTAAAAAATAAAATGCGCCTCTTTTTGTCATTAGTTGCAAATGAAATTTTGGCCACAATAAATGTTAACAAACATTTCAGACATTTGGTCTTCTACAATGGCCCACTGAAATAGCAAACAAACTAGACTAAATTGTTTTAATGAAAAAAATTAGCCCAAGTCCACTCAATTATCCAAAATCACGGACTATATATAATACACAATTATATCACTAACTCATAACCCTAATCACTCTTCTATCCAAAAAAAAAAAAAATTACGCAGCCCCCACACTCTCTCAACACCTAACTCATCTTATCTCCAAAAAGAATAGATCTTGTTTCATCCTTACTGCTCCACACAAATTAGTAATAAAATTCGTCCCTTTGGTTTTCTAAATCAAACCGAACACAAGCCTTTATCCAACTTTCTATTCTTTCTAGCTGCTACTCTTGTTTCTCTCGTACTTTGAAGCACACAAGAAGAACGATTTCCTTTTATATCTTTATACCCACTGATGATTCAACGTTTGAGCTTCACGATCTTTGAGAAGGTCTAAGGTAGGTTTTTGTAAATATTGTGATGTTTTATCTTTATGACCCGAAAGAAAAAGTTGGATGAAACTTTGTAGTTTTATTCTTCCTTTATGATTCGGATATTACACAAGAAGTTATGCTTCAACAAGATCTATGATGATAATCTCTTGTGAGTTTGTCTTATGAACGAATCTTGGATAATAACAAGAGAAACTGAGATCTTATTTTTTGTTTTGTTTTTCGATTGTAGTTGATTTAGGATTAGAGATGATTGTGTTGTTCTGACTGAGGATTTGGTGTTGATGTGGTTGAAATCGTTAGAAGGGATTTAGGTCGAGAGTAAAGTTGTTTGAATCTGATTGTCGTTTGGATTGTATTTCTTTGCAGCTTCTTCTTCTTATTATTATTTATTTTTATTTTTTATGCGTAAAACTTGACCCGAAAATCTTTTGCGTAAGAAATCTTACGCTTAAGTTTTACGCGTAAGAAATCTTACGCTTAATCAAATCTTTTGCGTAGATCTTAAGCGTAAACTTTTTGCGTAGCCCATGTCTTTTGCGTAAAACTTACGCGTAAGACAAGGGTTTCTTGCCTTAGTAGAACCTTACGCATAACTTGTCCAAGTTATGCGTAGAAAATTGAAGATTTCGCGTAGGAATCGGGTTTTGACTGTCTGACCACTTTGCCGACGATATTATCCGATAACTGTTCCGGCCACTTTTTCTGAGAGCTTGATGACCAGTTTTTTGATGACTTTTCCGATAAAATAAGATAAAAAAGTAGTTTTGGACTGATATAAATAATGGACTAATAAACCTTTGATCTGCTATAGTTTGGACAAAAAAAGCTAAGAGCAATCTGTTTGGAAAAAAGGACTGTTTGGATCTTAATGATGTTTTGACTAAAATATGCTCAACAAAAAACAAAACCAAAAGTAAACTTTATAAAATAAGCTTAAGAAAAAAAATATTAAAAACAGTTTGATAAGCTTTTGATTATACTCAATAAGCACAAATTAAGCAGAAAATAAGCTACGAATAAGCACAAAAATAAGCTAAAAAACGAGTCTTTAAAACACAAAAAAACTTCTAAATCATCTTTTGGCTCTGATACCAATTGTTGGGACCCAAATTTATATCATTTCACACATAAGATATGTTTAGAGAGATGAAGATGTATTTTAGAGAGAGAGAGTACAAGAGAGGAAAATAAGAGAAAGTTTCTTATTCCATAATGAACCAACCAACACCCTCCTTGGAGGGTTTACAAGAGTATTTATACTCATAGTCTAGGGCATCTTACATGTATCCCATAATGTCACTAATGGCCCTTAGACTTTAACAAAACATGTATTCTTAATAAGAATAACATAAAACATATTAAAATATTAACGTACTAATATAATATTGCAACCTATTACACGACTCATTGACTCGATAATGATCGTCACTTCAAGCGTTCCCAACAATCTCCCCCTAAGGGACGATCATTGAGATCTCTCTTTGATTGCATTTATGATCATCACTTTTGTGTTTCCAACAATCTAGTTCGAGCTAGTTTGGCGTCTAGGATCTATAGGTGTCTTTAGTCCTTGATTCATTTTTATCTTTCGTCGTGCTTTGTTGCTAATTTTTCCTCACGTTTTAGGTATTTAGAATCTTAGCTTGTACCCTTTAGGCTGCCCAGGCGTTTTTTTTCGTAGTAGCATTACTAATCCTCCCGTGTACATATTTGCCTTTGCTCTTAGGTTTAGAGCCCTTTGCTTCATCTTCTTCTTTTTTTGTTGGTGCCTTTATGTTCCCATGCTTGTATGTGGTTATGCTTTTTATCCCCCATGCTTTTGTTCATTGCATGTGTTCATTTCTGCTCTTATGTTAATTCCACATTTTCCCTATTCTCGTTCTTTATTTTATATGCTATGCTTTTCATGTGTTGCATGATTATTTGGTTCTTTGATTTAATGTGCTCCTTGTTAGCATGCTTGGATTTATATGCTTTCATTGTTCCTCAATTCGCATCTCTAACATTCACACTTTCTTGAGCACTTTCACCCTTTCATTTACACTTGCCTGATCTTTCGGGTTTACCCTAAAGTATGTGTATGATTTTTCTACACTCCACCTCCCCCATACAGGATTGGGTATTGTTTTTTGGGTAAAAGGTCAAAAGACCCGGTAAATATAGTATTGTTGTTAACATCTCTAAATTATTTCCTGCTTAATTTATTTACTTGGTTATTTAAATACACATATTAATCATTTAGGTTCCAATAATAGCAATGGTTATGGGTGAGAAGGGTTTGATGTCTTGAGTACTCTGCTCCAAATTCGGTAGATATTTTACATACCGATATTACGTGACAATGTACTTAATCCAATAAATAAACATGTTTATGAGCTGTTGTGCTTCCCACAACCCATTTTTATAACATATATGGTATCTCCATAAAAAAATTACAAAGAAATATTCACGTAATAACATGGCAAGAGATTTGGGTCAATAGTTTTATAATATTTTATCTTTCATTCGTCTCATCCACAATATTTACATAACACATGTAGGTGTGGAATTTCTTTTTAAACTTTATGTGAATATACCATTTCTCTTTTATAAAGAAAACATTAAAAAATTGTACTGTACCGGGTATCACGTGACTGTCCACATACTTCAGTAAATAATGAACAATGCCTACTATTTTTATATTCCATCTCTTTACGTGTATGGACAATCTACAATTATAAGTAACTAGCTTCACGATCTGCCCAATGAGTGGGCTAGTTTCAAGTGTTTTCATTAAATGCCTTTCAAATCAAGTTAATAAACAAATTCAACCATAACAAATTAAAAAAAGTATTAAACATATTTAAACAACAACTCATAAACAATTCACAATCATTAAGGGCACGTTTGGTTTGTAGGTAGGTTTAGATTTGAATTTGAATTTGAGAATGGTTTGAAAATTTTGAGAATAGTTTGAGAAAAAGTATGAAAGAGAAAATATATTATCATATAGATTAAAAAATATTATTTGAAAATAAAAAAGTATAAAAATAAATACTATAAAAACTAAATTCTATGTCCATGAGAGAGAATAATTAAACATAAAAAATTATAAAACATCACACCCACCATTATTGCCATAAATCAATCTATGAGTGTAGTGACACCTTTTTATTCCCAGACCCACAACCAAAATTAAACCAAACATTTGTATTTAAGTGTGATTCTATTCTTTTCATACCATACCACCATAACAAACAGCACCTAAAAATCTTAAAAAACATAAACAAAAGGATATCTAATCACGAAAGGAAACGGTACCATGGGTATCATGGCAAATCAAAGAAATTAAACACGGATCAGATTCAATGTGTGTGTTACTTTTGTGTTTGAATGACGAAAGAACACAAAAAGAAAATAAAAGAAACTAAATAAATTACAAAATCTAAAATAGATTTGGTGTTCCTTCCCAAGATAGTCCAAGAAAGATTCCTGCCTCTGGTCAAGCAATTGGAAGGTCGAGCAGCAACCGGTCATGGATCTGGTTCAGATAAGACAAAAGACAAAAGGCCCAACAAATGATTAGAGAAATAGTTAAAATGTACTTTTAGTCGAGACACGTGTCGCACAACGGGTGGGGTAGCACGGTCGCGCAGTAGCATATGACCAGATTGGGAATGGGGTGATTTTCATAACCTCGTTGTTGACCAAAGCCACAAAATTGACGTACTTTGGGGTTTTTCTCTAAAATAAATTGTCCATTACAATTTGAAGTAAAATGAATGGGCCTTTAATATTAATTTTGATATATCCTCTATTTTTGAAATCTTAAAAGTGTTCATGTTATCATGTAGGAGAGAAGAAGTATCCACGTACAAGGTTGGTGTGTTAGTTTATTGAGAAAAAGCATATTTTGATTTTGTGTAAGATCATAAATGATTCCAGTCACATATACTTAAAGTTAAAGCCGACCCTCGAATTTTAACTTACACAATCATTTCCCATAAAAATATTGTAACCTACACAATATTTGTGGAGTCAATATTATGCCTATTGTTTGACGCATTTCCTTAATTCATAATGTAATTTGAGTATTTGACACTATAAAACATGTGCATGTTATCTCAGTGATACAAACTCGTTGTACGGTTCACCTCTATGATCTAGTTGTAAACTTGTAATAGAGTAGATGTAGTCCCAAGAGATATAAGCTACATTAACAACTACTAGTAATATATTTGGATTTTTAACTTATTCTACAATAAGATGTGATATCATAAATTACTGTGTAGTCAAAATTTTTGATTTGTCCAAGTTACATACTTCGTCTCTAAAATTTCAAAAGTGTAGATGAAGTCTTTGTCGAAAAGCTTTGGTTCATTATTCGTTCATGTCTAAAGTGAATGAGCAATATACTCTGATCATATGGGTAAAAGGTTGAATACGAATATTGCGGTCATTTCCCATTTGCCCAGAGATGAAAACAAAACCAATTTTTTTTTTTTTTTTTTTTTTTTTTTTTTTTTTTTTTTTTTTTTTTTTTTTTAGAAATATCACGTATGTACTTCAAAGTTATGCAAATTGCGCCTTAAAAAAACTCTGTTATAGTTTTTACGATTTACTCATTAAAAGGATACTATAATAATTGTTATCTTAATACACTATTAATATTCAACCGTTAACATTGCACAAACGTCAATCATTCTCCGCCACAAACAATGGTTGTTAAAATCTCGATCTTGATTTTAAGATTTTACGATTTTAAGATATTACGAAACAAAACGATCTGAATCTTACGTAGGATCTTGTCAAGCTTAAGATCTTATAAGATTCCGATCTTAACACTAAGATTTTAAGATCTAATCATATTCGATCTTACTTTTTTCAAATTGCAAACTAAAAAACTATAAAGTTATGGATTATGTTTTATCAAATTTTAAAAACAACATGTTAATCTTCTTACACATTCCATATTCATAATTTTACACACCAATTTCATGAAATATTTATATAATTTTGTGTTTATGATACATAATAACTTATTAGATTTGAATATTGTTACAAATACTATTAATTAAGTATTAAGATTTCACAAAGATCATTCTTTCTCTTCCTTAGAGCATAAGGTGTTATAATACCGTTAACACCAAAAATTGCAGCCACATCAATATTACATCAGTATCCCAATTTTTAGCTCCAACACCAAAAAACACCCTTCACTAATAACATCCATAACACCACCCTTTTAGGACTCACAATTTTATTTTATTTTTCATTTTTCAAAAAAACTAAATTTTATTAATTCAAATAAAAATACAAAATACATTTATATACAAAAAAAAGTTAAAATTTAAAAGAAAAAAGGAAAAAAAAATTTGACAAAAAAGAAGAAGTTATAACTAGGGGTGTTGATCGGTTCGGTTTTCGGTTATTCGGTTAATTCAGTTAAAAAAAATTTTAGGGTCAAACCGTGAACCAAACCAAACCGAATTCAAATTCGGTTTTTGGTTCGGTTTGGTTAAATTCTAATTCGGTTTGGTTCGGTTCGGTTTTCGGTTTAACCAAATTACACACTTTATTTATATAAAAAAAAAGAAAAATATACAAATATATTTTGCCAAAAAAGTTATTTCAAATATAAAAAGTATTTTTTAATATTAGGATAGAATTTTTTTTATTATTTATATATATATATATATATATATATATATATATATATATATATATATATATATATATATATATATATAAATATAAATATAAATACAGTATATATATAACGTTTTATTGATCTTTTTATATATATAAATATATAAATTTATATGAATTCGGTTTTCGGTTCGGTTTACCAAAACCATATCCAAACCGAGAACCGAATTAAAAGTTCGGTTTGGTTTGGTTTTGGCAAATTCGGTTCGGTTATAAGTTCGATTCGGTTATTTTCGGTTCGGTTCGGTTTTGGTTTTCGGTTTATTCGGATATTTCGGTTTTTCTGCTCACCCCTAGTTATAACTTACATTTGACTTCAACAGCCCACTAACACACCGGACTCCAACAGCCCACTTACTTTTGATTTTTTATGAAGAAACAAAAAAAAGTTGCAACTTTTCTTTTTCTACATTGCAAACACAAACGGGGTAGGCGGATAAAGTCCCACCCAACAAAATTTTCCCTCTGAAAAACCCAGAAAATTTCACCATCCCAAAACCAAATTCAATTTTCCCCCAAATCAAAACCCTAACCCTAACTTTTCAATCCCACAAAATTAACCTTCATTTCACTAAAAGTTAACATTTTTATGTAATATCTCCAATCTTTTCACAAAACCCATCTTTTAATTTCATCAATCCATAAAAAAATTATTATACAAACCGCAATCTCAAAATACTCCTTCTAATCCATTGATCTTGGGAACCTTATTTGTGAGCTTATGAGCTTATATGATTTCGTTTTATTTTGTGACTTATGGGCTCACATAAGCTTATTATGATGTATAGTAATAAATTAATATAAGCCCATAGGTATCAAAATTAGCTTGAAAAATTTGAGCTTATATAAAGTAAGCCGAAATCATACAAGCTTACAAGCCCACAAATAAGCTTAAACAAACACCCCATGATTATTATGAACTGATAAGTTTTTGTGGATTTGATATTACAATTTTTCTGTTAGGGTGAAATAAGCTGCTTTTGATAAGCTGATCATCTGCTTATTACCTTTTATTGCACTTTGATATTGTGGATAAGCAGTTGTGAATGTGTGGGCTCTGTACATGATTATATGCTTATTTGGGCGTTAAATAAGCTGATCGGCAGTTGATTGTTCAGATTGTTTATTTGTCTTTATTTTGAAGTAACGAATAGTTTATCTTCTTAATGCTTTTTTGGGCCCTTTGAGATTGTTTATTCCAAATTGAATATAGTGGTGGATTTGATACTATAAGGTTACCCTTATGTTGATATTAGCTGTTTTGATTGAGTTGATTATCTGGTTATGAGCATAAGTTATTAAAAATAGTAATCCTAAACACCCCTTATTGCGTTTTAGTGTAGTAGATAAGCATAGTTGAGTGTTTGTATGTGATTGTATCTTTATTTGAGGGTGAAATAAGCAGTTTGGGAGTTGCTTCTGTATCTTTGAAGTACTCTTAGTGGAATTGCCAAATTCATATAAATGCGTGACTGATTGTTTTTCGAGTGTCTGAATGAAAACTGTGCTTATGTTTATGATCTTCTTGATACTGTTATAATGTGAATGCAGTTTTTTTCTGATGGTATACTGAATCGTCTGACACATGATGGGGATGTTTCAGAATTTGGATTGTTTTTATAACAGGTTATCTGCTTATTGTGTTTTTTTGAGTAGATGCATAAATTTGACTATGCTGATCTACTTAGTTTAGGGGTGAAATAAGGTCTTTTTAGTAAGAAGTTTCAGATTGTTTAGTTTTAACTGGTTATTGTTAGTGAATTCAGTATCGTAAGTTTAACCGTAGGGGTGAAATAAGCTATTTTGGATAAGTTGATCTTCTGGTTATGAGCATAAGATGTTTAACTTAGTAATGCCAAACACCCCTTGTTGCGTTTTGATACAGTAGATCAGCAGTAATAAGTGTTAGGATATGATTATAGGCTCATTTGATGGTGAACTAAGCAGCAAAGGTAATGTTGACCATTTGATGAAATAAGCTATGATTTTTTTTGTAATATTGACCATTTTTGACGGTCGGTTTTTGTGTTACCGAATGCCCAAACAGTCTACAGAGTGATCTTATAACGAGTTAAATGTTATAAAAAGTAGAATGGCTAAAAGGGCAAAAATGTGAAAGTACGTTGGTATTTTATGGAAAAAAAACCCGTTTTTCTACTTATTTAGGTCAGAAAAATGTATCATTTTTTGATGCAGTTGTACCATTCACAAAGAATCTTTACTTCAATGTTGTGATGAGGTTGATCCAGTTGCAAAGGTAAATTCCATTGTTATGGAAAGCTTTACTACTAAAGTTGATGCAGATAATGATTAAAGTACGGCTTTTTATGTATTATGTTATTTACTGTATGTTACAGTCAATAGGAACAGTCAACTGCGCCATCAGGAGACAAAATGATGGGAAGTTATATGGGTGTAATACAGATTATGTAGGCGCTATTTCTGCTATCGAGGATAGTCTACGAGGTTTCTTTCTATACTCTCTATTAGAAGTGATAGTATGAACCGTTGGGTCAAAACAGTGCTTTTTGTCCAGTTATAAAAGTTTCATATCATATTTCATGTGTGACTTTCTACCCGTTCGACCCATTTGACCCATTTGAGATTTACATACAACATAGATTGGTACAACTGTTTACAGGTTCAGGCGTTCAAAATGGTGCAACAGGATCACCCTTGGCTGGTAGACTATTTGTGATTATTGGTGCTGGCGGTGCTGGAAAAGCTCTTGCTTATGAAGCAAAAGCGAAGGGTGCAAGGATTGTGATAGCTAATCGGACTTACGGTTAGATTCTACTAGCATTCACATTACCAATCCTAGTCCTCATACTTGATTGCAAATAAAAAATAACAATAAGGATTGTGTTTCTGGGTGCAGGTGAGATTAATAATAATGGGGGATGATGAATCGGATGGTAGTACTAGTTGGGATTTTGGTGGTGAAGAAACCCACATCAGTTGCAAAGGTATTGTTATTGTAAGCTTAATAACTATCAAACCAGTTAGGGTAAAATAAGCGGCTTATTAGCTGCGTAAGCTGTTGACCCCTTATTGCACTTTGATATTGTGGATAAGCAGCTTTGAATGTATGGGCTCTGGACATGATTATATACTTATTTGGGGGGTGAAATAAGCTGATTGGTAACTGCCTGTTCAGATTGTTTATTTGCTATTTTTCAGACCCTTGTTAGATTAAGCCCTTTGCCTACTCTTTTTATTTACAGGTGCGGTTTATTTGGACTGTTTTTCGATGTTGCAAACTGTTTCTATGATATGAATGTTGGGTTTATTATTATTGCGAATTGCTTGATGTGGGAATTGGGATTGTTAATAGATAAGCATTTTTTAGTTGAGATTGCTTATTTTGAACTGGTTAGTATTGGTGAATTTTATATTACAAACTTGCTCTTAGGGTGAAATAAGCTGATTGGGAGATGCTGAATTGTAATCGAGATTAGATAGGATGGTTTGAATCAAGAAAGGTTTACTGATAGATATGATATCAAACCGTTTATAAATTAAGTCCTTTGCCTACTCTTTTTACTTGCAGGTGTGGTTTTTTCGGACTGTTCTTCGATATTCAAAACTGTTTTCGTGATATGAAATGTGATGTGTTAGTATACTGAATAGTAACAATTGTTTGACAATGTGATGTGGGGTGTTTGGTATTTTTTGCTTATTTACACAGCTTATCTTCTTATTGCTTTTTGTAAGCAGATGATGAAATGTGACTATGCTTATCTACTTAGTTTAGGGTAAATAAGCTCTTGTAAGTAGCAGTTTAATTTTAGGATGAAATAAGCAGTTTGGGAGTCTAAGTTCAAAACTAACAATCCTAAGCACCCCTTATTGCGTTTTAAAGTTTTAACTGTAGTAGATAAGCAGAGTTGAGTGTTTGTGTGATTATATTTGAGGGTGAAATAAGCAGTTTGGGAGTTGCTTATTGTAAGCTTAATATATTTGTGTATCTGATTGTATTTCGAGTACATGTGATGGGGATGTTTCAGAATTTGCTATTTTGGATAAGTTGATCTTCTGGTTATGAGCATAAGATGTTTAACTTAGTAATGCCAAACACCCCTTGTTGCGTTTTGATACAGTAGATCAGCAGTAATAAGTGTTAGGATATGATTATAGGCTCATTTGATGGTGAACTAAGCATCAAAGGTAATGTTCATTTGATGAAATAAGCTATCATTTTTTTTGTAATTGTGACCATTTTTGACAGTCCGTTTTTGTGTTACCGAATTCCCAAACAGTCTACAGAGTGATCTTATAACGAGTCAAATGTTATAAAAAGTAGAATGGCTAAATGGGCAAAAATGTGTAAGTACGTTGGTATTTTATGTAAAAAAACCGTTTTTCTACTTATTCAGGTTAGAAAAATGTATCATTTTTTGATGCAGTTGTACCATTCCTTACAAAAAATCTTTACTTCAATGTTGTGATGAGGTTGATCTAGTTGCAAAGGTAAATTCCATTTTTATGGAAAGCTTTACTACTAAAGCTGATGCAGATAATGATTAAAGTACGGCTTTTTATGTATTATGTTATTTACTGTATGTTACAGTCAATAGGAACAGTCAACTGCGCCATCAGGAGACAAAATGATGGGAAGTTATATGGGTGTAATACAGATTATGTAGGCGCTATTTCTGCTATCGAGGATAGTCTACGAGGTTTCTTTCTATACTCTCTATTAGAAGTGATAGTATGAACCGTTGGGTCAAAACAGTGCTTTTTGTCCAGTTATAAAAGTTTCATATCATATTTCATGTGTGACTTTCTACCCATTCGACCCATTTGAGATTTACCTACAACACAGATTGGTACAACTGTTTAAAGGTTCAGGCGTTCAAAATGGTGCAACAGGATCACCCTTGGCGGGTAGACTATATGTGATTATTGGTGCTGGAAAAGCACTTGCTTATGGAGCAAAAGCGAATGGTGCAAGGATTGTGACAACCAATCGAACTTACGGTTGGATTCTACTAGCGTTCACATTACCATTCCTAGTCCTCATACTTGATTGCAAATAAAACATTATACTAGTTTCATTGCATTCTTATCAGTTCAGTAGGCCGTATGGGTGAAAGTCAACTATATAGTTCTCGTCATATTTAGGGGGTGTTTGGGTTTGAGTGGTTGATCATCAAAACATTAAAAATTGTTTATTGCGACTACAAGTCAGAGTAACCATATGATCAGTTATTCAGTTGCAATATTGAAATCCAAACACCCTCTATGCATAGTTAATACACCAACTAAAGTTTTCTCATACTGATACTGCACAGATCGTGCTAGAGAACTCGCTGACATAATTGGTGGATAGGCTAGATGTCTTTGCCGATTTGAGCACTTATAGCCCAGAAGGTGGCATGATACTTGCAAACACAACATCAATTGGTATGCAGCCAAATATAGACGATACTCCTATTTCTAAGGTACGGCTATATACCTTTCTTCGGTCATATGTTTTAGTAATAATGGTATGCAGTTAGAAAATTAATATGAGGTGACTATGGGCGTGGGGGAAATTTTTCATATTTTTTTATGTTAAGTTCTCCTTGCCCGAATCCAAAGGATGATAATGGTTGTGAAGGAGATGATATGGGTGGATGGTGCGTGCTTCGTAATGAGCAGAAAAGGGTTAAGGTCATTATGGACAAGTTTATGGCACATGCCGAGAGCCCGAGAGTTTGGTTGGGTAGGCGCGAAACACTTTTTGTGACAAAGTTTTGAATTGCAGTGTGTTGATATTACACTTGCAACTTTCTTTCTATTGTCCTAGTAGTTAATCTTGTTGATTTTACTCGTTTGAGTTGTTAGAGATAAAACCTAACCTGAATAAATGAGTCAATTGCCTACCCTTTAGAAATGATAATGATCACTTTATTTGGTAGGTTGACTGTTTTTGTTCAAATTACAGGATTTACAACTTTCTTCACTGGATGAAGGTTCGGATTTCATTCAACAACAAATAAATTATTCTGGTGTCCAGATCCATTAGCCTCTCTATGACGAAATGCATTTGATATACACAAACGGTCAAAGCTTCTTGAAAACATGATCCATCATGTAACATTATACAAGGCACCAAGAAATGTCAGGTTGGCATGGTTGACTGATTTATTTCTATTTGCTAATGAATTATTTTAACCATTGGATGTGGCCTTTTGGTGTTTTGAAAATAATTTCCAGGGTGATTGACTAAATTATTGGCTGCTTAAAGGCCTTGTGAATGAGTCTTGTAAAAAAGAACCAGACCAGTTAATGCCAGTACTAGTACCAAGCTTTCTTGAGACCAGTGGTGATCAGCTAGCTGGGGTTGTTACTAGTACCAACCCATGCCATCAACGGCTAGTTGTTCGTCATATTACAAACTTGTATCACGGTAGAGGTACCTATCACTTGTCATTCAATTCAATTGGTAGAGAATGACAATCCCAATCAGGAATGTAAAGAACTTTACAGTTTTAGAGAAACTGTCGTATCTACTTCTACTTGTTATTCAATGCGATATAAACTGTATCATTCTGTCGAACATATCCAGTGTCACAGTGCAAAGTGAATGTTGAGACCATCATTTATATCAGTTAATGCATGTTCCATGTTTAAATCACCACTAGTATATGGAGGGCCATCATGTGAAGAATAAAATGTACCTATCAAAAGCAAAATTGATGTCAAATAAGAGTGGAGATAGGAATTTTGTAGCACAAAAGATGAACTCGAGTAAGCTTCAAAACTGACCCCGTTGTTCGTTTCAGCAACTTCTTAAAAACCTATTTTCATCCCATAATTTACGGATTTCAGGTTCCTTCGAAGCTTAATTTGCTCCCATACCAAAGGTTGTCTTAGCAAGGTCAACAACATGCTTGTATTTTCCATCTTGTACGTTGCTTTGTTCCTAAACAACTGAATACATCAACCAGTCAAAGGTCAGTTGGTCAGAAGAAAATATAAGACGAATATGAAAGGTTGCCCTCAAATTCTATTTCTTTTCCCTGTGCAAGTAAGTTTGCGCAAAATATCACTCCAACTAGCAATTTGACTACTACCTAGCTTATCTCGAAATAACCTTACAGTTATGCAACCCAACTCTCCTAACCCAATAAACACATAGTAATCTCAAACTCCTAATGTTTATTAAACCATAAAAGTATGAATGAGAGAGAAGAAAAAAAAAAAAAAAGTTTGCATTATCATATGACATTTGATGCTCCATTTTATAACAAAAAAGGCTTCAGGGGTGCTACTACTTTATCAGATTTCGCTCAATAAGAACCAAATCTCCACTAAACAAAAAAGGTCATTTACTTAAATGTGATATAAGTCCGCAAAACAATTCTAATCAGCCTTGCGAACATGACCAATTACCACATAGCATTGAATAGCCGGCCAAAACTGTCGTTTATATCTCACTAAAATGAAGTTCACCACATAAAGCTTGTGTCTTGTACAAAAAATTACTTTAATAAATTAGTAAGTTTAATCAAATTACGTTATATTCTCCAGGTGATTGAAACTCAAAGTGAAAATGAGTTTTAAAAAGTACAGGAAGAAATCTTTTACATTGGTCGAAACTCGAGACCACATACAATGAGGCCAGACATGATTCCTTCATGACTTGTAAATTTCATATTCATAGAGAGAGCGTCATCCTTGAATTCATGAGTTGAGTTAAATTTCCACAGTTGAATTTCCATCCATCCATCTTCCCTTTGTTTTGGAACCCGAGTAATATCATTTATGTTTGATGGGCTCGGGGTAATAAAATAGAAAAAATCCACCTCATTGTTTTCTTGATGGAGTAAATCTCGTACTTTCACCGGACAATGAAGTCCCTGGCATTGTTCTGAAAGCTTGAACATAAGGTAACACACATATTCCATATCCGGTGACAGCATTTGACTTTTGATCGTACAGTTGATATGAAATACTTGTTGCGGCAAAAGCTCAATCACCTCTTGAAATCTGCATTTACGATACATTATATGATTACATTATGTAATTTACATAATTCTTAAGAACATGAAACTAAGTCCAGGAAGTGAAACTTTTGTCAACCATCTATTCACTGTTTGCTAGTTAACTAGAGAGCTAAAAGGATTTGGACCTTGACTAATCAAATCTAGTTTTTCGTGACTGTAACAAATTAGTTATATAAAAATAAAAATGAGAACAAACCTGGATTGGTTTGGTGGTTTTGAAGTAAAAGTATCCACATTAGAAAATTTGTATAAAGTTGCCTTCGCTGAAAGCACAAGAAGTTTCTTTCCATCGACTTCGCCTAACCAGAACAACTCGTCATAGTTTCTGCATACCTTGAATATTTCTTCAAAGTTGGTTGGCAATTGTTGCGCTTGACAAACATTAAAGTCTGATTTCAAGACTTGATGGACTTCCTTCAATTTTCTGATCTCTTCATGTTTCACCTGTATACAGTTATTTTAGATATGAAACTTATAACATGGGTTTTTTTTTTTTTTTTTTTTTTTTTTTTTTTTTTTTTTTTTTTTTTTTTTTGTGGTTACAGTGCTTTCATGTTTCCTTTATACAACTTTAACAAAAGAACATAGAATGTAACCAAGGGATAATTTCAAACTTACTTTGTCAATGGCTCGAAATTCAATGCCTTCAACATAAACTGCAGCATCTCCACAATAGTACGATGAAAAGCTCTCAAGTAGAAACTCAAAAACGACGTCTTCATTCTGATTCGAGAAACGGTGCAACTCAATCATCATCCACCGCTCATCTTTCCACGTTGCGAAATATGCATGAAGACTTTTGTGTCCCTTTCTATACTTTAGGTTAACATACACAGGTTTACTTGAAAAGTTTCTTGAATCACAAAATTTGAAGATTAGATAGACCCCATAAACAACACTTGGCGATAAAAATTGAGCTCTTGTCTTGATGTCGATGATCAAGTTGGAAATATCTAACATCTCCACCACTGTCCCAAACCTGGGCATATTACAAACATCCAAGCCTAAATCAGTCATAGCCTTTATATTCTTAGACACTTCTACTTTTGAATTTCATAAGCTTTGGAGAAAGAGTTTAAATTCTATATTAGAATTTATTGTACCAGAAAAATCTCTATTTAAATAAAGGTAAGAATATTATAAAAAAGCACTATCAAGGAGCTAGCAAAATTTATAATTCATGGTCATTAGAACCGAGGACACAAAACAGGGGCAAACCTCAACTACCTTATTAGAAGGTTTATAAAATTATAGTTCCCAACCATATGGTGAGTATTTAAATCTATTTTGTCATGTACAACGTCAGTTCTCATAGTTGATATCTTGTTATTAACCTGATGAGATGAGGTTGGAAGTGTAAAAGAGCTATAGATGAAGCAGTTCTAGCGGAATAGAGTTAGAAGTATTCAAATATGTGAACTTGTCAGAGGGATTCAAAGGTCTGAAGTGTAAAAGAGCTAAACATGTATGCAGGACTTATCTTGTTATTCTGCTACCGTAAACAACTAGTCATGCATTAAAATGGTAAAGAGAATAACCTTATACTTTAACATTAATAAGCATTAAATACTTCTACCAATAATGCATATGTTCGCTTATCATTTAAAACTAACAAAGGTAGAGAGGTAGAGAAAATAACCTTGATTCTGGAAGAGATTTCCACTCATGTGGACAACTGTTTAAGTAGGAAAACATTGTGGCTGAAACCATTTCATTTCTTTCTCCGTTACCAACGAATGACAACAACTGGTATACAACCGAAATACAAATCAGACTCAATGTATGATGTATAAATGCATGTGTGATTTTGAATTATCTCTCAATAAGGAAAAGATACAATAGAAAACGGGAAACACCCAATAAAGGAGATATGATAATGAACTTATTACCACTTTGTCGTGTTGAAGGAGGATTCCCTTAGAAAAAATGTTGTAAAGTTCCTCTTTCTTTTTGGTAGAATAGATTTCCGGGAACTTTGACATCTGGATTATTTCATTATAGTCTTTAGGCAATTTAGGCTCCCATTTCTCATAATCCTCCTGCATATACATTAATCCATTACATACAGTTACTTTCTTACAGTTTATAAAATAGTTACCAATTTTATATGAATCAAAAGTTAGCCAATTTTCTCAAAATATAGAAACTTACCTGGAAATCCAATGCTTTCTTAAGCTGCATGACCACTTCATTAGCTGTTGGTCGTCTTTCTCTCCTGTGATGTATGCATTGATAGGCAATCCTTGCAAATGTAATAAATGACTGTGGCTCAATTTGTTCCTTTATACCCTCAAACACTAACTTATCAAGTTTTTCTACATAATAGTGGTGTTTAGCCAAAAAGGGTAAATAAAGATACTCATCATCTAGCTTTTCGGATGATAGTTTCCCACACAATATGTCAAATAAGACCGCACCCAATGAGAATATATCAGACTCTTTGGTCAAGAAGCCTGTTTTCGAGTATAGTGGGTCACTATAGCCAATTGTGCCTGTAACATTGTCTATGACATAGTCTACATCCTGATTTGTTGGACATACTGTGGAAAGCCCAAAATCACTAATTTTTGCCTTCCAATCATCAAGCAGTAGAATGTTGCTGCTGCTGATGTCCCTATGTATTACCATTTCTGGACTTGAAACAGTTCCATGAAGAAACTCCAACCCGATTGCAATATCGATGCATATTTTTAGCCGCATCACCCACGTAAGACTATTATCACTCAAGTACTTATCAAGGCTTCCTCTTGATGCATACTCATAGACAATAATTTTCTCATCCTCTTCATCACAGTAGCCTACAAGACAAATTACGTTTTCATGCTTATACTGCATAAGGATTTCAAGTTCTGTCATAAATTCAGCTTCTCCTTCAGCAGATTTCCTACCCAACCTCTTTGCAGCAATGAAGTTATGCCCATGAGTGTGACCCTTGTACACATTCCCAAAATCTCCATATCCAATGAGATTGTCATGATTGAAAGTTTCTGTGGCCAACTTTATTCCTTGAAGTGACAGTTTGAGGCTGTCCTTGTGGTTCTCCTGCGAATCACCGGACGATCAGTCTTTGATAAGTAAAAAATAACTGAATGGTTTGGTATCTAATACTCCTTTAAAGTCTATAAGTTCAGGGTTACAGTTGTAAATCTAGCTTGCTAAAGTTTAAGATTAAAACAATATGTCACAAAAATTAAGGACTAAAAAGGTTAAATGGCAAGATCCTTAATTCAGTAAAAGTTTGAGGATTAAAATATTAGTTGCACAAAGTAAAATGTATAAAATGTCACATACTACTGTGAAGAATAAATGAAGAGATTATAAAGTTATTCAAAAAAGTTGCGCACCTGACAGTATAACGCTTTTTTAAGTTCGTTGATGACATCATCTATTGATGGACGTTCGGCTTGAGTCACTGCTAGACACTGAAATGCGATTTTTGAAAATACTTCCAAAGACTCTTTATTGGGTCCTTTGGTAAGAGAAAAGGTATGTTCATTGGTTTCTTCCTTTATCTTGTGATCAACAATTTGCATTAGTGTTCCCTTCTCAAAATGATGTCTTGCAATGGGTGCAATCCCGCTCCCATCAATGTCGGTGAAAATACGATCATAGGCCACCTTCCCGGTCAAGATCTCAAATAATACCACTCCAAAAGAGTAAATGTCTGATTTTTTATTTAATCTTCCATACCCTTGATATTCTGGATCTAAATACACATTTGTACCTGCAATCGTGTCGGTATTGAGAGTGCTGGCCTCTTGATCTGCTGGGTGGAATTTGGAGAGCCCGAAATCAGCAATCTTCGGTTCCAAATTTTCGCCCAATAGAATATTTGCACTCTTGATGTCACGGTGTATTATCTTTTGTTTGTCTTGATCTGTGTTGGTGTGAATGTAATTCAAGCCATGTGCAATACCAAGACATATTTTCAAGCGTTGCATCCAAGTAAGATTAGTCATCTTATCACTGTTCCCCAGATAATCCTCAAGACTCCCTTTAGAAGCAAGCTCATAGACAAGGATCATGTGATCACAATCTTCATCACAAAAACCAAGAAGAGAGATTATATTCTCATGTTTACAGCTAATAAGAACCTCTATTTCTGCAATGAACCCTTGTTCTCCTTCTCGATTGTGAATGCGTTTTATGGCTACCTTGCTACGTTTCTTCTTCTTTTTTTGGGTAAAAGGTAAAAATTTGTAAGCAGTACGTTTCTTGGGAAGATCATATCTATTCTTCCCTTCTATGGAAGATGAATTACTGCTATCAAAATGTTCGAGTTGTGCCTTGTATACCTTACCATATCCGCCTGACCCAATGCAATATTTTTCGGCAAACTTCTCCGTTGCCTTCTTGATATCATTAAGTCCAATCTTCAAGTGTTCCAAGTTCTTCAACTGCAGCATTGTGGACATTCAAAATACATCAATGTACATGAATGAATTATTGAATGAAAAAATATTCACAATCTGTACTAATTGTGATGGTAATAAAAAAAGTGATACAACAACACTTTATTTTAAGCCAATGGATTCCGTTAGCTTCTATATGAGTTACTGTTTTATGCATATGGTAGTTGGTGCATATGGTGTTTTGATTTCTGGTTTTGGGTGTTGATGGTGTGGTGTGGAGTTGTCGTGGTCATCTCAATAAATTTAGATGGTGTTTTGATTTCTGTCCCTATATCAAAAAATTTGTTAACAGTCGTTTATCATTTTAGAGTGCCAGGATTATGTAATAGGGATCAAATGTTGTAAAAAGCCCCCCTAACCAGATAGACCATTCGTGTAATTTACTTTTTTGTTTATTAATTAGGATGACCAGCTTCGAACTAAAATTATAAAGAAGTAAATTACCCTCAGGTGATTGGATGATGTACTGTCAAATCCACTCCTCGGAAGTTCCTAAAATAATATTTGCAAAAGACGAGGACATTAGTAGATAAAGATAAGAGTTATTATCATATAAAGTTGATAAGAAAGTTAATTTTCTTACCGGATTTTCATACATTGATTGAAGTTTCAATGCTTTTTCAAGTCCTTTGACAACCTGATCTATATGTGGACGATCTGCTCTTTCCTCTTTTATGCAGCAATATGCTGTTTCTGAGAAGATTTTTAATGATTCTTGGTCCGTCTGATTTCGTAAATGCGGCATGATCATTTCATCCAAATGAGATTTGGCCAGCTGACTTAATAACCCCTCTTTCAACTCATCTTCAAGTTCATTTTCGCCTTCGTCTTCATCTTCGTCTTTGCCACTATTTGCACTCCTTCCGCACAAGACTTCTAGTAATACAACTCCGAACGAATACACATCTGACTTGTGTGTCACACCGCCGGTCTTTTCATATTTTGGATCAATGTATACATTCTTAACAATATCACGAGTAAGAAGAAGACGGTGCCTCCGATCTACTGTATTTTTCAGCGAAAGTTCAAAACCAGATAACTTGGGTTCCCATTTGTCATCTAGTAAAATATTTGAGCTCATGATGTTGCAATGTATGACACTAAAATCTCGTCCAGGATCATAATGGATGTAACTCAATGCCTTCGCAACACCTACACATATCTTCAACCTTTGCATCCATGTAAGGGTCAGGTCACTTAGATATTTTTTCAGACTTTCGTTGGCCTCCTTCTTGTATACGATAATCTTCTCCATCTCATCATCATAAAACCCAATAACAGACACAAGATTCTTATGTTTGAGACTAGAAAGCATCGAAACTTCCGTCCAAAACCTTTTGCTCTCATCTTTTACATATTCTACATAAAACCTCTTTACAATAATATCGATGAATTGTTGAGAATGTAAGAGACGGCCTTTGCGAATTTTTCCAAACCTAAATGAACTGATGATGTTTTCTTTAGCAAAATTGTTGGTTGCTGAATTTATAACTTCCCAGCTGAGTTTTAAGTGAGAAAGATCTTTGAGGAAATACTTTGTCTCTTTGCTGACATGGGACTCAACATGTGTTGAGATGGAGGTCAGTAATCCCTATATGTACCAAACAAGACAATATTACCAAGTGTTCTAAAAATGACACGTGTAGATATGGAGTTCACTTATCTAAAATCCAGTGACTTGCAACAATAGTAATAAGAGGGTGTTTAGTGTTGCGTTTCGATGCAGCTTATTTGATTATCGCGATTCGAAAATGCAAATAATTCATTTGAAGTGTTTGGCAAAGAGAAATTGATAAATGATTTTTTGCGTTTGTATGGCTTCAAAACGGCGTTTTGATGCAGCAGGTAGAGACCTGCTGTTGTGAAAAGCAATTCTCTCTTGATGGCAATATTAAAAAGTTACCCCTGTTATATCACTTTTCTTTAATATTTTGTTCCTAAGCTGATGGCAGACTCATCAATATGTGGATGAGAGAGTTATGGAAAATAGTTACGTATAATATTATATAAAAATGATTATTTTGAATGAATAGAATGGTTGTAAAAGATAATCATTTAAGTTAACGATAACTTTTGTTAAATTATTATTTCGTATATATGGTAATTTAATATGTATAACTTATCTGATAAAACAATCTCGGTCACTTTTTTATAAGCTAAATTAAAATAACTTGATAGTGTAAATGTCTATTTTAGCCATTTTGCATGTTAAGTCGTAAATAATCTAATTGCCAAATACTTAAAAAACTGATTATTTGATTATTGTGTTATTATACAACATAATTAGATCGAAACACTATATTTCAAAACCACGTTTTGCAACCGTGGATTATCTGCTTATCCGTTTTCAAAATGAATAATCTATTTTCAATAAGCAATCCCAAACACTCCCTATGTAAATAATTACCTTGTCATGATTGGATGATGTATCTTCAACTTTGGCCGCAACTATTGACTGTCCCTTTAATATCATAAATACAATAATAAGTAAATACTTTCACACGTGTTGATATTAATATTATCAATAAATAGAGATTAGTTAAAAAAAAAAAAAAAAAAAAAAAAAAAAAAAAAACCGCCTTACAGCATTTTGACGTTCCATTTGAAGTTTCAACGCGCTCTCAAGTCTTGTGACAACCTCACTTATATCCGGGCGTCGAGATCTTTCTTCATTCAAGCAGTCATACGCTGTCTTCGAGAAAACGTTGAAGGATTGCGGATCCATTTGTTTCAATAGAACCGGATCAATTATTTCATCTAGTATTTTCTTTTTATAATGAAAAATGGCCACTGGACCCAAATACTTATTATCTTGCTCGTCAATTATTGATTCCCTACCACAAAGTAGTTCAAACAATACTATCCCAAAGGAGTACATATCTGACTTGTGGTGTGCACTTTTAGTCTCAATAAATGTTGGGTCTCCATACCCTTCCACACGAATAGGAGTATTAGAATGAAATGAATTGTGCCTTTGAGAAGCCTCAATCTTCATAGAACATTCAAAATCAGATAACTTGGGTTCCCAATCATCATTTAATAAAATTGTGCCACTGTTGATTTTCCGGTGTATTACGCTGAAATCGCGCGACTCGTCATAATGAATGTAGCTCAATGCATGCGCAACACCGACAGATATCTCCAATCTTTGCACCCATGTCAACAACATCGGGTCACTTAGATATATGCCGAGACTTCCCCTGGTGTCATCCTTGTAAATGATGATCTTCTCATCATTCTCATCACAAAACCCAACAAGAGAGACCACATTTTTATGCTTGAGACTAGAAAGCATGGAAATCTCCATCCAAAACTCTTGTTCTACTCCATCATTCCTTTCTTTATTACACCTCTTAGCATCGATATCAATCAACTCACCGGACCACAAGAGCTGTCCCTGGTAACTCTTATCAAACCCACTAGTTTCTCCGATGACATTTTGTTGAGAGAAGTTGTTGGTGGCAGATAGGATATTTTGAAGGGGGACTCTGAGGTGAGCAAATTCTTTCATTATCTGTAAAATAGTCAAGTTAAAATGTGATTTAGAAAAAGGGATTATAATAACGCCTACAAAGTGTTCGATAAAATTCCTGAACCATGTCTAAGACATTTTAGGTCTAATTCTGTATATATCGTGTAGTTTATAGTTAATACATTTGTGGATAGTAATTAAAGTACTCTTAGCATTCTGTAGAAGTTTAGGAAGTGATCAAATGAATGGTCTTGTTAAGTTGCATTGTTTTGGTTAGTGACTTCATGTTGATAATTTAGTCTTGGTTAATGTAGTCAATATATTTTTTCCTAAGGTGTTTTTAAAGCATTTGGTCCAGAATTAGATGGTGTAAGTATGGACTACATGGGCGATACTTTGTCTACCTGTTGCATTTTTTATGGGATAAATATGGATAAAAGGAATTGGAGGATTTTTCCGGATATTGAAAGGAATGGAGAGACATTATTAAATGTTGTAATGGAAACTTTAAAAGCTAAGTTGCTGGTTTTGAAAGGTAAGAACTCTCCTGCTGTGGAAAGAAAAACTAGCAGTAAGATGCTGATATTTAATAATTTGAAATTGAGTGTATATTCCTGGGTTGACAAGTTTAATATCAAGATGAGTGTATATGAAATTGGAGAGCAGTGAGACACATGAATATGTTGGAAAGTATAATTCTTTTCCAGGTTGATTGATGAATCTGAAATGCATGAACTTCAATATAAAACTGTTGACGAAGATCAAGAGCTTGTATAAGTTCAATCTCTAGCGAAATATGGAAATCTGTTGAGTTTGAGTTATCTTTCTATAGACTTTTTGAAATAAAATGATTATGCTATTGCTGCATTCATTCTATTTTTTATATACTACTCATTCTTGTTTCAGGCACATAAAATGATTTTTTCCAAAGCGTATAAGAAGGGGACCCATAAAAAAAGTCAACTGATAATTACTTATATAACTACTTTTAAAAATTTGATTTTACTTTGTAACTCAGCAATCCCCTGGTTTCTAAGTTTAATCGTCTACCAGGGACACTCCCCCTAGTTCACAAATGTTTGCAGACATCAACAAGTACTTTTACTATTCTTTTTTTTTTGAACGAAGTACTTTTACTATTCCACTTTCCTTTTTTTCAATGTTTTGAAACCCGGTTCGACCCTAGTGGTTCGACCGGTTGAACCGGTTCTGGCTTAGATAACGGGTCAAAAGGAACTGGTTTTTAAGAATTCAAAACACAGTGTGACCCTCCGTGTTTTACCCGTTTCTATTATTCCGGCTGGGTTTGTCATTAAATCTCTTATATGTGCTCCACATTGCTTTTTACAAGTTTTTAAAGGCTTTATAAGCTGTTTAGACAGGTTTTGATGGTGTTTTAAACACTTTCTATATGCTATTTGGACAGCAGAAAGATGGGCTGTTTGGACAGGCTTATATGCTGTTTTAACCGCTTTTATATGTTCTTTGGACATAGCCTTTACATGGCTGTTTGGAAACAAGTTTTTGCAGCAATTACATGCTCTTTTTTTTTTAAAAGCAATTACATATTTGTATGTTGTTTTTTAGCAGCAATTACAGCTTTTATATGCTGTTCCGACGCAGTTTTTTACAGCAACCATGTTTTTTTGGAGCAATTACATGTTTGTAGGTGACTTTGGTTTAAGACTCTCGCTAACCAAAAACAATTAGTTGTTGCTTTAATTGATACGTGTGTTGGTCTAGCAAGTTGCTAAGCAGGTTGTTTATGTAAAATGGGTGATTAACAAATAAGCTTTGGTGTGGGTGGCGGGTCAAATAATATGGGTTTGGATTACGTTAACCGTCCATATTCATATTCTCTTTCTTATTCTTCATTTACTAGTTTTAAACCTTCAGCACACAGTTGTGACGAGTTTTTTTGCAAAAATGGTTTGGTTTTCTTCATTGTTTGCAAACATGGGTTCAATTTTAAACATGGGTTACTTGACTTAAGTGATCCCATTAAGATGACGAAATGAGATGACTTACTAGTCAAACATATATGGGTGTTTTGTTTATATTTGTCTTCTCTTTAGAATATTGTTTCAAACATTTATCTTATTTATTTATGTCAAACCTTTCTCTTCCCAATAGGATCGTTTTTATTTTTTATTTTATTATTTTATTAATAACCCATATTTGTTTGGCTAGTACACATATAGGGCTAATAATGTTTTATTGTTTTTTCTGTTATGCATCAATGACTTTAGTTGATCCGAACCGGGACTCGAATGGATGGGGGTTGGTCCTTTCGGAATTTACCCAAACCCGAACGTTTTGTAGGGTGGGGTGCGGGTGGGTTTTCTTTTGGACATGATTATAATTGACCTGACGCAAATGAAACCGAACCTCACTAATTAGTTTGACCCTATTCACATCCCTGTATGTAGCCAACACCAACTTATGTGGTAGTCTGGAGTTAAACATTATAAATTAGTTGCCTAAGGCGTTTAACTTTTGATAATTTTGCTAGTTTGCGACATTTGATAATTTCAAGATGTAAATAAAAGAAATTCTGAAAATTTCAAGAATCGCTAAATTTAAAAAGAAATCGGTGACCTTAATTGCTGTGTATATAGAGCGAAAGTCACCGGCTCTAGTTAATATACATTCACATAATTACCTATAAGCAAGAAATGCAGCCCACAAAGGTTGTTCACGTTGTTGAGTACTAATATCTCTTTGGTTTGTTTATATTTATTCCTCCATGGGTTTCCTATTACTAGTAAAAGTTTTGTAGTCACATAAAAATAAACTATAATAGTGAGCTGATAGTTTTCTTATTAAAAAAATACTAGTTATAATACCCGTGCACGCACGGGGTTTTGACATAAAATTTAATTATAATGTTTTTTTCTTTGAGTAATTGTTAATTTAAGGTAAATGTGCTAAAAGCCGAACATTTATACTACCTTCGTCCCAAAATAAGTGTCCAGTTTAAATTTTCATAGTTAATTTGATTCAACTTTAACCTTAACTATTTTAGTTGATGTTATATATCCAAATCAAATTCAAATTCAAAAGAATAGTATTACAATGGGTTGTTTAATGATTCAGATTATATTAGAAGGTACACAAGTTACTTTGCAACGCATAATCTTTTTTCAAGTGTGATATATAAGCATCCCCCATATCATATGAAGAAGGGAAGTGGTTGGCAGCACTCTCAATTTTTATTGGGACACTCCACATTATACAATAAACAGTTGTACCTTTAGTATAAGCTGCTTTAACTACTTGTACCGTGACTGTCCCGATAAAAAAACGAAAGTGTGCCAATCACTTCCGTATAAAGAACAACACTCCATTATGCTCCAATCAAATAGTTGTTTATAAGGATATACACAATTTACCCGTAGAGTACATATTCAACGTGAAGTCTCTTTGCAGCTCAGATAGTCACCATATAATGAGTTTATAATTGCAAATATACTCATTGTGTTACACCCAATTTGTATTTTAAACAAAATATATCTCACGTATGCCATTGAATCTTTGTGTCAAATCTTATAGAGTTTGCATCCAAGACCTACGAAATTATGAAAACATGTCGAAACTCACTTGACAACATTAGTGACCCCTAATAATTAGTTAACTTAAAGTACACAAAAACACTAAAAACTTATTTATACAAACTCCATTTACAACTATTAATAGAGGGAGATTCTTACCTGAGATCATCATAACACATACAGAAAGCATACCAATCACTACTTTATTATGCCCGAACGCTATAAGAATCAAAACTTCAACATAATCTACCATTAAGTTGAACAAATTTCACAACTTTATCAACTAAACAATACAAAAGACCCACAAAAGCGAAACTTCAACATAACACAAAGTCAAATTTAACAAACTTTATCAGCTAAACCCAACACCAAAAGATCATTAAAAAAAATAATAATAATAAAATAAATAAATAAAAACTGAACTTAAACCTAATCTCAGTCATTAATACATTTTTAAGCTTAGACATCGACAACTGTATACGTTTTTGTACGGTTTTATACGTTTTAATATTCGTTTTTGATTCTCGAATTGGTTTGATTTTGGGAAGGTATGGTTTGATTCGGGTTATAGAAGATGGATGCGATTGTTATGTCTGGTGATATTGGATATTCATGAATTAAAACATAAACATTTGTTCATCACTGCAATACATCATGAATATCCAATCTCATGAATTGAAAGAACGAATGTTTAGGCTTTGTTATGTGGGGTAGAAGAAAAGAGAGGAATGAAAATACTAATTCTTATGTGGGTTAAAATTTGTGGACTCTGTTTTTCAAAAATGTTTTCAGGATATCCGTATATAAATTTTAAATAATAAGTACATGAGTCGTTGATATTCATATTACCGTTAATAATAATTTAGCCGTATTTAATAATCAAATCCGTGTACGCATAGATTAAATTTTTAAATAGAATAACATGAGTCCTTATCTAACGTACATAGTAAAAAATATTTTAATGGATGAAAGTTTAAAACAAATATTTGTTTTTAAAATATTTAACGTATATTAAACCTAATTCGTATATTTGTAGAATTTTGTAAGTTTAATGGATGAAAGTATCAAGCCAGTACTAATACTCATGTAATTGTAAACAAAGTTCATATTATAGAGTGTAGGGGTTATAAAGTGTAAGGGGTTATTTTTTTATTATCTAAAGTTATAAAAAAACATGAAGATTTATAATTTTACACTTAACCCCATATAATATATTTAAAATTCAACCACTAATGTTTATTAATTACCCCCTCTTTTTTTAAGTTTTTATTTTCATAAATTTGACACATATATTTTTATATGTTTTTTTCCTCAATCAAATTCTCCACCAAATTTATTAAAGTTTGACCAAAATCAATTCAATTTTGACTTTTTATTGGCCAATCACGTCGCTCGATTTTGCTTATGTGTCAAAATCGAGCTCTCCTATTGGCCTAATTTTTTTTACATTGAGAAGGGATTTACAAAAACACTCCGAAATGATGTAATTCTTTTATTATATAAAAGATAATAATAATAATATTGGGCTTTTATAATTGAAAATTTTAAAAAATATACATGCTATACAAAGTAGAAAAATCGTACACAGACTCTTGTATAAGTTAGAGTTTATAATTAAAAATTTTTGAAGTTTGAAAGAAACTTAATGGGTCCACCAACACCAAAATAACCCGTATCTACATAATTTGCGTATTTTTATTTATAATTACAAATAATTCATAATGGTCATCTTCGCCAACAACTATTTGTATTAATACAATACAAAATGATAATTACACAAAAATTCTAATAATAATTCTGTAATAGAATACGACTAATTATTACTCCTTATTTTAAATTCATATGAAATACTTGTCACTATTAAGTTACATAATATAACTGTTATGGATATATATATTTAATTACAAGAAAAAACAAATTACGTAAAGTCTTAGAAAGTGGTAAATAAAAGAAATTCATAAAACTTGTCACTAACTCACACAGTATAACCATACTTATTAGCCAACTTGCACTCAAAGAAACAGATAGTAGTACTTATTATGATAGAAAGATGGAAGAGGAAAAACCGTCTTACTGCTTTTTGATGCTCGAGTTGAAGTTCCAACGCTTTCTCAAGTCTCGTGACAATCTCATCAATATCTGGGCGCAGCGATCGTTCTTCGTTCAAGCAGTCATACGCTGTTTCCGCGAAAATGTTAAATGATTGAGAGCCCATTTGTTTACGTAAATCCCAATCAATTATTTCATCTAGCGTTTTCTGTCTATAATGGGTAACGGACAGTGGAGCCAAATACTTGTTACTATCGCTGTCGATTATTGATTTTCTAGCACAGAGTAGTTCAAACAATACTATCCCAAAGGAGTACATATCTGACTTGTGGTTCACAGTGTTAGTCTCCGTATATGTTGAGTCGACATACCCAGTTGTTAACGTACATGCACCATTATTGAAAGAATGGTGCCTTTGAGATGCTTTAATTGACATCGAACGTTCAAAACTAGATAACTTGGGTTCCCAGTCATCATTTAAATAAACCGTGTTACTGTCGATGTTGCGGTGTATTACGCTAAAATCATGTTGCTCGTCATAATGAATGTAGCTCAATGCATGCGCAACACCGACAGATATCTCCAATCTTCGCACCCATGTCAACAACACCGGATCACTTAGATATAGGCCGAGACTTCCCCTGATCTCAAGCTTTATAATGATGATTTTCTCATCATTCTCATCACAAAACCCAACAAGAGAAACAAGATTTTTATGCTTGAGACTAGAAAGCATGGAAATCTCCATCCAAAACTCTTGTTCTCCATCCTTCCTTTCTTTATTAAACCTCCGAACATCGATATCAATAAACTCACCGGACCACAAGAGTTGTCCCCAGTAAGCATTTCCAACATCAGCTTCTTCGGTGAGGTTTCTTTTAGAAAAGTTGTTGGTGGCAGATAGTACATCTTCAAGGGGGATTTTTAAGTGGGCAAATTCGTCATGATTGACTGAAGACATCGTGTATGTATCTGTTTGTTTATCTGAACAAAAAAGGGGGTTTGGGTTGTTACTAATAGAAGCGAAGGAGTGTATGGTTTATGTGCATAAACAAGTTCGGTTTGTGTTCGTATATATAGAAGATGTAGACAAGCGTGTGGGGTTCTGCATCATTTATTCTTGTAGTACGCTATTGACTTTTTGACCATTAACATTACACAAATTGTCTACAACGTATAGGCAACTTTTATTGAAGTAATACAAAGTTTGAATATAATAAGCAACAAAATATGAATGCACCTTCTCAGCAACATGTCTTCAATGGCTGCTAGTGCGTAGTGGTTTTAGTTTATTGTTTAGGTGAACTTTATACAACGAGTATGCTTTTGCCTTACTTAATCTAATACTCCACATGCTTTTGCCATTAGAATTGTCTGCCACTAGTGACCATACATAATACTTTAAGCTAATACTCTTCTACATGCTTTTACAAGTTTCATTATTAACCGGACCGCAAAATAAAGCAAACTCATTGTTCAACTTAGTTTGACTGAAGACATCATGTTTGTTAATCTGAACAAAAAAGGGTGTGTCGGTTGTTACAAAAAGAAACGGAGTGTTTGGGTGATATACATAAGTGTGTGGGGTTCCTTGTTATCTTTAATGATGGAGGTCTATGTTTTGCATTATTGTAAAGACAATTGACTTTTTGACTTAATGGTAAGCAAAGACTATTGACTTATGCAAGGAAATTTCCATCTCTGTACAAACGGTCAAAAGAAATTTGGTGACTTTCGTATTGTATTGCTTTCTAACTCATACATCACTAATACTAGATGAGTACCCGTGTATAGCAACGAGATTTTATCGCGACACATAATTATCACTACAAAAAAAAGTTAGATTTTACACGTTAATTTCTCCACGCTATTGAAAGCGTGTAGATATATTTCGGGTTTATCCACAATTACATGCGTGCAGAAAATTAGTCACATTTTTAACCGTGGACAATAAAACACCCATCTATAATCGTGTATATATACAAATTAAATACACACATCAGCGCGTGATAAATATGTACACTAGTAAAAGCGTGTACAATTTATAACTAATTAAATACTCCACATAAATCACCGTGGACTTTCTCAAAGAGGAGAAATTTACATTTTTCACTTCCAACTTTACTAACATTACATGTATAGTCTTTTCAATTCTAAAAAATGATAAACTCACACCAACAGCAAAACTCAGAAGAACACAAAATTAAAAAAATCTATAAACTCAGACAATCTTCAAATCTTTCAATTTTATAAAATCTATAAACTCACACCATCTCCAAATCAACTGCTTCATAATCATCAACCACAATCAACTTTGTAACAATTCGCATTTTTCAGGATAATTACTATTCCCGGAAAATTTCACTATTCACTTTTACTATTCATTTTTCCCGAAATTTGATTTTTATTTCTTGGGCTAAAGTGATAAATCATTTCCATGGCAAATTAAAAGTTTGACATTCATAAGCTCATTTTCGTGAAAGTTATTAAGGAATTACACGGAATTACACGTTTTAGGGTAAAACGTCATTCAGAAATTCTACGTACAACGAAATTCGGTCGCGTTAATTTTCCCCGTATCAGAAAAATGTTTGACACACTCATGATTTATTTGAGAATAAATCATGACTGAGAAAAACATGACCAAAATAAACCTCGGCCGTGAAAAACTGAAATTTTCAGTTTTAAGCGTTTTTACTCAGCCGTAACCTTAGCCTATACCTGCACCGCATTTCTAAGATGATTTAAGTTTTCAACTTATTAGAAAAAGTCAACATATTTTTCCCTCCTCCATTGACCAAAAATCATTCCTTGACTTTATAAGTCATTCCTTGATTTTTTAGGCTTACGGTTTGATGTCTAAAAAACATTTAATACCAACCGACACTAGACTGAGCCCAGTCTAGACATTATAAGTCATTTTAAATCAATATTATCCTATTAGAAAAGTAACATTTTACTTTTCTCAATTTTACGCAATATTCGTACGTTTTACGTATTACGCGTTTTAGACCCGTGTTTCCAGTTTTAGCAGGGTTTTACCACCCCAATGGAACCTACCACTCATTTTATATTTTATTAAGGAGTATTTTGACAATTTTAATCATTCCTCCAAGTTTCGTATTTTTACGATACCCGGTTTTACATTTTGTGACGTAACAACTTACGGTTTGCATTTTACGGGGTCGAAACTAGTTACATAAGCTTGGATAATATCATCAAAAGTCAATACTTGCTCTCCAAGCTCATGAACCGACTTAGGGGGGGGGATTTCAGCCCATAGGTGGCTTAATCTCATGCTAGGAAGCTTAGATTACATGCATGTGTCCAACTTGGTCTCCAAGTGTTGACAAGTCAACATTTTAACCTCCTCATTAGCATATAAATACCCCTCCTCCCCCTCCTTGGCCATTTGAACGACCCACCCACACAACACACTTCATTTTACTAGTTTACTTCAAGTTTTATCCAAGAGATTAAGAGCATAACAACACATAAACACTAGTTAGGTTTTGATTCATCAAAACTACTTCCAATCTTTAGAACTTTGGTGATTTCTCTTGAGTTTGAATCCACTCAAGTCACCTCAACTTTCATCATCCATCTTTCAAGATTACAAGAGTAGAAAGATTGCATGAAGTGAAGTGGGTTGAAGCAAGTCTATCAAAGTCCTATCCTTACATGTTAACTTTCCTTTCTTTGTTGAAAGCCAAAAGTTGTAAGCCAAACCCTAACATGTTTCTTGTTAAATAATCATGTTCATGTTATTTACCTATTATTCATGCTATATTATGTCTTGTATGCATGTCCATGATGTATAAAAATGAACAAAACAAGTTATTGTAATTGATTGTTAAGATAAGTTATTAAAACAAGTAAACTAGTAACTTTCTTGGTAAGACCTGATCAAAATGATAAAAATTTGATATTGGATTATTACATATTACAGTAGAGGACTTAACAAGGAAACCGTAGCAATTTGAACCACCTAAAAAGAGTATACGAGTCAAAAGTTACGCCCATTTGTAGTTACCAAAGATTTCCGGCAAAACTGCCTAAAATGTTTCTGTGACAGAACCTAAAACACGCAAAAAGAGGCCTTTCTACTCCGTTTCATGAAAAAGTTAAAACACGAAAGTTGTCCAGAATCACGTTTTCGTTCAGGGGCAAAGAAGCTCGAGCCTTGAAAACGCTTTCTGAGTGAGATATTTCTCAGTTTCTTAACAGCTATTTACATATATATAAGTCACTATATTATGGTTATACTTTAAAAGGAACAAGAGGTCTTATGACCTATAATCAAGACCACCACCATGGCTAGAGCCAAGGTTGTGTCTCATGACCTCGGAACAATGACCAAAGGTCATGGCAAAGCCATGGCTAAAGACCATATATACATACCAAGGCGAAAACATGAGTTAAGACCATATATACATACCAAGGCGAAAACATGAGTTAAGACCATATATACCTACCAAGGCGAAAACATGAGCTAACAACCATATAAACTTACCAAGACAAATACATGAACAAGAGTTGGCGATAACTTGAACATACAATTTGGATCTACTTCATCTAAAGAACCATGAAATATTACGAGTATTTGTTATACAAGTTATAAGAACTTACCCTAATAACAATCTTCATGTACTAATAAACTTTCCTAAGTTTATTCAAATATCGGACATGTAACTTTTCGGATCAAAACTTATATCTATACATGTTATCAACTACTACAATAGTAGGGAGCCTCATGTGAGGAGTTCATTATGTAAGCCGTCGAGATGAGTTGTGGATTTACGAATTAAAGTGTCCTGGCTCCTCGAACGCTTACTAATATGACTTCTGAATTATGTCGGCCCGAACGGTAGTAAACGATATATAAACATACATGTTTCATGAATCATTTCTTTCAAAGACTTACACTATACATCATACCACATCATGGACTAAGTGCAAGATATATATTGGCATGTTTATGTTTCCTTAGACATTATTCCAAACCTAAGTTACAACAATTATTCTAGGTTACTCGTAGAAGTTCTTACGGCATATCCATCATTCTCATTATACATCATCCAACTCAAGGTGAGTTCATAGCCCCACTTTCTATTGTTTAACTATTTTACAAACCCTTGGGGGAATACATGCTATTTCTAAATCGAACACAATGCTTTCTACTGTATGCTATTCGACTATGTTTTATTATCACTAAGTAACATCCTTGCCAAACCAAGATCCCTTATTATGAACCATTTAATCACTTGCGAGGGTTACTTGCGAGTGAGCGCGAATATTGTGAATAGGCCTATTGGGATTGACGAATCCCATTTGTTTTGACTAAGTTCAAACAAATGCATTAATATTTGAGACATTAGGTATGACGGCAAAGTACCTACCGGGATAAATCTGCCGATCGATATTGGTACACGTTAACGTTTTGGTTTCATAAGCTTAGTGTATAATACATTTTATGGGCGTATAATAACGTAGCCTACCTGTTTTGTTTTCCAAACATTGGTGTGAGTCTACAGCTCATACTACGATTATTGTGTTCAAACGATTTAACTACAAACACTACGATTATTGTGTTCAAACGATTTAACTACAAACACTACGATTATTGTGTTCAAACGATTTAACTACAAACACTACGATTATTGTGTTCAACGATTTAACTACCAACACATTGTGTTCAAACATTAAACAAACTCTATGAATATCACTCAACCTTTGTGTTGACCTCTCAAGCATGTATTTCAGGTTCATGACGATCAAGGATGGCGCGGAAGGGCACGGATGTTCAAGAGGGCTATAAATTTTATTATCATTCAAAAACTCACTTAATGTGATTTGTAAACATTGAACCAATTGGGACCTCATTTTGTAATCTCTGATATTATGACTATTGTGCCGTCGAGTAACACCAGTTTGAATTCCGCTGCAACCATGAATTGGGGGTGTTACAGATTGGTATCAGAGCCATGGTTATAGAGAAACGGGTCTAATTGAGACCTAAACTATAACCACACATACAAGCAAAACCATTTTATAGCCTTCCGCTCTCCGTGTCTTCCATCCTCCAGACGATTATGGACTTTGTAAGCATGTTATGCTACACAAACATATTAGTATATTCATATATACCCATTTTGAGCATTTCCTTGTAGACATTTTTATGCTACACAAACATAATTGCATATTAATATATGTACCCTAAACATAATTGAGCATTTCCCCGTAAGCATTTTATACTACATGAACATATTAGTATATTGATATATAAACTCGGTTTATTTTCAATCATTTATCTAAACAATGGACAAAACATATCTGCGTATGCCTATTCTAGGGCATTACGACACAACCAGATTCTCCCAATCATGTTCCTACTCCAACATTTTATGTCCAAGACATTGTAACTGATTACAATGGTCTTTCCTATTCCCCGGACATTGTAACTGATTACAATGGTCTCGTCTATTTTCCAAGACATTGTATTATACAATGGTCTTAATCATTTCTCAAATTTTTTGAGTCACACAATGGTTTAACCTACTTCCCAGACATTGTGAATTGCACAATGGTCTAACCTACTTCCGAGACATTGTGTTTTGTGCAATGGTCTCTAGAATTATTCCGTCACATCATCGATATCATTTCATATGATATAAAAAACCCATCACAATTTATCGATTTCCAAACAAGAAATATGAGATTTCTAAAGGACAAACAAATCCATTACCTACAAAAGCTGAAGTTCAGCTCTACATTCATCAAAGTTTTCTTATGAAACCTTCACTATTAAAAGTTCGTGATCCTGGCCAAGTATGTTCTATTTTAGAACTACTTAAAACTTCCTTTCCATACATACCTACCCTTACTATCTTCTATGCAATGGAATATGAAAACATACGTTACAAGTCTTGTATGGACGGGACTTGCAACTTAAGGGTTTGACAACGCCTTTGTTTAGTGGACAGTTTCCCGAAAGCAACGGACATATCAAAAGTATACCTAATTTAGGTATTTGAAAATTTTATCGAACCTCGGCTAAATATAGACTAGTCACCTATATTTAACCTAGGGACAGTGGAATATAGTCTGACTAACTATATTCGACTTAAAATTTTCAAATACTGAGAGTAGTTGTACTAGGGTTATGTTTAGATTGATTTCCTACATGAACACGATAAACCACCAGAATACATTAAAACAATCTAGAGACACGATAGTGCCTTACCACTCAGCAAGATCTTAACACTTATCTGTATGATCTAAATTCATTCTTGAAAATTTTCATTTATGAATAATCCGATCTACTATCTTGGATAGTTATCAATTATTCTCTTCATCCTGTAGAAGTACTATCCTGTTTAGGTCCTAAGGATACCATTCCATCATAAACTTTTAAAATCTCTTAAGATTTTTAAAGCAAACTCAACATCTATACCTAAGAGTATTAATGTTAAGCATACACTACACACTTTTGTTCATCAACATATCACATCATTATCTTCACAACCGTTACAAACACAAGCTCATTAACAGATCTTGATGCACTTTTAAAGCTCAAATCATCCATAGTTACACCACAAGCACGCTCATCAGCTTTACAAGATTGAATATTCATCTTGCACTTTTGGAACACCAGTATCATCTCGTAATACACTACCTTGTAACTCACCGGCTAAGTATGAATGTTGTGTTGGGAATTATTAAGTAGGATGATTTATAATTATTTGTATGAATTGGGATGCCTTTTCATTTAAATAAAGAAATGGTAAATCACCGAACCATAAGTTTATATTCCCCTATTTAGATTGTTTGGGATGCCTCTCTATGTAAATAATGAATTATAAACAAGTGGGCTTGTTTGTATCCGAAATAACATAAGTATGAAGTCAATAAACACTAGGTACAATAACAGATTATCTACTAGGCTATGATTGCAACTACTATATCAATTCCTATTAATATTCGACTGCTATATCAATTTCCTTTGATATTCGACTATTACCATACCTTTCCTACATAAAAGTATGCCTGATCCTACACCATACACTGAAACGACAAATCAAACTACATCACTGGTAATCCCAGACGTTAGTCCTCATAAGTAACCACACCTTTTCATTGACACCACTCCAACATATGACACACAAAGAACTTCGGGACGAAGTTCCCCGTAAGGGGTAGAGACTGTAACAATTCGCATTTTTCAGGATAATTACTATTCCCGGAAAATTTTACTATTCATTTTTCCCGAAAATTTTCCCGAAATTTGATTTTTATTTCTTGGGATAAAGTGATAAATCATTTCCATGGCAAATTAAAAGTTTGACATTCATAAGCTCATTTTCGTGAAAGTTATTAAAGAATTACACGGAATTACACGTTTTAGGGTAAAACGTCATTTAGAAATTCTACGTACAATGAAATTCGGTCGCGTTAATTTTTCCCGTATCAGAAAAATGTTTGACACACTCATGATTTATTTGAGAATAAATCATGACTGAGAAAAACATGACCAAAATAAACCTCGGCCGTGAAAAACTGGAATTTTCAGTTTTAAGCGTTTTTACTTAGCCGTAACCTTAGCCTATACCTGCACCGCATTTCTAAGATGATTTAAGTTTTCAACTTATTAGAAAAAGTCAACATATTTTTCCCTCCTCCATTGACCAAAAATCATTCCTTAACTTTATAAGTCATTCCTTGATTTTTTAGGCTTACGGTTTGATGTCTAAAAAACATTTAATACCAACCGACACTAGACTGAGCCCAGTCTAGACATTATAAGTCATTTTAAATCAATATTATCCTATTAGAAAAGTAACATTTTACTTTTCTCAATTTTACGCAATATTCGTACGTTTTACGTATTACGCGTTTTAGACCCGTGTTTCCAGTTTTAGCAGGGTTTTACCACCCCAATGGAACCTACCACTCATTTTATATTTTATTAAGGAGTATTTTGACAAGTTTAATCATTCCTCCAAGTTTCGTATTTTTACGATACCCGGTTTTACATTTTGTGATGTAACAACTTACGGTTTGCATTTTACGGGGTCGAAACTAGTTACATAAACTTGGATAATATCATCAAAAGTCAATACTTGCTCTCCAAGCTAATGAACCGACTTTGGGGGGGGGGATTTCAGCCCATAGGTGGCTTAATCTCATGCTAGGAAGCTTAGATTACATGCATGTGTCCAACTTGGTCTCCAAGTGTTGACAAGTCAACATTGTAACCTCCTCATTAGCATATAAATACCCCTCCTCCCCCTCCTTGGCCATTTGAACGACCCACACACACAACACACTTCATTTTACTAGTTTACTTCAAGTTTTATCCAAGAGATTAAGAGCATAACAACACATAAACACTAGTTAGGTTTTGATTCATCAAAACTACTTCCAATCTTTAGAACTTTGGTGATTTCTCTTGAGTTTGAATCCACTCAAGTCACCTCAACTTTCATCATCCATCTTTCAAGATTACAAGAGTAGAAAGATTGCATGAAGTGAAGTGGGTTGAAGCAAGTCTATCAAAGTCCTATCCTTACATGTTAACTTTCCTTTCTTTGTTGAAAGCCAAAAGTTGTAAGCCAAACCCTAACATGCTTCTTGTTAAATAATCATGTTCATGTTATTTACCTATTATTCATGCTATATTATGTCTTGTATGCATGTCCATGATGTATAAAAATGAACAAAACAAGTTATTGTAATTGATTGTTAAGATAAGTTATTAAAACAAGTAAACTAGTAACTTTCTTGGTAAGACCTGATCAAAATGATAAAAATTTGATATTGGATTATTACATATTACAGTAGAGGACTTAACAAGGAAACCGTAGCAATTTGAACCACCTAAAAAGAGTATACGAGTCAAAAGTTACGCCCATTTGAAGTTATCAAAGATTTCCGGCAAAACTGCCTAAAATGTTTCTGTGACAGAACCTAAAACACGCAAAAAGAGGCCTTTCTGATCCGTTTCATGAAAAAGTTAAAACACGAAAGTTGTCCAGAATCACGTTTTCGTTCAGGATCAAAGAAGCTCGAGCCTTGAAAATGCTTTCTGAGTGAGATATTTCTCAGTTTCTTAACAGCTATTTACATATATATAAGTCACTATATTATGGTTATACTTTAAAAGGAACAAGAGGTCTTATGACCTATAATCAAGACCACCACCATGGCTAGAGCCAAGGTTGTGTCTCATGACCTCGGAACAATGACCAAAGGTCATGGCAAAGCCATGGCTAAAGACCATATATACATACCAAGGCGAAAACATGAGTTAAGACCATATATACATACCAAGGCGAAAACATGAGTTAAGACCATATATACCTACCAAGGCGAAAACATGAGCTAACAACCATATAAACTTACCAAGACAAATGTAACAATTCGCATTTTCAGGATAATTACCATTCCCCGAAAAATTTTACTATTCACTTTTTACTATTCACTTTTTACTATTCACTTTTCACTATTCATCTCAGAAAATTTTATTTTATATTCTCGTAAGTTAAACTATTTTAACGATAATCCGAGAGTTTGACGCTCGTCGGATCATTTCTGCAAAAATCACAAAGCCGTGTCCGAGATTTACTTTTAGGTTTAAACGTCCTTCCGGCATCCCGATATATCCATAAAACATTATAAACAATAGAAATATGATTTTCTATCATTTTATGATAATTCCAAAAGTTTTGGAATTTTACGTTTTTCAGTTCAGCGTTTTACGCGATTTGCGCGTTTTAGACCCGTGTTTCTAGTTTTTAGCAGGGTTTTAGCACCCGATAGATCCTACCACTCATTTTATATTTTATTATGGACTATATTGACATGTTTAATAATACTTTCAAGTTTCATATTTTTACGATACCCGGTTTTACGTTTTGAGGCTTAATCATTTACGGTTAGCGATTTACGGAGTCAAAACTAGCTACATACTTAGGATATTATCATCCAAACACCAAGAGTCATCATCTAGTCACCTTATCCCATTCCAAACCGCCAATGTGGGGGGGGGGGGGGGGGAGTCACCATGGGTGGTTAAATCTTGACCATTGATCTCTAGGATAGTTACAAGTGTCTTAAACTAACCATGGTTAAATTCTAACCCAATATATGGTTAACTATTTTTCCTACCCTATAAATACCAAGCTAAAACACATATAAATCTTGCACCACACCTTCTTATAACCTTCAAGTCCTAAAACCTAAGGCACTTTTCTTATATTTTGTAAGAAAGTTAACTAGTTTTTGAAAGAAAACTAGTGTTTGATCTTCAATCTTGGAAATTTTCTAAGAAAAGTTGTTATAACTTTAAAGTCTCCAAAAAGACGTCGTTATAATCTTCAAATAGCTTTGGACTTCAAGAAGGCGTCGTTATAATCTTCAAATAACCTTGGTTTATCAAAGATTGCAAAGGGTTGAAGCAAGTCTATCAAAGTCCATTTCCTTACTTGTTACTTCCTTTCTTTATTAGAAAGCCAAAAGTTGTAAGCCTAAACCTAACATGCTTCTTGTTAATTTATCATGTTCATATCATTTACATGTTATTCTTGCTATATTATGTGTTGTATTTATGTCCATGATGTATAAAAATGAGTAAAAGATGTTGTTATAATGAATTATTGCAACAAGTTACTAAAACAAGCAAACTAGTGAATTTCTTGGTAAGACCTGATCAAAATGGTAAAAATATGATATTGGATTATTACATATTGTAGTAGAGGACCCAACAAGGAAACCATAGCAATTTGAACCACCTAAAAAGAGTATACGAGTCAAAAGTTACGCCCATTTGAAGTTACCAAAGATTTCCGTTAAAACTGCCCAAACCTTCCTGTCTTGCATTCTGAGTTTTTGAAAGTCACCCTTCTAGTCCGATTCATCAAAAAGTTAAAACACGAAAGTTGTCCGGAATGCCGTTTTCGTTCAGGCATAAAGAAGCTCGAGACCTAAAAATGCTTTCCGAGTGATAAAATTCTTCAAATTCTAAACAGCCCATTTTTAGGCGAAAGTCACTAGATTATGGTTATACTTTGAAAGGAACAAGAGGTCTTATGACCTATAATCAAGACCACAACCATGGCTAGAGCCAAGGTTGTGTCTCATGACCTTGGAACAAGGACCAAAGGTCATGGCTAGGCCATGACGAAATGACCATACCAACTTACATAGGCGTAAACATGAAACAATGAATTAGGCGATAACTTGAACAAGCAATTTGGATCTACTTCACTTAAAAGGGAACCATGAGATATTACAAGGAAAAATGGTCATACAAGACTTATGAAACATACCCTAATAACAATCTTCATGTACTAATAAACTTTCCTAAGTTTATTCAAATATCGGACATGTAACTTTTCGGATCAAAACTTATATCTATATATTTCATCAACTACTACAATAGTAGGGAGCCTCATGTGAGGAGTTCATTATGTAAGCCGTCGAGATGAGTGGATTTACGAATTAAAGTGTCCTGGCTCCTCGAACGCTTACTAACATGACTTCTGAAATATGTCAGCCCGAACGGTAGTAAACGATATACAAAACATACATGTTCCTGAATCTTTTCTTTCAAGGACATACAATATACATCATACCACATCATGGACTAAATGCAAGATATATATATAGGCACTACTTCATGTTCTTTACTCCGAACCTAAGTCGCAACATTCGATTATAGGTTGCTCATAGAAACCTTCACGATTCAACCGTTACATTCATTACTTGCTATCTTACTTAAGGTGAGTTCATAGCCTCACTTTCCATTACTTAATTGTTTTACAAACCCTTAGGGGGAATACATGCTATTTTAACCAAGCACAATGTTTTTAAATTGTATGCTTGCCTGATTGTTTTATTATCACTAAGTACCAACCTTGCTAAACCGAGATCCCTTATTATGAACCATTTAATCACTAGCAATAGTGAGCGCAAATATTGTGAATAGGCCTATTGGGATTGACGAATCCCATTTGTATTGTTTAAGTTCAAACAAATGCATTAATATTTGAGATTTAGGTATGTTAGCAAAGTACCTACCGGGATAAATCTGCCGATCGATATTGGTACACGTTAACGTTTTGGTGTCATAAGCTTAGTGTATAATACATTTTATGGGCGTATAATAAGGTAGCCTGCCTGTTTTGTTTTCCAAACATTGGTGTGAGTCTATAACTCACACTACCAACATATTGTGTTCAGACGATTTAACAAACTCTATGAATATCACTCAACCTTTGTGTTGACCTCTCAAGCATGTATTTCAGGTTCATGACGATCAAGGATGGCACGGAAGGACACGGATACTCAAGAGGGCTATAAATTTTATTATCATTCAAAAACACATTTATTATACATTGTAAACATGGAACCATTTGGGACCTCGTTTTGTAAATCTCTGATATTTATACAATTTGAATGACAAATCTTTTAAAACGACTCAATTGGAGTTCGTTTTCTATTATTGTGACTATTGTGCCGTCGAGTAACACCCAGTTCGAATTCCGCTGCAACCATGAATTGGGGGTGTTACAGATTGGTATCAGAGCCATGGTTATAGAGAAACGGGTCTAATTGAGACCTAAACTATAACCGCAATTACAAGCAAAAACATTTTATAGCCTTCCGCTCTCCGTGTCTTCCATCCTCCAGACGATTATGGATTTAGTAAGCATGTTATGATACACAAACATATTAGTATATTCATATATACCCATTTTGAGCATTTCCCCGTAAGCATTAGTATATTGATATATAAACTCGGTTTATTTTCAATCATTTATCTAAACAATTGACTAAACATATCTGTGTATGCCTATTCTAGGGCATTTCGACACAATCACATTCTCCCAATCATGTTCCTACTCCAACATTTTTGTCCAAGACATTGTAACTGATTACAATGGTCTCATTCATTTTCCAAGACATTGTGAGATACAATGGTCTCATTCATTTTCCAAGACATTGTATGATACAATGGTCTTAATCATTTCTCAAATGTTTTGAGTCACACAATGGCCTAACCTATTTCCCAGACATTGTGAATTGCACAATGGTCTAACCTACTTCCGAGACATTGTGTTTTATGCAAATGGTCTCTAGAATTATTCCATCACATCATCAATATCATTTCTTATGATATCAAAAACCCGTCACAACCTATCAATTTCTAAATAGAAATATGAGATTTTTAAAGGACAAACAAATCCATCACCTACAAAAGCTGAAGTTCAGCCCTACATTCATCAAAGTTTTCTTCTGAAACCTTCATTATTAAAAGTTCATGATCCTGGCCAAGTATGTTCTATTTTAGAACTACTTAAAACTTCCTTTCCACACGTACCTACCCTTACTATCTTCTATGCAATGGAATATGAAAACATACGTTACAAGTCTTGTATGGACGGGACTTGCAACTTAAGGGTTGACATCGCCTTTGTTTAGTGGACAGTTTCCCGAAAGCAACGGACATATCAAAAGTATACCTAGTTTAGGTATTTGAAAATTTTATCGAACCTTGGCTAAATATAGACTAGTCACCTATATTTAACCTAGGGACAGTGGAATATAGTCTGACTAACTATATTCGACTTAAAATTTTCAAATACTGAGAATAGTTGTACTAGGGTTATGTTTAGATTGATTTCCTACATGAACACGATAAACCACCAGAATACATTAAAACAATCTAGAGACACGATAGTGTCTTACCACTCAGCGAAATCTTAACACCTTATTTGTATGATCTAAATTCATTCTTGAAATTTTCATTTATGAGATAATCCGAACTACTATCTTGGGATAGTTATCAATTATTCTTTTCATCCTGTAGAAGTACTATCCTGTTTAGGTCCTAAGGATACCATTCCATCATAAACTTTTAAAATCTCTTAAGATTTTTAAAGCAAACTTAACATCTATACCTAAGAGTATTAACATTAAGCATACACTAAGCACTTTTGTTCATCAACATATCACAACATTACCTTCACAACCATGGCTCATCCAATGGAAAGCATATATGATAAGAGAAGAAGAAGCTTATCAGAATCTCAACAACACTGCAGAACAATGAAGTTTAGAACTTAGCAGTCATATTCATTTATGCACTATGTTGTACTACGTGTATGTCATCCCTAGTAATGAGAGTTTTATGACTTAAGAATATTTGATGTTCAATGAACAACTCTTTGTGAAAATTCTCATCTATTGTACTTTCTATCTCTAAACCAATTTGATTGTTTAGTAGACTATTACCATTCTATAAGATTTACTCAGTTATCTTATAAACCATTCAACAAATTTTACTTCAAGCTATTTTGTTATCACTTTATTGTTTCACATCATGTTACTCCAAGATATTTTACCACCATCTTAGAAAAATCACTTCGTTGATACCACCCTATAAATCAATATCATGCCTTCATTTCCAACTTTCATAACAAACCACTAAATCTCAACATACCAAAATGAAGAACACAAACCTTCTTAACCTTCTCACCATCATCATCTTCACAACCCTTAATCCCTCAAGCTCACTTTCTGATCTTGATGCACTTTTAAAGCTCAAATCATCCTTAGTTACACCACAAACACCCTCACCAGCTTTACAAGATTGAATATTCATCTTGTACTTTTGGAACACCAGTATCATCTCGTAATACACTACCTTGTAACTCACCGACTAATTGTGAATGTTGTGTTGGGAATTCTTAAGTAGGATGATTTGTAATTATTTGAATGGATTGGGATGCCTTTTCATTTAAATAAAGAAATTGTAAATCACCGAACCATAAGTTTATATTTCCGTATTTACATTGTTTGGGATGCCTCTCTATGTAAATAAAGAATTATAAATAAGTGGACTTATTTGTATCCGAAATAACATAAGTATGAAGTCAATAAACACTAAGTACAACAACCGATTACCTACTAGGCTATGATTGCAATTACTATCTCAATTCCTATTAATATACGACTGCTATATCAATTTCCTTTGATATTCGACTATTACCATACCTTTCCTACATAAAAGTAAGCCTCATCCTACACCATACACTGAAATGAAAAATCAAATTACATCACCGGTAATCCCAGACTTTAGTCCTTATAAGTAACCACACCTTTTCATCGATACCACTCCAACATATGACACACATAGAACTTTGGGACGAAGTTCCCTGTAAGGGGTAGAGACTGTAACAATTCGCATTTTCAGGATAATTACCATTCCCGGAAAAATTTTACTATTCACTTTTTACTATTCACTTTTTACTATTCACTTTTCACTATTCATCTCAGAAATTTTTATTTCATATTCTCGTAAGTTAAACTATTTTAACGATAATCCGAGAGTTTGACGCTCGTCGGATCATTTCTGCAAAAATCACAAAGCCGTGTCCGAGATTTACTTTTAGGTTTAAACGTCCTTCCGGCATCCCGATATATCCATAAAACATTATAAACAATAGAAATATGATTTTCTATCATTTTATGACAATTTCAAAAGTTTTGGAATTTTACGTTTTTCAGTTCAGCGTTTTACGCGATTTGCGCGTTTTAGACCCGTGTTTCCAGTTTTTAGCAGGGTTTTAGCACCCGATAGATCCTACCACTCATTTTATATTTTATTATGGACTATATTGACATGTTTAACAATACTTTCAAGTTTCATATTTTTACGATACCCGGTTTTACGTTTTGAGGCTTAATCATTTACGGTTAGCGATTTACGGAGTCAAAACTAGCTACATACTTAGGATATTATCATCCAAACACCAAGAGTCATCATCTAGTCACCTTATCCCATTCCAAACCGCCAATGTGGGGGGGGGGGAGTCACCATGGGTGGTTAAATCTTGACCATTGATCTCTAGGATAGTTACAAGTGTCTTAAACTAACCATGGTTAAATTCTAACCCAATATATGGTTAACTATTTTTCCTACCCTATAAATACCAAGCTAAAACACATATAAATCTTGCACCACACCTTCTTATAACCTTCAAGTCCTAAAACCTAAGGCACTTTTCTTATATTTTGTAAGAAAGTTAACTAGTTTTTGAAAGAAAACTAGTGTTTGATCTTCAATCTTGGAAATTTTCTAAGAAAAGTTGTTATAACTTTAAAGTCTCCAAAAAGACGTCGTTATAATCTTCAAATAGCTTTGGACTTCAAGAAGGCGTCGTTATAATCTTCAAATAACCTTGGTTTATCAAAGATTGCAAAGGGTTGAAGCAAGTCTATCAAAGTCCATTTCCTTACTTGTTACTTCCTTTCTTTATTAGAAAGCCAAAAGTTGTAAGCCTAAACCTAACATGCTTCTTGTTAATTTATCATGTTCATATCATTTACATGTTATTCTTGCTATATTATGTGTTGTATTTATGTCCATGATGTATAAAAATGAGTAAAAGATGTTGTTATAATGAATTATTGCAACAAGTTACTAAAACAAGCAAACTAGTGAATTTCTTGGTAAGACCTGATCAAAATGGTAAAAATATGATATTGGATTATTACATATTGTAGTAGAGGACCTAACAAGGAAACCATAGCAATTTGAACCACCTAAAAAGAGTATACGAGTCAAAAGTTACGCCCATTTGAAGTTACCAAAGATTTCCGTTAAAACTGCCCAAACCTTCCTGTCTTGCATTCTGAGTTTTTGAAAGTCACCCTTCTAGTCCGATTCATCAAAAAGTTAAAACACGAAAGTTGTCCGGAATGCCGTTTTCGTTCAGGCACAAAGAAGCTCGAGACCTAAAAATGCTTTCCGAGTGATAAAATTCTTCAAATTCTAAACAGCCCATTTTTAGGCGAAAGTCACTAGATTATGGTTATACTTTGAAAGGAACAAGAGGTCTTATGACCTATAATCAAGACCACAACCATGGCTAGAGCCAAGGTTGTGTCTCATGACCTTGGAACAAGGACCAAAGGTCATGGCTAGGCCATGACGAAATGACCATACCAACTTACATAGGCGTAAACATGAAACAATGAATTAGGCGATAACTTGAACAAGCAATTTGGATCTACTTCACTTAAAAGGGAATCATGAGATATTACAAGGAAAAATGGTCATACAAGACTTATGAAACATACCCTAATAACAATCTTCATGTACTAATAAACTTTCCTAAGTTTATTCAAATATCGGACATGTAACTTTTCGGATCAAAACTTATATCTATATATTTCATCAACTACTACAATAGTAGGGAGCCTCATGTGAGGAGTTCATTATGTAAGCCGTCGAGATGAGTGGATTTACGAATTAAAGTGTCCTGGCTCCTCGAACGCTTACTAACATGACTTCTGAAATATGTCAGCCCGAACGGTAGTAAACGATATACAAAACATACATGTTCCTGAATCTTTTCTTTCAAGGACATACAATATACATCATACCACATCATGGACTAAATGCAAGATATATATATAGGCACTACTTCATGTTCTTTACTCCGAACCTAAGTCGCAACATTCGATTATAGGTTGCTCATAGAAACCTTCACGATTCAACCGTTACATTCATTACTTGCTATCTTACTTAAGGTGAGTTCATAGCCTCACTTTCCATTACTTAATTGTTTTACAAACCCTTGGGGGGAATACATGCTATTTTAACCAAGCACAATGTTTTTAAATTATATGCTTGCCTGATTGTTTTATTATCACTAAGTACCAACCTTGCTAAACCGAGATCCCTTATTATGAACCATTTAATCACTAGCAATAGTGAGCGCAAATATTGTGAATAGGCCTATTGGGATTGACGAATCCCATTTGTATTGTTTAAGTTCAAACAAATGCATTAATATTTGAGATTTAGGTATGTTAGCAAAGTACCTACCGGGATAAATCTGCCGATCGATATTGGTACACGTTAACGTTTTGGTGTCATAAGCTTAGTGTATAATACATTTTATGGGCGTATAATAAGGTAGCCTGCCTGTTTTGTTTTCCAAACATTGGTGTGAGTCTATAACTCACACTACCAACATATTGTGTTCAGACGATTTAACAAACTCTATGAATATCACTCAACCTTTGTGTTGACCTCTCAAGCATGTATTTCAGGTTCATGACGATCAAGGATGGCACGGAAGGACACGGATACTCAAGAGGGCTATAAATTTTATTATCATTCAAAAACACATTTATTATACATTGTAAACATGGAACCATTTGGGACCTCGTTTTGTAAATCTCTGATATTTATACAATTTGAATGACAAATCTTTTAAAACGACTCAATTGGAGTTCGTTTTCTATTATTGTGACTATTGTGCCGTCGAGTAACACCCAGTTCGAATTCCGCTGCAACCATGAATTGGGGGTGTTACAACAAATACATGAACAAGAGTTGGCGATAACTTGAACATACAATTTGGATCTACTTCATCTAAAGAACCATGAAATATTACGAGTATTTGTTATACAAGTTATAAGAACTTACCCTAATAACAATCTTCATGTACTAATAAACTTGTTAAAAGTTACGTATAAATATTAATAAGTAAATGTCTAGTATCGAACCCGAGACCTCGGGATTGCACACTTTACAAACAAGAATAATGTAAAATAAATATGTATATATTAAATGTATTGAATATATATATTTATGACACTTAATGGACTAAATGATCGTTAGTTACTAAACGTATGGACTAATTATCATTAGGGACGAAAGATATGGACTAGAGTGTAACTTGGGAGTCAAGAAAGATCTAGAAACACCCTTGAGGGTGCATGGCCGGTCGAAGCCCATCACAATGGGTCGACCCATGCTTTCTTGGTTAACCAAGTTTCACCTAGTATATATACAAGGCCAAGGATTAGGGTTTCACATCTTTTGTGCACACACACTAACCCTAAAATCCTTGTTTTCTTCCTTCTTGTGGCCGATCGGTTCTCCCCTCCCCTTAGGGTTCTTGGATCGATTTTCCATAAGCAAAATATTAAGTGTTTTGTTTACTTGCATCAAACCTTTATTCGTTGGTAGTTTGTGTGTACAAGAACGAGGTAATTACTTACTTTAGTAATTATCAAGAGATCGATAAACAAAACGGTAAGGGGTTTATCATTGATCTATTTGTACAAGAATCAAGGTTTATTTGAAGTGCATCGGGTACGTTTACTATTTATGTTTTAGTTAATCTTATACGTGTTATTACTTGATCCTAGCTTCCGCAATATGTGTACTTTGATTGTCAAACTCTAACAGTGGCATCACGAGCCATGGATAACATGTAATTGATTACTAAAACGTAATAAAAATCGGATCTTTAATTGTTTTAGATACATGTTTTTCTAGGGTTTTCTTTAAAATTTTTTTTTTTAAAATTTTGTAACCCTAACCCTAATTTTAGGGGGGGTCGATTTCCACTAAAAAACCCTAATTAGGGTTTGTGGTTTTCTTGATTAAATTGTAATCATATAGAAACCCTAGGTCTAAACCAGTTTTTGTGAACGTACTTGTGACCTATGTGCTAATTGTTAGGTTAATCCGTGACGAAACATGCATGTTAGTCATGGATCTTGGTTGTTCTTTATTTGTCACATGTTTTTTTTTAAGTAGATCTAAAATTGGGGAAGACTCCAATATATATTAAAATCAATTTATATGCTATGTGGTGTGTATATTATCTTTGGCCTACGCAATTGATTCGTCAATGTATGTGGCTCCACTTCCATTAAGAAGGGAAGGCCTTAGGTGATTACATGCATAATTATACCTAGAATTGATTTTATTAGGATTTTTTTTAATATGGTTTACATGTGGCTAATTGTTTCACGTTTTATTATTAGTTGTTTATTTTTCTTTAAAAATTACTTGTTTATTGTTTTCTTAATTGTTTGACTTGATGTAAGCAATAAAAAGGGTGATTTTCATAAAGAAAATAATACGGACTAATAATTGTGAAACCCTAAAGTGATAAAGTAAGAATCTTGCAAAGGTCTTATGACAATCGTGGTCCGATTCGCACGGTAATCAGCTCCCAGTCGAGACTAGCAAAAATTCAAACTTTATTACTATTTTGAGATTGAATCCATAAACTTTTGCTTGAACGATGTTTTGTGCAAATATGCTTTTAAAATTAAGTCTTTTAAGATGATATTCATAACCGTGATTTGAAGGCTTAGAAAAGAGCCTTAGAGTCTGCCTTGGTTATCACAATCTTGAATATGTCTTAAACGAATTACTTTTAAAATCATATATTGTAGAAAGTCATCTTAGGGTTTTGGCATAAACCTCAAGTAAAACTTTGTGTATTAATTTCACGAATTGGTAATAAAAAGGTTTTGAAACTTATGCTATAAAGATGAGTGCATGCATCTTTATACATATTTTGATTTACACATCAAAAATAAATACCCTTATAATTTAAGTTACATGCCATCTACCTATAAGAAACACTTGGAATTTTAATTTAGTAAACGTGAGACCTAGGCTAAATTACTATAACAAGGTAAAATTCTTTTAACGCGTGAGACCATAATTGTAATTTTACAGTTTCTAAGGTAGACGACTTAATTAAGTTGTGCGTGAGACCTAGAACTTAAGGCATGAGATGGGATGAAACATGCTTACAAGGCAAATTGATGAATCAATTTGATGTAATTCCCATAATGATCTAGGAATTGGAAAACTTGTTTGCCAATTATTGTTCGACAGATTACTATCTTTTGTACTTTCACCACTAGCAGATCAACTGATGTGGTGGAACTATGTAAAGTTAGATCCTAGGTTTTCAAGAAAATTTTGGTGGTTATATGAATATAACTTTGGGTATTTTATTTTCTTGAAGATATTTATTATCGAAAATACTAATGTTTGAACTTTTATCTGTAGATATGGCTCAACCTGATACCCCATCTGTGATTTCTGCTTTCAAGAGTCATCTTGAGAGAGAGAAACTGACTGGAAAGAATTTCAATGATTGGTACCGCTCACTTAGAATTGTCTTGAGGTCGACCGGTAAAATGGACTATTTGACCGAAGAATGCCCAGCTGAGCCTGCTGCTAATGCACCAGAAGCAGTTAAGGCGGCATGGAGGGTGGAACATGCTAAGTTTAATGAGGTTGCTTGTTTAATGCTTACTAGCATGAGTGCTCAATTGCAAAAGAAGTTTGAGTACTTTTTCCCAAAAGATATGCTTGATGTTCTTAGGCAATCTTATGAGAAACCACCAGCAGTTGAATTGTATGATGAATTGGACAAGCTACACAACTGCAAGCATGGTGATGGTAAACCAGTTGAAGATTATGTGACTGAGATAAAGGAATCTTTTGATCAGCTTCACAGAATTGGATTTGGTTACCCTGACAATGTGCAAGTGCACTTGATCAACAGGTCCCTCAACAAGGACTTTGCTGGTTTTGTGCAGAACTTCAATATGCACTGCTCGGGGAAGACAGTATCTGAATTACTCGCATTGCTTATTGAGTATGAGAAAAGTCTACCAGCCAAGGTCAAGAATCCTACCCCGCAAGTGTTGGCAATTCATGGTGGGAGAATCCAGAAGAAATCGCATGTGAACAAAGGCAAAGGGAAGGTTAACAAAGGCAAGCAGGTCATGGCCTATCAACCTGAACCCAAGATGAAGCAACATCAGCCTAAGCAGAAAAAGGTGAATCCACCAAACAAGAAGGATCAGGCATGTCACCATTGTCATGAAAAGGGCCATTGGAAGCGCAATTGTCCTCTCTATATTCATGACTTGCGACTCAAGAAGCAGGGGAATGAAGCTGGTAACCCCAGCTCATCAGGTGCGTTCTTTATGATTGAATTATTCACTCTTACTCCTAAATTGAATTCATGGGTATATGATACGGGATGTGGCATTCATATTTGCAATTCATTGCAGGGGTTTAGAGTTGAGAGAAAGCTGGCCTATGGACAACAATTCTTGCACGTTGGTAACGGAGCGCATGCAGGAGTTGAAGCTATAGGAGTTTATGATTTAGTGTTGCCTTCGGGCTTAGTACTATCTTTAAATAATTGTCATTATGCACCGTCAATTGTTAGAGGTGTAATTTCATTTTCATGTTTGTTGAACCTTGGTTTTGAGCATACTGTTTCTAGCAATGGAATTTCGGTTTCTTTAAATGGTGTTTTTTATTTTAATGCTATTGCTGTAAATGGTGTCTTTGAAATTGATATGAATGATAATGATAATGCTTTTGTTAAAAATAATTCAATGTATAGCATCAACAATAAGAGAATCAAGAAAGGTCTGGATTCATCTTATCTTTGGCATTGTCGACTTGCTCACATTGGCAAAGATCGCATGCAAAAGCTGCAACATGATGGGCTTTTAGAAAAGATCAATGATGAATCATTTGATAAGTGCGAATCTTGCATTGCTGGGAAGATGACTAAGAAACCCTTTAAAAATAGGATTGAAAGGGCGAATGATCTACTTGGTCTTATACACATAGATGTGTGTGGACCACTTAGACATGTGTCAAGGAAAGGTGCTAGCTACTTCTTAACATTTACGGATGACTACAGCCGTTATGGTTATGTTTATTTACTTAAACATAAACATGAGGTGTTTGAGACATTCAAAGTGTTTAAAGCAGAAGTAGAGTTGCAATTAGGAAAGAAGATCAAAGCTCTTCGATCCGATAGAGGTGGTGAATACCTGAGTCAAGAGTTTATAGATTACTTAGCAAAGGAGGGAATTGTCCAGCACCTTACTTCTCCATATACTCCACAACAAAATGGTGTATCTGAAAGAAAGAATCGTACATTGCAAGACATGATACGATCTATGTTTAATCTAACAACTCTTCCTTACTCGTTTTGGGATTATGCCTTGGAATCTGCAGTTCGCATTTTAAATATGGTTCCAACAAAGAAGGTTGATAAGACTCCATATGAAGTATGGACTGGAAAAGCTCCTAATTTGTCTTATCTAAAGGTCTGGGGTTGTGAGGTGTATGTTAAACGTGACTCAGCAGACAAACTCCAACAAAGATCTGTAAAGTGCATCTTCGTAGGTTACCCTAAGGAAACTATGGGTTACTACTTTTATTACCCAGCTGAAAACAAGGTTTTTGTTGCAAGGTATGGAGACTTCTTAGAAAAGGAGCTCATATCTCAAGAATTCAGTGGGAGAGTATATGATCTGGAAGACGATCATGAAGATGTGACACCTTCTGAAAACACTAGCCAACTTCCTGAAGAACCTGAAAGTTTAGGTCCTCCACCAGAAGTTGAAGTGATTCCCGTTCGCAGATCTTCAAGATCTGTGAAGGCTCCTACACGTCTATGTCTAAACATGGAGTGTGATGACAACTTGATAGGGGATCTTGATGAACCTGCAAGTTATAAAGCTGCTATGAATAGTCCTGAAAAGGAAAAATGGCAGGGAGCTATGAATGGGGAAATGCAATCCATGAAAGACAATGAAGTCTGGGAAGAAGTAGACCTACCTCCGGGTGCCAAGCTAGTTGGGAGTAAATGGCTCTACAAGAAGAAGACTGATATGGATGGCATTGTACACACCTATAAGGCCCGTTTGGTAGCTAAAGGCTATACTCAAACTTTAGGTGTTGACTATGAGGAGACCTTTTCTCCTGTAGCTGACATAAGGGCAATTAGGATTCTTATAGCCATAGCCGCTTACTATGACTATGAGATTTAGCAAATGGATGTCAAAACCGCCTTCTTAAATGGTCGCCTAGATGAAGACATCTACATGGCGCAGCCTGAGGGGTTTGTGAATCCAGAATTCCCAGATCGTGTATGCAAGCTTAAGAGATCCATTTATGGATTAAAGCAAGCATCACGACAATGGAATAAAAGATTTGACAGTGAAATTAAGAAGTATGGATTCACTCAAAATCTTGATGAGCCATGTGTATATCACAAAGCTAGTGGGAGTAATGTAATTTTCCTTATATTATATGTCGATGACATATTGATCATGGGGAACGACATTCCAAGTCTACAAAAGGTTAAGGAATATCTTGGAAGTTGTTTTTCTATGAAAGATCTAGGGGAAGCTGCATTTATTCTGGGAATCAAGATATATAGAGATAGATCTCAGCGATTAATTGGATTAAGTCAAAGTGCTTACATTGATAAAATATTGAAGAGATTCAGTATGCAAAATTCCAAGAAAGGATATTTGCCGATGCAAGAGCAACATGGCTTGAGCAATAAAGTTTGTGCTTCAACACCCGAAGAGGTACAACGCATGAAGAGAGTCCCTTATGCTTCGGCTGTGGGATCTATAATGTATGCGGTGAAAAGCACAAGGCCTGATGTGGCGTTTGCTCAGAATTTAACCAGTCGATATCAGCAGAACCCAGGTGAAAAACACTGGACTGCTGTTAAGAATATTCTTAAGTACCTTAGGGCTACTAAAGAGATGTTCTTGGTATATGGGGGTACTCCATCTGCAGAGCTTGATGTAACCGGTTACTGCGATGCTTCTTGGAAAGGTGATAAAGATGATACGAAGTCTCAGACGGGTTATGTCTTTGTCATTAATGGAGGAGCTGTTGATTGGAGGAGCAAAAAGCAGAGTGTACTAGCGATGTCTGCTACAGAAAGTGAGTATATAGCTGCTTCAGAAGCTGCAATGGAAGCTGTTTGGATTAGGAAGTTTGTTTCAGGGCTTGGGGTTATGCCTTCGATTCAGCGACCTATAAAAATGTATTGTGACAACTCAGCCGCAATTACATTTGCCAATGAACCTGGAATCATGAGAGGCACCAGACATTTCCCGATTAAGCACCACTATGTCAGAGAACAAGTTGAGATAGGTGAAATCGAAATGCTCAAAGTTCACACAGATGAAAACTTAGCTGATCAATTTACAAAGCCTTTACCTGGCACCAAGCTTTATAAGCATGCTGAAGGAATAGGACTTAAATTAGCTGATAGTTTCATGCCCATTTGTGATTAGTATTTGGATAAAGGATGTAATGTACAATTATTAATACTTACTGAAATAAAATATTGGTTATGTTTATTTATTCATTGTCTTATTAATAATATATCCTATATTTGCATGTTTAAGATCCGTGAATAATTTATTATTCTAAAATAGTCCGTTGTCGATTAATGATATGGGAATATCATTAAACTAAGACAATTTTGAGTATTGGTTAAGGATATACTTGAAAGTATATTGATGCGTAGTCATACCAATTTCACATGATATTCAATGAATTGAGTATTGGACTTATCCCAATAATATGATTTAAATTTATTGTGAGAATCATATTTAATAGTTATCCTCAGACTTGAGATACCAGATAAGTGTCATGAATGTAGTGCATTTTGTGGAGCAATCTACCGCTTACCGTAATTGGAAGTCATAAGGGTTGTTTTCAGAATGTTGCAAAGTTCATGGGTTATTCTTGTAGTCAAGAGAGAATTCGCTCCTTCTGATTTGTTCAGAAGTTTAATACTGCTGGGCCCCTCGTAGGGTTGACAAAATGTTTGCGTGGCCACGCCCAAAGTCTATCTGGAATACGTTCAGATGTTTTGGTAATTTTGTTCAATCATAAAGAGACGAGAAACAGAATTTAATAAAGAACCTCACATCTTTATTAATGTAGTATTAGAGGCGAAAGGATAATAATAATGATGAATCATTAAAGGTTTTCCAGGAAACCTAGCTAGGGTCAAACTAGGGGCATTGGAGTGTTGCAAGACGCTAACCAGTGTCATTTTACTATTAATAGATATACGAGTGGGAGCTGTTAAAAGTTACGTATAAATATTAATAAGTAAATGTCTAGTATCGAACCCGAGACCTCGGGATTGCACACTTTACAAACAAGAATAATGTAAAATAAATATGTATATATTAAATGTATTGAATATATATATTTATGACACTTAATGGACTAAATGATCGTTAGTTACTAAACGTATGGACTAATTATCATTAGGGACGAAAGATATGGACTAGAGTGTAACTTGGGAGTCAAGAAAGATCTAGAAACACCCTTGAGGGTGCATGGCCGGTCGAAGCCCATCACAATGGGTCGACCCATGCTTTCTTGGTCACCAAGTTTCACCTAGTATATATACAAGGCCAAGGATTAGGGTTTCACATCTTTTGTGCACACACACTAACCCTAAAATCCTTGTTTTCTTCCTTCTTGTGGCCGATCGGTTCTCCCCTCCCCTTAGGGTTCTTGGATCGATTTTCCATAAGCAAAATATTAAGTGTTTTGTTTACTTGCATCAAACCTTTATTCGTTGGTAGTTTGTGTGTACAAGAACGAGGTAATTACTTACTTTAGTAATTATCAAGAGATCGATAAACAAAATGGTAAGGGGTTTATCATTGATCTATTTGTACAAGAATCAAGGTTTATTTGAAGTGCATCGGGTACGTTTACTATTTATGTTTTAGTTAATCTTATACGTGTTATTACTTGATCCTAGCTTCCGCAATATGTGTACTTTGATTGTCAAACTCTAACAAAACTTTCCTAAGTTTATTCAAATATCGGACATGTAACTTTTCGGATCAAAACTTATATCTATACATGTTATCAACTACTACAATAGTAGGGAGCCTCATGTGAGGAGTTCATTATGTAAGCCGTCGAGATGAGTTGTGGATTTACGAATTAAAGTGTCCTGGCTCCTCGAACGCTTACTAATATGACTTCTGAATTATGTCGGCCCGAACGGTAGTAAACGATATATAAACATACATGTTTCATGAATCATTTCTTTCAAATACTTACACTATACATCATACCACATCATGGACTAAGTGCAAGATATATATTGGCATGTTTATGTTTCCTTAGACATTATTCCAAACCTAAGTTACAACAATTATTCTAGGTTACTCGTAGAAGTTCTTACGGCATATCCATCATTCTCATTATACATCATCCAACTCAAGGTGAGTTCATAGCCCCACTTTCTATTGTTTAACTATTTTACAAACCCTTGGGGGAATACATGCTATTTCTAAATCGAACACAATGCTTTCTACTGTATGCTATTCGACTATGTTTTATTATCACTAAGTAACATCCTTGCCAAACCAAGATCCCTTATTATGAACCATTTAATCACTTGCGAGGGTTACTTGCGAGTGAGCGCGAATATTGTGAATAGGCCTATTGGGATTGACGAATCCCATTTGTTTTGACTAAGTTCAAACAAATGCATTAATATTTGAGACATTAGGTATGACGGCAAAGTACCTACCGGGATAAATCTGCCGATCGATATTGGTACACGTTAACGTTTTGGTTTCATAAGCTTAGTGTATAATACGTTTTATGAGCGTATAATAACGTAGCCTACCTGTTTTGTTTTCCAAACATTGGTGTGAATCTACAGCTCATACTACGATTATTGTGTTCAAACGATTTAACTACAAACACTACGATTATTGTGTTCAAACGATTTAACTACAAACACTACGATTATTGTGTTCAACGATTTAACTACCAACACATTGTGTTCAAACATTAAACAAACTCTATGAATATCACTCAACCTTTGTGTTGACCTCTCAAGCATGTATTTCAGGTTCATGACGATCAAGGATGGCGCGGAAGGGCACGGATGTTCAAGAGGGCTATAAATTTTATTATCATTCAAAAACTCACTTAATGTGATTTGTAAACATTGAACCAATTGGGACCTCATTTTGTAATCTCTGATATTTATATAATTTGAATGATAAATCTTTTAAAACGACTCAATTGGAGTTCGTTTTCTATTATTGTGACTATTGTGCCGTCGAGTAACACCCAGTTTGAATTCCGCTGCAACCATGAATTGGGGGTGTTACAAACTTCGACCCGTTAAATCATTTGTGTACCGTTAGGGTTTCAAGTACGAATCGAATCAATAGCGAAGGGATGATCAATTACGCATCGAATCAATCAAAATCAAACCGATTCTTTAATCAATTTGAAGGTTTGTTGTTCATTACTAACTGACTTGTTATTTATGTTATAAACGATATGTTTAGAAGTAATTAAATTTGAAGGTTTGAATTGATGATGATATTTCAAATTGCTTTTGTGATGTAACTTAATTTTGTGATAATCTTATGTGCTCGTTTATGCCTGTAATTTAGATAGACGCTGATAAGACCGAATTCGCGATGATTTTTCGTTTTGATGTTGTGTGAAACGATTAGTTAAATCAGATTAAATGATTAGTTCATTCAAGCCAAACTGAAATCATACCCGAACACTTTATGGTTTTTCGGTGTGGTTTGGTGCAGCTCACTAGTCTCATTCTAATCCGGTTTGAAGGAGGGTTTATCGAGCGAGTATCATTCATTTTTGTTATTTTTACTTGTTAGAATCAATTCTAATTAGGTGTTTTAGCATAAAAAATGTTCTAGTAAGGGCTTTGGGCTTTTAGCAACAAATCACTTCGGATTGGTGTTCGTATCATACTATCGTTATGTTCTCGGTCACTTCAAAATAGGGCTCGTAACATGGATTCTTTGATAAGCACAAGGTATTTTGTTGCAATTTGATTGGTGATCTATTGTATCATAAATATATTATGCCTACATTTGGTTGCTTATTTATTTGATATATGCTATGATGTTACTTAAAGAGTGATGAATGTATCTGTATTCAATAGTCTTTGATATATGTGGATGAATGTGCTTAATGAAATATCTTACTGTGTGATGTGGTGCAGGCATAAAGGCTAGAGAAAGGGATTATCGCATGTGCTTATATGTATAAATGCCATTTTTAAAAAATTATCTCAGAGGTTAGTATGATGCATCTATGCTTTGAATAGATGTGATTCTTACCATGTGACAGTGCTCATTTGTGTCATTTACCATGACACAAATGAGCACTGCCACATGGTAAACAAATATCTTGTTTAGGTATGGATTTACATGTCTATTCTTGGTGTTCCTCTCGTAATTCATGATATGTATTTAATTTTCGCTTGGAGATGACTGCTATTATGCTTGATTGCCTCAATGTGATGCTACTTCTGCTGCTACAAAGTGAGAATCTTGATGCTTATTTTTCTACGGTTTTGGAAGGGTGTATTTTTAGTTGAATCTGTGTGAACATGTGTTGGATTGAATCTAGGTACTATTAGTCGGTTTATTTCTTCGTTGTTACGTGATAAGCTGCTGATGAGGTGTTGTAAGTTTGATTTGTCTTTAGTGGTAGATAAGCAGTTAATGGATGAGTTAAACTGCTAGGCTCTTTAGAGGTCGTGTATTAGTTTTTCAATCACTACTTTGTATTGTATATGGAATGTTTTTCATGATTCATCATTCCTGTGGTTGTATATACGGGTACTTTATGAAAAAGAAGGTTCATTAGTATACATACTTTTACATATCGTGGTTGAAATTCAATGGTAATTGAATACGGTTCATTCTGATTCAATGTTTGATATGTTTATTCATTGTCACTTAACTACTGCTTGTGCATTTGGAACTGAGTTAAACAACATGTTTATCATATTATCTTCATCCATCAAATCTGCATTTGGAATCTGTTAAACAACATGGTGTAATCTCACTTGAATTATTGTTTCTTTTCAGAAATTATTAGCTGAAGCACGTGGCGTCTTTTATGTGTTGATAATGAGGTTTCAAAAGGTGTAAGTTTTCAGTTATTATTCATTTCTTCATATTTATTGTTTCACTGTATGTGAAATTGTGTTTTAATGTTAGTTGATGATGATTGGGTGCACTAGAGGGGTGTTTGTGTTAGTGTATTTAGCGGGGGTATGAGCTTATGTTAATTTCTAAAAGCTCGCAAGCCTTTTTTTGAGCATTGTGTAACACTTAGTAAATCTTCACTAGCGACCTAATGCAAACCTAATTGCTGTACTATGCAATCTGGAACGCACAAGTGTAAATACATAGTTGTACTATACAATATGGATTACACAAGTGGCTACCAAAATTGTACTAATGCCTTGGAAATCTGCATTACACCATACCATCTTTGTATTAGAAGTTTCTTGATCTTTCATTATAGTTTCACTTCATCTCATATGTATTAGAAATTTCTTGAACCATGTTCATCTTTCATTATACCTTCATCTCATCTTTGATGCATCACCAAAAAAGATTACACACAAATAAAACCCACAGATCAGGGGTCAAAAAACAGAGAAAAAAAAACGGAAACAGAAAAAAAAAACTGAATCGTAGATCATCATAACCAACTGAAGTTTGAAGACTGCATCTTGGTAACATAGGTATGTTTTCATTCATCAAAGAAACCAACAGGTACTTTTTTTAGTTCGTCCACAAACGAGCTAGATAATGTACAAATGCCCATGCCCATCGGAGGGAGGGACATCACAACGCACCGGTAATGTTTTAGTTCTGTCTATAAAAATACAACTTCACAGTACAATTTTGTCGCCATTAACAGGTGGCAGATTCCACAAATCTGCTACGCACAACAGGACAAGGTGACAAGCGCTCCAAGGTATTTACAGATTTATGTGCCAATTATTTATGGATATTTGAATGGATTACACCTTAAGGTTTGACTTAACTTTTTCAATTCCTTTATTGTAGGAAGTTTTGCGCTAGGACAAGTATGTGAACATGGGAATACTAGACAGAGAACAACAAATTCTGGTACATTACTATCTCACTAAAATGTGTTTGCTTACTATAGAGGCACGTTCTTAGATAACAACTTGCACTATAAATGACTACCTAATCATCTATAGTTTATTTTATGTACAGATTAAATGAGAATATGTTTCACGGAACCTTCTATGTATTTTAATGCTAAAACAAGGAATGCTTGGATCAGGTCACTTCAGAAATTAGTAGTAGCCTATAAGTATGTCATTCGCTTGGCCATTTTATTTTATGTTTAAAACAGTACGGTTTTAGAACATATAATAGTGACGTGTTCTTAGCTTCTAAAGTCTGGTGTATTAGGAGTGGCATTTAAAGAATCATATTTTACTCTAATAGTATTCTTGGAATCGAAGTTGGTGCTGCATATGCATACGACTGTGCGAGATGCCCACTGAGTTCAATCCATTGCTTTCAGTTTCTTCTAATGTGATATAGTAAGCAAACCTCAAACAATTCAGTAAATAGATGAGATGCAAGTTGCCCACATTCTGCACATTCAATTGCCTTATACATAATACAATTAGATGGTTATTAAAATTTTGACACATAAATGTTAGTATTTGGTGTAGTGTTTAGAGTAGTTTGATGGTTTCTTTTCTTGGAACTTGAACTGCAAATGTTTTGTGCTGATTTGAACTTTGGTGCCTGTGACTAAGAGATATAGTATCCAGTTGCAACCATAAGAATTTAGTATCATGTTACTGTTTTTACGCTCAATCATATACTGATTTTATATCTAATCATAATAACCTAGCAGCTTTGTTTTTTTCCCCAGAACATCATGTTGGAGCCATGGTTCTAAAGTAAAGATCTTGGTGATGCCGATCAAGTGTTGCCATATTTCGCGGTCTCCAACCTTGACGAACAACCTACGGTTTGTATAATGGATGATAATCTCGAGGGCATGATTGTTGCTTTTGGAAAATGAACTTCCACACTAGGTGGTACGTTACAAGCTGGGGATGCTTCTTGCAAAGTAAACCACAATTTTTTTGCATTCGGAATTTTGTCCAATCTGTAACTGTATCAACTGCTTTTGTAAATGAATTAGGTTTCTGCAAATATATTACCATAATGAGTCAGTAGGCCTTATGTTGAATGTGGCTTGGTACCATTTAACACAATTCTTGTTCCAATATATTATGCAGCAAAATTAGAATTATTATGCTGCAAAATTTGTGATTTCTTTTGTATTTAATTACTTTATAATACAGGGTAAGAATTGTAAAGTTGTCAATATACAAGGTTAAAATTGTAAAATTATAAAGACAGAAAGTTACTCTTAAAAGCGTGGGGTTTTTTGTCTTGATGATGTGTTCATGCTTAAAGTGCACCATTATCACCGTGTACTTTTCCAATTTATCCACGCTTTTTTTGGTGGCCATTTAATCTCTTTTTCCACTCTATAAAGCGTGCACATTTAATCCCTTATTCCACCCTTTCAAGTGTCACATTTAATCAATTTGTCCACGCTTAATGTTGTTCATCATTTTGTGACGCCGACTTACTCCACGCACAATACTAGCGTGTACTTCAAATTTGTTCACACTTGTAACCGTGTACATACCTCCTAATATGTGTGTATAATTATATGCTTTGTTGTAGTGTATGATTGTGATATTTTGGTTAGCTGTTTTGTATAACATTTATTCATACAACGTAAAAAAATCAAAATATAACTGTAAATTATTGTAAATGAAAATAGTTTTAATTAAAAATAACATAGTTTTTCCCTTAAAAAAATAAATAAATAATAAAAAAAGCCATAATATAGTTAATTTCAATATTCAAATAATGAGATACATTAGTTTTAAGTTTACTAAATTAGTTTCGAGCCTTTCATCGGTCCCAATTATAAAACCCATGCACACTTACCAAACAATAAATTTCACTTTAACTCCAAAACTTTTGACCAATTTGTCCATCAATCCTAATTTAAAATCCAATGCACACTTACCAACCAATAAATTTCACTTTAACTCGAAATCTTTTTACCAAAACCTTCAAACCAATTGTAAATTATTGGGTTGTCTTTTGAAGATTTCAAAAGATTTTCAAATTTAAAAAATTTAAAGTTTTTAGACCTACTAAATTCAAAACAGTTATCTTTAAAATTCAAAATTTTCATATGTTTAACCTTCAAAAGTTCTAAGATTTACAATTTACTTCAAATTATACAGTTTAATCAAATCTACAAGACACATTACCAATAACTTTAACAACATACACTAAACCTATATATCCCACAAAAAATATCAGACAAATTTTTACAATTTACACAACTAACTTATAAAGAAATACAATGCACCTCAAGAAAAAAACGAATAAAAATCCTTCAACCAAATTCCTTTGTATGTCACCTTATGAACCGCAGACGAAAGCATGACTATCCTTCCTTCTTTCCAACGAAAGAAAATCCTTCAGTCAACATAAAAACAAATTTGAAGCATTGACTTAATTACTCATATCGCACACTTGCAAAAAAAAAAAAAAAAAATTAAAGCAAACAATATTCCAAAAAGAAGTATAACATTACCTTATTTCCAAATGTCAGCTTACAAACACCATATAACACCAAAAGTATCATGCGGGAACTGGCATCAATAAACAACACAAAGAAAGGCCAAAAAAGAGAGAGAGATAACAAACACAATGCACATTAGTTGTAACCAATTTCTGTACACAAACTCACCTCTAAGTTTTTCCACTTCAACCAAAAACAATGAACCAACAAAAACACTCATAACCACCAAACACACCAAACCCAATAAACTTTAAATAAACATACAACAATATTTACCAATAGATTTTAGTAATTAACTTACTTTTTAGGCGATAAAATCCTTTTCCAGAGATGGCACCGGTGACAACAAGTTCTGGTGGCGGCAGCGCATATTCCAGCAAAGGTAACGGAATATTCCGTCAACAGCGACGGTAGCTGCAAAAAAAATTTAAGAAAAATGTTGTAACCTTTAAAACTATAAAAAAATTTCAAAAGTTTATATCTGTATAAAAAATAAAGATAGATCGATAAAACAACGATTTAGATCGATAAAAAAAAAAAAAAAAAAAAAAAAAAAAAAAAAAAAAAAGCATTTCGTAGAGGTGGTAGGGTTTTCTGTGGTCGTTTGTCTCGGTGATGGTGCACATTTCGTTGGTGGTGAGGGTGGTGGTGGTGATAGTGGAGGTGGTGGTAGATGAGAAGGGGTGGTTTCAGTGGTGGTTTATTTCGGTGGTGAGGGTATGTGGTGGTGACGTTCCGGCGGGCGAGTGGTCCGGCAGTGAAGGGTCTGACGGTGAAGAGTGTCGGTGGTGGAGGGGTGTTGGCTTTTTATTTTAGTGTGTGAGAGAGAGAGAGAGAGAGAGAGAGAGAGAGAGAGAGAGAGAGAGAGATAATTCATAAAAAGGGTTGTGTGCTTTTTTAGAAAAAGAGAGCCGAGTGTGAGAATGAAGAGGATGTGAGAGTTTCAAATTAAGTTTCAAAGGGTAATATAAGCAATACCTTAATTTCAGTTTTTTCACTTTTCACTTCTTGACTTTTTGACCATTTTCTCTTTATAAATAGTAGGCTTATGAAAGTTTACATGGTTGGATAACTAGGCTTATGAAACATAGCACATAACATATTAGCTTGCCAAGTCCACGGCCCAAAGACCCTTTTCAGTTTGACTTAAACCAAAAAATACACTATCTCTATTATATCCGCCCCATCCATCTCTCATACGCTCCACAATCACCAACTATCTAGTCTCTCACCTCAAACTAGATCTGATCTAAAAAGAAAACTAATCTCATTCATCATCTTTGTTGAACGAATCTCTCTCAATGATCATTACAAACAACAAATTTAATCCGTGTATATTGTGAACCCAACACAAGAAGACAAGGCTACCCTTTTCACTTGCATGTCAAGAATGGCTTCAAGGTCTCTAAAAGAGGTCTCGGGTAGGTGTCGGTTTTTGTTGTTGTTTGTTTATGAACGAACCTAGGAAAGGTAATAACAAATAATTGTTATCTACTTTCTCCTAACAGATTCGTATACAAATTGACGCAAAGTCTTCAAAAAGAGTCTATGATGATATATGTTCCATAAAAATCTTGAAAAAGATTACAAAAAATGGAACACAATCTGAGATCCGTTTTCGTATAGATATGGTGGTGATCATTGTTGACAGTTGTAGGTGATGGGTTTTAGGATAGATTTTGGATTAATTATTGTTAATTGATCGGTTGTGATGTTTTCTCGATGAAGTAGACTGATGATGAATGAACTGAGGTCTCGTTTGAGTTATGGTATTATGTTGTGGTCATGGTCTACTTCTCTACATCTTCATTTCTCGAAAAGATTTCAAAACTTTTCGAAAGTTTTACTTCAAAAAGTTCTCGATAATATTTTGTAATATTTCGAAAATTTTGAACTTATCGAAATCCTTATTTTTCGAGATCAACTGTTATCGAAAACCTGATTTCGATACTTTTTTGAGCTTTTTGAAAATTTTACTTCTCCATAAATCAGGGTTTTAACTTTTCGAAAAATGGATTTTCGAAAAATTAAAGTATTACTTTTCGAAACTTTCTTTACAAGAAAGTCGACATTTTTCCGGCGATTATTCCGACCAAAATTCCGTCCAGCTTCCGACCTTCTTATAGACCATTTTTGACCACGGATTCACGATATGGAACAAAACACTGTCACACAAAGATAAGTTACAAAAACTGAAAACTTGCTCATAAAGACAACGTAGCAGTTTTTGAAATAAGAAATGAAAGTATGAGACTTTATGAGTTTTGACCATTTGGATACACGAAAACTCGTATAAACTGTTTACCATAAAAGTAGGGAAAAAAATTTTCCAAGTACAAAAAAGGTTGGTAAAAAACAGCTTAAAACAAGTTCGAACCACAATAAATCGACAAACAAAACACCATGAGCTCCGATACCAATTGTAGGACCGAAAGTATAGATGATTTATGTGGTTCGGGAGGTCTTGGTTGATGATTAAAGATGAACTCCATATTTAATTTTAGAGAGAGAAAGTAGAGAGAGGGTGAAGAAAATAGAATGTATTAAAATGAAAGTAAAGATACACAATTTCCCACACCTCTCATGGAGAGTCATGAGGGGTATTTATAGGCTCTACACATCACAAGTTTGCCTAGTTTACATAAGTAGTCCTTAATGGCACAACTTGCTACATATCTAGTCCATTTCACTTGTGTGACGTTATCTTAATAAAATAGCGAGGCTAACAATCTCCCTCCAAGATATCGTCACACGTGAATGGTTACAATGAGACCTATAAATACATTAACAATGTAAAATTACAACAATAGTAAACTATGTTGACGTTGTTGAAGCGCAGAGTCTCTGTAGTCTAGATACTAAGGCAGACTTGAAGTTCTCTTTTCAGACAATCTCGACGTATGATCTTTGACACTGACGGCAAAGGTCTTTGTAGCTCTGAACTTCAACTGTAATGGTCTAGTTAGGTTATTACTCCCTCCTAACTAGTGAGCCTTTATTCTTTTTCCTGCTCCCTCCTAAACCGACAACCTCTTTCATCACGCAGCGGATAAAGTAGATTCAAAAGTGTAGGCACATGGTTGTCGTTCAGGGAGCATCATGACAATATAACTCACATAACATTACACAGAAGGTTGGTAATACGCTCCGATGTACACATCATTAGTACTTCTTCGGTTCCAGTGTAAGCACAATTCCCTCGAACAACCAACGTACTAGAGATGAAACACTACTTCTTTTGGCATGTTCTTAATTTAATTTAAAAAAAAAAAAAAAAAAAAATCGAGATCACAAATTTTCGTGATCACAAGTTTTTCGAGAACACATAATTTCGAAAAATTTCGAGATCAAAAAGTTTCGCAAAACCATAGTTTTCGTGAACTGGAATTACATCTATACCTTCTAATAGATCCATTCATCTACTCAAGTTATCCTATCTTTCTTTAAAAAAAAAAAAAAATCAAATTTTTACACGAAATTCAAATTTTTACAAGAGACTAAACGTTCAATTTTTACGCGAAATTCAAATTTTGGTATAACGGTGAAAATTTTGGCCCAAAATTCAAATTTTTAGGCCAAAATTCAAATTTTTTCGGTAAAATTTGGCGTCAAAATTTTTCAAACTCAAATTTTTTCTGTAACCTTAGAATTGCATTTCTAGGTGTTTTTCAAAATTCTGGGAGAGAAAAATTTTCAAACTATATTTTGGAGGGAAACGTCGATCTCTCTCGGAAAACACGAAAAGCGCTTTAATTAAGCTTCACGTTCATGGAACATCTCAAAACTTTCTTTCCATCAATGGACGTGGAACCTATCAATGGAAACTACCTCTTTATGGCAAATCATCAGGCAACAACATCAAGCAGTGATTCTGATCTTCCTCCTACTTATGACTCAGATCCATTCCATGAGGTACCAAATTATAGTAATAATGCTAATCTGTTTGCTCATGAGAAGCCACATTATGTGCCACCTGAACCTAATTATGATACATATGTGGGGGAGCAAGTTAATACCAATGTTAACTATGCAACTCCACACATGGATCTTAATGGAGTTCAAGTTGCACAAAATGGTGCTAATGATGAGGAAACTCGTGCTTTATTTGAATCATTAATAAATAATTGTGGTATTGAAATTGAGAAAGTGAAAAAGGTCAATCGCGATGTTAAGGCCGCGAATGTTAAATTGACCGCTGAGCTTGAGAGTTACAAATCCACCGTTAAAGCTTTTGAATTTCATAACAAAAGATTGTCTGAATTAGAAACTGGTTATCAAAATTCCGTTTCAGAGAAACAACAATTGCAACTCAAGTTTGATACACTTGATGTTAATTCTTTCAAAAAGATAAAATCTTTAAACGCGGAAATTTCTGATTTACAAAACCAACTTTCTAAACAAAAAACAGCTTATACCAATCTTGAAAAAGAAATGGATGAGTTGAAAAAGGACTTTGCAAAGAAAGAAGACAAACTTTTGGAAGAAATCGTAGAGTCAGAACACATGATTGCACATTTAGAAGAATTAGTGGTTAAGTCGGGTCAGTCGAGTCAAACAATGAAAATGATTTCAAATCAAATTAATCCGATTTACCATACGAAACATAAAATGGCTCTTGGTAACAACACCCCTTGTAATCTCAAGAAAGCTCAGCAAGAACAGAATGTTTTGTACAATGGTAATGTGATTTACACCAAACATGATCCTCCTGTCGTTCGGGATTCTGTACTAACGATTGAACATGTCGAAGAGAGCATTAATAAAATGGAACAAAAGAATTTGAAACCCATTGATTATAACAAATTGAACAAACTTTCGGGAATCACTTTTGTTCCACAAACAGAACCGTTTGTGTTTTCCATTAAACGACCATTTGCGAAATTCTTGTCTAAAAAGAAAGTTGTTTCCAAATCTCTTTCAAAATTAGAACAAATGTCCTCTACCAACACTTTTAAAACAAGTGAGGCTAGAGACATTCTCGATGACGTTAAAATGAGAATTCAAGAACTTCAAAACATTGTTAAATCGAAAACTACCATCAATATTAACAACTGGCATTCTAGTTTTCACATCGAACAGAAAAAGGTGTTTCAAAACGAAATTACTATTCCACTGAATAACATCAGCGCGAGTGTAAAAAATTTTGAACAAGTTTTCTTAAAAGAAACGGCCGACTTTGTCAAGGACCACAAATCCCTGGTAACCGAAGCTAATGATATTCGTGAAAACATGATTGTTTTGGAAAACCTAAATGATTCTCTCTTCGAAGCTGTTATGACGACTGACATTATGTCCATCATTTTACAAACATATTCTGTTCAAGACGATGAAAGACTGCGAGCTGAGACATCTGAAATTGTTTCAAAATATGAAAATGCTCTTGTAAAACTTGAAAAAGAAAACATGTCATTTTTCAAACAACTTGATCGAAAATCAGAGGAATGCAAGTATGACAAATTGTCGTATGAGCATGCCTACAATGACATGAAAAAGGAAAATGATCTTTTAAGAGCTTAGCTTGATAGTATAAAAGGGAAGGGTGTGGATACTAAGTTTGCAAAACCATCGACTTCGGAGAAACCAAATGTTTCTAACACGGTTCAAAAACCTAAAATATCAATTTCTCGGTTTGCTCCAAAAGGATTTGTCAAAACTAGTCACTCCAAAACCCTTGCTCAAGAAAATGGAAATGGAAAAGATTGTTGAAAAACGAAAATTGGTTGTTGAAAGAAACACAAATGTGAGTGCACCTGGCTCTTCTAGGAATAGTACACCAAATGTGACCATAAAAACTGTTAAAGAGTCTGTCGGTTCTAATGACATGGTCCAAAATCACCATCTAGAGGAAGCTAGGAAAAAGGCACAACATCGAAAAGACGGAATTTTAGGTGCAAAACCTAGTGTGATGAATTCTACAAGATTCCAAAGCACTGCTAGTAGTAGTAAACCATTACCTAGGAACTATCTTCAAACTACTAGGGATTGGCTTGCATCTAAGAGTAGTGGCACAAAAGAGAATGCTAGGAACGTAGAATGCAACACAAAGAATTCCAAAGTCTCATCGAACAACAAACAATTCTCCAAAGACTGTAGTGACAAAATTAAAATTGTTGTGTTAAACAAGAATGTTGAATTTGTCTGTCCTACATGTCAAACATGTGTTTTTTCAGCTAATCACGATGCATGTATTGCACAATTTCTCAAGAAACAAAAGTCATGTGTCAAGACACAATCCACTAAGACACCAAATCGAAACAAACCCGTTGATAACAAGCAAAATGGTAAGAAACCTAATAGGTGGATATCTAAAGGATGTAGTTTTTCCAAAACTGAGACTTCCGCTGCATCTGATAAGAAAACTACGTCTAGATCTTACCTTAGGTGGATTCCTACGGGAAAAGTTTTTAAAACAGTTGGTCTTAGATGGATTCCCACAGGAAATTTTTTTGATAGTTGCACCAAGACAAATAATAGTGATAATCATCAGATTAAGGAAGTAGAAACCATTACAACCGTTGATAGTCAACACCCGCAGAGTGATGATTCATGTACTTCTAACACTGTTATTTGTGAAACCTCTTCGTCTTCGGTTACAGGTGCTTCAACTATCTCAGAACCCAGTTCATCAGAGGGTTCAAATTCTGTAAATTCTATAAAATCATTCTTTTAATCTTCTATTTTTGATTTTCCTTTTCTTTTATAAAAACAAAAACTAAATACAAAAATAGAAAATTTTCAAAAAATACAAAAACAATATAAAATCAAAAAATCCAAAAAATATTCTTCTCACGACATGTCTCTTGTATAATCGATATTCTGTACGTTTCTAGAAATGTCATTCAACAATGATACAGATATGTACAGATGCTTGAGCGAGAGTTCTTTTTAATGTTTTTCTAAAACATGTCGTTTCTCAAAATTTTCTTCACAATGGCTTGTAAGTACTTCAGCTTACAACCCGTGCTTCAAAGTGAAATCTTTTCAAAACTTAAGTCCGGGTATAACAACTCGAAAAGATTTCAAATAAGGACTTAATCAAATGGCTTTCATATACCTCAGTACGAAACCCGGACTTCAACAATGACTTCTGATTATTTTCAAATCAAGGACTCGTACGTTCAATGACGAAATCTTTTTCAAAAAAGTTCGAGTCTAAACAAACGAAAAAGATTTCAAGCATAAACTCGTTTTCAAACAAGATTCTTGAGCACTTTTTCAAGATTGTTCAAAAGATTTCTCAAAATCTCTCAAAATTAGTGCTCAAGATAACTCCCTCAAAACCCTTAATTAATTGTAAATATGCTATCATTAAAGGGGAGTCTAAAAAGAAAAAATGTTCCAAATTCATGCAGAATCTGTCTTTCTCTCCAAAAGCTTTTTCTTAATCTGTTGATATCAAAAATATCACAATATGCTATTTTTGAGGGGGAGAAGACATGATTAAAATGTGATCAAAGATGTTTAAAGATTGTGGCTGAATCTCAAAAGAGCTCGACTCAGTAAGTACCAATGAATTGCCGAAGCTTAAAATGTCAGTAATCGAAAAGACTTGTCCTGGACGGGTAATAATTTCAAGCTAGTCTAACTAGTGATGTAAGCGTGTCTCGAATAGGACTTGTCTGAGCAGAATGTACCGTATCGAGAGACTTTCTTTGGACTTGACCAGGACGGGTAATAACTTCAAGCTAGTCTAACTAGTGATGTAAGCGTGTCTCGAATCGGTCATGTTCGCTGAAAGTGGATCAATTCAAAAAGTGCAAACTCCTCACGCATGTGCAAATTTCTTAAAATTACATGAGCACATGTGAAGGGGGAGTCCTTCATAAGAATTGCAAAACTCTCAAAGTGGTAACTACAATGTGTTTTATTATCATAAACACTTTGAGAGATTTTCATTAAATGGTTTCATGGCAATAATAGGATAGTCATGGAGTTATAAGGTGACTAAGGTTAGGAAAAACCGTCCTATGATCTGCCAGAGCCGGAGGGATCTACCCAAGGACAAATCCAATAGATTAGAATTAGAAGTCCTTAGGTATGATTGAAAAAAGGAGAAAATGAGAAAGGAGAAAGAAGGGGTTGAAGAATTAAAAAGAAAAGTTATGAAAAAGGGTGAAAAGAAATAGCCCTCCAAATGTTCAACCTTAGGACAGACACCGGGTACAATTCGTATGCTACTGGTTGTTACTAAGGTGACACCGGTATTGAAGATAAAGACGTCATGGACCCAGTGACGCACTGCACTAAACCTTCTAGCCACTCAAGTTCTCTTAAAAGATCTATTCATTCTCACGGGGAACCGGTGTAATCTATCGACCTGTCTCTTAGAGATGGTTGATACTGAAGCAGGAGACCTCTCCCTAATCTCCGCATAGGAAACCAAATGTGCACTTATCGAGTCTAGAGCCTTGAGATTCATCAAAAGATCTCATAGGAACACATGATATTTCTACACTGGTTGTTCATCATTAAGGACGCCAGATGTAAACTTTAGAGTCCTACGCAGATCTTAGCAATTTGCCAGAACATTTATGAGAGGATTCACATTTGTGATTCTCAATGATTGAATGGAAATTCCTGCCAGGGTCAACATCAAGCAGCCCTGACAGCAGGTCACTTCGGTAATTCTTTATGGGTTACGCTTAGTGTTAGCGGTGGTTTCAAACGATCTACAGTCGTGGAGTGATCCCCAGCGACTCACCCAGTCATTGAGCTACTTAGTAGGTCTTGTAAGCTCTCTCGAGAGTATCTGACATGGGAACGGCCTTGGTAAGGGTTAGAAGGAGTCTTCACACTATGCTGTTGACGATCTCTAATTCGAACCTGTAAGTACCGGTTGATTTATTGCTAACTGTTTTCATGCAGCTATACATCATCTCCATGGCAACAGATTCCACATGCTCATACATGCATCTCAAAGTCAAAGGAAAGTTCTCACAAAGATTAAAGCAAAGAAAGGTTCAAAGAAAGATTCTACGCAATATGAAAGAATCTACAGAAGCAAAGTGACAAAGATCTGTGTGAAAGAACGGGAACTACAAATGCATGTATCACAAAGACTAAAGACGTATGAGCATGTTGGAATGTCAAACAACCACCACAGATGCAGAAGTGACAAAAGGCAGATAACTTCACATCACAAAGGAACAAAGAACGATGTAAAGTCAATCATCAAAGATCACAAAGCATGAAGGAACAAAGAAACTAGCAAAACTATTACACAACAAGACTCAAAGTTCAAAGAGAACAAGCTTCAAAGAACAAAGATCAAGGTCACATAAGAGAGATCTCAATGATCACCCTTAGGGGGAGATTGTTAGCATCAGAAGTGTTGATCATTTATGTAATCAAAGGGAGATCTCAATGATCGTCCCTTAGGGGGAGATTGTTAGCATTAAAAGTGACGATCATTATTGTATCAACGAGTCTTGTAATAATGTTGTAATAGTCTTGTAGTTTAGTTAAGGGTAAACGGGCTTAATTTAATCATTCTTGACAAAAATTTAAGGTATTGCAGATTAGCGAGTATCAACATTCTTGACAAAAATTTAAGGTAAACGGGCTTGGTTTAACCAAGTCCAGTCTTGTAGATTAGCGAGTATCAACATTCTTGACAAAAAATTATGAAAGTTGCTTACAGTATTTTTCTTTTTTTAGAAAGTCGACTTACCAAATAAAACATGTACAATACAAACAAAGACATCTAACTTTCGTGACCAAGACAATTAAAAAAAAAGCGAGACCTAAAAAAGAGAAAAAAAAAAGAAAAAATAAATAAATAAATAAAACCCTACAATATTCCTTTAAATAATGCATATGAACAATCTCGAACACAACAAAAAATATGCATAAATGAGATATGTGGTATGAAGTATGAACTATGAAAAGAGATAGCGTGTGTTTTAAACAAAAGATATTGGCAAATCGAGTATATATTTGACCATAAAAGATAATGGTAGGCAGTGTTTTCAACTTTCAAGTAAAGAGAGTAATAGTACATGATTTTTTGTTGCTTATGTGTGATTTTTGGGGCTGCAACATGAAAAATGTGTCATTTGACAGATAAATTGTAACACCCCCAAAATTTGATACAGCGGAAGACTCAACAAGCTTTCGGGGTGCTACGGGGATTGGTATCCAACACAAGACAATATAGAACGAGATAAAGTAAACATAATAAAAACACAACCAAAGCAGGGTTTTAAGGTTTACAATTATCCCAACGTCATTCAGAGTCAGGCCCAAAATAAAATAACAATAGGTCCAAATTTAATTATCAGAGTTTAGAAAATATAGATCCATAAACCGCGTGCCTTAGCCGAGCCTTCCAATCCAAGCATGCACCTCAACACTTAATTACCTGAGAAAACGTGCTAAAAGTCAGCTTTCGCTGGTGAGATCATAGGTTTAAGTTCAACTAACAATATAGTGGACATATACGCAAAACGCTTGCTAGCTAGACTAAGGATTCGCTAAGAGCCTGCGGATACCCTCCGCTCCAACATGATACACTGATACCCTTCGTACTAACAAAACACACGGATACCCTTCCGTACTAACATAGATATTCGGGTAACCCCCGCAATACCAATAATAACTCGGATAACCTCCGAAGTATAATAACCTATAGGTTCACGCTACAGTATCTAAATAAGCCAACCTTGAATAGTACACACAACATATATGTGACTAAAGCTGACAATCCACCAATAACCAAATAAGTCAACCTTGAATAGTACACACAACATATATGTGACTAAAGCTGACAATCCACCAATAACCAAATAAGTCAACCTTGAATAGTACACACAACATATATGTGACTAAAGCTGACAATCCACCAATAACCAAATAAGCCAACCTTGAATAGTACACACAACATGTGTGACTAAAGCTGACAATATATCCTAGTCCATACGCATAGCAAGTTTAGAAAGAATATAAAAGCGATAATAGTCCACATAAAATAATTTGCACGTTTCTCACCCCAAGTATTGAAAACATAGTTCAAGAGTAAAAAGTGGGGCTATGACTCACCTCAAGTCCAGAAAATAGCAAGACGAGGTAGGTAGAAATAAGATGTATGATAACTCACGAAACAGCAACTACGGACTTGGCACGACCTAACAATATTAACTCTTTCAGAAACTATTTCCTCAAATATATAATATTCCCAAACCCGGACGAGAATCCGTTTAATTTCCGAAAATCCGTTTCGTATTAGTTTGCTGTATTTGCGTTTGGTATCCATACGGGTGGTGGGTCGACTCAAAACAAACCAAAAAGATCGCACATAGAAAGATAAAATAAACTATAGATCTAATATTAGCCCAATATATCATTTAAATAAATCGCCAAAGTTTACCAAATCCGTCGATTTGATAATCCTCATATTTATTTACGTAATATACCGTTCCAAGATTACACCCAATCTAAAACACATATAAAGCACATAGCACATATATACTATATAGTATATATCATAGTTTAATAAATTCCTCATATATATCGTCAAATTGGCCAGATTTCCCGATATATACACTCGCAATCTATTACACTTTACATATACTACAACCTATGGGCGTCGTAGGATACGATGCCCACTAATATATTCATTTCATATAGCCAAATAACCCGGCTCAACCTTACGGTTAAGTGGTTATTTAATTATAGAAAACGTCTATATTAGTCGCCATATATCCGTGACAACACGAACGTCACAAATAATAACTTACCTGGACCCGAGTGACAACAATTTCGCCTAACTCAATAAGTTTATCCGTTATATATCCAAAACAACATTTTTATTAACGTTTCATAGTTGTCGGGAGTTTCCCGTTTTATAACACAATTTTTATAATAGTAATACGTTTAATAATATTACGCCACTTTCGTAGCCTAATATATATCTAATCGTATTATATATAATATGACTCGTGATTATTATTATTATTAATATACGCGTTTATATAGTTATATATACGTTATTCACGTATATACTTTCATATAAACGTTCATATTATCAATAATTATTATTACGAGTTTTATTATTTTCGTTCTAGTTTTAATAGTTATTGAGTTATACGAATTGGTCATATGTCCGAGTCATGACTCTCGGCTCATTGTCCAAGTCCAAATAATAAGCAAAAGTCATTAATAACAAATCTCCGTCCAATCACAATCTCAAACCACGGGCTACAACAATAGGGTCCGACTACGGCACCCGACTAACCTATCTCCGTCAATCTAACGACCGTCTCACAATCGGTCCCCAATCACTTTCGTCAACAACTCCTCAATTACCAATAATCATGTCCAATGTCGAGACCAAACACGGTCTCGACCCAACCAAAAGCATTCGGCCAAAAATGAAATACCACAACAACGAAACAAATAAATTTCACAATTATTTCAAGAAAAACAATAATAATAACATCAACCAAGTTAATGTTTGGGTCGGTTTACCAAGCCAAACCCGAGCCCTCGACTCACTTGAGTCACGGCTCAAAAACCACGAGTCACGAGGACTCGAATCAACAACCTCAAATGTCATCAAAATAAGCTCCAAGAGCCACACTCCAAACAGCCATTCGACCACTTGGGTCTCGGCATCAATAACCATATACGGCCATGAGGCCTCGACTCCATCGAGTCGAACCAAGATAGTACCGAGCCAACTGCTCAAGTCACAACCAAACGAGAACCCATTTAGGTTTCGACTTGGTTTTTATGAGCAAACCAGAAAAGACCCCGAGACCTTAATAGTCTCGGTTATGCTCGAACCAAGAAAAACCAAAGCCACGACATAACATGAACAACATAATCCTTCCACAAACCGAACCCAAATCGACCCAATCGGATACCAAACCTTTAAGAAAAACGTTTTTCCAACCAAAACCCATATGTATTACGCGTTCTCAAATGTAACCCATTCGAATATCATCAAGTCGTGACCTTAGGTCACGATTTTTATCAACAATACGAGTGAAAACTCGTCTCACCTTCGATCTAGAGCTCAAAACCGTGATAACCCTTCAAAATACACGATTGGTGGTGATTCGTGTGATAAAATGGTGGTATGAGGCACGTGGTGTAATAGATCTAAAGGATTAGATGATGGAGATTAAGAATATGGTAGTGGTTTTTAGTGGTGACCGGCGGTGGCTATGGTGGTGGCCGGAATTTAAAGGGCGGCTAGGGTTAAGAATGGGGAAGAAATGAGTTTTGAGAGAGAGAGAGGAATAAGTGGGTGTGAGTGTGGTGTTAACTGTGAACCGAACCAACCCTTATATCTCTTTTATTATTTTTTTTTATAATAATAATAATAATAATAATAATAATAATAATAATAATAATAATAATAATAATAATAATAATAATAATAATAATAATAATAATAATAATAATAATAGTAGTAATAATAATATTATTACGGTTGAGCGGGTAACGCGGGTAATTGTAAAAACATGTGGCCCGAACCCGAACTCATTTTAAAACTTCAATATCACTCGAGAACATCTCGTAACCAATTAAAAATATAATCGGACTCGTTAAGACGAATCATAAAACTGACGTTAGGTAATCCTAGTGCCAAAGTCAACGTAGTACCAAGTGAGAATTCAAGTATACATCACCGAGCATTAAATCAAAAATGAATTATGAACATAATTCACGAATTCCATAACGTCATTAATTAAAATATCCATAAAATAGGTCTTACAAGTTCGTTGTGAAATGAAAATTTCAAATAAAAATTATAAACGAACTTAAATTGAAATGCGGGTTTTTAAAATAACTCCCTAAACTGCCGGTTGTCACATCCTCCCCGTCTCAGAAGGAAACCCATCCCGGGTTTCACTCGGAAAAATTCATCTACGAAGTGAAAAGCTTCGGATATCTCTTCCAGAACTCGTCCTCACGTTCCCACGTAAATTCTGGTCCATGTCGGGAATTCCAACGAACCTTGACGAGCGGAATGCGACTCCTCTTGAGTCGTTTAACTTCACGATCTAAAATCTCAATCGGTTCCTCCACAAAATTCAGTTTCTCATCAACACGAATGTCCCTCATTGGAATGACGGGCATTTCATCAGAAAGACATTTCTTCAGATTACTCACGTGGAACACGTCGTGAACTTTGCTCAGTTCGGACGGTAATTCCAACCTATAAGCCACGGGCCCAATTCTTTCTAAGATCAAGAATGGTCCAATGTAGCGTGGGTTGAGTTTACCACGTTTCCCGAAACGTACTACACCTTTCCAAGGCGAGACTTTCAGCATTACTTTGTCTCCAACCTGGAACTCTAAAGGTTTACGTCTCTAATCGGCATAGCTCTTCTGCCTATCTCTGGCTGCTTGCAACCGATCGCGAATCTGAGTTACTTTCTCTGTAGTTTCCAAAATAAGCTCAGGGTCTGTAAGTTGACTATCTCCAACTTCTGCCCAACCAATAGGCGAACGCAACTTTCTGCCATATAGAGCTTCGAATGGTGCAGCCTTAAGACTTGTGTGGTAGCTATTATTATAGGAGAATTCCGCAAGGGGTAAATACTTCTCCCAGCCTTTACCAAAGTCTATGATGCATGCACGAAGCATATCCTCTAACGTCTGAATGGTCCTCTCACTTTGACCATCGGTTTGGGGATGATATGCAGTACTCATATCAAGCCTCGTCCCCAAAGCCGTTTGAAGTGATCGCCACAAAGCTGACGTAAAACGACTATCACGATCCGAAATAATAGATATCGGGACTCCATGACGTGAAATAATTTCCTTCACATATAACCTCGCAAGCTTATCCACACTATCATCTTCACTAATAGCTAAGAAATGAGCAGACTTCGTCAGACGATCCACAATTACCCAGATAGCGTCACAACCGCTAGCTGTTCTCGGTAATTTGGTAATGAAGTCCATAGTAATCCGCTCCCATTTCCAGACTGGAAGTTCTGGTTGCGTTAGTAGTCCTGACGGTCTCTGGTGTTCAGCCTTAACCTTGGCGCATGTCAAGCACTTACTAACGTACGATGCTATATCTGCCTTCATATTTGGCCACCAATAGAACTTCTTAAGATCCTGGTACATTTTATCCGAACCAGGGTGAATGGAGTACTTTGACTTATGCGACTCATGCATAATCAATTCCCGAATTTCTCCATGTAAAGGTACCCAAATTCGATCTCCAAAACATAATAATCCATCAGAACGTTTAACCAATCCTTTCTCATTATCAGCCATCCCAAATATATTCTCGGCAGATCTATTTTCTGCTTTCAACGCTTCCGTTTGAGCTTCGAGTATGTGAGACGGTAATGGCGACACGATAGTCATTCCCAATGACTTAACTCGTAACGGTGGTATTCTTTCCTTTCGACTAAGTGCATCCGCAACAACGTTTGCTTTACCAGTGTGGTAGCGAATTTCACAATCATAATCGCTTAGCAACTCGATCCAACATCGCTGTCTCATGTTAAGCTCTTTTTGATTCAAGATGTGTTGTAGACTTTTGTGGTCAGTAAATACAACACATTTGGTTCCGTACAAGTAATGTCTCCATATTCTCAAAGCAAAAACCACAGCACCGAGCTCCAAATCATGGGTAGTGTAGTTTATCTCATGCTTTTTGAGCTGTCGGGAAGCATAAGCTATCACCTTCTCTCGTTGCATTAACACGGCTCCTAAACCTTTATGTGAGGCGTCACAATAGACGACGAAATCCTCGTTACCTTCTGGTAACGCTAAAATAGGAGCACTACACAACATTTTCTTAAGCAATTGAAACGCTTCCTCTTCTTTATCTCCCCATTCATACGTAACACTCTTTTGAGTCAATTTGGTCAATGGTTTAGCTATCTTCGAAAATCCCTCGATGAATCTTCGGTAATAACCAGCTAAACCCAGAAATTGACGAACTTCGGTTGGGGTTGTAGGTGCAGCCCAAACTTTTATCGCCTCAATTTTTGCAGGATCCACATGGACTCCTTGTCTGTCAATCACATGACCCAAAAATTGTACTGTCGGAATCCAAAATTCGCATTTCGAAAACTTGGCATAAAGTTTCTCCTTCCTGAGCAATTCCAAAATGAGTCTTAAATGTTCCTCATGCTCTTTCTCACTCTTTGAATAAATCAGAATGTCATCGATGAATACAATCACGAACTTATCCAAGTAAGGCTTACACACACGATTCATGAGATCCATGAATATTGCTGGTGCGTTAGTCAACCCAAACGGCATCACCTGAAACTCGTAATGCCCGTAACGGGTTCTGAAAGCCGTTTTCGGAATATCTTCCTCGCGAACTCGAAGTTGATGATATCCCGATCTCAAATCGATCTTCGAATACACACTCGATCCTTGAAGTTGATCGAACAAGTCATCGATCCTAGGTAACGGGTATCGGTTCTTCACCGTTAACTTATTCAACTCCCTATAATCAATACACATACGAAACGATCCATCCTTCTTCTTCACGAATAAGACTGGGGCTCCCCAAGGTGAAGAACTTGGTCTTATAAATCCTTTTTCGGCTAACTCCGCCAATTGTTTCGACAATTCTTCTAGTTCGGTAGGTGCAAGACGATAAGGTGCTCGTGCTACAGGTGCAGCACCAGGTATCAACTCAATCTGAAACTCCACTTGTCTAGTCGGCGGGATTCCCGGCAAATCATCAGGAAACACATCAGGAAAGTCACGAACTATAGGCACATCTCCAATGCACCTTTCCTTTTTCTTCGTCTCGCCCTTCTCAGAAATTTGGGCTAAGAAAAGGTAACATCCCTTCTCCATTAGCTTCGGTAACTTTGTGCAAGATATAACTGCTAATCGGGATGGGCTCCTAGAATCCTTTCGGTCTCCTAATATATTTAGGACTTCCTTTCCGTATGGTACGCGCACGATCTTCTCGTCGCAAAGTATGTGAGCACGATACTTCGACAACCAATCCATACCAATGATTACATCAAAACTTCCTAACGTGACGGGTAGAAGATCTATGTTGAAAGGGTGGTTCAAGAAATTTAACGTACAACCGCGAATGATAGTATTAATCCTCTCTATGTTTCCATTAGCTAACTCAATATCATATCTAATTCCTAAGGCCATCGGGGGTTTTTCTAGTAAGGGTGCAAATGTAGTGGACACAAAACTTCTATCGGCACCAGTATCAAATAGTATGGAAGCATAACGATTATTGAGAAGGAACGTACCGGTAACGACGTTCGGATCTTCTCCTCTCTCGTTCCCGAGTGCATACACTCTTCCCTGAGCAGCTCCAGCTTCCACACGTTGGTCCCCATTATCTTGTCGTCCACGGTTTCCTCCAGCTCCACAGTTTCCATAATTGTACCCATTACCACCCGAGCCTTGATTTCCACGGTTCCGCGATTCTCTACACTCATTCCTATAGTGTCCCTTCTTTCCACACCCATAACAAGTAACATCTGCCTTATTTCTAATCTCAGGAGCAGCTTGAACCATAGCAAGAGGTCGGGCTCTACAATCCCTAGCTGTGTGTCCTTTCTTTGAGCAATTCTGGCATTTCACATTACACCATCCAGTATGATGCTGATGGCAACGATCACACTTGGGTGCCTCACCGTTCTAATTCTTCTTATCTCCATTCCCAATAGCATAAGCCTTAGCTTGTCTCTTGCTTCGGTGATCATTACTCTTAGAGTGACGGTCTCTCTTTCTCTTTCCATTCTTCTCCTTATCAGCTTCTTCTAATTCCAACGAATCCATAAGTTGTTGAGCAATTGTGATTGCCTCATGGATGTTTGCAGGCCTAGCAGAAATTACATCATTCCTCGTAGCTACAGGCAATCCATCAGTATACCTTTCAATCTTTTGAGTCTCGGTTTTCACCATATCTAGGCACAACAAGGCTAACTCCTGGTAACGACGATTGTAAGTCGTCATATCATTACCTTTCACCTTGTGGTTCCAAAACTCAATCTCTAGCTTCTTGACTTCATTCCTTGGGCAATAAGTCTGAATCAGCAAGGACTTGAATTGCTCCCAAGTCATAGCATATGCTACATCACTCCCAACTGCATTTCGGTAGTTGTTCCACCAAGTCAAAGCTTCATCCTTGAAAGTAAAAGAAGCAAACTTTACCTTCGCATTCTCCGCACAACCACTGACATTAAACACTGACTCAGTCTTCTCAATCCATCTGACTAAGTAAACCACTCCTTCAGTTCCACCAAACTCAATGGGTCCACAAATCTTGAATTCCTTGTATTGACATCCATTAGCACGAACAGGTGGAAAAGTTCTAGCAGAATTGTTGGAATGATTTGACTCAGCTAGTAGTTCAGCAACTCTTTGCTCCACGAGTTGGTTGATCATTGCTTGATCCACAGTTGGTGCATTAAGTGGAACATGATCATTGTCTCCCTGAACATCAACATTTTGATTCCTGTTGTTGCGGTTTGTGGTGTCCAGGTTGTCAGGAGTAGGGGTTTCAACATTTCGAGTAGGTCGACGACCTCGACGAGCAGGAGTAGTCACAGCAGGACCAGTCCTGGTCGACCTAACAGGGTTTCGACGGGGTGCCATTGATCTGTAACATCACACAAGTTCATGAGTCTCCAATAGAACTTATCGATATGCTCAGCAAAACATCTCAACGAAATCAAGTCATGGAAAGAATAGCAACAATACACCACGTAACATTAATACAGCGAATAAGGACTCAATTTCCATAACACCCAAAATCACATAATACCATATACTAATAATCACCAACCATACAATAGCGATCTAACCTCGTTCCAACTAACGGATAACACAAAACATACTAATCGTTCCAAAAGAGACGAATACCGTACAAAATACATCAAAATATGATAACTAGCTTTTCTAACCGAACACTCCTCGGCTAAGAAAGCAACAAAATAATATAACTCAAACCACTAGCCACGGGGCTGACGGAGAATCCTCAACTCCTGCCTCAAGCCATCAAGATCCCTCCATAACGATCCTAACTCCACGCTATGGGTGTCTCGGTCTCTCTTGAGGTCAGCCACCTCCTTCTCCAGCTCGGCATTCCTTTGCCAAAGCTTGCGGTCGGCCTCACGAGCAGTAACAAATCCTCGCTGCAAACTATCGATATGCTCGTGGACATCCATCATAACTCTCCTCAGCTCAGTAGTCCTGCCCACAACGACAGTCAAATCAACTCTCAAATCTGCTAAAAACTCTCCAATAACTCTCTCTAGGCGATCAGATACACGTGCAACTCTGTCACTAAGCTCAGTAATCCGAGCCCACAACCTGCCAACCTCACCCAACTCTGCATGCTCAGCAGAAACCTCCGAAGATGCATTCGACTCCACGGGACTACCAGGTGGCAATTCAAACAAGAATGGATGATCAGGTGAATCGGGCTCAATCGGGTGTACAGGTGAATCAGGCTCCTCAGCCTGAGCTGGTGGTGCTAACACATCATCATCATCATCATCAGGCATCTCATCCTCCTGAGGGTCATCCTCCTCCTCAGGGTCATCATCATCACCATGCTCAGCCTCCTGAGGGTCATCCTCCCGCTCAGGGTCATCAGCCTCATCCTCACCCTCGTACTCCTCCTCCTCATCGGAAGAGTACCTCATCACTTGCCGTCTCCTACTAGGTGAACCATGTGAAGATGTAGTAGGTGATCTAGGACGATGACGCAGTGATGTGGGCGGCGCCTCAGACAAAAGAGAATGAGCATCAATCTGTAAAGGTGATGGAGTAGGGCATACCGACATGCGTGCCGTAGCTCGGTGGGCAAAGCGTGGTGCCACACGAGCCAAAGCCTGATGAAGAGTAAGCTGCCTCGATGTACTAGGGAGCCCTAAAGAAGATGAGGGTCCCTGCATAGATGCAGCAGGTAGAGCTGAAGTAGAAGCTGCCTGTGATACAGTAGCTGATGACATGGCCATCTGGTAAGGGTCATCAGATGCCATAATGAACTGTGCAGGTAAAACCGGTGCAGTAAGAATATCCTCGACGACATCGGGCATATGGGAGGCCATAGTCTGTGACAACGGCGTAGGGTAGGTGTAAGTGTTTCAAAACAACTTAAATCACAGCTCATAATACCATACCAAACATACTCATCAAATAATTCCATATATAATCTCAATAAAAGAATTTCAAACACCGCATTATTAAAATGTTTATAAAACATATAGACCATATAAATCCTCGAGAACGCCATCTTATTACTAAAATCCATAAACCTCAAGTCATCTCAATAAGTCTCAAATCTAACAATCATCTCAAATATCTCATAATACCTCAAATAATAGAAGATGCTTCGGCTTGGCGGGCTGGCGGGCGGTGGTCAAGGATCATTTTCTATAAAAATACAGTTATAGTTTAGGCGTTTATTTACCTAGTTCTCTATAACCTTGGCTCTGATACCAATCTGTAACACCCCCAAAATTTGATACAGCGGAAGACTCAACAAGCTTTCGGGGTGCTACGGGGATTGGTATCCAACACAAGACAATATAGAACGAGATAAAGTAAACATAATAAAAACACAACCAAAGCGGGGTTTTAAGGTTTACAATTATCCCAACGTCATTCAGAGTCAGGCCCAAAATAAAATAACAATAGGTCCAAATTTAATTATCAGAGTTTAGAAAATATAGATCCATAAACCGCGTGCCTTAGCCGAGCCTTCCAATCCAAGCATGCACCTCAACACTTAATTACCTGAGAAAACGTGCTAAAAGTCAGCTTTCGCTGGTGAGATCATAGGTTTAAGTTCAACTAACAATATAGTGGACATATACGCAAAACGCTTGCTAGCTAGACTAAGGATTCGCTAAGAGCCTGCGGATACCCTCCGCTCCAACATAATACACGGATACCCTTCCGTACTAACAAAACACACGGATACCCTTCCGTACTAACATAGATATTCGGGTAACCCCCGCAATACCAATAATAACTCGGATAACCTCCGAAGTATAATAACCTATAGGTGCACGATACAGTATCTAAATAAGCCAACCTTGAATAGTACACACAACATATATGTGACTAAAGCTGACAATCCACCAATAACCAAATAAGTCAACCTTGAATAGTACACACAACATATATGTGACTAAAGCTGACAATCCACCAATAACCAAATAAGTCAACCTTGAATAGTACACACAACATATATGTGACTAAAGCTGACAATCCACCAATAACCAAATAAGCCAACCTTGAATAGTACATACAACATGTGTGACTAAAGCTGACAATATATCCTAGTCCATACGCATAGCAAGTTTAGAAAGAATATAAAAGCGATAATAGTCCACATAAAATAATTTGCACGTTTCTCACCCCAAGTATTGAAAACATAGTTCAAGAGTAAAAAGTGGGGCTATGACTCACCTCAAGTCCAGAAAATAGCAAGACGAGGTAGGTAGAAATAAGATGTATGATAACTCACGAAACAGCAACTACGGACTTGGCACGACCTAACAATATTAACTCTTTCAGAAACTATTTCCTCAAATATATAATATTCCCAAACCCGGACGAGAATCCGTTTAATTTCCGAAAATCCGTTTCGTATTAGTTTGGTGTATTTGCGTTTGGTATCCATACGGGTGGTGGGTCGACTCAAAACAAACCAAAAAGATCGCACATAGAAAGATAAAATAAACTATAGATCTAATATTAGCCCAATATATCATTTAAATAAATCGCCAAAGTTTACCAAATCCGTCGATTTGATAATCCTCATATTTATTTACGTAATATACCGTTCCAAGATTACACCCAATCTAAAACACATATAAAGCACATAGCACATATATACTATATAGTATATATCATAGTTTAATAAATTCCTCATATATATCGTCAAATTGGCCAGATTTCCCGATATATACACTCGCAATCTATTACACTTTACATATACTACAACCTATGGGCGTCGTAGGATACGATGCCCACTAATATATTCATTTCATATAGCCAAATAACCCGGCTCAACCTTACGGTTAAGTGGTTATTTAATTATAGAAAACGTCTATATTAGTCGCCATATATCCGTGACAACACGAACGTCACAAATAATAACTTACCTGGACCCGAGTGACAACAATTTCGCCTAACTCAATAAGTTTATCCGTTATATATCCAAAACAACATTTTTATTAACGTTTCATAGTTGTCGGGAGTTTCCCGTTTTATAACACAATTTTTATAATAGTAATACGTTTAATAATATTACGCCACTTTCGTAGCCTAATATATATCTAATCGTATTATTTATAATACGACTCGTGATTATTATTATTGTTAATATACGCGTTTATATAGTTATATATACGTTATTCACGTATATACTTTCATATAAACGTTCATATTATCAATAATTATTATTACGAGTTTTATTATTTCGTTCTAGTTTTAATAGTTATTGAGTTATACGAAATGGTCATATGTCCGAGTCATGACTCTCGGCTCATTGTCCAAGTCCAAATAATAAGCAAAAGTCATTAATAACAAATCTCGTCCAATCACAATCTCAAACCACGGGCTACAACAATAGGGTCCGACTACGGCACCCGACTAACCTATCTCCGTCAATCTAACGACCGTCTCACAATCGGTCCCCAATCACTTTCATCAACAACTCTTCAATTACCAATAATCATGTCCAATGTCGAGACCAAACACGGTCTCGACCCAACCAAAAGCATTCGGCCAAAAATGAAATACCACAACAACGAAACAAATAAATTTCACAATTATTTCAAGAAAAACAATAATAATAACATCAACCAAGTTAATGTTTGGGTCGGTTTACCAAGCCAAACCCGAGCCCTCGACTCACTTGAGTCACGGCTCAAAAACCACGAGTCACGAGGACTCGAATCAACAACCTCAAATGTCATCAAAATAAGCTCCAAGAGCCACACTCCAAACAGCCATTCGACCACTTGGGTCTCGGCATCAATAACCATATACGGCCATGAGGCCTCGATGTAACAATTCGCAATTTCAGGTTAATTACCATTCCCGGAAAATTTCACTATTCACTTTTACTATTCATTTTTCCCGAAACTTTCCCGAAAGTTGATTTTTATTTGATATTCTCGAGTGATAAATCATTTCCATAGCAAATTAAATGTTTGACATTCGTCAGATCATTTTCGTGAAAGTTATTAAGGAATTATACGTTTTAGGGTAAAACGTCATTCAGAAATTCTACGTACAACGAAACTCGACCACGTTAAGTGACCCCGCATCAGAAAAATGTTTGACACACTCATGATTTATTTGAGAATTAATCGTGACTGAGAAAAACATGACCAAAGACTTCCCAGCAGGTCACCCATGTCGGTACTAATCTCACATGAGCACGCTTAACCGAATGGGCGATTAACCGTTAGACCACAAAACGAGTTTCTAAGACGTTTTGAGTTTTCAAAATTATTAGAAAAAGTCAACATATTCTTTCCCTCCCCCATTGACCAAAAATCATCCCCTGATTTTATAAGTCATTTCGTGATTTTTAGGCTTACGGTTTGATGTCTAAAAGACATTTAATACCAACCGACACTAGACTGAGCCCAGTCTAGACATTATAAGTCATTTTAAATCATTTTTATCACATTAGAAAAGTAACATTTTACTTTTCTCAATTTTACGCAATATTCGTACGTTTTACGTATTACGCGTTTTAGACCCGTGTTTCCAGTTTTTAGCAGGGTTTACCACCCAAATGGAACCTACCACTCATTTTATATTTTATTATGGGACATATGGACATGTTTATCAATACTTTCAAGTTCCATAATTTTACGACACCCGGTTTTACGTTTTGAGGCTTAATCATTTACGATTGGCATTTCCCGGAGTCAAAACTAACTAGATATCTTGGATAATATCATCCAAAAGCCAACCCTTGCTCTCCAAGTCCATATGAACCGCCATAGGGGGGGGGGTTTCACACTTGTGGCAAGATCTCATGCATTTTGCTCTTAGATCCTTACATGTGTTCAACTTGGTGAACAAGCTTTGACAAGTCAAAGGAAAGTAACCTCCTCAAGCTCATATTTAAGCCCCTCCCTCCCCCTTTTGCCATGGATATCACACACACAAACACACCATTCATTCGCTAATTCTCTCCAAGTTTCATGCATGATTCAAGTGATTCTTCAAGATAGAAACCCTAGCTAGATTATCATTAATCAAAACTCTTCCATAACCTTATATATTTGGTGATTTCTCTTGAGTTTGAATCCACTCAAGTCACCTCAACCTTCATCATCCATCTTTCAAGATTACAAGAGTAGAAAGATTGCATGAAGAGAAGTGGGTTGAAGCAAGTCTATCAAAGTCCTATCCTTACATGTTAACTTCCTTTCATCTTTGAAAGCCAAAAGTTGTGAGCCAAACCCTAACATGATTCTTGTTAAATAATCATATTCATGTTATTTACATATTATTTGTGCTATATTATGTCTTGTATTAATGTCCATGATGTATAAAAGTGACCAAAACAAGTTATTGTTATTGATTGTTAAAACAAGTTACTAAAACAAGTAAACTAGTGACTTTCTTGGTATGACCTGATCAAAGTGGTAAAAATATGATGTTGGATTATTACATATTACAGTAGAGGACTTAACAAGGAAACCATAGCAATTTGAACCACCCAAAACGAGTATACGAGTCAAAAGTTACGCCCATTTGAACTTACCAAAGATTTCCGGCAAAACTGCCTAAACCTTACTGAATCGCATTCTGACTTTTTGAAAGTCCCACTTCTGGTCCGATTCATCAAAAAGTTAAAACACAAAAGTTGTCCGGAACGACGTTTTCGTTCAGGAACAAAGAAGCTCGAGCCCTGAAAACGCTTCCCGAGTGATAAATTTCTTCAAATTCTAAACAGCCCATTTTTAGACAAAGTCATTACATATAGGTTATGGTTTATGAAGACCAAAGGGGTCTTATGACCTATAATCAAGACCACCACCATGGAGAGAGCCAAGGTTGTGTCTCATGACCTTGAAACAAGGACTAAGGGTCATGGCTAGGCCGTGACGAAATGACCATAACAACTTACATAGGCGTAAACATGAAACAATGAATTAGGCGATAACATGAACAAGCAATTTGGATCTACTTCACTTAAAAGGAAACCATGAGATATTACCAAGAGAAAATGGTCATTCAAGACTTATGAAACTATCCCTAATAACAATCTTCATGTACAAATAAACTTTCCTAAGTTTATTCAAATATCGGACATGTAACCTTTCGGATCAAAACTTATATCTATATATTTCATCAACTACTACAATAGTAGGGAGCCTCATGTGAGGAGTTCATTATGTAAGCTGTCGAGATGAGTTGTGGATTTACGAGTTAAAGTGTCCTGGCTCCTCGAACGCTTACTAACATGACTTCTGAATTATGTCGGCCCGAACGGTAGTAAACGATATATAAACATACATGTTTCATGAATCATTTCTTTCAAAGACTTACACTATACATCATACCACATCATGGACTAGATGCAAGATATATATATTGGCATGTTTATGTTTCCTTAGACATTATTCCAAACCTAAGTTACAACAACTATTCTAGGTTGCTCGTAGAAGTTCTTACGGCATATCCATCATTCTCATTATACATCATCCAACTCAAGGTGAGTTCATAGCCCCACTTTACATTACTTCAATGTTTTACAAACCCTTGGGGGGAATACATGCTATTATTTTTCTACTCGAACACAATGCTTTCTACTGTATGCTATTAGACTATGTTTTATTATCACTAAGTAACAACCTTGCTAAACCGAGATCCCTTATTATGAACCATTTAATCACTAGCAATAGTGAGCGCAAATATTGTGAATAGGCCTATTGGGATTGACGAATCCCATTTGTATTGACTAAGTTCAAACAAATGCATTAATATTTGAGATTTAGGTATGTTAGCAAAGTACCTACCGGGATAAATCTGCCGATCGATATTGGTACACGTTAACGTTATGGTGTCATAAGCTTAGTGTATAATAACCTTTCCGGGCATATAACAACGTAGCCCATCATTGTTTTCCAAATATTGGTGTGAGTCTATAGCTCACACTACCAACATATTGTGTTCAAACGATTTAACTACAAACACTACAATTATTGTGTTCAACGATTTAACTACCAACACATTGTGTTCAAACATTAAACAAACTCTATGAATATCACTCAACCTTTGTGTTGACCTCTCAAGCATGTATTTCAGGTTCATGACGATCAAGGATGGCACGGAAGGGCACGGATACTCAAGAGGGCTATAAATTTTATTATCATTCAAAAACTCATTTATTATACATTGTAAACATGGAACCATTTGGGACCTCATTTTGTAACCTCTGATATTTATATAATTTGAATGATAAACCTTTTTAAAACGACTCAATTGGAGTTCGTTTTCTATTATTGTGACTATTGTGCCGTCGAGTAACACCCAGTTCGAATTCCGCTGCAACCATGAATTGGGGGTGTTACAGATTGGTACCAGAGCCATGGTTATAGAGAAATGGGTCTAAGTGAGACCTAAACTATAACTGCACATACAAACAAAAACATTTTATAGCCTTCCGCTCTCCGTGTCTTCCATCCTCCAGACGATTATGGACTTAGTAAGCATGTTATGCTTCACAAACATATTAGTATATTCATATATACCCATTTTGAGCATTTCCCCGTAAGCGTTAGTATATTGATATATACACACTAAGCATTTTATGCTACATGAACACATATTAGTATATTGATATATACACACTAGGCATTTTATGCTACATGAACACATATTAGTATATTGATATATACACACTAGGCATTTTATGCTACATGAACATATTAGTATATTGATATATAAACTCGGTTTATTTTCAATCATTTATCTAAACAATGAACTAAACATATCTGTGTATGCCTATTCTAAGGCATTTCGACATAGCCACACTCTCCCAATCATGTTCCTACTCCAACATTCATTTTCCAAGACATTGTGAGATACAATGGTCTCATTCATTTTTCAAGACATTGTGAGATACAATGGTCTCTTTCATTTTTCAAGACATTGTGAGATACAATGGTCTCATTCATTTTTCAAGACATTGTGAGATACAATGGTCTCATTCATTTTTCAAGACATTGTGAGATACAATGGCCTCATTCATTTGCCAAGACATTGTGAGATACAATGGTCTCATTCATTTTCCAAGACATTGTATGATACAATGGTCTTAATCATTTCTCAAATGTTTTGAGTCACCTAATGGTTTAACCTACTTCCCAGACATTGTGAATTGCACAATGGTCTAACCTACTTCCGAGACATTGTGATTTGTGCAATGGTCTCTGGAATTATTTCACGACCTCATCAATATCATTTCTTATGATATCAAAAACCCATCACAATCTAACGATTTCCAAACAAGAAATATGAGATTTCTAAAGGACAAACTAATCCATCATCGACAAAAGCTGAACTTTCTCTACATTCATCAAAGTTTTCTTATGAAACCTTCATTATTAAAAGTTCGTGATCCTGGACAAGTATGTTCTATTTTAAGACTACTTAAAACTTCCTTTCCATATGTATCTACCCTTACTACCTTCTATGCAATGGAATATGAAAACATACGTTACAAGTCTTGTATGGACGGGACTTGCAACTTAAGGGTTGACATCGCCTTTGTTTAGTGAACAGTTTCCCAAAACCAACAGACATATCACAAGTATACCTAATTTAGGTATTTGAAAATTTTATCGAACCTTGGCTAAATATAGACTAGTCACCTATATTTAACCTTGGGACAGTGGAATATAGTCTGACTAACTATATTCGACTTAAAATTTTCAAATACTGAGAATAGTGGTACTAGAGTTATGTTTAGATTGATTTCCTACATGAACACGATAAACCACCAGAATACATTAAAACAATCTAGAGACACGATAGTGCCTTACCACTCAGCGAAATCTTAACATTTTATTTGTACTACCTAACTTCATTCTTGAAAGTTTTCATTTATGAGATAATCCGAACTACTATCTGGGATAGTTATCAATTATTCTCTTCATCCTGTAGAAGTACCATCCTGTTTAGGATACCATTCCATCATAAACTTTTAAAATCTCTTAAGATTTTCAAAACAAACTCAACATCTATACCTAAGAGTATTAATGTTAAGCATACACTACACACTTTTGTTCATCAACATATCACATCATTATCTTCACAACCATTACAAACACAAGCTCATTAACAGATCTTGATGCACTTTTAAAGCTCAAATCATCCTTAGTTACACCACAAGCACCCTCACCAGCTTTACAAGATTGAATATTCATCTTGTACTTTTGGAACACCAGTATCATCTCGTAATACACTACCTTGTAACTCACCGACTAATTGTGAATGTTGTGTTGGGAATTCTTAAGTAGGATGATTTGTAATTATTTGAATGGATTGGGATGCCTTTTCATTTAAATAAAGAAATTGTAAATCACCGAACCATAAGTTTATATTTCCGTATTTACATTGTTTGGGATGCCTCTCTATGTAAATAAAGAATTATAAATAAGTGGACTTATTTGTATCCGAAATAACATAAGTATGAAGTCAACCTACATTACATTGCTCGGGTATGGCTTGATACCTACATTACATTGCTCGGGTATGGCATGATACCTACATTACATTGCTCGGGTATGGCATGATACCTACATTATATTCACCACAAGAAATCCTATCTTTTCACCGACATCGCTTCAAACCATGACATAAACACTAGGTACAACAACCGATTACCTACTAGACTATGATTGCGACTACTATCCCAATTTCCATTTATTGGATTCCTATGTAAATTGCTATTGTTGTTCAACTGTTATATCAATTGCTATTGATACTTGACAACTATATCAATTTCCATTTTGAAATTTAACTATATCAATTTCTGTACAACTACTATATCAATTTCTATTAATAATCGACTGCTATATCAATTTTCTTTGATATTCGACTATTATATGGATCTCTACTGATATTCAACCATGTTACCAATCTCTATTGACACACCATATTCTAAGACAAATCAAACTACATCACTAGTAATTCCAGACTTTGGTCCTCATAAGTAACCACACATCTTTATCGACACCAATCCAACATATGACACACATAGAACTTCGGGACGAATGTAACACCCCCAAAATTTGATACAGCGGAAGACTCACAAGCTTTCGGGGTGCTACGGGGATTGGTATCCAACACAAGACAATATAGAACGAGATAAAGTAAACATAATAAAAACACAACCATAACGGAGTTTTAACGTTTACATTTATCCCAACATCATTCAAAGTCAGGCCCAAAAATAAATAACAATAGGTCCAAATTTAATTATCAGAGTTCAGAAAATATAGATCCATAACCGTGTGCCTCAGCGGAGCCTTCCAATCCAAGCATGCACCTCAACACTTAATTACCTGAGAAAACGTGCTAAAAGTCAGCTTTCGCTGGTGAGATCATAGGTTTAAATTCAACTAATGATATAGTGGACATATACGCAAAACGCTTGCTAGCTAAACTAGGGATTCACTAAAAGCCTGCGGATACCCTCCGCTCTCAACATAGCACACGGATACCCTTCCGCAATAACCAAAACACACGGATACCCTTCCGTACTAACATAGATATTCGGGTAACCCCCGCAATACCAATAAATACTCGGATAACCTCCGAAGTATTAATAACCTATAGGTGCACACTATAGTATCCGAGATACTCAAATAAGCCAATCTCGTAATCCAACCATTTTTTAGTCCACACGCGATGGTTCACTATGTGACCAGGGTTGATGTAACTCATCTAACCAAATCTAGTCCACACGCGATGGTTCACTATGTGACTAAGGTTGTTATAATATTCGTCTAACCATAACTAGTCTACACGCGATAATTCACTATGTGACTAAGGCTGACAAATCTTCCTAGTTCCATGAGCATAGCAAGTTTTGAAAAGTAAAAGCGATAACAGTCCACATAAAACAATTTGCACGTTTCTCACCCCAATCATTGAAAACATAGTTCAAGAGTAAAAAGTGGGGCTATGACTCACCTCAAGTCCGGAAATATAGCAAGACGAGGTAGGTAGAAATAAGATGTATGATAACTCACGAAACAGCAACTACGGACTTGGCACGACCTAACAATATTAACTCTTTCAGAAATCATTTCCTCAAATATATAATATTCCCAAACCCGGACGAGAATCCGTTTTATTACCGAAAATCCATTTCGTATTAGTTTGGTGTATTTGCGTTTGGTATCCATACGGGTGGTGGGTCGACTCCAAAACAAACCAAGAAGATCCCACATAGCAAGATAAAATAAACTATAGATCTAATATTAGCCCAATATATCATTTAAATAAATCGCCAAAGTTTACCAAATCCGCCGATTTGATAATCCTCATATTTATTTACGTAATATACCGTTCCAAGATTACACCCAATATAAAGCACATATAAAGCACATAGCACATATATACTATATAGTACATATCATAGTTTAATAAATTCCTCGTATATATCGTCAAATTGGCCTGATTTCCCGATATATACACTCGCAATCTATTACACTTTACATATACCACAACCTATGGGCGTCGTAGGATACGATGCCCACTAATATATGTATTTTGTATAACCAAACAACCCGGCTCAACCTTACGGTTAAGTGGTCATTTATTTATAGAAAACGTCGATATTAGTCGTCATATATCCGTGACAACACGAATGTCGCAAATAATAACTTACCTGGACCCGAGTGACAACAATTTCGCCTAACTCAATAAATGTATCCGTTATATATTCGAAATGACATTTTTATTAAATGTTTCATAATTGTCGGGAGTTTCCCGTTTATAACACAATTTTTATAATAATAATACATTTAATAATATTACGCCACTCTCGTAGCCTAATATATATCTAATCGTATTATTTGTAATACGACTCGTGATTATTATTATTATTAATATACGCGTTTATATAGTTATATATATACGTTATTCACGTATATACTTTCATATAAACGTTCATATTATTAATAATTGTTATTACGAGTTTTATTATTCTCGTTCAAGTTTAATAGTTATTGAGTTATACGAAATGGTCATATGTCCGAGTCATGACCCTCGGCTCATTGTCCAAGTCCAACAATAAGGAAAAGTCATAAATAATAAAGCTCCGTCCAATCACAATCTCAACCACGGGCTACAACAATAAGGTCCGACTACGGTACCCGACTAACCTATCTCCGTCATCTAACGACCGTCTCATAACCGGTCCTCATATCACATTTACCAATCGCCAACAACTTCTCAATATCAAAACCATAACCAATATCCAATTCGACCCAAAAGTATTCGGCCGAGAAATATAATACCACAACAACAATCATAACAATTAATAATATAACAAATAGTTCACAATTATCAAAAAAAAAAATAACATTAACCATGTTAATGTTTGGGTCGGTTTACCAAACCAAACCCGAGCCCTCGACTCACTTGAGTCACGGCTCAAAACCACGAGTCACGAGGACTCGAATCAACAACCTCAAGTGTCCACAAAATAAGCTCCAAGAGCCACACTCCAAACTAGCCATTCGACCACTTGGGTCTCGGCTCCAATAACCATATACGGCCGAGAGGCCTCGACTCCATCGAGTCGAACCAAGATAGTATCGAGCCATCAAACCACACGACCCACTTGGGTGGTCGGTCAACAATCCAAACGACCACCATGGTCAACCATGACCAACATGAATCGGTCAAACAATAAAAATGAGGATCCAAACATCCTCATCGATCACCAATAATCAACAAGCTCGAATAGCCGGAAGAACAAGCACAAACCGAGGGTTTCCACCCTCGGGTACACCTCGACCCGACAAAACTAAACCAAACCCGGATACCAAACGAGTATAGTTATCAAAACCATTAATTTCCCAACATGTTTAACTCGTATATCATCATACCCATAAATTTTAAGCCATGTTTCCACGGATTTAGAACCATATCGAGGCACCCAAGGTGCCTAGTTATCGATACTCACCTTCTTGAACCACTAGACACGCGGATCTAGTAAAAACAAGGATACACCGTTCGGATTTAATGAGATTTCGTGATGTTAAAAGGTGTTTTAGGGCGCGTGTTATAGCTTAAATGAAAGAGGAGAAGATGAGGGTTAAGATGGTGGTGGTGGTTTTGTTGTGGAGGCGGAGGTGCGGCGGCGGTGGCCGGAATTTATGTTCGGCGGCTAGGGTTTAGGTTGTAGAGGAGAAAGATGAGATGAAAGAGATGGGTGAATGTTTGTGTGTTGTGTTGTGTGTGAAATAACCGGACCAAAACACACCCTTTTATTAACTTTTCTCTTCTTTTTTTTTTTTTTTTTAATGTAATAATAATAATAAGAATAATAATAATAATAGTAATAATAGCGATATTATTACAGTTGAGCGGGTAATGTGGGTAGATGTAAAAACACGTGGCCCGAACCCGAACTCATTTTAAAATTTCCATATCACACGAGAACCTCTCGTAATTAATTAAAATATATAACAGACTCGTTAAGACGAATCATAAAACTATGTTAGGTAATCCTAGTGCCAAAGTCAACGTAGTACCAAGTGAGAATTCAAATATACATCACCGATCACCTAATCAAAAATGAATTATGAACATAATTCACGAATTCCATAACGTCATTAAATAAAATATCCATAACATAGGTCTTACAAGTTCGTTGTGAAATGAAAATTTCAAATAAAAATTATAAACGAACTTATATTGAAATGCGGGTTTTTAAAATAGCTCCCTAAACTGCCGGTTGTCACATCCTCCCCGTCTCAGAAGGAAACCCGTCCCGGGTTTCACTCGGAAAAATTCATCTACGAAGTGAAAAGCTTCGGATATTTCTTCCTGAACTCGTCCTCACGTTCCCACGTAAATTCTGGTCCATGTCGGGAATTCCAACGAACCTTGACGAGTGGAATGCGACTCCTCTTGAGTCGTTTAACTTCACGATCTAAAATCTCAATCGGTTCCTCCACGAAATTCAGTTTCTCATCAACACGAATGTCCCTCATTGGAATGACGGGCATTTCATCAGAAAGACATTTCTTCAAATTACTCACGTGAAACACGTCGTGAACTTTGCTCAGTTCAGATGGTAATTCCAACCTATAAGCCACGGGCCCAATTCTTCCTAAGATCAAGAATGGTCCAATGTAGCGTGGGTTGAGTTTACCACGTTTCCCGAAACGTATTACACCTTTCCAAGGTGAGACTTTCAGCATCACTTTGTCTCCAACCTAGAACTCTAAAGGTTTACGTCTCTGATCGGCGTAGCTCTTCTACCTATCTCTGGCGGCTTGCAACCGATCACGAATCTGAGTTACTTTCTCGGTAGTTTCCAAAATAAGTTCAGGGCCTGTAAGTTGACTATCTCCAACTTCTGCCCAACCAATAGGCGAACGACACTTTCTGCCATACAAAGCTTCGAATGGTGCAGCCTTAAGACTTGTGTGGTAGCTGTTATTATAGGAGAATTCCGCAAGGGGCAAATACTTCTCCCAGCCTTTACCAAAGTCTATGATGCATGCACGAAGCATATCCTCTAACGTCTGAATGGTCCTCTCACTTTGACCATCGGTTTGGGGATGATATGCAGTACTCATATCAAGCCTCGTCCCCAAAGCCGTTTGAAGTGATCGCCACAAAGCTGACGTAAAACGACTATCACGATCCGAAATAATAGATATCGGGACTCCATGACGCGAAATAATTTCCTTCACATATAACCTTGCAAGCTTATCCACACTATCATCTTCACTAATAGCTAAGAAATGAGCAAACTTTGTCAGACGATCCACAATTACCCAGATAGCGTCACAACCGCTAGCTGTCCTCGGTAATTTGGTAATGAAGTCCATAGTAATCCGCTCCCATTTCCAGACTGGAAGTTCTGGTTGCGTTAGTAATCCTGACGGTCTCTGGTGTTCAGCCTTAACCTTGGCGCATGTCAAGCATTTACTAACGTACGATGCTATATCTGCCTTCATATTTGGCCACCAATAGAACTTCTTAAGATCCTGATACATTTTATCGGAACCAGGATGAATGGAGTACTTTGACTTATGCGACTCATGCATAATCAATTCTCAAATTTCTCCATATAACGGTACCCAAATCCGATCTCCAAAACCTAATAATCCATTAGAACGCTTAACAAATCCTTTCTCGTTATCAGCCATCCCAAATATATTCTCGGCAGGTCTATTTTCTGCCTTCAACGCTTCCGTTTGAGCTTCAAGTATTTGAGACGGTAATGGCGATACGATAGTCATTCCTAATGACCTAACTCGTAATGGTGGTACTCTTTCCTTTCGACTAAGAGCATCAGCAACAACGTTTGCTTTACCAGGATGATAGCGAATTTCACAATCATAATCGCTTAGCAACTCGATCCAACGTCGTTGTCTCATGTTGAGCTCTTTTTGATTCAAGATGTGTTGTAGACTTTTGTGGTCGGTAAACACAACACACTTGGTTCCGTACAAGTAATGTCTCCATATTCTTAAAGCAAAAACCACAGCACCGAGTTCCAAATCATGGGTAGTGTAGTTTTTCTCATGCTTTTTGAGCTGTCGGGAAGCATAAGCTATCACTTTCTCTCGTTGCATTAACACGGCTCCTAAACCTTTATGTGAGGCGTCACAATAGACGACGAAATCCTCGTTACCTTCTGGTAACGCTAAGATAGGAGCGCTACACAACATCTTCTTAAGAAATTGAAACGCTTCCTCCTCTTTATCTCCCCATTCATACGTAACACTCTTTTGAGTCAATTTGGTCAATGGTTTAGCTATCTTCGAAAATCCCTCGATGAATCTTCGGTAATAACCAGCTAAACCCAAAAATTGACGAACTTCGGTTGGGGTTGTAGGTGCAGCCCAATCTTTTATCGCCTCAATCTTAGCAGGATCCACATGGACTCCTTGTCTGTCAATCACATGACCCAAAAATTGTACTGTCGGAATCCAAAATTCGCATTTCGAAAACTTGGCATAAAGTTTCTCCTTCCTGAGCAATTCCAAAATGAGTCTTAAGTGCTCCTCATGCTCTCTCTCACTCTTTGAATAAATCAGAATGTCATCGATGAATACAATCACGAACTTATCCAAATATGGCTTACACACACGATTCATGAGATCCATGAATATTGCTGGTGCGTTAGTCAACCCAAACGGCATCACCTGAAACTCGTAATGCCCGTAACGGGTTCTGAAAGCCGTTTTCGGAATATCCTCCTCACGAACTCGAAGTTGATGATATCCCGATCTCAAATCGATCTTCGAATACACACTCGATCCTTGAAGTTGGTCGAACAAGTCATCGATCCTAGGTAACGGGTATCGATTCTTCACCGTTAACTTATTCAACTCTCTATAATCAATACACATACGAAACGATCCATCCTTCTTCTTCACAAATAAGACTGGGGCTCCCCAAGGTGAAGAACTTGGTCTTATGAATCCCTTTTCGGCTAACTCTGCCAATTGTTTCGACAACTCTTCCAGTTCGGTAGGTGCAAGACGATAAGGTGCTCGTGCTACAGGTGCAGCACCAGGTATCAACTAAATCTGAAACTCCACTTGTCTAGTCGGCGGGATTCCCGGCAAATCATCAGGAAACACATCAGGAAAATCACGAACTATAGGCACATCTCCAATGCACCTTTCCTTTTTCTTCGTCTCGCCCTTCTCAGAAACCTGGGCTAAGAAAAGGTAACATCCCTTCTCCATTAGCTTTGGTAACTTTGTGCAAGATATAACTGCTAATCGGGATGGGCTCCTAGAATCCTTTCGGTCTCCTAATATATATAGGACTTCCTTTCCTTATGGTACGCGCACGATCTTCTCATCGCAAAGTATGTGAGCACGATACTTCGACAACCAATCCATACCAATGATTACATCAAAACTTCCTAACGTGACGGGTAGAAGATCTATGTTGAAAGGGTGGTTCAAGAAATTTAACGTACAACCGCGAATGATGGTATTAATCCTTTCTATGTTTCCATTAGCTAACTCAATATCATACCCAATTCCTAAGGCCATCGGGGGTTTCTCTAGTAAGGGTGCAAATGTAGTGGACACAAAACTCCTATCGGCACCAGTATCAAACAGTATGGAAGCATAACGATTATTGAGAAGGAACGTACCAGTAACGACGTTCGGATCTTCTCCTCTCTCGTTCCCGAGTGCATACACTCTTCCTTGGGCAGCTCCAGCTTCCACACGTTGGTCCCCATTATCTTGTCGTCCACGATTTCCTCCAGCTCCACGGTTTCCATAATTGTACCCATTACCACCCGAGCCTTGATTTCCACGGTTCCGCGATTCTCTACACTCATTCCTATAATGTCCCTTCTTTCCACACCCATAACAAGTAACATCTGCCTTATTTCTCATTTCAGGAGCAGCTTGAACCATAGCAAGAGGTCGAGCTCTACAGTCCCTAGCTGTGTGTCCTTTCCTTGAGCAATTCTGGCATTTCACACTACACCGTCCAGTATGATGCTGGTGGCAACGATCACACTTGGGTGCATCACCGTTCTGATCCTTCTTATCTCCATTCCCAATAGCATAAGCCTTAGCTTGTCTCTTGCTTCGGTGATCATTACTCTTAGAGTGACGGTCTCTCTTTCTCTTTCCATTCTTCTCCTTATCAGCTTCTTCTAATTCCAATGAATCCATAAGTTGTTGAGCAATTGTGATTGCCTCATGGATGTTTGCAGGCCTAGCAGAAATTACATCATTCCTTGTAGCTACAGGCAATCCATCAGTATACCTTTCAATCTTTTGAGTCTCAGTTTTCACCATATCAGGGCACAACAAGGCTAACTCCTGGTAACGACGATTGTAAGTCGCCATATCATTACCTTTCACCTTGTGGTTCCAAAACTCAATCTCTAGCTTCTTGACCTCATTCCTTGGGCAATAAGTCTGAATCAGCAAGGACTTAAATTGCTCCCAAGTCATAGCATAAGCTACATCACTCCCAACTGCATTTCGGTAGTTGTTCCACCAAGTCAAAGCTTCATCCTTGAAAGTAAAAGAAGCAAACTTTACCTTTGCATTCTCCGCACAACCACTGACATTGAACACAGACTCAGTCTTCTCAATCCATCTGACTAAGTAAACCACTCCTTCAGTTCCACCAAACTCAATGGGTCCACAAATCTTGAATTCCTTGTATTGACATCCATTAGCACGAACAGGTGGAAAAGTTCCAGCAGAATTGTTGGAATGATTTGACTCAGCGAGTAGTTCAGCAACTCTTTGCTCCACGAGTTGGTTGATCATTGCTTGATCCACAGTAGGTGCGTTAAGTGGAACATGACCATTGTCTCCCTGAACATCAACATTTTGATTCCTGTTGTTACGGTTAGTGGTGTCCAGGTTGTCAAGAGTAGGGGTTTCAACATTTCGAGTAGGTCGACGACCTCGACGAGCAGGAGTAGTCACAGCAGGACCAGTCCTGGTAGACCTAACAGGGTTTCGACGGGGTGCCATTGATTTGTAACATCACACAAGTTCATGAATCTCCAATAGAACTTATCGATATGCTCAACAAACCATCTCAACGAAATCAAGTCATGGAAAGAATAGCAACAACACACCACGTAACAACAAGTAAGCGAATAAGGACTCAATTTCCATAACACCCAAAATCACATAATGCCATATACTAATAACCATCAACCATACAATAGCGATCTAACATCGTTCCAAATAACGGATAACACAAAACATACTAATCGTTCCAAAAGAGACGAATACCGTACAAAATACATCAAAATATGATAACTAGCTTTTCTAACCGAACACACCTCGGCTAAGAAAGCAACAAGATAATATAACTCAAACAACTAGCCACGTGGCTGACGGAAAATCCTCAACTCCTGTCTCAAGCCATCAAGATCCCTCCATAACGATCCTAACTCCACGCTATGGGTGTCTCGGTCTCTCTTGAGGTCAGCCACCTCCTTCTCTAGCTCGGCATTCCTTTGCCAAAGCTTGCGGTCGGCCTCACGAGCAGTAACAAATCCTCGCTGTAAACTATCGATATGCTCGTGGACCTCCATCATAACTCTCCTCAGCTCAGTAGTCCTGCCCACAACGACAGTCAAAGCAACTCTCAAATCTGCTAAAAACTCTCCAATAACTCGCTCAAGTCGATCAGATACACGTGCAACTCTGTCACTAAGCTCAGTAATCCGAGCCCACAACCTGCCAACCTCACCCAACTCTGCATGCTCAGCAGAAACCTCAGAAGATGCATCCGACTCCACGGGACTACCAGGTGGCAACTCAAACAAGAACGGATGATCAGGTGAATCGGGCTCGATCGGGTGTACAGGTGAATCAGGCTCCTCAGCCTGAGCTGGTGGTGCTAACACATCATCATCATCATCATCAGGCATTTCATCCTCCTGAGGGTCATCCTCCTCCTCAGGGTCATCATCATCACCATGCTCAGCCTCCTGAGGGTCATCCTCCCGCTCAGGGTCATCAGCCTCATCCTCACCCTCGTACTCCTCCTCCTCATCGGAAGAGTACCTCATCAATCGTCGTCTCCTACTAGGTGAACCATGTGTAGATGTAGTAGGTGATCTAGGACGACGACGCAATGATGTGGGTGGCGCCTCAGACAGAAGGGAATGAGCATCAATCTGTAAAGGTGATGGAGTAGGGCGTACCGACATGCGTGCCGTAGCTCGGTGGGCAAAGCGTGGTGCCACACGAGCCAAAGCCTGATGAAGAGTAAGCTGCCTCGATGTACCAGGGAGCCCTAGAGAAGATGAGGGTCCCTGCGTAGATGCAGCAGGTAGTGCTGAAGTAGAAGCTGCCTGTGATACTGTAGCTGGAGTCATGGCCATCTGGTAAGGATCATCAGATGCCATAATGAACTGTGCAGGTAAAACCGGTGCAGTAAGAATGTCCTCGACGACATCGGGCATATGGGAGGCCATAGTCTGTGACAACGGCGTAGGGTAGGTGTAAGTGTTTCAAAACCACTTAAATCACAACTCGTAATACCATACCAAACATACTCATCAAATAATTCCATATATAATCTCAATAAAAGAATTTCAAACACCGCATTACTAATATGTTTATAAAACATATAGACCATATAAATCCTCGAGAACACCATCTTATTACTAAAATCCATAAACCTCAAATCATCTCAAATATCTCATAATACCTCAAATAAAAGAAGATGCTTCGGCTTGGCGGGCTGGCGGGCGGTAGTCAAGGATCATTTTCTATAAAAATACGGTTATAGTTTAGGCGTTTATTTACCTAGTTCTCTATAACCTTGGCTCTGATACCAATCTGTAACACCCCCAAAATTTGATACAGCGGAAGACTCACAAGCTTTCGGGGTGCTACGGGGATTGGTATCCAACACAAGACAATATAGAACGAGATAAAGTAAACATAATAAAAACACAACCATAACGGAGTTTTAACGTTTACATTTATCCCAACATCATTCAGAGTCAGGCCCAAAAATAAATAACAATAGGTCCAAATTTAATTATCAGAGTTCAGAAAATATAGATCCATAACCGTGTGCCTCAGCCGAGCCTTCCAATCCAAGCATGCACCTCAACACTTAATTACCTGAGAAAACGTGCTAAAAGTCAGCTTTCGCTGGTGAGATCATAGGTTTAAATTCAACTAATGATATAGTGGACATATACGCAAAACGCTTGCTAGCTAAACTAGGGATTCACTAAAAGCCTGCGGATACCCTCCGCTCTCAACATAGCACACGGATACCCTTCCGCAATAACCAAAACACCCGGATACCCTTCCGTACTAAGATAGATATTCGGGTAACCCCCGCAATACCAATAAATACTCGGATAACCTCCGAAGTATTAATAACCTATAGGTGCACACTATAGTATCCGAGATACTCAAATAAGCCAATCTCGTAATCCAACCATTTTTTAGTCCACACGCGATGGTTCACTATGTGACCAGGGTTGATGTAACTCATCTAACCAAATCTAGTCCACACGCGATGGTTCACTATGTGACTAAGGTTGTTATAATATTCGTCTAACCATAACTAGTCTACACGCGATAATTCACTATGTGACTAAGGCTGACAAATCTTCCTAGTTCCATGAGCATAGCAAGTTTTGAAAAGTAAAAGCGATAACAGTCCACATAAAACAATTTGCACATTTCTCACCCCAATCATTGAAAACATAGTTCAAGAGTAAAAAGTGGGGCTATGACTCACCTCAAGTCCGGAAATATAGCAAGACGAGGTAGGTAGAAATAAGATGTATGATAACTCACGAAACAGCAACTACGGACTTGGCACGACCTAACAATATTAACTCTTTCAGAAATCATTTCCTCAAATATATAATATTCCCAAACCCGGACGAGAATCCGTTTTATTACCGAAAATCCATTTCGTATTAGTTTGGTGTATTTGCGTTTGGTATCCATACGGGTGGTGGGTCGACTCCAAAACAAACCAAGAAGATCCCACATAGCAAGATAAAATAAACTATAGATCTAATATTAGCCCAATATATCATTTAATTAAATCGCCAAAGTTTACCAAATCCGCCGATTTGATAATCCTCATATTTATTTACGTAATATACCGTTCCAAGATTACACCCAATCTAAAGCACATATAAAGCACATAGCACATATATACTATATAGTACATATCATAGTTTAATAAATTCCTCGTATATATCGTCAAATTGGCCAGATTTCCCGATATATACACTCGCAATCTATTACACTTTACATATACCACAATCTATGGGCGTCGTAGGATACGATGCCCACTAATATATGTATTTTGTATAACCAAACAACCCGGCTCAACCTTATGGTTAAGTGGTCATTTATTTATAGAAAACGTCGATATTAGTCGTCATATATCCGTGACAACACGAATGTCGCAAATAATAACTTACCTGGACCCGAGTGACAACAATTTCGCCTAACTCAATAAATGTATCCGTTATATATTCGAAATGACATTTTTATTAAATGTTTCATAATTGTCGGGAGTTTCCCGTTTATAACACAATTTTTATAATAATAATACATTTAATAATATTACGCCACTCTCGTAGCCTAATATATATCTAATCGTATTATTTGTAATACGACTCGTGATTATTATTATTATTAATATACGCGTTTATATAGTTATATATATACGTTATTCACGTATATACTTTCATATAAACGTTCATATTATTAATAATTATTATTACGAGTTTTATTATTCTCGTTCAAGTTTAATAGTTATTGAGTTATACGAAATGGTCATATGTCCGAGTCATGACCCTCGGCTCATTGTCCAAGTCCAACAATAAGGAAAAGTCATAAATAATAAAGCTCCGTCCAATCACAATCTCAACCACGGGCTACAACAATAAGGTCCGACTACGGTACCCGACTAACCTATCTCCGTCATCTAACGACCGTCTCATAACCGGTCCTCATATCACATTTACCAATCGCCAACAACTTCTCAATATCAAAACCATAACCAATATCCAATTCGACCCAAAAGTATTCGGCCGAGAAATATAATACCACAACAACAATCATAACAATTAATAATATAACAAATAGTTCACAATTATCAAAAAAAAAATAACATTAACCATGTTAATGTTTGGGTCGGTTTACCAAACCAAACCCGAGCCCTCGACTCACTTGAGTCACGGCTCAAAACCACGAGTCACGAGGACTTGAATCAACAACCTCAAGTGTCCACAAAATAAGCTCCAAGAGCCACACTCCAAACTAGCCATTCGACCACTTGGGTCTCGGCTCCAATAACCATATACGGCCGAGAGGCCTCGACTCCATCGAGTCGAACCAAGATAGTATCGAGCCATCAAACCACACGACCCACTTGGGTGGTCGGTCAACAATCCAAACGACCACCATGGTCAACCATGACCAACATGAATCGGTCAAACAATAAAAATGAGGATCCAAACATCCTCATCGATCACCAATAATCAACAAGCTTGAATAGCCGGAAGAACAAGCACAAACCGAGGGTTTCCACCCTCGGGTACACCTCGACCCGACAAAACTAAACCAAACCCGGATACCAAACGAGTATAGTTATCAAAACCATTAATTTCCCAACATGTTTAACTCGTATATCATCATACCCATAAATTTTAAGCCATGTTTCCACGGATTTAGAACCATATCGAGGCACCCAAGGTGCCTAGTTATCGATACTCACCTTCTTGAACCACTAGACACGCGGATCTAGTAAAAACAAGGATACACCGTTCGGATTTAATGAGATTTCGTGATGTTAAAAGGTGTTTTAGGGCGCGTGTTATAGCTTAAATGAAAGAGGAGAAGATGAGGGTTAAGATGGTGGTGGTGGTTTTGTTGTGGAGGCGGAGGTGCGGCGGCGGTGGCCGGAATTTATGTTCGGCGGCTAGGGTTTAGGTTGTAGAGGAGAAAGATGAGATGAAAGAGATGGGTGAATGTTTGTGTGTTGTGTTGTGTGTGAAATAACCGGACCAAAACACACCCTTTTATTAACTTTTCTCTTCTTTTTTTTTTTTTTTTTTAATGTAATAATAATAATAAGAATAATAATAATAATAGTAATAATAGCGATATTATTACAGTTGAGCGGGTAATGTGGGTAGATGTAAAAACACGTGGCCCGAACCCGAACTCATTTTAAAATTTCCATATCACACGAGAACCTCTCGTAATTAATTAAAATATATAACAGACTCGTTAAGACGAATCATAAAACTATGTTAGGTAATCCTAGTGCCAAAGTCAACGTAGTACCAAGTGAGAATTCAAATATACATCACCGATCACCTAATCAAAAATGAATTATGAACATAATTCACGAATTCCATAACGTCATTAAATAAAATATCCATAACATAGGTCTTACAAGTTCGTTGTGAAATAAAAATTTCAAATAAAAATTATAAACGAACTTATATTGAAATGCGGGTTTTTAAAATAGCTCCCTAAACTGCTGGTTGTCACAACGAAGTTCCCCGTAAGGGGTAGAGACTGTAACAATTCGCAATTTCAGGTTAATTACCATTCCCGAAAAATTTCACTATTCACTTTTACTATTCATTTTTCCCGAAACTTTCCCGAAAGTTGATTTTTATTTGATATTCTCGAGTGATAAATCATTTCCATGGCAAATTAAATGTTTGACATTCGTCAGATCATTTTCGTGAAAGTTATTAAGGAATTATACGTTTTAGGGTAAAACGTCATTCAGAAATTCTACGTACAACGAAACTCGACCACGTTAAGTGACCCCGCATCAGAAAAATGTTTGACACACTCATGATTTATTTGAGAATTAATCGTGACTGAGAAAAACATGACCAAAGACTTCCCAGCAGGTCACCCATGTCGGTACTAATCTCACATGAGCACGCTTAACCGAATGGGCGATTAACCGTTAGACCACAAAACGAGTTTCTAAGACGTTTTGAGTTTTCAAAATTATTAGAAAAAGTCAACATATTCTTTCCCTCCCCCATTGACCAAAAATCATCCCCTGATTTTATAAGTCATTTCGTGATTTTTAGGCTTACGGTTTGATGTCTAAAAGACATTTAATACCAACCGACACTAGACTGAGCCCAGTCTAGACATTATAAGTCATTTTAAATCATTTTTATCACATTAGAAAAGTAACATTTTACTTTTCTCAATTTTACGCAATATTCGTACGTTTTACGTATTACGCGTTTTAGACCCGTGTTTCCAGTTTTTAGCAGGGTTTACCACCCAAATGGAACCTACCACTCATTTTATATTTTATTATGGGACATATGGACATGTTTATCAATACTTTCAAGTTCCATAATTTTACGACACCCGGTTTTACGTTTTGAGGCTTAATCATTTACGATTGGCATTTCCCGGAGTCAAAACTAACTAGATATCTTGGATAATATCATCCAAAAGCCAACCCTTGCTCTCCAAGTCCATATGAACCGCCATAGGGGGGGGGGGGGTTTCACACTTGTGGCAAGATCTCATGCATTTTGCTCTTAGATCCTTACATGTGTTCAACTTGGTGAACAAGCTTTGACAAGTCAAAGGAAAGTAACCTCCTCAAGCTCATATTTAAGCCCCTCCCTCCCCCTTTTGCCATGGATATCACACACACAAACACACCATTCATTCGCTAATTCTCTCCAAGTTTCATGCATGATTCAAGTGATTCTTCAAGATAGAAACCCTAGCTAGATTATCATTAATCAAAACTCTTCCATAACCTTATATATTTGGTGATTTCTCTTGAGTTTGAATCCACTCAAGTCACCTCAACCTTCATCATCCATCTTTCAAGATTACAAGAGTAGAAAGATTGCATGAAGAGAAGTGGGTTGAAGCAAGTCTATCAAAGTCCTATCCTTACATGTTAACTTCCTTTCATCTTTGAAAGCCAAAAGTTGTGAGCCAAACCCTAACATGATTCTTGTTAAATAATCATATTCATGTTATTTACATATTATTTGTGCTATATTATGTCTTGTATTAATGTCCATGATGTATAAAAGTGACCAAAACAAGTTATTGTTATTGATTGTTAAAACAAGTTACTAAAACAAGTAAACTAGTGACTTTCTTGGTATGACCTGATCAAAGTGGTAAAAATATGATGTTGGATTATTACATATTACAGTAGAGGACTTAACAAGGAAACCATAGCAATTTGAACCACCCAAAACGAGTATACGAGTCAAAAGTTACGCCCATTTGAACTTACCAAAGATTTCCGGCAAAACTGCCTAAACCTTACTGAATCGCATTCTGACTTTTTGAAAGTCCCACTTCTGGTCCGATTCATCAAAAAGTTAAAACACAAAAGTTGTCCGGAACGACGTTTTCGTTCAGGAGCAAAGAAGCTCGAGCCCTGAAAACGCTTCCCGAGTGATAAATTTCTTCAAATTCTAAACAGCCCATTTTTAGACAAAGTCATTACATATAGGTTATGGTTTATGAAGACCAAAGGGGTCTTATGACCTATAATCAAGACCACCACCATGGAGAGAGCCAAGGTTGTGTCTCATGACCTTGAAACAAGGACTAAGGGTCATGGCTAGGCCGTGACGAAATGACCATAACAACTTACATAGGCGTAAACATGAAACAATGAATTAGGCGATAACATGAACAAGCAATTTGGATCTACTTCACTTAAAAGGAAACCATGAGATATTACCAAGAGAAAATGGTCATTCAAGACTTATGAAACTATCCCTAATAACAATCTTCATGTACAAATAAACTTTCCTAAGTTTATTCAAATATCGGACATGTAACCTTTCGGATCAAAACTTATATCTATATATTTCATCAACTACTACAATAGTAGGGAGCCTCATGTGAGGAGTTCATTATGTAAGCTGTCGAGATGAGTTGTGGATTTACGAGTTAAAGTGTCCTGGCTCCTCGAACGCTTACTAACATGACTTCTGAATTATGTAGGCCCGAACGGTAGTAAACGATATATAAACATACATGTTTCATGAATCATTTCTTTCAAAGACTTACACTATACATCATACCACATCATGGACTAGATGCAAGATATATATATTGGCATGTTTATGTTTCCTTAGACATTATTCCAAACCTAAGTTACAACAACTATTCTAGGTTGCTCGTAGAAGTTCTTACGGCATATCCATCATTCTCATTATACATCATCCAACTCAAGGTGAGTTCATAGCCCCACTTTACATTACTTCAATGTTTTACAAACCCTTGGGGGGAATACATGCTATTATTTTTCTACTCGAACACAATGCTTTCTACTGTATGCTATTAGACTATGTTTTATTATCACTAAGTAACAACCTTGCTAAACCGAGATCCCTTATTATGAACCATTTAATCACTAGCAATAGTGAGCGCAAATATTGTGAATAGGCCTATTGGGATTGACGAATCCCATTTGTATTGACTAAGTTCAAACAAATGCATTAATATTTGAGATTTAGGTATGTTAGCAAAGTACCTACCGGGATAAATCTGCCGATCGATATTGGTACACGTTAACGTTATGGTGTCATAAGCTTAGTGTATAATAACCTTTCCGGGCATATAACAACGTAGCCCATCATTGTTTTCCAAATATTGGTGTGAGTCTATAGCTCACACTACCAACATATTGTGTTCAAACGATTTAACTACAAACACTACAATTATTGTGTTCAACGATTTAACTACCAACACATTGTGTTCAAACATTAAACAAACTCTATGAATATCACTCAACCTTTGTGTTGACCTCTCAAGCATGTATTTCAGGTTCATGACGATCAAGGATGGCACGGAAGGGCACGGATACTCAAGAGGGCTATAAATTTTATTATCATTCAAAAACTCATTTATTATACATTGTAAACATGGAACCATTTGGGACCTCATTTTGTAACCTCTGATATTTATATAATTTGAATGATAAACCTTTTTAAAACGACTCAATTGGAGTTCGTTTTCTATTATTGTGACTATTGTGCCGTCGAGTAACACCCAGTTCGAATTCCGCTGCAACCATGAATTGGGGGTGTTACACTCGACTCCATCGAGTCGAACCAAGATAGTACCGAGCCAACTGCTCAAGTCACAACCAAACGAGAACCCATTTAGGTTTCGACTTGGTTTTTACGAGCAACCAGAAAAGACCCCGAGACCTTAGTAGTCTCGGTTATGCTCGAACCAAGAAAAACCAAAGCCACGACATAACATGAACAACATAATCCTTCCACAAACCGAACCCAAATCGACCCAATCGGATACCAAACCTTTAAGAAAAACGTTTTTCCAACCAAAACCCATATGTATTACGCGTTCTCAAATGTAACCCATTCGAATATCATCAAGTCGTGACCTTAGGTCACGATTTTTATCAACAATACGAGTGAAAACTCGTCTCACCTTCGATCTAGAGCTCAAAACCATGATAACCCTTCAAAATACACGATTGGTGGTGAAGATAGTGGTGATTCGTGTGATAAAATGGTGGTATGAGGCGCGTGGTGTAATAGATCTAAAGGATTAGATGATGGAGATTAAGAATATGGTAGTGGTCTTTAGTGGTGACCGGCGGTGGCTATGGTGGTGGCCGGAATTTAAAGGGCGGCTAGGGTTAAGAATGGGGAAGAAATGAGTTTTGAGAGAGAGAGAGAGGAATAAGTGGGTGTGAGTGTGGTGTTAACTGTGAACCGAACCAACCCTTATATCTCTTTTATTATTTTTTTTATAATAATAATAATAATAATAATAATAATAATAATAATAATAATAATAATAATAATAATAATAATAATAATAATAATAATAATAATAATAATAATAATAATAATAATAATAATAATAATAAAAATAGTAATAGTAGTAATAATAATATTATTACGGTTGAGCGGGTAACGCGGGTAATTGTAAAAACATGTGGCCCGAACCCGAACTCATTTTAAAACTTCAATATCACTCGAGAACATCTCGTAACCAATTAAAAATATAATCGGACTCGTTAAGACGAATCATAAAACTGACGTTAGGTAATCCTAGTGCCAAAGTCAACGTAGTACCAAGTGAGAATTCAAGTATACATCACCGAGCATTAAATCAAAAATGAATTATGAACATAATTCACGAATTCCATAACGTCATTAATTAAAATATCCATAAAATAGGTTTTACAAGTTCGTTGTGAAATGAAAATTTCAAATAAAAATTATAAACGAACTTAAATTGAAATGCGGGTTTTTAAAATAGCTCCCTAAACTGCCGGTTGTCACATAAATGTAGATAATTCACGGGTCAAGAAGATAAAATTTGCCAGAAAATTAGTGTTGAAAATTCGAAGCATTTTACATATGTAGATAAATAATCCAAAGTCCCAGAAGATACGCATAAACAAGGGCGGAGCTACTAACGGACCGGGAAGGGTCCCAGCCCCTAGGGCTAAGCCCGTTAGTGTATTTTTTTCGCTATTTCATGTGTTAAAATTTTAAAATTTTTTCCATCTCGGCCCTCCCATCTAATGTTCTTCCAGAAAAAAAAATTATTTCGGCCCTCCCAAGAAAATTTTTCAAGCTCCGCCACTGCGCATAAACGAGGTGATGAGGTGACATGTACACCCAAAAAAGTGATATATTATACAAATTCCATTTGAACAAGTGAGGATCTCGATAGGTATCCACTAATGTTACTTTTGGACGTTGGTTTGGATTTTGCTTGGCAACTTCAAGTAAATTTACAAGGGTCATTGTCATTACGCGTTTCGATCAATGTCATTTTCATTGTTACTTTAAGTAAATTTACTTGGCAATGTTGGCTTTGATAGGTGTCATTGTCATTACGCGTTTTTAAGTAAATTTACAAATCAAAATCAATTATTAGAAAATCGTTTAAAAATGCAAGTAATTCACATGTCAAAAGTCATCACATCAAGGGCAACATTGTACTTCTATACATATGACACTTTGCAATAACAGATTCATAAGTATTCAACACACTTCTTTGGTTTCACAATGTCTGATCTTTTTCAGCTATCGTGAGGCCTGGCTCTTCTTCTAATTCCTCCAATGTTAATACTCGTAACAATAAACCCGTATCGATGCAGTATAAGCTAAGCGACGGGCCTCCAAATATTTCGGATGCTGATCGGCGTGCAAAGAATTCGAACATTGACCCGACTAAAGAAGCTGAACCCCTGGATTATAAGCCGACTTCCTTAGGACCTTTTTGTCGTGGTGACAGTAGCTGATGTTGTATCTTTCTAATACTTGATAGTTATGACTGTGTTGTGGTGTTTGCATCTTCTATGATGTTTTTTATTGCAAGTTTATGATGTTTAAAATCTTATGTACTTCGCTTGTTTGAAAAATAAGATTAGACCGATTGACTTTAACATACACATTAGATTATACTTCACCTGATCAGGTTGACTAGTTTTTCATACTTGCCTGTTTTTACCCAAATTCATTTTGACCCTGATTATATGTGTAAATTAGAGTTTACAAATTGAAGCTCAGAGAATAGATCTAAACCAAAAAAAAGTGGGAGTCAACAACCATATATGTACAATATCATATAGAAACGGTCTACATCACGGTATAAAAATGTTAAAATAATATCATTAAACCTTAAAACTAGTGTCGTGTTTTGAATTATTTACTTATATATGGGGTATTTAGGTTAAGTTTTATTTCTAATAGGTAGAATTAAAAGATCATCTTAACAGGAAAGAGATTAAACAGGTCAAAGGTCACCCAAAATGTATTTTTAATGCATAAATGATATATATTTTATGTAATATTATTAGGGACACTACCTATTTACTAAAAACTGGACTAAAAATGTTTCTGGAAAGCCAGTATCTTTTTCCCAGATCCCGCCCATTTTGATACCTCTTCAGTTAAATGTTTAAGAGTTTTCATACATGCTCATATACATCTTGCCACATCTACACCATAATTATCGGGGATACCTGATATGTTATGAATATGCGATTCAGTGATTCAGCATCAACTTTAGCTCCACACATTTTCCTATTCTCGCAGCTAGGTTATGATCAGGGGAATGGAGGTACACCTAATCTCCAAACTGGAACCAAAAAGTTTGCCGGTGTGAGCAGTCTCGAAAGATTTATTGACATCCGTTCCCAACTGGCAAATTTACACAAATTAGATGCAGGTGTAATGTCATAAAATTGTCCAACCATAAATACTCGATGTAAAGATTAATATATCAAAGGTTGTGGCAGCAAGACATTATTATGGTTACCTCAAGTATTACCCCAAAAATCAATCTCTTTCTCATAACAGGCAAGCCATCTTTCATTACTGCGGGCCACGTTGATTCCAAAACAAATTTGGCCACGGCATCATTGCTAATATTCTATTCAAAAGGGAGATTTTGCCAGATGAGGCAGTATTGGAGCAACGACTGTCACTATGGAGAGTAGATGCTCTGCAAGAATGAACTGTTTGACAACTCGACCAAACTCAAACCACCGCAGAAAAGGAATCACCATATTATAGTCTACTTAATACTAATGTCAATATAAAGCGAATAAACCTTCATTGAAATATAAAAGAAAATGTCTTAGCCAACATAAAGGCGATCATTGGCAACATCAAAGTAGAAAATCTATCCCCCAATTCTAGTTAGTACATTCTATTTCGTCTCCCTATAGAAGTAAATTGTCGCAAAATAACACTCCAACCATCTATCCCCCAATTCTGATTCAACTTATCTTAATCTAAGTACTAAAGCTAAACCACTCGACTAATGGTGCATGGATTATTCACAATTATGAGAGACAAGTACAAAACACAATCACATTTAAAAGTGTCATAATCTTACCACCAGCTCAAGCTAAAATAAACACACTCAGAATACCACAAAATAACCATAGAGTTGGCATGTCTAAGAGCATTCAAAAATTACCATCTCCTTGATCATTACAAAATAAACACACTCAGAATACCACAACTATGAAAGGAAGTCTGCATATCACAACTCCCTTTTATAACAAATAGGTTTCAGGGGCGCTACTAGTTTATCCAATTTTGCTGAATAAAAACCAAGACTCCACTAAAAAAAGGCCATTTAAGTCCATATAATATTTATATCCAACAAGTCAAAGATCTCAATGATATGACCAATTTACACCACTATTGAAGGCATGGACGGACCTACATGGGAGCCGGGTGTGGCACGGGCCACACCCAATTTTAGTTTACGAAGTGAAATTTTTTATAAAATATGACTTTTCGGGGCTCGTGCAACACCCAATTTTACCTAATAAATTATTTATCGGACAACTTTAGTACTCATAGTCATAAAAAATATTTTGTGCAACACCCTCTCAAAAATCTTGGGTCCGTCCCTGATTGAAGGATACGTCTTTATCAAACAGTTAGTTTGCAACTCAGTTAAGGATCTCAAGTTTCGAAGAACAAAACAATAATATTATGCCAGTTATATATACTTAATACTTGTACTTGAGATGGAGTCCATACTACTTGATTAATCGCACTCATATCAGTCTCTCGGAATACTTCAACAGACGCAAACCATTCCTGTACTCCTGTTTCCCTAAAAACTGGAGGCTTTTTAGTTCGCCAATCATATGGATACTTGTTCTCTACAAAGATAAAGAATAATGGCTTTTAGGTATACTATTTACATGGCATCAAAGGAACAAAAACAACAGTAGTTTATTAATACTTCCGGGTGAATGATATGACTTACTGTAAGGTTATAGCTTGACAATTACTGAAAGTCCATCTAAGTGATCTATTCCAGGAGGATTGTCGTCACCAATTACATCACATCCACTAAAGATCCCAGCTTCTTCAGTGAGCTTTTCTTCATAGTCGAAACTCAATGATGCTAAAAGAAGACGATTCTGTAGATGATTAACAGTTTATCAGTGACAGAATCTGAATACTTTTGTAGGATAAGACTAGTGAAATAATGTGAACATAAGTACTAACAATAAAATAACAATATAATACTTTGACTAACTATAAAATTCGATCCAAGATTAGATTAAAAATATCATCAGTTTCATGATTAGGATATCAAACCTGCATACGAAGATAACAAGAGGACAAGATAATGGTGTACGAGTTCTTCTCAAGAGCAGATAACAAGGTCAACAAAGAAATGTCAAAACACCATTACATTTATGAGTATCAGAATCCTACTACGCTGTATCACAGGGTTGTTCAAGTACAAATACAATCAAACAATCATGATAAAAGTATAAACCCCATCTCTCATAAGTCAATAAACACATATGAACTTTAAGCGTCTTAAACCATAAACAGAGCAACAAAAAGGGTTTCCATTCTAATGACATTTATAGCTATTAATTTATTCAAGTAGACATTTCATCAAACACTTGCTATACTATCATCTTGATTACTACAAATGTTGATTAAACTATAAAATCTATCAAAAACAAAACTCTGTATTATCACAACATGTGATGCTCACTTTGATAACAAATAGGTTTCAGGGGTGCCACTAGTTTATCCGATTTCGCTCAACCAAAACTGAATCTCCACCAAAAACAAAATTCATTTCTTAAAGACAATTTAAGTCCACAACACAATTCTAACAAGCAACAAGCCTCAAAGGGTCTAACTAACATGACAAATTTACAACACTATTAAAACAAACATTATATCAAACATTTGGCATGCAACTCGGACTTGCAACTCAATTTTGTCTGTTGTAGACCAATTTACTATACGCAAGTTTCAAATGAATAAGGACTCTTGCAAAGCATAGTTTTTATACATCAGTTCACATTAAAGAATTTGTTAAGTGTATATTCAAATTAGAGTAAATTACACAGATGGTCCCTGTGTTTTGCATTGACTTTCACCCTTGGTCACTTGACTTTTTTTTTTTTTTTTGCACAAACAGTCACTAACTTTGAAACTCTTTAACACCCGCAGTCCCTTAGCCAAATGACGTTAAGTTTAACCGTTAAAGGCCCTAATGTGCAATTCACATGAGGTTAAAATAGTCTTTTTACCAGTCTTTTGATCCCAAATCACAATAATACCCACCCGCGAGATTTCTCCATTTATTATTATTATTATTATTTTTTTCATTCACCTACCTCTTCATTAACCATCTCCACAACAATAATCATTTTTCTCTTTTCTACTTTCATATCCACAACAATCATTATCTAAAATTATTATAAAATAAAAATACATATATAAAAAGACCAAACCTAGAAGTACGTTAGTACTTTGCTAATTATTGTTGTTATTAGTCATAAAAAACATTTTTTTCATACATACATTATAATAAGATACAATCTTTATAAACATATACCAAGATTCATCACTCATCCCTTTTGAACAATTATATATTTCTACTAATTAAAGACTTGTTTTTGCTAATTCCAAGAACAAAAAGTTAAGGTTTGATATACTTCAAGCAATTTAAAAAATATTATAATCCTTTTAGATACTTATACTTCAAGTTTCATGTTATTAATTGTAATTAAGAACTTCTAATGTTTGTTTAATATATATTCATCTTTTAAACAACCCTTTCAACTTATGTTGGATAAAATTTGATCACTTTATTTGGCATAGATATAGATAATAATGATTATGTTTCCTTAATTTTTATTAAATGTTGGTTAGCTACTCTAACATAAGCCCTAATTTTGTAGCTTATATCGAGACTTATGGGCTTATATAAGTTTATGATATCGTAATAAACTTATATAAACCCACAAGTCTCAAAATAAGCCAGAAAAGCAGGGCTTGTATTATATAAGCCAAAATCAAATAAGCTCGTAATCCCACATATAAGCCTAAACAAATACCCCTAAAAAAATACTACGGAGTTGTGTATAATCTAGTTGTGTATAATCCAGTATGTGCTTCTTCGCTACAAAAAAAAAAAAAAAAAAAAAAAAAAAAAAAAAAAAAGTGCAAAATTTCCCTCAATTAAATCACGTGCATAAAACACGTACAAACAGCAAAAACAACAACCAAAAAATTTCCCTAAATTAAATTTCCCTTTAAAAAACCCCAAAATTTCATCAAATCCCAGAAAACCAATTTAATTTCCCTCCCCTTTTCCCCCAAATCAAAACCCGAACCCTAACTTTTCAATCCCACAAAATTAACCTTCAATTCATTAAAAGTTCACGTTTTTATGTAATAACTCCAATCTTTTCACAAAACCCATCTTTTATTTCCATCAATTTCATCAATTTATTAAAAAAAAAATGATTTTTATTGTTTTTTTTTTGGGTGCAGGTGAGATTACTAATAATGGGAGATGATGAATCAGAAACCCACATCAGGTAAGTCAAAAGAAACCAATCTTTAAAAAAGACCCATTTTCATTAACTTCATATATTTACTTATTTTTATTGTTTTTGGTTTTTGTTGTTGTTGTTGTTGTTGTTGTTGTTATTGTTAGGTGACACCCACTGCTGCTGTTGAGAAGATGGGTGGTGGAAATGAAAATGGTGTAAGAAGGAATGACAGCACATTGATATGTGCACCAATAATGGCTGATGATATTGACGAGATCTTGCATTTTCTAAAGAACAAATCAGCCAATCATGGCCCTTGATCTTGCTTTCATCCAATGGTGCTAATCAGTCCATACAATTACACAGCAGGGGCAAAACTGTAATTATAACTTATTTAATAAACCCATTTTCCACCCTTTTTTTTAAAATAACATATCTTGTAAACGGTAAATCTTCAAGCTATGAAAAATACATCATTGCGATGAGAATTAAATTATCTTTCTATAGATATGCACTTTTATATATTTTCGACGAACTTTTTTTTTCAAAATTTCCGCCCAGAAAAATCATACGTGATTTGTAAAAATCACATGTGATTTATAAAAATCACGTGTGATTTCTAAAAATCACACGTGATTTGTAAAAATCACTTATGATTTGTTTCTTTAAGAATCACAAGTAATTATGTTTTTTGTGTTTTGTTATAAAAAATGTTAATCATGTGTGATTTACTTTTTGCTCTTATAAACTGAACACATGTGATTATGTTTTAATTCAGAAATGAGTAAATCACAAGTGATTTTTTTTTTATTTTTATTTTTTTTACGGAAAAATGTATATCACATGTATAAAATGAAACACATGTAATTCTATTTTAATTTATAAATGTGTGATTCATATGCCATTTTTTTTAATTGTGATTCGTATGTAAACACACGTGATTTGTAAGGAATCACATGTGATTTTTTAAAGAAATCACATTAAGTAATCATATGTGTTTTCTTAAAGAAATCACATGTGATACCTTACTGAATCACACATGAGTTACCAGAAATCACATGTGATTTGTTAAATACTTACTTGTTATTTCTGAAAGTTGCGTCAAATGATACTATGTCTCTAAATACAACAAAATAGAATCACGTGTTATTAACTCTTAATTAATACGGGGTGTATGACAAATTGTATCCAAAAAAATTATCCACGACAGTAAAAAAACTAAACAAATATTACTACCTAATAAAAATCCAAACACTAAATATGTCTAAACGCATCATATTCCAAATCTAATAAACACAAAGCTTTGAACAAAAGAAAAGAATTAGTATTACATAATAATAGTAATTTTCAAAGTCTTACTCACGAGTATATACATGTATGAATGTTGTTTTGATAAATCTATTAATTAATTTCTAGATCTTATATGCAGCTAGGGAGTACTATAAATTATACCCAAGTAAGTTTGCTTTTGTGAAGCTTGAATCGGAATATAACTAATCACTATTACTCAACAACAGCCTACTTCAATTCTTACCTATAAGCTGAGCATTAACAATAACATCCACTTCATCCACATGTGTATCTTCATTCAACCCTTTAGACTTTCATTCACCATCTTCATTTTCATAGTCCGAAAATCCCCTTCCACCTCTGTATCTTCATTCAACCCTTTGGACTTTTAATCGGCATCTTCATTTTCTTTTGGAATTGCATATGTATACCAGTAGCAACGTTTCTACGTTTATTTTGATCGGAATCAGGATTAGATGGCGAGTGGGGCAACGACTGAGCTGTAGATATGGCAACTTCATGCGTTATATCCATTGATTGAAGTTAATAAAATCAATTTATGAAATTGGAGATTAGGGTTTGCAGATATGAAATGGGGATCTCATTGAAGTTATGAGAGAGATAGAGAATGAGTAAATGAGAGGGGGAGCGGGGGTATGGTGTTAGAATAAATGAGAAGGAGTGAAATTACTAATGTACCCATGTGTTATATCAAAATAAAAACAAATATTTAATGTGGACCGTAGGATAGGAGAATGATCAATGGCTCAGATCCACCCCCTTGTTCTTTAGATAATATCTGTTCTGCATTGATCTTTTCTCATCCTATTAATACTTGACGGAATGCCATTATGCATGTGGTTAGTCGTATTAGTCGTGATATATTATATTTGAGTAAAAATAGGAATTGGCAAATCACCTATTACACGAGGGCAATATTATCATTAATTTGATAACATCTCCGTATTTACGGTATTTGTTAACGTTTTGCGTGTCATGAGACTTAGAGCAATATATATACTGCAATATCAATTTTTAACTGATTGTATTTCTAATACAATCTTACTTGTGTATCAAAATGATTACTAAATTCAAACTCTATGATATCACTCAACATTTTTGTTGACTTTTAAACATGTTATCTCAGGTATTTAGCAGGGGAAGCAAGCATGGAATGGGCGGAAAACTTCAAAACTTATCTACTTTATCTAAATCATGGTGTAAAGTAAAAGATGTTTAATTTAGTTTAAAACATCAAGACTTTTATTATAATACTCTGATTGTAACCTCTTGTATTTGAATTTTTATTAATAAACTTATGTTTTAAAAACGTCTCTTTCGAGCAGTTTTCTATCATTATGACTTCGATCCTCACCGTAACACCCTAATTACTATTCCGCTGCCACATTTCAAATTAGGAGGTGTTACAAGGTATGAGTGACCAAATTGAAGCACTAATAAAACTTCACTATTTGATGACTTTTCTCTAAATTAATATTATGAATTAGGATATTACAAATTTATTTTATTTTTATTTAATAAATGTATTATTTAAATTGTTTCATATTTTTTTTTTCAACTTAAACTCAAATTCAAATCTTATTTCAACTCACCTACAAAGTTAAGTAATTAAACAACCCACCCTCTGTTTGCAATGTAACTTTAGTGAAAATGAATAGTACAGTTTTTCTTAAAACACAATTAATATTCAACTGTTAACCAACTTGCCAAAGAGACCAATCATTCTTAAAAAAAAATAATAAAAAATAAAAAAAATAAAAAAAATAAAAAAATCAATTAAATCCCCCAATATTTCCCTCTAAAGAACACCAAAATTTCATCAAATCCCAAAACCAATTTAATTTCCCTCCACTTTTGCCCCAAATCAAAACCCTAACTTTTCAATCCCACAAAAATCAACCTTCAATTCACAAAAAGTTGACATTTTTATGTAATATCTCCAATCTTTTCACAAAACCCATCTTTTATTTTTCATCAATTTATTAAAAAAATAATAATAATTGATTTTTAGTTGTTTTTTTTTGGTGCAGGTGAGATTGATAATTACGGGTAGTGAGGATGAATCAGATAGTCGTACTACTTGGGATTTTTATGTATTCTGTTACTGATTGTTTAGTTTGAACTTGTTATTGTTGGCGTATTCAGAACCATAAGTACGGGTGAAATGAGCTATTTTGGTTATTGTTACCGATAGCAAAGGTATTATTTTTTTACACTCTTGATGTCTCTGTTAAGTATCTCAAATAAGGTAATATTAACAACAAAGCCCTCTGTTTGAAACTAGTATTCATAGGAATTATGGAATTTTTTTTTGATATGATGTGATCTGATTGGTTAATGATATATTTGGAAAGTGTGTAGTTAATAATTTGCTCCATGTGTATCATTAACGAACAGGATAATATGTTAAAGTGTGTAGTTAATAATTTGTTTTATGATACTGAAAATCTAACTGTGAAGTGTGCATCACTGGTTGTACAGTTTGAATCTGAGAACTAGTATGGATGAACAGGTTGTATAATAGGAGTTTAATATAACTAGTTAGTTTAGGAGTGTTTTATGATATCAAATGATCTTACCGGTTAATGATGAATTTGAAGCACTTAATTTAAATTTGCTTAGTGTGCATTACTGGTTGTATGGTACATATATTGCTGCACGTCCGGAATAATTCAACTCTGAGAACTGGAAACTAATATGGATCAGTTTGATATAACTTGTTTAACAAAATAAAACCCCAATTACACGAGTACAAGCTATCTGCTATTAAACTAATATGGATCAGTTTGGTATAACTTGCCACTGCCTTCACTTGTCATGCTGCTGCACCCTCACATAATAAGATAAAAAGAAAGATAACTGACTAAGGATTTCAACTCCAAGATACTAGCCATCTGCTGTTAAACCTTCTACCAAACATCCCAAAAACCAATTTTGCAGGAAACCTACTTTATGCGCCATCTGCTGTCAAAATGTAACCTCAAAAATTTGTTTGTTACATAATTTTTTTTAGTGATGGGAAGATATTAAAAGCAGCAACCTGTAACTTAATAAGGAGCTTAGTGGTGACTTGATCAATGGAGTCAAAAAGAGAATCAACTTTAGAAGTGCAAGTCTTAAACTTGGAAATAAACTTGGAAAAAGAGAATCACATATCTACAAAACAAATTAAAAACTAGTAATGAATTAAACCAAACTTTTTTAATTAAGAAAAATAAATAAAAGTTGAAATAATTACTTCCAAATAGAAGGGATGAAGTTGGTATTAATTCCAGCTTTATCGAATTCAGTTCGAATGAAGGTGGCATCAAAAACAGCTCGAAACATTGTCATATTTATCAAAGTGTTTGTTCTAATTTAGGGTTCATGAATGAATGATGTGAGATTTATGTGTCTGTAATTGGGGTTTTATTTTGTTTCAGTTGGGCCACTAAGTACTTGATATACCTTGTTTAACTAATATGACCGATGTAGTGTTTAGCAATACACGAGCATAGTACTTTAAACACAGACGTAGGATCATCAAGCAGTTACAGTTTACAATCTTTCCTACTCTAAATTCTACCTTTGCCATCATACTGTAAATGGTTTTCTAGAAGTTGACGTTTAGGGATCGGTGGTGCTTACCCCTTGTTGAATCTCAGTATCAAGTGCTTTAGGGCGTGGTGACTGTGGTCTTCTTTGCATACCCAGGGTATATATTTTAATGTTTTTAAATTTATATGTTTGTTGATGTTATTTGATATTGACTGAATTCATATTAAGGGGGGTGTTTGGGACTCTTGCTTTTTTACTGAAACTATAGTACTACCCTGTTTTTCAATAGAAAGTAGCTGCAACAAAATTGAATTCTGATTATTTCGAGATTCTTACACAAGTGAACTACTGTTGAATTTTGAAGAAGAGTGAGTGCGGATTATGGAACTTTAAGTAGTGAAACTGAAGCATAACAACATTATCTTATATTTAGTTGTAGCTTGGTAAGAGGCTGAGAATTTCAGCCAAAGTTGTCAAAGGGTCTAGGTGCACTAAACAACGTTAAGGATATAGTTATATTTTCTCTGATTTCCCTCAAGTAACTAGATAAGTTGGCAGTTGTAGGTAGTTAGTAGAATGGTTGTAAAAGCACCAGGTTTACTTATATTTTCTCTGATTTCTCTCAACTAGATACGTTGTCACTTGTAGGTAGTTAGTAGAATGGTTGTAAAAGGACCAGGTTTAGCTATTAAGTTGAGTACATAGCTCTGTATCATGGGTCGCAACTGTAACGAAAGTTAGACAAAGATAACACCTTAAAATCACATTGATTGATAAGTGATCTTAAGGATCTTATCTGTGTTTAATCTTTTATTTATCTGAAACTTTCTGTATGTATGCCTGTGTTTTTCTTGGATGAACCAGTGGATGCCTGCACTAGGCAAGTAGGCATCGGAGGTTACTTCCATACACCAATCTTAGTTTATAGCATTTTCGTGTATACTTTTTTCATTGTAGTAAAGTTACTGCTATAAGGGTCAAGCATCACTTAATAGAACAACTTAGGATCTGCATATATACATTCATTCCTGTGAATCTGCTGGTGTTCAATATGTGTGGCATCAATTGTAGTGTAGTGGATTCTTTTTGTTCTGATCTACTTATCTGTACAACAAGTTCGTTGATGACCTGTTTATATAAACTTATCTTTGTTGATGCCAGTTTCATATCTTTGTTTCTAAGTGAAATTTTCAATAACTCAAATTGACTTAACCACAAACAGTTTCATATAACAGTTTTAACTATAACTTTTGGTTTTCTTTTTCATTTTTTAGGAGATTATGGTCTGAAGCGTCACGTAGTTTAATGTCTTACTACTCTAATGTGTTGGTACTTGGTTACATCCCATAGCGTGTTTATTCAGGACCATCAAAGTCTGTATGTTATTAACCTTCTAGTTTCCTACTGAACCTTGTCACACACTTAGCATTTCATTAATGGTTTTGATATTAATCTATTTGATCTTAGCAATAAGATCAACTCATTATCTAACTTGTCGGTTTTTAGTCGGGTTTCGACCCGAACCAACCCGAACCGACCCGACATGTCCGGAAAAGTGCAACCCGATACAAAACCGAGTTTCATTCGGTCGGGTCGAGTCGGTTCGGTTTCAGGCGGGTTTTCGGGTCGGGTCAGGTTCCCAAAAGCTCAGCCCTATCGTGAACAACTTGATAGATTTGAGAATTTGGATGGATTGGTATGCCCTTTAACATCCACCAAATAGACATTTTTGTTTAAAGAAAACTTATAAACCACTAATTGTCAAGTGTGGTAATTGCATGTTATTGTAGTAGACTATTGACTTTTTGACGTACAAGTTCACACAAATTGTCTATAGTGTATAGTAACCATACCTTTTATTGAATTATTCAAAGTTTGAAATTAATAAATAACAAAACAACAAACATGAATATGATATGCATGCACCTTCCCAGCCTAGTGGTCTTTGAAAAATGATAAATATTAAACAGGTCTTCAAGGGCTGCTACAGCCTAGTGGTCTTAAACTAGCAATGGAGATATTCATTGATTAGTCACTGCATATGTGCATCATTTGCTAAACTGTTTTTGTAATTTTTTGTAAAGTTCCTAGCAGCAAAAATGGTTGACCAGCAATAAGATCATAGCAAAGTCAGCAAAGTGTGGATCAAAAAAAGTGCCAACTTGAGTTGAGAAGTTCCAACATCTTTCACATTTTGAACCTTCCGCACGTGAAACACCGATCCTAGTTAAAATCTGACCAGAAGCATGTTGACTCCTAGGTTTAGAATATCGATGTAAAAACATGATACACTATAGAGGTGAAAAAATGCGCTGTGTAATGGGGGCTGAAACAGGCTTCATACGGGTCAACCCGAAACATTTTTTGTCAAAATTTCTAGAATTTATAGATATTTAGTGTCTATGATTAAGAAAACTGTATTTGTATATCAATAAATAATCCCAACTTTATTAATACAATGATTTATAAAGTTTGATGCATTAAAGTTACTGTTTGGGAGACCTTCGGCCAGTTTTCTGACCCGTTTTGTTCTAAGAGACCTCTTTTAATTAACCAGATTTATCCATTCATAAGTCGATGGATCAAAATTGCCATGTATAATAAAATTATTCTTTTTGTCAAGAGATTACCTGGAGCACAAGTCACAGCTGCAAGAGCACGACCCGGTTGACCAGCAATAACATCATAGCAACGTCTGCAAAGAGTGGGGTGATTAAGAAAAGAATCAGCTTGAGTCAAGAAATTCACAATTTGAACCTTCTGCAAATCCATATTTTCTTAATAAACATATTTTTTTTAAAAGAAAATTATAAACTACCACGGAGTAATTGTTACGTGTGGTAGTTGCATCATTCTTGTAGTAGATAGTAGACTATTGACTGGTTGATGTACTATTAAGTTCACACAAATTGTCTATAGTGTATAGTAACCCATATGATATGCATGCACCTTCCCAGCCTAGTGGTCTTTGAAAAACGATAAATATTAAACAGGTCTTCAAGGGCTGCTACAGCCTAGTGGTTTTAATTAATTGCAACTAATGAAGTGGCATGGTGGTAACTTATACTATACATAAACATCGCATAGCGTGTTTGTTACAAATCTATGTACGGCAAAATCTGAAATTTCATTTACATCTGTAATGTAGTAAAATGGATGAAAGCCACAAAGGTTTATAACTAAAACATTACACTTTGTTTTTCATGTTTTTCCAAATGCTGCTCAGAATCAACTTTGTGCATCATCCTTTTGTTTGTTTCTCGACGAAGTCTTTAATCATCTCCTTCAAATGCTGTGTACGAACAAAATAGTTGTAATTAGCTTAGGATATGGAGTTGTGTCTTAGAGAATAGATAGCTCATTTTATAACATGAAAATGACTCATTCGACCATTGAAGTCAATATTGGAGTCGAGTGTTTAAAATAGAGTAGCAAATTTAACGCTGGCATATGATGAAAATTTGGGATCGAGTGGTTTGATAGAAACCTGCAGTTCGTGATGAAGCACAACATGTATTCTTCAGTCGTCTATTTTTCTGCAACATCAAACAAATACACAATTAAGACTATAAATAACAGAAATGTTAAAAAGTTAACAGGAAATCATTTATACTAAAATGCAGTATGTAATGCTCTCTAGGAAGAACACAAAAGCGGTTGAGCAAAGAAAGCTAATTTCCACTGGACAAAATTTGGAAAACGCAATCCATCCCATTATCACGATATTTGGAAAACATAACAAATTATAAGCTCATTGGATTGAACTAGTAGAGGGCTGAGGCAACTTATTACGATTCAATAATTCCATTATCACAAAACACAATATCAGTACCACAGTCGAATGCCCAACAAACTGTTAAAAGTTACGTATAAATATTAATTAGTAAATGTCTAGTATCGAACCCGAGACCTCGGGATTGCACACTTTACAAACAAGAATAATGTAAATAAATATATATATGTTAAATGTATCGTATATATATATTTATAAACACTTAAGGGACTAAATAATCATTAATATTAAACGTAAGTATTAATTATTATTAAGGGATAAGAGAACGAGGACTAGAGTGTAACTTGGGAGTCAAGAAGGATCTAGAAACACCCCAAGGGTGCCTAGGCCGGTCGAAGCCCACACCATGGGTCGATCCACCCTTGCTTGTGCTCCAAGGAATCACCTAGTATATATACAAGGCCAAGGATTAGGGTTTCACATCTCTTGTGCACACACACAAAACCCTAAAGTTTTCTTCTCCTTGTTTCTTCTCTTGGTCGATCGATCCTCACTCCCATAAGGGTTTTAGGATTGAAATTTTCATAAGCAAATTAAGTGTTTTGTTTACTTGCATCAAACCTTTATTCGTTGGTAGTTTGTGTGTACAAGAACGAGGTAATTACTTACTTTAGTAATTATCAAGAGATCGATAAACAAAACGGTAAGGGGTTTATCATTGATCTAATTGTACAAGAATCAAGGTTTATTTGAAGTGCATCGGGTATGTTTTCTATTTATGTTTTAGTTAATCTTTATACGTGTTATTACTTGATCCTAGCTTCCGCAATATGTGTACTTTGATTGTCAAACTCTAACAGTGGCATCACGAGCCATGGATAACATGTAATTGATTACTAAAACGTAATAAAAATCGGATCTTTAATTGTTTTAGATACATGTTTTTCTAGGGTTTTCTTTAAATTTTTTTTTAAAAATTTTTGTAACCCTAACCCTAATTTTAAGGGGGGGGTCGATTTCCACTATAAAACCCTAATTAGGGTTTGTGGTTTTCTTGATTATATAATAATCATATAGAAACCCTAGGTCTAAACCGGTTTTTGTGAACATACTTGTGACCTATGTGCTAATTGTTAGGTTAATCCGTGACGAAACATGCATGTTAGTCATGGATCTTGTTTGTTTATTTATGTCACATGTTTTAAATAGATCTAAAATTGGGGAAGACTCCATATATATTAAAATCAATTTATATGCTATGTGGTGTGTATATTATCTTTGGCCTACGCAATTGATTCGTCAATGTATGTGGCTCCACTTCCATTAAGAAGGGAAGGCCTTAGGTGATTACATGCATAATTATACCTAGAATTGATTTTATTAGGATCTTTTAATATGGTTTGCATGTGGCTAATTGTTTCAGGTTTTATTATTAGTTGTTTATTTTCTTTAAATTACTTGTTTTATTGTTTTCTTAATTGTTTGACTTGATGTAAGCAATAAAAAGGGTGATTTTCATAAAAGAAAATAATATGGACTAATAATTTTGAAACCCTAAAGTGATAAAGTAAGAATCTTGCAAGGTCTTATTGACAATCGTGGTCCGATTCGCACGGTAATCAGCTCCCAGTCGAGACTAGCAAAATTCAAACTTTATTACTATTTTGAGATTGAATCCATAAACTTTTGCTTGAATGATGTTTTGTGCAAATATGTTTTTAAAATTAAGTCTTTTAAGATGATATTCATAACCGTGATTTGAAGGCTTAGAAAAGAGCCTTAGAGTCTGCCTTGGTTATCACAATCTTGAATATGTCTTAAACGAATTACTTTTAAAATCATATGTTGTAGAAAGTCATCTTAGGGTTTTGGCATAAACCTCAAGTAAAACTTTGTGTATTAATTTCACGAATTGGATATAAAAAGTTTTTATGAAAACTTATGTTATAAAGATGAGTGCATGCATCTTTGTACATATTTTGATTGACATATCAAAAATAAATACCCTTTATAATTTAAGTTACATGCCATCTACCTATAAGAAACACTTGGAATTTTAATTTAGTAAACGTGAGACCTAGGCTAAATTACTATAACAAGGTAAAATTCTTTTAACGCGTGAGACCATAATTGTAATTTTACAGTTTCTAAGGTAGACGACTTAATTAAGTTGTGCGTGAGACCTAGAACTTAAGGCATGAGATGGGATGAAACATGCTTACAAGGCAAATTGATGAATCAATTTGATGTAATTCCCATAATGATCTAGGAATTGGAAATCTTGTTTGCCAATTATTGTTCGACAGATTACTAGCTTTTGTACTTTCACCACTAGCAGATCAACTGATGTGGTGGAACTATGTAAAGTTAGATCCTAGGTTTTCAAGAAAATTTTGGTGGTTATATGAATATAACTAATGGGTATTTTATTTTCTTGAAGATATTTATTATCGAAAATACTAATGTTTGAACTTTTATCTGTAGATATGGCTCAACCCGATACCCCATCTGTGATTTCTGCTTTCAAGAGTCATCTTGAGAGAGAGAAACTGACTGGAAAGAATTTCAATGATTGGTACCGCTCACTTAGAATTGTCTTGAGGTCGACCGGTAAAATGGACTATTTGACCGAAGAATGCCCAGCTGAGCCTGCTGCTTCTGAACCAGAAGCAGTCAAGGCGGCATGGAGGGTGGAACATGCTAAGTTTAATGAGGTTGCTTGTTTAATGCTCACTAGCATGAGTGCTCAATTGCAAAAGAAGTTTGAGTACTTTTTCCCAAAAGATATGCTTGATGTTCTTAGGCAATCTTATGAGAAACCACCAGCAGTTGAATTGTATGATGAATTGGACAAGCTACATAACTGCAAGCATGGTGATGGTAAACCAGTTGAAGATTATGTGACTGAGATGAAGGAATCTTTTGATCAGCTTCACAGAATTGGATTTGGTTACCCTGACAATGTGCAAGTGCACTTGATCAACAGGTCCCTTAACAAGGACTTTGCTGGTTTTGTGCAGAACTTCAATATGCACTGCTCGGGGAAGACAGTATCTGAATTACTCGCATTGCTTATTGAGTATGAGAAAAGTCTACCAGCCAAGGTCAAGAATCCTACCCCGCAAGTGTTGGCAATTCATGGTGGGAGAATCCAGAAGAAATCGCATGTGAACAAAGGCAAAGGGAAGGTTAACAAAGGCAAGCAGGTCATGGCCTATCAACCTGAACCCAAGATGAAGCAACATCAGCCTAAGCAGAAAAAGGTGAATCCACCAAACAAGAAGGATCAGGCATGTCACCATTGTCATGAAAAGGGCCATTGGAAGCGCAATTGTCCTCTCTATATTCATGACTTGCGACTCAAGAAGCAGGGGAATGAAGCTGGTAACCCCAGTTCATCAGGTGCGTTCTTTATGATTGAATTATTCACTCTTACTCCTAAATTGAATTCATGGGTATATGATACGGGATGTGGCATTCATATTTGCAATACCTTGCAGGGGTTTAGAGTTGAGAGAAAGCTGGCCTATGGACAACAATTCTTGCACGTTGGTAACGGAGCGCATGCAGGAGTTGAAGCTATAGGAGTTTATGATTTAGTGTTGCCTTCGGGCTTAGTACTATCTTTAAATAATTGTCATTATGCACCGTCAATTGTTAGAGGTGTAATTTCATTTTCATGTTTGTTGAACCTTGGTTTTGAGCATACTATTTCTAGCAATGGAATTTCGGTTTCTTTAAATGGTGTTTTTTATTTTAATGCTATTGCTGTGAATGGTGTCTTTGAAATTGATATGAATGATAATGATAAAGCTTTTGTTAAAAATAATTCAATGTATAGCATCAACAATAAGAGAATCAAGAAAGGTCTGGATTCATCTTATCTTTGGCATTGTCGACTTGCTCACATTGGCAAAGATCGCATGAAAAAGCTGCAACATGATGGGCTTTTAGAAAAGATCAATGATGAATCATTTGATAAATGCGAATCTTGCATTGCTGGGAAAATGACTAAGAAACCCTTTAAAAATAGGATTGAAAGGGCGAATGATCTACTTGGTCTTATTCACACAGATGTGTGTGGACCACTTAGACATGTGTCAAGGAGAGGTGCTAGCTACTTCTTAACATTTACGGATGACTACAGCCGTTATGGTTATGTTTATTTACTTAAACATAAACATGAGGTGTTTGAGACATTCAAAGTGTTTAAAGCAGAAGTAGAGTTGCAACTAGGAAAGAAGATTAAAGCTCTTCGATCCGATAGAGGTGGTGAATACCTGAGTCAAGAGTTTATAGATTACTTAGCAAAGGAGGGAATTGTCCAGCACCTTACTTCTCCATATACTCCACAACAAAATGGTGTATCTGAAAGAAGGAATCGTACATTGCAAGATATGATACGATCTATGTTTAATCTAACAACTCTTCCTTACTCGTTTTGGGATTATGCCTTGGAATCTGCAGTTCGCATTTTAAATATGGTTCCAACAAAGAAGGTTGATAAGACTCCATATGAAGTATGGACTGGGAAAGTTCCTAACTTGTCTTATCTAAAGGTCTGGGGTTGTGAGGCGTATGTTAAACGTGACTCAGCAGACAAACTCCAACAAAGATCTGTAAAGTGCATCTTCGTAGGTTACCCTAAGGAAACTATGGGTTACTACTTTTATTACCCAGCTGAAAACAAGGTTTTTGTTGCAAGGTATGGAGACTTCTTAGAAAAGGAGCTCATATCTCAAGAATTCAGTGGGAGAGTATATGATCTGGAAGACGATCATGAAGATGTGACACCTTCTGAAAACACTAGCCAACTTCCTGAAGAACCTGAAAGTTTAGGTCCTCCACCAGAAGTTGAAGTGATTCCCGTTCGCAGATCTTCAAGATCTGTGAAGGCTCCTACACGTCTATGTTTAAACATGGAGTGTGATGACAACTTGATAGGGGATCTTGATGAACCTACAAGTTATAAAGCTGCCATGAATAGTCCAGAAAAGGAAAAATGGCAGGGAGCTATGAATGGGGAAATGCAATCCATGAAAGATAATGAAGTCTGGGAAGAAGTAGACCTACCTCCGGGTGCCAAGCTAGTTGGGAGTAAATGGCTCTACAAGAAGAAGACTGATATGGATGGCATTGTACACACCTATAAGGCCCGTTTGGTAGCTAAAGGCTATACTCAAACTTTAGGTGTTGACTATGAGGAGACCTTTTCTCCTGTAGCTGACATAAGGGCAATTAGGATTCTTATAGCCATAGCCGCTTACTATGACTATGAGATTTGGCAAATGGATGTCAAAACCGCCTTCTTAAATGGTCGCCTAGATGAAGACATCTATATGGCGCAGCCTGAGGGGTTTGTAAATCCAGAATTCCCAGATCGTGTATGCAAGCTTAAGAGATCCATTTATGGATTAAAGCAAGCATCACGACAATGGAATAAAAGATTTGATAGTGAAATTAAGAAGTATGGATTCACTCAAAATCTTGATGAGCCATGTGTATATCACAAAGCTAGTGGGAGTAATGTAATTTTCCTTATATTATATGTCGATGACATATTGATCATGGGGAATGACATTCCAAGTTTACAAAAGGTTAAGGAATATCTTGGAAGTTGTTTTTCTATGAAAGATCTAGGGGAAGCTGCATTTATTCTGGGAATCAAGATATATAGAGATAGATCTCAGCGATTAATTGGATTAAGCCAAAGTGCTTACATTGATAAAATATTGAAGAGATTCAGTATGCAAAATTCCAAGAAAGGATATTTGCCGATGCAAGAGCAACATGGCTTGAGCAACAAAGTTTGTGCTTCAACACCCGAAGAGGTGCAACGCATGAAGAGAGTCCCTTATGCTTCGGCTGTGGGATCTATAATGTATGCGGTAAAAAGCACAAGGCCTGATGTTGCGTTTGCTCAGAATTTAACCAGTCGATATCAGCAGAACCCAGGTGAAAAACACTGGACTGCTGTTAAGAATATTCTTAAGTACCTTAGGGCTACTAAAGAGATGTTCTTAGTATATGGGGGTACTCCATCTGCAGAGCTTGATGTAACAGGTTACTGCGATGCTTCTTGGAAAGGTGATAAAGATGATACGAAGTCTCAGACGGGTTATGTCTTTGTCATTAATGGAGGAGCTGTTGATTGGAGGAGCAAAAAGCAGAGTGTACTGGCGATGTCTGCTACAGAAAGTGAGTATATAGCTGCTTCAGAAGCTGCAATGGAAGCTGTTTGGATTAGGAAGTTTGTTTCAGGGCTTGGGGTTATGCCTTCGATTCAGCGACCTATAAAAATGTATTGTGACAACTCAGCCGCAATTACATTTGCCAATGAACCTGGAATCATGAGAGGCACCAGACATTTCCCGATTAAGCACCACTATGTCAGAGAACAAGTTGAGATAGGTGAAATCGAAATGCTCAAAGTTCACACAGATGAAAACTTAGCTGATCAATTTACAAAGCCTTTACCTGGCACCAAGCTTTACAAGCATGCTGAAGGAATAGGACTTAAATTAGCTGATAGTTTCATGCCCATTTGTGATTAGTATTTGGATAAAGGATGTAATGTACAATTATTAATATTTACTGAAATAAAATATTGGTTATGTTTATTTATTCATTGTCTTATTAATAATATATCCTATATTTGCATGTTTAAGATCCGTGAATAATTTATTATTCTAAATAGTCCGTTGTCGATTAATGATATGGGAATATCATTAAACTAAGACAATTTTGAGTATTGGTTTAGGATATACTTGAAAGTATATTGATGCGTAGTCATACCAATTTCACATGATATTCAATGAATTGAGTATTGGACTTATCCCAACAATATGATTTAAATTTATTGTGAGAATCATATTTAATAGTTATCCTCAGACTTGAGATACCAGATAAGTGTCATGGATGTAGTGCATTTTGTGGAGCAATCTACCGCTTACCGTAATTGGAAGTCATAAGGGTTGTTTTCAGAATGTTGCAAAGTTCATGGGTTATTCTTGTAGTCAAGAGAGAATTCGCTCCTTCTGATTTGTTCAGAAGTTTAATACTGCTGGGCCCCTCGTAGGGTTGACAAAATGTTTGCGTGGCCACGCCCAAAGTCTATCTGGAATACGTTCAGATGTTTTGGTAATTTTGTTCAATCATAAAGAGACGAGAAACAGAATTTAATAAAGAACCTCACATCTTTATTAATGTAGTATTAGAGGCGAAAGGATAATAATAATGATGAATCATTAAAGGTTTTCCAGGAAACCTAGCTCAGGTCGAACTAGGGGCATTGGAGTGTTGCAAGACGCTAACCATTGTCATTTTACTATTAATAGATATACGAGTGGGAGCTGTTAAAAGTTACGTATAAATATTAATTAGTAAATGTCTAGTATCGAACCCGAGACCTCGGGATTGCACACTTTACAAACAAGAATAATGTAAATAAATATATATATGTTAAATGTATCGTATATATATATTTATAAACACTTAAGGGACTAAATAATCATTAATATTAAACGTAAGTATTAATTATTATTAAGGGATAAGAGAACGAGGACTAGAGTGTAACTTGGGAGTCAAGAAGGATCTAGAAACACCCCAAGGGTGCCTAGGCCGGTCGAAGCCCACACCATGGGTCGATCCACCCTTGCTTGTGCTCCAAGGAATCACCTAGTATATATACAAGGCCAAGGATTAGGGTTTCACATCTCTTGTGCACACACACAAAACCCTAAAGTTTTCTTCTCCTTGTTTCTTCTCTTGGTCGATCGATCCTCACTCCCATAAGGGTTTTAGGATTGAAATTTTCATAAGCAAATTAAGTGTTTTGTTTACTTGCATCAAACCTTTATTCGTTGGTAGTTTGTGTGTACAAGAACGAGGTAATTACTTACTTTAGTAATTATCAAGAGATCGATAAACAAAACGGTAAGGGGTTTATCATTGATCTAATTGTACAAGAATCAAGGTTTATTTGAAGTGCATCGGGTATGTTTTCTATTTATGTTTTAGTTAATCTTTATACGTGTTATTACTTGATCCTAGCTTCCGCAATATGTGTACTTTGATTGTCAAACTCTAACACAAACAACAAATTCATCAACGCCACACCCCTCAATCTATCCTCATCAAGAACACAGTTAACATCAGCACTCCCCTCACCAAGAACAATTACCACTTTACCACACCCTTTAAACGCAAACTCATCACTATACAATGACAACCCAACTTGCAAAACCCAAGTACCTTTTAAAACAAATCCCACCCGACAACTAAAAATCAGCAAAAAACGCAGACGGCCAAATGGAAAGATAAAAAATAAATGGATTGATATTGCCACCTCTAGTTTACAGCCTATAGAACAGCTTTATTAGAGCAAACTGAGTCATTAGTTTAGAACTGCTTTATTAGGTGTGTGAGCCCTACCCAACCCAACTCATTTCACCCTTCCTATAAAGTTACCCATTTTAGCCCGTTGTCTGACCCACCCCCTTTGCCAGGGCAATTATGGAATTGATCAGAAAGGCTGAAGGAGAACATAAAACAGGGAATATACCTGACCAAGTCTCAACAGGTGGCTGTCAGAGTAACGGAAGAACCGGTAAAGGGCTGCAAAACCAAGCAGTTTTTTGTTGAATCAGTAACATCAATGGGATTGTTACCTGATACATAAACAGTTGAAATGGAGAATTTAGCTCTAATATATGCAGATAAGCATGCAAAACCACATATTTATTTATTTATCGAGAGCAGCTGAATGTTACCATCAACAAGGAGAAGGACAAATGCTACCAATCAACAGTAAAGAGGACCCATAGATTCGCCATTGACGCAGACAACCTAATCATAACAGATAGGATTGAGCAACTGCATCTCAACATATTAAAACGTGATACATGCAAATAAAACACGATTTTTCAATAGACACTAAAGACCTCTATTATTTACTCTGTAAAACGTGAATCAGAAATGGTGGTAAACATGACATGACCTTTCATATAAATGGTAAGTGTAATACGCACCTCAAGCTCATCTGCTTTCGAATCCTTTAACCCCTTGCTATTCACACTTCACAGATGGCTGAAGTATTTTCCCATTTGAAATCATACATCTATTCATTGACAAGCATCAATAATCAACCAAGATATCAAAATAAAAAGGGTGATAAGAATCAAATTAATGAACCCACGGAGACACTTTACATACTTGATATACTGATTTTATGTGGAAAACGTTTTGAGGAAGTCATCTTTTGTCTCAGCAAGATTATCTGCAAAAACATTCTGCACAGAAGAAAATGAGATGGTCACCAGCATTGCGCTACTGCACACAAATAACAACCAACATGCAAAAGATGTGTAGGATGATCACCTGAAGAGAAGTTTTAAGATCCGTGACTCCTTTCCCGGTCTTTACCAGTGACATACAATATCAACCATTGAAAAGACACGAAGTCAGATTTATACGTAGAGAAATCAGTCATTAAAGAACCGGAAACACGATTCAAAAAAATATAGTCCACAATGTGTACTTACATCAGATGTGCTCTCAAAAGATATATCAGCACGATAGAAAGATTATGAATAATGACGATCCAGGATCTTTGACTATGCCCCCCAATAATATATGAGTAGCATATGCCACAAACCACTTATTAAATAACTTAAATATCGATAAGTTGGCTATAATGATATATGTAGGGGATAACAGTAATCAACGAACCCAACCGGATAGAATCAACGAATACAACCGGATAATATATGAATCTCTGAAAGGCGTGTAAACACTTTCAGATCGAATCAATTCGGTGGTTCTCCCGAATTATTCAATCGGATACAATCCAGAGATTGAGAACGTTTTGTATGCATGTGTTTGAGATTCTTATGAACCAGAGAAACTTGACCAAAAAAAAAACGTACTAAAATCTGTATATCGGATTAGGGCACAAACCAATTTTTATATAGTTTTCCAAGAGTTTCAAAGTTGTCAAAATTAGTCCCTTAATTTTTGAAAATTTAATTTTCTGAGGAACTTTTACCATAACAACTTAGACCCTGCCAGCCCGGACCCCGTCCCTAGGGGCTTCGGCCCTAGGATCATAATAGATTCAAATAGGTGTGCACTCCGCACCTCCAAGCCTAAATGATATCTTATTATGACTAAATTGGTCAAACAAGTTAATCCAATTACACTAAAATATCCAACATTCCTCCCCCATTTTAGTGCAATCCTTGATTAACTAAAACAAGTAATCTCAAACAATCAAACTTTTGCATAAATGAAATGTCGTGACGATTGAATTTCACATTAGTACATTACACATTCCATATATTCGAATACCAGGGTGTCGCTAAGGATTGAACCCTGGGAATTCATTTTGAATACACGAAGATAATGTACACAAAAATTTACATACATAGTAGTTCTATCTTGACACATGTTTTACTAGCCTATGTCCTTATCCTTCATAAGCATGTCAAAGCCAAGTCCTAGCTTCTTGAAGCGGCTAAACTTCATGCTCATATAGGTAGTTCCTTTCAATCATGCCCTGCTTGCACTTTTTCAAAAGAACTATTAAGAAGATAAACTTCAACCTCTTTATCTTGCAGGTCCAAACACATTCCTTGGGATATTATATCATGTGTTCCAATCTCTAAGTGTGAGCTTTCCACATTGAATTCAGCTTCTAACGTCGTATTAGAAGGGAATTGGGTGTCTCACCATTAGAGAATTTATTCGGACTTTTATTTCATCCCTATTCCGACTTCGTGCACTAAGTCTCTTGCAAACCACTTTGTCAAGTGGTAAGCTATTGATATCTTTTGCTATAACAAGCATTAAACATGGTAGCATTGACTTTAAAACATAATACCATATGTTTATTATCAAGTCATTTAACCATTATGATTCTCTAGAACAAGAAATCAACAAATTACAATGCCATAGTTGAATACGTTGCAACATTTTCCTTTGATCACAAGATACCACATTTATACCAAGTGTAAAATCAACACTTACTAATTCGTAATCTTCTTGATCAATTATCCAACTTGCATCGATTTATCCTTATATTACTCAAAGGATCTTGTTGTATTCTAAACCAACAGTCCTTGGTTTCTACCAAGTATTAAAATACTTGTTTACACCGTTCTTTCCTCATGAGTAATTATGAGACCACTAAATGTTTATTTGATTTTTCATGACATATATTTTTCATGTCAACTTAGACTACAAAGCAGGCAACAGGCTTTAAGCCAAACCATAGAGTAAATACCGTACCAATTACTCCATTAGTAGTCAATTAAACAACTCGAAAACCAAGTAGCCAAAACACACTTAATTCACATAGCAAATCAAGCATATTGTTAATCAAAACATTACATCCACACCAAGTGTAAAATACAAACACATAAGGATGCACATTTTATTGATCTCAAGATTCTACATTCACTTCAAGTGTGAAAAATCTGACCAATGTCTCCTTGACCACTGATCTAATTAAGTCGAATCACATATATAACCCCGTGATTGCAATTTTATTCATTCGTCACTATCTTAAATAAGAAGTGAGAATAGTCAACATTACATAGAATTCCATTACGCATATATACCGGAAATTCTGATAATCTACATTTGTGGTTACCATGTTGCACTCACGAGTTCACTCAATCAAATATGTTTCGATATTGTTTCAACATATCAAACAACAGTTACTCATCGTTTCATTGTTACCGGTAAAATCTAGAAATTATGCTTTCTAGTATTCCGCATGCATGCTTACAAAATAACGATGAACAAGTAACCCATATTTCTTTGATTGACATATATGAGATTAATCATTACACTCATGTTTCATTAAGAGATCTAATCCATGAACAAAGTAGTTCCAATTAGATTTTCAATTCTGTTATATAAATTAAAACATGGTTCTCAACCATTTACATAACCATGACTTTTAAATTTAAAATCATTATGAACACAGTGTCATGCAATTCATACAGAATGTATCACACTCATTTAAATTGCAAATTTAATATCAAGATAATGTTCTTGCATTCCACTCATTTAACAATTTCATATCATTCCAACATCTATGGAATGTGAATATCTCGATTCCAAAAAAGATATCCGTCATTGGCAATCCGCAAATGCCAAATATTGGTTCTACTAATTGGTGATTACAATTAAATATAGATTCCAAGTAAAAATGATTCACAAAGGGAATTTGTATCATACTGGAACTGCGCCACAAGTATATTTTCTATTTAAAACAAATAGTCACCATCCATGTCGATTAATATTAATTAAGAGAAGTCTGTATATGTTGATATACTATACGTGCACACAGCACACATTATTCGCATGGATATTGTTTTTGGATATCAAAAAAGCAAAGATAACCACCAAAACATATTTAATATTCAATTCTAACGAATTCATGCATGCTATATCATTTACGCTTCCTGATGACAATTATTATCATTCCACATATCTTAATTAATGTCAAGTATTATATTAAGATCATCATCAAAATCTCACATCATCATCAAAATCTCACGCACTAATATTATAGAACCATATACATAGTCATGCAAACTAAATAGATACTTATACCATGTTAATCATATCAACATAAGCATCATGCCATTTATATGCATATCAAGATCCAAAATAAAATATGGATAGAAAATTATGTACCAGTATGTATGGTTAGACCAAATCCCTTCCACCTTTTGCATCGGTTACCAAGATATCAATTCAAACTCTTTATGTCATCACCCAATATCCTTTGTCTTGATTAGACTCTCTAACTTCATTGAATTTGAGTGTCATGTCTTTAACAGATTCTAAAATCTCTATTACACAGATTCACCAATCGTGATTATCACAAAAAAAATATTGTATCATTCCTTCAGAAAATTAGGGTTCGTCATCTTCAATAATTGATTCGATCTTTGTAGGGGATAACAGTAATCAACGAACCCAACCGGATAGAATCAACGAATACAACCGGATAATATATGAATCTCTGAAAGGCGTGTAAACACTTTCAGATCGAATCAATTCGGTGGTTCTCCCGAATTATTCAATCGGATACAATCCAGAGATTGAGAACGTTTTGTATGCATGTGTTTGAGATTCTTATGAACCAGAGAAACTTGACCAAAAAAAAAACGTACTAAAATCTGTATATCGGATTAGGGCACAAACCAATTTTTATATAGTTTTCCAAGAGTTTCAAAGTTGTCAAAATTAGTCCCTTAATTTTTGAAAATTTAATTTTCTGAGGAACTTTTACCATAACAACTTAGACCCTGCCAGCCCGGACCCCGTCCCTAGGGGCTTCGGCCCTAGGATCATAATAGATTCAAATAGGTGTGCACTCCGCACCTCCAAGCCTAAATGATATCTTATTATGACTAAATTGGTCAAACAAGTTAATCCAATTACACTAAAATATCCAACAATATATACCTTTAAGCCTTGGTAGCCGTATATTTTTCCATTTTCTTCAGAAAAGGTACTTGGGTCAACAGGGTCAATGGGCAAGCTTTTCAGAGATCCCTCTTCCTCTTCTTTAGAGACTGAAATTTAATATACGAAGACATCATCAGGGCTAACACACGCTCACAGACAGAGTTACAAGCTACGAAATCCACTTAAAAACAAGATAAACAAAAATATACAAAGAATAAACACATCTTTAGACTCTAAGCAACTAGCCAAACATACCAATATTCATTTATACCTCCATATGTATATACATCATGATAAACAAACTTCTATTATTTGAGAACAACAACTCTAATTAAAACGTTGAACATCAAAAAAGTGTATCAATGCACCAACTCCAAATTGATAATTGCCACAAAATTATATTAAAAGGGGTGGTTGTGGATTGCAAATTTTCAGCTTATGCTCTATAAGCACTTCAATCAAAATAAGCACCTACCAATGTGATTATTGCATAAGCTCATAGCAACCCAGACACTTAAAGAGATGTATTTTTCACTTTTAACAACACAATATGCATTCCCAAACACCCTATAACCAAATCCAACTTTATATCAACTCTAAAAAGTAAAATTTCGTTAAATTTAAGTATCTTCTTAGTCCTAATATTATCAAAACCTCAAATACCAAATTCACATTTTGAAAGACTACTAACTATTCCAACTTGGACAATAATTTACAACACATCCAAACAGTCTGTATAGTATTATCCGAAACAATAACTGGTTTTATAGTTGGTAATGATAATTATGTAATTTTACATCTAATCTATAAAGCCCAGATTTGGTGACTTTTTTTTTTTTTTTTTTTTTTTTTTTTTTTTTTTTTTTGAGCATCAAGATTAATACTCACACTTCAAAATATCGCCTCATTAATAACCAAGGTTGCAAAAAAAACGTTAGGTGCTAGTCGGTCGGTCGGCCACCGCCTAGCGCCTGGGGATTGACTTTTTCTATATAAAAAAATTAAAATTAAATGTATGTTAATAAATTTAATTATATTTTAACATAAAACACTAAGCTTCACATAATTGATGTTATTGTAATGCATTATTTATTGTTGTTAACATCTCATGTTCTTATTTATTTCACTAAAACTAAAACACACATGTTGACAACAACTCAATTGAACAAACACATAATGACATGATGTCAAACCCACAAGCAAAATCAAACACAAAAAGGGAATTTATTACTCATTTTGCATATTAATTATGTGTGTGACTAACTTATGTGACAAAATCCACATACGAAGAAAAACCCAAAACCTCAAAACCCACATTCCCACACATGAACAAAACACCAAAAAACAATAATCTAAACTGAAAATACGAAATCTAAACCTCCACATATTAAGTCCGGATGTATGTGATTTCGGAAAACAAATAGCGGTATCAATTAAAATAATAGCGTGCCTTCAAATCTTCTATAATGCGTGTTTTAATTGTAATTGTTGTGTTCTTATCATCAAGAATAGTTCCAATTGTAGATTCATATACGTATTTGGTCAGAGTGTATGAAAAGAGGGGTTAGTTGGATAACCCCTAATTTGAATTTTTTTAGTGTTGACCGCCTAGCCCGATTTGACCTGCCTAGACCGCCTAGCCCGATTTGACCCACCTAGGCGAGATGTTGACCGCCTTTTGACCAAAACGCCTTATTCGTCCGCAAGCTTCAAATCGCTACGGTAAGTGACCGCTTAGCGCCTAGGCCGCTTTTTACAACATTGTTCATAACACAAAACAACTAAGTCATTTGGGCCCCCATCCACCCAATATAAAGCACACACACTCGCATAGCCAACGGATATTTTCAAAGTTTTAGTGAGTATTTGTCATAAATTTTGTAGTGATGTCTGTATCTTATTATCCTACTAGTCTACTACTGTACAAATCTATGTATGAGAGTTTCACATGAAGTTTGTCACTCACTATGTGACTTGTTGGTATTGGTGTCGTGTGCAATTACCAAGTCTTATTCTAGGATTAGGATTCATCCTAATCTCATAACTTGGAAAACAAGTCAAAGAATATGTCTCTCTTCTCCTCTCCCGAAAACCGGTCGAACTATAAATGTTACGCAAAATACTCTAAAAAACCGATTCTCTTTGGTGACTTTGGCGACACCCTAAAATCCCTAACACTTTGATCGATCCTTCCTCTACCACTTGAACTCTTGCGTTTATTGCATCATTCTGATCTTCCTTGATTGTCTGGTGCATAGATATCATCTGTTTTTGTGGCTTAGCTATCGAAGTTTAGGGTTTTTAGTCGATTTTTCTTATTCAAACCGATCTAAGGGTTGATTCGATTCTGATCTATTCTTTTGTCCTTAAGCCGGTTACTATCCATCTCATCCTCTTTTTAATCGATTATAATACTAATTATTGGTTGGATGAATATGGATGTTGGTTAGTTTTTGTGTGCTTCATGTGAAAACCCTAAGCGATTAGGGTTTTATTTTTCTGCTCTGGTTTTGCTTGATGCTGGTTATTCTTGTTCGTGTGTTTGGTTTGTTCAACTGGTTGTGAGAGATGAATAGGGGTTTTCTGAGTTCTAAGAGTGCTAATAAGTATACGGCTGCTAGGAAGGGTGGGGAGGGTGAGAGTACTGATCTGAATAAGGGTGCTGATGTGATGTTGAAGGCAGATTCCTTGGATTCGGGTGGAGTGGGTGACATTGACATGATGAAAAAGGGTAGTGGTTCAGCTGATGTTGTTGATTGTGATGTACGTGAACATGTGCCTGAACTAGTGAAGCCAGTTTCACTTGATGCGTATGCTAATGTTACAATGGATGATGGGGAGCAGCCTCATTTTACAAATGATTCTAATTCGTCTTCACAAGGCTCTCAACAGCCTATTGTGGAACAATTGCTAATGCGAATAAGAATTTTGATGAAGCCATGAATAATATTCAACGTGAGATTGTTGCTAATAAGGCTTCCTCTTCTAGTGGTATTGGGCAAACTTCTAATTCGACAGCTTCTGGTCCTGATGCTTCTAAGGATGCTAATACTAGTGGTACTGGAGTGAAGTCGGTTTCTTACGCGGGTGCTACTTCTAATGAACCTCTGAAACACGTGTCTAGTTTTCGGAGGTTGGAATGTAGCAAAAAGAAGGATGATGTTGACCTTTCAGTTCCATTGAAAGTAGTGGAAGAGGTAAACACGAGGTTTGAGAATACTCTCTATGGTTATTTCCTTGGCCAACGCCTTGCTTTTCCTGTTGTTGATTACTATGTCCGCAATGCATGGGCTAAGTTTGGTGTTCAAAAGGTAATAATGAATGCAAAGGGTTTCTTCTTCTTTAAGTTCAATTAGAAATGTTCCTATTATTCTTAAACCATGGACTTTGAACACTAATCTACTTAAATAGGATCTGACTAACATCCCTGTTTGGGTTAAATTCCATGATGTTCCCCTTGCTATGTTTTCTGATGATGGCCTCAGTCTTCTTGCCACACTGATTGGTACGCCCAAAAGGTTAGATGCTTTTACAAGCCAAATGTGCAAGGAATCGTGGGGCTGTAGTAGTTTTGCTAGATGCATGATAGAAGTGAAGTCGGATGAGGTGTTGCGGGACAGACTCACTGTTGAGATACCGTTACTTGATGGTTCAGGTTCGACTATTGAGAAGATAAGGGTTGAATATGAGTGGCAACCACCTCGTTGTGACAAGTGTAAGATATTTGGTTATACTCTGACTGAATGTCCTAAGGTTGTTATACCTCCTGTTCAGCCTACTAAGCCTATTAATGATAGTTTCAAGACTGTCAATAACAGGAAGAAAGGAAAACAAGGTGGTTCTACAATTCCGGGTAAAGGAGGGTTTACTAAACCTGTTGTGGGTAAGCAGTTTCAGTATCAACCCAAAAAGACTCCTCTTGAACCCAAGAATGTTGGTGGCAATAAGAAGAAGACTCCTGATGTGGCTAGTTCTAGTAGAACAACGATCTCTACATCTAACCAGTTTGATGCTCTTAATATGGATGATACGGATACGTTTGGTATACCTACTTATGACACCAACATGGATGTGGATGCTGGCCGTACAATGGAAGTTAATGAGGATGAGTCGGTTAAGACTGGTACTATATCACAAGAACCGCTTGTGAGTGATTTAATGGGAACTAAGGAGGTTGGTTCTACTCCTATAGTTGAGAAAATTAGTAAGCTTGAAAAGCTACTTATCGATGGGAAAGCTACCCTTGTGGATGATGAAGGTTTTCCTATTCCGTCTGCCTCTGTCACTAAGAGGGCTAACCCATTCTCTAAGGTGGGTGATGTTGTGGTAACTGATAGTGATGCGGAGGAGGTTCTTAACACGTTTGACGAATCAGCAAATCTTTTTGGTGAAGGTCATGAGCGTGAAGATGAGTTGGATGACTATGATGATTACTCGAAGCAAATTTATGATCTTCCAAGGGAATTGGATGCTCTTAATGCCATTTATGGCTTTAATCTCCGAGGTCGTAGGAAGTAGTTTATATTTTTGTCCGAGTCTTTAAATGGTTTTGTTTTCTTGTCTAGAAAATAGGAAGTATCCTGTTATGTAAGTCTTTTGCCTATGTAACGGGCTGAGATATGGGAATCACTCATATCCATTGTACTTAAATGTTTTTTGGAGTAATATATTTACCGGGTCATTGACCTTTTACCCAAAAAAAAGAAAACCGGTCGAACAAATACCCTGTGTTTCGGTTTGGTTTTTCTAAGTTTGACAAAGGGTTGTGCTAGACAAGATCATGACGTATAAATAACTAACATTCAGATGATACACAGTGACGTGTAGTGTGGATATCTATAAAGGCAATCTCCTTTGCTTGCTCTAAGAGGTTCGTGGGTTTCAAGGGTGAAATCAAGAGTTCGTTTTTAGCTCTATTAAATGTGAAGATCACACATTAAGAGGTAATAATAATTGCTCTAAGGGTTTCGTGGGTTTCATTGGTGACATTTTCCGCTGCTCTTAAATGTTTTTTATATGATCTAGATATACAATCACCAACAGTTTTTGGCGAAGCAAAATGTTTATATTTGATGGGTCACAACATTGGAATTAAGACGCCCCAAACAACATTTTCACGACAGCCAAATCATATGTCCATGTGAGCAATACAAAATATATATGTCATCAAAAATTGACGAGTAACTTTCTTTTATATTTTTTTTCAAATTAAACTTAAATTCAAATCTTACTTGAACTCACCTATAAAGTAAGTAAACTACTCTCTATTTGTAATGTAACTTTAGTAAAAATGAATAGTGAACTTTTTCATAAAACACGATTAATATTCAACAATTAACCTTACTTGCCCAAGAGACCAATCCTTCTTCACTATAAAGTTTCAAACAGTAAAAAAATAAAAATTAAAAAAAACATGAAAAAAAAATCAATTAAATCCTCCAAAATTTCCCCCCTAAGAAAACCCAAAAATTTCATAAAATCCCAAAACCAATTCAATTTCCCTCCACTTTTCCCCAAAATCAAAACCCTAACCCAAACCTTTCAATCCTGCTACTTACCTTCTAAGTTTAGTGGCATGAAACGTTATTAGTAGCCATAGCAAAGTTTTTGTTCGACTATATTGATCGAGAAATTGACTGCTCGAAAGAATAATGTTATAGCGCAGGTTTTTCGTCTTTAGGTTGACTACCTCTTAAAACTTGATAGCATGATCACATAATTAACATGTTTGAGAAAACATCCACATTCGGAAAGAAAAAAAGGCCAACATAGGAGTGTTTTTTTTCCGACTACATTTAGTAGTCATCATTTGAGATTTATTCCATAGGTTTTTTCGTCTTTAGAATTAGAGCTTTCTATGCCATGGATGATTTAGGACATCATGCATCTTACCTTTATGTTTCCGCTACCAAGGATTGGAAAACAAATATAAACGCAACACTTTTTTACTTTACAATTTTCTACAAATGTTTGGAATTTTGTGCATTGTTAGTCCATCGTGACATGCAAATGAGATGTTTCATTATTATGTTATCGGTTTTTCAAGGGGTTTTTTTTTTTTTTTAAGTTTTCTTATTGCGCAGACACAACTTTTTAAAAATACTCGTAGATTTGACGGATCTTTAAGTTTAATTAATAAAACACAGTATTGAGGTCAAACAAAAAAAAATGCAATATGAAACTCACAACTTAGGATGTCAAATAAAAAAAATATTGAATTTATCATAACTTTTTTGTATGTGGATTGTTAGGTCGATGATTAGGGCAAAACACACCTAAAAACATAAATATGGGACCATGAGTTTTGCAAGTTGCTCTAAGACGCTTGCTCGAAATTTATGATGCGACTCTTGCGTGTAACGTGTGTCAATGCTGTTATACAGTAGTAATATGATTACCCCGGAAAAATCCCTTACATTCGATAATTGGGACTTTCTATCTTTATGTGCTCCATAAATCTTATGGAGATCTTAAGAAACTTGATAATCTCCTTAAGCAAATAGTATACGAAGACATCATCAGGGCTAAGACAAGCTCACAGACAGAGTTACAAACTAGTTACAAACTACGAAATCCACTTAAAAACAAGATAAACAAAAACATACACATAATAAACACGTCTTTAGCCACTAAGCAACTAGCCAAACATACCAATAGTCATTTATACCTCTACACATATATACATCATGATACACAAACTTCTATTATTCGAGAACATCAACTCTAATTAAAACCTTGAACATCAAAAAAGTGTATCAACGCGCAACTCCAAATTGATAATTGCCACAAAATTATATTAGAAGGGATGGTTGTGGATTGCAAATATTCAGCTTATGCTCTATAAGCACTTCAAAATAAGCACCTACCAATGTGATAATTGCATAAGCTCATAGCAATCCAAACACTTAAAATATGTATTTTTCACTTTTAACACCACAATATGCATACCCAAACACTCTCGAATCAAACCTAACTTTATATCAACTCTAAAAAGTAAAGTTTCTTTAAATTTAAGTATCTTCTTAGTCCTAATATATCAAAACCTCAAATACCAAATTTACATTTTGAAAGACTACTAACTATTCCAACTTTGACAATAAGTTACAGCACATCCAAACACTCTCTATAGCAATGTTTTGAAAACCGGGTTTGAAATCGACCCGGTCAAGTCACCGGGCACCGGGTCAACCGGTTCGACTGCCGGGTCAAGCCGGTTTTTATTAAAATTAATGGAAAAAACCCAAACCCGGACGGGTTTCAAGACCCGGGTTGACCCGGGTCACTCAAAACCCGACGGGTCTAACCGGTTAACCCGGTTTTAAAAACCCGGGTTTTTTTACCCGGGTACCGGTCCGACCGGTTGAACCGGCCGGGTCGACCCTAATTTCAAAACATTGCTCTATGGTATTAACATGCAATTCGAAACAATTACTGGTTTTATAGTTGGTAATGATAATTATGTAATTTTACATCTACTATATAAAGTCATTTTCCTCCGGATTCAACCAACTTAGACCTATAATTCTACCGTCAAATGAACATCTAATTTTCTTACTAATTCAACTATTAATAAGCACATAAATCAGGTGTAAACAACATAACTGGTAATAATTAAGCACATAAAGTTTTCTTACTAAAATTCAACTTTTAATAAGCACATATATAGCTGTAAACAACATAAGTATCTAATCAGCAGAAATTTTAAAATAATAAGTAAACAACACATAATCAGTTGTATTATACCTAATTTGATAATGGCGACGACGATTGAAGACGGTTATGGTGACGATGGTGCCGGAGTTAGGGTTTCGGTGGTGGTTGATAACGACGGTGGAGATGATTAGGTTGACGACAGAGTTAGGGTTTCGATTGGCGGTGGTGGTGGTGGTCGATAATGATTAACGGTGGTGGAGCGATTAGAAGAAGAGAGGGACAAATTTTACTCTTATATTTTATTTCTACTTTTATCGATATTACTCCATTCTCAATATAATTGTCCATATTCCCAATTCTTAGTAAAAACTAGAGAATATATTAGGGGAATATTCTCTTTGAGTGGTTGAGATTTATAGAGGTCCCATTTTTATTAAACTTAGTGCTTTCTCACTCATGATAATAATTTTGAGACGGAGAGAGTACTTTTTATATTTAAGTAGTTGAATAGTTATATTATAAATACTAGACGAGTACCCGTGCATATCAATGAGATTTTATAGAGATATAGTTTATTGATAAAAAAAAGTTTATAGGTTATAAACGAAAAATAATAAAAGTTTGAAGATTTGGGAATTAAACGTAATGTTTTGAAACCCGGTTCGACCCAAGTGGTTCAACCGGTTGAACCGTTCTGGTAGAAAAATGGGTCAATTTAAACCGGGTCAACTTGCTAGGTTGGATCGAAAATGGGTCAAATTAGACCGGGTCAACCCGTTGAGTTTGAAGCGTCCTGGGTCAACCCGGTTTATGTTTTAATTGGTTGTATTTAATTTGGGAGACATGTTTTTAATTTGTTGTACAATGTGAATAAATCATTGTACTTTTGAACCAGGTCAACTTGCTAGGTTAGGTCGAAAACGGGTCAAATTAGACTGGGTCAACCCGCCGAGTTTGAAGCGTCCCGGGTCAACCCGGTTTGTGTTTTAATAGGTTGTATTTAATTTGGGAGATATGTTTTAATTGGTTGTACAATGTGAATAAATCATTGTACTTTTATGTAATCGGATGTTTTAATAAAAGTATTAATTACATTGTTTTAAGTCAGACTTACCGAAATTAAGTTTTCAACATTTCAACATTTCACAAACCTTGATTATTCCACTTTTCACTTTTGACCATTTTTACATTATAGATAGTAAAGATAGTGAATGAATTGCTAATCCAAACTCTCTCACAATTTTGTACCCGCTTAGACGCTTAGTAAATTCGTTACACATCACTCCGAACATACATATATGTTCGTTGTATGTATTCGTTCGGGTTTCTCATAACTTTCATGTGACATCATTATTCCCGCATATATAAAGGCCCTCACAATTTTTTACCCGTCAAACACTTCTCCCAAAAGTTGTAATTTTGAAAAATCAAGTTTGTATTGATTCAAATAAATGTTAAAGTCGTAAAAATTTGGATAAAAATAAACCCATTAAAAATGTAAAAACTAAAACTCATAAAAATATATCAAAATAGATGTTAAATTAAAGAACACAAAATTTTAAAAAAATATGATAAAATTAGATCATTAAAAAAATAAATAGATAAAAAGATTTTTCAATTTGAAAATGAAAATTATTTTTTAGTTGAGAAGTAACACATGGTACTCTATAAATTTTTGATAGAACCCATAAGTTAAATGCTTTATATATTTAACGAGCATGGGAGCCCGCGCGTTGCCGCGGGAGTGTTGTGGTTGATAGATTATGTGATTTCGGTTTTATAATGTATGTTTTCAATTTTTTATTTATTTATTTTTTAATTTTATTATTATTTTTTAGTTGAGTAGTTGATGTGGTTTTCGCAATATTATTTTTTGTTATATTCGTTCATATTTGAAAGCTTTTGTAAAGTTGCTTATGGTTATCAAGCAATCTGCTAAAAAAATGTATAATTCTTTAGACTTTTACTCAAAAAAATGGACTGCTATTGATGAAAGCATAATTTATTTTGTTTGGTAATTTTTCAGATCAAGCAACAGTTAGTGCCTTGAAAAACATAACCGAATGATACTATCTTGTCTACATTTAACGTTAAAAGCTTCCAATATACATGTACTATTACAAAAACAAACTCCATCAATAAGTGGCTCATTGTAGCTGTTTATGTCGCCTCTTGGTTATCTAGAATCCAAGTCATTTGCCCAAAAGGGCCTAGATCTTTTTTCCTTTGTAATGGTGCTTGGTGCATCTCATCCTATTTTCCCCTAGTCTTGCATTACAAACTTGTATTCTCCAATCCAACATCAGCACCTACACACCAGTAGAGACCCTCTCATTAGCTAATGTGTCATCAAGATGACACGAAGTATTATCAATCATAGAATCTCATCTACTGGAAAACAACACCTTCACATATTTTATACGTTCCAAATATATGCATTTATAATGAATGCTATAATTGTCTTATGAGATTTATTAATACAAAAACAACAATGAGATTATTATTATTAAGGAGATTTGCGATAGAGATATATGCATCGTCTTTGTATCATTTTCAACTTGTAAAGGAAATTTTATGAGGTCAAAAGAAAACGCTCCTACATAGTCAAGTTACCATACTCAGTCTATGTCTGTCAATTGTCGTCTAGTTAAACCGCCTAAAGTATTTAAACAAATATTCGATTTTATTGTTGAAATGACTAACTTTGATCCGACTGAATTCAATTTCTATTCAAGTATCAGTTTTGACCCATTTGCATGACGTGCCCAATTTCGCCATTATCAAAGTTAATTTTTGTTGTCACTTAGAACGTCACTGTGGGTAGAAAACATAAGCAAGATAGAAAATTAGTTCAAGGATCCAGCAAGTTTAGTCTGCGTACGTAATGCCGTATGTAATGGCTTCTTAACAGTGGGATCGATCCTACTGTCTACCCTTCTTTTTTTCTTGCTGCTATTCATCTCTTAACTCATCCAAAATCAACTACAGATCTAAACAGTAAGAGCTCAATCATCTTCTTAATTCCTATAGTATTCTAATGCAAACACACCTTATTATATCTATACTAACCTGATATATATGTCAAATCTGCAGATTGGTCTTGCGTTAACCTGGAGAACCACCGCTAACCACTTGACCAAACACCATCTGTTAGGGAGTTAGTGGCCCAATCATATCGGGACGTCTATACTCACGCGTGCAGATGCTTTTACATTCTTTCATAACACATTGTGAGCTCTGTGTGTGAAGCTTGATGCTTATTAAGCTACCAACCATCTGTTAACACACGTAATGAGATATCAGAAACTTTCGCCAAAAATGAATCAGAAATAAGGCAACCATCTGAAATAACATGTATGAAAAGTGAAAATATTCATATTTGTAGATATCTTTTTGCAGCCAAAGCAAATTGGAGTGCTATTGCCTGTTCAATGGGACAACGATGTTATATTTACGCCTTATCAGGCCTGCCAGCCCAAACAATAGGAGAACAAATTTTGACCCGTTTGACCCGGTAGTTGAAAATCATAGACAAACATAAACATATACAAAAGGGCTATTCTATAATGTATATAAAAACCTTATTACTGCCAATTCCCCGATGTTGGAACTTGGAAGTAGTGGCTAGTTGGCAGCAACTTCTACTCATGCTAGTAAGGGTTGTACAACACCACATTAATGCTAGTAAGGGTTGGAGTGATATTAAGAGAAGAGAAGTTTTTATGAGCGACTGATATTTATTAAACGCTAAATAATGGTTTTATCCCTAAACTTTTAAAGTTGGTTTAATCAATTAACTTCTTTTGTTTTAAATTTTAATTTAACTATGTCTATCCCTAACTGAAACCTATTTAGTTTCACGACAGTTTGAGGTCGTGTTTTGTGTCGTGTCTAGAATTGCTGCTCCTAGTTACAAATTTTCCCCGTTTTGAGATTAAGTGAACCGGTTGGTTTCATTCGGGCGTTGTTTTTTAAACACCCATAGTCATGAACTAGTATTCTTTAATCGAACCACTAAGATGTAAATTTAGTAAAAAAGCCCCTTGCCAGTTAAAGGTCTACTAAATTGTCAGATAAAGTTAAACATTACCCAAAAAAGTTAATTAGTTAATCTATATGTTAACTCAAAATAATGAGAATGTTCTTGAGAAATTGATTATTTTCATCCCTAAAACTAATACCTAAAAATACATCTAACCAAAAGATAAAGATATGTGACAAGATTGAAAATGGAGATTAAGAAGATAATACATATGCAGTGTTTCAAATGATGAATGAAGTGGGAATTAGTTGAAGCATATTAGTTTTTTTTTTTTTTTTTTTTTTTTTTTTTTTTTTTTGGAAAAGCATATTAATTAGTTATATCTCATTATATTACTTAATAATTTTAAGCTATTACTCTCTCAGTTTTAAAATAATTATCACCAAACAAAAAATAAACAATTTAAGAAAAGTGGAACGACCATTATATTTTTCAACCAATCGAATACTTATCATTTTTATCCACTTAGATCATTTTTGATCGGTTAAAATGAAAAGTGGATAATTATTTTGGGACATCCCAAAATAAAAAGTAGGACTATGATTTTGAGACAGAAGAAGTACTTTTTATTGGATATGCTTTCGTTGCAGGTTCTATAAATGTATGAAATGGAATCGAGTTTGTGTACGCAATTTTTATTGTATTTATTTAGTTAGTTGGCTTAGTTTTAATAGGGGGAGAACAAATTTTACTTTTAGTTTATATATATATATATATATATATATATATATATATATATATATATATATATATATATATATATATATATATATATATATATATATATATATATATATATATATAGCAAGAGTTCTTGGGATCAAACATAACAAACTACATCTAAATTACAAGGTTTTTATGTAAGAAATTAAAAAAAAAAAAAAAAACAGTTGTGAGTGGACTAAGATAATAATATATCATTTTCTCATAACTTAAGCAGTTTATCATGCAACCAAAAATATTTTTGCTATTGTAAAGTAATTTTCATCGAAAATAAATACTAATAGAGCAACATTGTTCATCAAACCTTCAATTACAGGGTACCCGCTGCCACAGTCGCCGCAACGCACTACGAATATAATACCTGTGGTTTTTCCAATTTGGGAGTAACCATTTTTGTCAGTATCATCTCTATGAAGACAAGTATTTAACAATAATCATATTTATAAGACCGAGTGTTACGGAAGATGGTGCAGACCACCTAACGAACATCATCGCGAGCCAAGCCCATGACGGCCAAACACCGGCGCTCGCCAAGGTCACTTTTTTGTAACGATTTTTTTTCTATGTGTGAGGTATATTGTGGGGTATTTTTATGTGTTTGGTTTTGTGCTCGCTACTATTTCTTTAAAGGTGAAGGTAATAAAGTAGTAGTGGATTATGAATTAACTTATGACTTGTTTTATGACAATTGGTTTGATATGTTTCATGCCTCTGATTTTGGGATCTTTTTTTTTTTTTTTTTTTTTTTTTGAGAAGTTTACTCAACTATAAACATCAGATAATTTTGTTTGTATGATTTGTGCATAGTGCATACCTCATTCTCAGTAAGCAAAACAAATGATGTTATTAAACAGCACTAGCATAACACACTTGGCTGGCTTATTAGCTTTTATTGGCCCAGTTAATTATTTTCTCCATATGAAATAGTATAACCTGTTAACCTGTGTTACCACAGGCATTATACCAAATTACATTCTGCAACTTTAGTGATCATACTTGTAACAAAAATAAATTATAGGTACCACTTACCTACAAACAATAATACGTAATACATTTAGAGTTTAACTTTTCTCTTCACATTATATTCTCGAGTTTTTATTTGGAGAGGAAAGAAGAGAAGTGGAGAGGAAATTAAAAAAGAATTATGTTCCAGAGTCTTTTTTATTATTTTTTTATTTTTTATTTTTTTGAAGAGAAGAGAAGGGCGAGGAAATGAAGCTAAATTCCAACTCCTAACTTTCCTCTCAAAGTGAGAAGATTTTGAGAGAAGATGATTTTTAAACTGAATTTATTTCCATTTTTCTTTTCATCTTTTCTTACTTGGAAACACAAAATCAAAGAACATTTTTTGTTCCTCTCCTCTTCTTTACTCTATTTACTTCTCTTATTTCCGTTTTACACTCGAAAAGAAGGCGTAGAACTCAAAAGTGGTGATTTTTAAAAAGTTACTTTTTAGCCTTTGAGGCATTACTGTATATGATTGTTTTGAGCAATGCTTAAAAAGATTTACAAAATCATGCTCAAGTTAGTTAGCCCAGTAATAATAAATTGGTCCACTAATATGTTGGTTTACTTTAGAGATCCATCAACACAAACGAGATAACTTGCTAATAAACTCAAGTACGTTGATAGCCCAACAATTGTCTGAGCTGTTTGGTATAGTAGGTGTCATTTGAAAAAACAAAAAAAAAAAAAAAAAAAAAAAAAAAAAAATCATTTGAAATGAAGGAATAGTTTTATACCCTACAACAATTTTCTGTTTCGATGGTTACAATATATAAGTGGACCATGACCATAAAAAAAGTTAAGCAAAAATTACCTGATACCCACTTGGGTATTTGTTTTATAAAAAGAGGACTACCTCTTTGGATTATGAATAAAATAACGAATAATTAGCTCTTTCAGAATTCCTCTAAATTACCTGATACCCACTTGGGTATTTGTTTTATAGAAAAGAGGGAACGTGATCCATCATGTAACATTATACTAGTCACCAAGAAATGTCAAGCGGGTTCTTTAAAGACTACCATTTACTCTCATGTATCATTCAATGCCTGTAAATTAGGTTGTCATGGTTGACCGATTTATTGCTTTTAGAGTGTTTGCAACGGCTTCGTAAACGAGTACCCAATTTATTCTTAGTTTGGTACCAAAGAGTCTAATTCCACAAATTGGGTACTCGTTTACGAAGCCATTGCCACCCGAGCATTGAACAGCCTGCTGCAAGGTTAATGTTTTGTAAGTAACATGTTTTCATATTAACGTGCATTGTAATTTCCATGATTGTATTTCCTGTCTTTGTGTGGCTCGATCAATGGTTACGAGTTTGATTTGTAATCAATTGGTGGCAAGTTCGAGGCATGATATGTAAAGGGGAAAAGCACACATCTTAGGTATTCTAAACAAAAATATCTCCATGGCTTTTGTCAGCATATATCACTGATGAAGGAACTAAACTTTCTCCTAATTAGTACATGAATCAAGACCTCCATATTATACAAAAACTATCCTACAATTTTGGTGAGTCAATTGTATGAAATGAAAAGGATCGGCATTGATATATCACGGATGTCTAAACTCTTACAATACTTTTGCCAGCCCAAATATTATATGTCACATAAACATAGATATAAAAAGTGATTCTAAACATAGATGAGATGAACCTTAATTAGCTTCAAACAGAATTTTTATAATCATCCAGAGCAGCAAATAGACTAAATATGGCAGATGGTTTTTTTACAGTGGCCTAAACTCGAGGCCACATACAATGAGGCCAGACATAGTTCCTTCATGGCTTGTAAATTTCATATTCATAGAAAGAGAGTCATCCTTGAATTCATGAGTTGAGTTAAACTTCCACACTTGAATCTCCATCCATCCATCTTCTCTTTGTTTTGGAACCCGAGTGATACCATTTATGTTCAATGGGCTTGGAATTATAAAATAAACAAATTCAGCCTCACTGTTTTCTTTGTGGAGTATGTCTCGTACTTCTACAGGACAATGCAGCCCCTCGCATTTTTCTGAAAGCTTGAATACTAGGTAACACACGTATTCTGTATCTAGTGACAACATTTGACTTTTGATTGTGCAATTGAGATGAAATACTTGTTTTGGTAAAAGCTCAATCACCTCTTGAAATCTGCGCATACGATGGATTAAGGACGAAGCTAGTATATATAGACAGGAAACTAAATCCAAGAAGTTAAAATTTTGTCAGCCATTTATTCACGAATCTTTAACTGTTAACCATAAAACAAAAAACATTAAGCTAGAAATCTAGTTTTTTGTGTGACATCTACATATTTGGATTTGCAATCAATATATGTTTAGCGATTAAAGGTAGGGCCGTCAACCCATGTGGGGTTCGGGTTGGTGGGTCAGGATACCCCAACCCGAACATGGCCTGTTTAAATAATTGGGCCAGACTTGTAACTTCTTTAAATATATTTTCTGAACACGATTCATTTAATCTGGCTTATCTAACTGGGTTGCGGATTTGCGAGTTACATGGGTTAAATAGGTTAAATGTGTTGGCAAGTCGACCTGTTTATCCCACCCAACCCGAACATCAGGAATTGCCGCCCCTAGTTAAAGGAAACTGTAAAAAATTTAGCTATAATATAAGCAACGAACCTGGACTGGGCTGATGGTTTTGAAGTAAAAAGATCAACATTAGAGAATTTGTATAAAGCTGCCTTTCCCGAAAGCACAAGAAATTTCTTTTCGTCGACTTTGCCCAACCAGAACAACTCGCCGTAGTTTCTGCATATCTTGAATATTTCTTCAAAGTTAGTTGGAAGTTGCTGCACCTGATCCGCATTGAAGTTTGATTTCAAGACTTGTTGGACTTCCTTCAATTTTTCGGTGTCTTCATGTTTCACCTGTGTACAAACGATGTTAAATATGCAACATAGAACATGGGTTAACTTTAATTTTTTGGCATGCATCCGACCTTTATGTATAATATAATCAAAATATTATATAATGGAACCAGGGTATATAATTTCAAACTTACTTTGTCAATTGCTCGAAATTCAATGCCTTCAACATAAACCGCACTTTCTCCACAATAGTGTGATGAAAAGCTCTCAAGTAGAAACTCAAAAACAACATGTTCGTTCTGATTCAAGAATTGGTACAACTCAATCATCATCCAGTCCTTGTCTCTCCATGTTGCGAAATATGCATGTAGACTTTCAAGTCCCTTTCTATACTTTAGGTTAACACACATCGGTTTACTAGAAAATATTCTTGAATCACAAAGTCTGAAGACTAAATAAACCCCATAAACAACATTAGGAGATAAAAATTGAGCTCTTGTCTTGATTTCGATGTTCAAGTTCGAAATATCTAACATCTCGACCACTGTCCCAAACCTGCAAATATTATAAATATTCAAGTCTAAATCAGCCATAGCCTTTATTCGCAAACACTTCTACTTTTGATTTTGGAACAAGAGTTTAAATTCTATATTAGAATTTAGTGTACCAGACAAATCTCTATTTAAATAAAGGTAAGAATATTATTAAAAAAAAAAAAAAAAAAAAAAAAAAAAAAAAAAAAAAAAAACACACCATCAAGATGCTAGCAAAATTTACAATTCACGGTCATGAGAACAGAGCACTCAAAACAGGGGCATATCTCAACTACCATATTAGAAGGTTTATAAAATTATAATTCCCAATCATATACTGAGTATTAAAATCTATGTTGTCATGTACAACATCAGTTCTCATTGTAGATATGTATGTATGCAGGACTAATCTTGTTATTAACCTGATGAGATGAGGTCTGAAGTGTAAAAGAGCTAAAGAAGAAGCACTATTCCTTTGTTGATTAGCGCAGAGGATTAGCAGTTCTAGCATAATAGAGTCAAAGGGATTCAAATATATTTTGTGTTAGAGTAGGCAGTCATTGTGATAAGCAACTGTATTACAGTGGCAAAATGTGAACTTAGTCAAAGGGGTTCTTAAGTTTGATCCTATTTGATCATAATTATAATTAAATGATTAATAATCATATTATGCTACCGTAAACAACTTGTCATGCATTAAACGGTAAAGAGAATAACCTTCTACCAATAATGCTTATGTTTGCATATCACTTAAAAGTTAAAACTAACAAAGGTGGAGAGGTATAGAGAATAACCTTGATTCTGGAAGAGATTTCCACTCATGTGGACAGCTGTTTATGTAGGAAAACACTGTCGCTGATACCATTTCATCTCTTTCTCCATTACCAACGAATGACAACAACTGTAATACAGCCATAATACAAATCAGACTCAATTTGTATGATGTATAAATGCATGTGTGATTTTGAATTATCTCTTAATAAGGAGAAGATACATAGAAAATGGGAAATAGATACATGAGATACAAGAATGAACTGTTTACCACTTTGTCCTGTTGAAGGAGGATTCCCTTTGAAAAAATATTGTAAAGATCTTCTTTCTTTTTGGTATAATAGAAATCAGGGCACTTTGACATTTGGATTATTTTATTATAGTCTGTGGGCAATTTGGGCTCCCATTTCTCATAATCCTCCTGTATATACATTACTCAATTAATAAACTCATGTTTCATACAGTTAAAGGCCATAATACAGAAACTTACCTGGAATTCCAATGCTTTCTTAAGCTGTATGACCACTTCATTAGCTGTTGGTCGTCTTTCTCTCTTGTGATGTAGGCATTGATACGCAATCCTTGCAAACGTAATAAATGATTGTGTCTCAATTTGTTCCTTTATACCCTCAAACACTAACTCATCAAGTTTTCCTACTTGATAGTGGTGTTTAGCCAAAAAGGGTAAATAAAGATACTCGTCATCTAGTTTCACGGATGATAGTTTCCCACACAATATGTCAAATAAGACCGCACCCAATGAAAATATATCAGACTCTTTGGTTAAGAAGCCTGTTTTCGAGTGTAGTGGGTCAAGATAACCGACTGTGCCTGTAACATTGTCGACGACAAAGCCTACATCCTGATTTATTGGACATACCAAGGAAAGCCCAAAATTAGTTATCTTTGCTTTCCAATCATCAAACATTAGAATGTTTCTAGTGTTGATGTCCCTATGTATCACCACATCTGGACTTGAAACAGTTCCATGAAGAAACTCCAACCCTAATGCAATATCGATGCATATTTTGAGTCGCATCACCCACGTAAGAAAATCATCACTCAAGTACTTATCAAGACTTCCTCTGGATGCATACTTGTATACAATAATTTTCTCATTCTCTTCATCACAGTAGCCTACAAGACCAATGACATTTTCATGTTTATACTCCATAAGGATTTCCAGCTCTGTCATAAATTTAGCATCAGTTGCAACAGACTTCCCATTTATCCGCTTTGCCGCAATGAGATTATGCCCATGAGCGTGAGTAACTACTCCTCTATAAACATTCCCAAAATCTCCATGTCCAATGATATTGTCTTGACTGAAGTCTTCCGTGGCTGACTTTATGTCCTCAAGTGGCAATTTAAGGTTCTCCTTATGGTTCTCCTGTGAATCATGGGTCAGTAAGTTGATTTGATAAGTAAAAAATAAATTGAAACTACTATTCGATATCTAAAATTTTCATTGTGACTTACCTGACAGTTTAACGCTTTTTTGAGTTCTTTGATGACAACTTCTATTGTTGGACGTTTCTTTTGAGTTTCTGCCACACATTTAAATGTGATTTCTAGAAAGATGTCCAAAGACTCTTTATCGGGACCTTTACAAAACACATGTTCATCGGTCTCCTCCTTTATCTTGTGATCAACAATTTCCATTATTGTTCCATTTTCAAAATGCTCTCTTGCAATGGGTGCAATTCCCTTCTCATTCACCTTGGTGTATTCAGAATCATAGGCTAACCTCCCGGTCAAGATCTCAAGCAACACCACTCCGAACAAGTAAATGTCTGACTTGCTATTTAATCGACCATACTTCTGATATTCTGGATCCAAATATACATATGTACCTGCAATCATGTTGGTATAGATAGTGCTGGCCTCTTGATCTGCTGGGTGGAATTTGGAGAGCCCAAAATCCGCAATCTTTGCTTTCCAATTATCTCCCAATAGAATATTATCGCTCTTGATGTCACGGTGGATCATCTTTTGTTTGCCATCATCTGTGTTGTTGTGAATGTAATTCAAACCATGTGCAATATCAGAACATATATTTAGACGTTGCACCCAAGTAAGAGTAGTCATCTTATCACTACTTCCCAAATAGTTTTCAAGACTTCCTTTCGAAGCATGCTCATAAACTAGGATCATTGCCCCATTACCTTCATCACAAAAACCAAGAAGAGAGATTATATTCTCATGCTTACAACTAGTTAGAGTTTCAATTTCTTGAATGAACCCTTGTTCTCCTTTTTGATTGTAAATGCGCTTTATGGCTACCGTGCTTCGTTTTCTTGGTAAATCGCATTTATCCACCCCTTCTATCGATGAGGAATTACTGCTATCAAAATGTTCAAGATCTGCTTTGTATACTTTACCGAATCCGCCAAACCCGATGTTGTATGCATCATCAAAATTGTTGGTAGCCTCGTTTATCTCATTTAATCCAATCCTCAAGTGTTCCAAGTTCTTCCCCTGTAAAATTATGGATTTTTGCATCACCTCAATAATGCTAGTAAGGATTGGAGTGAAATAACAAAAAACTTTTTATAATTGATTTAACATTTAAAAAGAATATGAAAATGTTCAAAAGCAATAGTTGATTTGTTTCAAGTTAACTAGTAGAAATGATTTCATCCCTAAAACTAATGAATTTTAGTTCGTTGACTTAAGTATGCAGGGGGAATCAAATTGAATTTTAAGCCAAACAGTTCTCCATTGGTTCACAGGGACATGTCATTAGTTTAAATGTTTATTTCCTTCTGTACACAATCATTTTCGGATGATAAATTAGTTCTTGTAAAATTGTTTTGCCATTTCTAGAAAAAAGTCATGATATAGTAACATGTGGTCGTGTGAAGGGACAAAAATATAAGAAAAAGATAGAAAAATTAAAGTTGGTCATAGTATGTAAAATTATAAAAGAATATTAATACCCACTAAGGTTGTTGATTTTAGAAATGGTACATGTATATAATAGGCATTATATGACATGTACAATTGTTAAGAGCATCCGATAAGTTTGCGAATTAAAATATGGGGCGCGGATTAAAATATGGTGTGTGCAAATCACCATGCTCTTAGCAAACACGCAACTCATGATCATTTTTAAGTATTTAAACCAAACATATTATATCACACCCATACCTGAACCTTCCCCTAAAACGCTTAATCTTTCCCCCTAAAACGCTTAATCATGGCTTAATCTTTTGTAAACGGTAACACTAATATGATTGCCTATTCAAAAATTTCATAAAAATGATTGTGGAATAATAAATTTATATATTTTTATATTGAATACATATTTTCAATTTGACAAACAGAACACACTTGTTACATTATTCTTTTTTTTTTAAGAATTACATCATTGGAAAGCTCTTCTCTATGCATTCAAAATGAACCCACTATTAGAATTTTATATAACAATGTATTTCATACTTTCATATCCCCTATTCATTACAAAAATTTGGTTTTATATAATAATATTTTTAGTTTTAATTTTATATTATAATCTCTATAATACACTTTTTTTAGAAAAAATAACGAGCTTGAAAATGCATTAGAAAGACATAACCCTGTTTTGTCATAAAACTTTTTATAAAACCCCCTCCAACTTGAATAGTTTGTTAAGTTTTAATTATATTTCATTTTCTTATATTTTTTCTTTATGCACATATGAACAATGTTTTAAAACCCGAGTTGACCCGGCCGGTTGAAATGTGAACTGGCTCGGAGACCGGGCCAGATGTGACCGGGTTTTTGCTTGTTAGGGGACCGGATTGAACAGCCGATTTTTTGTTGGCCCGGTAACCCGGCCGGGTCATGACTTTTTATCAAGAAATCTTCTAAAATATTTTTTCCCCGTCAACCTTTCAAAATCTAAATAACAAGTTGAAGTGAGTGTTAGTTAAAATTTTATTAAACATTAAATTAAAGTTATATCTTATAAACACCAACTATTATAGTTTCTATATAAACCATTATAACATAGAATCATAAGTTGATTATTGTTGCAAATCATCGCTATATTATTATAGATATAGAACTTAAAAACAAAGCCTTATTGGTAGAGTCTTAAAACTTTTTGGTCGGTGCAATTAAAAGTGAGAATAAAGTTGGATACATCATGTGATCATGCAATACTCTATTAAATATAGAAAAAAAATATATGCATAAATGTAGAACCGGCTCGACACGGCGGTTCAACTGATTGAACCGGTGATCCGGTGAACCGATGACTAAACCGGATCGAAAAAATAAAATAAAAAAAAATAAAAAAACGGGTTTTATAACACTGCTTGTGAATGTGCTTACAAATGATCTTTTAGGCCCCTCAACTTCGGAGGGTTTAAGTGTAGCTGTTGATACTTTTTCATTTAATTTAAGACTATCTAAACTTTCACTAAATGATTATTTGGTGTCTGTTAGAGAAATTATATATAACGGGGTTGAGTTACCATTCATTATAAACTTACCCCTGTTCCATTTTCATGAGAAAGTTATGTAAAATCTCCCTTAATATGAGGCATCTTGATTGAGAATAAAGGATTCCCCTAGGGTTTTTATAATAAGTCAAGTCAAGAATCATAATCGAACTTTAGTTCTTTGATAAATTGTGTTAAAAAAAATTTCTCACACTTTACTATTATTGTTTATTAAGAACAAAAGAAATGAAATTGTCATATTTATTTAACTTTTACTCAAAGATAATTGGATGTTTAATTTTCAAGAGTTTATCATTGACATGTCAACCAAATGACTTCCAATGTCTTAGTCACTTATACCCGCAAGGAAGCGCGAACCTTACTTTCCTCGTAAAATACAATGTTTAAATATATAATAACGTAAAGGGTCTTGCTATTTGTAGCCCTAAGTGTTATGTTTAAAAAGTTAAAAACATGCAATAAAGGGTGACACATTTAGTTGGTTGGAAGAGTTAAATTCAGGAGGTGGGTAGTTAGCCTGAATGTACAAACCATTTAAGCATGTCATAATTTCTTAAACATGGCCTAAGAGCTAGCATTTTTCTAATGTAAAATCAAAATCACATGCATATAGTTTTTAACATTATTACTCATCGTTTTGTTAAAAAAAATGGTATATTGATGATATAGTGGTTATACTTTGAAGTTTGAACCACACATCACAACTAATCGTATAAGTAACTCTTGTTTATTAACTAAGATATTCCGTAATCGGCTTAAAATTAAAAGTTTAAGGAAATTAATTAATTACCTTGAAGCGACTGAATGATGTACGGTCAACTGGATTTTCAGGTTTCTGCTGATGTTCCAAAGCTTTCTGAAGTCTTTTGACAACTTGATCTATATGCGGACGCATCACTCGTTCCTCTTGTATGCAGGAATATGCTGTCTTTGAGAAGATTTTGAATGATTCTGGGTCCATCTGTTTTCGTAAATGTGGATCAATCATATCATCTAAATGAGATTTGGCGAGTTGACTTAATAACCCCTCTTCCAACTCTTCATCTGGAAGAGCTGCACTCCTTCCACACAAGACTTCGAATAATACAACACCGAACGAATACACATCTGACTTGTGGGTCATACCGCCAGTCTTTTTATATTTTGTGTCCAGGTATACATTCTCAATAATATCACGAGTAAGAAGAAGACGGTGCCTCCGAGCTACTATATTTTTCAGTGAAAGTTCGAAACCAGATAACTTGGGTTCCCATTTGTCATATAGTAAAATTTTCGAGCTCCTGATGTTGCAGTGAATGACACTAAAATCGCGTCCAGCATCATAATGGATGTAACTTAATGCATTTGCAACGCCGAGACATATCTTCAACCTTTGCATCCATGTGAGGGTCTGGTCACTTAGATATTTGTTGAGACTTCCGTTGGCCTCCTTCTTGTATATGATAATCTTCTCGTCCCCCTCATCACAATACCCAATAACAGACACCAGATTCTTATGTTTGAGACTAGAAAGCATCCTTACCTTTTTCTCAAACTTTTCGCTATCATCTTTTTGATAGATCCCCCGTGCAAAAACAATATCGATCAACTGTTCGGGGTCCATGCAGCTGTTGCGCCCGCCGCCCCTCTTCGTCAATGGGGCAGCAGGTTCCAAATGCGCCATTCTAAATGCGGAATGCACCATAGAGCCTCTGTAAACCGATCCAACTGTTTTATTTCTGATGATATACCCAGGAGCAAAGTTGTTTGTTGCTTTTTTTATATCTTTAAAGAATACTTCTGAGTAATACTTGTAGTTCAAGGTATACATAAAATGGGATTCAACGCGCCGGGGTATGATGTGACTCTTTGATCCCTATATGTATGAAAGAAGACAACATTAAGAAGTGTGCAGATTCAGAGGGTGGAACACTTCTAGTGAGGTTAATCATTCATTTTTAACATTTATCAAAAGGAAAATATGGTGAAGAGCTAGGTAATCATATGAGGGGATCTTGTGTATCATTATGAAGAATAGTTAGATTTTCCAAAAATTGTTGGCAAATGTGATTTTCAGTCAACATGGAAAAGATTTTGCATGTATACCTTGAACATCAAATTAATCATAACTCACAACCACCACCTTTAAGACAAATATAATACTTTAGGGAAGGGAAGTGACATGTGAATCAAGTGTATTTATTTGTACTCAAAATATCAACTGGCCGGAAAAGACGTTTATATACTTGTTAATAGGATCGGGTATAGCCGCCGTTTCCTACGCGGATCAAAAAGCGGCGCCGCCACTCGAATGTCACCGCACCGCTGCTCTCTGCCACTTCCAAGTACACCAATTAAGTGGCGAGGAAGAAAACAAAAAAATCATTAAAAAAAAAAAAAAAAAAAAAAAAAATAGGTTTTGTGTGTGGGTGTTGTGTTTTAGGGGGTGTTTGAGATTGCGTTATGGAGTGGATTATCTGATTACTAAGTTTACGAAACTCAGTTAATCAAACTTTTGTAGTTGCAGGTGTTGGCTTTGAAGGTTTAACAGGATGGCTGTGGAAGTCATGTAAAGTGAAAGAGATGATGTATAAAATGCCTAGTAAAAATAAGTACTACCAAATATAGATTGTTTGCTTTGCTTTGTTTTAAATTGGGCCAACCTCGACAATTTGTTAATTTTTCTAGACGTGAATTATAGTATACTCGCTGAAGTTAATCATTTTTTCGAAAATTACCTTTTCAGTAAATATTTTGTGACACGTGATAAAATGTACTAGTAAATTCATATGGAGTACATGTCAAGTTAAATAGTTATTATAACAATGTCCATAATAGTAGTTTTAACATTAAGTAACCGGATAATCTAATTTGTAAAAAAAAAAACGGATTATTGCGATTTCAAACCACATAATCAAATTCAAACGCTATATTTTTAAATTACGTTTTGTTACAGCTGATTATCTGATAATTTGTTTTCAAAATGGATAATCTATTTTCAATAAGCAATTCCAAACACCCTCTTAATTGGGTATGGTGGGGCCTAAATGGGAGAAACCACTAGTGAATGAGTGTTTTAGGGCCGGTTTGGTTTGTGACTTTTGGATTCAAGTAATGGATTCATAGTCATAATTAAATGTTTGGTATGGTTTATTGAAATCAAATGGTGGGCCCTCATGAATCAAAATGAATCCTAATAAGAGAGGGTGGTATTGTTGATTGAATCCTAATGGTGGGCCCCACCCCCTTAGAGTGTGAGTGTTGAAAGTGGGATGCTAAGATAACGCTAGGTGGCAAAAAAAGGTAAAAGTGACGTCATGATGTTCTAAGTGACATGTGAATCGGGTGTATTTATTTGTACTCAAAATATTAACTGAAAAAGACATTTGTATCCTTGTCTACTAGTACCCATTTTTAGTTTTCTTTTGAACCTCAAAATTTCTGATATATTTTTTAGAAGTACCCAACAATAATGAGTACCATTTCTGGTCACTGTTTATTTTAAGCAATATAACTTTGAGCTTCTTTGTTGACTTCATCCTGTGCGTTCTTATTATTCACAGTCCATAGCAAAACTTTGAAGCTAAAAATTGCATTATAAATTATCATCACCTAACAGTTTATAGTTTATTTAAAATTCTTTTTCTGTGTACAAATAATTCTGCCTCTTCTCTACTCGCATCTTTCTTTATTCACTCTCTTGTTTTGACATTTTCCTCTTTTTAAAAGATTTCAGTTGCTTGCAATAAGAGCTAAAAAGAATATTAATCACCTTCTCATGGCTGGATGATGTCTCTCCAACTTCGTCCACAACTGATGAGTGTTCCTTTCATATCGATGGCAAAAAAATACAACAATAAGTAAATAATTAAATGTTACTCGTAGCCCTGTAGAATAGTTATTTTGCTAGAAAGATAAAGAGAAAAAGCCATCTTACAGCATTTCTCCATTCCAATTGAAGTTCCAACGCTTTCTCAAGTTTTGTGACAATCTGATCCATATTTGGGCGTTGCGATTGTTCTTCACCCAAGCACTCATACGCTATTTCTGCGAAAATGTTCAACGATTGCGGATCCATTTGTTTCCGTAGTTTTGGATCAATTATATCATCGAGTATTTTCTCTCTATAATGAAAAATTGCCACCGGAGCCAAATACTTACTATCCTTATCTTTAATTACTGATTCCCTACCACAAAGTAGTTCAAACAATACTATCCCAAAGGAGTAGATATCTGACTTTTGGTTCACAATGTTAGTCTTTTCACATGTTGGGTCTGTATACCTCTTCCTAGACCAAACTGAATAAGTATGGAAAGAATGGTGTCTTTCATATGCTTTAATCTTCATGGAATGCTGAAATTCAGATAACTTTGGTTCCCAGTCATCATTTAATAGAACTGCTTTACTGCTGACGTTCCGGTGTATAACGCTAAAATCGCGTGACTCGTCATAATGAATGTAATTCAATGCATATGCAACGCCCACAGATACCTCCAATCTTTTCACCCATGTCAACAACATTGGGTTATCTAGATATTCGTTGAGAGTTGCCCTGGTCTCACGCCTGGTAATGATGATTTTCTCAACATTCTCATCACAAAACCCAACTAATGAAACCACATTTTTATGCTTGAGACTAGAAAGCAATGAAACCTCCATCCAAAACTCTTGTTCATTATCTAACTTCCGTGCATAAATATCAATCAAGTCATCGGACCATGAGAGTTGTCCCTTGTATTCCTGATTTCGGTAAGAAAAGTTGTTTGTGGCAGATCGTATCTTTTCAAGAGGGATTTTGAGGTGAGCGAGATCGTGTGTAAGCAAAGATAACTGTTTATCAAGTAAAAAACGTGAATTAATACACAAGATAACACAATAAGAGAGTTTGATGAAGTGCCTACAACATGTTTGATGAAATTTCTGAACCTTTTCAAACACATGTTGCGGTATATAGTTGCCTTGTATCTTCTTATGTTGATCTTGAATTTAAGTCTAATTAAATCTGTATATATTTTCTACTTTATAGCTATTATCATATTATTATAATTTAGGAAGTGCATGGTCCTATTAACTACTAGTAATAATTTAATAAAGTGAAAGGAGGTGAAGGTCTATATGCTCAAATAAATATAGAGTTGTACTTACTATAATAGAAAGATGGAAAAGAAGAAAGACTGTCTTACCGCATTTTGATGTTCAAGTTGAAGTTCCGACGCTTTCTCAAGTCTTGTGACAATCTCATCAATATTTGGGCGTTGCGATCGATCTTCATTCAGACACTCATATGCTATTTCCGCAAAAATGTTAAATGATTGAGAGTCCATTTGATTCCATAACTCCCAATCAATTATTTCATTGAGTTTTTTCTCCCTATAATGGGCAACGGCCACCGAAGCCAAGTACGAGTACTTAATATCTTCGTCGTAGTCGTAGTCGACGATTACTGCTTCCCTACCACACAGTAGTTCAAACATTACGATCCCAAAGGAGTAAATATCGGACTTGTGGTTTGCACTTTTTGTCTCGATATACGTTGGGTCTGTATACCCATCGGTACTCCAAACTTTATCAGTATTGAAAGACCGGTGCCTTTCAGATGCTTTGATCTTCATGGAAAATATAAAATCACCTAATTTGGGTTCCCAATCATCATTTAAATAAATCGTACCACTGTTGATGTTGCGGTGTATTACGCTAAAATCACGAGACTCATCATAATGAATGTAACTCAATGCATGCGCAACACCGACTGATATCTCCAATCTTTGCACCCATGTCAACAACATCGGGTCACTTAGATAGTTGCCGAGACTTCCCCTGGTATCACTCTTGTAAATGATGACCTTCTCGTCATTGTCATAACAAAACCCAACAAGAGAAACCAGATTCTTGTGTTTGAGACTAGAAAGAATGGAAACCTCCATCCAAAACTGTAGTTCTCCATCAACCCATTCTTTATTTAACCTCCTAGCTAAGATCTTAATTAACTCACCGGACCACAAGAGCTGTCCCCTGTAATATGTTTCAAATGAATTTTTTCCGCAGATATATTGGTCGGAAAAGTTGTTGGTGGCGGATAGTATATTTTCAAGGGGGATTTTAAGGTGAGCAAAGTCATCGGGTGAAAACATCATGTTGGTGTATTCATGAGAAGTCATGACTAAAAAGGGCGTTTAATTTGGGTTAAGAAATGATGTGTATTGAAGGAGTACTTGTCACAAGATCTGGAAGAACAAGTTCTGAGACAGAAGGATGGTGGCTGGTGTGTTTAATGTGCGTTTTTTGAATATGTGGTTGTGGAATGTCGATGAGAGCCTCTGTCCTTCAAGTGTTATCTATATATACAGGAGTATGTCTTTACATTATTATTATTATATTGATATCAAAAGACTATTGACTGTATATTATTATTATTATATTGACTGTATTAACTATTGGTGATGATAAATGTGTTTACCGTTTAGTACGCGTTTTATATATGTGGTTGTGGATGAGCCTCTATGTCCTGTCAAGTGTTATCTATACTAGTTGGGTACCCGGATACCTGCGCACAACGGTGGCGATATAAATATAGTTATATTATAATATAGTAAATGAATTGATAGCCTAACCTTTCCCGCAATTCTCTACCCGCTTAATAATTCGTTTCATAATACTCCGAATGTATATGTTAGTTGTATTTATTTACTTGGTTTCCCGTTGCTTTCCCGTGACATTATTATTCCCGCATATAGAAAGACACGCGCAATCTCTTACCCGTCAAACACTCTCCCTAAAAGTACATGATTTTGTTGAATCAAGATTGTATTGATTGAAATAAAGGTTAAAGTGGTAAAAATTTTAATTAATAAAAATAAACCCATTAAAAATGTAAAAACTAAAAACTCATAAAAATATATCAAAATAGATGTTGAATTAAAAAGCACAAAATTTTTAAAAATATAGTGAAATTAGATCATAAAAAAAATAGATAAAAAGATATTTCAATTTGAAAATAAAGATGAATTTTAAGTTGGGAAGTGACACATGTTATCTCATGATTGGAGCTCCTTATCTTAATTTTTGGTTAGGAGTTAGGCTTGTAGTTAGTTGAGAAGTGACACATGTCACCTCATAATTTGAGCTCCTTATCATAATTTTTGGTTACGAGTTAGGTTTGGAATTAGATGCGTATAGATGTACAGTATGTCTTTGCATTATTATTATTTGGGAATGTCTAACCAATGCCCTAAGAGCATGTTTGGTAGAGAGAATTTCAGAGAAATGAAATGAAGCAGAGAATAAAAATTCAGTGAATAGAAATCAGTAAAGAATTTTTGTTCAATTCCAATGTTTGGTAACAACAGAGACTTGACCCGAGAAATGAGGAAAAAAAAATATTTTTTTAAATAGCAATTCTAAAAAAAATACTTTTTATTTTGTTAAAAACAAAAAATTCTAATGTTTGTTGATTTTTTTTTAAATATTTTTTTTATTTTTTTTAAAATAAAATTTAGTTTTTTATTTTTTTTAAATTAATTTTTTTAATAACAAATAAAAAAAATGTAACTTAAATAACTTTTTAAATAAAAAATGAATTTCATGATTTTTTTTATTATATAAAATATTTACGTGAATAAAATATTTACGTGAATATTTTTTTATTTACATGAAATTCATTTTTTGAGACCATGATACTTTTCAGTTTTCAACACAAATCAAAATTGCCAAATAAGAAACTGTCGTGGGGTGGGGTAGAAATATTTGGAGGTGTTTTTGATTTTTTGTGTCAAGTGGAACTCACGTGATGTTATTTTGTAGCCAAAAATCTAAAGATTTGGTTTTCCACTAAAAAAGAAGGGGAATGTAGAGAATTTGGGTTATGTGTAAATGTAATTCTCAAAGAAAATGAATTCTCCGCTTTTTTGATTCTTTGTGCTACCAAACAATGGAAATTTTTTCATTTCCATGGTTCATTTCTCTCAACCAAACATGCTCTAAGGGCATTGGTTAAGATTCGCCTTCTTGTTGCTTTTAATTACATAAATGGTTCTTGTGGTTTACACAAAAGTGCATATTTGGTTATGGACCCACATAAATAGAAATTAAAAACCACAATAAGATAAATCTTAACCAATGCACTTAGAGCATTGGTTAGACATTCTCTTATTATTATATTGAATATTAAAATACTATTGACTATATTAACATCACACAAATAAAGGAGCGGTTGTTTTGCATTATTGTACTATAACGTGTATGATGTGATCATGGAGTGTGATTTTTGCATTATTGTACTATAACGAGTAAGTTGTGGTGTGCTTTTTGCATTATTAGAGCGCTCTGTGTGAAGCAATTATTCACCCATCAAAGACCCAACAAATCAGGAATGGCACGTTGTATTGCATCGTGACTCCTGCCGTTCGGCTTTTAGCCATTGCAACAACTAGTGACGTTGGGCTTTTTTTTTTTTTTTTTTTTGTGAGCGGGCAATTTTGGTAAAGTATTTTGTGGGACTTACATGCACTAATAAAAGAAAAGAAAAAAAAAAATGGTAGGGTCTTTTTAGTTGTTGATGTTTTACTGGGAGGGTGATGAGGTAGCGCCGAGGTGACATACAAATAACATGTTATTCGTCACTACGCACTACACCTTGCCCTCTTACTTATACTAACATTTCCCACGGGATCAAACTAACTAACTGCTGGTTGATTTTAGTGTTATCAATCATTTTGTGTAATTAATTACTCGAGATCAAGTGATTTCAAATTAAGTGTTACAAAGTTTAGTCTCTATATTAGCTTATTGTTAAGTCCACGGGTCTTAGTGTTAATGTTTAGTCGTCATAGCTTAAAGAGTCGGTTTGGTTGGCTTGTGTCCCAAGCCCAACCCGTGTCCTTGTAACAGCCGACTATGAGTCTTGTTAGAGTCGGTTTACCCTCCCCCTCATCTCTATAAAAGGAGGTGAGGGGGGGACGGATTTGGTACGCATTCTTTCAATACTAATCAAGGAAACGATTAGGGTTACTTACTTGTGCATACTTCTTACTTTTCTGTCGAATATAACAACTGCTGGTGTGTGTCTTCTTCAACGATCGGAGTTATCCGCTCTAGTAATCAGGGTTGTAGGTTGTCGATTCCTACAAGTGGTATCAGAGCTCGGTTCGAGGGTTCGCTGGTTACTAGGTTCGATCGTGAGAAGGGTTTCGGTTTAGAACAACAAGAAGGAGCAGCAGAGGTTCGATCGACTTTAAAGGGTTTGTTGATTTTTGATCAACAAAGGTTTTGTTGATTTTTATTTTTTTGGATCTGGTTGTTTTTCTTTGACGTTACAAACAAAGAAGAAGGAGTTCAAGATCTGGTTTTTTTTTTGTCAACAAAAGGGATAGTACATATAATAAGGCTAGAATATTATTATTATTGAATTATAATATAGTAAGGTATATTATATTATTATTCAATAATAAGGATTATATAATTGAAGGGTATTGCACAAGGGACTTTGTTAGTTTGTGATTGTGAGGATTTTTCACAAGGTTTAGCAAATTAATAAAGGGATTAAAGAATGACGGGAGCCAAGTTTGAGATCGAGAAATTCGATGGAACTGGTGATTTCGGGTTATGGAGAGTCAAGATGCGTGCTTTATTAATTCAACATGGATGTGAAGCAGCTCTGGAGGTTTTACCCGAGAATATGGATGCTACAGCAAAAGCTGAGCTAAACAAGAAAGCCCATAGTGCCATGATTTTGTGTTTAGGTAACAAGGTTCTGAGAGAGGTTACCGGGGAGACGACTGCAGCGGGGGTTTGGTCCAAGCTTGAGACTTTATACATGACAAAGTCCTTGGCCAATAAGTTGTACCTAAAGAAAAAGTTGTATACATTCTACATGCCAGCTGGACGTACGATTTCCGAGCATATAGATGAGTTCAACAAAATCGTTCTTGATTTAGCAAACATTGAGGTAAAATTCGAGGATGAAGATCTTGCTTTATTATTACTCACTTCTTTACCAGCATCATACGAACACTTTGTGGATACCTTGCTTTATGGACGGGAAGCTTTGACTTTGGAGGATGTGATGGCCACACTGAATTCAAAGGAAATCAAAGAAAGATCTAAGGCGAAGGGGGATGATGGTGAAGGGCTATACGTGAGGGGAAGAACTGATCGCAGGAATTCGCATCAGTCTAGGGGAAAGTCAAGATCCAAGTCTCGAGGTGGAAGACTCAAGTGCTATATTTGCCAGTCTGAGGAGCACTTGAAGAGAAACTGTCCGAAGAATAATCGCAAGAAGTCAAATGGTTTCGTCAAGAAAGAAGATCAGCCAAGCTCTAGTGGTTCGATTTATGACGGTTCTGAGGTGATGATGGTTATGAGTGCAGAAGCCTTATTGGATTGGATTATGGATTCAGGAGGTTCATACCACATGACACCCAGGTCAGACATATTTTTTGATTTTCTGGAATGCGATGGGGGCAGGGTACTGTTGGGTGACAACAGGGAGTGCAAGATCAGAGGTATTGGCAAGGTAAGGGTGCAACTGAAAGATGGGTCAAGTTTTGTATTACACAATGTCAGGTATATTCCTGAATTGAAAAGAAACTTGATATCGCTGGGAACTCTTGAAAAAGAGGGATATACCGTAAAAATGCAGTCGGGCAAAATCAAGGTGATTAATGGTTCTAGGGTTGTTTTATCTGGAACTCGAAGGGATAATTGCGTATACTCTTTGGATGGCCATGCAGTGGCGGGTGAGCTTAATGCTAGTGTTGAAGAAAAAGACAGTCTTGCGCAGGTTTGGCATAAAAGACTGGGACATATCAGTGAGGCGGGACTTCAGGTGCTAGAAAAGCAGGAGCTGTTTGGAAAGAAAAGTCTAGGTAAGCTCGATTTTTGTGAGAATTGTGTTCTGGGAAAGTCACATCGAGTCAGTTTCGGTGTAGGAAGGCACACTACTCAGGGAGTGATAGACTATGTTCATTCAGACTTATGGGGTCCGTCTCAGGTGGAATCATTGGGAGGTAAGAGGTACTTCTTATCTATTGTTGATGATTATTCCAGGAGGGTATGGGTTTATATTCTCAGGTTCAAACACGAAGCATTTGGAAAGTTCAAAGAGTGGAAGCAGTTAGTAGAGAATCAGACTGGGAGGACGGTTAAGAAGCTGAGGACAGATAATGGTCTTGAGTTCTGTAATCGGGAGTTTGAGCAGCTATGTAGTGAGAGTGGGATTGCTAGACATTTGACAGTTGCCGGGACGCCGCAGCAGAATGGATTAGCAGAACGGATGAATAGAACTCTCATGGATAAGGTACGCTGCTTATTAATTCAGTCTGGATTGCCCAAGACCTTCTGGGCGGAAGCGACATGTACGGCTGCATATCTTATAAATAGGTCACCATCGACAGCGATTGAGAAAAAGACACCTATGGAGATGTGGTCGGGACATCCAAGTGATTATGGGATGTTGAGGATTTTCGGCTGTGTCGCATATTCACACGTTAAACAAGGTAAGCTCGAGCCGAGAGCGGTAAAATGCGTTCTTTTGGGGTATCCTGAAGGTGTGAAGGGGTACAAGCTATATAGGCTTGATAATGAATCACCTAAAATAGTCACTAGCAGGAACGTGGTCTTCAATGAAAGTGTCATGTATAAAGACACGTTGAAGGATTCTGGTGCAGGTACTGATAAGTCTGTTGAGGAATTACAGGTTGAGGTGGAACTGCAAAGGTTAAATAATCATTCGCTTGAGGAAGATCTGATTGATGGTCAGGAAGATGGCGATGATGAAGATGCAGGGGATCAGGATCATGATCAAACACCGGATCTCACAGATTATCAGTTGGTTCGGGATAGAGAGCCAAGGACAAGAATGAAACCTTTGAGGTTTCGAGATGAAAGTAATATGGCTGCTTACGCGTTTGCTGCAGCAGAGGAAGAAGATACTCATGAACCATTGACATACCAGGAGGCAGTTACTTGTAAAGATAGATTTAAGTGGAAAGCTGCTATGGATGAAGAGGTGGATTCTCTGAACAAGAATGAGACCTATGTGTTAGTGGATCATCCAGCTGGGCAAAAGCTGGTGAGCTGCAAATGGCTGTTCAAGATAAAGGAAGGGATTGAAGGTGTTCAAAAGCCTAGGTACAAGGCGAGGGTGGTGGCTCGTGGATTCACACAAAGGGCAGGTATTGACTATAATGAAGTATTTTCGCCGGTAGTTCGACACACATCTATTCGGGTTATACTTGCATTGACTGCGTGTAGAGATTATGAGCTAGAGCAGCTTGATGTAAAGACGGCATTTTTACATGGGAATCTTGAAGAAGTGATCTACATGAAGCAGCCACCGGGTTATGAACAAGGTAACAAGGTATGTTTGTTAAAGAAATCCCTTTATGGTTTGAAGCAGTCACCTAGGCAATGGTATAAGAGGTTTGATGAGTACATGCTGAGCAAAGGGTTCAAGCGTAGCAGTTACGACAGCTGCGTATATTACAGGAGTTATGCACCAGGTGAGTATATCTATCTACTGTTATATGTAGATGATATGCTGATTGCTTGTAAAAGCAAGGCTGAGATTGGGTCTATCAAGTCTTTGCTTAAAAAGGAGTTTGACATGAAAGAGCTCGGGGAAGCAAAGAAGATTCTTGGTATGGAGATCATCAGGGATCGGAGTCGCAAGATTCTGAGGGTGTCACAATCCGGGTATGTTTCTAAGATTTTAAATAATTATAGAATAGACAATGGGAAATCGGTTAAGATGCCATTGGGTGGGCACTTCAAGCTGTCGTTGAAGGATTGTCCGGTTAGGGATTGTGATGTTGAAAGGATGAGTAGGGTGCCATATGCAAATGCGGTTGGGAGCTTAATGTACTTGATGGTGTGCACGAGGCCAGACATAGCGTATGCGGTAAGTGTTGTTAGCAGATATTTGGCGAATCCAGGTAAAAAGCTATTTGGCTAAGGGGACTCTTAGAAGAGTTGGGCGTGGAGCTTAACACTGTTGCAGTTAATTGTGATAATCAGGGCGCGATTCACTTATCGCGGAATCATGTTTTTCATGAAAGCACTAAGCACATCAATGTGCGTTACCACTTTATCAGAGAGGTCTTGGAAGCAAAGACGGTTGAAGTTCTGAAGGTGGGTACTGAACACAATGCTGCGGATGCCTTGACGAAGGTGGTACCTGGACGGAAGTTACAGCACTGCTTGGAGTTGCTGAGTATCAGAGTAGGCTAATATAAAGCCTAAGGTGGAAATTGTTACAAAGTTTAGTCTCTATATTAGCTTATTGTTAAGTCCACGGGTCTTAGTGTTAATGTTTAGTCGTCATAGCTTAAAGAGTCGGTTTGGTTGGCTTGTGTCCCAAGCCCAACCCGTGTCCTTGTAACAGCCGACTATGAGTCTTGTTAGAGTCGGTTTACCATCCCCCTCATCTCTATAAAAGGAGGTGAGGGGGGGACGGATTTGGTACGCATTCTTTCAATACTAATCAAGGAAACGATTAGGGTTACTTACTTGTGCATACTTCTTACTTTTCTGTCGAATATAACAACTGCTGGTGTGGGTCTTCTTCAACGATCGGAGTTATCCGCTCTAGTAATCAGGGTTGTAGGTTGTCGATTCCTATATTAAGTTCTAATACAAGTTTGGAGGTGCAGAGAGCATGTTTGTATAAACTAATTAACTTGATTTCAGATATGATGAATGGCCTTGTGACAGACAATTCATCACTAAGACGTTGCAACTATTCAATACATATGACTGTTGTAAATAGTAACAGAAAAACTGTCGCTAATTAAGTGTCACTACATTCGAAAGTGGTTACTTTTCGCCAGTAACATTTAGTCACATCTATTGAATGGTTGCAACATCTTAGTTTCGAATATAGTGGTTACTTAAACTTCGGGCGTAATTGTGAAAATAAATACGAGCAATTATTAGCATAGATAAATAAGAATTTAAAAAAGGTGTTGAGCAATTCTTTTTAAAATTACGTGTATTAAAGATGCACTATAAAGTTTTTTTAGTTAAACTAGATTTTTTTTTAAGAAAAATTACACTTGGTTATCTGAAATCGAATGTGGCCGGTGCCAAACCCGACACTGTAATAAGTGCATCCATGATTATTAGTGAAGTTTAGATAATTGTTCAACCAAATTGTTGTACTCCACAACTCATATGTATGCCCGACAACGGAAATCATGGTGTATATATAAAAGACTCGTTGAATTCCATACGATTATCAAAAGACTCCTGAAGTCTAAGTAACACCAAGATTTGTTATTTGGAACTTAAACCATTTATCACACCTGTAACAATTCGCAATTTCAGGTTAACTTTTATTCCCGGAATTTTTTTACTATTCACTTTTACTATTCACTTTTTACTATTCACTTTTCACTATTCATCTCAGAAATTTTTATTTCATATTCTCGTAAGTTAAACTATTTTAACGATAATCCGAGAATTTGACGCTCGTCGGATCATTTCTGCAAAAATCACAAAGCCGTGTCCGAGATTTACTTTTAAGTTTAAACGTCCTTCTAGCATCCCGATATGTCCATAAAACATTATAAACAATAGAAATATGATTTTCTATCATTTTATGACAATTCCAAAAGTTTCGGAATTTTACGTTTTTCAGTTCAGCGTTTTACGCGAATTGCGCGTTTTAGACCCGTGTTTCCAGTTTTTAGCAGGGTTTTCGCACCCGATAGAACCTACCACTCATTTTATATTTTATTATGGACTATATTGACATGTTTAACCATATTTATAAGTTTCATATTTTTAGGATACCCGGTTTTACGTTTCGTGGCCTAAAAACTTACGGTTAGCAATTTACGGAGTCAAAACTAGCTACATACTTAGGATATTATCATCCAAAGACCATGACTACTCATCTAGTCACCCTTATCATGTATAAACCGACTTAGGGGGGTAGGAGTCACCATTTTGTGGCTTGATCTTGACCATTGATCTCTAGGATGTTTACAAGTGTCTAAACTAACCATGGTTAAATTCTAACCCAATATATGGTTAACTATTTTTCCTACCCTATAAATACCAAGCTAAAACACATAGAAAACTTGCACCACACCTTCTAATAACCTTCAAGTCCTAAAACCTAAGGCACTTTTCTTATATTTTGTAAGAAAGTTAACTAGTTTTTGAAAGAAAACTAGTGTTTGATCTTCAATCTTGGAAATTTTCTAAGAAAAGTTGTTATAACTTTAAAGTCTCCAAAAAGACGTCGTTATAATCTTCAAATAGCTTTGGACTTCAAGAAGGCGTCGTTATAATCTTCAAATGACCTCGGCTTATCATAGATTGCAAAGGGTGAAGCTTAAGTCTAACAAAGTCCGTACCTTACTAGTTACTTACCTTTCTTTTAGAAAGCCAAAAGTTGTAAGCAAACCCTTATACACTTTCTTGCTCAATATCATTTCATGCTTATTATGTTTCTTTCATGCTATATATGGTCTTTGTATTGTGTTCATGATGTTTAAAAATGGATAAAACAAGTATTGGTATACATATGTTAACTTATGACAAGCAAACAAGCAAACTAGTGATTTTTATGGAAAACCACGACCACAATAGTATAACTTTGATATTTGACACTTACTTACTGTTAAAGAGGACTTAACAAGGAAAACATAGCAATTTGAATCACCCAAAACGAGTACACGAGTCAAAAGTTATGACCATTTGAAGTTAGCGAAACCAAAACGGCAAATCTGCCTAATTAGCATTCTGATCAAATTATGATTTTGAAAGTCCCACTTCTGGTCCGATTCATCAAAAAGTTAAAACACAAAAGTTGTCCGGAACGACGTTTTCGTTCAGGAACAAAGAAGCTCGAGACCTGAAAACGCTTTCTGAGTGATAAATTTCTTCAAATTCTTAACAGCCCATTTTTAGACCAAAGTTACTATATAATCATTATAATTAGATGAGACCAAGAGGTCTAATGACCTAAAGCCGAGACCACAACCATGGCTAAAGCCAAGGTTGAGTCTCAAGATCATGGTAACAATGACCAAGGTCACGGCAAAGCCACGGCTAAAGACTATATAACTATTAAAGATCAAAAAGCTTATATATATATATGTTATCAAATACTACAATAGTAGGGAGCCTCATGTGAGGAGTTCATTGAGTAAGCCGTCGAGACGAGTTGTGGATTTACGAGTTAAAGTGTCCTGGCTCCTCGAACGTTTACTCCATGACTTCTGAATTATGTCGGCCCGAACGGTAGTAAGAGATTTACAACCTATACATGTTTCATAGACCACTTATATTCAACGACTTACACTATATACTAAGTACTACATCATGAACATTATGCAAGACATATATAGGCAATTCGTCGTATTCTTAGACGTTACTCCAAACCTAAGTCGCAACGTTCTATTATAGGCTGCTCTTAGAGACTTTCGCGATTCGACTACCATTTTCATTACTCACTACATAGACTTAAGGTGAGTCATAGCCCCTACTCTTTTCGTACTTGTTTTAACTATTGGGGGGGATACATGCTCAACTACTTGTTTACTTGTACAAATACTCAAAACGTCTATACTTGACTGTGTTATACTTGATTGCTTACATACATGACTGCGTTATACTTAATTGCGTTATTCTATTTATTGACTAGTAGTTGTCTTTGGGAATTGACTCCCAGTTGTCTTTGGGAAGTGGCTCCCAGTTGTCTTTGGGAATTGACTCCCAGTTGTCTTTGATACATCCTAACATTTGCGAATGTTGGATACATCATAAAAGTGAGGTCTTCGGAGATGAAGTAGAGACTCACTTCTAATTGCTTAAATTGTCTTGATGAACTTATACATGTCTTATTCATACTATATATGTTAGCAGTGGGTTGTGAACACACAGGTTACAAGTCTCTTATGGCGGGACTTGTAACTGAGTGAATTCACGATGCCTTTGCTGTGTGATCATTCTTTAAGGCTTTTTCAACTGTTTTAAGACAAACTCTATGAACTCACCAACCATTGTGTTGACACTTTAGCATGTTTATCTCAGGTTAGTAAGGCGATAGCTAGTGCATGGAACTTAGAGTCAAGCTGCATATTCTGAAGACTTACGCTTTTATCATTTACCATTCAAAACATTTGTATACATTTATGTATCATACTTTGGAATCTCATGTTTGTAACTTTGAATTCATTAATCGAATGGTAACTTTTCAAAACGTCTCATTTAGAGTTCGTTTTCTATAACTTGTACTTTGTATTATGAAGTAGCACCCCTATGACACAGTCTTCCGCTGCGGTATTTTGGGGGTGTTACAACACCAAGAAAATATTGGTTACTACAATTATCACATGATTTAATTTCCAAATTTAAAGATAACAAATCTTGGTGTTGTTTAGATTTTGGGAGTGTTTTGATAAGCGTATAGCTAAAAATTGGATAGGTCATAAGCCTTAACTATTGATTCATATTGGTTTCTTTTGATTTTTAATGAGCCAATATGCCCAATAATGTCTACAAAATAAGCTTATTCAAAAAGTCTTTTGTATATAGACCAAGGTTTTTTTTTTTTTTTTTTTTTTTTTTTTTTTTTTTTTTTTGCATACATATGAATAGGGGTGTCATTCGGGGTGACTCGACCCGAGTTAATTCGAGTCGGGTCAATCGGATTCAAAATTGTATCCGGGTCAATCGAAACTGATTTTGAATCGGTATTAAATATAATTTTGAAAGGTTTATAACATTTAATGTTGAATCGAAACTGCCTCTAAAGAAGCGTATCAAAGAGGAACAGTTTTTAAAGGTTAATAACATTTAATGTTGATTTAGGGTTTATGATACTGATTTGCTGTGATTTTTAGAATGTGTTGGCATTAATTGTAGATCCGAAAATGCCTAATTTGAGTGAAAGACAATCATATAGAAGAAATTTGGTGGAGCGTTTTGTATTAATGATATGAATTAATTGACTTTGGTGGACCGGTTTTGTTGATAAGGTATAAAGATTAATGCATAAGCATGTTGTACGCATTAAATCATCGACCAATCATATTGCAAACACATCAGCAAATTAAATGCAATGCATGCATTAGAGTGCTTGTAAATTATTCTGGTTTATTAGAATGTATAGATATAAAATTTTGACAAATAAGGGATATGGATGTTGTGTGGCTTATTTGATAATTATTCAAGAGGAGAAAAAACATTCAATATGATACTCTACATACTTTTGCCATTAGAATTGTGTGCCACTAAATCACCATTTTCGTAGTGAATGTTAGATCAAAATTAACATAACGTTCAAATTTTATTATTGACCACTTGAACAAGTGAAAACACAAACCTCAATTCCAAAAGTAACATAACACCTATTCGAGGTTTAAAAAGATAAACATGCCAAAACAACAACTCAAGAGGAGACAATATCTAAATTGACGGACTAACATGTTTCGTCAAGCGATCCAAAACATGTGGTTTCCGAATTTCAGAACCATATCAGTGACACTAGCATACATTTCATCAAACACAATTACATGCATATTTATTTACATGTGGTGATGATAATGAATCCTTATCAGTTACCAACACATGAATTAGTTAACAAACTCAAGTCTAGTATTGATGATAAGTGATCATCAATGATTTCTTTTTGGGCAAATAACACTAGAATTTGTAGAAACAAAGTGAAAACCATAAGAGTAGAAAATGCATTTGATATACACAAACAGTCTAAGCTTTCTGGAAACGTGATACATCATGTAACATTATTATACAAGGCAACAAGAAATGTTCTTTAAAGACTAGTAATCAAATAGGTTGCCATGGAAATGTTCTTTAAAGACCGGTTTATTGCTCTTCGATTGCTGTTAGAGATAATCTTTTAACTATTGGAAAATCATTTGAATGCTTTCTTGATTTTATATTCTACTACTGTATTAAAACTTGACTCAAGAGATAATGTTAAAGTTTTGTAACGTAACCATAAGATATAAAAATGAAGCTCTAATATCATATTTGGTCGGCCCATCAAGTGTGTTTGATTCACTACAAGAAAAAAGGGCTTTAGTTACGATTGGAAAATCGTCACTAACAGTGCAAAATTCGTCACAAAACCGACTAGTCACGAAAATCAAGGTTGTCACTTGTCGTCACTATAGCTCCGTCACTAAGCTAATAGTGACGAAACTGGAATTTGACACTAAAATTAGTGACGAGCTAAAGTCATCACTTATTGGTGTGTGACAACCCATTTCGTCACTTAATCTCATCACTAAAGTTACTAAAGTCGTCACTATTTGCTGGAATTAGTCACGAAATATTTCGTCACTTGCTTTCAGTTTTAGAGACAACAAAAGGTTGTCGCTATCATATGAAATAGAATAGGTGCTCAATTTATGCTATAAACGCGTTTTACGCTGGAAAAACTAATAATTAGCATTGAAATTTTAAAATACTAATTTCATTAGTGTAATAAAATACTATTTGATCCGAATACAACAACACATTTTATGTCCACAATCTACCAATAATCACGTTCCTAACAAAAAAAAAGAGCAAAACCAACCCATCCATTACCTACTAAAAATAAAAATTGCCAATCTTCGCAAGAAACTAAGTGGGAGTAGCTGCTTCATCCAAGTAAATATTTGAGGAGCTGCAACATATCATCTCTGAATATGAGTCCCATTTGTCAACATTTAACCTGAAACTAAATGCAAGATCGAAATCACCAAATAGTAACCATGAAACCTGAAAAAATCAGTTTGTAATTAGTATGAATATCCTAGCTGCAAGTCAAAACTAATTTTCTTTTGACCCATTACCCAAACCAAAACATACCCATCTGTTTTATGACATTTGATGCGTGGGAATTGCACCAGGCTTTACCTCTCGAGGGATCTCGAGAAGCGTACAACCCCCACCAGGCAGTGTACCTGATCGTGGTAGTATAGTATAATGACAAGTACCGGGGGATTGATCGTTCAACTCAGGAATAGTGTCGCTAGGATTAGAAAGCCTAAAAACTAGGTCTAGAGGTGAGGGATGATTCTTTTTGTATTTTTATATTTTATAAAAGCAAGTAAAAATTTCGGGTTTTGGAAGACTGGGCGGAATTAGTTGCTAGTCAACTAACCCAATAACTAAGATGCAATCAAAATAAAATAACAAAAATGTAAATAAAGCTAATTAAACTAGTGTGGTGTGAACAGTAATTGGGAGAATTGTGTTTACTTAGATTTCACTACTCCCTAGATATCTTTTACAGGTTAATTGTTTGTTACAGTTGCGTGGACGACGGGTTATATTCCTTAATACCAATCATGGGGTGGCGTACTTACTTTCCCAATTCTATAAGCTCCTACTTCACTCCTATGTCGAGCCTGCAAGAAGCTCCTAACATGGGATCACTAGAATTCGCTCATGCATTAAATACAACCATAAAAACCTAGTACACATCGGTTCATGTTTCTTAAGACGTTCAAGCAAGTTACGCAATGGAGATCTGCCAGTTTTCTTAAGCCTAACATTGAAATCATTCATCCATTACAACTATAAACAAGCAATCAACCTATAATCAACATCTAGGTTTCATTACATCTAAGCAAACACACAAAAGATCTAGCATAGCATGTTAAAATCAAGACAAGCGTAAGATATATTCAAACAACACATAGACATATTGAATGAATTGAAAGGAAACTTATCTCAGTTGAACATGAAGGGTTTCATGGGGTGAAAACCCTTGAAAATACTGTTACAAACGAGCTAGGTTTCTTAAGTTCGACCCTAAAATTCCCCTCTTAAGTTCCACACTTAATGAATGAAAATTAGAAAAGTATATATAGATTTCATGAGGTGACGGCGTCAAGAAGAAAGTTCTGACGCCGTCATGTGTATTTCTGTTCTGGGCCGTCACCACTTTTACTCTTGACGGCCTTGTTCTGACGCCGTCACGTTTTCTCTGGGCCGTCATCATTTTTGCTCCTGACGCCGTCACAAATTTGCTCTTGACGCCGTCAGGTACTGTTTCCAGCAAGGAAAATTAAGACTTTGCCGTTTTCTTCACTTTTATGCTCCAAAGACGTCCAAAATGCTTCCTTTTCCAGAATTCACTCCAAAAGTACCTAAAATCACAAAAGGAACGATTTAGGGCAATATTTGATCAAATAAATTCCAATTCCTGCTTAAATGACCGCCTAAAAACGGATCATGTTTCGCCTCATCAACATTGCCCGACCCATACATATGAGAAGTCTAAATGTATCATATTGGGTCTACAGAAGTATTGAGAGATTCTAAGAGAAACCTAATAGTCCAAAATTTGCAAAAAAGTATAAGATAGAACTTTTACAATGGAAAATGTACAAACGGATCCGTATATTAGGGCAAAATAGAAGCGCAACATACCATATTATAAAGATTATTCTAGGTGTCGCCTCATATGAGCATCTTAAAATAAATTGACTAATTAACGAATCACATAAATTAAAGTGAGATACCTACGAAGAAAGGGGTGGTGATTTTCCTGGCGCATTACATTCCTTTTACATCTTAAATATAGGCCAAGGATCCTCTCCGGTTGAAAAATCAACGGCTACAGTTAAACTTTATATTAATCATATGAACCGTAAACTACTTTAAATAAATGAAATATATATTACAACATTATTCTTACGAAAAAACAGTGTCCCCGCATATAGTTCCTTTAGTAAGAGTATCTCTAGTGCCTCCATCTGTAGTATATCTGTACATGAATAAATTATTTAGCTAAGATGAAATAGACGCTCGTTTGATGCGAGAAATAGAATTTTTGATAGCACATTACATAAACTTACAAAATTATATCATCTCCGAGATGTGACCGTGCTAAGTTGACCAGATGATGCAGATAGTCTTTGTCATCTCCATATGAACCAAATTCATTCTCAATCTGCAATCATGAGATATAAGTAACTAGTTTTTTACTGAAACAAATGAGATATAACAAATTAACGATAGCTCTACAGACCTTAACCATAACTATTGGTCCACCTTTGTGGTAAAGAAGATGATCAATTTTAGGAAGTAGTATCCCCCACCAGCTATACACCTGTAACAACGCATATGATTAATAAGTCGTTAGTAAATCCTAAAGACTTTTTGTGAAAACAAATTTTATAAAAACTTTTAAATAAGCAAGAAACAAGCTATTGGCTTATCAGCTATCAAAGCAAGGGTAATTAGATTAAGTATCCCAACTGTTATGAGTTTTTAACCTCACACAAGCTTGCAAATACCCCAAATAAGCTACACAAGACCTATTCTAACTTAACTGAATACAAATCAACTAAAATCAAGCAAGAATTCCTAATAAGCTAGAACCTGCAATAAGCATAAACAACCAAACCACTAAAACAGTCCTAGTGAGCATAAATAAACCCTGCCAATAAGCTCTTTAGGCCAAAAGAAGCTTGAAATCAGCAAGCTAGTACAACTAGCTTCCCACAAAAAAAAGACAAGTAGCTTAGGATGAGCTTGAGTAGAAAACAAGTTGTGGGCTTGTGAAGTGAGCTTGAGGACCACTGAGTCAGTGTTTGACTTAGTGTGGTCTTTTGAGAGTCTTTCAAGCTAAATGCTATTCCAACAACCTCACAACTAAGAAACTGTATTGCAAAGGCTTGTGTGATCTCAAACCAACTAAAACAAGCTGAAATTAGAAAGTGCTCAAGCTTATGCAAGCTAAAATTCTTAACAGTGGTGGAATTTGAGCTTTAAATGAGATTTATGAAATAAGCAGTTACTTCAATAAGCTCTTAGAACAAAAGCTAAGTTAACCACAAGCAATCATAGTCACAAGCAAACTTAAATAAGCTCGAAACAACAAAATCACATCAATTCATAAGCTAGAATCAAAATCAAACAAGCTCATTATACACTGAGTTGCATACAGCAGAACTGGGGTCCAAAAGGCAAATAAAGGGACAAAAATAAGCTAGCATATAAGCACTAATGGGAAATCAAAAGGGACAACCATAAAAACAGTACTAGAGAAATCAACAAAGATCAAAGCACAAGGTCAAGAATTGAGCAATCTAGGGTCAAAAGGGAATGGGTCAGTAGGCTGGGTGCAGGGGAGCTTATGGGTCAACTGGGCATGTTCATGATCAAATTTAAATGACCAAATGAGTTCCAATATGCAAACTACTTATTGAAAATGACAATCAAGCTGCCACAGATTACAAAATAACAAATTTTATCTATCTCCAACTAGAATCAAACCCTGACAGAAGCATTTGAAATCTGTCCCCTTTAATAGGTTTGGAACTTTTGACTTTTAAAATTTTTGCACAAGTTGACTAATTTTAGATTACAATGACCCTAGGTTGCTATAACTGGTAACTAGTACTAACAAAATACTTCATATTACATTACTATAATTGGTAAAACAAATATAAACATATATAAAATGATCAGTAACTATTACTATAATCAGTAAAGCGTATACAAAAAAATAACTTTAAACCGCAATACACTTACCTGAGAGGCAGAAAACAGTAACTATTACGAACAACTAATTTCATATTATTTCACTATAATCAGTAAATAGTAATTTTAAACCGCAATACACTTGCCTACATTTTGTTACCGCCTAATTTTGCTAGACATTTTATCGAACAGTTGGCATGCAATCAAATAATTTCATCAAATCAACTCAGCCAAACTCATAATCAATAATTTCATCAAATAATGAAACAGTAACCCTACAGCAATCAAATGAAGATCACGTAAAGTGATATGAACGTGAGCTTATGAACAGATAGCAATCTGATATGAACAATCAACACTTACAGCTCTTGAACCGTGACCTTTGGATGAACAGTGAGCTTATGAACAACCGTGAGCTTATCAACCGTGAGCTTATGGCTATGAGGATGAGGTTCTTAACACGTTTGACGAATCAGCAAATCTTTTTGGTGGTGGTCATGAGCGTGAAGATGAGTTTGATGACTATGATGATTACTCGAAGCAAATTTATGATCTTCCAGGAAATTTGGATGCTCTTAATGCCATTTATGGCTTTAATCTCCAAGGTCGTAGGAAGTAGTTTATTTTTTTGTCAGAGTCTTTCAATTTCATGTGGTAGTGGTTTGTTTTCTTGTCTAGAAAACAGGAAGTATCTTATTATGTAAGCTTTTCGCCTATGTAACGGACTGAGATATGGGATTCACCCATATCCGTTGTTCTTAAATGCTTTTTGGAGTAATATATTTACCGGGTCGTTGACCTTTTACAAAAAAAAAAAAAAAAAAAAAAAAAAAAAAAAAAAAAAAAAAAAAAACGATTTGAAGAGTTAGGGGGTGTTTGGTACGATTGAATCGTGAAGAATGGAAATGTAGTAGAGAATGGAATGACAATGAAAAGGAAAGAACCCACAGATTGTGAACGTATTCTCCTGTTTGGTGAAAGTATAGAATCAAGCAGTGAAATGCTTCTAAGAATTGGTTCTGTTGTTTGGTGTGAATATAGAATGAAATCACTGTAGAATGAAAATGTAGCTAATTACATGTTATCTTTTCGAAATATTGATTTTTGTACAAGTTTTATGAGAGTTAATTTGTTTGTTTTTCTCATTGTGTAAAGAATATCACGATTGAACCAAATATGTATGGAAGCTTTAAACTGTTGTAAACACAACACAACACTAACTAAACGAACATGAAAGTAAAAATGTGATTTATAAAAACTCTTTTAACCAATCACATGCTTGCAGCAGAATTTTGCATCCAAATTTGGAACTGCAAGATCACATCCCCACAATCATACAAGATAGTTCTAGATCCACAACAACATATAAAAATGTGTGTAATAATATAAAAAACACCAATATCACATAAATGTTGTAGCAGATTTGAATGAATTATATAATCTTATGTGTATTATCCGATAAACAAAATATTTCAATTAATAATATAACTTTGATAAGAAAACCCAGTTGTTGAACAAGTCACGGCAATTGTCACGAATTGTGAGTATTGACCAAATTGATGAGGGTTTGTTAACTATTTTTTATTTGTGTAAACGAATAAACAAAATCAAAGATATGAATAATCATGGTTGGGGATCAATTATAATTTGATGGCGCTGATGATGTTTGAGATCTCCAGATGCGGTTTTCAAGGATTTTTTTTTTTGGGTTAAATGTGCATTGCACGTGCATGAGGTTTATATACCCCTCACTTTGGGAGAGGATTTTTGATTCACACCGGAAAAAAACGGAGAATGACTCCCACGTTAATTTTTTATTCTCAGCTTTCTCCTCATTTTTTGAAGAATCGAAACTGAGGGTTGGGAATGGAATGAGCACCCTATGTTTCCATTCTCTAGGTGTAACAAACACGGCAAGTCATTCTTTTTCCCTTTCTCATGTTTCCTTTCCATCGTACCAAACATGCCCTAATTACAACATAAAAACTACATTCCAATACACTCACGGTAAGACGGGGTGTAATGGTCACCAAACACCTCACATTAACGTCAGGGTCACATGACTATTCAATACACCACCAAACAGTTGTAGTAGTTACCATCAAATCAATCACATAAAAATATCTTTACACAAAATACCTCAAAATATACCCCACAAACACAAAAAAATAAAAAAATAAAAATAAAAAAAAGGATGCACCACTATACCAATGCAAAAATGGGAGTTGGCGCACGATTGAGAAGGGTGTAACGGGGATCATGCCGGTGGTGACAGCCGCTCACCATTACACCTAGTCTAACGTGTGGGTTTTTATTAATCCTAGTTGATTAAGAATTTTGTGCAAGATATAGTTAATTACATTATAGGTGTCTTTCATGGCAAATTATAGTTCTAAAACAAAAGTACATGAGAGCACACACTACAGTGAAAACGAAAATCAGTGTGATCCACTTCATGTGAGTACGATGTTGGAACATGGAAGAACTAATCTCACATAGGAGCCACAATGAAACCAATATATCTTTATAAGGACTTTCCACCAATGTCTAACAAATAATTGAAGTCCATAGTAATGGTCTTATTGGTGGGTTTTAGGCCCGTGCTTGAGCTCGATAAAAGCTTGACTCGATAGAGTCAACCTCAAGCTCGAATTGCTTGATAAAAGCTTGGTTTGTTTGTATTGAAAAATCGTAAGTGTTAGATAGGTCTTTAAGGGCTGCTAGTGCCTAGTGGTATATTTTATTGAATATTCAAAATTTTGACCCCATTTGAATCTCATGGTCTATTTGTAAATTAGCAATGCAACATTAACCTAATCATGTCTTCCATGATGTATGGAGTAAGTGAGGTTTAGACAATCATACCCTTACAAGAAAGTAGAAAGACTGTTTCTAGAGAACCTTTGGTCTTTTTGCAGAGAATGAAGATCGAACCCTTATAAATATCACTGCTTAGACGATACACTCCAACCACCAAATTTAGCTTCTACTCATTTTTCTTCAAATTCGTCACACACTCAACTTATACGGAGTAATTGGCAAGCCCAAGTGAGAGTAGTACCGGTTTGGGTGACCGACCGGGAAGTCCTCACTTGGGAACCACACGCTCTAATAATATCAGGAGAATCGGGAATAGGAGTGGGGTTATCCCCTAAGGAGAGGCTCGCAGTTGGTATCTCTGCACGAGGATGCGACGCTAACTCGAGCCAACAACTAACAACTAACATCTAACAACTAACCCGCCGTTAAAAAAAACGGAGTAATTGGCTGTGTTTATTATACAACTCTGTGTATGTTTTAATTCTTTTAAGAAAATATAGAAACTATGAGGGTTAAAAAGAACCATTTGATGAATCAAGACTATTAACATTTTTCAAACAAGTATAAATCGTTAGATGTGAAAAATTTTAGATATTTTGAAGGAAAAAAAAGCCCACGGTGGTCCAAAATATGTAATTGGACATCGCTATTTGAAGAAAAAGTCCTACAACCAAATACTAATCCAATAAATAGAAATAAAAGTTAAACACGCATATTGTGACTTTTTTTTTTTAAAATTAGTTCATTTAATTTCCACAAATTGACTGATTTTATTTGTATTTTTTTTTGTTCTCCTTAAAAAATAATTGTGCATTGGGAAAAAAAATCACAAATTATATAAATATCCTGTAAACAAATTTTAGCAATTCAATTTTTCATACAAAAAACACATTTTTAACCTTTTTCTTAAAACTAAAATATCTTGCAAACAGTAACTCGTTAAGCGAAAAAAAAATACACTATCGCAAAATACTTTCGAAGAACCTTTTTTGACGTTATGCCCTGAATAAATCACATGTGATTTGTTCTTTAAAAAAATTACTTGTGATTTTATAAGGGTTGCGGAGATAGGTCTTTAATGTTGCTAGTGCCTAGATAGATCTTTAATGTTGCTAGTGCCTGGATAGGTCTTTAAGAGCATGTGCAGTGGTAACTTGGAGCCTTGCGTTATGGGGTTTTTAACGCACGTTAGGGTGCGTTATGCGTTGCATCATGTGGCGTTAAGGAGGCGTTAACGTGTGACGTTAAGCCCTTAACGTCACGTTAAGGCAGTTTTTTGTGAAATTTTTTTTGACACTTTTCACTCCTATGAACTTTTTTATATTTCAAAAACAAGAAATTGAAAATTACAAAACACCCCCCTTAGTTCTTAAACGGTATAGTAAAATAACAATACGATTCATTAAATTTTAAATACAATACACGAAAGCGAAACATACGAAACGTAAAATAACGATACAAACGATACAGGAAACAAATAAACACGATACGGAAAAGAAATAAACACGATACAGAAATACTTAACATAAAACACCATTACTCATCGTCTCGGTCCCATGCCAACGTGTTTCACAGAACGAACCACATATGTTGATATTTAATCCCTCTCCCATTGCGTTCATGATAAATTCGGTTTGCATTGCAGAGACGACAAGGGTCTTAAGTTTAATGTGTGTTTAAATTTTATGTAACTTTTAAGTTTAATGTATGTTTAAAGTTTAAGTATTAATGTAAGTTGTGTTTTATTATTTATTAAATGAAATATTAGTTTTAGTTGAGGGTTGAATTTGAAAATATTTGAGTTAAAGCTGAGTTATTGTTGAAGGTGTTTTTTTGTGAGTTAAGGTTAAAGTGTTAAAGCCGATGTGGCGCTGACGTGACACTGAGTTAAGTTATAACTCAAGTTACCACTACTCATGCTCTAAGGGTTGCTAGTGCCTAGATAGGTCTTTAAGGGTTGCGGAGAATATGTGTTATTTCAATGTTGCTAGTGCCTAGATAGGTCTTTAAGGGTTGCGGAGAATATGGCTCCACTTGAATCTCATGGTCTATTCGTAAATATTGAATCTATACTCTGCGTACTTATGCATTTTAAACATTTTCGTGGTGACCGTTTAATAAAAAAAATATATATAACATAACGTACGAGCTTCATTATTAATCACTTGAACGAGCTAAAACAAACAAACCTCAATTCCAAAATCGACATAAAATCTCTTTATTGAGGTTTAAACACATAAACATGCCAAAGCATCAAGCGATTGAGTAACATGTTTCGGCAAGCGATTCAAAACATGTCACTTCCAATTTTAAATCGTGTTTTTAGATCCAAATCTAAACTTGGGTATAAGTAAACTTTTTTTTTTTAACTTGAAAAAGTGAAAAATTAGAAAAATAAATTATTATTGATTTAATTGTGATAAATGCATTGATTAACAAGATTACACTAAGAAAATTATTGAATTAATTGCAATAGTCAACTTAGTGACAAAACTTTTTCGTGACTAGATGAGTAACGAAAATTTCGTGACTATATATGCAAGTGACAATAAATAGTGACGACAATTATATATCGTCACTAATTAGTGACGAAATATATAAGTCGTCATTAAATTCTCGTCACTATAGGCCTTTTTTTTGTAGAGTTCTCGGCAGCTACTAGAACAATAATAACACAATATAAAACCAGTACCCACACGAGAATATAAAACTCCCATAGAAGTAAAGGCCATCAATACCCACATGCTGCCAAAAAAACAATCACGGATGCATTAACAACTCTGGACCACTTGGACTTGTAGACGAAATGAGCCAACTTGCAGACACAAAACCAAACAGGCAAAAAGCAGTACACCAGCACAGAACCTGATGAAAAAATTCATTGTTTATACGATCCTTCAACTAATGTTGCTAAATCTATCACATTATATTTATTTGATCTTCAGAATATAACGTTATAAATGCGTGCAATATAATGATGTGTAATTCAGCACTATATACGTGTGGCAATCCGACTGATTTACTTATATATGGGGTATTCAGGTTTTAAAAAAACGGGTCAATGGTAAAAAAAAAAAAAAAAAAAAAAAAAAAAAAAAAAAAAAAAAAAAAACTGGAGTAAAATTGTTCGGGGGTCAGCCATTACCTTTTTACCAAAACACGCCCATTTTGCCACATCGACACAATACTTATTGGGAATACCTAAGATGTTATGAATATGATATTCAGTGAGTCAGCATTAACTTTAGCTTCACACATATTCCCTAATTACAAGGTCCTCCTTCACCTACAAACCGGAACCAATGAGTTTGCCTGTGCGAGCAGTCTCCAAAGCTTTATATATTCCGAATCCGCCCATTTAACCCAAAGATTTAATCATTTAAATCCATGGGTAGCCATACCTTCAATATATAATCTGCAGGATAATTGAGGCCATCTCTAATTTCTAGAACAGCAGCCCATGAAGATCCTGCAATTTATGTTTGTTTAATATGTCATTATACATGGAATGAATAATAGACCTGAGTTGAACCAGACATCCATTGTATCAGTCCCATTCACATAATATGACCACTTTACAGCACTATTGAAGGATACATTTTATCAAACAGTAACTCAGTTAAAGATCTCAAGTTTCGAAAATCAAAACAATAATATTATGCCAGTTAAATAATATCATTGCAGTCTCTCTGAATAATTCAACAGACACAAACCATTGTCCTGTTGCCCCAAAAATTGTAGGCTTTTTTGTTCACCAATCATATGGACACTTGTGGTCTAAAATGATAAAGAATAATGGCATTTAGTTATACTATTCATGACAATGAACAAAAGTACTTCATAGTTTATTAATCCTTCTGGATGAATTTAAGACTTACTGTAAGGTTCTATCATGACAATGAATGAAAGTATATCCAAGTGATCTGTTAATACAGCAGCATCGACGTACCCAAATACATCACGCCCACTAAAGATCTCAGCTTCTTCAATGAGCGTTTCTTCATTGTTGAAACTCAATGATGCTAAAAGAAGACGATTTTGTAGATGATGAACAACTTATCCGTGACAGAATCTGAACACTTTTGTACGATAAGATTAGTGAATAATATGAACATAAGTACTAACAAGAAAATAAAGATATAATACTTTGACTTTTAATAAAATTCGATCTAAGACTAGATTAAAAATCTCATAAATTTAATGATTATGGTATCAAAGATCATGGTGTACAGGTTCTTCTAGAAAGTGGATATTATCAAAGAAATGTCTAAGCACCTCAACAATCAAATAGTCATCATAAAAGTATAAAACCCAAATCTCATAAGACTCAAAATACATATGAGCTTTAAGCTCTATAAGCATCAAAAAAATAATCAACCTATTGATCACCAATATGATGTCTTAAACCATAAACTGGGCAACAAAAAGAATTTCCACTATGATGACATCTAATAGCTACTAATTTATCCGATTTCACTCCTTAATAACCAAATCTCCCACCAAAACCAAATCAATAGAATCCAACCTAGCATGACCAATCTGTATCACTATTCAAGTAGACATTTCATCAAACACTCTACAAAACCCAACTCTGATAGCAATCTCAAACTGTATGAGCAATTAAAAATTACCATCTTCTTGGTTACCCGTAATGTTGATTAAACTATAAACACTATAAAAAAAATTCTGCATTATCACAACAATTTATGCTCCCTTTTAAAACTAATATAGCTAGTTTATCCAATTCGCTCAATAAAAATTGAACCCCCACTAAAATAAGGCCATTTTCTTAAAGACGAGACATGATTATATCAAACAATCTCAAAGGGTCTGACTAACATGACCAATTTACAACACTATTAAAGCACACATTATATCAAACAGTTGTGTGCAACTCAATTTAATTACAAGACTTGCAACTTTCTTCTCTAGATGAAGAAAGTCGATTTCATTCAACAACCTATAAATGATTCTTGTGTCCATATCCATTGTAGTAGACTAATGACTTTTTGACCTACTATTAAGTATGAAAATAATAAATAAATGACAAAACAACAAACATCAATGATATGCACCTAGCTTCTTGGCAATTACTGTGAAGCCTGACTTTGAAAAATCATATATGAAACAGTCATTAAGGGCTGCTACAGCCAATTGGTCTTTTTCAATTGCATATACAAAAATTTGACAATGATAAGGGTTGAGAATATGGTTCCAATTGCATCTCATGGTGGAAATGGTGATCACTTGTACTATGCGTAAACTTGAATCTATACTCTACGTACTAATGCGTTTTAACCATTTTCGCAGCGACTGTTAAATAAAAAAGTTATCATAACGCACAAAATTCATTATTAATCACTTGAACAAGCTGAAACAGACAAACCTCAATTCCAAAATTAACATAAAATCTATTCGAGGTTTAAACACGATAATCATGCCAAAACACCAACTCAAAAACGTGATAGAGTAACATGTTTCGTCAAGCCATCCAAAACATGTGGCTTCTAATTTTTAGAACATTTCAGTGATGTATTGCATCAAACATGTTACAAGCATATTTATTTACCTGTAACGATGATAATGAACCTTTGTGGAATGCCGTTTTACCTAACAAGAGAGAAAATAACTTATCGAATGATGGTGTTGTGTTCTGATTGTTGTTTCTATTCTTCAGTCACAAGTTTATTGATCGAACCTATAGGAACTTGCTATAGGTTCACTTATTTTAATAGCACTGTTAAATATTACTAACGAGAGATATCGGCCAGGGACTCCATGTTACGGCTGGATCTTAAAAACATATACTAGTATTTGATACAACATAAATTTGAATAGCCTAAATCTTGGGTTTTTTAATAATTTTGTAAACACCAAAATAGCTTCAACAAATTAAAATGTACGATACATGTGCTGTAGCAAAGTGGTAATGGAGTTATGCAATCACATGTACACCATATTGTGTGGTCCAGGGATAAATTTTCATCTACAACACCTATTGTGAAAAGCTTCAAGTAAATGCTACAAAATTTTGGGTACAAACAAATCAAATAAATTAGAAACGATTTGAAGAGTTACATTACAACATAAAAACTACATTCCAATACACTCACTGTAAGACGGGGTGTAATGGTCACCAAACACCTCACATTAACGTCAGGGTCGAATGACTATTCAATACACTACCAAACAGTTGTAGTAGTTACCATCAAATCAATCACATAAAAATATCTTTACACAAAAATACCTCACAATATACCCCACAAACACACACAAATAAAAAAAAAAAAAAAAAAAAAAAAAAAAAAAAAAAAGGATGCACCACTATACCAATGCAAAAATGGGAGTTGGCGCACGATTGAGACGGGTGTAACGGGGATCATGCGGGTGGTGACAAGCGCTCACCATTACACCTAGTCTAACGTGTGGGTTTTTATTACTCCTAGTTGATTAAGAATTTTGTGCAAGATATAGTTAATTACATTATAGGTGTCTTTCATGGCAAATTATAGTTCTAAAACCAAAGTACATGAGAGCACACACTACAGTGAAAACGAAATCAGTGTGATCCACTTCATGTGAGTACGATGTTGGAACATGGAAGAACTAATCTCACATAGGAGCCACAATGAAACCAATATATCTTTATAAGGACTTTCCACCAATGTCTAACAAATAATTGAAGTCCATAGTAATGGTCTTATTGGTGGGTTTTAGGCCCGTGCTTGAGCTCGATAAAAGCTTGACTCGATCGAGTCAACCTCAAGCTCGAATTGCGTGATAAAAGCTTGGTTTGTTTGTACCCCTATGTGCAACTACTATTAGTATGAACAATAATACAATATAAAATATGACTTTGAAAAATCGTAAGTGTTATATAGGTCTTTAAAGGCTGCTAGTGCCTAGTGGTATTATTTTATTGAATATTCAAAATTTTGACTCCATTTGAATCTCATGGTCTATTCGTAAATTAGCAATGCAACATTAACCTATCATGTCTTCCATGATGTATGGAGTAAGTGAGGTTTAGACAATCATACCCTTACAAGAAAGTAGAGAGATTGTTTCCAGAGAACCTTCGGTCTTTTTGCAGAAAATGAATATCGAACCCTTATAAATATCACTGCCTAGACGATACACTCCAACCACCAAATTTAGCTTCTACTCATTTTTCTTCAAATTTTTCACACACTCAACTTATACAGAGTAATTGGCAAGCCCAAGTGAGAGTAGTATCGGTTTGGGTGACCGACCGGGAAGTCCTCACTTGGAAAGTCCTCACTTGGGAACCACAAGCTCTAATCAGGCGAATCGGGAATAGGAGTGGGGTTATCCCCTAAGGAGAGGCTCGCGGTTGGTATCTCTGCTCGAGGATGTAACGCTAACTCGAGCCAACAACTAACAACTAACATCTAACAACTAACCCGCCGTTAAAAAAAAACGGTGTAATTGGCTGTGTTTATTATACAACTCTGTGTATGTTTTAATTCTTTTAAGAAAATATAGAAACTATGGGGGTTAAAAAGAACCATTTGATGAATCAAGACTATTAACATTTTTCAAACAAGTATAGAACGTTAGATGTGAAAAATTTTAGATATTTTGAAGGAAAAAAAAAGCCCACGGTGGTCCAAAATATGTAATTGGACATCACTATTTGAAGAAAAAGTCCTACAACCAAATACTAATCCAATAAATAGAAATAAAAGTTATACACGCATATTGTGACTTTTTCTTAAAATTAGTTCATTTAATTTCCACAAATTGACTGATTTTATTTGTATTTTTTTTGGTCTCCTTAAAAAATAATTGTGCATTGGGAAAAAAAATCACATATTATCTAAATATCCTATAAACAAATTTTAGCAATTCAAATTTTCATAAAAAACACATTTTTAACCTTTTTCTTAAAACTAAAATATCTTGCAAACGGTAACTCGTTAAGCGACAAAAAATACACTATCGCAAAATACTTTCGAAGAACCTTTTTGACGTTACGCCCTGAATAAATCACATGTGATTTGTTCTTTTAAAAAATCACTTGTGATTTTATAAGGGTTGCAGAGACAGGTCTTTAATGTTGCTAGTGCCTAGATAGGTCTTTAATGTTGCTATTGCCTAGATAGGTCTTTAAGAGCATGCGCAGTGGTAACTTGGAGCCTTGCATTATGGGGTGTTTAACGCACATTAGGGTGCGTTATGCGTTGCATCATGTGGCGTTAAGGAGGCGTTAACGTGCGACGTTAAGCCCTTAACGTCACGTTAAGGCAGTTTTTGTGAAATTTTTTTTGACACTTTTCACCCCTATGAACTTTTTTATATTTCGAAAACAAGAAATTGAAAATTACAAAACACCCCCCATAGTTCTTAAACGGTATAGTAAAATAACGATATGATTAATTAAATTTCAAATACAATACACGAAAGCGAAAACATACGAAACGTAAAATAACTATACAAACGATACAGGAAACAAATAAACACGATATGGAAAAGAAATAAACACGATACGGTAATACTTAACATAAAACACCATTACTCATGGTCTCTGTCCCATGCCAACGTGTTTCTTAGAACGAACCACACATGTTGATATTTAATCTCTCTCCCATGGCGTTCATGATAAATTCGGTTTGCATTGCTGAGACGACAAGGGTCTTAAGTTTAATGTGTGTTTGAATTTTTAGTAACTTTTAAGTTTAATGTATGTTTAAAGTTTAAGTATTAATGTAAGTTGTGTTTTATTATTTATTAAATGAAATATTAGTTTTAGTTGAGGGTTGAATTTGAAAATATTTGAGTTAAACCTGAGTTAAAGCTGAGTTATTGTTGAGGGTGTTTTTTTGTGAGTTAAGGTTAAAGTGTTAAAGCTGATGTGGCGCTGACGTGGCACTGACATGGCACTGAGTTTTGTTATAACTCAAGCAGGGGCGGAACTATTCATTGGTCAGGGGTAGCGGTCGCTACCCCTGAACTTTTACCCGGCAGTGGAATTTTTTTTTTAGTTTTATGTTTTTCATATTATCTTTCATATTTCGCGACCCCTGAAACAAATGTTCGCTACCCCTAAACAAATTTTCGTACTATCTTTCGTATTTCGCTAGCCCACTAAATGTTAAAAAAAAAAAAAAAAAAAAAAAAAAAAAAAAAAAAAAAAAAAAACATACATAAAAAACATACAAATGAAAAAATTGTTACAGAAATAATTAGACTCAAATTGATAGTAGGCTACTAACTTGGGCCTTATTGTTAAAACTCATGTAGTGTACTAGTGGGCTTGGACCAACTTAAAAAAAATAATACTAGGAATTATTTCAGGTGAAATTAAGACTGGAAAAGGATTAAACCAAGAGAGTTCCCTTAGGCGAGTTGGTGATACAAGATGGGGATCTCATCATGCAACAATAATAGGTGTGCTTAAATTATATCCGGAAGTTGTCGACGTCCTTTGTTATGTTAAAGAGGAAGGAGATAGCATTCAACAACGAACTAGTGCAAAAGGTATTCTATCCTATTTTCAAAAATTTGAGTTCGTTTTTTATGCACACTTGATGGAAGAAATTTTAGGCCACACAAATTGTCTCTCAAAACATCTTCAAAAAAAGAGTCAAGACTTGTTGGAATCGAGTAAGTTGATTCAAGCAACAAAACAAGCATTGAATGATTTAAGACAAAATGGGTTTGATGACATGTTGAAAAAAGTGACTTCTTTTTGTGAAAAAAAGGGTATTACGGTGTTGGATATGATGGGAAGTTATGGTAACCCAAGGAGCCGGAATAATGTCATTAGTAATCGACATCATTTTGAGGTTGAGGTTTTTAATACAGTTTTGGATATGCAAATTCAAGAATTTGGGAACCGGTTCAATGAGGTATCAACTACATTGGTAGAAAATATGTCGGGTTTGAATCCTTGTAATGGGTTTTCTAAGTTTGACATATCTAAGATAGTAGCCTTTTCTAAAATGTATCCGGATGATTTTAATATGAACGATAGCGGGTGTATTTTGGGTGAGCTTAAAATCTTTTATCACTCGGTAAAGGAAGATGATAGATTTCTGAATTTGGATGGGATTTGTCACCTAGCTCAAGTAATGGTGGAAACCGGAAAAAATCTATCATTTCCTTTATTTTATCAGATTTTGAAGCTTGCATTGGTTTTACCGCTTTCAACCACAACTGTTGAAAGATGCGTTTCTAAAATGAAGCTTATTAAAACGGATTTGCGGAATCGAATGGGGGACGAATATTTGAACAATGCTATGGTATGTGCTTTCGAAGGAGAGACATTTGACGAAGTAACGAATGAAGATGTAATGGTTCGTTTTCTAGCTATGAAAGACCGAAGAGGAGAGTTCTGAGATCTATTAGGTATTTGTTTAACTTATTCTATTATTGCGTTTTTTAATTATTTAAATGTACGATTAAAAAAAATTATAGTTAACTTTTTTTTTTGCTACCCCTGAAATTACTTCATGTTTCCGCTACTGACTCAAGTTACCACTACTCATGCTTTAAGGGTTGCTAGTGCCTAGATAGGTCTTTAATGTTTAGTGCCTAGATAGGTCTTTAAGGGTTGCGGAGAATATGTGTTATTTTAATGTTGCTAGTGCCTAGATAGGTCTTTAAGGGTTGCGGAGAATATGGCTCCACTTGAATCTCATGGTCAATTCGTAAATATTGAATCTATACTCTGCGTACTTATGCATTTTAACATTTTCGTGGTGACCGTTTAATAAAAAAAATATAACATAACGTACGAGCTTCATTATTAATCACTTGAATGAGCTAAAACAAACAAACCTCAATTCCAAAATCGACATAAAATCTCTTTATTGAGGTTTAAACACATAAACATGCCAAAGCATCAAGCGATTGAGTAACATGTTTCGGCAAGCGATTCAAAACATGTCACTTCCAATTTTAAAACAATTTCAGTGACACATTTTAGCAATCATGTTACATGCATAATTATTACATCTAGTAATGATAATGAATCATTTTCTTGCCAAAAGATGAAATAATCAACAAACATAATCCATGTATTGATGATTAGTGATGATCAATCTAGTCTCTAGATATTGTTCTTTCACGGCTTCAAGATCCTAGGATGGGTCTCGGGTAAGGTTGTTATATTTGTTTTGTGTTTGTCTTCTAATCGAAACAAAGAAAGGGTTATAACACTCTTGTTATAACCCGTTCTTAAATTTTTTGGATATAAATAAGAAGCAAGTCTTCGAAATAGATCAATGATGGTTAGGATTCTAACATACAAGATCTATATAGATCTACAATTAATTAGAACAAACTGAGATCTTGTATTATTTCCTTTAAAGTTCATGTATTGCGTGACAGATGATTGTAGTCAGAGACGGAGACAGTGGGGGAGCCAGGGGGTGCTCGGCCCCCTCCAACACGCCCAATCCCTTTGATATTTACCTTATAAAATTTAAAAATATGACACAACTATAGGCAAATGACCTGCGTAACCTTTAGTTAAATTATTTTGTTAGCTTGAGAAAAAAATTTCAGCCCCCTTTATTCAAAATTCCTGGCTCCGCCCCTGATTGTAGTGTTCTTGACAGAGTTGTATGAATAGTGATGAGATGGGATTAGGTTTAGATGTTGTTGTAAGTCGATGGGTTGTTGTGAGTCGATGGGCTAAGGGCAGTCAAGTTGCCAAGGCAACCGGTCTAATTTTGGATCAACAAAAAAAATGGTCTCGGAAGTGATGTGTCTCAAGCAACTAGTCTACTTCAATAATTATCCCTTTTAAAAATCGCATGTAATTTATGAAAATCACATGTAATTTATGAAAATCACATGTTATTTATGAACTCACAAGTGATTTTTTAAAAGAACAAATCACATGTGATTTATTCGAGGTGTAACGTCAAAAAAGGTTCTTCGAAAGTATTTGTGATAGTGTATTTTTTTGTCGCTTAACGAGTTACTGTTTGCAATATATTTTAGTTTTAAGAAAAAAAGGTTAAAAGTGTGTTTCTTATATGTCTTATATTCTCAACCACCTTTACGTTCACACATCAAGTGTGGTACTTGCACTATTATTCTAGTAGACTATTGACTTTTTGACTTACTATTAAGTTCACACAAATTGTCTCTAGCGTATAGGAAACTCCCCTTTTATTGAATAATTCAAAGTTTGAATAGTAATAACAAAACAATAAACATCAATATGATGGGCGCCTTCTCGGCATCTACTAGAACAATAATAACACAATATAAAACCATTACCCACATGAGAATATAAAGTTCCCATAAGAAGTAATGGCCATCAATACCCACTTGCTGCCAAAAAAACAATCACGGATGCATTAACAAATCTGGACCACTTGGACTTGTAGACGAAATGAGCCAACTTGCAGACACAAAACCAAACAGCAGTACATAGCTATTGCCAACTTGGAGCTGTACACCAGCACAGAAACTGATGAAAAAATTCATTGTTTATCGGGTCCTTCAACTAATGTTGCTAAATCTATCACTTTATATTTATTTGATCTTTGAAATATAACGTATAAATGCGTACAATGATGTGTAATTCAGCACCATATACTAGTGTGGCAATCCAACTTATTTACTTATATATGGGGTATTCAGGTTAAAAAACGGGTCAATGGTAAAATAAAAAAAAATTGTCTTAAAAAGAGAGATCAAATGGGTCAAAGGTCACCCATAGTGTATTTTTAGTGCATCAGATTTTTTTAATTCAGATAAAATGATATATACTTTTATGCAATACTATTATTAGAAACAATTAGTATTTACTAAAAAATTGGGGTAAAAATGTTTCAGGTCAGCCATTAGCTTTTTACCAAAACACGCCCATTTTGCCACATTGACACAATACTTATTGAGAATGCCTAAGATGTTATGTATATGATATTCGGTGAGTCAGCATCAACTTTAGCTTCACACATATTCCCTAATTTCAAGGTCCATTGATGTGTGTTTATTCACACATCCTTTTTAGAACCAAAATCAGACCAAAAATACCAAATATGCCAAGAAAATGTATGTTTTTGTATTTGTATATGTGCAGGTACGGATATGAGAAAAATGGACAAAAACAAAGCCAAAACCGATAAAAACGTGCACGAGAATGGAAAAAGGTCAAAAGCCGGAGCCGGGGAAACTTAATGATCAAAAGAAGCTCAAAAGGTCAAAGGAAGTCCTCAGAGATTCATAAAGTGCCAAGATTAGTCCTTTGTCAAAGTTTAAAGAGTTTGGCAACTTCAGTCCCTGTACTTTCAGATAATGACAAAATTGGTTCCTATGATTTTTAAGTTTGCATATTTGGTCCAAAATCTGAATTTGGTCCAAGAATTATTACAAGCCCAAATACACAAAGCAGCCCACCATCTTTAATATCCCTCAGTCCCTCACCCGACCTACCATTAAACCCTGGTCAAACCAAATGCCCGTATCCGGTCAACACCCAAAACAATAAATACCATTTCAAAATAACCCGCCCCCAAATATTTACCAAACCCAGAATAAAATAACTATTCCACGAACCCTAAATTATCATCCCATAAAATTACCCTACTACAGCAATTAATTACCAAATGATTTAGGTTTCTAGAAGAGCCTGCCACCTGACAGCAGTTTAATGATCCTAAGTAGTTGTCTATTGCATAATCTGAGTTTTTATAATGTGTCTGCCTTAGTTTAATCTTAATCTGCCTAGTATAGCTTGGATCGGCTTTTTGCTTTCTGCGTGTTATTTGTTGGTTTTAGTTGTTGAAATAGCTTCATATATTGATATTGCATCTGTTTTGATGACTGGTTCAGTAGTTATTGGTCTTATTCTGCATTTAGTAGTGTAATCTCATAGTTTTAGGGGTGTTTGGATTAGCTAGTATTTCTGTGTTGCAGTAGGTTCCAAGGGCGTAATTTAGTTTAAATATCTCATAATAGGTGAACTTAGGTTAGTTTAGGCATAAATTTTATAGTTCATTAAGATATAAAGTCAAAGCTTGTCTCAATTCTCATTACTGTTAGTTTTAATGTATTATTGAACCTGTGATCCTTTATAACTGTTAAAGATTAGTTGCATTTAGGTTAATCAAGCTTTGAACCTGTTTAGCAATACATCTAGGATAGATTAGGATCATTAGAAGTTCCATTTGGTCAACTTAAGTGTGCAAGTAAAAAGTCAAATCTGCAGGTTGGCATGTCCAAAACATACCTGATCTAGGGATAATTTAGGTCATCAATTGAGCTTTATATTTAGGGCTTTTTGTCTATTTAGATTATTCATAGTTCAAGCTTTAAGAATCTGTCTTTTAATTACATCAATCAGCTTATTAGATAACTTATAATTAAGATGCAAGTAGGGGCGTTCAAGTACCTGTTCTGTCTAAATTGTGAATCTGCATACTGCTTATTCAGCTTATCCTTTGTGCTTAATTGAAATATTTGAGTTGTTTTGTGCTTATTATAGTATACTTAAGCTGTTTATTGGATTTTGTGCTTACTGGGTGGCAATTGCTTATCATTAAGTGCTTATTGAAACTGTTTTTGAGCCTATTTGCTTATCCTGTGAGCTTATCAGATCATTTCAAGTTGAATTGAGCTTAAGTAAGAACTATAGACCTTCTGTAAGCTTATTGTATGATTTGGTGATCATTGCTTATTTATTAGTGCTTATTCCAACTGCTTATTAGCCCAAAACAGCTTATTTGGACTTAATTTTTTTAGTCATTTTATTTTTCCTAGGTTCCAACCTTTATTTTAGAATTTCCATAAAAATTTCATATTTTTTATAGTTTTTTTGCTATTTTTCTTATTTTATTTTAGTTTCTAATCAATTTTTAATTACTTTTATTAAAGAAAATCAAATAAAAATAAGAAAAAAACATAAAAAAAAAATCCAAAAATATTTTAGAAAATAGTTTTTAGTTATTTTAGATTTTTCAAAATTAATTTTGCAATTTTCTCATTTAATTTCACTTTTATTTGAATTTTAATTAGTTAAAATAGTTTTTAATTCATAATAATTAAATAAAAAGTCAAAAAAAAAAAAAATTCTTTTTCTCAAAATTTTATTTTATCATTTTTAGCTTAGGAAAATTATTTTCATACCCGTAGGATTAGTCTAGCTTCAAATTCACTTTTTATTTCGCGCGTTTACGTTTTAGCTTACGGTTTTAATTCTACGTTACGATTTAGGTTTGGTAATTTGATTAACTTGCTTAATTGGTTAATTGTGCTTTATTTTCATATTCTTTAGTTTAATTCTCATCAAAATCACTTTTTCTCACATTCATGACACTTTTCACGAACCGGGAATTTCAATCACACCTTCACACGGACTACGATCTCGGGATTTGTATTTCCTTCAAATCCTTTGGAGAAATATAAATACTCTATACTATATATTATATTTAAGCAATCATCCACCTTCGCCAGTGCGAGCATTCTCCAAAGCTTTATATATTATGAATCCGCCCATTTTTCCTAAAGATTTACTCAGTTAAATCCAGTGTAGTCAAAAGCGAGAAAAAGCGCGCTTTAAGCGAAGAAGCGAAGCGAAGCGCCCTATAGCGCTTTGATTCTAAAAAAGCGATGCGTTTTACTAAAGCGAGCAGAAGCGACCTAAAGCGACCGAAAAGCGACCTAAAAGCGCTCGCTTTTTTGCATAACGGCTAGTTTTTAATTTTTTACCTAATGAAGTTTTACAGCCGGCCCTAATCTTTTAAATTAGGTTAAATATTTACAAAACTAACCCTTTAACATAATATTATAAATACTAACACTTATTAACAATTATTAATCACACAATCTTCTCTTCCCACGTTTCATACTTCCACTTATTGGTTCGAGGTAAAGAAGTGCAAGACCTGATTAGAGATGAGTTGCCGATATATGTAGGTGCATTACATCTTTTTGGGGTGCCAATGGCTGTTAGAGCAAGGAAGGACAAGTCTCCTGCTGAATGGTGGACTTTGTTTGGGAGCTCAGCTCCAAATCTACAACGATTTGCTATCAAGGTTTTGAGCTTAACATGTAGTTCATGCGGCTGTGAGAGAAATTGGAGTGTATTCCAACAGGTATCAATAGTATTAAATTCTGAAAGTTACTTTCTTTATTGATTGTTAATTTGTTACTGCCTAACTTTTGTTTTTCCTTTTTAGATCCATACAAAAAGAAGGAACAGATTGGAACAGAAAAGGCTAAATGACTTGGTATTTGTCAAGTACAATCAAAAGCTCAAGGCCCGTTATGATAACAGGAAAACCATTGACCCTATTTGTTTAGATGATGTGGATGAGAGCAATGAGTGGCTCACAGGAAGTAATGATGCCGAAGGGGAGTTTGTGTTTGGTGAGGATGAAGCACTAACTTGGGGTACCGTAGCTAGTGCTAGTGGTGCAAATGAGCCGAGGCATTATACAAGAAGAAATGCACCGGCATCTACAAGTAGGACATCTACAAGTAGGGCACTCTTCGATGAATCCGACGAGGATCTTGTAGATGAAGATGATATAGTGGATCTCAGAAACGATGGGGAAATAAGAAATGAGAACTTAGATGATTATTCCGAATAAAAAATATTAGACTTTAAGCTTTAACTATTTGAATAAACTTCTCTTTTGTGGTCTTTTTAGATTGAAAATGAAGATTTTAAGATAATTATGTTTTTATTTAACCATTGTTTTCATACTAGACACTATTATATGCACAAAGGGTAAAAAGTTAATTGAAGCGCTCGCTTTTGTCGCTTCTCGCTTCTCGCTTTAGAAAAAGGCATGTCGCTTTGAGGTCGCTTTCGCTTTTAACTACCTTGGTTAAATCCATGGGTAGCCATACCTTCAATATATAATCTGCAGGATAATTGAGGCCATCTCTACTTTCTAAAACAGCAGTCCATGAAGATCCTGCAATTTATGTTTGTTTAATATGTCATTATACAAGAACTATCCATATATAACATGTAACGAATAATAGACCTGAGTTGAACCAGACATTCATCGTATCAGTCCCATTCACATAATATGATGCTATATCACGATACAATTCTTCTACTGGCATGTATCACTGCCCTTTTGGGTAATGAATGCCCTCATACTTGGCACATTGACCAAAAGTACTAAACATAAGATGAAAATTAATATTCTAAATTGCGACATATATAATGGCCATTAAGTTTGATCCAACGGCAATTTAATTTATAGAAATAAAAATTTAATGGCAAGCATGTATAGAAATAAAATCTGTAGCCGTCATCAAGTTAGTTAGATTTTCTTTGTTCGTATCCTGTTTGGTTTTTTTTACTGTTCTGATGTTTTTAACGCAAAGGGAGTTAAGAACTTTGGAAGCTAGTCAGAGATTTTGAGTTCAGGATACCTGAGATGTAGACCGTACGAGTTTGCTAATCACATTCACTACAGCCTCTCTGAATCTCTCAACGGAAGCAAACCATTTTCCAGTTGCCCGAAAAATCATAGGCTTTTTAGTTTATATGAATTCTGTGGTAATAACTAATAAAGGGTATCATTAACATGATAATTTACAGAAGACGTTAACAGTTGGTGCGAACATATCAAACTGAAGTTACTAAGCCTAAAGTAAAACAATCTCTAGCAGTCAAAAGAGTAGAGAAAAGTATAGGTTAGAACTTTTGATTTGGATGAGGCCGGGCTAGTGAGATGTGAAAGATGTGGATGATGCCTCTCTAAATTCTGCAGTCCATGTTGTCAATGGTGTGAGAAGGGCTGAATGCATATTGACAACATGGTTATACAGTTTTAGTAGAGGAAATGTAGTTTACACCGGTTGATTTCCATAGAGTCGTAGTATTCTTTGTTTTAGTTCATGTGTGTCTGTGAGGATGTAAGCTACAGGCATTATATGAATTAGAACTAGTAATCAAAGTGTATTTTTAATGCATAACATTTCTTAAGTCACATAGAAAGAATATATTTTTTGTAAGAATATTAGAGACACTAACCGTTTATGTTGGAAACTATGATCCATTATAATCCATTAATCTTTGTTTACAAGAAAAAGGCCGCATATTTTCTGTCATGCATGGGCTGCAAATCCGTAGGCCTACAAACCCATAGATGGCAGTTACATAATATACGGTTATTTAGTTAGGTTAGAACGCTTTAAAACATTGTGTCGTTTACTTTATTGAAACTTGCCTCTTCTCTAAACGTTGTGATGTATCAAGGCAACGTTTCATCTCTTATATATAGTTTAGGAATTTCTGTAAACGATTGTAACCCATTCATACTTTATAATATCAGATTATGGGTTCACCCATCTTCCTTGTTTCTTTATTATCAATTATTGATTGATGTTTGCATGAAGTTTTGTTTGATCATTAAAGATCCTGGAAACATATTTAGAACCGGTGAAAACCGATACATAGTTTTTTAACAGTTTACTAAATAAGTGGACGGAGAATGTTTCGGGTCAGCCATTAGCTTTTTTTTTTACCAGTACCTGCCCATTTTAATACCTCGAGTATATTTACGCCAAAATCAGTCTCTTCCTCATGAGTGGCAAGCCATCTTTCATTTACTGCAGGCCATTTTGATTCAAAAATAAATTTAGCGACGTGAACATTGTCAATATTATATTCGAAACTGAGATTTTGCAACACATCTTCAGCTAGATGAGGCAGTATTGGAGCAATGACTCTCACTATGGAGAGTAGATGATCTGCATGAACTGTTTGAATGCCAGTAAATTAGAGTGTTTTCATTACTATGTTATACAAGGCACCAAGAAATGTATTTAAAGACTGCTCTTTACATGATGTCGTAGCACTTTATCTTTCCCGAAAAGGTTTCTGATTCTATGTTATTTTCTAGACCAACATGGGAAGGTGGTCAGTACAACAGAGATGAACAGAGTCGATTGGCTGCTTTTCGATTAGCAATGGAATTAGGAGCTGCTCACATCAATGTTGAGCTTAAGGTTCCTTTCTTCTTGACATTAAATGAGTCTATTCATGCTCATAGGCTCGTCTAAAGTACTATACTGTTATTCGTAACTCAAATGCAGGCCGTTGACGATTTCAACAATTTAATCCACGGAGACAAGCCTACAAAGTGTAAACTCATAGTTTCTTCCCACAATTATCAAAATACTCCTTCGATAGAAGAGCTAGGGAACCTTGTGGCCAAAATACAATCAACAGGAACTGACATTGTCAAGTTTGCAACAACCGCTGTAGATATAACTGATGTAGCACGAGTTTTTCACATTACTGCTAATTCTCAAGTAAGCGCCGTAAGTCATGCATCATTGATTCCAGAGATATATATTCGTTTGCATATAACAAAATCTATAAGTACATAAATTTATCATTTAGGTTCCAATAATAGCAATGGTGATGGGTGAGAAAGGTCTGATGTCTCGAGTACTCTGCCCCAAATTCGGTGGATATCTGACATTTGGCACCCTTGACTCCTTGAGCATGGAAAGGTATCGGCACCCGGGCAGCCCACAATTAGGGATCTTTTGGACTTGTTTTATTTCAGACAATTAGGACCTAACACAAAAGTATTCGGTATTATTGGGAAGCCAGTTGGACATAGCAAATCACCTTTGTTATACAATAAAGCTTTCCGATCAGTTGGTTTTAATGGAGTTTATTTGTTGGGTTCAGGTTGAATTTTATTTATATTATCGGGGCTAGGATTTCAGTTTATAGGGTATTTTTTTCCCGTAAAATATCTACATCCTCTCATATATGTGCCTTCGTACTTATTTAACTTTCTCTGTGCTTACAAGTCATTGAAAGGTGTATTTGTTGTACTGGTTGGGTCTTTTAACAACTGGTACCGACTGCCCAAACGGCATACAAAGCCATCTTTTATTGAATCAAATGTTATATTACCATACAATGACTAAAAGGTCACACACGTGAAAGTACATTGATATTTTATGGAGAAAACCCCGTATTTGTATTTATTCATATTAGAAAAATGTATCATTTTTTGATGTAGTTGTACCATTCCTCACAAAGAATCTTTAGTCAATGTTGTGATGAGGTTGATCTGGTTGCAAAGGTAAGTTTCGTTTTTATAGAAACCTTAAGCGTTGAGGTTGATGTAGATTATTATTAAATTCCGGCTTTTTATGTATTCTGTTATTGATTGTATGCTACAGTCAATAGGAGCAGTCAACTACGCTATCAGGAGACCAAAAGATGGGATGTTGTATGGGTGTAATACAGATTATGTAGGTGCTGTTTCTGCTATCGAGGATATTCTACGAGGTTTCTTTCTGTACTTTCTATTAGAAGTGGTAATTTGGGCTGTTGGGTCAAAACCGTGCCTTTTGTCCACTTATAAAAGTTTCATATTATATTTCACGTGTGACTTTCAACCCGTTTAACCCATTTGACCCGTTTGAGGTTTACTTAAATCCTAAATTGTTGCAACTGATTTACAGGTTCATGCATTCAAATGGTGCAACAGGATCACCCTTGTCTGGTAGACTATTTGTGGTTATTGATGCTCGGGGTGCTGGAAAAGCTCTTTCTTATGGAGCAAAAGCGAAGGGTGCAACGATTGTGATAGCCAATCGGACTTACGGTTAGATTCTACTAGCGCTCACATTACCATTCCTAGTACTCGTACTTGATTGCAAATAAAACATTACACTAGTTTTATTGCATTCTTATCACTTCAGTATGGGTGAAAGCCAACTGCACGGTTCTCGTCATATTTAGAGGCTATTTGAATGTGAGTTGTTTATCAAAACATAAAAAGTTGATCATTGAGACTTCAAGTCACAATAATCAGATAACCAGTTGCAAAATTGAAATCCAAACACCCTCTTACATGCATAGTTAATACACCAACTAAAGTTGTCTCTTACTGATGATACTGCATAGATCGTGCTAGAGAACTTGCTGACATAATTGATGGAGAGGCTATATCTCTTGCCGATTTGAGCACTTACAGTCTAGAAGGTGGTATGATACTTGCAAACACTACATCAATTGGTATGCAGCCAAATATAGACGATAATCCTATTTCTAAGGTACGGCTATCTACCTTTCTTCGGTACTATGTTTTAGAAATGGTGGTTTGCAGTTAGAAACGTAATATGAGGTAAATATGTGCATGAGATAAAGTTTATATTTTTTATTGTGGCAGGAAGCTTTGAAGTTGTATGCACTGACTTTTTATGCTGTGTACACATCAAAAATCACGAGATTACTTCGGGAAGCAGGAGAATGTGGAGCCATAATTGTACAGGGGTGGAGATGTTTATAGGAAAGGCATATTAACAATATGAGAGATTTAGGTCTTAAATCACTACATCAGTGGAATGAGGCTCTTATGGCAAGACACCTTTGGAACGTTATTTCTGATAGGGAATCTATATGGGTAAAGTGGGTGAAAATTCATTGGCTTAGAGGTAAGAGTGTGTGGACTGTTGAGACCCATACTAATACCTCTTGGAGTTGGAAACAAATTCTGTCACTTAGAGATAAAATTAGAAATTTTGTGCACTTCAGAATTGGGAATGGTAATAGGTGCAATTTCTGGCTTGATAAATGGAATGATAAGGGACCGTTGTGTGATTTGGTTAATCATGAAGACCTTAGGAATGCTAAAGTCAGCTTTAAAGAGAAGGTTGCAGACTTAATAAGGAATGGTGATTGGAGATGGCCAAGAAGCTGGAATGACAATATTGTTGATTTAATAAACACCCCTGTTCCTAGTGTTAATGCAGGTATTGAAGATAAGGCCGTTTGGATTAATAAGAAAGGCAAGGAAAAGAAGTTTGTTGTGCAAGAAGTGTGGAAGGAATTGAAGCCAAATACTCCCAAGGTTATCTGGTTCAACCATGTATGGTTCTCCCAGTGTGTGCCTAGACACTCTGTTTTTCTTTGGATGGCTATCAAGGGCAGGCTCAAGACACAGGACAGGATATCAAAGTGGTTTAACATACAAGACATGAAATGTCCTTTTTGCAGCCAATGTAAGGATTCCCATTCTCACCTACTTTTTAACTGCTATTATACTAAAAGGCTTTGGGAAAGGTTAAAAGTTTTTTGGGAAAGGTTAAAAGTGATGTCAAATTTGGATGGTGTGTCTAATAATTGGGCTGAGGTTATACTAGTATCTAATATAATAGGCCTGCGAGGAATACTATTTGGAGTGTTGTTCAAAGGTTAGTCTTGGAGGCTGTTGTCTACTTTATATGGCAGGATAGAAACTCAAGGCTTTTTGGTGGATATGGTAGGAATGAAGAAGATCTGTTAAATGTTATTATGGAGTCTGTGAGGTTTAGGATTATGGGATTAAGTTTGAAAGTTACCCCTGATGTTGTTAGAGCTTCTGAAATTTGGAAGTTTCCAATTGATAGAAGGCTTAAGTATAAAAGAATGTTGGAGGAGTTGTTATATGTTGGTTATTGATGGTGAGCTTGGAAATGTTAATGATGCTGATGGATAGTAAGCTTTTAAGTAGTGAGTGGACAAACAGTTCACATGATGGGACTGGTTTTTTGAAGTGCAATGAAATTTATGACTGTGATGATCCAGGGGATTGTACACTTCTTTTATGTTGTACTAACTTTGATATGACTGTTGGATATGTTGGGAGGTTATTAGACAGGTTTGGTGGTATATTGACCATTGTGGGAATCTTAACTGGTGGTGCTATTCTCTCTCTGCCGGTTCCTGGGCAACCTTGTTGATCTCCTGAGTGCAGGTTGCTGAGATGTTCTAACACCATTGGTTGAGGGGAGGATTAGGGGAAAGTAGCACTCTTTTCCTACCCTAAGGTTTTTCCCTTGTGGTTTTACTTTGGGTAGGTTTTTAAGGAGCCTATTTCCCCTAATCTGCTACATTGGAACTCCCCAACTTGTTGCTGTTTTGGATGTGATCATGCAGGCTGCAATGTTACTCTGATGTTTGCTGTTTCTGCTGAAGGTTGCTATTCTTGGTTTGATAGTTTTGTTGTTTTGCTCATGGCTGTGATATATTGGTCTATGTATTCTTCTATAGTGTTATGAGGTTTCAGATCATTGGTTATTTTCAGTGTATTGTGATGGATTGGAGTATTTAGGTTGGTCCCTTTATGGATTCAGAAGTATGCTGGGAGGTCCAATGGTCTGCACTCATTTGTATCTTGTTATTTCGTTTATTTGTATGTGGTTTGTATTTGTATTTGGATGGTTTTGTAGTAAGTATGCATCTGAGCATGGGATGATGTCCAAGGCCATGAGCTTTTGAGCCAAAGCTGGCAAGTTGGGGATGTGTCCTAACTGCCATGTTGCTTTGTGCTTTTTCTTGTACTTTGCCTTTGGGCTTTCTTTTTCCTTAATAAATTTACCTTTTGGAAAAAAAACAAAATAAATAAAATAAATAAATAAATAAATAAAAATGAGAGATTTACCGGGTTACCCGGAGGGTTTTAAATGCAAAGTTATGATATTTCGTTCCTCTCCATTACGAAGTTTTTGAAAAATGCACCACCATGCATCGTTGCCCTTTTGGGAAATGATTGCTGCCAAACACAATGATTGAAAAATGTACAGTTCATAAATGTAAGTTCAAATTTACACTTTCAACTTTCTTTCTATTGTCTTACTGTAGTAGTTAATTTTGTTTATTAAACTCGTTTGAGTTGTTAGAGATAAAACGTAACCCGAATAAATGAGTCAATTGCCTACCTCTAGAAATGATAATCACTTTATATCACGGTAGAGGTACATATGGTACAATTCGGCTATGCTATTGACTAGAAGTTTGTTCATTAGAAGATTTTATAACAGTTAAAAGCTATAGATCTTTCTGAGAAACCTAGATTTTTCTTAAATGAACATTGTCAAAAGAATTTGTGTAACAACTGGTTTATAAGTCCTCGTTTCGCGAATACACTGACTATCCCTAAAACTGGTAAAAGTCATACCAGCATCAATATTGAATATAAATTGACCATCAACATATATGAAAATAATGGGATTGGCCTTTATATATCACGCTTGTCTAAACAACACATTTCTCAACCCAATCTTAGCTGTCACAAAAACATACATACACATGGTAAGTTTAAACAAAATTTCGGCAGAACCCATTTTGCTTTTCACAAAAACATACAGTACATTAGATAAACCTTCACATATAATCCTAAATATAGCAAACAATTCTTTTACATTGGCCGAAACTCAAGGCCACAAACAATGAGACCAGAAATAGGTCCTTCATGACTTGTAAATTTCATATTCATAGAAAGGGAGTCATCCTTAAATTCAGAATTTGAGTAAAATTTCCAAAGTTGAATCTCCATCCATCCATCTTTCCTTTGTTTTGGAACCCGAGTAGTATCATGTATATTCAACGGGCTTGGAGTTATAAAATAAAGAAAATCAGCCTTGTTGTTTTCTTGGTGTACATCTCGTACATTCACAGGACAATGCAGCCCCTCATATTTATCTGAAAGCTTGAACACAAGGTAACACGCGTATTCTGTATAGGGTGACAACATTTGACTTTTAATCGTGCATTTGATATGAAATACTTTTTGTGGTAAAAGCTCAATCACCTCTTGAAATCTGCATGTAAGATATATTTTATCATTACATACTTTACAAATATATATATATATATTAAACAAAATAAAAATAATAAAAAATAAAATAAATAAAGTATATTTAAAGACATATAAAACAAAATTCAAGAAATGAAAGCTTTGCCAAGTCACAATTTTCAGTTTTGAATTAGACTAAAAAGAAGAATAAATCCTTAAGTGATTTGAGTTGAACTGTAACAAAGTTGGTTCAAAAAAGCAAACCTGGACTGGGATATTGATTTTGAAGTAAAAAGGTCCTCTTTAGACACATTGTATAAAGCTGCCTTTGCAGAAACTATAAGAAGCTTCATCCTGTCTATGTTTCCCAACCAGAACAACTCTTCGGAATTTCTGTCTATCTTGAATATTTCTTTAAAGTCAGTTGGCAGTTGACGCACCCGATCCATATCGAAGTTTGATTTCAATACTTGTTGGACTTCTGCCAATTTTCCGATTCCTTCATGTTTCACCTGCATGCAGTTATTATAAATATGCAACTTAGAACATGATTTTATTTATTTATTTATTTATTTCTTTGTTACTATGCATTCATATCTCCTTTATACAACTTAAAGAATAGAACATAGACTGGAACCAAGGAATAATTTCAAAAAATTACTTTTTCAATTGCTCGAAATTCAATGCCTTCAACATGAACAGCAACATCTCCAATATAGTACGATGAAAAACTCTCAAGTAGAAACTCAAAACCGACATCTTCGTTTTGATTCAAGAAACGATGCAACTCAATCATCATCCACTGCTTATCTCTCCATGTTGCGAAATATGCATGTAGACTTTCATGTCCCTTTCTATAATTTAGGTTAACATACATAGGTTTACCTGAAAAGTTTCTTGAATCACAAAATTTGAAGACTAAATAGACCCCATAGACAACATCTGGAGATAAAAATTGAGCTCTTGTCTTGATTTCGATGTTCAAGTCAGAAATATCTAACATCTCCACCACTGTCCCAAACCTGCACATATTATAAGCATCCAAGTCTAAATCAGTCATAGCCTTTATTTCCATACACTTCTATATTAGAATTTATTGTATCAAACAAATCTTTATTTAAATAAAGGTATGAATATTATAAAAAACACTATCAAGATGCTAGCAAAATTTATATTTCACGATCATGAGAACAGAGGACCTAAAACAGGGGCAAACCTTAACTACCTTATTCGAAGGTTTATAAAATTATAAGTCCCAGTCATATAGTGAGTATTAATATCTATTTTGTCATGTACAACATCAGTCCTCATTGTTGATATGTATGTATGCAGGATTAATCTTGTTATTAACCTGGTGAGATGAGGTCTGAAGTGTAAAAGAGCTAAAGATGAAGCATTATTCCTTTGTTTATTAGTGCAGGGGATTAGCAGCACATAATAGAGTCAAAGGGATTCAAATATTTTTGGTTTAAGTGCAGGCAGTGATCGTGATAAGCAAGTGTATTACAGGGGCAAAATATGAACTTAATCAAAGGGGTTCTTAAGTTTGATCCTATTTGATCATAATTATAATTAAATTATTAATAATCATATAACGCTACCGTAAACAACTTGTCATGCATTAAACGGTAAATATAACAACCTTATACTTTAACATTAAAAAGCATAACATAATTCTACCAATAATGCATATGTTTGCTTATCATTTAAAACTAACAAAGGTGGAGAGGTATAGAGAATAACCTTGATTCTGGAAGAGATTTCCACTCATGTGGACAACTATTTATGTAGGAAAACATTGTTGCTGAAACCATTTCATTTCTTTCTCCATTACCAACGAATGACAACAACTGTTATACAACCGAAATACAAATAAAATAGATCAATGTGTATGATGTATAAGTGCATAAATGATAGAAATTGGGAAACAGATAAACAAGATACAAGAATGAACTGATTACCACTTTGTCCTGTTGAAGGAGGATTCCCTCAGAAAAAATGTTGTAAAGTTCCTCTTTCTTCTTTGTAGAATAGATTTCTGGGCACTTAGACATCTGGATTATATCTTTATAGTCCTTGGGCAATTTGGTCTCCCATTTCTCATAATTTTCCTGTATATACATTAATCAATTAATAAACTCAAGTTTCATACAGTTAAAGGCAATAGTTTAGATATATATGAATCAAAAGTTTGCCAGTTTTGTCAAAACAAAGAAACTTACTTGGAATTCCAATGCTTTCTTAAGCTGTATGACCACTTCATTAGCTGTTGGCCGTCTTTCTCTCCAGTGAAGTATGCATCGATAGGCAATCCTAGCAAATGTAATAAATGACTGTGTCTCAATTTCTTCCTTTATACCCTCAAACACTAACTCATCAAGTTTTCCTACTTGATAGTGGTGTTTAGCCAAAAAGGGTAAATAACGATACTCGCCATCTAGCTCTACGGATGATAGTTTGCCACACAATATGTCAAATAAGACCGCACCCAATGAGAATATATCAGACTCTTTGGTTAAGAAGCCTGTTTTCGAGTGTAGTGGGTCACAATATCCGATTGTGCCTATAACATTGTCGATGACATAGTCTACATTCTGATTTGTAACTGGACATACCAAGGAAAGCCCAAAACCACTAATTTTTGCTTTCCAATTATCAAATAGTAGAATGTTACTACTGCTGATGTCCTTATGTATTACTATTTCTGGACTTGAAACAGTTCCATGAAGAAACTCCAACCCAATTGCAATATCGATGCATATTTTAAGCCGCATCACCCACGTAAGACTATCATCGCTCAAGTACTTATCAAGACTACCTCTCAATGCATACTTATATACAATAATTTTCTCATCCTCTTCATCACAGTAGCCTACAAGACCAATGACATTTTTATGTTTATACTCCATAAGGATTTCCAGCTCTGTCATAAAATCAGCATCTTTTGTATCTGACTCCTTATTTAACCGCTTTGCCGCAATGACATTCTGTTCATGAGCGTGAGTAACTACTCCTCTGTAAACATTCCCAAAATCTCCATGTCCAATGATATTGCCTTGACTGAAGTCTTGTGTGGCTAACTTTACGTCTTCAAGTGACAGTTTAAGGTTGTCCTTATGGTTCTCCTGTGAATCATGGGTCAGTAAGTTGATTTGATTAGTAAAAAAATAAACTGAAACAACTACCAGCTATCTAAATTTTTCATTGTGACTTACCTGACAGTTTAACGCTTTTTGGAGTTCTTTGATGACAACTTCTATTGTTGGACGTTTCTTTTGCGTTTCTGCCACACATTGAAATGCGATTTCTAGAAAGATGTTCAAAGACTCTTTATTGGGACCTTTACAAAAGACATGTTCATCAGTCTCCTCCTTTATCTTGTGATCAACAATTTCCATTATTGTTCTCTTTTCAAAATGATCTCTTGCAATGGGTGCAATTCCATTCTCATTCACCTTGGTGTATACAGAATCATAGGCCAGCCTCCCGGTCAAGATCTCAAACAACACCACTCCAAACGAGTAAATGTCTGACTTGCTATTTAATCGGCCATTCTTCTGATATTCTGGATCCAGATACATATATGTACCTGCAATCGTACTGGCAATGAAAGTACTGGCATCTTGATCTTTTGGGTGGAATTTGGAGAGCCCAAAATCCGCAATCTTGGCCTTCCAATTATCTCCTAATAGAATATTATCGCTCTTAATGTCACGGTGTATCATCTTTCGTTTGCCATGATCTGTATTGTTGTGAATGTAATTCAAACCATGTGCAATATCAAGACATATATTCAGACGTTGCACCCAAGTAAGAGTAATCTTATCACTGCTTCCCAAATAGTTTTCAAGACTACCTTTTGAAGCATGCTCATAAACCAGGATCATTGCACCATTACCTTCATCACAAAAACCAAGAAGAGAGATTATGTTCTCATGCTTACAAGTAGTTAGAGTTTCAATTTCTTGCATGAACCCTTCTTCTCCTTTTTGACTACGAATGCGCTTTATGGCTACCGTGCTTCGTTTTCTTAGTAAATCGCATTTGTCCACCTCTTCTATCGACGAGGAATTACTGCTATCAAAATGTTCAAGATCTGCTTTGTATACTTTACCGAATCCACCAGACCCGATGCAGTATGCGTCATCAAAATTGTTGGTAGCCTTGTTTATATCCTTTAGTCCAATCCTCAAGTGTTCCAAGTTCTTCCCCTGTGACATTATGAAGTTGTGCAACACCACAGAAGAGTTCAACTAAAATAGGATGATAAAGTAAAAAGTGTAGGACAAATTATGGACCATCGTCAGTCAGATGATGAACACGCAGTTCAAACATCCAATTTTTTAGATGCAGGATGATGATGCAGATCACGTTCAAGATGATGCAAGATTATCCAGTTTTAAGATGCAAAGTTATCAAGTTTAACGATGCGTAGAATAGATGCAGAACCATTATTAAAAAGATGCAATGTGTGATCAGTATAATCTAAAAAAATTCACAATTCCAGTGATGCTAATTGATACACGCCTAAAAAAGCAAAGAGATCTTATAAGTTATATCATAAATTGATGCAATATTGTCCACTCCATACTATTTGATAATAAATCCATGCAGTATGACTAGAGAGCCGGAGAGCTTAACTATAAATGGATGTGATATAATCTTACAAAATAACTTTATGAAAGTTATAATTATAATCGTATTCACTGTAATCAATGGATATCTTGAGTGAGATTTAATAGCTTTATTTACAAAAAGTCTGGAAACACAATTAACATGAACTTTATTTACAAAACTTTATGAATGTTTCCTGCCTTTCTTAGGTTAAGGTATTGTTTTACATTTTGCAAGAACACTTAACGGTAATTTTTTTTTAATGTTTTAGTCTTTAACTTTGTCAATCCTTAAGTCAAACCATTTTAATTTCATGCTGGTTTTAAGCAGTGTTTTGTATCGTGTGTAAAATTTTATCGTAGTCATATCCTACTAATCTTTATTCGGAACTAGTAAAAAAAAAAAAAAAAAAAAAAAAAAAAAAAAAAAAAAAACTTGCTAATAAATAGTTAAGGATTTATTAAATTGTCATATAAATTAAAAATCATATGAAAATTCAAACGTAATAGTATTAAATAAAGAAACATGTAAAGTCAACGAATAAATGGTTTAATCAAATGGTTAATCAAAGTTGAAAACAAAACCATTGTCCAAAAAATTCAAATGGTTAAACTATAAATTAGCTCAAATAATGGATAAAGTCATAAATTCACCTTTTATAATTATAAAATATGAGAATGTTCAAAAGTAATCGGATGATTTTTTTTATTTTTTTACAAAGGTAAAATAAAAAGTAATCGGATGATTTTTTTTTTTTTTTTTTTTTTTTTTTTTTTTTTTTTCAAAGTAATCGGATGATTTGTTTAAGTTAAATATCAAGAAAATGATTTTCATCCATAAAACAAACGCCTAAGAAGATGATTTCCATCCTTAAACTAACACTTAAAAGTACATATAACAATAAGATCAAGACATGTGACCAGATTGAAAATGAAGATTAAGAAAAAAAAAATACATATGCAGCATTTAAAGTGATAAATGAAGTGAGAATTAGTTGAAGCATATAAGTTATATCACATTATCATTAATTAATTATTTTAACCATATCAATCTCTTCGTCTCAAAATTATCATCAAATAAAAAAAAAGGTTTAACAAAAGTAGGATTATTACCAATTGCAACCAATCAAATATTTTTTTTTTACCAATTAAAATCTTTTCTGATTAGTTAAAATTAGAAGTGAAAAACTATTTTGGGACATCCCAAAATAAAAATTTAGACTATAATTAAAAAAATAGTATCTTTTTATTGAGTGTTCTTTTGTTGTAAGTTCTATAAATGTATGAAACGATATCAAGTTTGTATCTATAATTTTTATTGTTTTCTTTAGATAGTTGAGTTAGCTATAATTGGGGAGAACAAATTTTACTTTTAACACTGTGTTCTTAAGTTAGAGTTAAGTAAGAAAATGAAAAGGAAACAAAAGATGTTGTGTTCTCGAGTAGTACTTAAGGAGGAAAAATATGAAATTGAATGAAAAGTAGTGTTATTTTGTTGATTTTGAAAGTAAAGTGTTCCTCCCAGTTTTGGGAGGAAAATGTTTACTCTAAGGCTATGTTTGGCGACACGTAGCAGTAGCAGTAGTAGTAAGTAGTAAGCAGTAAGTAGTAGCAGTAAGCAGTAGCAGTTAAAACGTGTTTGGTAACGTAGCTGTAACTGTAATTATAAAGTGTTAAACAAGTAAATGTTTACCGCTTGTCGCTTGTCGCTTGCTGCTTCTCCAGGAAGCATTTAAGATTGGAGCGGTTAATCATGTTTCAGACGCTTGTTAAGGTGTTGCCAAACAAGCAATTTAATGCTTACCGCTTGTCGCTTATCGCTTATCGCTCTTAAACGCTTCAAAAAAGTTGTTGCCAAACATAACCTAAATTCATTTACTTTTCTTTAATAATAAAACTTATGAACATAGTGTCATGTATTGGTTGACAAGGATCGGGTAGGGGATCTTGTTATGCTATTAGTTAAAGGGTTATTTTTTATTTTTTATTTTATTTTACTTATATCAAAGTTCTCTTAGCTTTTAGATGACAAACTCTTAGGGTATCTGTGATTTAAGACTTTTTGATTTAAGTAATGAAATAAAATAAAGGAGAGAAGTTTGGAATAAAGAGGCTTGAATTTAAGAATACAATCCATTTACTAAGAAAAGCATACGAAAATCACAAGCGTAGCCCCGATGACGTGCCGTCACGCACCAGAATAAAGTGGTCATCGAACATAACTTTTAATTATCTATTTCATGCTTAAGGTCACTAGTTCAAATCTCTTAGACATAATTTTAATTAACTTCAGACTTTTGATCGGACCAAGTTTCGCTATTCATAAGCTAAGCCATTAAGCTAAGGATATATAATTTAATAATGGAGTACATAATCAGTTGTTGTTGTAGCTTAGGCGGTCAACAGTTCTACCCTCAAATCGATCTTTTTTTTAGTCTTTTTTTTAATACTCTTTTACTATTAATCGTTTATGACTTTATGTTTTCCAATTATTAGACAAAATAAAGTGAATAAGATGTATGTATGTGTATATTTATATAAGATTCTGACAATTACTTCTTTGAAAATACTAATATTAACTTATTTAAAATATTTACATGTACATCTTGAGAAATTAGCCTCTTTGAAAGGATTTATCATATTAACTTCTTTTCTCATGTTATTAACTTATATAAAAAAATCATTTATAAATATGAAGCTATAAAATCATATCAATAAGTTTTCAAACTACCTTAAGGCTTGTTTGTTAATTTTTTTTATTAACTAATTTTTAATTAAAAGATAATTTAATGCAGATACCGTCAGTTCTATTATTTAATATTTTCAGTTATTTTTCTCTATTAAGTTACAAACAAACAGTATTCCTATTATTTAATGACTTCAGCTTTTTTTTTTTTTTTTTTTTTTTCATATTAAGTCGAATTCAAACACAATCTTAGTTTAATAAAGCGAAGAACGTGCCATCATGGTTACATTTGTTCAGATAATCAATTATTTTTGGGTATATATCGGAAGTGTACGCACTACATATTTTTATTACAAGCTTAGCTCAAATTTTTAAAAATTTCAACTTTGAATCATTTATAAACCAAAATTATAAAGCTATGCACCATAATAATATATCTTTTCTGATAAAATTATCATGCGATCATGTTCCATAGCGAAGTGCGGCCACGTAACTCTCGTCCACCACATTTATCATCAAATTCTTTGTTTTATATAATATTATTTAGTTCTATGAATTATATTCTAAGAAATATAAAATACAATGTTAAAAAATTATAAGAATGTAAAATCAAAATCACATACACGTTTTAGTATGGTGATAATTTTTTGATACTTGACAAGAAATGTACTGGCATTTGTAGTGAGGATAGATAGTGGAGTAATGGTTATATGGTTAAACCAGACGATAACAATTGGTAACATAGACCAACATAGAATAACTCTTGTTTATTAATAAGGATAATCGGCCTTAAATTAAAAGTTTAAGTAAATAAATTACGTACCTTCAAGCGATTGAGCGATGTACTCTCAACTGGATTTTCATGTCTCCACTGATGTTCCAAAGCTTTCTCAAGTCTTTTGACAACCTGATCTATATGTGGACGCTTCGCCCGTTCCTCTTGTATGCAGTAATATGTTGTTTCTGAGAAGATTTTGAATGATTCTGGGTCCATCTGTTTTCGTAGATGTGGATCGATCATATCATCCAAATGAGATTTGGCGAGTTGACTTAATAACCCCTCTTCCAACTCTTCATATGGAAGAACTGCACTCCTTCCACACAAGACTTCGAATAATACAACACCGAACGAATACACATCTGACTTGTGAGTCATACCGCCCGTCTTTTTATATTTTGGGTCCAGGTATACATTCTCAATAATATCACGAGTAAGAAGAAGACGATGCCTTCGAGCTACTGTACTTTTCAACAAAATTTCAAAACCAGATAACTTGGGTTCACATTTGTCATCTAGTAAAATTTTCGAGCTCCTGATGTTGCAATGTATGAGACTAAAATCGCGGCCAGCATCATAATGGATGTAACTCAATGCATTTGCAACGCCAATACATATCTTCAACCTTTGCGTCCATGTGAGGGTCTTGCCACTTAGATATTTGTTGAGACTTCCATTGGCCTCCTTCTTGTATATGATAATCAGGTCAACCCACTTATCATCATCTACATAGTCCCAATCTACACAAAACCCGATAAAAGACACTAGATTCTTATGTTTGAGACTAGAAAGCATCCTCACCTTCATCTTAAACTTTTCGATCAAATCTTCATTATTGACACCAGGGATCACCCATGCAACAATATCAATATACTGTCCGAAATGCTCCATACGGCCATGGTAAACCCATCCAGCCTCTGTGTTTTTAATGATATTCTCAGGAGCAAAGTTTTTAGTTGCTTGATTTATATCTCTATATCTGAGTTCGTAATTGTATTCAACGGAAGACATTGTCTTTTTGCTTAAATGGGATTCAACGCCTGGGGGTATGATCAAGTGACTCTTTGATCCCTATATGTACCAAAGAAGACAACATTAAGAATTCACAGCGCGGAACACTTGAGGTTAATCATTCATTTTTAGCAGTTATCAAAAGGAAAATATGGTGAAGAGCGAAGCATAAGAGGGGATCTTCTGTATCATTCTGAAGAAAAGTTAGATTATGCAAAAATTGTTGGCATATATGCTTTTCGGTCAACATGGAAATGAGTTTGCATATATAAATTGAACCTCAATTTAACCATAACCACTACATTTAAGACAAATATACCAGTTTAAGGAAGTGACATGTTAATGGAGTGTATTTATTTGTACTCAAAATGTTAACCGGAAAAGAATTATTTATATGTACAAATGATTCTGCCCCTTTTCTACTCGCATCTTTCTTTTATCCATTCTTTTGTTTTGACATTTTCCTCTTTTTTAAAGATTTCAATGGGTGACAAGAAGAGCTAATAAGAATATTAATTACGCTAATAAGAATATTAATTACCTTCTCATGACTGGATGATTTCTCTCCAACTTCGGCCACAACTGATGAGTCCTCCTTTAATTAACATCAATGGCAACAAATACAAAAATAAGTAAATAATTAAACGTTACTCGTATTATAGAGTAGTTATTGTGCTAGAAAGATAAAGAGAAAAAACCATCTTACAGCATTTTTCCATTCCAATTGAAGTTCCAACGCTTTCTCAAGTCTTGTGACAATCTGATCCATATTTGGGCGTTGCGATTGTTCTTCACTCAAGCACTCGTACACTGTTTCCGCGAAAATGTTCAACGATCATGGATCCATTTGTTTATGTAGTTTTGGATCAATTATATCATCGAGTATTTTCTCTCTATAATGAAAAATTGCCACCGGAGCCAAATACTTATTATCCTCATCATCAATTACTGATTTCCTACCACAAAGTAGTTCAAACAATACTATTCCAAAGGAGTATATATCTGACTTGTGGTTCACAATGTTAGTCTTTTCATATGTTGGGTCTGTATACCCCTCCATACACCAATGAACTGAATCAGTATGAAAAGAATGGTGTCTTTCAGATGCTTTAATCTTCATGGAATGCTGCAATTCAGATAACTTTGGTTCCCGGTCATCATTTAATAGAACTGCTTTACTGCTGACGTTCCGGTGTATAACGCTAAAATCGCGTGACTCGTCATAATGAATGTAATTCAATGCATGTGCAACGCCCACAGATACCTCCAATCTTTTCACCCATGTCAACAACATTGGGTTATCTAGATATTCGTTGAGAGTTGCCCTGGTCTCACGCCCGGTAATGATGGTTTTCTTATCATCCTCATAACAAAACCCAACTAATGAAACCAGATTTTTATGCTTGAGACTAGAAAGCAATGAAACCTCCATCCAAAACTTTCGTTCTTTTTCCCTTTTAAACCTCCATGCATAAATATCAATCATGCCACCGGACCACGAGAGTTGTCCCTTGTATTCCTCATAAGTATAATTTAATGTATAGATGCGATTTTGGTAAGAAAAGTTGTTGGTCGCAGATCGTATCTTTTCAAGGGGGATTTTGAGGTGAGCGAGATCGTGTTTAAGCAAAGATAACTGTTTATCAAGTAAAAAACGTGAATTAATACACAAAGATAACACATGTTGATGAAATTTCTGAACCTTTTCAAACACATGTTGCTGTATATACTTGCCTTGTATCTTCTTATATTGATCTTGAATTTAAGTCTAATTAAATCTGTATATATTTTCTACTTTATAGCTATTATCATATTATTATAATTTAGGAAGTGCATGGTCCTATTAACTAATACTACGGAGTACTAATTTAATAAAGTAAAGGGAGGTGAAGGTCTATATGCTCAAATAAATACAGAGTTGTAATTATTGTAATAGAAAGAAGGAAAAGAAGAAAGACCGTCTTACCGCATTATCATGTTCCAGTTGAAGCTCCAACGCTTTCTCAAGTCTCGTGACAATCTCATCAATATTTGGGCATTGCGATCGTTCTTCATTCAAACACTCATATGCTATTTCCGCGAAAATGTTAAATGATTGAGAGTCCATTTGATTCCATAGACTCCAATCAATTATTTCTTTGAGTTTCTTCTCACGATAATGGGGAACGGCCACAGAAGCCAAGTACTTATTATCTTGGTCGCCTTCGATTACTGCTTTCCTACCACACAGTAGTTCAAATATTACTATCCCAAAGGAGTAAATATCCGACTTGTGGTTTGCACTTTTTGTCTCTATATATGTTGGGTTTGTATACCCATCCGTACTCCACACTTTATCAGTATAGAAAGAATTGTGCCTTTTAGATGCTTTGATCTTCATGGAAAATATAAAATCACCTAACTTGGGTTCCAAATCATCATTTAAATAAATCGATGGACTGTTGATGTTGCAGTGTATTACGCTAAAATCACGTGACTCATCATAATGAATGTAGCTCAACGCTTGCGCAATACCAACACATATTTCCAATCTTCGCTCCCATGTCAACAACATCGGGTAACTTAGATAGTTGCAAAGACTTCCTCCGATCTCACGCTTGTAAATGATGACCTTCTCGTCATTCTCATCACAAAACCCAACAAGAGAAGCGAGATTCTTGTGCTTGAGACTAGAAAGAATAAAAACCTCCATCCAAAACTGTTGGTCTCCATCAAAGCATTCTTTATTTAACCTCCGAACTAAGATTTCAATTAACTCGCCGGACCACAAGAGCTGTCCCTTGTAAAACTTTGCAAATGCATCTTCTCCAACGAGTATGTAGTCTGAAAAGTTGTAGGTGGCTGATAGTATATTTTCAAGGGGGATTCTTAGGTGAGCAAAGTCATCAAGCTGGGAAGAAGACATTATATATTTTTGTGTTTTATTAAGGAGCGTTTGGGTTACAAAAGGATGCAAAGATATTCGGAAGAACAAAATACAAGAAGAGTAGAAAGAAGATGTGGTGGTGGAATTAATGGTGTTGATTTGTATTGACTGTATTCAGTGTTGTTTTTACTTTATATGGCCCATGTAGCTGTCCTCCAACAAATTGAAACCTTATTATAATAAAAGTAATACAACGTGAATCTCTAGACGACACTTGACTACTGATGAACGAGTCTTTGTGATTATTAAATTCCAAATATCAGACTTTTTGGCCGAAAAAGTAGACGAAAATGCATAATTACAAAAATGTTGTGGTTTCAATAACCCAATTTTCATAAAGAAAACATTAACAAATTGTACCAGGCCGGCCATCATGTGACGATTCACATATTCCAATGAATAAACATGTTTATCAACAATGACTAGCTACTATCTAAAACAGAAAAATAATAAACCCTTTTTATATTCTTTTATTTAAGTGTATGGACAATATATCAACATTTATATGTAATTGGTAATTTCGTATAAGAGATTTTTATTCAGTTTTTAAGATATAGTGGTTGTGTATATGGGTCACCTTCATTTTCTTATTTGTAAATATTAGTAGACTAATATTCTTGTGTAATGCTCGTAATAAACAAATAATAGGATGTTTTTGGGTATGACGTGATTGATTGTTTTTGTAAAGTTATGATATATATAGATCACGTTAACACACTTTTTGAGACTTTAAAATTTTAGTCATTCAAGCGTTAATTAATTTCCTACTTTTATCAAAGTTCTATTGAGGTATTTCAGAACTCAAATCATCAATGTGATGATAATATACAAGAATATGGATAGTTAAACTATTAACCTTAAAAATCTCATCACAACAATTAGGCTACAAAAACAAATAAAAAACACCCAAAAAACACTATGGGGTGTGATCCCTTAGGGGGGTGGCATCGTACTCGGCATATGCTTCGGCATCCTCGGCGTGATTCGGCAAGGCCATTGCCAGCCATTCGGCATGGTGGATTCGGCAAGGTTTGAGGTGAAGTTTACCAATTCGGTAATGTGTATAGCATTCAATTTTTTGACCGTTCCACATTAAATAAATGGTTGAGACATGGTTAGGCATCATTGCTACTAAAAATAAATGGTTATGCATGATGAGGCATGAAATGTGTTTAATTCATTTTATTGGCTAATAACAAATTAGTTTGAGGCATGGTTAGGCATCATTGCCACCCTTACAAAGAAAAGAAAATTAAAAATGCTAGAAAGCCACTCACAATGTGACACATGTCCCCCCACCCATTCCCTCAATTTTTTTTATTAAATTCGGTTAAGGGCATTTTGGTCATTTTAACCTATTTTTTAGTTTCACCCCAAAACTTGATACGTAAATAACTTTCAAACGATAAACTTTCATGAAAAACTGATTTCACCATAATTTTCTAACTTTAATTCTCTTTAATTTGGTATGCATTATAATATATGAATCACACATTTTTTTTTTCAACTTTGTAAGTGGGTGTTGATTTTCTTTAAATTTTTGGTATTTTCGGCTCTAATTTTGTTTAGTTTAAAGGCCGAATCATGCAAAACTTAAAACACGAAAGTTGTAGCTTTTTTGCCATTCTTTACCAAAAAATTTGAATCACTCAAATCTGATATGATATGATTGAGATATCGCACGTTAAAGATTAACAATAACTGATGAACGTTATTTTTTCGATAACCGATGAACGTTATTTTTCCAATAACTGATGAACGTTATAAAAAATAACCGATGAACGTTATAAAAAATGACTGATTAACGTTATTTTTTCGAAAAGTGCTGAACATTATAAAAACTAACTGATGAACGCTATAAAAAAATAACTGATAAACAATATAAAAAATGACTGATGAACGTTATTTTTTCGATAACTGATGAACATTACTTTCAATAACTGATGAACGTTATAAAAAATAACTAATGAACGTTATTTTTCAAAAAGTGCCGAACATTATAAAAACTAACTGATGAACGTTATAAAAAATAACTGACAAATAATATAAAAAATGACCGATGGACGTTATTTTCTCGAAAAATGCTGAACATTATAAAAAGTAACTGATAAACGTTATTAAAAATAACTTATGAACAATATCAAAAATAAACTGATGAACTCATAAACATTGTGTTTTTATTAGGAAATTGATGAACGGATGAATAATACTAACTTGAATTGAAGAACATTATCAAAAGTAACTGATGACCAAAACTAACTAATGAACCGATGAATTATCAAAAATAAACGGATCAAATATAAAGTTATAAAGTCACTTTTGATATATCAAAGTAAGTTTTTGTGTCATCATTTTTCAACTTATGATTCCCATGTTTGTTTTATTATATTAGTCAACTACGTAATAAGTTAAGAAATATAGTTGACCAGTCAAAAGAAAAAAGAATCCCTTTTCTGTCTTCTTCATCAAAACCATTTAACGGAAGTTAGAAAAAAAAAATCATTCTTTTTTAAAACCATTAACTGTTTGGACCCATCTCTAACCCATTCGACACTCACATTTATCACAATTCCATTTGTTAGTTGAAAAAAGCAAATAAAAATCCCGAAACAAAGAAATGTCAAAAACACACCGGCGTCTGTTCATTCTTCAGATCTATTGATGGTTACAACATGGAGACGGTGATGTTGAAGATGGTGAAGATCATCGGATATCTGTTGACTTGGTCGGAAATTCCCGCCGGAGATTCTCCGGCGTCTGTTCGTTCTTCAGATCTGTTGATGGTTACAGCGTGAAGACGGTGATGTTGAAGATGATGAAGATCATCGGAGATTGTCTTGACAGTGGGGATGATGTGCAATGGTGGTGGTGGTGAAGATGAAGATCAGCGGAGATCGTTTGGAGAAGTGGGGATCTGGTATGACCATACGGATTATTACTTTTGGTGGAATGACGAGTATGCCCTTATGTGTATATGTCCCTCTTTAATTTGCTATGATCTTGTATTATAATCCAACGGTTGTAAATACTTTTTAGACTTTGTAAAATGATTACACTTTTTAAATGATCCGTTGTCAAAATACTATTGACGAGTGGATGCTGATGATCACTTATGTTATTCCTTACATTTATGAACCTCATGCAAGTGATATTGTGCGCCTTTGGGTAAAACTTTAACACACCCATCTTTGATGGCTTTGGTAATTCTATTTAAGGTCAAATGGATACTTCCATGATTTGAGAGATCAACAATAGCAAAACGAAATGATATTTAGTAATTAGTATGAAAAAAAAATAAAAATAAAATAAAAAAAACCACGTAGTTTCCAATCATGAAGATTTCCCCACAGAAACCGCAAAGTCCCTTAGTTTTCGGTAGATGTCCGACAGTTGACGGAGGACTTGAGGTCCAATCTGAACGTCTCCTGCCCAAAGCCGAAGCACATCTGCTCCATACGATGGTTCTTGCTGAGAAACAAATAGAAAACGTTTGATTTACTATTAAGCAATACTATGATTTTTAATCATAGCTAAATGACCACTAACCTCTTGAATCTTCCCTCCTTCAATCACAGTACGTGGATCAACAACATTACCCACATATCTACTCATTTTTTATCCCTCTATCAAGCACAAATCCGTGCATTATAACTCCAGAATGTGGAGCTTTTCCTGCCAAATATAATGAAAATATAATAACAATTATAAAATCAGTTAAATTAAGAATATACTGAATGGTCACGATACCTTTGGTTACAACACTGGTCAATAAAGACCTTTGAAACCAACCCTAATGCTGATCCTACAGTTTATGTATGTTTAATAGGTTAATATACAGATCCAATTGCATATAAATACAAGAACTGTTTATGTTTAACATGAAATTAATAAAGACCTAAATCAAACCAAACATCCATCGTATCAGTTCCCTTAACATAATCTGATGCTTTATCACCATATGTTTCACGGAACAACTCTTCTACTGACATGTACAAGGGTGGTTATACAGAGATAACAAGTTTTTCGAAATGGATCATATTGAAGATGATCGTCAAAAGATTCAGTTGGTGTCAACGCGTGTGTTTGGAAAGGCTTTGAATTGGCACAAGCAGTTTATGGAAAGATTTGGGGAGATTGTGACTTGGGAGGTGTATATGACTCACATCAAGAAAAGGTTTGGGTGACATGAAATGCAATTTCAAAGAATTGAGAATGGAAGGTTTTGAAAGGTAATTCAAGGACTCAAGTGCATTGAATAGAAGGAAAGAAGCAATTGCAGATAATGGAACAACCACAACAAGCTGAAATGATGTTGTGTGAATACCAAAACACTGGTTTAGATCTGTGGTCAATTGAAGCATACAGTTGCAAAGGAGTTGCAGCCTCTAATTGAGTCTTTTGAGGAAGTATTTCTCATACCAAAAGAGTTACCACCACCAAGGTCTCATGATCATAGAATACCATTGGTTGAAGCACACCATCAGTCAACATTAGATCATATAGACATCCTCCTACACAAAAGGATGTTGTTGAAGTAATGGTTAAGGAACTTTTGGAGGCTGGAGTGATAAAGACAAGTCATAGTCCTTTTGCATCTCCTGTGGTGATGGTCAAGAAGAAAGACAGGGTATCATTAGATTAGGATGTTTGGGGATGATGTGGCTAAGACTAATTTCAAAACTCGTGAGGGCCATTATGAGTTTCTTCTTATGCCATTTGGCTTGACCAATACTCCATCTACCTTTCAAGCTTTGATGAATGAGATCTTTAGGCCCTTCGTGAGAAAGTTTACATTGGTGTTTTTTTTGATGATATTTTAGTGTAGAGCAAGTGTTTAACTGACCATGTGAAGCACTTGACTCAAGTATTGGAAACAATAAGACATCACACGCTATATACTAAGAAGAGCAAATGTGTGTGTTTGGCACAAGCCATGTGGAGTTTTTAGGTCATGTGATTTCTGTTGAAGGAGTAGCTACAAAACCTTCTAAGATCAAAGCCATGGAAAATTGGCCACAACCTAAGAACATCAAGCAACTAAGAGGGTTCCTTGGGTTAACGGGATACTATAGGAGGTTTATAAAGAGTTAAGCTACCCTGAGTAGACCTTTGACTCAACTGCTAAAGAAAAATGGGTACCGTTGGAATGATCAAGCAAAAGCAGCCTTCCAAGTGTTGAAAGAGGCTACGGCGAAAGCTCCAATTTATCTAATTTCTCAAAACCCTTTGTCATGGGATTGGGAGCCGTTTTGTTGCAAGATGGTCATCCCATAGCTTATCTTAGTAAGCCACTATCCCAAAAGCATCAATCCCTTTCTACTTATGAAAAGGAGCTTTTAACAGTGATTTTAGCCTTAGAAAAATGGAGGGTACTTATTGGACAAACATTTTGTGATTAAGATTGATCACTTTAGTCTTAAATACTTATCAGATCAGAGGATACCTACTCCAGCTCAGATGAAATAGTTGCCTAAGTTTATGGGGTTTGACTAGGGGTGAAAACAAGTCGAGCCGAGCCCGAGCCTGCCAGAGCTCGAGTTCGGCTCGTTTATATATATAAAGCTCGAGCTCGAGCTCGGCTCGTGAAAATTTTCACAAGCTCGAGCTTGAGCTCGGGCTCAACTAATTTGTATGATGTTTTAAAGAAAACAAAGTTAAAATGGAGCTCGGTTCGTTAATTACATAAGGCTCGAGCTCATTTACTACTCTTAAGATCATTCATAAGTATAGAAAATATATATAGGTATATATTTCTCGGGCTCATTTAGGCTCGCGAGCCTACTCGAGCTTTTTGTATAGAGCTCGAGCTCGAGCTCGATTATTAATTGAGCCCAAACTTAGGCTCGAGCTCGAGCTCGTTTAGGCTTGGCTCGTTCGAGCTTTTTACCGATCCAATCCCGAGCTTTTCACAAGCGGCTCGGCTCGTTTCGATCCCTAGGTTTGACTATGAGGTGGTGTATGCACGTTCTAGACTTGAAGGGCATGGAGAGTTATTGGCTATAGTTGTCTCAACTATCATCATTGATCTCTATGATAAGATTGTTAAGAGTTGGAAGACTGATGCTCAAGTTCAAGACATTGTGCAAAAGTTACAAAGTGGACAGCCTACAAAGAAGCATTATGTTTGGGTCAATAGGCAGTTGTTAAGGAAGAATAGGTTGTAGTTGGGAATGATAAGCAATTGAGGACTCAGTTGCTTAAACACATTCATGAAGGTGTCATTGGAGGTCACTCATGCATACAACCAACTACTCAAGAGGAGGTATCTTTGTCGTATTGGAAAGGCCTAAGAAGGGAAGTGAAATAGCTAATAAGGGAGTGTTTGGTTTGACAGCAAAACAAGCCTGATTTGTTGCAACCATTGCCTATTCCACAAGGGTATGGAGAAGTATCTCCATGGATTTTATTGAAGCCCTACCTAAGTCCCAAGGCAAGGATACAATTTTGGTTGTGGTAGACAGACTGAGCAAGTATGCTCATTTCTTGCTCTGTCACACCTTTTCTCTGCTGCACAAGTAGTTCAAACCTTCTTGGATACAGTTTATAGGCTACATGGGCTACCTGAAAGCATTGTATCTGACAGAGATAAGAACTTCATGAGCAGGTTTTGGAAGGAACTTTTCAAGCTCTTGCAAGTTAAGCTACTAATGTCTACTTCATATCACCCTCAAACTGATGGGCAATCAGAAGTGGTGGCATACCTCCCATACAATATTTTAGGAAGCCACGTGGAGAAGATATTTCAACTCTTATGGGATTGGAATTAATCTTCGGAAAAAGATTGTTGGTGCTGAATATGTAGAGGAGTAGTTCCAACTCTTTTGGTGTTTATCCCTTTTATTTAGTTTATTCAAATAACTGATTCCTTGGGATATATGACTATAAATATCTCCAAGTGAGTTGAAGTTAGATAGGTTGAATTTATTATTGTTCTTAGGTTTAGAGTTGTCCACTCTACGGACTAGTTATTTCCTTTTCAAAATAAAATACATCACGACCATCTCGGAACTGATTTCCCTACTTCAATCATTGGCATCAGAGCAGCAACGATCCGATGGTTGAAACCCGCACTTCTACTTCGCAAAACACCAATCACCCAATAAACACCCAACCAAAACACAGATCCCATAATGGCACAGTTGTCAGCAATGGCTTCAAAGCTATCTGCCATTGATACCTTAGCAGCGGATGTAACCACCTTAAAAAATCAGAAGTTGGCACATTCCAACCAAGTAATCGCGGTAAGTATAAGGAGGTAAACTCGGGATCCCGAGAGACAAGGCACACTAACTGGTCCGAGGCAGAAGATGACGATATGGATAGTCCATGGCGTGACAACTCAGTGAGACTGTCGTATACAAAGATCGAGTTTCCCAAATTTGAGGGAGGGGATCCACGCGGTTGAATTATCCAAGCGGAAAAGTACTTCCGCTTTTATCAGACACCCAATGATTTGAAGGTTGATGTAGATTCTATGTATCTTGAAGGTGATGCACTTGATCTATTCGCTTGGATCAACAACGAGCGAAGTACATGGGAAGAGCTTGTAAAGGTTTTACAAGAGAATTATGGGCCAGCGGAATTCCAGAATCCATACGAGTACCGCTGCGGTATTCGACAAACACGAACGGTTTAAGAGTATAGACAAGAGTTTGCTAACCAGTCAACACGAGTTTCCAACTGGCCTGAACATTGCCTCTTAGGAGTGTTTCTTAATGGCCTGCAAGAGGACCTCCAAGCGGATGTTCGAGTCCACAAACCTCGAACTGTATATAAAGCCATGAGTTTGGCGTTAGAGTTTGAAAACAAATTAGGACCACTCAAGGGGTCTCCAGGAACCAGTGGGTTTAACAACAATCGGTCCAACTCAGTTTCAAACCAAGTTAGCACATCTGTGTGGCGGGACCAGTCAGTCACCAATTACCAGCCACCTAAAACCATATCAGCTTCATCTCGAAACTGGGAGGTTGAGAGACAAAACCGTCTAGCGAAGGGTCTTTGTTTTCGATGTAACAAGAAATTTGTGTCGGGACACCGTTGCAAACAAACAACCTTTTCGACTTTTCGTTAATGGAGCTTACGGAAGGAGAAGAAGGGGCAGAGATGAATTGGTAGACAGTAATGAGGTAACAGAAGCACAAGTGGACATGGCTGAGATTTCGTTGCATGCTATATTGGGTAAAACAACGGGCACGAAAATGAAGTTACAAGGAAAGATAGGTGGTCGTGTTGTACTCATTTTAGTGGACAGCGGATCTACACACAACTTCATTTCGAACACACTTGGACAAGAGCTTTAAATTCCTACCCAACAGGTTTCGGCTTTCGGTGTGCAAATTGGTAATGGAGACATTATTAGTTGTAACTAGATTAGTAAATAAGTATCCATTCAGTTCCCAGGACTATCGATCATACAGGATTTTTATCCATTCAATATTGGCGGAGTAGACGTGGTATTGGGAATTAAATGGTTAGCATCACTGAACACGATACAAGCTAACTGGAATGAGATGTTTATGATATTCAATGTTAACGGAAAACATTACAAGTTAGAAGGCGTATCATCAAGTAACACTTCTGATGTCACATTACAAACACTTCACAAAATAACCGAGCCATCGGGTATGTCTATTGTTCAAAAATCGCCTTTTTATTCCCTTACTGTCGAGTTTAACTCAATATTTGAAGAACTCAAAAGCTTACCTCCTTTTCGTTCACATTCACACTTCATCCCTTTACTCGCAAATTCCAGAATTCCCAACATACATCCCTTTCGTTACCTTCACCATCACAAAACTGAAATTGAGAACCAGGTCACTTCCCTTCTCAATTTAGGATTCATACGCCCAAGTTCTAGTCCATTTGCTAGTCCCAAAAAAAGATGATTCTTGGCGATTTTGTGTCGATTACCGAAGTCTAAATCAAATTACAGTGCCTGATAAATTTCCTATTCCAAATATTGATGAGCTTATTGCTAAATTACATGGTTCTATCATTTTTTCCAAGATCGATTTGCGGTCCGGTTATCATCAAATCAGGGTCAACCCAGCAGATATTTACAAGACTGCTTTTCGGACTCATTCCGGCCATTACAAGTTTGTGGTGATGCCGTTTGGGCTCACAAACGCACCATTGACTTTCCAAGCAGCAATGAATGACCTTTCAGACCTTATTTACGTAAGTTTATCTTGGTATTCTTCGATGATATTTTAATTTACAGCCCAAGTGTAGAACAACACCAAGAGCATCTTCGAGTTGCATTTGAGCTTCTTGTATCTAACTCTTAAAGTTACTTCCTTTTGATTTCACTATTTTATACAAATCGGGGAAAGAGAACAGAGGAGCCGACGCATTATCAAGACGTCCACAGCCTGCTGAATTCTTCACATTGGCAATTCCAGTACCACTGGATTTCAGTCCTTCAAAGTGCACTTCGAGAAGATCCTTACACTCGACAAATAATGGAGCAACTCGAAGCGGATCCCGCTTCACTCAACGACTTTACAGTAGCTGCCAATCTTCTTTATTACAATTCTCGGTTGGTTATCCCTAACTTGGCAGAATTCAGGGACAAAGTTCTATCAGAAGCTCATAATACACCAACAAGAGGACATGTTCAGAATTGCTTGATTTGCCAACAAAACATGTGACATACTTGGGTGGTGAAAGTAGGGTAGAAGCTGTGGATAGGTCTCTAAGAGCAAGAGAAGAGGCTACAAACATCCTAAAGTGTCCATCTCAGAGGTCTCAAAACAGGATGAAACAAGAAGCTGATAAGTACAGGTTTGAGAGGAGATTTGAGATCAATGAATGGGTTTGGATTAAGCTGCAACCACATAGGCAAGTCACTATTAGGCAAGGCAAGCAAAACAAGTTCCCGCCATAGTACTATTGACCTTTTAGAGTGGTTGAGAAGGTGGGAGAAGTGGCTTATAAACTGTACTTGCCTGCACAGTCACATATACACAATGTCTTTCATTTATCTCAGCTCAAAAAGTGCAGAGGTGTTGTGCCAAATGACCAACCAGCTGTCTTACCCCATTGTGATGATATTGGAATGTTGGTCATACCACCCATAATCATTTTGGACAGGAAGATTGTAAAGAGGAATAATGTTGTCGCAGTGTGGTCTCATTCAATGGGCTAATGGAGATAAGGATGATGCCAAATGGGAGCTATTGGAAGGCTTGGTCAAACGTTTTCCAATGTTTCATGTTAGTTCTTGAGGACAAGAACAGTTTAAGGGGGATGGATTGACACTAGGAGAGTGTTTGCGATAGTAGTGCTGGCACGTGAGGTGCACATGACCAGTTATAAACCGTGCATGTGAGGTGCACGTGATATCTCCCACAACTTACCATACACTCTTAACTAACTTTGGCGCCAAAACCTTCTTTAAATACTTAGCTCTTGTAATTCATTTGTACTTAGCTTTTGGTGGAATAAAACTACCTTCTTGATTCTGTTACATTCCATAATAACTACCATTTAAACATCAACCACATTTTGTTACTAGTATATCTGAAGAACTAAAACTAGAACCTATGAAAGAGTTGCCAATTTTGATTAATCAAAAAATCCTATTATTCACCAAAGAAGCTGTTAATCCATTTACCTCTAACTCATTCTCAGCAAGTGCAGTGCGGGATGAGGGGCTCCAGTGCACTGGCTTTCTGCCCTGATATATGTACCCTTTGAAAACCATCTGCCCAAACGCTTCAATCTGGAAGGCCAAAAGGATTCATATGATAACGATAACAACAGCAATATAACAATAATATGCTATAGCCTCATTTTACCTGAGCAGCTTGATATTCTGGATTAAGGGTGAGATACGGATGATCCCAATCAGCCCATATATACTCCAAATCTCTGTAGACAAACAGTAAAAATGTTTAATGTTCTATTAATTTTTAATAGTTTGAATATGTAACCAAAAACATTGATACTACATGTAATAAGTAAAAGTACATGATCTTATGTAGGATCTTTAGTTATATAAATTGGCTGTTTAAACTGACCTTGAATGATGCCATTTGAGCCTTCACAGTTGCTATGGCAAATTTAGCTGCTTTGGCTCTCAATTTTATTGGTGTTAGCCCCTTTCGGGCATCTTGGTCCAAAGACTGCAATACTAAGATCATTCAACAGAAAATTACCCATGATTGAATCTAAAAGTTACAAGAAGAAAATAACACAGCAACAAATTATCACTTGCCTTTCAACTCAATAGATAGACCATGGCAATCCCAACCAGGAAAGTATTGAACTTTACAGTTTTGGAGAAGCTGTCATAACCAATTGTATAAGTAATTCCATAAAAAAGTAATTACATGTTGTGCATCATTCTAGCGCACATTTCAAATATCGCAGTGCAAAGTGATTGTTGCAACCAAACCTTATACCTGTTAATGATATCTTTTATAATCTTGTTTAATGCATGTTGGATGTGTAAATCACCATTAGCATATGGAGGTCCATCATGAAGAATGAAACTTCCCTATCGAAAGCAGAAGAAATATCAAATGAGTAGAGATAGAAAGTTGGTAGCAAACAAGATGAACTCGATTGAGCTTCTAAACTAACCAGTTATTCTTTTCAGCAACTTTCATAAAGACCTGATTTTCATCCCATAATTTCTGTAGTTCAGGTTCACTTACAGCAGAATTTGCTCCCATGCCAAAAGTTGTCTTAGGAAGGTCAACGGTATGCTTGTACTTTCCATCTCATTGCTTTGTTCCTAAACAACAGAATAAAATCATATGAGACTTTGACTGACTACAAAGATCTATAAAAGTTGTAATCCCGGATGTACCTTTAGATCCTTTCTTTGCAACCATCACAGGTCCACGAGACCTTCGCTTTGACCGAGTACAAAAGGCACTCCTAGGATTTATACAGAAATATGAAAGATGGAAGAGCGACGAGAGCTCAATGGAAGAGTACCGTCAAAATCAATGCTGCTAAAAGAGACAATTTTGGTAAATAACAAGAATTTCTCAGAACCTGAACAACTTTTTGCATAAGATTAGTGAATACTATAAACATAATTACACAACAACCAAATGATATATATAACTCGATTTTCAAATTTTCGAAAAGAGGTATGATTAGATTAACCAATAAAGGAGTTTTCGTGATTGTGATTTCAAATATGCATACAGACTACAGAGATATATTAAGAATATAAACATAATGGAGGACAGATTCTCCCGGTATAGATAACCGCTTTTTCAAAGAGATGCTCAAAAGTCAAAACACCATTACATTTATGCATATCAAAATGCATAAGTGGCCGTTTCACATCCTACGTCAAGTACAAATATAATCAAACAGCAGCCATAAAACCCAACTCTCATAAACCTAAAAAACACAAATAACCTAAAACTATATCACCATTCAAGAATTACCAACTTTTTAAACACTACTAATATCTAAAACCTTCAGATTGACTGAAAAAAAGTCCCCATTAGGCCATTACCATAACATCTAATCCTACTGGTTTATCCAACTTCACTTCATAAAATCATTTCTAGGTTTCTAACCAACAAGAAGTTAAATGGGTATTACCCAAAGTGAAATCCTTGCTTTTTTATGACTGTTATGAAAAACCAACTTTCAATTTCGTGCATACATAATACATTTTGCTGACGTCTAAGCACCTTAACAATTACCAACAAACAGTCACCATAAAACCCAACTCTCGTAAGCAAATAAACACATAATAAACCTTAAACTATATCACCATTCAACAATTACCACCATCTTAATCGCCACTAATATCCCTAAACCACAAACTATCTAAAAAAATCCATTATCATAACATCATCTAATGATACAAATTTATCTGAATTAGCTGGAAAAGTTACCAACTTCTTGATCACTACAAATATTTTAAACCATAAACTGTCTAAAAAAGTCCCATTAACATAACATCTAATCCTGCTAATTCAACTGATTTCGCCACATAAAACAATCTAACCAACAAAAACTCAAATGGGTGACACTAACATAACAAATTCACTTAAACTATTCAGTCAAACATTTCTTCAAACACTTGGTGTGCAACTAACAAAAAACCCATTTACAAAAAAACCAAAAAGAAGTCCACAGAATAATTGTAAACAACAAGAACTCAAATGGGTCGTCGCATTTACATCAAACAGTTGGTCATATAAATTTGCTGTTTAAAACTGACCTTGAATGGCGCCATTTGAGCCTTCACAGTTGCTTTGGCAAATTTGAGCCTTTCGGGCATCTTGGTCCATAGACTGCAAGATTATTCAACAGAAGATTACCCAACCGAAAGAACTCTTCTTGGTAATGACATGTGTCTATTTTGTGTGATTAGTGTGTGACTGGATCAGGATTTGGGATTTTCATTTTTGTTTATGTATATGTTTATATGCGTTTGGTTTAACTTAAAGATTTGAGTTAAGGGTTATGACAATTGTCATGATGGTTGTAGATGGGTAAAATGGTGGCAAAAAGTGGGTCGATGGTTGATGAAATGATAAAATGACGATGGGGTTGTGTTTATGGGTGGTCAAATGTGGTTGTGTAATAGTGTCGTACTGCCCATGGGTCACATCCCTCAATATCTCTTCACAACTAACCCCTCACTAACAATTAACCTCAACTTAGCCCATCACTTACAACTTTTTTTTTTTTTTTTTTTTCATTTCACTAAAAAAAAAAAAAAAAAAAAAGGCTTTTAGGACCTTTGTAAAGGACACTTTTTATAAAGGTGTCCTAAAAAAACATTTTATAGGACCAACTCACTTATAAGTCTTATTTAGTTGTTTTTTATAAGACACTTGATTCGCGGGTCCTAATATACTAATTTATAAAACACACTTTTAGTAGGGTCTTATTAGGATAGACATAATAGAACACTTGATATAAATGTCCTATTACAATTAATTTTATAGGACGCTTATTTTTTACGGTCTCGTTACAATACCACTTAATATGACACTTAAGATTGGTTCAGATGCTCGAAACACCCGATCCTCAGGAAGTGCCAGTGGAAATACTTGTGATCGAAGAGGAGAAGTGTATATTCCAATTTCATTTCAATACATCGAGCAAGATAGGGTTCGTTGATTTCACTCTATATAACATGTTTGGTGGTGTCGTTGAAGCAAATGGAACGATCAAAGTACCAGACGACTCTAGTGGTTAAAATATATGAATGTTTACCGTTTTAAAAGAAATTTTCATCTTCGTTTATTCTTGACACGTGTTATTTATTTTGTAGTCTCAGATACACCACCATCATCGGATTTGGTTAAGGTCGAAGAAAGAGGGAAAACAACATTGAGGAGTTAAGTCAAGACCAGATCTGCAAAAGGCCCCTTTATCCGGTCTCGACAATGGGACCTAGGAAAAGGAAGAACGGTTGATTGAATAACGGTCGCTTTTGGTGTTTTTCTGCTTTGTCGCATTTTCATGTAGTGGGGAAGGGGGGTTACCATTATGTAAGTCTCGGTGGTGATCCAATGAAGTATGTGGTTGAATAGTTTATGGGTTTTGTTTAAGTTTGTATTCAATAGTGTCGCTTCGCATATCGTTGAACAATTTTTGTTGTTAAAGTCTTTGCAATTATGATCATATATTTTAATTGCCATTTGTGTGGTGAACTAAAAGTTGATGCAGTTTAGCGAGAAAGTAGATGTGTTCGTATTTGGATATTCTCTTTTGGGATATGAATATGCAGCTTGGGTTTGGAGATGTAAGTCACGATGAGAAGAATAAGAAGTAACTCTAGTCACATATTTCAATTAGAAGTGAGAATTTTAAAGGGAGAGATTCATCTATTTTTGTGAGCACATTTAAAATATGTGGTTGTGATTTCATATAACCTTTACTCATTTTAATTTTTCTACCCATTTGATCCTAATTAATGTTACAAATGAGAGGTAATTTGCACACTCCACTAATTAATTTGCACACTTAAAAGTGTTGTGTCGTGACATTTATACTTTTGTAGGGGTGAGCATGAGTAAAAGTGATCTAAAAGTATAAATGTCAAGACGCAACAATTTTGAGTGTACAAATAAATTATTGGAGTGTGCAAATCACCTCACGTTACGAATACTAAATCAATGTTTTGAAAACCAGGTTTGAAATCGACCTGGTCGAGTCACCGGGCACCGGGTCAACCCGGTTTTCAATTTATTAATTTTTTATTATTTTGACCAGGTCGACCGCTGGGTCAACCCCGGGTTTTATTAAAAAATTTTGAAAAAAACGAAACCCAGCCGGGTTTCGAGAGCCGGGTCACTCAAAACCCAGCGGGTCTAACCGGTTAACCCGGTTTTAGAAACCCGGGTTTTTTTTACCCATTTTTTTGCCGGAACCGGTCGAACCGGTTAACCCGGGTTTCAAAACACTGTACTAAATTAATGTTTCCCTTAAAATCACTAATTGTTAAAAAAAAAAAAAAAAAAAAAAAAAAAAAAAAATTATTAATTCGCTCCCACCCCAAATATTTTTCCCGCTACACTAATTGTGACTTCCCTCCCAATAATTGACTTTTTCTTGAAACTGAATCCGATAATTTCTCAAACTCACGCCTCCTTATCCTTATCTTACAAATGACTATGTCTTACCCACCGCAATACCTGCCTACTCACATGATAACCACCGTTACAAACTACTTTTCATGAACCCTCGCGCGGCGTATAATTTAGATCGCATGAAGGAGAAATGAGTAAAGATGTTCATATAATTATTGAACATAATATAGCTACTGTTGTTTTTTTTAATCATCTTGTGATTGTTGATTTGGTTCTATGGTGACTATTTTAAGTCTAGATTTGCGGTAATTTGGTTCTAGTTTTGGATCTGCAATGTCACCTTTTGTTTTTCTTTGGTTATTATGTTTGTCATATGTTAATGCTATTTTATCATTGAAAATTCCCCGCATTTTCTATAGTTCGATATGTTCGTCGCTAATATACATATCTTTTGTTTTCAGTGTGCAAGTTGGCTCCAATTTGGTAAATGGTAAGGTATGTTTCACAAGGACTAATTGGTGTTTGCCTTATGATTATTTTATTAAATAGTATAACACATAAGTCATATTGTTTGGCTTATGATTATTTTATATAAGGGCATTTAAGGCAGAAGTTGGAGTTATGAGAAGGCAAGGTTACACTTGCTCCTGCAATGACATTTGGTTCCCTCTTTATGTTTGATCCAAATCATTTTGAAGGCATGGTGCATGTTTTTTACTCTTTTTTATGAAAAAATCAGAAGGTTAATGAAACTATGAAATGGGTAGGTATTTCGAATACAATTGATCATGCCTAGTTACACAAATAAGATTAACTTAAATTTGATAAATTTAGTTATCATGCTAGCTATTTACTTGTTTTAGCATAAGTATATCATAGTTCATACACAAGCCTACTTGCTATCTTTATAAATTGTCATCAATGAAAGCTTATATATCAGAACATATATCAGATGTTTGGCTATATGAAGTCTTGCTATATTGCTTTTAGCTGGTTAATGATGATTTTTTACCTTACGGTTAACCTACTAGCTGTTAAATATATGGATAAATATTAATATGTAAATGTCTAGTATCGAACCCGAGACCTCGGGATTGCACACTTTACAAACAAGAATAATGAATAATAAATATATATATGTTAAATGTATCGTATATATATATTTATAAACACTTAATGGACTAAATGGTCGTTAGTTATTAACCGTATGGACTAACTATCATTAGTATTGAAAGATAAGGACTAGAGTGTAACTTGGGAGTCAAGAAAGATCTAGAACACCCCATGGGAGTGCTAGGCCGGTCGACCCAACCCATATGGGTCGATCCATGCTTGTCTTGGTCACCAAGAAATCCTCTAGTATATATACAAGGCCAAGGATTAGGGTTTCACATCTTTTGTGCACACACACTAACCCTAATTCTTTTCTCCTTGTTTCTTTCTTTGTGGCCGATCGGTTCAAACCCTCCAAGGGATCTTGGATCGATTTTTCCATAGCAAAAATATAAGTGTTTTGTTTACTTGCATCAAACCTTTATTCGTTGGTAGTTTGTGTGTACAAGAACGAGGTAACAACATACTTTTGTTGTTATCAAGGGATCGATTAACAAAACGGTAAGGGGTTAATCATTGATCCATATAAACCCTAATTAGGGTTCTTCATATTGTTAAAGACAATTGCTTTTGATTCTTGTTCAGGGCTAGAATCACCACGGTACGTTCTTATTTATATTTTAGTTAATATTTATGTGTTATACTTGATCCTACGCTTCCGCATACGTGTGCACTTTGATTTATATGATTGTCATGGTAATTGAATTCTAACAGTGGCATCACGAGCCATGTATAACATGTAATTGATTACTAAAACGTAATAAAAATCGGATCTTTAATTGTTTTAGATACATGTTTTTGATCTAGGGTTTTTCCTATTTTTTTTTAATTAAATTCGAAACCCTAACCCTAATTTGGGGGGGGGAGTCGATTTTTCCATGAAACCCTAATTAGGGTTTTGTGGTTTTCTTGGATTATGTGTAATCACTAGAAACCCTAGGTCATTAACCGGTTTATTGAACGTATCTTGTGACCTAATTGCTAATTGTTAGGTTTTTATCCGTGACTTACATGCATGTTTGTCATGGATCTTGTTTTATTTTTCACATGTTAAGATAGATCTTTAATTGGGGAAGACTCCAATACATATTAAAATCAATTTTATATGCTATGTGGTGTGTTTTTTAGCTTTGGCCTACGCAATTGATTCGTCAATGTATGTGACTCACCTCCATTAAGAGGGGAAGGCCTTAGTTGATTACACGCATTATTATATCTAGAATTGATTTTATTAGGATCTTTTCTAATATGGATTGCATGTGGCTAATTGTTTCACTTATTTATTATTGGTTGTTTTGATTTTCTTTGATACTTGTTTTATTGTTTTAGTTGGACTTGTTGTAAGCAATAAAAGGGTTGTTTTTATAAAGAAAATTAATACGGACTAATAATTGTGAAACCCTAACGTGATAAAGTAAGAATCTTGCAAGGTCTTATTGCCAATCGTGGTCCGATTCGAATGGTAATCAGCTCCCAGGCGAGACTAGCAAAATTCAAACTTTATTACTATTTTGAGATTGAATCCATAAACTTTTACTTGATTGATGTTTTGTACAAATATGCTTTTAAAATTAAGTCCTTTAAGATGATATTCATAACCGTGATTTGAAGGCTTAGAAAAGAGCCTTAGAGTCTGCCTTGGTTATCACAATCTTGAATATATCTTAAACGAATTACTCTTAAAATCATAATTGTAGAAAGTCATCTTAGGGTTTTGGCATAAACCTCAAGTAAAACTTTGTGTATTAATTTCACGAATTGGATATAAAAAGTTTTTTTATGAAAACGTATGTTATAAAGATGAGTGCATGCATCTTTGTACATGTTTTGATTTTCACATCAAACTAAATACCCTTAAAATTTAAGTTACATGCCATCTAACTATAAGAAACACTTGACGTTATTATTTAGTAAACGTGAGACGCAGGCTAAATTTTAATGACAAGGTAAATTTCCGAGTGTGCGTGAGACCACACATGGAGAATTTGCAGTTTCTAAGTTAGACGACTTAATTAAGTTGATGCGTGAGACCTAGAGCTTAAGGCATGAGATGGGATGAAACATGCTTACATGACAAATTGATGAATCAATTTGATGTAAATCCCATAATGATCTAGGAATTGGAAAAGTGTTTGCCAATTATTGTTCGACAGATTACCATCTTTTATACTTTCACCACTAGCAGATCAACTGATGTGGTGGAATCTATGTAAAGTTGGATCCTAGATTTTCAAGAAAATATGTTGGTTATATGAATATATCCTTGGGTATTATATTTTCTTGGAAATATAAATTATCGAAAATACTAAAATTGAATTTTGTAAATTCTTTAAATGTATTAATGCAACTCAAAACCGTAAACGTAAGTTATTCTTTTAATTGATCTACACCCGTTTGGGTTTTTTGGTTAGAGTCAATAAAGTCTTTTTTCATTACGAGAAGTGTGAGACTTAAATCCTATTCCTTTTCATGAATGAGAAAGGTATAATAGGACGATTAGAATTGTCTAAATTCTAAATACATAACTCATAGCAAACTTTAATAGTAAGAGTATATGCACCTTATGAGTTATTAAATTAGAAACTAGACTGATTACTGCATAATGGTAAAAGACGAATTAGATTTGTTTTGATTTGACCATTTATAGATACTACATACAATTGTTGGAATGGTAGATCTATACAGGAAGAAATTGCATGCCCAGCTTTTTCAAGTTAATAATTTGGAATGTGATGAATCACATTTATGTAGTAGATTACATCCTTTTATAACCTATATAATTGTTTGAATGGGTTTTCTTAAAAGATGTAGGAAAGTAAATAGTACACTATTTCTTTCACTAATTAATGAAACATTTACAATGTTGTCAAATTTAGTGGGAGTATTGTGTTCTTATGAATGAATAAGGGATTATCATTATGTTCTCTAATTCAGTGGGAGTTACAAGACTTATTGTCTTGATTGTAACTTACATTATCTTTTGAATATCTCAAGGTAATTACTTTTCAAATATAGACACTAATATTTTCAAGGATAGTCATGTACGTTTCCTTGATTGATTGAGTAACTCTATATCTACTAGTTATGCTAATGACACAAATCATATTGTTCATATTGACAAGCGCGTGCGTGTTGTTTATATATAACATGGTGTTGTTCCATGCACAAGTGGGAGAAATCTTCATTGTGTGCTAAGTACAACACATGAGAATATGATTTAAAGGATTCTCTTAACTGCAAAGTAAGAGATTATAATTCTAATTAGATTTAATACATCTAATCTAAGAAACACTTGGTGTTATAATTTAGTAAACGTGAGACGCAGACTAAATATTAACAACAAGGTGAATTTCCATGCATGCGTGAGACCTACATGGATAATTTATAGTTTCTAAATTAGATATCTATTAGAACATGTGTCAATATGATAACAAGACAACTTCAACTATAATATTTATGTATTATTGGAATGACATAAATGCATGAAGTAATATAATACTACTTCAATAATTATGTATTCTTAGAATGACATAAATAAACATGAAGTAGTGTGTTAACTTGAAAATATTATTGAAATCAAATGATGGTGTTCATGATTACTTTAATTATACATGTTTATACTTTATTGTATAGTTATAAACATGAGTCTTCTAAGTATTACAAGACTTATAATTAAGTAAGACATTAGCTTGTTATGGTCTTTTAATTAAGACATATACAAGAAGTCATTGAGTTGATCAATGATTAATATCGAATAGTGGGATTATAACACGTTTATGTTTTAATGCGACATAAACATGAAGTGACTTGATTAAAAAGTACTTGTGTTATAAAGCATGCAGTTGGCTTGAAAATACTATTATACCATTAAGTTGATTTAGTTGGTAAATAGACAAGCTAAAAGATATATGGTTATCTTACATATTGTTTGATTGTCTTACAATATTAATTCTAATGAAATACTACAAGTATGTTGTGTGTTCAATTAGAAAGAATCAAACTCTATTGGTATTGTTTGATTAAAGATAACTATGACTTCTTCTCTTCCAAAAGTTATCAAGGTTAGAAATTGAGTATGGCTTGAATATACTCAATTAGACTCCTAGAAGATTAATAAGACGTTGTTGTGATGAATCACATTAAGTCTTAAATTGAAGTTCTGAATTTGTTAAGTTACTTATAAGAAGGTTGTTAACAAAAGAATATCAGGAACTATCAATGTGTATTTGTAATGTCCTAAAAGAGAAAATTGGATTGTTGCTCTAATTGCTAAGTATTTATATTCTATATATTACTAAAGGCAAGTGGGAGAATTTTATCTTGATAAGATAGAATTACAAGATACATAATCTTCTAAAACCACACTAGTTAAAATCATGATGAGGCTTAACATGTAAATGATAAACCTCAAGATGATGGAATTATCATTCATAGATCCACTTGGATATCTCAGATATTTAATATGCTGATGATTATATGATGTAGAATTACCAAAATAATGAATTGGGTGAATTACTCATATTATGAATGTTATAGATGCTGTTCATAAAGATATTCAAATTTAGAAAATTTGGTCTATCTTAATTCTTAATAGTTAGAGAATGATGATGAGTTTATTCAAAGATAATGTAACCCTAGTGTTTTAAATCTTTGTGAAATAATCATATGGACAAAATTATACACATATTTTAATGCATGTCTTATGACAAGATTATTAATCATACTTAAGCAATTAACTATGATTGAATACTCTTTCCTAAGCACATTAAAGATACAAAGATGGTAATTGTCATATTTACATGAATGTGAAATTTGACAATTGAATATCAAAAACTCTTTCTTGAATAATTACTTGAGCAAGGACGATAAGTAATCAAAAAGGAGTTTATGAATCCAAGAAAATCTTTGGAAGTGTACAAAATGCAATAATTCATGAATGGATAAATGCATGCATCTAGGAGATTATTCTTATGTTAAATTATTAAATCTGTGTTTAGATTTATAATTAAAATAAGGTAATTTCTAAGTATTCCAGAAAGCTAGTGGGAGTATTATGTTATGATTTACTAAATCATATATGTTGTATAACATATAAGAGTAACATTTCATATAAGTAAAAGGTTAGACTTAATTTGGAATGAAACGTTACTTGAAAGATTTAGGAAATATAACATACAACCTTGAAACAAAAGTTTATTATTAAATAAACAAGTGCGGTAAATAAATTCTAAATAGAATATGATATATTATTTAGGATGACTAAATGGATATACATATTAGTAAAGATCAAACATGAATAAAATCTAAGTTTGACTGAAGGATTTTCATGTGCATTATATTATTGTTGTATCATGCTTAAGTGCTTAAATGATTTGACAATATTTGATATCCAATTAAAAGTTATTATATAACTTGTGTAATAGACAATCTAATGGAAATGTTTGAAATTAGAATAATGATCCTCAAATTGGAATAGCTCCTAAACATTACACATTGGATATTAAGTTTACGGAAAATTTTAAAGAGCATATTGTGATTATATACAATGATGCTGGTTTAATTGAGATGACACTCAATAACTAGTCATGGTAGGATTTTATCCTTGATAATGGCCATGAGAACTAGTTGTGCTTACTAAGAGCATAGTTGCATTATACATTAAAGAATTAGAATACTTGAAACTTTAAAAGGTTTGAAAGTTTGATTATCATAAATTGGTGAATGAGGATATCACACTATTTATAAAGAATTATGTGGCTATATCAAGATAGTTGGATGTACACATACAAAAATTTTACTTATTGAATTCTTGAATTAAGTATTCTCAAAATTCAGATAGATCAAAGTTAGATGAAATTATGCCATGTCAACAAGTATGATTACTTGAGGCATAATTGTCTTCAAGTTATTACTTGAGACAAGATTCATTAACTAGAGTTATCATGCATTGATCTATTTTGGTATTTGGATAAAGGACATTAAGCAATTATTATTTATAATGAATTAAAGTACTTAGTACGTTTGTTTTCATTAATAATAAAGTGTGTCCTATATTTGCATGTTTAAAATCCGTGAATAACTTATGTTATTCTAAAATTGTCCATTGTCGATTAATGATATGGGAATATCATTAAACTAAGACAAATCTGAGTATTGGTTAAAAATATACTTGAAAGTATATTGATGCGTTGACATACCAATTTCACATGATATTAGATGAATTTAATATTGGACTTATCCCAATAATATGATTTAATATTTAATGTGAGAATCATATTTAAAGTTATCCTCAGACTTGAGATACCAGATAAGTGTCATGGATGTAGTGCATTTTTGTGAAGCAATCTACCGCTCACCGTAACAGGGAGTCATAAGGGTTGTTTTCAGAAGTGTTGCAAAGTTCATGGGTTATTCTTGTAGTCAAGAGAGAATTTGTTCCTTCTGATTTGTTCAGAAGTTTAATACTGCTGGGCCCCTCGTAGGGTTGACAAAATGTTTGCGTGGCCACGCCCAAAGTCTATCTGGAATACGTTCAGATGTTTTGGTAATTTTGTTAAATCATAAAGAGACGAGAAACAGAAATTTAATAAAGATACTCACATCTTTATTAATGTGGTATTAGAAACAAAAGGATAATTATAATGATGAATCATTAAAGGTTTTTTCCAGAAAACCTAGCTCGGATTGAACTAGGGGCATTGGAGTGTTGCAAGACGCTAACCAATGTCATTTTACTATTAATAGATATCCAAGTGGGAGCTGTTAAATATATGGATAAATATTAATATGTAAATGTCTAGTATCGAACCCGAGACCTCGGGATTGCACACTTTACAAACAAGAATAATGAATAATAAATATATATATGTTAAATGTATCGTATATATATATTTATAAACACTTAATGGACTAAATGGTCGTTAGTTATTAACCGTATGGACTAACTATCATTAGTATTGAAAGATAAGGACTAGAGTGTAACTTGGGAGTCAAGAAAGATCTAGAACACCCCATGGGAGTGCTAGGCCGGTCGACCCAACCCATATGGGTCGATCCATGCTTGTCTTGGTCACCAAGAAATCCTCTAGTATATATACAAGGCCAAGGATTAGGGTTTCACATCTTTTGTGCACACACACTAACCCTAATTCTTTTCTCCTTGTTTCTTTCTTTGTGGCCGATCGGTTCAAACCCTCCAAGGGATCTTGGATTGATTTTTCCATAGCAAAAATATAAGTGTTTTGTTTACTTGCATCAAACCTTTATTCGTTGGTAGTTTGTGTGTACAAGAACGAGGTAACAACATACTTTTGTTGTTATCAAGGGATCGATTAACAAAACGGTAAGGGGTTAATCATTGATCCATATAAACCCTAATTAGGGTTCTTCATATTGTTAAAGACAATTGCTTTTGATTCTTGTTCAGGGCTAGAATCACCACGGTACGTTCTTATTTATATTTTAGTTAATATTTATGTGTTATACTTGATCCTACGCTTCCGCATACGTGTGCACTTTGATTTATATGATTGTCATGGTAATTGAATTCTAACACTAGCAAGGACTTTGTAGTCGATCAAAGGAACAATTGACACTAAATGTAGATTTATTGACTTTCCCATGTCTTTGTTATGTTAACATTTGTTTTGGTGGATTTTGTGCCTTAACATTACTAATTTATGTCTCAAGCTAATTCAGTAGATCATTTTCTTCTTTAGTAAGTTTAAGATAATGTATGCTTTATAGCCTTTACTGAAAGTTAGTTGATGGAAATGAATTCCAGCTATTTTGTAAGTGTTTGTTTAACTCCTATTGACAAGAAATTAGTGATTTTAGTGTCTAAATGTATTTTTAAAGAGAGTTCAAGTGTCTAACCTAACTATTTGTTCCTTCTTGTTTAGGTGATAGTATTAGCCGATTAGTATATTAGCCCATTAGCATTATGTTTATTATTATTGGACTTGGCCCATTTAGGGTATTTACTATGTATGTCGGTATATACATTATATATACCGGAGGTTTATGATTAATGAAAGCAAGGGATTTACCAAACACTAATTAGCCCATTAGCATTATGTTTATTATTATTGGACTTGGCCCATTTAGGGTATTTACTATGTATGTCGGTATATACATTATATATACCGGAGGTTTATGATTAATGAAAGCAAGGGATTTACCAAACACTAATATGGTATCACAGCCTACTAAGATCCTCCCCAAAACCCTAAAAACTCCATAAACACGCCTCCATTTTTTTTTCTTCTCTTTCTCAGTTGCATGCCTACCGTCCATTAATTCTCATTGTTTTCTTATTACATTCACGTACATGTAATACTTGCATGAAACCAATACTTTTCATCACTGCTATTATTTTTCTTGCATGCTGCTGCCAATTGCAATTATTATTATTTTTCTTTTTGCTTGCTTAAGCTTTGCTGCAATTCCGTCATAGCATCATGAACGGAGACACAACACCGCACAAACCGACCGAGTCAAACCCATCTCGCGTGCCTCAAACATTACAGAATCGTGGCTCGCCTCAACAGCCACAGATTGCACCACAACCTGTTACTTCTCCCATGCCTTCTTCGGTTTTTGGAATGGCAGGCATGTATGTTAACCCTTATAATTTTTGCACGCCTGTATTTGGAATAGCACCATTTGGTATTGGCTTAGCGCCTGGTAGTGATCCGTATGTACCACAAGCCCATCCGTTTCAAATTCCACAGGCCCAACATGCAACTGCTATCCAACAGTCAATGCAAGCACCTCAAGCCCAATATAATATTACACCCACTATGCCACAAGCACATATTGCCTCTACTGTTGGTTCGGCCCAACCATTTCAGTACCCAACACCAGGCCCACAGCTTCCTCAAGTTTTTCATACTACGACTCTTCAGGATCCCGCTGCTTGGAACATGGATACTGGTGCATCCTCTCACTTGGCTGACAATACAGGTAGTCTCACTTCTGTTAGTAATTCGTGTATTTATCCATCTGTGTATGTTGGAAATGGCGCATCTATACCCGTTACACATACTGGACATAGCTTATTATACACGCCCGATAAGCCACTGCACCTTAATCATATTCTTGTCACACCACACATCATTAAAAATCTGATTTCTGTTCGCAAATTTACCCGTGATAATGACGTATCTGTTGAATTTGACGCATATGGTTTTTCTGTAAAGGATTACCAAACGGGCAAACTACTCCTTCGTTGTGATAGCACGGGCGATCTTTACCCGGTTACGCAACAACCATCCACGAGTCCTCCGTTTGCTTTACTTTCGTTCAGTTATACTACGTGGCACAGACGCCTCGGGCATCCCGGTGAAGATGTGCTTCGTCGTTTGGAGTCTAGTAATTTCATTTCTTGCAATAAGTCTAAGTCATCTGCTTTGTGTCATGCGTGTCAATTAGGCAAACAAATTAAACTGCCGTTTGTTAGTTCAGAATCTAACGTTGCTTCTATTTTTGAAATTATTCACTCGGATATTTGGACTTCTCCTATTCCGAGTGAGAGTGGTATTAAGTATTATGCTATTTTTTTGGATCATTTCTCGCATTTTGTTTGGGTCTATCCGTTGCATAAAAAATCGGATTTATATGAAAATTTTGTTACTTTTCGCGCGTATGTAAATAAACAATTTGGTGTAGATATTAAGGCTTTACAATGTGATCATGGGGGTGAATACGACAATGCTCGCTTTCATGACCTTTTTCGCCAAAACGGGATTCAATTTCGCTTTTCTTGCCCACACACATCTCAACAGAATGGCAAATCCGAACGCATGTTGCGTACCATTAACAACCTCATCCGAACCTTGCTTTTTCAGGCTCACATTCCCCCCTCCTATTGGGTGGAAGCTCTTAACATGGCTGCTTACATTTTGAACATCCTTCCCTCTACTGCCATTAACAATGAGGTACCCTTTACTAAGCTTCATAACAAGCCACCATCTTACGACAACTTACGTGTCTTCGGGTGTCTATGTTATCCCTATATCCATGTTGACCATAAACTTCAACCCCGCTCTACACCTTGTGTATTCCTTGGATACCCTGCAAATCATAGGGGCTATCGATGTCTAGATTTATCCTCAAACAAAATTATACTCTCACGGCATGTAAGATTTGATGAGGACGTTTTTCCCTTTGCCTCCATACACGAATACACATCACCTACTTATGATTTTTTGTCAAACATTCCATTACCCATTTTACCAACCCCCACCGTCGCTCCCACACTGCCCGACCCATTACCTTCTAGCCCATCACAACTTGTTCCACCAAACCCATTATTTGCCCAAACACCTGAGCCCAATAACCATGTTAACGAGCCCCATCCTCAACAACAAGCACACCAGGATCCGCCCACTCCTATCCAACACCACCAACCCGCTATCACCCCGGACCAACCCATTCCCCCCTCTCAATCGCAAACGCAACAACCACATACACCCGCGGCTAATCCCTATGCTATACCCGAACACACCGTCAATACTCATCACATGGTCACACGTGCTAAAGCCGGTATTTCTAAACCTCTTGAGCGTATGAATTGTCATGTCACAACCGTGTCTCCTATTCCCAGGTCTCATGTTCATGCTCTTCGTGTTCCTCCGTGGAAACAAGCTATGTTAGATGAATACAATGCATTAATTACTAACGGTACGTGGGTACTTGTGCCCCGTCCAGCTAATGTGAATATTGTTCGTTCTATGTGGCTTTTCAGGCATAAGTTTCATGCAGATGGTTCATTAAGCAGGTATAAGGCGAGACTTGTTGCCAATGGTCGCAGTCAGCAGCAGGGGGTTGATTGTGATGAGACTTTTAGTCCTGTTGTTAAACCTGCTACTATCCGCACTGTATTGAGCCTAGCGGTGTCTCGTGCTTGGCCTATTCATCAACTTGACGTGAAGAATGCTTTCCTTCACGGTCACTTATCGGAGACAGTTTACATGCATCAACCACCTGGGTTTGTAGATCCTGCACGCCCAGATTATGTTTGTCATTTGCAGCGGTCATTGTATGGGCTTAAGCAAGCCCCTAGAGCTTGGTTTCAGCGGTTTGCAGGATTTATTACTCGCATTGGTTTTCAGCATAGCAAAACTGATGCGTCACTTTTTGTCTTCCATCATGGTGCTGATACGGCTTATTTACTATTATATGTGGATGATATTATCTTAACTGCTTCTTCCACTGCCTTCCTACAGCGCATTATTACTGCTCTTCATGGAGAATTTGCTATGACGGATCTTGGTTCTCTTAATTTTTTTCTTGGTATTTCTGCTACCCGCACAACATCTGGTATGTTTTTATCGCAGTCCAAGTTTGCTGAAGAGATTCTTGAGAGAGCTCATATGCAGAAATGCAATCCGTGTCGAACTCCTGTTGATACAGAGTCCAAGCTTGGACCCGATGGTACACCATCTGATGATCCAACCTTATATCGGAGCTTAGCTGGTGCCCTTCAGTATCTTACCTTTACGCGCCCGGATATTTCATACGCGGTTCAGCAGGTTTGTTTGTATATGCATGACCCTCGTGACACGCATTTTCATGCTTTGAAGCGTATATTACGCTACATTCGTGGCACTCTTGATCATGGCCTTCAGCTGCATGTTTCTTCTACTGCTCAACTTATTGCCTACACAGATGCCGATTGGGCAGGTTGCCCGGTTACTCGCCGATCGACTTCGGGTTATTGTGTGTTTCTTGGTGACAATCTCATATCTTGGTCTGCTAAACGTCAGGTGACGTTGTCTCGTTCGAGTGCTGAAGCAGAATATCGTGGTGTTGCTAATGTGGTTGCTGAGACAGCTTGGGTTCGTAACCTACTGCGTGAGCTTAATACCCCGTTGTCTACAGCTACTATTGTTTATTGTGATAATGTAAGTGCAGTATATTTATCCACCAATCCTGTTCAGCATCAACGTACGAAACATATTGAGATTGACATTCATTTCGTTCGTGATTATGTGGCTTCGGGACAAGTTCGTGTGCTTCATGTCCCTTCTCGTTTTCAGTATGCTGACATTTTTACTAAGGGACTGCCTGCTGCTTTGTTTCTTGATTTCAGATCCAGTTTGAACGTTCGAAGGCCTCCCGCTCAAACTGCGGGGGTGTATTAGCCGATTAGTATATTAGCCCATTAGCATTATGTTTATTATTATTGGACTTGGCCCATTTAGGGTATTTACTATGTATGTCGGTATATACATTATATATACCGGAGGTTTATGATTAATGAAAGCAAGGGATTTACCAAACACTAATAGATAGTAGTATATATTTTTATCTTCAACAGATGTATGGTGGTTGGCATCTCTTAGGAGAAGATACAAATTGTTTCCAGTTGATGATCATATGCCATGATCATATCCTATCACTTCAATACGATAATACATTTGAACTTGAGGCAACCTAAGAAACTATGATTTTAGTCACACTCCATACTTACACATCTATATGTTCTTTTGACCATAGGTGCAAGAATATCCGACATGAAGTTTGGCAAACAATGATAGCTTATAAGTTTTGGTTTAGCTTATTAATCATTATTGGATATATGTACAAATGTTGAAATATTATTATATATGTTGTTTTTTAGGCTGAAACGTCCTTGTACTAAGTGACTTTTTTGAATGATAATGATATACAATGTGTTTATTTTTATTGATCATTGTTTAACATATTTGTATACGACGTTGATTGATAATAGTAAAAGATAACTCATCTACCCAGGTGTTATGGCACCATGTATCCCATATAATAGTTTATATAATCACCTCCTGTATCGTATTCTAAAGTATTCGTACGTCTAATACCACCCTAAGGCTCCTTTTATAGGCATAAGAAAAACCTTAAGTCGGTTTACAATACTTGTTCGACATGCAAACTAATTCTAAACTAATTCTAGAATATTCTAATAACTTTACATAACAGTCCTTTCACGATATTGCATAACAGTCCTTTAACATAGAAGTACTTTGACTTTCTTCATGCACGAGCAGTACTTTAACCATAATACTCAAGCAGTACTTTGATATTCAGAAGTACTTTGATCTTCAGAAGTACTTTGACATTATATCCTAACAGTTTATTTTATTATTGCAACGTTAGTCCTTTATATGTTTTCGCACGTTTTCAACCGTTTTTACACGTTTTCGTCCGTTTTTACACGTTTTTGTCCGTTTTCGCATGTTTTCGTCCGTTTTTGTCCGTATTTACACGTTTTCGTTCGTTTTCGACTGTTTTTACACGTTTTCGTCCGTTTCTACACGTTTTCGTCCGTTTTCGCACGTTTTTGTCCGTATTTACACGTTTTCGTTCGTTTTCGACCGTTTTTACATGTTTTCGTCCGTTTTTACACGTTTTCGTTCGTTTTCGCACGTTTTCACTCGTTTTTGCACGTTTTCATCCGTTTTCGCACATGTTTTCGTCTGTTTTCGCACGTTTTCATCCGTTCTAATACGTTTTCGCCCGTTTAAGTCCGTTTTCGCACGTTTTCGTCTATTTTTACATGTCCTTGAATATGTATAATCATTTCATGCACGGTCTATCACCACAAAAAAAATCCTAAAAAAATATTTTTGAAAAAAAATGTTTCAAAGTTTTTTTAAAACATTTTAAAAAAATATTAAAAAAATAGAAAATAAAAATAATTTTAAAAAATTAAAAAATATTAAAAAAAAATTCGAAAATATTTTTTCAAAAAAAAATCAGAAAATAAAAAAAATTTGGAAAATAATTTTTTAAAATAATTATCGAAAAATATTTTTTTAAATAGTGGACTAACGCTGCAATAATAAAACAAATGATCGTTAACTCAACCTGCCGCAACAAGTCAAGCAGGTCACCGGTACACACAATGACACAGATTTGAAAAGTTAGTGCTACATTAAAAAAAAAGGACGCTACATACAATGACAAAAAGTGGCAAGTATGATGCATTTTTTTTGCCAATTTCCCTTCTATATTTGTTTGTTTGATTTATTTTGAGTTATTATTTGTCGAATTTAGTTTAAATTACCATCATATCTAATTCTTATCACCATTCACGATGCGAATCCCGATTTGAATCACAATTCCATTCACACCTTCACGGGAAAACGACTCGGGAATACATATTTCCTTCGTATTACCTTGGAGAAATATCTATATTATATTTGACTACATCAATAAGCAATACCTCTCTAGGGTCCTATTTGTGAACCACGAATCCCCATTTTTTAAATTTGTCCACTTCAAGCTTAATGCAACTTGTTCCTCTACAACTTTGAAATGACTCATAAAGGGCTTGACTAAACCTGATGCAGGCTTCTGAGTGTTCCCATATAGTTGGCATCTACATAGAAGGAGTGTTTGTGATTGGTTATTAAAAGTGCTTATCTGCTTAAGATCAGCTTGTAAGTACTTGTTTTATACATTATGAATATACCTCGCAATAGTTTCCTCCAGAATAATAGATGAATTATTAAGCAAACTTTTACTATTTCAACCTAGAAATCAGTTAAGTATCACTCGCACGGATATCCGAATGTCTCAAAACACGGAATAGCAAAATGAAGTTTAATCAACAACTTTACTAAACCTAAAAAGCACTTTCTACAGTTTGGAATTCGAGAATCACACATCTATTTCATCCGAAAGCATAACACAATCAATTAATTTAAAAGATATTAATCAATAGTAATAAACAATTCATACCTCATAGGGTTTGGAAGTTTAGGGTTAGGGTTACGGTTGGGGGTGGTGGTGGTGGGTGATGGTGGATGAGGGCGGTGTATTTGGTGGCGCGAAACATTTATTAAACCCCCTTATTCTGCTGAACACAAGAGGAACGGTCTGTAATCTTTTTTTTAACACCCCCCCCCCTCCCCCAATTTTTGGCTTTTAAAATTTCTTATAACTAGCTTTCAGGGCAGCCCCGATAAGGCGGCGAGCTCCGTTATATTGTTTGCACTAACTGCCACAAGGTCACCCCAAAAGAGGTCTGCTTCTCCCTCGACCACACTGTTGCTCTTTCACACAAGGCCAACAGTCAGTCTCATCAAAAAGATCTACTTTGGTAATTTCTCTACCACTATCTTGACACGCACAGGGCTTGCTACTTAGATACACATTTTTTATTTTCCAAACTTCTAAGTTAATGCATACTTATCATACACTTTTATAATAGAAATACTCCATATATTATTTTCTTTGAACTATTATTTGCTTTCTAAAACGAAAACAGAAAAAAATAAATAAATAAAAAAATGTTACCAAATGATAAGATCTCGTTATATTAGCATTAAGGTACACTTTTTGACTGCAAACGAAAAAAGAACAAAGTCCACATTAAGGTAGGTTTTTTTTTTTTTTTTTTTTTTTTTTTTTTTTTTTTTTTTTTTTTTTTTAAGTCTATACTACATATAAAATAAAAATGATCAAACGTTGAAAGTTGAAAGTTAAAAATAAACAAAGGTGAAAGAAATGTATAGTGTACAACATACAAATCAGCCCCAATGCTGATCAGTACCTTCAACATACAAATCAGCACCTTCAACATACAAATCAGCAGGATAACTGAGGCCATCTCTACTTTCTAAAACAGCAGCCCATGAAGATCCTGCAGTTTATGTATGTTTAATAGGTTAATATACAGATCTAGTCGCATATAACTGATACAAGAACTGTTTATGTTTAACATGTAATTAATAAATAGACCTGAATCAAAACCAAACATCCATCGTATCAGTTCCCTTAACATAATCTGATGCTTTATCACGATATTTTACAGGGAGCAACTCTTCTACTGACATGTACCACTATGCATCACTGCCCTTTTGGGAAATGATTGCTGTGAAACACAATGATTCAAATGCACATTCCTTAAATGTAGTTCAAATTAACTCAATCCTTTCCAGCAAAATTGTTTGGGGCTTACACTTGATATGATCAACAGTCTCTTCATTTAGCAGAGGTTCCTTTGTCTCTGTATGATAGAAAACTGGAATTGGGACACCCCACGTCCTCTGACGAGATATACACCAATCTGAACGGCTAGAAGTCATAGTAGAAATTCTATTTTCTGCCTGAATGACAATGATCATGATAATTTAGAGGAATACTACCATTGAAATGCATAAACTAGTTGGCAGCATAGGATAGTCATAATTTTTTAACTATCGTACTATTTATAAACTAGTAGACTAGTAGTAAGGCACATTACCTACCAACAAGAGGTCAAGGGTTCAAACCTCACTAGGTACACGTACAGATACAAACCTGTAGCTGCCATTAAAATGGTTTACTAATCTATGGTCCTATCCTATTTTGGTCTTTATAGTGTTCCTAAATCATTCCTACTGTTGCTTGTGAAAAGGGGTTTACTAATTGCTCCAAACTCACGTTCTAGTGTTACATGAACATGAAACCAGCCCAGAAACTAAAAATGATACTCCCTCCGTCCCAAACTATATTTTGACTTTTTGAATCAAACTTTGACCTTAAATATTTTTGTTTGTATTATTTAATACTTGATGAAAATTATACCAATAAAAATACATTTAAAACCCAATCCATTTATATATTTTGCATCAAATATTATATAATACAAACAAAAATATCTAAGGTCAAAGTTTGATTCAAAAAGTCAAAATGGACTTGTATTTTGGGACGGACGGAGTAACTCTTATGAGCTTACGTCAATCAAATCCTGGACGTGAGCAATTTCGAGTTTTGAAGATCAAAACGATATTATGTACCAGTTATATATATCGTACCTGAGACGGAGTCCATACTACTTGATTAATCGCATTCATAACAGCCTCTCTGAATCCTTCAACAGAGGCAAACCATTGTGCTGTTGCCCTAAAAATTGTAGGTTTTTTTGTTCGCCAATCATATGGATACTTGTGCTCTGAAAAATGAAGTAAATGGCATTTAATTGTACTATTCATATGGCTGGCTCTCATTGGGAAAATGTTGATATTTATGGATGAACGATGCTACTTACTATAAGGTTCTACCATGACTATTGATGAACGTTCATCCAAGTGATCTATCACAGCAGCATTGCCATCACCTAATACATCAAGCCCGCAAAAGATTCCAGCTTCTTCTGTGAACTTTCCTTCATCGTCCACTGGGGATACTAAAGGCAAACCGTATTTTAATCCGGTTATATAATCATCTTGTCCATGACCGGGGGCTGTGTGGACAAGCCCAGTTCCTGATTCTGTCGTGATATAATCTCCACCAATGACAACAGGGCATTCTTGACCATTTATCGGTTGTGCATATCTATGACAAAATATAACAGATGTGCATAAGTAAATTTAATAGAAGAATGTTTTATTTTAAGATCTGAGCCCATAACTGTTTTTTTTACAACAAGGTTCACACCCCATATGGCTGCAAGTGTTGGCACAAGGTCCAGTGTAACAAATATTTTCTTTTTGTCTTCAGAAAATGAAGCAACATCAGGTAAGCATGACTGCACTTCAACAATTGCTAGGGATAATTTGGGGAGAAATTCATTGAGTAATCCACCTTTAGTTGGAGTACTTAGTATTTTGAAAATTGCATACATGCTCTTTGAAATATGGCCTTCCTCATACTGCATGAAAAATTGTATTTGTTACTAGTATATCTGAAGAACTAAAACTAGAACCTATGAAAGAGTTGCCAATTTGTATTAATCAAAAAATCCTATTGTTCACCAAAGAAGCTGTTAATCCATTTACCTCTAACTCAGTCTTAGCAAGTGCAGTGCGGGATGAGGGACTCCAGTGCACTGGCTTTCTGCCCCTATATATGTACCCTTTGAAAACCATCTGCCCAAACGCTTCAATCTGGAAGGCCAAAAGGATTCATATGATAACGATAACAACAGCAATATAACAATAATATGCTATAGCCTCATTTTACCTGAGCAACTTCATATTCTGGATCAAGGGTGAGATACGGATGATCCCAATCAGCCCATACTCCAAATCTCTGTAGACAAACAGTAAAAATGTTTAATGTTCTATTAATTTTTAATAGTTTGATATGTAACCAAAAACATCGATACTACATGTAAATAAGTAAAACTACATGACCTTATGTACAGTGGCGAAGCTTGGATTTTGTAAGTGGGGGGTCGGGATCTAATTTTTTTTTCCTAAGGCTATATTTCAGGTATACCGAAATTTTTGGGGGGACGAAACCGAATATACTGAAATTTTTCTACACGAAAACTATATACCCCCTACATCGCAAAAAAAATTTCGGGGGGTCGGGCGCCCCCCCCCCCCCCAGCCCCTATGAAGCTTCGCCCCTGCTTATGTAGGATCTTTCGTTATATAAATTTGCTGTTTAAACTGACCTTGAATGACGCCATTCAAGCCTTCACAGTTGCTTTGGCAAATTTAGCTGCTTTGGCTCTCAATTTTATTGGTGTTAGCTCCTTTCGGGCATCTTGGTCCAAAGACTGCAATACTAAGATTATTCGACAGAAAATTACCCATGATTGAATCTAAAAGTTACAAGAAAATAACACAGCAACAAACTATCACTTGCCTTTCAACTCAATAGGTAGACCATGGCAATCCCAACCAGGAACGTATTGAACTTTACAGTTTTGGAGAAGCTGTCATATCCAATTGTATAAGTAATTCCATAAAAAAAGTAATTACATGTTGTGCATCATTCTAGCGCACACATTTCAAATATCGTAGTGCAAAGTGATTGTTGCAACTTTATAATCTTGTTTAATGCATGTCGGATGTGTAAATCACCATTAGCATACGGAGGTCCATCATGAAGAATGAAACTTCCCAATCGAAAGCAGAAGAAATATCAAATGAGTAGAGATAGAAAGTTGGTAGCAGACAAGATGAACTCGATTGAGCTTCTAAACTAACCCGTTATTCTTTTCAGCAACTTTCATAAAGACCTGATTTTCATCCCATAATTTCTGTAGTTCAGGTTCCCTTACAGCAGAATTTGCTCCCATGCCAAAAGTTGTCTTAGGAAGGTCAACGGTATGCTTGTACTTTCCATCTCATTGCTTTGTTCCTAAACAACAGAATAAAATCATATGAGACTGACTGACTACAAAGATCTATAAAAGTTGTAATCCTGGATGTACCTTTAGATTCTTTCTTCGCAACCATCACAGGTCTACGAGACCTTCGCTTTGACTGAGTACAAAAGGCACTTCTAGGATTTATATAGAAATATGTAAGATGGAAGAGCGACGCAAGCTCAATGGAAGAGTACCGTCGAAATCAATGCTGCTAAAAGAAGACGATTTTGGTAAATAACGAGCAATTTCTCAGTGACAGAACCAACAAGAAGTTAAATGGGTATCAAAGTGAAATCCTTGCTTTTTTTATGACCGTTATGAACAACCAACTTTCAATTTCATGCATACATAACACATTTTGCTAACGTCTAAACACCTTAACAATACCAACAAACAGTTACCTTAAAACCAACTCTTGTAAGCAAATAAACACACATAAACCTGAAACTATATTATCATTCAATAATTATCAACATTGATCACTAATGCCACAAATTTATCCGAATTCGCTAGAAAAATTACCAACTTCTTGATCACTACAAATCTCTTAAACCATAAACTGTCTAGAAAAGTCATCACTACAACATCTACTGCTACTAATTTATCCAAGACATCTAATACTGCTAATTTATCACTACATCATCTTCACTAACGATATGTAAATACCTCTCTCTAGTGATAGATTAATTAGATTAAAAAGGTAACAAAGTTTCAGTATCACGTGTCTAATTGCCCCATTAGTAGCAATTCAGAAAGGAAAATTGTTTACTGCTCACAACCCGGCCCGTATAAATAGCTATCCATTCTCACCCAAACCCATTTACCCAGCCTACTTAACCTGCCCATTTGGACACTCTTAATGGAAACAAACATATGCTAGGAGTATCTTGGAAACTGACCTTTGTTTCCTTCTGTAATTCAACTTTGTTCATTAAAAAGCTAACCTTAACTTCCTAATCAGTCTAGCACCATCGACGTTAGTTTGAGCTGCACGCTCACTGCCAGCAAGATCCACAAGACTCTGCAGGAGTTTTATGGAGATAAGAAACAACTAAGAAGGAACAATCATATAGAAAATATAATTTAATAAAGCAAACATACCAAACTCGCTAAGAGAGATCTTACACGTCCTGATGTATCATGAAGACTGCTCTCAATAGTCTGAAAATTAGAGCCATTAAACGATCTCATAAGGTGAGATCTTTGCATAAGTTTACACAACAGTAATGCAACTATGCAATCCCAACAAACATAGTTACACAAACAACTGCACAAACCAGATTCAAAACATTAACATACTTTAGAATATATGTTTAAATGTATGCTAGCAACCAATAAATATCATATCATTTGCAGAAACTAGCTACGCATACATACATATGACCATAGCAAGAACTAACCACATGCATCAATACATTAACAAATAGTTGGATGTTTTTTACGGGTGTACTCACCATTCATTTGTGCCCGGAGTTACGGTGCTTACTGCTCAAAAGGACACTATCATAGGTTTACCTAGCATAAGACAAGAACATGGTACGATCATTAGTATACTAATGCCAAAAGGCAGGGGCTATTCTAGTTGTCAAATACTAAGATTAACAATTTGCAATAGCTCATATGGTGTTGAAGAGTATCATATCAAGTATAAACTGCATCGGCCAATTAAAAGAAACTAAAAGTAGAGCGTGTATGTAGAGTGTATTGTAGAGAAAAATATTGATAATTTACTAATTTAGTGATTGTCGTTAAGTAAAAGTCTTTATATCTTTGGTGAAGCAACGAAAAACCTAATAGCATGAAAATTGATTATTAGAATCAAGCCCGTGTTACAAGTGAAATAAAGCAGGTCTTGGTACATGTATGGGTACACAACTATGTGGTAAATACCTGAACTGCATCATGTATATATGAACTCTTTAACTAGGCGTCACAGATTGCAGCAACTGCTTCACTAACAAATTTACTTAGGTTAACACTTCTTAGTTCATCCATCAACCTTTCTCGCTGCTCTTCATTGATCTGCTTAAGATTTTTATGCTCATCAAAAAATTTGATTATGGTTATCCAAATTTTAGTTGTTCCCAAAACACTTTGGAATTACCTCAACGGACAGGAAGTTCATCATATTCAGAAGCAGCAGACAGTATATTAAGGAAAACCTGAAAGAAAGATGATCTACTATAAGAATCACAACTTACAGATGATTGAAAGATACAGCTAAAACCAAGGTGGAAAATTGGTAGTTCAAGTGGGTGGGGCGAAGATGCCACAAAATATCAAGTTGGGTTGACTGGAAACGATTTTTATGCGAAACTTTTAACAAACTTTTAATCATTTTACTGGTTTACGACAGGGCTTTCCATCAAGGGAAGGGTTTCACACTTTATGTTTCTAATCAGATATACCAGCAAAGAACGCATTGTTTCTTATATAATTTCACCATAAATTTTTTTCCCGATCTTCTCAGTTAATTCATTTTGAGAATCCGTTATCACTGTTCATTAAGGGTGAGCAAACGGACCGGATGGACCGGACGGACCGACAAAACCGACCAGACCGACCACATTCGGTCCGGTCTCGGTCTAAGGATTTTCATAATTTCGGTCTCGGTCCGGATCTGTCCGGTCCGGCTTAAAAACCGGAAATTTAGCTTATTTGGACCGAGACCGGACCGACCACATTCGGTCCAGTCTCGGTCTAGGATTTTTGCCGGATTCGGTCTCGGTCCGGTCCGGTTTTTGGACCGTGAGCACCCCTACTGTTCATCCATCTTCACACACTTACAGTTTTCTCAATCCGACAATCATAAAACCTAAACTTAGTACTGTAAGTTTTTTGTCTAAATATTTCAATCTATCATGTCTGATTCAGATCCAAAACCTCCTAACCCAGATTTAGCTATTCAACCACCTCCGGTGGTGAATACACCTTGTTCAAAAATGGATAAATCCCTTAAACCCAAAAAAAAACCAATAGATGAATCCCAGTTCTAAAAGCAATATGAAACATGTTGAAATGTTATCCAAATCCTCTGATATTAATTTCAGGAAGTTTGTCACACGTTCAAGTTCCAAAGGGAGTGATTCAGCTGTGGATAATGATGAAATGGATGATGGGGATGAAGCTGAGCAAGGTATGGAGGTTCAAAAGGATATGAGTGCTGATATATTGGGTTCTGAGGAAATGATGTCTGGTATAAGTTGTGATGAAAATTTATGTGTTTTGTTCCCTGAGATGAATACTAATTGTGTTGCTAAGAATAATGCTAGTAATAGTGCTGTGAGTAGTGTTTTGCCTGATTTGGTTGCTCCTTTGATGAAAACCCTGCTTCAAACCCTATACTAGCAAAGGATAGTGGTGTTAACGGTAATTTAGCTGATAAGAAAATAGTTGATAGTATTTTTGGGGACAGTTTTAAGGGATGCAACAATAGAGTTGTGACTGAGGAACAGAAGATTGAAAGGATGGGTGTGAAAGTGCAGGCTAGTGTGAAGTCTAACCCTGATCAAATATTGAATGATGGATGGAAGACGGTGCAAAATAGGAAAGCTACAAATGTCTTTGGTGATAATGCAAGGCCTTAAGCTTAGCAAGTGAAGACTAATGGTGTTGCAGAGTATTCTAGTACTCATGTGTAGCAAAATAGTCAAAGTGAGGTAATATGAGAAATGGTTCTACTCCTAGCAGGGGTGGAGCTAGTATTAGAGGTAGAGGTAATTTAAATGGTAAAGGTGGATATAGTGGTATGAATGTGAACAATGAAAGGAGATATGTTTCTGTTAAGAATAATGGGAAGGATGAGAATCTAGTTTATGAGGAAATGCAAAAACAGGGGATAGAGAAGGATAATGTGAAGACAAATGATGCTCAACTGAATCACATTGCCCAAAAGGATTGTAGTACTAAGAATAGTTTCATTGTTTTGGATGGTGAAGAGGATAATGAAGAATCAGATAAGTGGAAGAATTTTTGTGCTAGAATTGATATGATCTGTAAAGTGGAAATTATGATTGATGAAAATGAAAAACTAACTTGGTCAGCCAAAATGTTGGACTACTATTTAGATAGATGGAAGAAATGCAATGAAAAAGTTGTAGCTGCTGATGAAGTTTTGAAAAGTAGAATTGATAAGCTGGAAAAGAGTATTGTTTTGAGTGTTAAGTATCTTCATGAGAATGCTAAAAAGATTGCTGAGCATAGGATTATAGATGAGTGTGCTAGAAAGACAGTACAAAGTTCTTATAATTTATTCTACTCCCAAGCATATGAAGCAGAATTAAAGAAGCTCAAACATCTGAAATGGCAAAAGGATGTGCTGGAAGTTGACTTGTTTGTTAACTCTAAAAGGATATACTTACCAGTATACAGTATGTTGAGCCGCTATAAATGCTTGATTTAGGTGAAATTGGTCCAGCAAACTTAATGTTATATATGGAGATTCCTGGAAACAAGAAACAGGGAGAAAATAAGAACATATATCCAAACAAATCATAGTTTCACAAGGTATTCAAACCCAAAAAGTTGTGTATCTGATTGTCTGCGTCTGCATAATCATAAAAGCAATATTAGAGCCCAAAGAGTCCAAAGATTGTGATTAAACTGATTACAAGAGACTCGTTGCATTTTTAAACCCCGATCCTCCAGTTTACAATTACCATCAATAACAAAAGTCTTGATCGGAACCTAATGAAACAAAAAGAATCAATTACGATCGCTCTAAACTAAATCTCAATATTTTTCTTAACAAAATCAAACTACATATTTAGTAACTAATGCAATTAAAAAAGTTGCAACTAGCAAAACACGCAACCATAAATTGTATTCATGAAGCTTTATAATTGAATTGAATCACACGTGATACAACACATTTAGTCTAATGTATTGACTAATTATATGAAGTTCAACATGGCCAACTGTGTTAGCATTTCAATCTATATACTCGCAACAACTTCGATAGTTATCAAACCAAAAAACAATAACTGATGACCTCAACCAATGTCTACAACTATCAACCATCTCACTTGACGGTGACGTTAAGTCCGAACAAAACTCTGACCTAATTCTAACTAAAACTACCTTGACCCGGTCAGCAACTACTCTTTTAATTGAGGCATTCTATCATACACTTGTCTTACAAGTTCCAACTACCAATTTTTTCAAATATCATAAACAGGTATAAGGTTGGTTTGCAACATCTAATACTTCCAGAAAGACAAAGACCGCCGGCTTAAACCATAAACAGTCTAAAAAAGTCACATTAACTTAACACCTAATCCTGCTAATTTAACTGCTTTCGCTACATAAAAACAATCTAACCAACAAAAACTCAAATGGGTCACACTAACATAACAAATTCACTTAAACTATTCACTCAAGCATTTCTTCAAACACTTGGTGTCCAACTAACAAAAAACCCATTTACAAAAACCCAAAAAGAAGTCAACAGAATAATTGTAAACAACAAGAACTCAAATGGGTCGCCGCACTTACATCAAACAGTTGGTTTTTTCCAAATGGGAGTGTGTGTTTTGATGTGCTTACCAAACATTGTATAAGTGATATAAGCCTTGAATCTCTTGAAGTAACTTAATTGAAATTTGGGTTTTGGGATAGTGATGGTTTAAACTTTAAAGTAGGTTGTTTTGTATACTCGAATTAAGAAAATTATCTTTTATGATTATTTTTATTTAAGTTTTGTTTTAACACTAATTATTTTTATATCGGAAAAAAAAAGTAAATGAGATCACATAGCAAACTATAGAAATAAAAATGAGAAAATATTAAAATAATTTGCACGTTTCGCAGTGAAATCGTGTTTAAATGTTAGGTTAAAGTTTGTCGCGGTGATCGGGTCACCGCTACATCACTGTCGTCTCAATTTTTCCTTTCCTCTCACATTTTATTTGTTTTGGTCACATTTTTCTCACCTTTAATTAGAATACTCACTTTATACAGTTATATATCACTAAATATCTCATATACACATAAAACAAATAAAAAAATATTTAGTTTTTGAAAATGAGGCCCACCTTTTTGCACCTCACTATGTTGAGTCAAATGCAAAATGATATAAACTAGAGTTTTGTGTTTGAAGTGCACTCGTGAGTGAGTGGTCACGGAGGTTGGGTCATCTTCACTTCGTCTGGCCTTAGTAAAATCAACCACTTTACTCCAAAGAATTATTTTTATTATAATTACATTCCTTAAATCCAAAAGTTTCAAAACAAACACGCCCTAATTACTATTTCACTTGTTCAAAGGAAAAAAGTTATTATTATAGCTTTTTATATTTATCTTAAAATGACACTAACCAATTATTATTCTTCTTATTAAAAGTTTGTAATAACACTTCAAGCAAGGGATAATATCATAATCTCGATTAAATCAGAGATAAGCCGAAATAAAAATTTAGACAATGATATTGTAACAGATATAACATGATTTTTCTAAAATGTGAAATATAGATGGGCAATAAAACACTGTATAAAAATATATTTGGACATGTTTATTGAGATCCTTCAATGTTCAAATTGAACATGATATTTGACGTTATTTGGTCAAAGCCGCTTGTAGACTTTGGGTCCGTTGAGATTTGTAATGTAAGTTGTGTTATGAATATCCTTTCAATAAAACATAACACCTTCGGAGGATTCTATAATTTAGCATGGTATTTGAGCAGATCGATCCTCTAACCTAGTCGTCCTAGAGTTGACGCCTCTATGTCACCCATGTGGATGAAAAGCTGCTACTTGTGTCATAACTCCACCAGACCATCTGGGTTTTGTACAACCCCTTTATTCAAAAGGGTCCTAATAAATAGACCTTATATCCACTAACAAAACCTGAATTTTCATTTTAGACCCTAATCATTTTACTCTTTCTAAACTTGTCAAGCATAACACATTTTTCAGGCATCATAAATACGTTATTATTATTATTATTTTTTATTTTATACTATCTTTATTCTTTATAATTTATCATTCATCTTCAACCTAAAATTATAAAGCATTTTTCTACCTATTGAATCAAGCAAAAGGTAACCCATTTTTCTTACAACGAAAACACCTAACCTCGTCGTTGGTCACCCTCGACTACCATCACCATCTCAACTTTTCGCCACTCCTCCGTCTCGCAACCACCAAAGATCCATGTGCCTTAACCACAGGTTGAGATGGTGATGGTGGTTGTGAGTGGTCAATGGTAGGACTAGGTATTTCCAGCAAGGGTGGCCACATCACAATATCACACTCAACTATATAATAAAGTTTTTATGGGTTTTAATCTTGTTTCTAGTGAGGTGTGACCACAGATCTTATTTGGTTTTAAATGTTAAGTTTGTGTTTTGATGTTTTTAGTGAGGTGCTCCTATTCTGTTTCCACCTTCGATGAAGGAATATCATACTTGGAGTTTATTTGGTTATGGTTAAAATATTTAAGAATGATGTGTGTGCTTTTTTTATTTAGATTTAATGAGAACTAAATATCAAAAAGATGTAGAAAATGGTGATTTGAAGAAAAAACTGGAGGTGAAAAGGAGATGGTTGTAGAAAACTAGGTGTAAAAGATATTAATGTATATAGATTTTCTTTAATAGAAAAGAAATTAAAAAAAATTATTAACTAATTACAGTATTACCTAAGCTATATGGGTTTTGTTAGATGATTAAATGGGTTTTATTTAACATACATCTCATCCTCACACACGAAATCCGATCCTCACACACCAAACATCTATTTAATGTCACATCAAAACAAAACCAGACCAAGAGTATGTTTGGCACTAGTAGGAGTTGGAGTGAGTTGCTGTTGCGGGAGCATGTGGCTAGAGCTTTTTTGTACATGCTCCTTCAACTTGCATTTTATTTATTAACTTATTTTTTTACATGCTCCTTCAAACTATGTCAGCCAAACGAGACTTATTTTTAATTGTAGCTTATTTTCTAAAAAAAAATAAGCTCATGCTATGATAAGTTCGCGTGCCAAACATGCCCCAAAGTAGGCAAATAAACATACCCTAAAGTCCAATGACTTAAGCGACAATTTTTGCAAAGTTCAGTATACCACAACTAGGGATGAGCATTTTGACCCGAATCCCGGAACTGAACCGGAACCATACCGAAATGGTACCGTTCCCGATATACGATACGGTACCGGGACTATGAAATAAGGTGAAAAAAAAAATCGGGACCACTAATTCGGTACGGGACCGGTACCAAATCGAGAAATTCCTGAATAGAAACGGGAAAAACTCGATTTTTCGATACCGGTACCAAAAACAATATCATTTTCAGATATGTTAACATAATTGTAGTTACCTCAAGTAAATTTCCACAAAAATCAATATCATTTTCAGGAAAGGCAAGCCATGTTTCATTGACTTCGGGCCATTTTGACTCAAAAACAAACTTGACTACATCAGAGTTGTGAATGCTATATTCGAAAGGAAGATTTTGCCACACCTCTTCAGCTAAATGAGGTAGAATTGGTGCAATTACTCTCACTATCGATAGCAAATGAGCTGCAAGTACCGTTTGACAACTTCTCCTAGTAAAATTGAAGCGCCACTGAAACAGAAGCAACGTATCAAAGTCAACTAATTTGACTATAAAACCAATCAAATTTCATTATATTATAAAAGAAAAAAGTTACCCAACATAAAGGCGATCTTTGGCATGATCAAAGTAGAAATTTGAGAGATCAACAATAGCAAAATGTTGAATCGACTGAAACGAAATGAATTCAGTTAGTATGAAAAAAAAATGAGAAACCATGTATTAAGTAAAAACAACACTTTACCTGGACTATTTTGAAGAACCCATACGTTTCATAGCTTTCTTTGATGTTTTTCACAACGTTTTCAAGCTGAAACAGAGCATGCTGATCGATTTCTGGAAGATCGTGATACGCAATAGAATTTTCTGCCTACAAAATTAAAGCACAATATAAGGTAATTCATTAACTGTATTTAAACCAAAAGCATGTCAGAGGAACATTTGGAGGAAAATAAAAAATAAATAAATAAATAAATTTTTTAAAAAAAAAAAAAAAAAAAAAAACCTTTCCAATCATGAAGATTTTCCAAGAGAAACCGCAAAGTCCCTCTTAGTTTTTGGTAGATGTCCGACAGTTGACGGAGGACTTGAGGTCCAATCTGAACATCTCCTGTAAAATCTACACTTAAGAACCAAAGTCGAAGCACATCTGCTCCATACGAAGGTTCTTTCTGGAGAAACGAATAGAAAACATTTGATTTACTATTAAGCAATATTATGATTTTTAATCACAGCTAAATGACCACTAACCTCTTGATTCTTCCCTCCTTCAATCACAGTACGTGGATCAACAACATTACCCACAGATTTACTCATTTTTTTACCCCTCTCATCGAGCACAAACCCATGCATTATAACTCCAGAATATGGAGCTTTTCCTGCCACATATAATGAAAATATCATAAGAATAATGAAATCAGTTAAATTAAGAATATACTGATGGTCACGATACCTTTGGTTGCAACACTGGTCAAAAAAGAGCTTTGAAACTAACCCCGATGCTGATCGGTACCTTCAACATACAAATCAGCAGGATAACTGAGGCCATCTCTACTTTCTAAAACAGCGGCCCATGAAGATCCTGCAGTTTATGTATGTTTAATAGGTTAATATACAGATCTAGTCGCATATAACTCATACAAGAACTTCGCCTAAATTTGGCTATGTTTGGAACGACCTTTTTTTTTACACGGACAACTCTATGTAGTCGTATCAAGGGTAAAGAGCAAGAAGAGTCTAAAAGTGTGACGCTGTGAAAGATGGCAATTATTGCAATTCTACATCAAACGTGGTCTATAAAGAAGTCTCTTAGCTACATTTGTTTTAAACAATCAATATTATTCAGTTTCATTGTGGATTTTTTACAAATGACATTCAACCATAACTTTCTGATTTTTAATATTATATCATTTAATGTTATTTATAATCAACATTTTACTACGTCTTTTATCTTTTTAACAATTCCTAAAGCTAGCCGAACATTGGGCGGGCCTTGAGGCTAGTGTTTAAGATGTAACTAAAAATAAATAGACCTGAATCAAACCAAACATCCATCGTATCAGTTCCCTTGACATAATCTGATGCTTTATCACGATATTTTTCAGGAAGCAACTCTTCTACTGACATGTACCACCATGCATCGCTGCCCTTTTGGGAAATGATTGCTGCCAAACACAAAGAGTAAATGCACATTCCTTAAATGTAAGCTCAAATTTACTTAAAACTTTCCAGCAACTATGTTTAGGGCTTACACTTGATGTCTCTATCTGATAGAAAACCGGAATTGGGAGTTTGGGACACCCCACGTCCTCTGACGAGATATACACCAATCTGAACGGCTAGAAGTCATTGTATAAATTCTGTTTTCTGCCTAAATGACAATGATCATGATAATTTAGAGGAATACTACCAACAAAATGCATAAACTAGTTGGCAACTAAGGATAGTCAATATTTCTTAACTACTCCATATCATTTATAAACTAGTGGTATGGCACATTACCTACCAACAAGAGGTCAAGGGTTCAAACTTCACTAGGTACACATTTGTGGGTAGCCATGGAAGGGTTGCAAACGGTCACGGGGATATCCCGGTTAAGCCGCGTGCATTTGATTCAAAGACTCCCCCTCCCCGCCTAACCTAAAGAGGGAAAACCTCATCCGCTTACCCGTTTTGCAAACATGTACATATACAAACCTGTAGCTGCTATTAAAATGCTTTACTTATCTATGTTCCTATCCTGTTTTGCTCTTTACAGTGTTCCTAAATCATTCCTACTGTATCTTATGAAACCAGTCCAGAAACTAAAAATGATAACTCTTATGTACTTAAATCAATCAAACCCTGGAAATGAGCAATTTCGAGATTTGAAGATCAAAACATACTACTTGATTAATTCATAGCAGCCTCTCTGAATCCTTCAACAGAGGCAAACCATTGTGATGTTGCCCAAAAAATTATTGGCTTTTTTGTTCGCCAATCATATGGATACTTGTGCTCTGATAAATGAAGTAAATGGCATTTGATTGTACTATTCATATGGCTGGCTCTCATTGGGAAAATGTTGATATTTATGGATGAACGATGCTACTTACTGTAAGGTTCTACCATGACTATTGATGAACGTTCATCCAAGTGATCTATCACAGCAGCATTGCCATCACCTAATACATCAAGTCCGCAAAAGATTCCAGCTTCTTCTGTGAACTTCCCTTCATCGTCCACAGGGGATACTAAAGGCAAACCGTATTTTAATCAAGGGAAGGGTTTCACACTTTATGTTTCTAATCAGATATACCAGCAAAGAACGCATTGTTTCTTATATAATTTCACCATAAAATTTTTTCCCAGTCTTCTCAGTTAATTCATTTTGAGAATCCGTTAACACTGTTCATCCATCTTCACACACTTACAGTTTTCTCAATCCGACAATCATAAAACCTAAACTTAGTAGTGTATGTTTTTTGTCTAAATATTTCAATCTATCATGTCTGAGTCAGATCCAAAACCTCCTAACCCAGATTTAACTATTCAACCACCTCTGGTGGTGAATCCACCTTGTTCAAGAATGGATAAATCCCTTAAAACCCAAAAAAAAAACCAATAGATGAATCCCAGTTCTAAAAGCAATATGAAACATGTTGAAATGTTATCCAAATCCTCTGATATTAATTTCAGGAAGTTTGTCACACGTTCAAGTTCCAAAGGGAGTGATTCAGCTGTGGATAATGATGAAATGGATGATGGGGATGAAGCTGAGCAAGGTATGGAGATTCAGAAGGATATGAGTGCTGATATACTGGGTTCAGAAGCTATTAGCACTGAGGAAGTGCTGTCTGGTATAAGTTGTGATGAAAATTTAAGTGTTTTGTTCCCTGAGATGAATACTAATTGTGTTGCTAAGAATAATGCTAGTAATAGTGGTGTGAGTAGTGTTTTGCCTGATTTGGTTGCTCCTTTGATGAAAACCCTGCTTCAAACCCTATACTAGCAAAGGATAGTGGTGTTAATGGTAATTTAAGGGATGCAATAATAGAGTTTTGACTGAGGAACAGAAGATTGAAAGGATGGGTGTGAAAGTGCAGGCTAGTGTGAGGAACAGAAGATTGAATGATGGATGGAAGACTGTGCAAAATAGTCAAAGTGGTGTGGGTAATATGAGGAATGGTTCTACTCCTAGCAGGGGTGGAGCTAGTATTAGAGGTAGAGGTAATTTAAATGGTAAAGGTGGATATAGTGGTATGAATGTGAACAATGAAAGGAGATATGTTCCTGTTAAGAATAATGGGAAGGATGATAATCTAGTGTATGAGGAAATGCAAAAACAGGGGATAGAGAAGGATAATGTGAAGACAAATGATGCTCAACTAAGAATAGTTTCATTGTTTTGGATGGTGAAGAGGATAATGAAGAATCAGATAAGTGGAAGAATTTTTGTGCTAGAATTGATATGATCTGTAAAGTGGGAATTATGATTGATGAAAATGAAAAACTAACTTGGTCAGCCAAAATGTTGGACTACTATTTAGATAGATGGAAGAAATGCAATGAAAAAGTTGTAGCTGCTGATGAAGTTTTGAAAAGTAGAATTGATAAGCTGCAAAAGAGTATTGTTTTGAGTGTTAAGTATCTTCATGAGAATGCTAAAAAGATTGCTGAGCATAGGATTATAGATGAGTGTGCTAGAAAGACAGTACAAAGTTCTTACAATTTATTCTACTCCCAAGCCTATGAAGCTAAATTAAAGAAGCTCAAACAACTGAAATGGCAAAAGGATATGCTGGAAGTTGACTTGTTTGTTAACTCTAAAAGGATATACTTACCAGTATACACTATGTTGAGCCGCTATAAATGCTTGATTTAGGTGAAATTGGTCCAGCAAACTTAATGTTATATATGGAGATTCCTGGAAACAAGAAACAGGGAGAAAATAAGAACATATATCCAAACAAATCATAGTTTCACAAGGTATTCAAACCCAAAAAGTTGTGTATCTGATTGTCTGCGTCTGCATAATCATAAAAGCAATATTAGAGCCCAAAGAGTCCAAAGATTGTGATTAAACTGATTACAAGAGACTCGTTGCATTTTTAAACCCCGATCCTCCAGTTTACAATTACCATCAATAACAAAAGTCTTGATCGGAACCTAATGAAACAAAAAGAATCAATTACGATCGCTCTAAACTAAATCTCAATATTTTTCTTAACAAAATCAAACTACATATTTACTAACTGATGCAATTAAAAAAGTTGCAACTAGCAAAACACGCAACCATAAATTGTATTCATGAAGCTTTATAATTGAATTGAATCACATGTGATATAACACATTTAGTCTAATGTATTGACTAATTATATAAAGTTCAACATGGCCAACTGTAATAGCATTTCAATCTATATACAGACTACAGAGATATATTAAGAATATAAACATAATGGAGGACAGATTCTCCCAGGAGATGCTCAAAAGTCAAAACACCATTACATTTATGCATATCAAAATGCATAAGTGGCCGTTTCACATCCTACGTCAAGTACAAATATAATCAAACAGCAGCCATAAAACCCAACTCTCATAAACCTAAAAAACACAAATAACCTAAAACTATATCACCATTCAAGAATTACCAAATTTTTAAACACTACTAATATCTAAAACCTTCGGATTGACTTAAAAAAAGTCACCATTAGGCCATTACCATAACATCTAATCGTACTGGTTTATCCAACTTCGCTTCATAAAATCATTTCTAAGTTTCTAACCAACAAGAAGTTAAATGGGTATTACCCAAAGTGAAATCCTTGCTTTTTTATGACCGTTATGAAAAACCAACTTTCAATTTCGTGCATACATAATACATTTTGCTGATGTCTAAGCACCTTATCAATTACCAACAAACAGTCACCATAAAACCCAACTCTCGTAAGCAAATAAACACATAAAAACCTTAAACTATATCACCATTCAACAATTACCACCTTCTTAATCGCCACTAATATCCCTAAACCACAAACTATCTAAAAAAATCCATTATCATAACATCATCTAATGATACAAATTTATCCGAATTAGCTGGAAAAGTTACCAACTTCTTGATCACTATAAATATTTTAAACCATAAACTGTCTAAAAAATTCCCATTAACATAACATCTAATCCTGCTAATTCAACTGATTTCGCCACATAAAAACAATCTAACCAAGAAAAACTCAAATGGGTCACACTAACATAACAAATTCACTAAAACTATTCAGTCAAACATTTCTTCAAACACTTGGTGTGCAACTAACAAAAAACCCATTAAAAAAAACCCAAAAAGAAGTCCACAGAATAATTGTAAACAACAAGAACTCAAATGGGTCGTCGCATTTACATCAAACAGCTGGTTATATAAATTTGCTGTTTAAACTGACCTTGAATGACGCCATTTGAGCCTTCACAGTTGCTTTGGCAAATTTGAGCCTTTCGGGCATCTTTGGCTATTTTGTGTGATTAGTGTGTGACTGGATCAGGATTTGGGATTTTCATTCTTGTTTATGTGTCTGTTTATATGAGTTTGGTTTAACTTAAAGATTTGAGTTAAGGTTATGACAACTGTGAAGATGGTTGTAGATGGGTAAAATGGTGGCAAAAGGTGGGTCGATGGTTGATGAAGGATAAAATGACGATGGGGTGCTGTTTATGGGTGGTCAAACGTGGTTGTGTAGTAGTGTTTGTGTTGGCTTTCCTTATAATAATTAATAAAATAAAATATAAATACGTAGTATTAAATTAAGGTATAAAAATAGTTTTATATGATATCCTTTATATAAGTACACAATTCCTCAAATAAGTCACAAAGTTTGAGCTTATCAAAACCACCTTATATAAGTTCATAAGCCCACTCAATATACTTAGCCAAACACTTAGTTTAGGCTTATTTAACACACATAAGCTAATAAGCTCATAAACCCATCATATAAGCTTAGCCAAACACTAATTAATACAGACTAGCGAAAAACTAATGGTGTTTAGTTTTCTCTCTCCATTCACTTTCTCTCACTCTTTCTCACCTTCACCCCTAGTGGTCACACCCCCTCACCTTTCAACCTATATTTTTTTTAATTTAAAACTTTTATAGAGTTATTGATTGATGTATTTTTCAGTACACTTTTGAAATTAAAACGTAAACGTAACCGTAAATGTAAATGTAAACATACGAAATTAAAAACTTTTATTCATAAATTAAAAACATTACATGAACTCCGAATATTAAAAACATTACATTTAAAATAACTACGAGATATTAAAAACATAAATTAAGCATCACGAGAAAGGTATTCGACCAATCGGTTGTAATGATTTGATTTGTCTCATAACTTGTAGCACTTGTCTTTTGGGTTGTAAGAGATCATTCAATTGATGTACTTCCTTCATATACCAATTGGGAGATATCGCCTTCCCTTTGTCTTTTCGAATCATATTATATAATATAACGCATGTATACATCATATTCATTATTCTTTCTTTTTTCGTCGGTCGTGCAGGATTGGCTAATATAGCTCACTATTTCATCAGAATACCAAACGGTCGTTTCACATCTTTCCTTGTCGCTCCACGCATTTGCTTATACCTTATTCGCATATGGTCATCATCGGATGGTTCTGGAATTGACTTAAAGAGTGGAATTGACTTAAAGAGTGTCACGTATTTCGGATATATCCCATCAATAAGATAATATCCCCATTTTTGTAAGTTACACCGTTAGCCACAAACGGAATATGTGGTTTTCTTCCGGATTTGAGATCGTTAAATAAAGGGAATTGATGTATAACGTTGATGTCATTGTTCGCCCTAGAAACACCAAAGAAACCAATGCATATCCATAAGTTTTGTGACGCAACAACTTCCAGCAAAATGAATGGATTCAGACCATGATCATGTCCACAATATTGTGCTTTATTTGCGTTTGGACAACCCAAACCACGAAAAATCTGTACAATCAAGGCTTCTTAACATTTCCAAAAACCTGTGCCTTTCTTCGTGAAATTGATAAAGCTTTTCAACATCAGTGATTTTGGGTTTTCGCAAATACTCTACTCCAAAATTTTCCATAACATAAGTACAAAAATGATCAAGAGATAGACGAGAAGTTCTCTCGCCCATTTTCAAATATTCATCAAGGACGTTAGGAACTATGTTGTATGCCAATTGACGAATTAGGGAGGTGCAATTCATCAATGGGGAAATGCCTTCTCTTCCGGTACTGTAAATATTATCACAAAATAGTTACTTCTTCAACTATCCTTTTTGAAAAGCTCTCGACTCATTCGGAACCTCTTTCAGGAACGATATGCATCGTACATCATATTCGTACTAAAATAGGCATCAACTAAATGATCACGAGCACCATAACGATCTCGAGTTACGATGTTTCTCATTGGTCAATTTGCTCGTCGTCAATGCTTAATAAACACAACGCTCTTCTAAAAAAATAAGTCCCGACTAACAACTTCTTCTGATGATGACGATTCGGTGAACATGAACATTTCGGAATTCATTTGGATAATAGGGATAACCTAGTTAACAAATAACACAAAGTTTGATAACTTGAATGAACAAAAACAAAGTTGAGTAACTTAGGTGAACATTTTCGCAAAGTTTAGTAACATATTTGTATAAGGCAAAAGTCAAAAATGAAAAACATGCTTTTCTAGATGTACTTATATGATAAACATGTCAATTTAAATACCAATATGCTACCTAAATTCAAATTTTGTAATATAATGGGTAATTTTGCAAGTGATTTGACAAAAATACTCAATTTTTTCTTCATCTCCATCTCCTACAACTTCAAACCCAGATTCTGGCCGCCACTTCCAGCTACCAACCACCATCTCCGGCAATATTTTTGTCCAACATTTATCGACAACTTTTATTACTCCCAAAATGACCATGTAACTAGAGTTACTTTTATTTAGCACTTCGTAAAAATTTATTTAGCACTATTACCTCCTAAATGTTTATATACTAACCATTGTTAATTACTTATACCATATAATAATTCCTACATCCTTTGGAAATATGAAAATCATCTACAATGAGACTACCGCATATTCAAATATTTCTTCTCATACTTCATTTAATCACAACTCCTAAAATAATTCATTGTTTTCACATATCATTTTGATTTTATTTCTTTTGAGCAAATCGACAAATCTTTGTTGGTGGATGTGGGGTTCAATAAATGGGTATCAACTGTGTGCATATCAAATTGCGTGTCTAGATTTTCATTTTCGTATCAAGCACCCATGATGATGAAAACACGATTCGATTCGAAGCCAAATTGGGTTTAGATTAGATTTGATAATATGATATGAATTTTTGATTGTTTAGGGTTTAGATGCATACATTGAATGAATTATATGAACTCAAGATTTGTTGACTGTTATTATAGACTAAAAACGGTTTAACAATGACTGAAAAATTATCGAAGATGGGTGGTTGGTGGCCTGAAATAATGGCGGGAATCTGGGTTTGGAAAGGTAGAAGATAAGTATAAAGAATTATTTTCGTCCATGTTATCACTTAGGTACAAAATTTGAACTTATGTGTAGCATATTGGTACTTAAATGAACATGTTTAGCACATAGGTACAACGGAAAAAACATGTTTTTCATTTTTGACTTTTACCGTATTTGTATATTAACCAAATAAGCTAATAAGCTCATAAGCCCTTATACAAGCTTAAACAAATGCCCGCTAATAAATTAGGGGCAATTACATATATATACTCACTAAAACTTGCATATTTGCATATTTTCTCTAAACATGCTTAGACGTAAATTGTATATTATGTATTAAAAACTTGTATTTTGAAGAAATGTGAAAATATACAAGTTACATTGGGTATATATGCAATTCCCTTTGTATAGACCATCAAGAACATTGTACAATGTAACTTTGGTCTTGAAACTCTTTGAATTATTTTGTTTAATAACAATAATGTAAACGAAATTTGCAAAACTGTAACCAAAGATGATACTTATTTTCAACTTAACTCAACTTTGTAGCATATTTTTAAAACTAGATTTTTTTTTATTTTGTATTTTTTTTTTTGAAATAACGAGATTGTCCTCAATTTAAATACGAATTATCATTGTGGCATTGGCCGCAAAACACACTTTTAAGCAAATTACGCAACCATCGTCTTTTGATCTCATGTAAGTAATATGAAATTTTGGAAAGCAGTTGCCTTAGGTATTGATAATGTTCTTGAATCAAATTCAAAAAATAAATAAAAATAAAAGAACATATTAGAGGTTGAAGATGAATGAGGTAAATTGACAAGAATGCCCTCACGCGAAAGTCACATGAGGTGATTAACAGGCGTTAGTGAAAAAGACGGGAAGTGTAACAAAATGCAAACAACAATGACATATTTTGTAATTAAAGCTTGGGAGGACAGGATGTAGGAAAATGACAAAACCATAGGGAGAAGATTTATAATTTACCCATGTCACACCCCCAATTTACCTGACTTGCAGCGGAATGGAATGCCTGGGGGTGTAACTGTCATAGCACCATAACAAGGAAATATTGAACGACCTAAAGTGTCGTTTGGAAAATACATATCGTTTGATTTATTTAAAAGCATCCAGTGCTACAAAACATAGGTCCCCAAAGGTTGAAATGTTTACAGAAAACAAGTTCAGGAAAATGTCAAACGATAATTTACACAAGTGCATGAAAAATCCAAAATGTAGTGCGTCATCCCTGGCACACCCTAATATGACTCCATGCATGTAATATGATGATGATGCCTTAGTTACCTGAAAATACATTGCGAAAACGGTCAACACGAATGTTGGTGAATAATCATAGGTTTATGAAATGTAATGTTTGTACGGCCACCACAAGTATAAGTGCATGACAAAAGTCACGTAAAATAGTACAATAGACCTTAAGCTCATGACACCGAAGCTATGACTGATGAAATTCTATGCCCCTCCCGAATGTTCTGCCAAACACTCAAATGTAAAAGACATGACATGCATCCGCTTACTGTCGGTAATCACTACCACGGATGGAGGCGTCACCCTCGATAGATCTATCCACTCACTCTCGCTTAGCGGTAAATTAACGGTTCATGATGTTACAGGGGACTTATCACATGGCAGACAAGCTACTTAAGCTATGTACATAGGTTTTGATACTTGGGCTCGTACTGAAATGGTGCAATGTATTCTCCCCCGTGGGATTTGAAAACAATAAAAATGTATACGGGGCTATGAATACTCACCTCAACTGATGATACTGATATGAAATGAAGTGAACAACAATGATCGGTTAACTGCTGCAACCTATAATGAATGATGAATGATCTCATTTAGATCACCAAATGATGTTATGAATGCCCATGCTCATGTTTCTATACCACTCTACTCTTTGGAAAAACACTTGTGTTATCAAAAAAAAAAAATATATAATCCAAGAATTTGGAAAAATATTGCTATTAGAAAATATAAATAGCTAGTTGTAATATATATATACTTATATATATATCGTATGTTTCCATGTTAGCGTTGAAATACTCGGGTTGTAATCCTTGAAATGATGAAAATATACTCGTAATAACTAATACTTCATTAGTTATAAAGCTTGGTACTTAATATTACTTCTAGCTTGAAAATGTACTTCGTAGTTTTTGTGCCAAATTTATATAAAAGCTGTCAATATAAAATGGTTTTAGCCGATTTTCAAACGTGTATATCTTTGTCGTTACTTGTCCGTTTTACTTGTTCTTTATATCCACGGTTACGTCTTAGTATCTAGTAATATATTTTGGAAAGCTCGGCTCCTCCGGGTTACGTTTAAAGTCTCTTTTTGTTCAATGAAAAACGTCCAACAGCAACATTTTCAGAAAAAATACTTTTCGTCTACAATCTTGCAAAAATCATAACTTCTTCGTTATAAACTCTTTTTAATCCGTTCTTTCGCCTACGGATTCGTTTTTGAAAGTATTTTCTAAAAATTTTGCCAAAGTTCCCTTGGTGTTTACTGATTTTCCAGATTTTTACAAAACGGGACAGCATGTCTAAAATAGGTTCCAAATCAAGTTTTCAAGGTTTAAAACTAATTTCTACCATCACCAAACCTCTTGTAATCACCACATGACTAATCTAATCCTACCATACACCTTCTTAGGGTGCCATGGACTCCTAACCAAGTTATTAGAGCAAGGGGATTCATAACTAAAAAGTTAGGGTTTGTATGTTTCTTTTTAGACAAAATAAAGTGTGGTATAGCTACTTGTACATGGTTTTTAGCATGATACTTATGTAATACATGTAAAAATAGGATGATCCATTAAAAAATAAAGATTAAAACTTACTTGATAAAATGAGATGATTATAGGATGATTATGCTTGATGTTCTTGTGTTTTTGTTGCTTGATTCTTGATTAGGCATGTAAAATGAACAAGTTTAGTGTTTTAATTTATGGAAAATGATCACTTGATCTTTGTGTTCTTCTTGGGTCGTGGGTATGAAGAGGGATGGAGAAGAGATAGTTTTTGATCTTTCTAATAAAAGTGATAATATGATTTTGTGATTTTGGTAAAGTATGTGTTAAGAGGTTTATTAGTATAAAATGGGCAAGTTAATGCCCAAGGTTAAAAGGGTGGTCTTGGGGCCGGTTTTTCAAGGGTGAAGGGGGAGGGGGGGGGTTAGGGTACTTGGTATTTAATTAGAAAACTTGTATGAATTTTGCACTAGTTTGTGTTTTTAGTTACGATCGGGTACCGGTTTTATTAGAAATAAATGTTCACGAAGTTTACCGGGATGAAATAAAGTTATAATAATGTTAAAAACATATTAAAAATATGTTGGGTACATTTACTGAGTGATCGGGTGATTAATGTTTAGTTTTAACGAAAACCGACGTTATATTCATACGCGTACGTTATAAATAAAATAAATTTCCAAAATACTGGGTAACTGAATGTTATAACTTTTATGATGTTAAAATGGATATAAAAATATGTCGGGACCATTGTGGGAATATTTAGATATATTCGTCGTGTATAAACCGGGTGTTAACGTTTACTATAAATACTTATACGTAAAAACGTTAATTGTACTGAATATAGAAATTTGAAAATCCTGAGAGTGGTATAACATGAAAATGCTGTTATGATGATATGCAGACTATCTCCAGTCCGTATGCAGTGTACTTAACACTAATGAAATGAATTCGCACCTAAACCAATCCGGTTACGCGAATTTGAATTCCCGTAAACTAAATTTACGATGAAATGAGTAATGCAAGTGAATAGTGAAAACTTTTCCGGAAATGAATAGTGTTCGGTGAATAGTAAATTTCCCAAAAGTTTCTCAGAATATCAAATTGACCTCGAAAACGATGAATAGTAAAACGATGAATAGTGTTTTGATGAATAGTGATTTATGAATAGTAAAAAGTCGAAGTTTGGGAAAATGACCTGAAATGGTAAATGACGTGAAATGGTGAGTTGTGACATCCGCCCACCCAAATAGGAATTCAGTCCCTGAATTCAGCTAGTGTTGATCTCGGTAATAGGTTTGATGAAAAGGTGTGGATACTTGCGTTGCATTTGGTCCTCTCGTTCCCATGTAAACTCAGGACCTCTTCGAGAATTCCAGCGAACCTTAACGATCGGAATTCTACTCTGCTTTAACTGCTTGACCTCTCGGTCCATGATTTCAACTGGTTCCTCCACAAAGTTAAGCTTGTCATCTAGCTGAATCTCTTCTAATGGTATAACTGAAGACTCATCTGAAAGGCATTTCTTGAGGTTTGAGACATGAAATGTATTATGTACGTTGTTGAGTTCTGATGGTAGTTCTAGCTTGTAAGCTACTGGACCAATCCTTTCCAGTATCTTAAATGGACCAATGTATCTCGGATTCAACTTTCCACGCTTTCCAAATCGTATCACGCCCTTCCAAGGCGAGACTTTCAACATGACCTTGTCTCCAATCTGGAATTCCAATGGTTTACGTCTAACATCTGCGTAGCTCTTCTGTCGGCTTCTAGCTGTTACAAGCCTATCTCGAATCTGTATTATCTTTTCTGTTGTTTCCCTAACCATCTCTGGGCCTGTGCATTGTACCTCTCCAACTTCTGCCCAACAAACTGGTGAACGACACTTACGACCATATAGTGCCTCAAATGGTGCTGCTTTAATACTTGAATGGTAACTGTTGTTATAAGAGAACTCGATTAATGGCAAATGGTTAGCCCAACCATTCCCAAAGTCAATCACACACGCTCGCAGCATGTCCTCCAGTGTCTGAATAGTTCTCTCACTCTGACCATCAGTCTGTGGATGGTAAGCAGTGCTCATGTCTAACTTGGATCCAAAGGAATCTTGTAATGACTTCCAAAAATTTGAAGTAAAACGACTATCCCTGTCTGAAATGATAGAAACTGGTGCCCCATGCCTCGAGACTATTTCCTTGACATAAAGTCTAGCAAGCTGTTCCATGGAATAAGTCTCTCTAATAGGGATAAAATGTGCTGATTTAGTAAGACGATCAACAATTACCCAAATAGCATCGAAACCTCCTGACGTCTTGGGTAGTTTAGTAACAAAGTCCATTGTAATACGTTCCCACTTCCATTGTGGAATTTCTGGTTGTTGGAGTAATCCTGACGGTTTCTGGTACTCGGCTTTCACTTTAGCACAAGTAAGGCATTTGCTGACGTACGTAGCTATTTCTGCTTTCATGTTCGGCCACCAATACAGCTTTTTGAGATCCTGATACATCTTGTCAGAACCTGGGTGAATAGAGTACTTTGACTTATGTGATTCATGCATAATCAAATCTCGTACTCCACCATAGAGTGGTATCCAACTTCGCTCCTTGAAGCATAACACTCCATCTGCTCTCTTAACAAAGCCATTCTTGTTTTCTGGCATACCATAAAGTTTCTCCTGTGGCCGATTTTCCTCCTTGAGAGCCTCAATCTGAGCTTCTAAGATTTTTGATGGTAATGGTGAAATAATAGTCATTCCTAATGACCTGACCCTCAAAGGTTTGAGTCGTTCCTTTCTGCTAAGTGCATCTGCTACGACATTTGCTTTTCCTGGGTGATATCGGATTTCACAATCGTAATCACTCAACAATTCTAGCCAACGACGTTGTCTCATGTTGAGTTCCTTCTGATCAAGTATATACTGTAAGCTCTTGTGGTCGGTAAAAATTACACATTTAGTACCATAAAGGTAGTGTCTCCAAATCTTGAGTGCAAAAACAACAGCACCCAACTCCAAGTCGTGTGTAGTGTAATTCTTCTCGTGTTTCTTAAGCTGTCTAGATGCATAAGCTATCACCTTCTCGTTTTGCATTAGCACAGCTCCAAGCCCTTTATGCGAAGCATCGCAATATACCACAAAGTTCTCAATACCTTCTGGTAGTGACAAAATCGGTGCACTACAAAGCTTCTGCTTCAACAACTGAAATGCAGATTCTTGTTTCTCTCCCCACTCGTACTTCTGATTCTTTTGTGTCAGCTTAGTCAGCGACTTCGCTATCTTAGAAAACCCTTCGATAAACCTTCTGTAATATCCTGCAAGTCCTAAGAATTGACGAATTTCTGTAGGAGACTTGGGCGTAGCCCAATCCTTTACTGCCTCAATCTTTGCTGGGTCGACTTGTAATCCTTGGCTATCAATGACATGGCCAAGAAATTGAACCCTTTGTATCCAAAAGTCACACTTTGAAAATTTGGCATACAATTGCTCCTTCTTGAGTAGTTCCAATATTGTTCTGAGGTGTGCTTCATGCTCTTTCTTACTCTTGGAATAAATCAGGATATCGTCAATGAACACAATCACATACTTATCAAGATATGGTTTGCATACTCTGTTCATGAGATCCATGAATACCGCAGGTGCATTCGTTAATCCAAAAGGCATCACTTGAAACTCATAATGACCATAACGTGTTCTGAATGCTGTCTTCGGGATATCTTCTTCCCGAACTCTGAGTTGATGGTAACCTGATCTTAAATCAATCTTGGAATAAAAACAGGAACCTTGTAGCTGATCAAACAAGTCATCAATCCTAGGTAGTGGATAACGATTCTTCACCGTTAACTTGTTCAGCTCACGATAGTCTATGCACATTCTGAAAGATCCATCCTTCTTCTTCACAAACAAAACCGGTGCTCCCCAAGGAGAAGAACTCGGTCTAATGAATCCTTTGTCTAAAAGCTCTTGTAACTGGTTAGACAATTCTTGCATTTCAGAAGGTGCAAGTCTATATGGTGCTCGTGCAATTGGTGCAGCTCCTGGCACCAACTCAATCTGAAATTCAACCTGACGTGTAGGTGGCAGTCCTGGTAATTCTTCCGGAAAAACTTCTGGAAATTCCTTAACAATAGGCACATCTTCAAGTCGTTTCTCATCCGACTTCTTTTCAGTTATATGAGCCAAGAATGCATAACAACCCTTCTTTATGTACTTCTCGGTTTTAATGCATGATATGATATTGAGTCTAGTTCCACTTCGCTCTTCGCGAACAACCAAAGTTTCACCTCCATAAGAAAGATGAACAACTTTCTCATCACAAATGATCCTTGCACGATGTCGAGACAACCAATCCATACCGATAACAATGTCAAAGCTTCCAAGTTCTACGGGCATAAGGTCTATATTGAATGGGTGATTTAGGAAATTGATGGTGCAACCACGGATAACGGTGTTTGTGTTAACTAAAGACCCATCGGCTAATTCAACAATGTAGGGAATGTCTAAGGTAGTTGGTTCTATGTTAAGTAAAGGTGCAAATGTAATAGAAACAAAACTTCTATCCGCTCCTGAATCAAATAAAATGGATGCATAACGATTATTAACGAGGAACGTACCCGTAACAACATTCGGGTCCTCACGGGCATCTTCTCCTCCCATGACATAAGCCCTTCCTCGAGCTACTCCTCCCTGATTCCCAGCTCTTTGATCATTCCTCTTTGGGCAATTGTACTGGAAATGACCCAACTCTCCACAACCATAACATGCTCCTGGTTGGTTCTGATTAATTATTCCTCGTGGTGCTTTGCAGTCCTTAGTCCAATGACCGACCTTTCCACAGTTCTGACAAGCTCTTGGACAATTCCCAGGGTTATGATGAGTTCGACATTTGTTACACTTGGGTAGTTTTCCATTATATCCTTTTCCCTCTGTTGGTCCTGCAGCATAAACCTTGGCCGCATCCTGCCTCTTTGGTGCTGGTTGGTTAGCATTCCCACCTTGGTTATTATCAAACTTCCTCTTGTTGTTATTGTTGTTTTGGTTATTGGGGTAGTTGCGGTTTCGGTTATTGTTATAGTTGTTGTTGTTGTTGTTGTTTCGATTGTTGTTGTAGTTGGTGTTGTTGGAACGGTTATTGTTGTTGTTTGCAGCAGACTTTCCTTTCAACACTTGGACCATAAGTTTCTGAGTTATACGAATGGCCTCCTCCATTGTTTGTGGGTCGAAAGACATCACATCCCCTAAGTTTATGTATATAGAGCATTACTCGAATCTAAAAAGTTATTACGATAGAAGCCAAAGTACATACACTTAAGGCATGTTTGGTACTTTGGTCTAGGGGAATTGTGATTGGAATGATAAGAACGTCTAGTACATTGACACGACAATCAAATAGCGGTATCAAATCCCAATATATTGGTTTTTCGCAACCAAGCTAGGGAGGTGGCTTTGAACCCATTCCTAGTATCTTTTACTCATCCTCATTTACATTTCCCAAAAAGAACACAACGTACTACAATAATCGGGCCTTTTAGACACAACCCGAAGTCATGGCTAGAAGCCAGAAAGTTGTAGCTATTCATGTTTATCACAATTTAGTGTATAGTATAGAATCAAGTATGATTAACATCAATCATTAATAACTTAACTTGTGTGAACATCACCTACGAAATGCAATGATTCCTCTATATCAAATTGTATGACACTGTGCAAGTGTTGATTATTCGAGACCATTGATCAAGTAACCCCGACCTATCACGGTGTCTTTCTATTAAATCGATTGTATTGACAACCCATATACAAGGTGACATCCTAAGACTATATTCTATTTTAAGTCATTTGAGCAAGTGTTATCACTTCCGAAACTATTTATGTAAAACCTATAGAGGGCATGTATTATAATATAGACTGTGGTTTATTATTCATAATATCACAATATCGAATATAGTTTATTATTATATAGACTAAGCATTATTAACATGACTTGTGTGAACATCCTGTGCGATCACGGTTCTCGTTATTACAATATAGAGTGTGGTTTATTGTTGTATAGAATCAAGCATCATTACCATTCAATCATTATCACTACTTGCGTGAACATCCTATGTGTTCACGGTTCTCTTTCTAGCTAATTAATCACCATCATGTATTATTGAAGATCACATATTCATTATCGCTTAAAGTTTTTTGTAAAGGAATCATTACATTTCATTGATTGCATGCCTTGAGCAAGCGTTCAAAGTATATTGATGATACAAATAAAAAGTGAAGTATACTCTAAAAAAAATCATCCTAGTAAACATGTTTATCACATCCGATACTATTCAAGCTAAGCGTATTAAGCAACTTATTAAGCAACTGTCTTTATATCCTGATTTTCATTAACCTGACTTACGTGATCAAAAGGTATAATCCCGGTAACCAGCTACCACTCAATTACCGTTTGATATTATGCAAGATCACATGTCTAATCTCATTGTATGTATATTGTTCCGTATACCATACATATAATCCGGATTATCGTTAACAAGATTTATATGACTCGCATTATTTTGTAACAAACATGATGAATACAAGTTAAACTTGTTATTAACTTTTCAAAGATTTAATCCGAGAAAAATATTAATAGAATTTTTAAAATAAATAAATTTAGTTTGCGTATACCAAAAATGTGTTTTTTATTTAAAATGTATATATAGTAACTAATTATATTTCATTTTAAATATTAATTGAATATGTTATTTTGTATTAAACCTTTAGCCATGATGTGTAGTCGCTAACGGTTGAGCGGGAAAACATTTTCGAGCCAAAATTTTGGATGCAAATTTAGTTTTGCCAAAATTATTATATTTTTAATTTTTGCGACGATTTTGTTTACACTAAAGATAATTTTAGTTTTATAATATTTTGTAACCTTTAACGAATTAACAATAGAATGATATATATATATATATATATATATATATATATATATATATATATATATATATATATATATATATATATATATATATATATATATATATATATATATATATATTCTTTTAGCCAGTACTTATTTCATGGCTAAAGATTTTAACATTTTTTATTTGTTTCCCTCCCAATCATCATACTAAATTAATGATTTTACGTCAAAGGACTTATGGTCTAGTGGGTGGGGCTTAACTTGTTAAACGAGCCACAAGTGAGAGTAGTACCGGGTGGGTGACCACCCGGGAAGTCCTCACTTGTGGTCCACTTGTAGACCATATTGTTCCGGAGATATATTGCAATGATGGATTTGAACCCTTGAGCCACATGTTGCGGGGGTTCAAATCTTGAGCATGGCCCGGTTTTCATCCGGCTGTTTCTCCAGCAAGGTAAACTTGTGTGGAGGCAGTACGGTTTCCAGGGGAAACCCGTTACCACCTGAGATCAGCGTGGACCCGGTTCAGACAACATAGTCTGGCGGGGTGGCGATGAGGCCTTCGCTTTCCGTGAAGGTGGTCGTTTCTAAGTTGAAATTCACCTTTCAAAAAAAAATTAATGATTTTACACTTTTAGCAAAGACTGTCTTTTCGTGATTGTAGTGTTTGATTGGGCATGAGTGTTCCTGTCCTTACTTAGAGGTCAAGTTGCCACCTGTCTATAGAAGGGGGATTTCCTAGCTTACCTCGGTATATTTTATCGTAAGAAGGAAGAAGAAATTAATGCAATATATTCTTACTTATCGAAAAGAAAGACTTGTTAGGTACCATAGGTAAAGCACATTACAACACTTTCAATAACTAATTTACATTGCCTCCTTGCCCAGGTAGATCTATCCACTTTCCTGACCTCACCTCTTCTTTTTGGAGTACGGGACGACTCAGATGGGCAAATAAAACAAAACCTATCAATTATGCCTTTAGGGGTTGCCACATATAACTTTAGTTTATGTTGTAGCATCATTTATTGCTCTGGTTACGAATGACCTAATCTGCTACCACCCCTACTTTTAGTAGATGGAGATGCGCACCTAGGAAAGCGCGAAATATACCAACATGTAGCTAGTGCCTTCACATGTGAACAATAGGGAGCCATTCTGTTGATTGCTTCTCTACCCCAGCTCTACCAAACTGGTTTTTCTTTCTCAAAAAATTATGAAAATCATCGATCGAGGAGAAGCCCTGAAGTAAACATAAATGAAGGGGCATACCTCACCCCAGACAACCTGATGGAATATGCTCAAGACAGATTACGTAATTATATGGCTAAGTATATGTGGGCCTATAAGGCAATACACAAATACATTTAGATACCTAAAGTTATAATATAAAAAATATATTTATATTATATTAACACCTAAAATGATTTATAAGTCATTTTAACTTAAGTATTTATTATATAGTGTATAAATAAATAATAGGTTAGAAAAATTATTAGTCGTTTATTAGTATTAAATTGATAAATAAACTAACAAATCAATGATTAGGAAAGTCCTAATCTACCCCTTAAGGTAGTCGACCAAGGGAGAGAAAATAAGCTTTTGCTTAACTTGCTGATCAAGTTAAGAAGATTCTAGGATATTAGGATTTAGTATAAATACAAATGCCTAATCCTAGAATCGAATAACACACAATAACAAATCTCTCTTCTCCTCTCCCTCTCTTGTGGCTAATCGAAACAAACACCCTCTTAGGGTTTTCGGATTTTGACTTTTATCTTGCTTTGATCAAGGACAAAAATGCATTTACTAAATTAGTGTTAGGACCACCATTCCTTAGGTATTGCGTGTCTATAGTGTGGATCAACTATAGAGTATAATCACCTTTTAATTATAAAGGTTTCTTGATCATACCGAGCTAATAAGGTACATGTATTTTTATTATCTGTAGATAAATAATATAAACATAAGGATCCGGTTTGGTGGTTTTTCGTATGCCTCCGCTTATCTTTGAGTAAATATATGTGCTTGTCTTATATTTACTTTATATGAAAAACGTTTTCTAAGACCATTAAACCCCAACACATCCAAACAAAGAACTCAAGACACGCCCCAAGCTGTAAAATAAAGAAACTAACCTAAAAAATGAATAGGAAATTCTACATGTCATTTTTACATCCCATCCCCTAGACAATTCAATAGGAAATTCTACATGCTATTTTTGTTCTTTTGACGATGAACCACTCTGGTACAACAAGCTAAAGTGACCTCTACGCTTTGTCCCCGGTGCCAGGGCTGAGAAAGTTCCACTTCATTGTTATTTACCAAATTTTGCGTTAAAAGTCATTGTCAAAGTTTGGAAAAGTTTTAGCGATGACATTGTCGTCGTTAAAAGTGGTTCCCATAGTCAAATGTTGAAAATCGTTTATTTTGTCATTTAGTAGACTTTTAACCACGACTTTGATCTTGGCTAAATGTGTTTCTTGACTATTAAAATCCCAATTCTAGTAGTAATATTACTACCTCCGTCCCATAAAAACTGTCCAGTTTGACTTTTCAGAGTCAAACTGGTTCAACTTTGACCTTATCTATTTTTGTGGGTATTATATAATACTTGATGAAAAATATATGAATGGATTGAGTTTTAAGTATGTTTTTCATTGGTATAATTTTTCATCAAATATTATATAACACATAAAAAATATTTAAGGTCAAAGTTGAACCAGTTTGACTTTGAAAAGTCAAACTGGACAGTTTTTATGGGACGGAGGGAGTACTTTTTTTTCTTTTTTTTTTTGCAATGCAATAAAATATAGTGATAGCAAAAGACATGTAACCAAAATTAAACCATCTTTTTTTCCTGTTAGTAAAGAAAAAGTCATTTTTTTTAAAGTGATAAAGCTAACCTCACTAAGAAAGTAACTGACCTACCACAAAAACAAAAGTAACATCAGAATTCAAAAAATAATATACGAATCAAAAGCGGACCCAATAAGATAGCACTAATTTCATATTCACATGGCTTTTACTTGTGAAAAAATATGTGCATTATTAAAGGGGACTTTTGAGTGACAACTTTGTTGTCTAGTAAAAGTAAACTGCTTAAGTTAATAGTGAAACTTAACTATATAATTGTACATTATTACACGATAACAAGTTGAGTTCATGAATAAAAAACAATGTTGTGGATTAAATTTGAAGTTTCAATGCATGTCAAGCGCATTAGATGCAAGTAGATGTTACATGTGACAACCGGCAATTTAGGGAGTTATTTTGAAAACCCGCATTACGTTAAAGTTCGTTTATAATTTTTATTTGGAATTTTATTTCACAAAGAACTTGTAAGACCTATTTTATGGATAATTATGTTTCTATGATGTTATGGAATTCGTGAACTATTTTCATAATTCATTTTGGATATTGCTTGGTGATGTATTCTTAAATTCTCACTGGTACTACATTGACTCTGGCACTAGGTTTACCTAACGAAAAATTTTATGATTTGTTTTACGAGTCCGACGAGATTTGAGTATTTACGAGATGTTTTTTCGGGAGATATTAAAGTTTGAAATGAGTTCGGGTTTCGGGCCACATGTTTTACATTTACCTACTTTACCCGCTCCACACTATTAGTAATATTATTATTCCTATTATTATTATTATCCTTATAATAAATTTAAAAAAAATAATAAAAAAAAAATAAATAAAACTACAAAATTGGTCCTTGGGGCCGGTTCACACAAACACAACAACCATCACCTACACTCATCTCTCTCTCTTTATCCTCTCCCCACCTCAAACCCTAGCCGCCGACTCAAAATCCGGCCACCACTCCACCGCCGGTTATCACCACACACAAACACCACCACCGTAATCCAAACGTCTTTCTCCACCTTTTGAACCATTTCACGCGCCGAGAACAAGAAACCACCGCCTCTAGCTTGTTCCACCGCCGCGCGTACACCACAACACCACTATTATTTTCGAAGTTTGATATAGATCCGTGTTTTGGAAGGTGAGAAAACGCGTTTTTACGCGTGGGTTTTACTAAACCGAGTCAAACTCGGATTATATTATATTGGGGTTTATAAACTACAAATTCTTTTTAAAGATTTGATAAAGATTAGTTTGGTATCCGGTTTGGGTTGATTTGGGTTCGGATTTGTGGAATGATTTGGTTGTTTTATGATATGTCGAGGGTTTGGTTTCTTGGTTCGAGCATAACCGAGACCCTTGAGGTCTCGGGGTCACTTTTGGTTGCTCGTATAACCAAGTCGAGACCCAGATGGGGCTCTCTTTTGGTTGTGACTCGAGCCTTAGGCTCGTTATTGCCTTGGTTCGACTCTTGTGAGTCGCGGCTCTTAGCCGTATTATTATTGTTGTTGCCGAGACTTTGGTGAGTCGAATGGTTATTTTGGAGTGCTCATTGGAGCCTATTTGGTGACCTTTGATACTTGGTTCGAGCCCTCTTGGCTCGTGATAATTGCCACGACTCGGTCGAGTCATGTGGACTTTGGTGTGGCTTGGTAAACCCACCCGAGTAGGACTTGATAACTTGGTTCTTGGATGATAACTTGGTTTGGAATATTTGTTATTAATTGGTTGTTTACTTGTTCTTTGGCCGAATACATGTGGGTCGAGACCATGTTTGGGTCTCGACATTGGATATTGAATTTTGGTATTGAGAAGTGTTGACGAATTGTGATATTGGGGACCGATTGTGAGACGGTCACTTAGAATGACGGAGATAGGTTAGTCGGGTGCCGTAGTCGGACCCTATTGTTGTAGCACGTGGATTGGGATTGTGTTGGACGGAGATACTTTTGTATTTATGACATTTGTTTATTACTTTGGACTTGGACAATGAGCCGAGAGTCATGACTCGGACATGTGACCATTTCGTATGACTCGATAACTATTTACAATTAAAACGTAAATAATAAAACTCGTAATAATAATTATTGATAATATAAACGTTTATATGAATATATAGACGTGAATAACGGATATATAATTATATAGGTGCGTATATTAATAATAATAATAATCACGAGTCAAATTATAAATAATACGACTAGATATGTATTAGGCTAGTGGCGTAATATTATTGAACGTATTATTATTATAAAAAGGTGTTATAAAACGAGGAATTCTCGACAATTACTAAATATTGAATAAAAATGTCATTTTATATATAATAAATAAACTTATCGAGTTATGCGGAGTCGTTGTCACTCGAGTCCAGGTAAGTTTTTATTTGTGACTTCCGTGTTATCACGGATATATGACGATTAATATAAACGTTTTCTATAACTAAATAACCACTTAACCGTAGGGTTGAACCGAGTTATTTGGCTATATGAAATGAATATATTAATGGGCATCGTATCCTACGACGCCCATAGGTTGTCGTATATGTAAAGTGTAATAAATTGCGAATGTATATATCGGGAAATCTGGCCAATTTGACGATGTATATGAGGAATTTATTAATCTATGATATATACCATATAGTATTTATGTGCTATGTGCTTTAGGATTGGGTGTAATCTTGGAACGGTATGTTACGTAAATAAATATGAGGATTATCAAATCGACGGATTTGATAAACTTCGGCGATTTATTTAAATGATATATTGGGCTAATATTAGATCCATAGTTTATTTTATTATTCTTTGTGTGACCTTTTTGGTTTGTTTTGTGTCGACCCACCACCCGTATGGATACCAAACGTAAATACACCAAACTAATACGAAATGGATTTTCGGAAATAAAACGGATTCTCGTCCGGGTTTGGGAATATTTTGAATTTGAGGAAATGATTTCTGAACGAGTTGATATTGTTAGGTCGTGCCGAGTCCGTAGTTGCTGTTTCGTGAGTTACTATACATCTTATTTCTACCGACTTCTTCTTGCTATTTTCTGGACTTGAGGTGAGTCATAGCCCCACTTTTACTCTTGAACTATGTTTTCAATACTTGGGGTGAGAAACGTGCAAATTATTTTATGTGGACTATTATCGCTTCTATATTCTTTCTAAAACTTGCTATGCGTATGGATTAGGATGTATTGTCAGCTTTAGTCACATTTTATGTGTACTATTCAAGGTTGGCTTAATTGTATTGTCAGCTTTAGTCACACGGTTCGTGTGTACTATTCAAGGTTGGTTTATTTAGATACTGTAGTGTGCACCTATAGGTTATTGATACTTTGGAGGTTATCCGAGTATTTATTGGTATTGCGGGGGTTACCCGAATATCTATGTTGGAACGGAGGGTATCCGTGTGTTAGAATTGGAGCGGAGGGTATCCGCAGGCTTTTAGTGAATCCTTAGTCTAGCTAGCAAGCGTTTTGCGTATATGTCCACTATATTGTTAGATGAATTTAAACATATGATCTCACCAGCGAAAGCAGACTTTTAGCACGTTTTCTCAGGTAATTAAGTGATGATACGGATGCTTGGAATGGAAGGCTCGGCTAAGGCTCATGGGTTATGGATCTATTTTTCTAAACTCTGATAATTAATTTTGGACCTACTGTTATGTTATTTTGGGCCTGACTCTGAATGATGTTGGGATAAATGTAAACGTTAAAACCCCGTTTTGGTTGCATTTTTATTATGTTTACTTTATCTCGTTTTATATTGTCTTGTGTCGGATACCAATTGTGACAACTGGCAAAATAGGGAGCCGTTTTATAAAACCCGCATTACATTGAAATTATAAATTTGGAATTTTTGAATGTTTATTGTGACGAGATATTTTACGAACCTTGGTACTTGATTTTTAATCGTACGATGTTTATGAGATTTAGTTATTTATTTATGGTTTGATTTGTTTCGGTTGTGATGATTTTTTGTGAAATCATGATCTTTGGCACTACATTGACTCCGACACTAGATTAACCTAACGAATTTTAATCTTTTACAAAACGGTAGCGATTCACCGTTAAATAAATATTATGTTTTTCATACATATCTATATATTTCGGGGAATGTTGTTGGGAAAATCATTTATGACGTGTACGAATATGTTTGGCGAGAATTTAATATTTCTGTGATCGAGTAACCGTCTTATGGGAGAACCGTTTATTAATATTCACCTAAAATTAAAAGTATTTGTGGCTAGTTTTAGAAAAGGGAAACTTGAGGGACCTTTATGCAAATTTCGGGTATATCACCCCTAACCCTAACCCTAACCCTTCACCCTCATAATATTATTTTCATCACTCTCTCTTCTTCTCCCTTTGTCGCCGCGGGCAGCCACCCCAACACCATCACCACCGCCGACTTCCACACCACACCACCACCACCAAAATACTCCCCATCACTTTCTTGTTCTTGTGGTGTGAAACACGCGCCTTCCCCCCCTCCATTTTTATCTATACCGCCGCCCCACACAACACACGCCACCACATCATCATCTATCTTTGTTTTCATTCGTATTGAAGGTGAGAAAACATGAGTTTTGGGTCGGGTTTGACTATTTTGAGTCAAACCCGAATTGAATCTTGGTATTTTTGGGATGTTTACATTGAAATGAAGGTGTGTTTTGATATAAAAACGAGTTTGGTATCCTTGGGGGTCGATTCTTGATTTATTTGTGCTCGGGTTTGGATTGTGGACGCGTTTGGTTTGGTTTGTGGCTCGAATTGAGCTCGACCGAGACCCTAGGTCTCGGTGTGATCACTCCTCGACTCGATTTAGAGTCTTGGAGGTGTTGTGGTTCTATTCTTCTTGATTCTTGATGTTGGATTATTGCTAGTGGTAGTTTTGGTCGATTGTGGCTCTTGACTTGATGTTGTTGTTGTTTTGATTCTCGGCCGACACCCCTTCGCGGGCTGTTTTGGGTCGAGGGGCTCTTTAGAGCTAGCCGAGACTGAGAGGTCTCGGGTGAGGTTATTTTTATGGTTTGTGGCCTCACAAGTTGACCCGGGTTTGACTTGGTAAGTCGACCCGTATAATTGGTATATTTTTGTTTTGGTTCATATGTTAATATTTCATGTTGTGAATTATGTTGGACCGAAGCATTTGGACTTTGGTTTACTTGTTTTTGGATTTGGAGTTGTGTTGACGAGTATGGAATTGGGGACCGATTTTGAGACGGTCAATTAGATGACGGAGATAGGTTAGCTGGGTGCCGTAGTCGGACCCTCATGTTGTAGCACGTGATATGGGATTGTTTGGACGGAGTTGATTTATTATTGTGACTTGATTTTATTGTTTTGGACTTGGACTATGAGCCGAGGGTCATGACTCGGACATGTGACCAAATTCTATGACTCGATAAATATTTAAAATCGATATTAAGAATAATACTCGTAATAATATTATTAAGAATATAATCATTTATATATATATATATATATATATATATATATATATATATATATATATATATATATATATATATATATATATATATATATATATATATATATAAATGCGTATATTAATAATAAAACGATCACGAGTAAACGTATAATAATAAAGCGAGAGTTATTATACTATGAAAATAGTGTAATAAATGTCGGGATATTATTATAAAGAATAACTATATAAATAATGGCGAAATATACGTCGGATAACTAATAATTAAAAATGTGGTTTCGTTTATAAAATTAGAAATTTATCGAGTTATACGAATTGTGGGTCTTTAAAGTCCAAGTGGGCTTTATATTGTGACTTTGTGTTGTCACGGATATATGACGATTAATATAAACATTTTATATATCGAGTGACTTATTCTAGATCGAGTTATTTGATGATATAAAATGAGTATATTAATGGGCATCGTATCCCACGACGCCCATAGGATGTGGTATATATTTTAGGGTGATAAATTACTATATGTCTCGTGGAATTTGGCCGATTCGACGATATATATAGGGAATTCATTGGACTACGACATATACCAAATAGAAACTTATGTGCAATGTGCTTTAGGTTGGGTCTAATTTTGGAACAATATATTACGTAAATAAGTATGGGAGATTATCAAATCGACGGATTTAATAAGCTTCGATAATTATTTAAATAATATGTTGGGCTAACATTAGACATATAGTTGTCTTATTATTGTTCTTTGTTGTGGCTTTTTGGTTTGAGCTGTGTCGACCCTCCACCCGTATAGATACCAAACGTCGAATTTCAAATGAATATGAAGTTAATTCGAGAAATGAATATTTTTGGAAAGTAAAATGGATTACGTTCGGGAATGGGAATATTTGATTTTGAGGAAATGATTTCTGAACGAGTTTGATATTGTTAGGAAGTGCCGAGTCTGTAGTTGCCGTTACGTGAGTTGCTTGAGATTACTTACGTCTTTCTTCTATCGTTTCTTTTGAGGATTTGCTGGACTTGAGGTGAGTCATAGCCCCACTTTTAATCTTGAACTTTGTTTTCAATACTTGGGGTGAGAAACGTGCACATGTTTTATGTGGACTATTATCGCTTTATTTATTTATTTCAAAACTTGCTATACTTATAGAACTAGGTAGGATTTAGCGAGGCCTAGTCCCGAACTAGGTAAGCTATTGATTTAGTTGTTGAGCGAGGCCTAGTCCCGAACTAGGTAAGCTATTGGATTGGTTATCGAGCGAGGCCTAGACTTGAGCTAGGTAAGCTATTGATTGGATTGATTTGAGCTATAGCGTGCACCTATAGGGATGAATTGTTTTGGTTGGAATATTTTGGTTGGATATTTTGGTTGGAGGATTGAGGCCTAGTCTAGCTAGCAAGCGTTTTGCGTATATGTCCACTATATTGAATTAAGAATCTAAACGTATGATCTCACCAGCGAAAGCTGACTTTTAGCACGTTTTCTTAGGTAATTAAGTGATGCTCTGCGGATGCTTGGGATTGGAGGCTTGGCATTTGGCACCGGTTATGGATCTATGTTTCTAAAACTCTGATAACTATTGTGGACCTATATTTATTTCTTTTGGGCCTGACTTTGGATGATTTTGGGATAATGTAAACTTTAAAACCCCGCGTGGTTGCATTTTACTTTGTTTACTTTATCTCGTTCTTTTATGTCCTGTGTTTGGATACCAATCCCCGTAGCACCCCGAAAGCTTGTTGCGTCTTCCGCTGTACCAAATTTTGGGGGTGTTACAGATTGGTATCAGAGCCAAGGTTATAGAGAACTAGGTAAATAGACACCTAAACTATAACCGATTTTTTTTATAGAAAACGATCCTCGGCCATTGCCCGCCAACCCGCCAAGCCGAAGCATCATTGTTTATTATTGAGGTATTATGAGATTATTGAGATGATTATAGATTTGGGATTTCTTGAGATGATTTGAGGATTTGAAGTTTATCGATTTAGTGATATGATGTGTTTTGAGGAATTATATGCGTTTTGAGGAATTATATGGCTTAATTGTTTGGAGAATGGTTTTAGTAATGCGGTATTTTAAAATCTTTCTTGATTATGTACGATTTGGATTATATGATGATTTTTGGATATGGTATTTGGAGTTCGCGGTTTAGTTGTTTTTGAAACACTTACACCTACCCTCCGCCGTTGTCACAGACTATGGCCTCCCATACGCCTGATGTTGTTGAGGATATTCTTACTACACCGGTATTGCCAGCACAGTTCACCATGGCTCCTGATGACCCTTACCAGGTTGCCATGCATTCAGCTACTATGACACCGACAGGTTCTACTTCAGCACCATCTGCTGCATCTACGCAGGGACCCTCATCTTCTTTAGGGCTCCCTGGTACATCGAGGCAGCTTACTCTTCATCAGGCTTTGGCTCGTGTGGCTCCACGTTTTGCCCACCGAGCTACGGCACGTATGTCGGTACGCCCTACTTCACCACCTTTACAGATTGATGCTCACTCCCTTTTGTCTGAGGCACCACCCGCATCATTGCGTCGTCGTCCTAGATCACCTACCCCTTCACCACATGGTTCACCGGTTAGGAGACGACGATTGATGATGTACTCTTCCGATGAGGAGGAGGAGTACGAGGGTGAGGATGAGGCTGATGTTGACATAAATAATGTATGAAAACGTTATTTATATTTTTCGATATCTCTATATTTTGACGATCACAAAATGTAAACTTGTCAATCGTTTGATTACTACGTAAATAAGTATTAAGCTAGTCTATATCATTATATCCAACTTAATCACTTAAGGTATGGATAAACAAGTGCTTAATACATCTCATGATCAAAGGGGTATTTAATTAACTAATACAAAGTTTATTTAATTATATAATCTTATTATATATTTTTGAAAAACACTTTTGGTAATAAGGAAAAATGTTTTAATCACACTAAATATATGATTTCAAATATTTAACCAAAATCAGTTAGTTTTTCACCAAATAAACTTTCCCCACTAAAAGACAAGTTTTCTGGCCGTTACAGTTGGGCAGCCCCCTTAATTATAAGGGGCGGTCCCCTTAATTTTAAGGGGGCCGGCCATGCTTTAAGGGGACCGGCCAGACTCCCCTGTCAGAAACTGTCAGATTTCTTCCCCTATAAATACCACCTTAATTCTGGAATTTTTCCTTACCTTTTGCACGAAATTTTCAGATCTACAATCATCTAAAACCCATCAAAAACCCTTTGATCATTTGTATATTAATCCTTGTTTCAAGTGATTCAATCCCTCATCATCCATTCTCATTCTAAGTGCAAAAGAAGAACTCTCTACAACCAAGTTCAAGAAGTGTTGAAGAGTTGTTGTGCATAGTGTATATATATTCATTTGTGAATATTGTGTTGTGCTTGTTATTATTTGTTTAGAAGATATAGAAGTTGTGTAGATAGTAGAAGTTGATTAGTAGTGAAGTAGGATAGTTGTGAAGATTGGTGTGTAGAAGGTGTGAAGAAGATTGGCGTGTAGATTGGTGTGAAGATTGGCGTGTAGATTGGTGTGAAGATTGGTGTGTAGATTGGTGTGTAGATTGGTGTGTAAATTGGTGTGTATATTGGTGTGTAAGGTTTTCTCCGCCATAAGGGAGTTTGTTGACATAGTGAAGAAAACTCTCGAGTAGGTGACTCGGGGAGTGGAGTAGGAACAAGGAAGGTGTCCTTGTAGCCGAACCACTATAAATCCTTGTGTTGTGGTTTGATCTTTCTAACTCTTCTCATTACTTATTTATTTACCTTTACTAAATTAGTTTTGTTAGTTAGTTATTTTACAATAGTTCATATAGTGCAAGTATTGAATTCACATAAACCAGAATCGAAGTTTTTAAAACAAACTTGTGCTTATAAATTTTAAAAGGACGTAAAACTATTCAACCCCCCTTCTAGTTTTCCACAATTGGTATCAGGAGCCACGTCTAGCAAGATTTTTAAAATATATTGTATTTTAAAACTTGTAACGATCTATGGAATCTGAAAAATATTTAGAAGGGCAATCTATGCAAAGACCACCACTATTTGAAAGTGATGGATTTTTATATTGGAAAAATCGATTCGAAACTTATGTGAAATCAAAAGATCTAGATCTTTGGCATGTTATTACCAATGGTGATTTTTTACCTATTCAAAATAACCCCGAAACTAAGAAAGATGAAATCGTACCTTTTGAAAAACAAAATGATGATTTAAAAAGAAAACTTGCTAAAAATAATGAAGCAAAAATGGTTATTTATAATGCGCTACCACGTAAAGAGTACGAAAGGATCTTTATGTGTGAAACCGCAAAAGAAATTTGGAACTCTTTATTAATAACTCACCAAGGTAATAATCAAGTCAAAGATAACAAAATAGATCTACTTGTTCAACAATATGAGCAATTCACGATTCCGGAAGAGGAATCAATTGATAATGCTTTTGCTAGATTTAACACTATCATCACAAGTTTAAAAGCACTTGATGAGAATTTCTCTAGTAAGAATTTTGTTAGGAAATTTCTTAGAGCTCTTCACCCAAAATGGCGAGCTAAAGTGACGGCTATTGAAGAATCAAAGAATTTGTCAACACTACAACTTGATGAATTAATTGGAAATCTGAAAGTCTACGAAGCAATTATAAAGAAGGACTCTGAAATGGTTAAAGGAAAACGTGAGCAAAGCAAGTCAATCGCCTTGAAAGCTAGAAAGGAATTCAACAACGAAGATAGCTCATCTTCCGAAAGCGATGACGAAGAATATGCCATGGCCGTAAGAGACTTCAAGAAATTCTTCAAAAGGCGAGGAAGATTCGTTAGACAACCACACGATGAAAGAAGAACATCTCAAAAGAATAATGATGACAAGTATAGCAAGAATGAGAGAAAGTGTTTCAAGTGTGGTGATCCGAATCACCTCATTGGAAAATGTCCAATGATGACAAGAGATCAAAATCAAAGAGCATTCGTTGGAGGTGCTTGGAGTGATAGTGATGAAGATGAGAATGAAACAACAAAGGATGAAAAGTGTCTCATGGCCAAATCATCAAGTGAGGTACGTTCCGAATCCGAATACTTTAGTGATGAAAATCTATCATTAGATGAAAAAGATTTAGATAGTGAATACAATAGATTATGTAAAATAGGACAACTAGTTATGGCTAAAAATAAATCACTAAAATACATAAACAACCAACTAGAAAATGAAGTGCTTAAACTAAAAATTAAAATACATCAACTTGAAAAAGGAAAAGAAATTGTTGAAGAATGTAAAACATGTCAAGAGCTTAAAAGTGAAAACAACATACTTAAGGATGAAATTTGCAAACTTGATAAATTTGAAAATAGTAGTAACTCACTTAGTAAAATTATAAGTATTCAAAGAATATCAGGAGATAAAACCGGACTAGGATTTAACTCAACTGAATCTTCAACAAGTGGAGCTAAAAACGTTAAATTTGAAAATGAACCAAAACCTTCAATACTTAATCCTAAACATTTACTCATAAAAAATAAAATAATACCTATCGCTAGTAATGAAGAAATAAAACCATTTTATAAACCATCTTTAAAAAACGAAGTTGGATCATCTAAATCTAAAACAAGATCTAAAACTCCACCACCTAGGAAACCAAATAATTCTTATCCTCGACCTAAAACACCTCAACCAAGAACAAACCATAATAGACGAAACTTTAACTATAATCAACAAATGTGGAACTTCAATCCGTGGGGAGTGTTTCCACCTTATATGCATCCAAGTCAAATACAAAACATGTTCGGACCAAATAACTTTGGACAAATGAAACAATGGGCACCAACGTAAATAATATTCGCCATCCAAACATGGAACTTTTCATTGTCACTTCTTGTCCGATTTACTTCTTGAAGACCTTGAAGATTAACGCATTAAAGACAAAAGGTACACATTTCCTTTTAAGTTCCTTGTCTAGAAATGCATGCTTAGTTTAGTGTGTTATATTTATGTGATTTTACTTGACTTATTAATCTTTTTTTTTTTTATATATTATATCTAAATATACATATATACATATATATATATTTATATACTTAGCTATATTTAGGATCTTATAACCTAGGAAATTCATTTGTTGATTTTCTAGAACTAGAGATGAGTCGAAAAATCAACACTCATGCTGATGAAGAGAGATGAGTCGAAAAATCTATGGATGAAACAAACTCCCGGCTTCCGTTGCATACGTCTCCATCCTATGTTCTCATCTTATAAGCCCATACTAATAAAATATATATATATATATATATATATATATATATATATATATATATATATATATATATATATATATATATATATATATATATATATATATATATATATATATATATATATATATACTTATGAACTTTCCACAACGTTCTCGTGTACTTGACAACTTGATAAATTTCATCCGAAATGATCAAGAAAATTTAATTGGCAAATTGTCGATTAAAAGTGTCAAGTAATTCCTTTCGTGCGAATACCCTCCAACGTATTTTTGATTAAATATAAATCTAATACATACATATGAATAAAAAATTTTTTTGCTCTCTCCAGAAACCAAAATCACAAAAATCGAATTTTGGAAGGGCGGCCCCCTTAATGTTTAAGGGGACCGGCAGCCAAATGTAGGGCGGCCCCCTTAATGTTTAAGGGGACCGACCATCTGATTGCTCAAGCCCGTTTTTCCCTTTCTTCCTTTTGCCAAACACTCCACTTTTTCATCCCTTTCTTTCCCTGCTTCTGCTGTGACGAATTTCAAAACCCAAAAACCTCTCAAATCACTTCCAAATCACACAATTCGGGTTAATTCGCAAAGGGCAAATTCATCTAACACAATCACCATTACTTATTGTAAGTTTTTCATAACACATTTCATCTAATTTCATCTTATTTGATCATACTCATGATTATGCATGTTTTATAAAATTCGTCAAAATTCATAATTTCTTTCGAATTAAGCCTTAAAACTCCATAACCAAATGCTTCCCCTAGGATTAGGATGATTAATCAACACTAGAAACTAGTTATTATAAACTATCATGTCGAAAATTTTTTGAAAAATCTCATACACTCCTTTTCAAAAATTTTAGTAAACTCATTGTTGAATAATGATTTGAAAACGTGTTAAAACTAATCACATTATACTTTTGTAACTTGTAAAACTTGAAATTACATTTTTCGACTAAGAAAAATTATATTGGTTCACAATATAGGGGTGTTTGGATTATGTCCAAATAATATCAAAACATAGTCATTATAATTTTTATAAAACTTTATTATAATTATAAACCTTAAAATTGTTTATTGAACTCGTCAAGATATATAATTCATATGTATATTGACGCACTTGAGTTATAAGTCACTAGTTAAGGAAGCGTTTGGTTTATTACTAAAAATGACATTTTTAAGTAAAAATACAAACCATCTTTTTTAAAAATAAGTCACATGCATAAGAAACTCGCAAGAAATAGCTAGTTTTACAATCTAATGTAAATCTAGTAAATTTCATGATATATTAAGATGTTTAAAGGGGCGTTTGGATTTGTCCATAACTACTAATTAAACATCGTAAAAGTATATCTAGAACGAGTTAAAAACAATATTAAGGAACATGGTAATCTACTTCTTAGGATTAGTAACGAAGTATGTTTACGTTCCAACATAAGCCTTGACAATAAACATATATTTTTATCTTTCTTTATATTTATTTTGGTCTTTTTGTATTGTTGATGTGTTTAGGTGAAAATGCCCAAAGCAATTACCGAAGATCTTTCTCACACTAAAAACTACATTCCCAAAGTTTCTCAACTCCCTACCACATCTCCTTCCATTGGACTTATCTATCGTCAAATTGAAGATAGAAATATTCATGAGGGACGTGTAGTAGATCTTGCTTTTGCTCAATCCGACTACATAAATCGCGTGTTTACAAGCATCAACTTCAATTGTCTTTATGAAATTAATGAACCTATCATTCCTCGTTTCATAATGGATTTCTATAGCCAAGTTACCGTCCAAACCAATGATCTTGGTTTCATCACCATCTCTTTCATGATTCAAAATGAATTTATCACCCTCACTCTCGAACAATTTGGTCATATCCTCCAAATTCCTTTTAGAGGTCAAGCCATTTTCTCAAACGAGTGGGACCTCGAATCTCTTAATCGCTATCGACCAACCTTCGGTCCATATCTCGACGAAATTCCTCATCCCGACGAAATTCGTCAAATCCTTGGTATAGATCGTGCCACCACAAGTCGAAAAATAAAATCCAAAAATGTTCAAATTTCTCCATACCAACTTCTCCTCAAAGAATTAAGCCCACACATGAAGCGTTGGGAAGAACTCATTCGTGAGAATGCGTTTGGTACTGGAGGTCACCGGGACCATCTCCCGGCTAGCCTTGCTCACATGTTGTATTGTATAGCTATCGAAAAGCCATACAATTTGGCCTACTTCTTTATCAAAAGGATTGAGTGTGCTAGAAAAACTCCCAAAGCCAACCTTCCATATGGAATGTTCCTTACTCGTATCTATCGTCATGTTATCGAGTACTACCCCGATCTTGACAATAGTATTTATGAGTCCATCTACCCCACTCTACGTACTCTCGCTCTAAAACAAGCTCGACGAACTCGAAGTGACAAGGGTAAACCTCGTCGTCATAGCTTTCATGGATCATCCTCAAGGCAAGATGATGACGATGAGGAGGAAAACATCGATGATGCTAGTACCCCTTCGTTTTCTGAGTTCGTTGACAATTTAGAGGATCTTGACTATCCCAACTATTCTACTCCATCTCCAAGTGATCAAACTGAAGAAGTGCTTCATGAACGAACTACCGAGATGCTTAGAAGACAAAAGAGCTTGCACGAAGAAGTTAGAGGTGGCTTCAAATCTATTGGGAAGACTTTGAAGGGTATCTTCGGGAAGAAAAAGAAATGATATGGTCGGATTATGTTTGTTTAACAATGTTTTATTTTTATGTCTTGTGTGCTATTTGTCCGACGTTTATTCGGAAATACTTGTTATTTGAATATGTGCTTAGGATGATAACTTGATTGTCTTTGATATTTTTATGCATGTTTCTCTCTTGATCTATATATATGTTTGCATGATTAGTTAATGGTTATATAACTATATGACATGTATGCTTTCTAATAAACCAAAACAAATGTGAAGTGTCCAAATTGAGCTTGCTGCACATTCAAACCAGAACATAACATCTTTCCAGAAAATTTTTGAAAATTTTTGGTTTCTGGGTCGTCAGATGGGCGGCCCCCTTAAATCATAAAGGGCGGCCCCCTTAAAATTAAGGGGACCGGCCACCATTTAAGGGGACCGGCCATCTGAAACAGTTTTTACACTGTTTTCTTTTGCATCATGTGATCCCTTTTGCTAGTCCCAGCTATCATTACTCTTAAAAACCAAACTGATTTTGGAATATAACATTACAATTTCAAAATAATTCCACTTCTAAACATGTTTTCCCACTATATAATCCCCATGCATGTTTAATTCATCATTCATCATCCTCATCACTCATAAACCATCATCATGTCATCACCAAGAACCACCCATTCAAACAATGTCAAGAAACAAAAACTTGTCATTATACCACCCAAACAACTCTTCATTGATCTTACAAATGAAGACAACACCACCCCATCACCACAACCTCAATGTTCATCTCCTAGTGCACCAAATGCACCCTCCAAAACACCCTCAACAAATGGACATTCTACTTCCTCCATACCATCCACTTCATCCATTAATGACTACATAAACACCCACTTATCTCCTCCAACAATTGATCAACCATCACAACCTACCAATGAGAACACATCTCTTGCACTCACTCTCTCATTATCACCATTAACACCTCTTGATGCACATTTCTCATCATCTCCTATCAACCCACCAACCTATAACCCCGTCCCATGGAGCATACTTGAAGCTCATGGAGACACTTGCCTTTGTTGCATTCACAACCGAACAATTGTGTTCGGATTAAGAGATGAGATCCAATACATGTTTTCTCATATTGAAAACATGTTGCATCAACCACCAACAACAAACACAACACCCCCACCACCATCAACAAACACACCTCCACCATCACCATCCCCATGTTCACCATCAATTCCTCCCAATTAAACATGCTTGGTGTTTCACAAATAAAATTATGTTAAACCTTTTTGGATGGCAAGCTCTAGAGAGGACTCTCATGTTTGAGACTTGGTTTATTATTTCTATGATAATTGTAAGCCGTTAAAGGCTTTTGTTGGTTGTAGCATTACTTGTTTCATTTGTTGATGTAATGCTTGATGAATTATTTTCAATTGATTAATGATATGGTTATGTTTAGTCTATATTTTTGCATGCTATATACATATATATGTTGCTTGCTACTAAATATTTTTGCAAGATATCCATTTCTCGATTCCTTTTTGGCCTCAAAACGAGGGGGAGCTTACATCAAGGGGGAGCTTCCATTAACACGGAATAACCTTTTTGATGCTCACAAAAAGGGGGAGAAGTGATATAAACTCACTCTAATACTTGTATATAGACTAATTTTCGACTAATGAGTTTAAATTTTGTAATCATCAAAAAGGGGGAGATTGTTGACATAAATAATGTATGAAAACGTTATTTATATTTTTCGATATCTCTATATTTTGACGATCACAAAATGTAAACTCGTCAATCGTTTGATTACTACGTAAACAAGTATTAAGCTAGTCTATATCATTATATCCAACTTAATCACTTAAGGTATGGATAAACAAGTGCTTAATACATCTCATGATCAAAGGGGTATTTAATTAACTAATACAAAGTTTATTTAATTATATAATCTTATTATATATTTTTGAAAAACACTTTTGGTAATAAGGAAAAATGTTTTAATCACACTAAATATATGATTTCAAATATTTAACCAAAATCAGTTAGTTTTTCACCAAATAAACTTTCCCCACTAAAAGACAAGTTTTCTGGCCGTTACAGTTGGGCGGCCCCCTTAATTATAAGGGGCGGTCCCCTTAATTTTAAGGGGGCCGGCCATGCTTTAAGGGGACCGGCCAGGCTCCCCTGTCAGATTTCTTCCCCTATAAATACCACCTTAATTCTGGAATTTTTCCTTACCTTTTGCACGAAATTTTCAGATCTACAATCATCTAAAACCCATCAAAAACCCTTTGATCATTTGTATATTAATCCTTGTTTCAAGTGATTCAATCCCTCATCATCCATTCTCATTCTAAGTGCAAAAGAAGAACTCTCTACAACCAAGTTCAAGAAGTGTTGAAGAGTTGTTGTGCATAGTGTATATATATTCATTTGTGAATATTGTGTTGTGCTTGTTATTATTTGTTTAGAAGATATAGAAGTTGTGTAGATAGTAGAAGTTGATTAGTAGTGAAGTAGGATAGTTGTGAAGATTGGTGTGTAGAAGGTGTGAAGAAGATTGGCGTGTAGATTGGTGTGAAGATTGGCGTGTAGATTGGTGTGAAGATTGGCGTGTAGATTGGTGTGAAGATTGGTGTGTAGATTGGTGTATAGATTGGTGTGTAAATTGGTGTGTATATTGGTGTGTAAGGTTTTCTCCGCCATAAGGGAGTTTGTTGACATAGTGAAGAAAACTCTCGAGTAGGTGACTCGGGGAGTGGAGTAGGAACAAGGAAGGTGTCCTTGTAGCCGAACCACTATAAATCCTTGTGTTGTGGTTTGATCTTTCTAACTCTTCTCATTACTTATTTATTTACCTTTACTAAATTAGTTTTGTTAGTTAGTTATTTTACAATAGTTCATATAGTGCAAGTATTGAATTCACATAAACCAGAATCGAAGTTTTTAAAACAAACTTGTGCTTATAAATTTTAAAAGGACGTAAAACTATTCAACCCCCCTTCTAGTTTTCCACAGCTGAGGCTGATGACCCTCAGGAGGCTGAGCAGGGTGATGATGATGACCCTGAGGAGGAGGAGGATGACCATCAGGAGGATGAGATGCCTCCTGATCATCCGTTTTTGTTTGAGTTGCCACCTGGTAGTCCCGTTGAGTCGGATGCATCTTCTGAGGTTTCTGCTGAGCATGCAGAATTAGGTGAGATTGGTAGGTTGTGGGCTCAGATTACGGCTCTTGGTGAGAGAGTTACTCATATGTCTGAGCGGATTGATAGAGTGACCGTTGAGTTTATTGGGCAGTTGAGGGTTGATATGGTTATGGCTGAGAGGAGAGTTACCGAGATGAGGAGAGTTTTGGTGGAGGTTCATGAGCATATCGATAGTCTTCAGCGAGGTTTTGTTACAGCTAGAGAGGCCGACCGCAAGCTATGGCAAAGGAATGCCGAGCTGGAGAAGGAGGTGGCTGACCTCAAGAGAGACCGAGACACCCATAGCGTGGAGCTAGGATCGTTATGGAGGGATCTTGATGGTTTGAGGCAGAAGTTGAGGAGCTGATTGATGCTAAACCGTCAACCTAAATTGACCAGGTGATGGTCAACAAGGTCAAAGGCCTAGAGTCAATGCTCCGCGGAATATAGTGTTTCCCCGGGTCGTTAAGTCCCGACGAGGTGTGGATAGTATTCAAACGGTTATTTGATCGGGTGAAATTGGACGGGAAAAGGTTTTGAGTGATTAGAACTAAGGAATATACTAGAAAATAGCTTAAACAAGCTACGTGAATAAGACGGGAAAGTTACAAAAACCAGAAACGTTTAAAACCTAAAAACGTGTACGTTACGTTTAAATAAAACGTAAACGTACAAAATAAAACGTGAAAACGGAAATCTAAAAACACCCAGGGGGTGAAAATGAACTTTTTACAAATTAAAAGATAAAAGAAAATTTAAAATGAAAATAAAGTTATTAAAATGATTATTTTAATATTTAAATTCTATTTAATTACTTAAAACTATTTTAAATCTAATTTAAAATAAACTAAAATTAATAAAGGTTACAAAATAAACTAAGAATTTACAAAAATATTTTCTAAACCTTAAAAAGAACTTGAAGAAAGTACAAAAAATAAAAATAAATATTTTTGTCTTTTTGTGATTTTTATATTAATTAATTACTAATTAATTACTAATTACTAATTAAACTTTTTTAAATTAAGAAAAATACTAAATGAACAGTAAAAATTCTAATAAAATTTATAAAATTATTTTATAACATATAAAAGCTATAAAAAATATAAAAACTAGGTTTTACCTTATAAAAACTAATTATGCTATTTAAAACTTAATATTAATTAATAATTATCAAAACTAATATTAATTCTAATAAATACTAAATGATGAAATAAAAATCTGAAAAAATTATTATAAATACTTTAATATAAGAGGAATTTAAGAAAAATATAAAATAACTAAGTACTTAATAAAAATATAAAAATGAAAAATGAAATTTAAATAAAATTAAATAGAAACTATCACTTAAAAAATACTTTTGATTTTCTTGGATTTTCTTTTGGAAACTTATTTTACAACTAAAAATGAAAACTTTTTATAAAAACAAACTTTTGTGGGACTCAGAAATAAGCACAACAAGTGCTTATTTCTTAGACAGTTGACTTTGGTCAACTGTCTAAGCTATAAGCTTGAAACAAGCTTTAAGCTTAGAACCAGAGATGGATTTAAGTTCAAACAAGCTCAGGGAACGTGTAATAAGCTAGATAAATTAGATGGGTACCCAGAGTAAGCTAAAAAGCTGATTAAGCTACTCCTATGGCCAAACAGTCAACTCAGTCAAGGGACAAGGTTTTATGACCTTGCAGCCCTATCAAATGGGGTCCAAAACCCAAGGGAAGCCCAGATACCAGAAGAACTGCTTATTGGCTTTTCAAAAAGCCAATAAGTAGCTTGTGGGGTCCACTGTGTAGGCCATGAGAGGTTTTGGAAGTTAGGGATCTGAGATGAGTGGACTGTGTGCAAGGCAGATGGTGGCCAAAAATCAAGGGACAAGCAGCCTTAGCTTTGAAACTTATAAACATGAAATAAGCCAAGAAACTAAAGGTTGGGCTTATTGGCTTCCCAAATAGCCAATAAGCATGCCATGGGGCCCACAGATGAACAAACCAAGTACTACTAAAAAGGGACTGATTGGTTAGAGTTGGAGAGCAGGGCAAGCCTTTGCCCTGCTAGTCACTTTGAGCAATGAAATAAGCTGTGAATGAAAATCACAAAAATAAAGAAATTGTGGGATTCCACAGATAAGCTAACAGGTTACAACATATAAAAAACTTAGGGACTGAATCACAATACAGAATTCCCTAAAAATCCTACAAGATTTGAGAAAAATAAAAATATGCAAATTTGACTTTTTATATTTTTGATCTACTTTGACTTTGGTGAATTTGTAAGGATCCTAGATGACTTAATGTGTTATTCTAAACTGATATAAGGCTAAATTAGGCAACCACAACAACTTATAAACTAAAAATGATGATCATGAATCCAAATCTCATAACAGATAACTCACAAGATGTGATCAAGTGAGGTTTTGACTTTTTAACTATAGCACTACTAATTTGGAGGTTTACTAGTTCTAATATTGCCTAAAATGATTTGCCTAAGCCTTTACTAACAGCAAACAACAACAAGAGCACAGGTAGGGAAGCAAATCCAAACACTCCTTAATGGACTGTTTTCACTAACTTTATGAGTTTAAAGCTTAATCTAACCAAACTAATGACCACACTAAATTACTAAACTATATTAAAGATTAAGTGAACAGCTAAATTAAGCAAAGAACACTTTGTGCACAAGTTTATAGTTTTGACTAGGTAAATACAGTGGAATCACTAATTATGTATAGGACATGCACAAGCAAATAACAAACACTCCAACAACTATGAAAAGCAGTGCTTAATATAAATAAGCAATGAAACACAACTCATAAGCTACTGTATAGGAATTTGCAAATATAAAAACAGAAAGCTTACTTACAATTAGGGTGCCTAAGGAAATTGTTGTATGACTTAATGAGATAAGCTCGGATAAGCTATGAGAGAGCTTACTGAGCTTATCTTATATGATATTTGAACTAAGAACAACAGGAAACAACTTTTAATAATATAACAAGAAATTGAGTTTAAAACTGAAATTACAAATTTGGATATTCAAACTGAAAACCTTAAATTGATGAGTAAAATGAGTTTTAGAAACACTAATAATACTTATTAAAAGGATTCAGAGCAAAAGATTACAACAAACTTTGGAATTTAAGCTAAAGCATGAAAACTAAATTACACTAATCCTAAGCTACATTAACTACTGCCCTATCTTCTCTTTTTCTTGATCTTTTATAGTACTGGAGGAGTCCTTTCTCTTTCCCACTTCTTTTAGAGCCGTTGGATGGCTTGGTTCAATCCCCACCGTTTAAATTCATTTTGGCGGGAAGTGGGGAGAGGCAGTTGTGAGTGGTGTTTGGTGGGTGCATTAATAAGGGGGAGGGTTTGGTAAGGTTGGTGATATCATTAATGAAAAGGGTGGAGTTGGTGAAAAAAAATGGTGGAGGAGGGGGAACATGGAAGCGGGGAATGGGGTGAGGAGGATGGTTGAACAGTGGTCAAGGGTGGTTTGACTGAGGAGTGTTGACCGGGTGTGATTAGTTTAGGAAGGTGGGCTTTAGGGTTGGGCTTGGGTTGTTATGTTGGATCAGGTTTATGGTTTTGGGTGGATAAGGGATTTGGTGTGTAATTTTAAACAAGGGTGCATTTGGTTAAGTAATAGAATCACAAGGACCTTTCTTGCAATTTATAAAAAATGCAAGGACTGAATATGCAACCTTTCCATAAATATCATAAGGACCAAACTTGCTAACTTCAATAAACCAAGAACCAAAAATGTAATTTTCCAAAATAAAACGCCCGGGGACCAAATTTGTCATTTTTGTAAAGTCCAGGGACCAAATATGTAATTTTCTCAAAGTTTTCATCCAGGGATTAAAAGTGACAAATGTGAATTCCCAAGGACCAAAATTGGTTTCTCTTTCAAAATTACCCCACCAGGGACTGAATCTGCCAATTATTGAAACTCTAGGGACCAAAACTGTAAATTTCCAAAACTTTCCAATTTTTCACCAAAGGACTAAATATGACATTTTATGATTTCAAAAGGACCTTTGGCGATAATTTTCTATATTTTGAATATCCAGGGACTAGATTTGTAATTTTATGAAAGTTGAGGGACTGAAACTGCCAATTTTGCAAACTTTGTGCGTTTTTCATTTGTTTTTGCTCATTTTGCATTTAAAACATATAAAACACAATTTTGAAATATTTTCAGTATTTTGATGCATTTCTGAGTGTTTTTGTATGTTTTGCAGTTCAGATTAGACCAAAAATGATGAGTGTTTGAGCACTCATCAATCCCCCACACTAAACTATTGCTAGTCCCTAGCAATACTGTTTTGAAGACTTGATGGATTTGAAAAACTCTTTACCAAAAGCCATCACTTCTGGAGTAGCCAGGTGTAAGAACTGTGGCACACCTGATAACCGTGTGATTTTGAGCAAACCACCAGCTGTCAACGGATTTGAGTAGTCTTTACCAGAAGCCGTTTACTTCTGGACTAGCCAGCTCTTGATGGAATAGTCAACATCTTGGTGAGATGATTACCAATTATGGATTTTCCACGGCCTTTACCACAAGCCATAATCTTGCGGGCTAGCCAACTCATTTGTTTTCGGGGAGTTGATGAACCATACAATTTTGGGCAAATTGCAAGCCGTCAACGGATTTGAGATGTCTTTACCAAGAGCCGTTTGCTCCTGGACTAGCCAATCCCTTTTGTCGCTTAGACAAGGCGGACTGATTACCACAAAAATTTTGAAGCACCAGTGAAAAATTTTTAAAATTTTTGAAATTTTGGCTAAAACGGGGGTATTATATAGTAAAATGTGATAAAATTCGCTAGAATAGCGAATACCCCCCCCCCCCCCCCCCACACTTAGCATGAATATTGTCCTCAATATTCAAAATCCCGGCTATTATGCCGACATTTTGAACGTAAAAGGGCGACATTACAAGCTAAGCGTGGAAAACACCATTTTGTATTTTCACTTCTGTAATCATAGCATGGGGGACTCCCCCACACTTAGGGTGAAAACCCTATAAGTATGCTACTGTTTTTGTTTACCGAGTCGCTAGCTTGACTCGACCCCGAATGCATTTGTCCTTGGGGAAGCATGATGTGGAAGAAGCAATCTCACTCGGACTTTCATTCAAAATGTTTGGACAAACATATGAAGCACGTGAAAGTTCCACACCGATGAGATAAGTGTCCGGCTCAAGATAATGATACATGAAAATGCCGGGATCAAAGATAGTGTCTTCATTCCCGAAGGAGTGAAGAAGAGAGGAAGGAACCTCGAGAACAGGCTCATTAGCCTGAGTTTGGATTTCAAAGGGTAAGCTCAAAAACATCCCGGGAGGGTGGGTGGGAATTTGCAAATCCTCATGATTAAGGATATCTCCCCCCGGGCTATCATACTCCGGAGGAGTAATGATAAGGTGATCAATGGTGGGCTCAGAAGATATTTCATCAACATTACTGATGTCTCCATGAGATAAAAACTTTTCATCAGTGGGTGAATCATTAAGCCCGATATTGAGATAGGAATTGAGTGATCGATCATCATCATTCAATAAACTTTGAAGGAACAGAATATCCCCCTCAGAATCAAGATAGTTATCATCAACTTCATACGAAGTTGAACTATCTAGAGCAAGGAATGCTTCGACTTCCTCCATATCATCTTTGAAATCAAAGAGATCATCATCACTTCCCGATGGAAGTGGATTGGAGTGAGTAAGTTCATCGGCGAACTCCTCGAGAAGAAAGTCAACATTAGAGTGGGGAAAGGATGCATCAACATACTCAATGTCTCCATAAGATAAACAATCATCACTAGAATCAGAGACAGTCTCAATTTGATCATTTGGATTATTAGGAATATCACACACTTGATCAAAAGTCCCCTGTGACTCTCTCGGGATTGGGACAAGGATCTCAACACCAGACTTTATTAATTCGTCCGATTCCTTATTAGGAACAGTGCTAAGATGCTCATCCCCCATGTTCAGAGAGTGAGTGTGAACTTCGGGTGTGATAACAACAAACTGAGGGAGATGAGAGGAGTTAGCATTCATGGAATTTTCAAGTTCCATTTGTTCATCGGCTAGTAATTTCCCCGTCTCATTATTTTCTCCCTGATTTTCCGTGGGAGGAATCACAAATGATGAATCTGAAGAACCCTTATAAAATTGAAGGATATCAAGGGTGTCCTCATTATCACTATCATTATCACAGTCTAGAAGAGCAGCTTGACGAAATTTGGCACGAGTTATAGCTGCTTGTTCTAAGACAAGTAATTCTTCCATGCTCAATTCGTTTCTAGCCTCTCGTTCTTCGGCAAGTAATTCTGCCATAGATTTCTCACGAGAGTCTTGAAACGATGTAGTAACCAACTCCTCCTTAAGTTCTTTTAAAATATCAAGAGCCTTTAGTAAAAGGTCTTGCTCGGTTTCTTGAGGAGTTGTGTGAATCATATAGTGCTGTGGAGGTGGGTCTGAAAACGAATAGTCGTAATTGTTACAAGGAAATGGATTCCTTGTTTGACAATCCGAGCTAGAGTGTGGACCTCCACAATACTCACAACAGTGAAACTGATGTGGTTGCGGGTGGTGTGTGATAGAGTTATAATTGTTACCAAGAAAATGCTCATAGACAAGCGTGTTCCTCGATTGACAATCGGAACTGTAATGTGAACCACCACAGTACTCACAACAGTAAAACTGCTGAGTCTCATGGTGTGGTAACTGATGGAATGAATCAGTCGTGTCATGGTAGGAATAGGGATTCTGGTTATAGACAGACCCGTCTCCCGACTCTACCATGCCACAACTGGGGCAATTGCCACCATTATAAGGATTACCACACCATTGGCAAACCAGAAAGTGTGGATGAGACATAGAAAGAATCAAATGTGTATAGAGGGTGAGGAAATGAGAATCAAAGATGTGAGAGGGTAAAGGTGATTATTTTTGGGTTTTTGAATGAACATTTTGTACAAATGAGATAGAAAATGTTTTTGTGTTTTTTTTTTTTTTTTTTTTTTTTTTTTTTTTTTTTTGTGTTCGTTGAAAACTGAGTTTAAAAAGTTTTCGTGAACGGTTTTGTTTTGAAAATTGGAAAATATGAACAAAGGATGGATAAATGTACAATGGAATGAATTCCAAAGACACTAATCAGAAAAACCGTTTAGAATAGCGCGTACACCTCCCCGGCAGCGGCGCCAAAAATTGATTGATGCTAAACCGTCAACCTAAATTGACCAGGTGATGGTCAACAAGGTCAAAGGCCTAGAGTCAATGCTCCGCGGAATATAGTGTTTCCCCGAGTCGTTAAGTCCCGACGAGGTGTGGATAGTATTCAAACGGTTATTTGATCGGGTGAAATTGGACGGGAAAAGGTTTTGAGTGATTAGAACTAAGGAATATACTAGAAAATAGCTTAAACAAGCTACGTGAATAAGACGGGAAAGTTACAAAAACCAGAAACGGTTAAAACCTAAAAACGTGTACGTTACGTTTAAATAAAACGTAAACGTACAAAATAAAACGTGAAAACGGAAATCTAAAAACACCCAGGGGGTGAAAATGAACTTTTTACAAATTAAAAGATAAAAGAAAATTTAAAATGAAAATAAAGTTATTAAAATGATTATTTTAATATTTAAATTCTATTTAATTACTTAAAACTATTTTAAATCTAATTTAAAATAAACTAAAATTAATAAAGGTTACAAAATAAACTAAGAATTTACAAAAATATTTTCTAAACCTTAAAAAGAACTTGAAGAAAGTATAAAAAATAAAAATAAATATTTTTGTCTTTTTGTGATTTTTATATTAATTAATTACTAATTAATTACTAATTACTAATTAAACTTTTTTAAATTAAGAAAAATACTAAATGAACAGTAAAAATTCTAATAAAATTTATAAAATTATTTTATAACATATAAAAGCTATAAAAAATATAAAAACTAGGTTTTACCTTATAAAAACTAATTAGGCTGTTTAAAACTTAATATTAATTAATAATTATCAAAACTAATATTAATTCTAATAAATACTAAATGATGAAATAAAAATCTAAATAAATTATTATAAATACTTTAATATAAGAGGAATTTAAGAAAAATATAAAATAACTAAGTACTTAATAAAAATATAAAAATGAAAAATAAAATTTAAATAAAATTAAATAGAAACTATCACTTAAAAATACTTTTGATTTTCTTGGATTTTCTTTTGGAAACTTATTTTACAACTAAAAATGAAAAATTTTTATAAAAACAAACTTTTGTGGGACTCAGAAATAAGCACAACAAGTGCTTATTTCTTAGACAGTTGACTTTGGTCAACTGTCTAAGCTATAAGCTTGAAACAAGCTTTAAGCTTAGAACCAGAGATGGATTTAAGTTCAAACAAGCTCAGGGAACATGTAATAACCTAGATAAATTAGATGGGTACCCAGAGTAAGCTAAAAAGCTGATTAAGCTACTCCTATGGCCAAACAGTCAACTCAGTCAAGGGACAAGGTTTTATGACCTTGCAGCCCTATCAAATGGGGTCCAAAACCCAAGGGAAGCCCAGATACCAGAAGAACTGCTTATTGCCTTTTCAAAAAGCCAATAAGTAGCTTGTGGGGTCCACTGTGTAGGCCATGAGAGGTCTTGGAAGTTAGGGATCTGAGATGAGTGGACTGTGTGCAAGGCAGATGGTGGCCAAAAATCAAGGGACAAGCAGCCTTAGCTTTGAAACTTATAAACATGAAATAAGCCAAGAAACTAAAGGTTGGGCTTATTGGCTTCCCAAACAGCCAATAAGCATGCCATGGAGCCCACAGATGAACAAACCAAGTACTACTAAAAAGGGACTGATGGGTCATAGTTAGAGAGCAGGGCAAGCCTTTGCCCTGCTAGTCACTTTGAGCAATGAAATAAGCTGTGAATGAAAATCACAAAAATAAAGAAATTGTGGGATTCCACAGATAAGCTAACAGGTTACAACATATAAAAAACTTAGGGACTGAATCACAATACAGAATTCCCTAAAAATCCTACAAGATTTGAGAAAAATAAAAATATGCAAATTTGACTTTTTATATTTTTGATCTACTTTGACTTTGGTGAATTTGTAAGGATCCTAGATGACTTAATGTGTTATTCTAAACTGATATAAGGCTAAATTAGGCAACCACAACAACTTATAAACTAAAAATGATGATCATGAATCCAAATCTCATAACAGATAACTCACAAGATGTGATCAAGTGAGGTTTTGACTTTTTAACTATAGCACTACTGATTTGGAGGTTTACTAGTTCTAATATTGCCTAAAATGATTTGCCTAAGCCTTTACTAACAGCAAACAACAACAAGAGCACAGGTAGGGAAGCAAATCCAAACACTCCTTAATGGACTGTTTTCACTAACTTTATGAGTTTAAAGCTTAATCTAACCAAACTAATGACCACACTAAATTACTAAACTATATTAAAGATTAAGTGAACAGCTAAATTAAGCAAAGAACACTTTGTGCACAAGTTTATAGTTTTGACTAGGTAAATACAGTGGAATCACTAATTATGTATAGGACATGCACAAGCAAATAACAAACACTCCAACAACTATGAAAAGCAGTGCTTAATATAAATAAGCAATGAAACACAACTCATAAGCTACTGTATAGGAATTTGCAAATATAAAAACAGAAAGCTTACTTACAATTAGGGTGCCTAAGGAAATTGCTGTATGACTTAATGAGATAAGCTCGGATACGCTATGAGAGAGCTTACTGAGCTTATCTTATATGATATTTGAACTAATAACAACAGGAAACAACAACTTTTAATAATATAACAAGAAATTGAGTTTAAAACTGAAATTACAAATTTGGATATTCAAACTGAAAACCTTAAATTGATGAGTAAAATGAGTTTTAGAAACACTAATAATACTTATTAAAAGGATTCAGAGCAAAAGATTACAACAAACTTTGGAATTTAAGCTAAAGCATGAAAACTAAATTACACTAATCCTAAGCTACATTAACTACTGCCCTATCTTCTCTTTTTCTTGATCTTTTATAGTACTGGAGGAGTCCTTTCTCTTTCCCACTTCTTTTAGAGCCGTTGGATGGCTTGGTTCAATCCCCACCGTTTAAATTCATTTTAGCGGGAAGTGGGGAGAGGCAGTTGTGAGTGGTGTTTGGTGGGTGCATTAATAAGGGGGAGGGTTTGGTAAGGTTGGTGATATCATTAATGAAAAGGGTGGAGTTGGTGAAAAAAATGGTGGAGGAGGGGGAACATGGAAGCGGGGAATGGGGTGAGGAGGATGGGTGAACAGTGGTCAAGGGTGGTTTGACTGGGGAGTGTTGACCGGGTGTGATTAGTTTAGGAAGGTGGGCTTTAGGGTTGGGCTTGGGTTGTTATGTTGGATCAGGTTTATGGTTTTGGGTGGATAAGGGATTTGGTGTGTAATTTTAAACAAGGGTGCATTTGGTTAAGTAATAGAATCGCAAGGACCTTTCTTGCAATTTATAAAAAATGCAAGGACTGAATATGCAACCTTTCCATAAATATCATAAGGACCAAACTTGCTAACTTCAATAAACCAAGAACCAAAAATGTAATTTTCCAAAATAAAACGCCCGGGGACCAAATTTGTCATTTTTGTAAAGTCCAGGGACCAAATATGTAATTTTCTCAAAGTTTTCATCCAGGGATTAAAAGTGACAAATGTGAATTCCCAAGGACCAAAATTGGTTTCTCTTTCAAAATTACCCCACCAGGGACTGAATCTACCAATTATTGAAACTCCAGGGACCAAAACTGTAAATTTCCAAAACTTTCCAATTTTTCACCAAAGGACTAAATATGACATTTTATGATTTCAAAAGGACCTTTGGCGATAATTTTCTATATTTTGAATATCCAGGGACTAGATTTGTAATTTTATGAAAGTTGAGGGACTGAAACTGCCAATTTTGCAAACTTTGTGCGTTTTTCATTTGTTTTTGCTCATTTTGCATTTAAAACATATAAAACACAATTTTGAAATATTTTCAGTATTTTGATGCATTTCTGAGTGTTTTTGTATGTTTTGCAGTTCAGATTAGACCAAAAATGATGAGTGTTTGAGCACTCATCAGGAGCCTCCGCCAGCAGCGTGGCTAGTTGCTTGGGTTGTGTTGTCTTGCTGCTTTCTTAACCGAGGAGCGTTCGGTTAGAAAAGCTAGTTATCATGTTTTGATGTATTTTGTTCAGTGTTCGTCTCTTTTGGAACGATTAGTACGTTTGTGTTATCCAGTAGTTGGAACGATGTTAGATCGCTATTGTTTGGTTGATGGTTATTAGTATATGGTATTATGTGATTTTGGGTGTTATGGAAATTGAGTCCTTATCCGTTTTATTGATGTTTCATGGTGTATTGTTGCTATTCTTTCCGTGACTTGGCTTCGTTGAATTTCTTTTGTTGAGCATATTGATAAGTTCTATTGGAGACTCACGAACTTGCCTGATGTTTCAGATCAATGGCCCCACGAAGAAACCCTGTTAGAGCTACCAGAACTGTACCTGCAACGACCACCCCTGGTCGTCGAGGTCGCCGTCCTACTCGAAATGTTGAGACCCCTACTCCTGATAACCTGGACACTACTAACCGCAACAACAGGAATCAAAATGTTGATGTTCAGGGAGACAATGATCATGTTCCACTTAATGCACCTACTGTGGATCAAGCAATGATCAATCAACTTGTGGAGCAATGAGTTGCTGAGCTACTAGCTGAGTCAAATCATTCCAACAATTCTGCTGGAACTTTTTCCACCTGTTCGTGCTAATGGATGTAACTACAAGGAGTTTAAGATTTGTGGACCTATTGAGTTTGGTGGAATTGAAGGAGTGGTTTACTTGGTTAGGTGGATAGAGAAGACTGAGTCTGTGTTTAATGTCAGTGGTTGTGCGGAAAATACAAAGGTAAAGTTTGCTTCTTTTACCTTCAAGGATGAAGCCTTAACTTGGTGGAACAACTACCGTAACTCGGTTGGGAGTGATGTGGCTTATGCTATGACTTGGGAGCAATTTAAATCTTTGTTGATTTAGACTTATTGCCCAAGGAATGAGATTAAGAAGTTGGAAATTGAGTTCTGGAACCACAAGGTGAAAGGTACCAATATGGCAACTTACAATCGCCGTTATCGAGAGTTGGCCTTACTCTGTCCCGATATGGTTAGGACTGAGACCCAAAAGATTGAGAGGTATACCGATGGATTGCCGGTAGCTACAAGGAATGATGTGATATCTACTAAGCCTGCAAACATTCATGAGGCTATCACTATCGCTCAACAATTGATGGACTCTTTGGAATTGGAAGAAGCTGAGAAGGATAAGAATGGAAAGAGAAAGAGGGACGATCACTCTAAGGGTAATGATCGTCGAAACAAGAGATAAACAACTACTAGAGCTGATGCCATGGGAGATGGAGACAAGAAGAACTACAATGGAGATGCACCCAAATGTAACCGATGTTACAAGCATCATTCTGGTCGATGTACTGTAATGTGCAAGAATTGCTCTAAGATGGGACACATAGCTAAGGATTGTAGGGCTCGACCACTTGCTATGGTTCAAGCTACTCCTGAAACTATGAGCAAAGCAAATGTTACTTGCTATGGATGTGGAAAGAAAGGACATTATCAGAATGAGTGTAGGGAATCGTGGAACCGAGGAAATCAAGGATCGGGTGGTAATGGGTACAATAATGGAAACCGTGGAGCTGGAGGAAACCGTGGACGACAAGATAATGGGGACCAACGTGTGGAAGCTGGAGCTGCTCATGGAAGAGCGTATGCACTTGGGAACGAGAGAGGAGAAGATCCGAACGTCGTTACTGGTACGTTCCTTCTCAATAATCGTTATGCTTCCATACTATTTGATACTGGTGCCGATAAGAGTTTTGTGTCCACTAAGTTTGCACCCTTACTTGAGAAACCCCCGATGGCCTTAGGAATTGGTTATGACGTAGAGTTAGCTAATGGAAACATAGAGAGGATTAAGACTATCATTCGCGGATGCACGTTAAACTTTCTGAATCGTCCTTTCAACATAGATCTTCTACCCGTCACGTTAGGAAGTTTTGATGTCATTATTGCTATGGATTGGTTGTCGAAGTATCGTGCTCATATAATTTGCGATGAGAAGATCGTGCGTGTGCCACACGGCAAGGAGATTCTGAACATACCAGGAGATAGAAAGGATTTGAGAGGCCCATCTAGATTAGCGGTCATATCTTGCACTAAGTTGCCGAAGCTATTGGAATAAGGAAGTTACCTTTTCCTAGCCCAAATTTCTGAGAAAGGAGAGAAGGAGAAGAAGGAAAGGTGCATTGGAGACGTACCTATAGTTCACGATTTCGCGGATGTGTTTCCCGATGATTTGCCGGGAATTCCACCTACTAGACAAGTGGAATTTCAGATTGAGTTGACACCTGGTGCTGCACCTGTAGCACGAGCGCCTTATCGTCTTGCACCTACTGAATTGGAAGAGTTTTCGAAACAATTAGCGGAGTTAGCCGAAAAGGGATTCATAAGACCAAGTTCTTCACCTTGGGGAGCCCCGGTCTTATTTGTGAAGAAGAAGGATGGATCGTTTCGCATGTGTATTGATTATCGAGAGTTGAAAAAGTTAACGGTGAAGAATAGATACCCGTTACCGAGGATCGACGATTTGTTCGATCAACTTCAAGGATCGAGTGTGTATTCAAAGATCGATTTGAGATCGGGATATCATCAGCTTCGAGTGCGCGAGGAAGATATTCCGAAAACGGCTTTCAGAACCCGTTACGGGCATTACGAGTTTAAGGTGATGCCGTTTGGGTTGACTAACGCACCGGCGGTATTCATGGATCTCATGAATCGGGTGTGTAAGCCTTACTTAGATAAATTCGTGATTGTGTTTATCGATGACATTCTGATATATTTGAAGAGTGAGAAGGAGCATGAGGAGCATCTAAGACTTATCTTAGAATTGCTCAGGAAGGAGAAACTGTATGCCAAGTTTTCGAAATGTGAGTTTTGGATTCCGACGGTACAATTTCTAGGTCATGTGATTGATAGACAAGGAGTTCATGTGGATCCTGCTAAGATTGAAGCGATTAAAGATTGGGCTGCACCTACGACCCCAACAGAAGTTCGTCAATTTTTGGGATTAGCCGGTTATTACCTAAGATTCATTGAGGGATTTTCGAAGATAGCAAAACCGTTGACCAAATTGACTCAAAAGAGTGTTAAGTATGAATGGGGAGATAAGAAAGAGGAAGAATTTCAATTACTTAAGGAGATGTTGTGTAGTGCTCCTATCTTGGCGTTACCCGAAGGTAACGAGGACTTTGTCATCTATTGTGACGCTTCACATAAAGGTTTAGGAGCTGTGTTAATGCAACGAGAGAAAGTGATAGCTTATGCTTCCCGACAGCTCAAGAAGCATGAGAAGAACTACACCACCCATGATTTGGAGTTAGGTGCTGTGGTTTTTGCTTTGAGGATATGGAGACATTACTTGTATGGAACCAAGTGTGTAGTGTTTACTGATCACAAAAGTCTGCAACACATTCTAAACCAAAAAGAGCTTAACATGAGGCAGCGACGTTGGATTGAGCTGCTAAGCGATTATGATTGTGAAATTCGCTACCATCCTGGTAAGGCAAACGTTGTTGCTGATGCTCTTAGTCGAAAGGAGAGGATTCCACCGTTACGAGTTAGGTCATTAAGAATGACTATCGTATCGCCATTACCGTCGCAAATATTGGAAGCTCAAACGGAAGCGTTGAAAGCAGAGAATCGAGCTGCTGAGAATATATTTGGGATGGCAGAAAATGAGAAGGGATTTGTTAGACGTTCTGATGGAGTATTATGTTTTGGAGAGCGAAGTTGGGTACCATTATATGGAGGAATTCAAGAGTTGATTATGCATGAGTCGCATAAGTCAAGATACTCTATTCATCCTGGGTCTGACAAAATGTACCAGGATTTGAAAAAGTTATATTGGTGGCCAAATATGAAGGCAGATATAGCGTTGTATGTTAGTAAGTGCTTGACTTGCTCTAAGGTTAAAGCCGAACATCAAAGACCGTCAGAATTGTTGACGCAGCCAGAACTTCCGGTTTGGAAATGGGAGCGGATTACGATGGACTTTATTACCAAATTACCAAAGACAGCTAGCGGTTGCGATGCTATATGGGTAATTGTGGATCGTTTGACTAAGTCTGCTCATTTCCTGGCGATTAGTGAAGATGATAGTGTGGATAAACTTACGAGGTTATATGTGAAGGAGATTGTTTCTCGTCATGGAGTTCCGATATCGATTATTTCGGATCGCGATAGCCGTTTCACGTCAGCATTGTGGCGATCACTTCAAACCACTTTAGGGACGAGACTTGATATGAGTACTGCATATCATCCCCAAACCGATGGTCAAAGTGAGAGAACTATTCAGACTTTGAAGGATATGCTTCGTGCATGCATCATAGACTTTGGTAAAGGCTGAGAGAAATATCTACCCCTTGCGGAGTTCTCCTACAACAATAGCTACCACACAAGTCTTAAGGCTGCACCATTTGAAGCTTTGTATGGTCGTAAATGCCGTTCACCTATTGGTTGGGCAGAAGTTGGAGATAGCCAACTCACAGGCCCTGAGCTTATCTTGGAAACTACTGAGAAGGTAACGCAAATTCGAGATCGACTGCAAACAGCTAGAGATAGACAGAAAAGCTACGCCGATCAGAGGCGTAAACCCCTAGAATTCCAGGTTGGAGACAAAGTGATGTTGAAAGTCTCGCCTTGGAAGGGTGTGATACGTTTTGGGAAACGTGGGAAACTTAATCACCGCTACATTGGACCATTTCTTATTTTGGAAAGAATTGGGCCCGTAGCGTATCGTTTGGAATTACCTATGGAACTGAGTAAAGTTCATGATGTGTTTCATGTTAGTAATCTGAAGAAATGCCTTTCAGAGGAAACACCAGTTATACCAATCAAGGATATTCGTGTGGATGAGAGTTTGAATTTCGTGGAAGAACCAATTGAGATAATGGATAGAGAGATCAAACGACTCAAGAGGAGTCGTATTCCGCTCATCAAAGTTCGTTGGAATTCGTGGCACGGACCGGAATTTACGTGGGAACGTGAGGATGAGTTTCGAAAGAGATATCCGAAGCTTTTCACTTCGTAGATGGGTTATTTAGAGAGAAACCCGGGACGGGTTCCTTCTGAGGCTGGGAGGATGTGACAACTGGCAAAATAGGGAGCCGTTTTATAAAACCCGCATTACATTGAAATTATAAATTTGGTATTTTTGAATGTTTATTGTGACGAGATATTTTATGAACCTTGGTACTTGATTTTTAATCGTACGATGTTTATGAGATTTAGTTATTTATTTATGGTTTGATTTGTTTCGGTTGTGATGATTTTTTGTGAAATCGTGATCTTTGGCACTACATTGACTCCGGCACTAGATTAACCTAACGAATTTTAATCTTTTACAAAACGGTAGCGATTCACCGTTAAATAAATATTATGTTTTTCATACATATCTATATATTTCGGGGAATGTTGTTGGGAAAATCATTTATGACGTGTACGAATATGTTTGGCGAGAATTTAATATTTCTGTGATCGAGTAACCATCTTATGGGAGAACCGTTTATTAATATTCACCTAAAATTAAAAGTATTTGTGGCTAGTTTTGGAAAAGGGAAACTTGAGGGACCTTTATGCAAATTTTGGGTATATCACCCCTAACCCTAACCCTTCACCCTCATAATATTATTTTCATCACACTCTCTTCTTCTCCCTTTGTCGCCGCCGGCAGCCACCCCAACACCATCACCACCGCCCACTTCCACACCACACCACCACCACCAAAATACTCCCCATCACTTTCTTGTTCTTGTGGTGTGAAACACGCGCCTTCCCCCCCCCCCTCCATTTTTATCTATACCGCCGCCCCACACAACACACGCCACTACATCATCATCTATCTTTGTTTTCATTCGTATTGAAGGTGAGAAAACATGAGTTTTGGGTCGGGTTTGACTATTTTGAGTCAAACCCGAATTGAATCTTGGTATTTTTGGGATGTTAACATTGAAATGAAGGTGTGATTTGATATAAAAACGAGTTTGGTATCCTTGGGGGTCGATTCTTGATTTATTTGTGCTCGGGTTTGGATTGTGGACGCGTTTGGTTTGGTTTGTGGCTCGAATTGAGCTCGACCGAGACCCTAGGTCTCGGTGTGATCACTCCTCGACTCGATTTAGAGTCTTGGAGGTGTTGTGGTTCTATTCTTCTTGATTCTTGATGTTGGATTATTGCTAGTGGTAGTTTTGGTCGATTGTGGCTCTCGACTTGATGTTGTTGTTGTTTTGATTCTCGGCCGACACCCCTTCGCGGGCTGTTTTGGGTCGAGGGGCTCTTTAGAGCTAGCTGATGCGTGGGAATCGCACCTTGCTTTACCTCTCGAGGGATCTCGCGAGGCTTACAACCCCCACCAGGCAGTGTACCTGATCGTTGTAGTATAGTATAGTGACAAGTACCGGGGGATTGATCGTTCAGCTTAGGAATAGTGTCGCTAGGATTAGAAAACCTAATTAATAGTTCTAGAGATGAAAGATGATTATTTTTGTGTTTTTATATTTTATGAAAGCAAGTAAAATCTCGGGTTTTGGAAGAGTGGGCGGAATTAGTTGCTATTCAACTAACCCAAAGCTATTATATAATTAAATTAAACTAATGAAAATGAAATTAAACTAATATTAAACTAAGGTTGTGAGCAGTATTTGGAGAAATTGTGTTTACTTAGACTTCATTACTCCCTAGATATCTTTTACATGTCAATTACTTGTTACACTTGTATGGATGACGGATTGTATTCCTTAATACCATTCGTGGGGTGGCATACATAACTCCCCAACTCTATGAGCTCTTATCTCCTCCTACACCATGACCCAACACAACTATAGGGATTGTAAACAGTGGCTCATGCATTAAATACAACCAATAAAGACCTAGTACGCCTCGGTTCATGTTTCTTAAGACGTTCAAGCATGTTACCATTTGGAGATCTGCCAGTTTTCTTAAGCCTAACATATAATATCATTCATCCAAAACAAGAATAGACAAGTAATCAACACATAATCAACATCTAGGTTTCATTAGATCTAAGCAAACACAAAGGAAATCTAGCCTAGCATAGTAGAATTAAGATAAGAACAAAAGATAAACAACCAACACATAGACATATTGATTGAATTAAGAGTATACTTATCTCAATTACAATGCAAGGTCTCAAGGGTTTGGAACCCTTGAAAAACCTGTAAAAGAGGCACCAAAATCGTCTTTAGGGTTTCACCAAAACTTCTCTCCTTTTTTAATGAAAAAACTAGAAAACTATATATAGGAAAAAAACTCTGACGGCGTCAAGAGTTAATTCTGACGCCGTCACCTCGCCGCCATATACTTCCTCGGATGCCCTAGATCCACTTGTGACGGCCTATGTGACGCCGTCACCACCTACGGTATTTTATTCTTTGCCACTTTGACGCCGTCACCTATCCATCTGACGCCGTCACCAGCTACGGTGTTTAATTCTCCATGTCTGACGCCGTCAAGAAGGAAGTCTTGACGCCGTCACCTTGTATCTTCAGCATGGATTTTTGGTACTTTGTCGTTTTCTTCACTTTATGCTCCAAAAACGTCCAAAATAGCTTCTTTTCCAGAATTCACTCTCCAAACACCTAAAATCACAAAAGGAACGATTTAGGGCAATATTTGATCAAATAAAGTCGGATTCGGGCTTAAATGACCCCCTAAAAACGGATCATTTTTCGCCTCATCATATACCCTTACACTTGAGATTTGCTTGTCCTCAAGCAAATGAGCTTTTATTCTACTCAAAAGACAAGTTAGGGGTCATTTAACACTAATATAAAAGTAATTACAACAAATAATCGTTCCACTAAAGACCAATAGACAAGCACGAAGGTCATACACAAGCACCTCACAAATAGTGTTTAGATACTCACATCTCCCGGGTGTAATAAAGTAATATAACATTATGGAAATGGAAGATATCTCTCACTACCTGTCATAGCAAAATAGATTACCATAGGCTTGGGAAAGGATCAAACCTCCACCACATGGCGTAAGCACCTAGGATAAACTATCAAAGAGGTCTTTTAAAGGGTTATAACGTTAGGTGTAGGGATATAAATTACACGGTTTTGTTGGATAAAGGGAATTTTACTGGTGGCGAGTTAACAATCTTGGTTAATTACATGTACAAGATGGCGTTGCTAAACCAAGACTAGACTCGACTTAAGCTAATAAATGAAAAATAACAAAAACATAAAATGAACATAGAATGAAAACGGGATGGTAGTCCGTATGTTTTTTCTCTTTTTCTTTTCTATTTTTTTTCTTTTCTTTTTCTTGATTTTTTCGATTTTTTTTTTTTTTTTTTTTTTTTTTTTTTTTTTTTTTTTTTGCTGCATACACTCTTACCCTACCATCCAAAATAATACATCATAGGGAATGAATATTTCCCTTACACTTGAATCTTTACATACTTTACATTAACTAATCTAATGACTCGAATTAAGAAAATCAAAACACTTGGAGCACTTTTTAGATTAACGTACATATGGGGGTAATAATATGATGTTCTTCCCCATTACTCCATAAAATAAGTACTTACCCATGAGTCCCAATCGTCCCAAAACAATATGTACAAGGATATGACTCGACTTAGCAACCATGTAATCAATTAGAAAGTTAACTTAGGGTTCAACAAATAACAATAATGCACTAAAAATGAGTGCATACACGGAAGGCTAAGGCGATTTGGGTGTACATTTAAGTGGGGTGTAACAAATTCTTCCTTTAAGTAAGATGCTTAAAGTTAGAAATGAAAAGATAGGCTCGGAGGGGTGTACTAGGGGTATCGTGTACTAAAAATGAGTACAACGCAAAGGGTGTGGGAAAAATTAGTTGACTTAACTAGCCAAGTAATATGACTTAAATGGTCAAGTAATTATAATACGGGTTTAACACAAGGGTGATCCTAATGCCTCTTATCATGTAGTAAATCCTACCACACGAATGTAGTCTCACTAGCGGTCTCGGGATGCATCACTAACGCAAGTTCTAGAATCTAAATGCTACCGGTACACTCATAAGCACCAATAATAAATGCTTTTCCTATCAAATCTAAAGGCGAACCTCACATTTTTGGGTGGAAAATTTTTCTGAATATACGGTTATGTGCTAGTCATACAACCTCCTATCCATGAGACGCTTGCTATGGCTAAAGTTTCACTCCTAAATGTTGTAAAAAATTTTAAATTTGGCGCTAAAATTACACTAACAAGTATTTCTCATAGTTTTATTACACATCTACTATCAAACAAAACAAACTCAAGCGAAAGTGCATATGTAAGGTATCATCTTTTTACCCTCCCCTTTCACTTAGGATGAACATTGTCCCCAATGTTCAAGTAAAGAATGTAAAAGTGAAAAAGTAAAGAGAATGAAGTCAAATACTCCCCTGATTCGCTCGGTATGGATTTTAGGTTGGCCAGGTTAAATCTTCCTCCAAGAAAATGAACAATCAAAGCATCCCTTCCAGAATATAAATCACCTTCTTGTCATAAATAACCTGTAAATCCTGACAAAAGTAGACAAGGCAACCTCGCGTAAAATCGGCGGCATCCTATATAAGTTACTAAATCCTAGAAAACAAAGTAAGATATAATGCTTGTGGAATGAAGTTTGCAGATTTCCTGGAGATTATAAAACTTAATAATTCACAAAAACCATAAGACTCCGTTAGAAAAACAAAACCGGTAAAATTTCCAGATTTTTGACTCCTGACGCCGTCAAGAGCAATAGCCTGACGCCGTCAGAATGGATCTGCAGAAATCTTTATGTTAAGTTTCCGGAAAATTTCTGGAAAAACTTTGTCCTACTTCCTGGAAAATCCTGCAAAACTTCATTATGACTCAATACAAGCATTTGACTCTAACAAATACGAATATACATGTTCATTAAATATTGTGGAGAATCATGCTCGGTTTGTTTCTTAAAAACATATTTGGGGTTTCCCCTTACACTTATCTTTTGCAAAAATACCTTTAGGTTGAAGTTAAGACTAGGCCAAACAACATAATAAAGTATTTCCACATTTTAATTTAGAAACATGATCAACCAACAATAAAAATAAAACATGCATACGGAAGCAAATAACAATCAAACAATTAAAACCACACAAAACATGGGTTGCCTCCCAAGAAGCGCTTTTCTTTATTTACGAGTCTTGTAGCTAGACTCAAAGTCGTGGGTTACTACGTGATCTCATCATTGGTTCCACTCTCTAGGTCGTCTTCTAAACCAGTTTTGTATTCCGGACCTAGTTGCAAGCATTCTTTGTAGAAACCAAGCATCCTATTTCTAACATACTCTACTCCTCTACGTCTATCCTCCTCATTCCTATAATAAGCCGCTTGCTTATGTTCCTTTTCAAAATTAGAGAGAAGGCGGTATTGTTCGATCTTGTAGGGCATTTGATAAGCGACCTCATCATTATCTTTCTTAAACCTAACTATCCCTAAAGTCGGATCATAATTCATCCTGGTGGCTTCAACAAATGGCTTCCCGAATACTACTTGACTTAGGCAAGCATCTATCACCGGACGAATGTCTTCAACTATCATAAAATCGATCTCATAGGTGAGATTCCCTATAATGACATGCAATCCCTTTACTCTTCCCGCAAAATTACTTATCCGATTCATACCGGGCATCAACCTAAAATTGAGTTGCTCCTTCATCACCCAATTGTAATAAGTCCTAGTCATGATGTTCACGGGGGATCTAAGGTCGATGTAAGCTTTCCATATATGCATGTGCCCGATATTACATGGGATGTTAATGTTGGAGGAATCTCCCATTTTGATCAGAGGGTCGCCAAAGATATATGTTTTCTCGGGACCATCGAATAAATCCTTATGGTATTCCCGTTCCTCTTCGGTTGGCAACTTATCAAAGTATTTTTCTATAGGTTCCATCTCCTCCAATTCCTCATACTTTTTAACCTCTACTTCCCTACTCTCATCCTCACTATCGGCTTCTACCTTAGCTTCATCCTTGTCACTCTCCTCTATCTCTCTATCTATTGGCTTAATGGTGACAACATTGACAAAGTGGACATGTTTGGATGATGAGGGGTCCTTAATTTGGATTCCACTATTGGTGTCCCTAGTGTCCTTCCTAGGTGTGGCTAATGTTTGGTTGTTGAGGGCTTTCAACAAGTTGTCGATCTTGTTAGTCATCTCCGTTTGTTGTTGGTTGAATTCGTTTTCGAACCTAACTATGCGGGCTTCTTGAGATGCCATAAATTTTGACATCAATCCTTCAAGATTGTTGGTACTACCATAGTTGTTAGAAGGATTTTTGTTGAAGGTACGGTTGGATGGTGGACCGTTTGATTGGTAACGATTAGGCGGATTGGAAGAATTGGGTTGATTTTGTTTCCACCTAAGGTTTGGGTGATTTTTCCATGAGGGGTTGTATGAATCACCGTATATGTTTGGCTCGGGCTTGAAAGTGTACCACTTATCTCCCGCTTCGTCGGTACGCGTGGATGCGTAGTCCGCAAAAGCTGTTCCGGGGAGTTCCATACAATCACGAGTGTCATGGGGACCACTACATAATTCGCATGAAGAAGTGATTTTGTTCACTTGGCTTGAATGCTTCGGAGCTTCGTAAGATTTCATGAGAAACTTGACTTGGTCCTCAAGTTCCATGATCCTACGGTCGGGAGTGCTTGAATTGTTCGAAGGCAAAGATATTGCCTTGACCGTTTTGTTCAAATCACGGGGATCATTCCAACTTTCATTGTCATAGAGAGCAAGATCTTCTATGAGTTCCCATGATTGTTCCGCACTAAGATCACGTAGCTTACCACCGGCCGATTGGTCAATGGTTCGCCTCGTGGGGATATCGATATGGTCATAGAAAATTTGGACTTGGAGCCAAAGATCTATGCCATGATGAGGGACTTTTTGGAGTAAGTCCTTGAAACGAGTCCATGCTTCATAAAGAGATTCATTTTGACGTTGTTGGAACATCAAGATGTCATTCCTAAGCTTAGTAGTTCTCCCCGGTGGGAAAAATTGAGCAAGGAAACGAGTGGTGAGATGATCCCATGTGGTGATGGATCCCGCGGGTAAACGCTCAAGCCATTGACTAGCTTGATCCCGTAGAGAGAATTGGAATAGGCGTAAACGGGTAGTCTCTCTAGTTTCAACACCTAGGTCTATGGAATCTACGATTTTGAGGAAATCCTTAAGGTGTTGGTTCGGATCTTTGGAACGAAGTCCATGGAATGCACATCCGCTTTGCACCAACTGGATGGTGTCGGATCGCAAGGGGGTCACATTGGCTCCGGTGAGCTCAATGGTGTTTCGGTAGCCTTGGTGGCTAGGTCGGGAATACTCTCCTAAGGTTCGGGGCCTAAGGGGTTCTAATGGTGGGTTTTGTTGTGGTAGGATGATGGGTTCAAAGATGTTACCACCTTCCATGATGTCGGATGGTAAAGAGTTACGAACAAAGGCACGAAGAAATAAGATAGACTAAACAAGACCTAAAAATAAAAATAAAAATCTTACTAGAAAGGAATCTAGCAAGTAGACCTAATAAAAAGAAATCCTAACCTAGACAATAACTATTCCCCGGGCTGCGGCGCCAAAAACTTGATGCGTGGGAATCGCACCTTGCTTTACCTCTCGAGGGATCTCGCGAGGCTTACAACCCCCACCAGGCAGTGTACCTGATCGTTGTAGTATAGTATAGTGACAAGTACCGGGGGATTGATCGTTCAGCTTAGGAATAGTGTCGCTAGGATTAGAAAACCTAATTAATAGTTCTAGAGATGAAAGATGATTATTTTTGTGTTTTTATATTTTATGAAAGCAAGTAAAATCTCGGGTTTTGGAAGAGTGGGCGGAATTAGTTGCTATTCAACTAACCCAAAACTATTATATATTTAAATTAAACTAATGAAAATGAAATTAAACTAATATTAAACTAAGGTTGTGAGCAGTATTTGGAGAAATTGTGTTTACTTAGACTTCATTACTCCCTAGATATCTTTTACATGTCAATTACTTGTTACACTTGTATGGATGACGGATTGTATTCCTTAATACCATTCGTGGGGTGGCATACATAACTCCCCAACTCTATGAGCTCTTATCTCCTCCTACACCATGACCCAGCACAACTATAGGGATTGTAAACAGTGGCTCATGCATTAAATACAACCAATAAAGACCTAGTACGCCTCGGTTCATGTTTCTTAAGACGTTCAAGCATGTTACCATTTGGAGATCTGCCAGTTTTCTTAAGCCTAACATATAATATCATTCATCCAAAACAAGAATAGACAAGTAATCAACACATAATCAACATCTAGGTTTCATTAGATCTAAGCAAACACAAAGGAAATCTAGCCTAGCATAGTAGAATTAAGATAAGAACAAAAGATAAACAACCAACACATAGACATATTGATTGAATTAAGAGTATACTTATCTCAATTACAATGCAAGGTCTCAAGGGTTTGGAACCCTTGAAAAACCTGTAAAAGAGGCACCAAAATCGTCTTTAGGGTTTCACCAAAACTTCTCTCCTTTTTTAATGAAAAAACTAGAAAACTATATATAGGAAAAACACTCTGACGGCATCAAGAGTTAATTCTGACGCCGTCACCTCGCCGCCATATACTTCCTCGGATGCCCTAGATCCACTTGTGACGGCCTATGTGACGCCGTCACCACCTACGGTATTTTATTCTTTGCCACTTTGACGCCATCACCAATCCATCTGACGCCGTCACCAGCTACGGTGTTTAATTCTCCATGTCTGACGCCGTCAAGAAGGAAGTCTTGACGCCGTCACCTTGTATCTTCAGCATGGATTTTTGGTACTTTGTCGTTTTCTTCACTTTATGCTCCAAAAACGTCCAAAATAGCTTCTTTTCCAGAATTCACTCTCCAAACACCTAAAATCACAAAAGGAACGATTTAGGGCAATATTTGATCAAATAAAGTCGGATTCTGGCTTAAATGACCCCCTAAAAACGGATCATTTTTCGCGTCATCACTAGCCGAGACCGAGAGGTCTCGGGTGAGGTTATTTTTATGGTTTGTGGCCTCACAAGTTGACCCGGGTTTGACTTGGTAAGTCGACCCGTATAATTGGTATATTTTTGTTTTGGTTCATATGTTAATATTTCATGTTGTGAATTATGTTGGACCGAAGCATTTGGACTTTGGTTTACTTGTTTTTGGATTTGGAGTTGTGTTGACGAGTATGGAATTGGGGACCGATTGTGAGACGGTCAATTAGATGACGGAGATAGGTTAGTTGGGTGCCGTAGTCGGACCCTCATGTTGTAGCACGTGATATGGGATTGTTTGGACGGAGTTGATTTATTATTGTGACTTGATTTTATTGTTTTGGACTTGGACTATGAGCCAAGGGTCATGACTCGGACATGTGACCAAATTCTATGACTCGATAAATATTTAAAATCGATATTAAGAATAATACTCGTAATAATATTATTAAGAATATAATCGTTTATAAACGTATATATAGACGTGTTAAACGTATATGTATATATATATATATATATATATATATATATATATATATATTAATAATAAAACGATCACGAGTAAACGTATAATAATAAAGCGAGAGTTATTATACTATGAAAATAGTGTAATAAATGTCGGGAGATTATTATAAAGAATAACTATATAAATAATGGCGAAATATACGTCGGATAACTAATAATTAAAAATGTGGTTTCGTTTATAAAATTAGAAATTTATCGAGTTATACGAATTGTGGGTCTTTAAAGTCCAAGTGGGCTTTATATTGTGACTTTGTGTTGTCACGGATATATGACGATTAATATAAACATTTTATATATCGAGTGACTTATTCTAGATCGAGTTATTTGACGATATAAAATGAGTATATTAATGAGCATCGTATCCCACGACGCCCATAGGATGTGGTATATATTTTAGGGTGATAAATTACTATATGTCTCGTGGAATTTGGCCGATTCGACGATATATATAGGGAATTCATTGGACTACGACATATACCAAATAGAAACTTATGTGCAATGTGCTTTAGGTTGGGTATAATTTTGGAACAATATATTACGTAAATAAGTATGGGAGATTATCAAATCGACGGATTTAATAAGCTTCGATAATTATTTAAATAATATGTTGGGCTAACATTAGACCTATAGTTGTCTTATTATTGTTCTTTGTTGTGGCTTTTTGGTTTGAGCTGTGTCGACCATCCACCCGTATGGATACTAAACGTCGAATTTCAAATGAATATGAAGTTAATTCGAGAAATGGATATTTTTGGAAAGTAAAATGGCTTACGTTCGGGAATGGGAATATTTGATTTTGAGGAAATGATTTCTGAACGAGTTTGATATTGTTAGGAAGTGCCGAGTCTGTAGTTGCCGTTACGTGAGTTGCTTGAGATTACTTACGTCTTTCTTCTATCGTTTCTTTTGAGGATTTGTTGGACTTGAGGTGAGTCATAGCCCCACTTTTAATCTTGAACTTTGTTTTCAATACTTGGGGTGAGAAACGTGCAAATGTTTTATGTGGACTATTATCGCTTTATTTATTTATTTCAAAACTTGCTATACTTATAGAACTAGGTAGGATTTAGCGAGGCCTAGTCCCGAACTAGGTAAGCTATTGATTTAGTTGTTGAGCGAGGCCTAGTCCCGAACTAGGTAAGCTATTGGATTGGTTATCGAGCGAGGCCTAGACTTGAGCTAGGTAAGCTATTGATTGGATTGATTTGAGCTATAGTGTGCACCTATAGGGATGAATTGTTTTGGTTGGAATATTTTGGTTGGATATTTTGGTTGGAGGATTGAGGCCTAGTCTAGCTAGCAAGCGTTTTGCGTATATGTCCACTATATTGAATTAAGAATCTAAACCTATGATCTCACCAGCGAAAGCTGACTTTTAGCACGTTTTCTCAGGTAATTAAGTGATGCTCTGCGGATGCTTGGGATTGGAGGCTTGGCATTTGGCACCGGTTATGGATCTATGTTTCTAAAACTCTGATAACTATTGTGGACCTATATTTATTTCTTTTGGGCCTGACTTTGGATGATTTTAGGATAATGTAAACTTTAAAACCCCACGTGGTTGCATTTTACTTTGTTTACTTTATCTCGTTCTTTTATGTCCTGTGTTTGGATACCAATCCCCGTAGCACCCCGAAAGCTTGTTGAGTCTTCCGCTGTACCAAATTTTGGGGGTGTTACACCAATCCCCGTAGCACCCCGAAAGCTTGTTGAGTCTTCCGCTGTATCAAATTTTGGGGGTGTTACAGATTGGTATCAGAGCCAAGGTTATAGAGAACTAGGTAAATAAACGCTTAAACTATAACCGAATTTTTATAGAAAATGATCCTTGACCACCGCCCGCCAGCCCGCCAAGCCGAAGCATCTTCTATTATTTGAGGTATTATGAGATATTTGAGATGATTGTTAGATTTGGAACTTCTTGAGATGATTTGAGGTTTATGGATTTTAGTAATAAGATGGCGTTTCGAGGAATTATATGGTCTAAATGTTTTATAAACATTTTAGTAATGCGGTGTTTGAAACTCTTTTTATTGAGATTATACGATTGAATTATTTGATGAGGATTTTTAGTATGGTATTTTGAGTTGTGATTTAGTTGTTTTGAAACACTTACACCTACCCTACGCCGTTGTCACAGACCATGGCCTCCCATATGCCCGATGTTGTCGAGGATATTCTTACTGCACCGGTTTTACCTGCACAGTTCACTATGGCATCAGATGATCCTTACCAGATGGCCATGCTTTCAGCTACTGTGCCGCAGACAGCTTTTACTTCAACACTACCTGCTGCATCTACGCAGGGACCCTCATCTTCTTTAGGGCTCCCTGGTACATCGAGGCAGCTTACTCTTCATCAGGCTTTGGCTCGTGTGGCCCCACGCTTTGCCCACTGAGCTACGACACGCATGTCGGTACGCCCTACTCCATCACCTTTATAGATTGATGCTCACTCTCTTCTGTCTGAGGCGCTACCCACATCATTGCGTCGTCGTCCTAGATCACCTACCACATCTCCACATGGTTCACCTAGTAGGAGACGACGATTGATGAGGTACTCTTCCGATGAGGAGGAGGAGGAGTACGAGGGTGAGGATGAGGATGATGACCCTGAGCAGGAGGATGACCCTCAGGAGGCTGAGCAGGGTGATGATGATGACCCTGAAGAGGAGGATGACCCTCAGGAGGATGAGATGCCTGATGATCATGATGTGTTAGTACCACCAGCTCAGGCTGAGGAGCCTGATTCACATGTACATCCGATTGAGCCTGATTCACCTGATCGTCCGTTTTTGGTTGAGTTGCCACCTGGTAGTCCCGATGGGTCGGTTGCATCTTCTGAGGTTTCTGCTAAGCATGCAGAGTTAGGTGAGATTGGCAGGTTATGGGCTCGGATTACTGATCTTGGTGAGAGAGTTGCACGTGTATCTGATCGACTTGAGAGGGTTATTGGAGAGTTCTTAGCGGATCTGAGAGTTGATATGACTGTGGTTGGGGGCAGGACTACTGAGATGAGGAGAGTTTTGATGGAGGTCCACGAGCATATTGATACTTTGCAGCGAGGTTTTGTTACTGCTCGAGAGGCCGACCGCAAGCTATGGCAAAGGAATGTCGTGCTAGAGAAGGAGGTGGCTGACCTCAAGAGAGACCGAGACACCCACAGCGTGGAGCTAGGATCGTTATGGAGGGATCTTGATGGCTTGTGGCAGGAGTTGAGGAGCCTCCACCAGCAGCGTGGCTAGTTGCTTGGGTTATGTTGTCTTGTTGCTTTCTTAACCGAGGAGTGTTCGGTTAGAAAAGCTAGTTATCATATTTTGATGTATTTTGTTCAGTATTCGTCTCTTTTGGAACGATTAGTACGTTTTGTGTTATCCAGTAGTGGGAACGATGTTAGATCGCTATTGTATGGTTGATGGTTATTAGTATATGGTATTATGTGATTTTGGGTGTTATGGAAATTGAGTCCTTATCCGTTTTATTGATGTTTCATGGTGTATTGTTGCTATTCTTTCCATGACTTGGCTTCGTTGAATTACTTTTGTTGAGCATACTGATAAGTTCTATTGGAGACTCATGAACTTGTATGATGTTACAGATCAATGGCACCACGACGAAACCCTGTTAGAGCTACCAGAACTGGTCCTGCTGTGACTACTCCTGGTCGCCGAGGACGCCGACCTACTCGAAATGTTGAAACCCCTACTCCTGAAAACCTGAACACTACTGACCGCAACAACAGGAATCAAAATGTTGATGTTCAGGGAGACAATGATCATGTTCCACTTAATGCACGTACTGTGGATCAAGCAATGATCAACCAACTTGTGGAACAAAGAGTTGCTGAACTACTAGCTGAGTCAAATCATTCCAACAATTCTGCTGGAACTTTCCCACCTGTTCGTGCTAACGGATGTCAATACAAGGAGTTCAAGATTTGTGGACCCATTGAGTTTGGTGGAACTGAAGGAGTGGTTTACTTAGTCAGATGGATTGAGAAGACTGAGTCAGTGTTCAATGTCAGTGGTTGTGCGGAGAATGCGAAAGTAAAGTTTGCTTCCTTTACTTTCAAGGATGAAGCTTTAACTTGGTGGAACAATTACCGAAATTCAGTTGGGAGTGATGTAGCTTATGCCATGACTTGGGAGCAATTTAAGTCTCTGCTGATTCAGATTTATTGCCCAAGGGATGAGGTCAAAAAGCTAGAGATTGAGTTTTGGAACCACAAGGTGAAAGGTAATGATATGACGACTTACAATCGTCGTTACCAGGAATTAGCCTTGCTTTGCCCAGATATGGTGAAAACCGAGACTCAAAAGATCGAGAGGTATACTGATGGGTTGCCTGTAGCTACAAGAAATGATGTGATTTCTGCTAGGCCTGCAAACATCCATGAGGCAATCACAATTGCTCAACAACTTATGGATTCGTTGGAATTAGAAGGAGCTGATAAGGAGAAGAATGGAAAGAGAAAGAGAGACCGTCACTCTAAGGGTAATGATCATCGAAGCAAGAGACAAGCTAAGGCTTATGCTATTGGGAATGGAGATCAGAAGAATCAGAACGGTGATGCACCCAAGTGTGGTCGTTGCCACCAGCATCATACTGGATGGTGTAGTGTGAAATGCCAGAACTGCTCAAAGAAAGGACACACAGCTAGGGACTGTAGAGCTCGACCTCTTGCTATGGTTCAGGCTGCTCCTGAGATGAGAAACAAGGCAGATGTTACTTGTTATGGGTGTGGGAAGAAGGGACACTATAGGAATAAGTGTAGAGAATCGTGGAACCGTGGAGCTGGAGGAAACTGTGGATGACAAGATAATGGGGACCAACGTGTGGAAGCTGGAGCTGCTCAGGGAAGAGTGTATGCACTCGGGAACGAGAGAGGAGAAGATCCGAACGTCGTTACTGGTACGTTCCTTCTCAATAATCGTTATGCTTTCATACTATTTGATACTGGTGCCGATAGGAGTTTTGTGTCCACTACGTTTGCACCCTTACTAGAGAAACCCCCGATGGCCTTAGGCATTGGATATGATATTGAGTTAGCAAATGGGAATATAGAAAGGATTAATACCATCAATCGCGGTTGCACGTTAAATTTCTTGAACCACCCTTTCAACATAGATCTTCTACCCGTCACGTTAGGAAGTTTTGATGTCATCATTGGTATGGATTGGTTGTCGAAGTATCATGCTCACATACTTTGCGACGAGAAGATCGTGCGTGTACCTTACGGAAAAGAGATCCTAAATATATTAGGAGATCGAAAGGATTCTAGGAGCCCATCCCGATAAGCAGTTATTTCTTGCACTAAGTTACCAAAGCTAATGGAGAAGGGATGTTACCTTTTCTTAGCTCAAATTTATGAGAAAGGAGGGACGAAGAAAAAGGAAAGGTGCATTGGAGATGTGCCCATAGTTCGTGATTTTCCTGATGTGTTTCCCGATGATTTGCTGGGAATCCCGCCGACTAGACAAGTGGAGTTTCAGATTGAGTTGATACCTGGTACTGCACCTGTAGCACGAGCGCCTTATCGTCTTGCACCTACCGAGCTAGAAGAGTTGTCAAAATAATTGGCGGAGTTAGCCGAAAAAGGATTCATAAGACCAAGTTCTTCACCTTGGGGAGCCCCAGTCTTATTTGTGAAGAAGAAGGATGGATCGTTCCGTATGTGCATTGATTACCGAGAGTTGAACAAGTTAACGGTGAAGAATAGATACCCGTTACCTAGGATCGACAACTTGTTCGATCAACTCCAAGGATCGAGTGTGTACTCGAAGATCGATTTGAGATCGGGATATCATCAACTTCGAGTTCGCGAGGAAGATATTCTGAAAACGGCTTTCAGAACCCGTTACGGGCATTACGAGTTTCAGGTGATGCCGTTTGGGTTGACTAACGCACCGGAAATATTCATGGATCTCATGAATCGGGTGTGTAAGCCTTACTTAGATAAGTTCGTGATTGTATTCATCGATGACATTCTGATTTATTCAAGGAGTGAGAAGGAGCATGAGGAGCATCTAAGACTCATCTTAGAATTGCTCAGGAAGGAGAAACTCTATGCCAAGTTTTCGAAATGAGAATTCTGGATTCCGACGGTACAATTTTTGGGTCATGTGATTGATAGACAAGGAGTCCATGTGGATCCTGCTAAGATTGAGGCGATAAAATATTGGGCTGCACCTACAACCCCAACCGAAGTTCGTCAATTTTTGGGTTTAGCTGGTTATTACCGAAGATTCATTGAGGGGTTTTCGAAGATAGCTAAACCATTGACCAAATTGACTCAAAAGAGTGTTACGTATGAATGGGGAGATAAATAAGAGGAAGCATTTCAATTGCTTAAGAAGATGTTGTGTAGTGCTCCTATCTTAGCATTACCGGAAGGTAACGAGGATTTCGTCATCTATTGTGACGCCTCACATAAAGGATTGGGAGCCGTGTTAATGCAACGAGAGAAGGTGATAGCTTATGCTTCCCGACAGCTCAAAAAGCATGAGAAAAACTACACCACCCATGATTTGGAGTTAGGTGCTGTGGTTTTCGCCTTAAGAATATGGAGACATTACTTGTACGGAACCAAGTGTGTTGTATTTACTGACCACAAAAGTCTACAACACATCTTGAATCAAAAAGAGCTCAATATGAGACAGCGACGTTGGATTGAGTTGCTAAGCGATTATGATTGTGAAATTCGCTACCATCCTGGTAAAGCAAACGTTGCCGCTGATGCTCTTAGTCGAAAGGAAAGAATACCACCGTTACGAGTTAGGTCATTGGGAATGACTATCGTATCGCCATTACTGTCTCAAATATTTAAAGCTCAAACGGAAGCGTTGAAAGCAGAAAACAGATCTGCCGAGAATATATTTGGGATGGCTGAGAATGAGAAAGGATTTGTTAAGCGTTCTGATGGATTGTTATGTTTTGGAGATCGGATTTGGGTACCTTTGTATGGAGGAATATAATTCGGGAGTTGATTATGCATGAGTCGCATAAGTCAAGGTACTCTATTCATCCTGGGTCCGACAAGATGTACCAGGATCTTAAGAAGTTCTATTGGTGGCCAAACATGAAGGCAGATATAGCATCGTACGTTAGTAAGTGCTTGACATGTGCTAAGGTTAAAGCCGAACACCAGAGACCGTCAGGATTACTAATGCAACCAGAACTTCCAGTCTGGAAATGGGAGCGGATTACTATGGACTTCATTACCAAATTACCGAAGACAGCTAGCGGTTGTGACGCTATCTGGGTAATTGTGGATCGTTTGACAAAGTCTGCTCATTTCCTAGCAATAAGTGAAGATGATAGTGTGGATAAACTTGCGAGGTTAGATGTGAAGGAAATTATTTCGCGTCATGGAGTCCCGATATCTATTATTTCAGATCGCGATAGCCGTTTTACGTCAGCTTTGTGGCGATCACTTCAAACGGCTTTGGGGACGAGACTTGATATGAGTACTGCGTATCATCCCCAAACCGATGGTCAAAGTGAGAGGACCATTCAGACGTTAGAGGATATGCTTCGTGCATGCATCATAGACTTTGGTAAAGGCTGGGAGAAGTACTTGCCCCTTGCGGAATTCTCCTATAATAATAGCTACCACACAAGTCTTAAAGCTGCACCATTCGAAGCTTTGTATGGCAGAAAGTGTCGTTCGCCTATTGGTTGGGCAGAAGTTGGAGATAGCCAACTCACAGGCCCTGAACTTATTTTGGAAACTACTGAGAAAGTAGCTCGGATTCGTTATCGGTTGCAAGCAGCCAGAGATAGGCAGAAAAGTTACGCCGATCAGAGACGTAAACCCTTAGAGTTCCAGGTTGGAGACAAATGTTTTTCTGATGAGATGCCTGTCATTCCAATGAAGGATATTCGTGTTGATGAGAAATTGAACTTCGCGGAAGAGCCAATTGAGATTTTAGATCGTGAAGTTAAACGACTCAAGCGAAGTCGCATTCCACTCGTCAAGGTTCGTTGGAATTCCCGACACGGACCAGAATTTACGTGGGAACGTGAGGACGAGTTCCGGAAGAGATATCCGAAGCTTTTCACTTCGTAGATGAATTTTTCCGAGTGAAACCCGGGACGGGTTTCTTCTAAGACTGGGAGGATGTGACAACCGGCAATTTAGGGAGTTATTTTGAAAACCCGCATTACGTTAAAGTTCGTTTATAATTTTTATTTGGAATTTTATTTCACAACGAACTTGTAAGACCTATTTTATGGATAATTATGTTTCTATGATGTTATGGAATTCGTGAACTATTTTCATAATTCATTTTGGATATTGCTTGGTGATGTATTTTTAAATTCTCACTAGTACTACGTTGACTTTGGCACTAGGTTTACCTAACGAAAAATTTTATGATTCGTTTTACGAGTCCGACGAGATTTGAGTATTTACGAGATGTTTTTTCGGGAGATATTAAAGTTTGAAATGAGTTCGGGTTTCGGGCCACATGTTTTACATTTACCCACTTTACCCGCTCCACACTATTAGTAATATTATTATTCCTATTATTATTATTATCCTTATTATAAATTAAAAAATAAAATAAAATAAAATAAAATAAACAAAACTACAAAATTGGTCCTTGGGGCCGGTTCACACAAACACAACAACTACCATCACCTACACTCATCTCTCTCTTTATCCTCTCCCCACCTCAAACCCTAGCCGCCGACTCAAAATCCGGCCACCACTCCACCGCCGGTTATAACCACACACAAACACCACCACCGTAATCCAAACGTCTTTCTCCACCTTTTAAACCATTTCACACGCCGAGAACAAGAAACCACCGCCTCTAGCTTGTTCCACCGCCGCGCGTACACCACAACACTACCATTATTTTCGAAGTTTGATATAGATCCGTGTTTTGGAAGGTGAGAAAACGCGTTTTTACTCGTGGGTTTTACTAAACCGAGTCAAACTCGGATTATATTATATTGGGGTTTATAAACTACAAATTCTTTTTAAAGATTTGATAAAGATTAGTTTGGTATCCGGTTTGGGTCGATTTGGGTTCGGATTTGTGGAAGGATTTGGTTGTTTTATGATATGTCGAGGGTTTGGTTTCTTGGTTCGAGCATAACCGAGACCCTTGAGGTCTCGGGGTCACTTTTGGTTGCTCGTATAACCAAGTCGAGACCCAGATGGGGCTCTCTTTTGGTTGTGACTCGAGCCTTAGGCTCGTTATTGCCTTGGTTCGACTCTTGTGAGTCGCGGCTCTTAGCCGTATTATTATTGTTGTTGCCGAGACTTTGGTGAGTCGAATGGTTATTTTGGAGTGCTCGTTGGAGCCTATTTGGTGACCTTTGATACTTGGTTCGAGCCCTCTTGGCTCGTGATAATTGCCACGACTCGGTCGAGTCATGTGGACTTTGGTGTGGCTTGGTAAACCCACCCGAGTAGGACTTGATAACTTGGTTCTTGGATGATAACTTGGTTTGGAATATTTGTTATTAATTGGTTGTTTCCTTGTTCTTTGGCCGAATACATGTGGGTCGAGACCATGTTTGGGTCTCGACATTGGATATTGAATTTTGGTATTGAGAAGTGTTGACGAATTGTGATATTGGGGACCGATTGTGAGACGGTCACTTAGAATGACGGAGCTAGGTTAGTCGGGTGCCGTAGTCGGACCCTATTGTTGTAGCACGTGGATTGGGATTGTGTTGGACGGAGATACTTTTGTATTTATGACATTTTTTTATTACTTTGGACTTGGACAATGAGCCGAGAGTCATGACTCGGACATGTGACCATTTCGTATGACTCGATAACTATTTACAATTAAAACGTAAATAATAAAACTCGTAATAATAATTATTGATAATATAAACGTTTATATAAATATATAGACGTGAATAACGGATATATAATTATATAGGTGCGTATATTAATAATAATAATAATCACGAGTCAAATTATAAATAATACGACTAGATATGTATTAGGCTACGAAAGTGGCGTAATATTATTGAACGTATTATTATTATAAAAAGGTGTTATAAAACGAGGAATTCTCGACAATTACTAAATATTGAATAAAAATGTCATTTTATATATAATAAATAAACTTATCGAGTTATGCGGAGTCGTTGTCACTCGAGTCCAGGTAAGTTTTTATTTGTGACTTTCGTGTTATCACGGATATATGACGATTAAAATAAACGTTTTCTATAACTAAATAACCACTTAACCGTAGGGTTGAACCGAGTTATTTGGCTATATGAAATGAATATATTAATGGGCATCGTATCCTACGACGCCCATAGGTTGTGGTATATGTAAAGTGTAATAAATTGCGAATGTATATATCGGGAAATCTGGCCAATTTGACGATGTATATGAGGAATTTATTAATCTATGATATATACCATATAGTATTTATGTGCTATGTGCTTTAGGATTGGGTGTAATCTTGGAACGGTATATTACGTAAATAAATATGAGGATTATCAAATCGACGGATTTGATAAACTTCGGCGATTTATTTAAATGATATATTGGGCTAATATTAGATCCATAGTTTATTTTATTATTCTTTGTGTGACCTTTTTGGTTTGTTTTGTGTCGACCCACCACCCTTATGGATACCAAACGTAAATACACCAAACTAATACGAAATGGATTTTCGGAAATAAAACGGATTCTCGTTCGGGTTTGGGAATATTTTGAATTTGAGGAAATGATTTCTGAACGAGTTGATATTGTTAGGTCGTGCCGAGTCCGTAGTTGCTGTTTCGTGAGTTACTATACATCTTATTTCTACCGACTTCTTCTTGCTATTTTCTGGACTTGAGGTGAGTCATAGCCCCACTTTTACTCTTGAACTATGTTTTCAATACTTGGGGTGAGAAACGTGCAAATTATTTTATGTGGACTATTATCGCTTCTATATTCTTTCTAAAACTTGCTATGCGTATGGATTAGGATGTATTGTCAGCTTTAGTCACATTTTATGTGTACTATTCAAGGTTGGCTTAATTGTATTGTCAGCTTTAGTCACACGGTTCGTGTGTACTATTCAAGGTTGGCTTATTTAGATACTGTAGTGTGCACCTATAGGTTATTGATACTTTGGAGGTTATCCGAGTATTTATTGGTATTGCGGGGGTTACCCGAATATCTATGTTGGAACGAAGGGTATCCGTGTGTTAGAATTGGAGCGGAGGGTATCCGCAGGCTTTTAGTGAATCCTTAGTCTAGCTAGCAAGCGTTTTGCGTATATGTCCACTATATTGTTAGATGAATTTAAACCTATGATCTCACCAGCGAAAGCTGACTTTTAGCACGTTTTCTCAGGTAATTAAGTGATGATACGGATGCTTGGAATGGAAGGCTCGGCTAAGGCTCATGGGTTATGGATCTATTTTTCTAAACTCTGATAATTAATTTTGGACCTACTGTTATGTTATTTTGGGCCTGACTCTGAATGATGTTGGGATAAATGTAAACGTTAAAACCCCGTTTTGGTTGCGTTTTTATTATGTTTACTTTATCTCGTTCTATATTGTCTTGTGTCGGATACCAATCCCCGTAGCACCCCGAAAGCTTGTTGAGTCTTCCGCTGTATCAAATTTTGGGGGTGTTACATTACAAGACCAAACACAAAATAACATGTTGATCGATATTAAGTGTTAAAGTGTTGGTTTCAATTTTGAGAGCAAAGTAGTAATACACATAAACGAGGTAAAGAGGTAACATGTACACCCAAAATAGTGGCATATGATACAAATTCCATTTGAACAAGTGAGGATCTCGATCAGTATCTAGTAATGTTACTTTTTGACGTTGGTTTGGATTTTACTTGGACAGAGGTTCCAACATTCTTAGCCGTAGCGCTAAAGGGACGATTTGTGAAAAGAAATGAGAAGGAAAACCTTTTATTATTTTGTTAAAATATGAATATGTAAAACTATATAATGATTGTTTATTAGAGCTTATAATTTAATTTTTAAATGTTATTTGTTTAAACGTAAATGGTTGTAAATGCTTAAAAAAATCATTTATTTTTTGTTTTTTTAAAGGCTTAATTCATTAGTGCCTGATTTTATTTTTTTTTATTTACTTAAATAAATAAAAATCGGTATCCGGGTAGACCCAAAGAATCAGAGCCAAAAATTATACTCGGTTTGGTTCTCGATTCCTACTTTTCACAAAATTCGGCTCTCGGATCCATCGGTTCCAGTTCCGGACCTATGCTCATCCCTAATTACATCATTATTTATGATTTTTTTTTATTTTTTTATTTGTATGTACACGGTATTATATGTACTAGCTATTTTACAAAGTTTTCTTATATTATTGATTAGTCTGGTGTTTACTTCAATATAGAAGTGTGCAGATCGTGTTAATATCTTATAAGGAAAATCTTAACATATGATGATAATGATTGTAAAGCTACATATATCGGTGATATTACATATTGCTTTTAAGCTTATAAGTGAAATTAGGTACATTATGGCTGGAATATTATTGTATAAATCCAAAAGATGGTCGTTTTTGTTGTATTGAAATCAATTATGTCTTTTTATATATCAGTATATTTATATTTATGTCGTGGGATATTTATAAAGATTACTTGTTCTATCTAATGTCCTTGCATAGATAGATGTGGATGTGTGTGTGGTGTTCCTGTGTTATGTTTAATGGATGGAGCCATGGTGGTCTGGTTTTTGCATTTTTGCAAAGATTATTGACTTTTGACCATTAAGATTAGACAAATTATCTCCAGCGTATAGACAAACTTCGCTTTCACTGAATGTTCAAAGTTTGAAAATCATAAATAACCAAGCAAGAATTCGCGTAAAAACAGACGAAAACGTAAAAAATCGGACGAATTTATGTAAAAACAAACTCAAACGTATAAAAACGGACGAATAAGTATAAAAACGTATAAAAACGTAAGAAAAACCAATTTTTTGATTAATTAAAAACAGCCGTTAGTATAAAATGACTAACTTTGCAAACGTTCGTTGACTAAATGGACTAATATTGCCACATGATGACTAACGGTATATAAAGTGTTTCAAGTCAAGATAAAATTTGAAAGTACATTGGTGTATTTAATAATTAAAAAAATAAGTGTTTCAAGACAGTTCATTTTTTACAGTAAGTTGTTATTTTCTGACTTTTACCCAATAATAAATAACAAAACTAACATATAGCGGTTATAGCGGTTCCTCAAAGAAATAATACACTCGTTCCTAAAATAATTGTTTTTCGACAAAAACACTTTTTCGGCAAAAAAACACACAGTTAAAGAAAAACATAGTTATTATTCTTTTCTCTCTTAGAAAAACTTTAAAAAAAGGAACAAAAATGGATTAAATGTATAAAACCGGATAAAAACGGAGAAAAAATGGACAAAAGATATAAAAACGTAAAGAAAATGGATTAAAACGTAAGGCAACGTATAAATTCGGAAAAAAATGGTTAAAAGAAATACACATTAGTATTATTTTACCATTGGACGCCCCCAAACCAAGGGTTCAATTCTAGCTTGCCCCCTTTTTAGTTTATTTACGATAGAGGACTAACGGTGCAAATATCGTTAGTCTTGAAGGCTAACTGTGTAAATATTTTATATCTCACTAAGAGATAATGGAGAAATTATTTGCACCGTTAGTCCTCGTTTTGCCTTAGGGATGTATATTGGTTAACTTTAACTAACGAAGGGATGCATCTGTCGGAAATTTTGGGAAATGTAATGTATAATGCGAAACATGGTAAACCACAAAGATGTTGTTTGGAGTTTATTACTCTAAATGAAAGCCTAATAGTCAACGACATGACTCGGCATTGATTTTTCCCAACACATGCCACCCAGTTTAAATACAATTGGGAAACTGCATCCAGAAAAACACTGGGAAAGCACCCGTTATACACTTATACATTATACGGACGATACTAAATAACACAAATAAGAGTATCGACAACAACTTTTGAAGAGATTTTGTTCCAATCTCTACATATATAAAGCATTTTTGGGCATTTTATTCAATCCCATCTTTTAACAAAAACAACAATCAGCCATGATAGCACATAACGTAAACATACAAAAATCATTCAGCACAAATTATGCAAGTCTTACAACAACTCTCCCAACATAAGCAGGAACAGCAAATACAGAACTTATTTGACTCCCATAAGCAGAACACATCTCACTTGGTCCACCAGTGAAGAAAGTCCTTACGCCTGTTGATCTTCTTTTGTAGCTGAAGAAGACCGTATAAGAGAGCTTCGGCTGTTGGTGGGCAACCAGGAACATAGATGTCGACTGGGACAATCCTATCACAACCCCTAACTACAGAGTATGAGTAGTGATAGTAACCACCTCCGTTTGCACAGCTTCCCATTGAGATCACCCACCTTGGCTCAGGCATCTGATCGTACACCCTGTAACAAGAAAAAAACAAGTTTAGCATGTCATGCGAGTTAAAAAGGCAAATAGCAAACAAGATGCACACAATCAGAACTGATTACTTATGAATAGACTAATATGGGTCATGTTCGATCTAGTATACATCGACGTAAAAGGTTACCAAATAAGAACGGGTCAAACGAACCAAAAGTTGCCCTGTATCTTTTATGCATTAGACCTACTAAATTAATTCATACGCCAGATCGTTACTGTTATCTTTTTGTTTCTGTAGATGTATGTTACTCATCAACTATCCATTGAAAACCTAAAAAGAATGAAAAAAGGCGTTTAGGGGTCAACATAGCCTTACCATTTGCCACATTCACCAGATATCTATAGAAAAATATTTTCATCACAGAAAGGTAAAACTTTTGAAAGTCAAACTGGACAGTAGAGAAATGAATGCGGGCGAGTGTGGTTACAACTTTCAAACAGCCATTGTGACACATTATCAGATAGTAGTATATTAACTTTCAACTAGACCATATCTATTTTCACCTGGATGAGTTGCATCTTACAAATTTCAGAACAGTTCTTAAAATAAAAGTGATAACAATACTAGTATACTAGTAAATAACGCATTCAAGGCCACAAGATATGGGAAACGAACCACAAATGAAGTAACAGAAGCCATTCATAAAATCATTAATACTAAATAATTTAAACAAAATTTGGAAACCTTACTAAGAAAGATACAACCCAAGGATGAAACATATGACATAGAACATTGGATCAGAATTACACATTAAAGACAGCTATCTCATGTCTGATCACAGCCAATCAATATCTTAAAGTGACACATATATAAATGCAGCATTGTTAGCTTCAAGTTCGACAACCTCCCCCCCCCCCCCCCCCCCCCCAACAATCATCCCATCCATAGTGCATGGTGCTCCACACTTAAGAATCACCAAGCATAGTTGTCAAAAGCGAATGCGATTGCAAGGCGCAAAGACCCAAAATCTCGCCTAGGCGAGAGGCGCATAAAAAGCGCGGGCACGAAAAAAAAAAAAAGCGCAAGGTTGCAATAAACTTTGATTTTGATTCATTTTGTGTTTCTGGTTAGATTCTAGGGTTGCAATAAGATTCACTGCATTCTAACACTATCCCACTAACTTAATTGGATTAAAACACTCTAAATCAAAAAATCCGAAATCGTACCATGAACCCTAATTTCCAAAATCAAACCAAAAGTGTTTCTGGGTATGATTTGATCCTTGTATCATGTTTATAACATGATTCAGACCAAAACCCACTAACTTAATTGGATTAAAACACACTAAATCAAAAAATCCTAAATCGTACCATGAACCCTAATTTCCAAAATCAAACCAAACGTGTTTCTGGGTATGATTGGATCCTTGTATCATGTTTATAACATGATTCCGACCAAAACTAACCCATTTAATCACACTCCTAGGCCCAAATCGTCGCTTTAAATGTCTGTGAGCCTGAGCCTAGGGTTTTGGGCGCTGTGGGTCCGCCTCGCCGTCGCCTGTCGCCTAGACGCACAAGGCGCTCACCTTTGACAACACTGTCACCAAGTCTCTAACATCAATGAAAAACGAAGCAGCAACTCCTATATACTTAGGTTCTAGATACATTGTATTTTGCTACATATGCTTAAACAAGAAGCTCCAAAATATTGCCACTCACGCTTAAGGTATAATAAAGCATTAAAATTTCACATTAACAATTCAACATCGTTCTATGTCTCTTAAACCCTCTCTTTAAAATTAACAGCAGAAACGAAAGCAAGAAGAAGGTAGCAACTTTGCTATTACTATCTAATGACCCAAATTCCACAAATGTGAAACACCTATCATATGTCATGTTGCCTAAAGTTCTGTAAGCTTTTTTAATCACAAAGAAAAGCACTAATATGGTCTTCCAAATAAATCGAAAATCAAGCATATAATAAGCACAAAAAAACCAGCAATTCAAAAGTTTCTATTGAGCTACCAATAGCCTTTGGTCCTATCAAGTCAAGCCTCTTCAATAAAGTGATCACGAAACCCAAGATAATATTCCATAGTCATGAAACCCTTACAGATCCTGATTGAAAAATATACAATACTGATGCTTTAGTAAGAGAGAGAGGGGGGGGGGGGGGGGGGGGGGGGGGGGGGGGGTTGTTGCTTAAAAGCCAAATAAGCACTTTTGGGTTTTCAAAGAAAATAAACGATTAACTATTCTCTGCTTACAGCATTAGCAAATTCAAACACTATCAGCTGCAGCTGCATCGATTTTTTCACAGCTGATTATATGCTTGTAATAATTGTCAACCATAGACCTAAGCATTTTTTTAGAAGCCAAGTATCTACATCCAACATAACTATTAAACTAGCTACCAACGGCCTTTGACCAAATAAGTTCCTATCAAACCTCTTGAACAAAAAAGAGGTGGTGATTCCTTGTACCTTAGATATATGGACACCAGCATACAGAATACAATCCACACTAATGAAACCTTTATAATCTTAAACTAAGGGTGCCTAGGATTGGTTATTTTTCCTCCTCAAATGAAGGTAATATAGAATATAGTGTTTGGATTTTCTTATTTTGTAATAAAAAACAATAAAAGTCAGAAAATTTAACAACTTAGTAGAAAATTTTAATCAAAATCCATCTATAAAAATATCAAATGTAAAAGTAAACAAATACATATTTCATCTCAATCAACACTTCAAAATAAGCTGAAGCAGTTTGGGTGACACAAAAACATCTATTTGTTTAAAAGTAGGCAGATAAGCAGAATAATGGGGAACCCGAAAACCATTCATTAATGGATTTGAATGAGAACTTTTAAACTGCTTATGCGTACTTATCTATAAGCAGAAGTAGAAGCACAAACTAAAAGCAATCCCTAACACCTTAAGATATATACAATCAGATAAGCTCAGCTGTTTGTTTTATAAACAGATGTAGTAACTATGTAGTAACTATTTGTAATTATAGTGTAAATGATGCCAACTCTAAACGCTTCTTTCAAATGATCGTGTTTAGACAAAATCAAAAAGCTAAACACTAGTTGCCAAATAAAAATTATATTCTAAACACACAAAAAGTTGTCCCCAAACAGAGCCCTAATATCACAAATTAATATCTCAACTAACATAATATAAGAGAGTTAAAAGCTTGTCAGTTGTCACTAAACCTTTTCTGAAAGGATTTGATCAAAATTTTTAAAAGAACTAAGCAGAATTACATCACATAAGATCTATGCTATGGCAAAACTAGCAGTAGCAGTTAGCTATTGGTTTTATAAGAGCGCTTGGTAACATTAAAGTGTAAAATGATATAAAGCACTTATTTTTTAACTTTTCAAATGATCGCCACTAAACATAGCTCTAATATCAACAATTAATTGTTAACAACTAAAACATATCAATAAAAAAGTAGATATCAATAATGTTTGACCAAATAAGTTCACCCTCTCAACAAGCTACCAATTTGTCAGTCATTATAAGCTCACACTCTCAAATAGCAGTTAGTTTTAAAAGCGGGCGTTAACATAGCTATATCCATAAAAGCTAGACGCTAGGCAAAAACCATAGATCGAGACCGGACCGAATGTGGTCGGTCCGGTCCAAATAGGCTAAATGTACGGTTTTTAAGCCGGACCAGTCCAGACCAAGATTGAAATGATGAAAAACCCCGAACCGAGACCGGACCGTTGGTCCTTCGGTCGGTCCGGTCTATATTGCTCACCCTTAGTCACAGGTACCCGCTAAACCATTAAACAAACAAACAAAACAATAAGCGCGAGTAAAATAGAAACTATACTGTGACAACCGGCAGTTTAGGGAGCTATTTTAAAAACCCGCATTTCAATTTAAGTTCGTTTATAATTTTTATTTGAAATTCTCATTTCACAATGAACTTGTAAGACCTATTTTATGGATATTTTATTTAATGACGTTATGGAATTCGTGAATTATGTTCATAATTCATTTTGATTATATGATCGGTGATGTATATTTGAATTCTCACTTGGTACTACGTCGACTTTGGCACTAGGATTTCCTAACAGCAATTTTATGATTCGTCTTAACGAGTCCGATATATATTTTATTTATTTACGAGAGGTTCTCGAGTAATGTTGAAATTTTAAAATGAGTTCGGGTTCGGGCCACGTGTTTTTACAATTACCCGCGTTACCCGCTCAATCGTAATAATATTATTATTACTACTATTATTATTATTCTTATTATTATTACTATAACTTTAAAAAAAAAAAAAAAAAAAAAAATATATATATATATATATATATATATATATATATATATATATATATATATATGAAAAGTTAATAAAGGGTGTTTGGTCCGGTTCATCACCCACACACACCAACACACTCATTATTTTTCCATCTCACCTCTCATCTCTTTTCTCCCTCACTATCCCTAACCCTAGCCGCCCTTTAAATTCCGGCCACCACCTTAACCACCGCCGCTCACCACTCTACACCACCACCATAAATCGAACCTCCATCATCTAATCCTTTAGATCTATCACACCACGCGCCTCCTACCACCATTTTTATCACACGAATCACCATTTTCTTCACCACCAAATCGTGTATTTTGAAGGGTTATCACGGTTTTGAGCTCTAGATCGAAGGTGAGACGAGTTTTCACTCGTATTGTTGATAAAAATCGTGACCTAAGGTCACGACTTGATGATATTCGAATGGGTTTTCATTTAAAAACGTGTAACACTTATGGATCTTGGATGAAAACATGTTTTTCTATGAAGTTTGGTATCCGGGTTGGTTTATTCTTGTTGGGTCGAGGTGTACCCGAGGGTGAAACCCTCGGATTGTGCTTGTTTGGCCGAACAGTTGATCTTTGATAATTCTTGGTGTTCGATTGAGGGTGTTTGGATCCTCATTTTTGTTGTTTGACCGGCTCTTGATGGTCATGGTTGACCATTGTTGTCGCTTGAATTCTTGGCCGACGACCCTAGTAGGTCGTATGGTTAGTTTGGCTCATTTAGAGCTAGCCGAGACCATGGAGGTCTCGGGTGGGACCCACACTAGTTGTGGTGAAGTGTTGACTCGGGTTCGGCTTGGTAAACCGACCCGAACACTAACTTGGTTGATGTTATTTTCTTGTAATAATTGTGAACTATTTGTTATTCCTTATGATTATTTTTGGTATATATAGTTTTGGTTGATATCTCGGCCGAATATATATGGGTCGATTTGGATATGGTTTTTGGTATTGAGAAGTTGTTGTCGATTGGTAAGTGATTGGGGACCGATTATGAGACGGTCGTTAGATGACGGAGATAGGTTAGTCGGGTACCGTAGTCGGACCTTATTGTTGTAGCCCGTGGTTTGAGATTGTGATTGGACGGAGATTTGTTATTGATAACTTTTGCTTATTATTGGACTTGGACAATGAGCCGAGGGTCATGACTCGGACATATGACCATTTCGTATAACTCAATAACTATTAAAACTAAAACGAGAATAATAAAACTCGTAATAATAATTATTGATAATATGAACGTTTATACGAAAGTATATACGTGAATAACGTATATATAGCTATATAAACGCGTATATTAATAATAATAATAATCACGAGTCGTATTATAAATAATACGATTAGATATATATTAGGCTACGAAAGTGGCGTAATATTATTAAACGTATTATTATTATAAAAATTGTGTTATAAACGGGAAACTCCCGACAATTATGAAATGTTTAATAAAAAGTCATTTCGGATATATAACGAATAAACTTATTGAGTTAGGTGAAATTGTTGTCACTCGGGTCCAGGTAAGTTATTATTTGCGACATTCGTGTTGTCTCGGATATATGACGACTAATATAGACGTTTTCTATAAGTAAATAACCACTTAACCGTAAAGTTGAGCCGGGTTATTTGATTATATGAAACGAACATATTAGTGGGCATCGTATCCTACGACGCCCATAGGTTGTAGTATATGTAAAGTGTAATAGATTGCGAATGTATATATCGGGAAATCTGGCCAATTTGACGATATATATGAGGAATTTATTAAACTATGATATATACTATATAGTAATTATGTGCTATGTGCTTTAGATTGGGTGTAATCTTGGAACGGTATATTACGTAAATAAATATGAGGATTATCAAATCGACGGATTTGGTAAACTTTGGCGATTTATTTAAATGATATATTGGGCTAATATTAGATCTATAGTTTATTATATCTTCTATGTGTGATCTTGTTGGTTTGTTTTGAGTCGACCCACCACCCGTATGGATACCAAACGCAAATACACCAAACTAATACGAAATGGATTTTCGGAAATAAAACGGATTCTCGTCCGGGTTTGGGAATAGTATATATTTTTGGGAATGATTTCTGAAAGAGTTAATATTGTTAGGTCATGCCAAGTCCGTAGTTGCTGTTTCGTGAGTTATCATACATCTTATTTCTACCTACCTCGTCTTGCTATTTTCTGGACTTGAGGTGAGTCATAGCCCCACTTTTTACTCTTGAACTATGTTTTCAACGATTGGGGTGAGAAACGTGCAAATCATTTTACGTGGACTATTATCGCTTTTGTATTATTTCTAAACTTGCTATGCATATGGACTAGGATGTATAGTCAGCTTTAGTCACCTCTTATGTGTACTATTCAAGGTTGGCTTATTTATTATTGTCAGCTTTAGTCACCTCTTGTGTGTACTATTCAAGGTTGGCTTATTTATTATTGTCAGCTTTAGTCACGCGGTTCGTGTGTACTATTCAAGGTTGGCTTATTTAGATACTGTAGTGTGCACCTATAGGTTATTAATACTTCGGAGGTTATCCGAGTATTTATTGGTATTGCGGGGGTTACCCGAATATCTAGGTTGTTACGGAAGGGTATCCGTGTGTTTTGGTTATTGCGGAAGGGTATCCGTGTGTTAAGTTGAGAGCGGAGGGTATCCGCAGGCTTTTAGCGAATCCTTAGTCTAGCTAGCAAGCGTTTTGCGTATATGGCCACTATATTATTAGTTGAATTTAAACCTATGATCTCACCAGCGAAAGCTGACTTTTAGCACGTTTTCTCAGGTAATTAAGTGTTGAGGTGCATGCTTGGATTGGAAGGCTCGGCTGAGGCACACGGTTATGGATCTATATTTTCTAAACTCTGATAATTAAATTTGGACCTATTGTCATTTTATTTTGGGCCTGACTCTGAATGATGTTGGGATAAATGTAAACTTTAAAACCCCGTTTTGGTTGTGTTTTTATTATGTTTACTTTATCTCGTTCTATATTGTCTTGTGTTGGATACCAATCCCCGTAGCACCCCGAAAGCTTGTTGAGTCTTCCGCTGTATCAAATTTTGGGGGTGTTACAGATTGGTATCAGAGCCAGGTTATAGAGAACTAGGTAAATAAACGCCTAAACTATAACCGTATTTTTATAGAAAATGATCCTTGACTATCGCCCGCCAGCCCGCCAAGCCGAAGCATCTTCTATTATTTGAGGTATTATGAGATATTTGAGATGATTGCTAGATTTGGGATTTATTGAGATGATTTGAGGTTATGGATTCTAGTAATAAGATGGCGTTCTCGAGGATTTATATGGTCTATATGTTTTATAAACATTTTTAGGAATGCGGTGTTTGAAATTCTTTTATTAAGATTATATGGTATTACTTGATGTGTATATTTGGTACGATTTTATGAGTTGTGATTTGAGTTGTTTTGAAACACTTACACCTACCCTACGCCGTTGTCACAGACTATGGCCTCCCATATGCCTGATGTCGTCGAGGACATCCTTACTGCACCAGTTTTACCTGCACAGTTCACTATGGCATCTGATGACCCTTACCAGAAGGCCATGACTTCAGCTATTGTGTCACAGGCAGCTTCTACTTCAGCACTACCTGCTGCATCTACGCAGGGACCCTCATCTTCTCTAGGGCTCCCTGGTACATCGAGGCAGCTTACTCTTCATCAGGCTTTGGCTCGTGTGGCACCACGCTTTGCCCACCAAGCTACGGCACGCATGTCGGTACACCCTACTCCATCACCTTTACAGATTGATGCTCATTCTCTTCTGTCTGAGGCACCACCCACATCATTGCGTCGTCGTCCTAGATCACCTACTACATCTTCACATGGTTCACCTAGTAGGAGACGACGAGTGATGAGGTACTCTTCCGAGGAGGAGGAGGAGTACGAGGGTGAGGATGAGGCTGATGACCCTGAGCGGGAGGATGACCCTCAGGAGGCTGAGCATGGTGATGATGATGACCCTGAGGAGGAGGATGACCCTCAGGAGGATGAGATGCCTGATGATGATGATGATGAGTTAGCACCACCAGCTCAGGCTGAGGAGCCTGATTCACCTGTACACCCGATTGAGCCCGATTCACCTGATCATCCGTTCTTGTTTGAGTTGCCACCTGGTAGTCCCGTTGAGTCGGATGCATCTTCTGAGGTTTCTGCTGAGCATGCAGAGTTGGGTGAGGTTGGCAGGTTGTGGGCTCGGATTACTGAGCTTAGTGACAGAGTTGCACGTATATCTGATCGACTTGAGAGAGTTATTGGAGAGTTTTTAGCAGATTTGAGAGTTGATTTGACTGTTGCTGTGGGCAGGGCTACTGAGCTGAGGAGAGTTATGATGGATGTCCACGAGCATATCGATAGTTTGCAGCGAGGATCCGTTACTGCTCGTGAGGCCGACCGCAAGCTTTGGCAAAGGAATGCCGAGCTAGAGAAGGAGGTGGCTGACCTCAAGGGAGACCGAGACACCCATAGCGTGGAGTTAGGATCGTTATGGAGGGATCTTGATGGCTTGAGGCAGGAGTTGAGGATTCTCCGTCAGCCACGTGGCTAGTTGTTTGAGTTATATTATCTTGTTGCTTTCTTAGCCGAGGAGTGTTCGGTTAGAAAAGCTAGTTATCATATTTGATGTATTTTGTTCGGTATTCGTCTCTTTTGGAACGATTAGTATGTTTTGTGTTATCCGTTAGTTGGAACGATATAGATCGCTATTGTATGGTTGATGGTTATTAGTATATGGTATTATGTGATTTTGGGTGTTATGGAAATTGAGTCCTTATTCGCTTATTGTTACGTGGCGTGTTGTTGCTATTCTTTCTATGACTTGATTTCGTTGAGATGTTTTGTTGAGCCTGTCGATAAGTTCTATTGGGGACTCAGGAACTTGTGTGATGTTACAGATCAATGGCACCCCGTCGAAACCCTGTTAGGTCTACCAGGACTGGTCCTGCTGTGACTACCCCTGCTCGTCGAGGTCGTCGACCTACTCGAAATGTTGAAACCCCTACTCCTGACAACCTGGACACCACTAACCGTAACAACAGGAATCAAAATGTTGATGTTCAGGGAGACAATGGTCATGTTCCACTTAATGCACCTACTGTGGATCAAGCAATGATCAACCAACTCGTGGAGCAAAGAGTTGCTGAACTACTCGCTGAGTCAAATCATTCCAACAATTCTGCTGGAACTTTTCCACCTGTTCGTGCTAATGGATGTCAATACAAGGAATTCAAGATTTGTGGACCCATTGAGTTTGGTGGAAATGAAGGAGTGGTTTACTTAGTCAGATGGATTGAGAAGACTGAGTCAGTGTTTAATGTCAGTGGTTGTGCGGAGAATGCGAAGGTAAAGTTTGCTTCTTTTACTTTCAAGGATGAAGCTTTGACTTGGTGGAACAACTATCGAAATGCAGTTGGGAGTGATGTAGCTTATGCTATGACTTGGGAGCAATTTAAGTCCTTGCTGATTCAGACTTATTGCCCGAGGAATGAGGTTAAGAAGCTAGAGATTGAGTTTTGGAACCACAAGGTGAAAGGTAATGATATGGCGACTTACAATCGTCGTTACCAGGAGTTAGCCTTGTTGTGCCCTGATATGGTGAAAACCGAGACTCAAAAGATTGAGAGGTATACTGATGGATTGCCTGTAGCTACGAGGAATGATGTAATTTCTGCTAGGCCTGCAAACATCCATGAGGCAATTACAATTGCTCAACAACTTATGGATTCGTTGGAATTAGAAGAAGCTGATAAGGAGAAGAATGGAAAGAGAAAGAGAGACCGTCACTCTAAGAGTAATGATCACCGAAGCAAGAGACAAGCTAAGGCTTATGCTATTGGGAATGGAGATAAGAAGAATCAGAACGGTGATGCACCCAAGTGTGATCGTTGCCATCAGCATCACACTGGATGGTGTAGTGTGAAATGCCAGAATTGCTCAAAGAAAGGACATACAGCTAGGGACTGTAGAGCTCGACCTCTTGCAATGGTTCAAGCTGCTCCTGAGATGAGAAACAAGGCAGATGTTACCTGTTATGGGTGTGGAAAGAAGGGACACTATAGGAATGAGTGTAGAGAATCGCGGAACCGTGGAAATCAAGGCTCGGGTGGTAATGGGTACAATTATGGAAACCGTGGAGCTGGAGGAAGTCGTGGACGACAAGATAATGGGGACCAACGTGTGGAAGCTGGAGCTGCTCAAGGAAGAGTGTATGCACTCGGGAACGAGAGAGGAGAAGATCCGAACGTCGTTACTGGTACGTTCCTTCTCAATAATCGCTATGCTTCCATACTATTTGATACTAGTGCCGATAGGAGTTTTGTGTCCACTACATTTGCACCCTTACTAGAGAAACCCCCGATGGCCTTAGGAATTGGATATGATATTGAGTTAGCAAATGGAAACATAGAAAGGATTAATACCATCATTCGCGGTTGTACATTAAATTTCTTGAACCACCCTTTCAACATAGATCTTCTACCCGTCACGTTAGGAAGCTTTGATGTAATCATTGGTATGGATTGGTTGTCGAAGTATCATGCTCACATACTTTGCGACGAGAAGATCGTGCGTGTACCATACGGAAAGGAGGTCCTAAATATATTGGGAGACCGAAAGGATTCTAGGAGCCCATCCCGATTGGCAGTGATTTCTTGCACTAAGTTACCGAAGCTAATGGAGAAGGGATGTTACCTTTTCTTAGCTCAAATTTCCGAGAAGGGAGAGACGAAGAAAAGGGAAAGGTGCATTGGAGATGTGCCTATAGTTCGTGATTTTCCTGATGTGTTTCCCGATGATTTGCCGGGAATCCCGCCGACTAGACAAGTGGAGTTTCAGATTGAGTTGATACCCGGTGCTGCACCTGTAGCACGAGCACCTCATCGTCTTGCACCTACCGAACTGGAAGAGTTGTCGAAACAATTGGCGGAGTTAGCCGAAAAGGGATTCATAAGACCAAGTTCTTCACCTTGGGGAGCCCCAGTCCTATTTGTGAAGAAGAAGGATGGATCGTTTTGTATGTGTATTGATTATAGGGAGTTGAATAAGTTAACGGTGAAGAATCGATACCCGTTACCTAGGATCGATGACTTGTTCGATCAACTTCAAGGATCGAGTGTGTATTCGAAGATCGATTTGAGATCGGGATATCATCAACTTCGAGTTCGCGAGGAGGATATTCCGAAAACGGCTTTCAGAACCCGTTACGGGCATTACGAGTTTCAGGTGATGCCGTTTGGGTTGACTAACGCACCAGCAATATTCATGGATCTCATGAATCGTGTGTGTAAGCCATACTTGGATAAGTTTGTGATTGTATTCATCGATGACATTCTGATTTATTCAAAGAGTGAGAAAGAGCATGAGGAGCATTTAAGACTCATTTTGGAATTGCTCAGGAAGGAGAAACTCTATGCCAAGTTTTCGAAATGCGAATTTTGGATTCCGACTGTACAATTTTTGGGTCATGTGATTGATAGACAAGGAGTTCACGTGGATCCTGCAAAAATTGAGGTGATAAAAGATTGGGCTGCACCTACAACCCCAACCGAAGTTCGTCAATTTTTGGGTTTAGCTGGTTATTACCGAAGATTCATTGAGGGATTTTCGAAGATAGCTAAACCATTGACCAAATTGACTCAAAAGAGTGTTACGTATGAATGGGGAGATAAAGAAGAGGAAGCGTTTCAATTGCTTAAGAAAATGTTGTGTAGTGCTCCTATTTTAGCGTTACCAGAAGGTAACGAGGATTTCGTCGTCTATTGTGACGCCTCACATAAAGGTTTAGGAGTCGTGTTAATGCAACGAGAGAAGGTGATAGCTTATGCTTCCCGACAGCTCAAAAAGCATGAGAAAAACTACACTACCCATGATTTGGAGCTCGGTGCTGTAGTTTTTGCTTTAAGAATATGGAGACATTACTTGTACGGAACCAAGTGTGTTGTGTTTACCGACCACAAAAGTCTACAACACATCTTGAATCAAAAAGAGCTCAACATGAGACAACGACGTTGGATCGAGTTGCTAAGCGATTATGATTGTGAAATTCGCTACCACCCTGGTAAAGCAAACGTTGTTGCCGATGCTCTTAGTCGAAAAGAAAGAGTACCACCATTACGAGTTAGGTCATTGGGAATGACTATCGTATCGCCATTACCATCTCAGATACTCGAAGCTCAAACGGAAGCGTTGAAAGCAGAAAATAGATCTGCCAAGAATATATTTGGGATGGCTGATAATGGGAAAGGATTTGTTAAGCGTTCTGATGGATTATTATGTTTTGAAGATCGGATTTGGGTACCTTTATATGGAGAAATTCGAGAATTGATTATGCATGAGTCGCATAAGTCAAAGTACTCCATCCATCCTGGTTCCGATAAAATGTACCAAGATCTTAAGAAGTTCTATTGGTGGCCAAATATGAAGGCAAGTATAGCATCGTATGTTAGTAAGTGCTTGACATGCGCCAAGGTTAAGGCTGAACACCAGAGACCGTCAGGACTACTAACGCAACCAGAACTTCCAGTCTGGAAATGGGAGCGGATTACTATGGACTTCATTACCAAATTACCGAGGACATCTAGCGGTTGTGATGCTATCTGGGTAATTGTGGATCGTCTGACAAAGTCTGCTCATTTCTTAGCTATTAGTGAAGATGATAGTGTGGATAAGCTTGCAAGGTTATATGTAAAGGAAATTATTTCGCGTCATGGAGTCCCGATATCTATTATTTCGGATCGTGATAGTCGTTTTACGTCAGCTTTGTGGCGATCACTTCAAACGGCTTTGGGGACGAGGCTTGATATGAGTACTGCATATCACCCCCAAACCGATGGTCAAAGTGAGAGGACCATTCAGACGTTAGAGGATATGCTTCGTGCATGCATCATAGACTTCGGTAAAGGCTGGGAGAAGTATTTACCCCTTGCGGAATTCTCTTATAATAACAGCTACCACACGAGTCTTAAGGCTGCACCATTCGAAGCTTTGTATGGCAGAAAGTGTCGTTCGCCTATTGGTTGGGCAGAAGTTGGAGATAGTCAACTTACAGGCCCTGAGCTTATTTTGGAAACTACCTAGAAAGTAACTCAGATTCGTGATCGGTTGCAAGCGGACAGAGATAGGCAGAAGAGCTATGCCGATCAGAGACGTAAACCTTTAGAGTTCCAGGTTGGAGACAAAGTAATGCTGAAAATCTAGCCTTGGAAAGGTGTAATACGTTTCGGGAAACGTGGTAAACTCAACCTACGCTACATTGGACCATTCTTGATCTTAGAAAGAATTGGGCCCGTGGCTTATAGGTTGGAATTACCGTCTGAACTGAGCAAAGTTCACGACGTGTTTCACGTGAGTAATTTGAAGAAATGTCTTTCTGATGAAATGCCCGTCATTCCAATGAGGGACATTCGTGTTGATGAGAAACTGAATTTCGTGGAGGAACCGATTGAGATCTTAGATCGTGAAGTTAAACGACTCAAGAGGAGTCGCATTCCGCTCGTCAAGGTTCGTTGGAATTCCCGACATGGACCAGAATATACGTGGGAACGTGAGGACGAGTTCAGGAAGAGATATCCGAAGCTTTTCACTTCGTAGATGAAAATTTTTCCGAGTGAAACCCGGGACGGGTTTCCTTCTGAGACGGGGAGGATGTGACAACCGGCAGTTTAGGGAGCTATTTTAAAAACCCGCATTTCAATTTAAGTTCGTTTATAATTTTTATTTGAAATTCTCATTTCACAACGAACTTGTAAGACCTATTTTATGGATATTTTATTTAATGACGTTATGGAATTCGTGAATTATGTTCATAATTCATTTTGATTATATGATCGGTGATGTATATTTGAATTCTCACTTGGTACTACGTCGACTTTGGCACTAGGATTTCCTAACAGCAATTTTATGATTCGTCTTAACGAGTCCGATGTATATTTTATTTATTTACGAGAGGTTCTCGAGTAATGTTGAAATTTTAAAATGAGTTCGGGTTCGGGCCACGTGTTTTTACAATTACCCGCATTACCCGCTCAATCGTAATAATATTATTATTACTACTATTATTATTATTCTTATTATTATTACTATAACATTAAAAAAAAATATATATATATATGAAAAGTTAATAAAGGGTGTTTGGTCCGGTTCATCACCCACACACACCAACACACTCATTATTTTTCCATCTCACCTCTCATCTCTTTTCTCCCTCACTATCCCTAACCCTAGCCGCCCTTTAAATTCCGGCCACCACCTTAACCACCGCCGCTCACCACTCTACACCACCACCATAAATCGAACCTCCATCATCTAATCCTTTAGATCTATCACACCACGCGCCTCCTACCACCATTTTTATCACACGAATCACCATTTTCTTCACCACCAAATCGTGTATTTTGAAGGGTTATCACGGTTTTGAGCTCTAGATCGAAGGTGAGACGAGTTTTCACTCGTATTGTTGATAAAAATCGTGACCTAAGGTCACAACTTGATGATATTCGAATGGGTTTTCATTTAAAAACGTGTAACACTTATGGATCTTGGATGAAAACATGTTTTTCTATGAAGTTTGGTATCCGGGTTGGTTTATTCTTGTTGGGTCGAGGTGTACCCGAGGGTGAAACCCTCGGATTGTGCTTGTTTGGCCGAACAGTTGATCTTTGATAATTCTTGGTGTTCGATTGAGGGTGTTTGGATCCTCATTTTTGTTGTTTGACCGGCTCTTGATGGTCATGGTTGACCATTGTTGTCGCTTGAATTCTTGGCCGACGACCCTAGTAGGTCGTGTGGTTAGTTTGGCTCATTTAGAGCTAGCCGAGACCATGGAGGTCTCGGGTGGGACCCACACTAGTTGTGGTGAAGTGTTGACTCGGGTTCGGCTTGGTAAACCGACCCGAACACTAACTTGGTTGATGTTATTTTCTTGTAATAATTGTGAACTATTTGTTATTCCTTATGATTATTTTTGGTATATATAGTTTTGGTTGATATCTCGGCCGAATATATATGGGTCGATTTGGATATGGTTTTTGGTATTGAGAAGTTGTTATCGATTGGTAAGTGATTGGGGACCGATTATGAGACAGTCGTTAGATGACGGAGATAGGTTAGTCGGGTACCGTAGTCGGACCTTATTGTTGTAGCCCGTGGTTTGAGATTGTGATTGGACGGAGATTTGTTATTGATAACTTTTGCTTATTATTGGACTTGGACAATGAGCCGAGGGTCATGACTCGGACATATGACCATTTCGTATAACTCAATAACTATTAAAACTAAAACGAGAATAATAAAACTCGTAATAATAATTATTGATAATATGAACGTTTATACGAAAGTATATACGTGAATAACGTATATATAGCTATATAAACGCGTATATTAATAATAATAATAATCACGAGTCGTATTATAAATAATACGATTAGATATATATTAGGCTACGAAAGTGGCGTAATATTATTAAACGTATTATTATTATAAAAATTGTGTTATAAACGGGAAACTCCCGACAATTATGAAATGTTTAATAAAAAGTCATTTCGGATATATAACGAATAAACTTATTGAGTTAGGCGAAATTGTTGTCACTCGGGTCCAGGTAAGTTATTATTTGCGACATTCGTGTTGTCTCGGATATATGACGACTAATATAGACGTTTTCTATAAGTAAATAACCACTTAACCGTAAGGTTGAGCCGGGATATTTGATTATATGAAACGAACATATTAGTGGGCATCGTATCCTACGACGCCCATAGGTTGTAGTATATGTAAAGTGTAATAGATTGCGAATGTATATATCGGGAAATCTGGCCAATTTGACGATATATATGAGGAATTTATTAAACTATGATATATACTATATAGTAATTATGTGCTATGTGCTTTAGATTGGGTGTAATCTTGGAACGGTATATTACGTAAATAAATATGAGGATTATCAAATCGACGGATTTGGTAAACTTTGGCGATTTATTTAAATGATATATTGGGCTAATATTAGATCTATAGTTTATTATATCTTCTATGTGTGATCTTGTTGGTTTGTTTTGAGCCGACCCACCACCCGTATGGATACCAAACGCAAATACACCAAACTAATACGAAATGGATTTTCGGAAATAAAACGGATTCTCGTCCGGGTTTGGGAATAGTATATATTTTTGGGAATGATTTCTGAAAGAGTTAATATTGTTAGGTCGTGCCAAGTCCGTAGTTGCTGTTTCATGAGTTATCATACATCTTATTTCTACCTACCTCGTCTTGCTATTTTCTGGACTTGAGGTGAGTCATAGCCCCACTTTTTACTCTTGAACTATGTTTTCAACGATTGGGGTGAGAAACGTGCAAATCATTTTACGTGGACTATTATCGCTTTTGTATTATTTCTAAACTTGCTATGCATATGGACTAGGATGTATAGTCAGCTTTAGTCACCTCTTATGTGTACTATTCAAGGTTGGCTTATTTATTATTGTCAGCTTTAGTCACCTCTTGTGTGTACTATTCAAGGTTGGCTTATTTATTATTGTCAGCTTTAGTCACGCGGTTCGTGTGTACTATTCAAAGTTGGCTTATTTAGATACTGTAGTGTGCACCTATAGGTTATTAATACTTCGGAGGTTATCCGAGTATTTATTGGTATTGCGGGGGTTACCCGAATATCTAGGTTGTTACGGAAGGGTATCCGTGTGTTTTGGTTATTGCGGAAGGGTATCCGTGTGTTAAGTTGAGAGCGGAGGGTATCCGCAGGCTTTTAGCGAATCCTTAGTCTAGCTAGCAAGCGTTTTGCGTATATGTCCACTATATTATTAGTTGAATTTAAACCTATGATCTCACCAGCGAAAGCTGACTTTTAGCACGTTTTCTCAGGTAATTAAGTGTTGAGGTGCATGCTTGGATTGGAAGGCTCGGCTGAGGCACACGGTTATGGATCTATATTTTCTAAACTCTGATAATTAAATTTGGACCTATTGTCATTTTATTTTGGGCCTGACTCTGAATGATGTTGGGATAAATGTAAACTTTAAAACCCCGTTTTGGTTGTGTTTTTATTATGTTTACTTTATCTCGTTCTATATTGTCTTGTGTTGGATACCAATCCCCGTAGCACCCCGAAAGCTTGTTGAGTCTTCCGCTGTATCAAATTTTGGGGGTGTTACATATACTTTGTATAAGCGCAGGGGCCATCTCTAACTAACTATTCGCAAACACTATTATAAAATAAATAAATAAATAAACAGCTACCGCTAACTAATACCGCTAAACCATTAAACAAACGAAACGAAACGAAACATACTTTCTCAGCGCGGGGGCCATCTTATTAGTAAGAGTCCCAGCCACAATCATACAATCACTCTGCCTGGGACTCGGCCTAAAAATAATCCCAAATCGATCCAAATCATATCTCGCAGCACCCGTATGCATCATTTCCACAGCGCAACATGCTAAGCCAAACGTCATGGGCCAGATGGACCCCCTCCTGGCCCAGTTCATCAGGTCGTCTACTTTCGAGATCACGAATTCAGCTGTTTTTGATAAACCAGGTGATGATCCAGTTGTTGAGGGTGGGGGTGGGGGTGAGGAGGGGGAGGGGGTGTGGATTGAGGCGGCGGCGCATGAGTGGGACGCGAGGAGTGAGAGGCGGTGGGATTGGTTACGAGGAGATGTGATGCCATTTTGGATCGTGAGGGTTTCTGTTTTTGTGTGTGTTTTTAGTGTGTGTTTTGTGTTTTTGGGGTGGACCCGGTTTGAGGCGGTTCGGGTTGTGTTATTGGGGATTAATAAATGTTCGTGTTTGGATGTGTATGGTGAGGTGTGTTGGGAGTTGGGAAGGTATACGTTTTTGGTATCCTGTCCGATTGTCCCTGCTATATATGAGTCGGTTTAATAAGTGAAAAATAATAAAGGAATATATGCGATGGGGAAATCATACCTACATTACTATGTAAGTAATTTCTTACATTTTATATGAAAAAAAAAGGTAGGAATAGGTTATAATTGGTTGTGTTATGTTTTGCAATTGAATTGATTCATTTAGGATATAATTGGTTGTGTTATGTTTTGATTTGCAGGGTAGCGGAGGGTTATTTCTGATGGTTGCTGCGAGAGAAAGATTGTTTTTGTAGGGTGTTATACTAAAACTTAGAAAAACGAAAAATTAGAACTAAGAAAACAATTACGAAACTCCTCATGACCTTTGATTTCTTTTTAAACATCGACTTTCACGACATTGCTAATGATAGCATTCAGATGTTTCTCTTAGTTTTAGAGTTGTTTGCAGATTGATTGGTGTGGTTAGATAAGTTTTTGATGGTAGATGGTCGATGGTGAAGACTCTAATAAGGTAGTGTTACCAATCTTAGTCATTCATTTTTTTATCAAAATAAAAAAAAATAAACTTTCATCTTTTTTTTTTAAATTAAATATCTCGCAAACCGTTAATCGTTACGCGAAAAAAACCATACCATCGTGACGAAAATTAAATTATCATTCTATAGATATGCATTGTTATATATTTTTGACGAACTTTTTTTTCAACAAACTTTTTCTTTTTTCAAAATTTCCACTCAGAAAAATCACATGTGATTTTTACGAATCACGTGTGATTATTCTGGGCGGAAATTTTTTTAAAAAAAAGTTTGTCAAAAAAAAAGTTCGTTGAAAGTATATAAAATTGCATATCTATAGATGTATAATTTAATTCTCGTCGCGATGGTGTATTTTTTGTAGCTTGAAGATTTACCGTTTACAAGATATGTTGTTTTAAAAAAATGTGAAAATGGTTTTTTATTAATTTAGATAAAAAAAAAATGTATTGCTATGATTGGTTCATTGGTTATATGGCAAATATGACTTCTATATTGATCTCACCTCTTGGTTTGATATGTTTCATGCCTTATATTTTGGGCTTCGTCTGCATGTTTTTTTTTTTTTTTTTTTTGGGAAGTTTAGCTCAACTATGAACATCAGATGATTTTGTTTGTATGATTTGTGCATAGTTCATACCTCATTCTCAGTAAGCAAATCGTATGAGGTTATTAAACAGCCCTAGCATGACACTTGCCTGGCTTATTAAGCTTTTGTTGGCCCAGTTAGTGAGTTTCTCTCTATGCAAAAGTATAAATTGTTAACCTGTTACCACAGGCATTATACCAAAACACATTCTGCAACTTTGGTGATCATACTTGTAACAAAAAATTATAGTTACCACTTACCAACAATAATAATACTGCAGATAGAATTTAACTTTTCTCTTAACAGTATGTATTTGGCACTAACTCATGGCGAGGTATACCAAAAGGCCAAAGTCCCATCTTATCACATATCTAGTAAAGATATATTTGATCATGGTCGTTTGCATTGGTTGGTTAGCTATAATGGCGAAGATGGTGCAAGACAAGTAATATGGTTTGATGTTGAAAATGATGAATTTAGGTTGATTAAACCTCCCAAGACAATAAGTAGGATTTCCAAAAGGAAATCTAACCATCCTTTTGGATATATTATTGTAATAGGACAATGGAGGTTTGGGTATTGAACCACAAGAAAGAATGGGTGCTACACTGTGATTTCGAAGACCATGATTAATCAATATTGCCGGAGACGTCATCACAAAGATAGCATTTTACACGAAGCACACATCGATGGTCGGGAAGATGGATGTAAAACAGAGATAGTTATGTTTCCTAATAGCCCGTGTAACATCATCACAAATTCCAATTTGATCAAACAAAAGCGTTTTTGGCAGAGATAAGCATAGAGATTTAAGTCTTTAGTCTTATGATTATGTATTGATCTATTATAATAATTTGGTTGGTTAATTTATCATGTTGGTTTCTTTGTTTACATCAATGCACGTTTATGATACGAACCTATCCCATACTAGGCTCGTATCGGTTCATAAGTCCAAGTGTAAAACTCACTCAAAAAGCTAGCTTGTAAGAGGAGGGGACACCTAGACTTATAAACCACCACCCAATCCCATACTTGGGCGATGTGGGATCGTAACAATACCCCACCCTTTGAAGAACCAACGTCCTTGTTGGTCACGGCTATGTTGCTCACGGTTGGCACCCCTCCTTGGGTCCAAGCCACCACTCCATAGGCCACCACTCCGAGCTCGTTGGTCACGGCTATGTTAGTCATGGTTGGCACCCTTATTTCGGGTCCAAGCCACCACTCCACAGGCCACCACTCCGAGTGTTGGAACCTCGAACGGTAGGGATGGTTCTTGATACCAATTGATACGAACCTATCCCATACTAGGCTCATATCGGTTCATAAGTCCAAGTGTAGAACTCACTCAAAAAGCTAGCTTGTAAGAGGAGGAGACACCTAGACTTATAAACCACCACCCAATCCCATGGGCGATGTGGGATCGTAATAGTTTACTTTGTTTTGTATATATGTTATTATGTTCACAAATGATGATTTCCATTAACCACCACTAAATGGCTTATTGGTAAGGTTGTTGGTTTCCTCATAAAAGGTAAATGGTTCAAATCTTGCTAGATGTATACATTTTGAGGTGGTCAGGGAACGAAAACAGTATCAGGATTGACCCGGTGAGATCGCGCACATGTGAGTCACTGACATGACTCGGCATTGATTTTTCCCAAAATAGGCCGCTCAGTTAAATAACAATTGGGAAAGCAACCTTTAAACATTATATGGATGATACTAAATAACACAAATAAGAGTATCGACAACGGCTTTTGAAGAGATTTTGTTCCAATCTCTACATATATAAAAGCATTTTTGGGCATTTTATTCAATTCCATCTTTTAACAAAAACAACATTCAGCCATGATAGCAAATAACGTAAACATACAAAAATCATTCAGAACAAAATATGCAAGTCTTACAACAACTCTCCCAACATAAGCAGGAACAACAAATACAGAACTTATTTGATTCCCATAAGCAGAATGCATCTCACTTGGTCCACCAGTGAAGAAAGTCCTTATGCCTGTTGATCTTCTTTTGTAGCTGAAGAAAACCGTATAAGAGAGCTTCGGCTGTTAGTGGGCAACCAGGAACATAGATGTCGACTGGGACAATCCTATGACAACCCCTAACGACAAAGTATGAGTAGTGATAGTAACCACCACCGTTTGCACAGCTTCCCATTGAAATAACCCACCTCGGCTCAGGCATCTGATCATACACCCTGCAACAAGAAACAAACAAGTTTACCATTTTGCCACATTCACCAGACATCTTTACAAAAATATTTTCAACACAGAAAGGGAAAACATTTAAAGTCAAACTGGACTGTAGAGAAATGTATGTGGTCGAGTGTGGTTACAACTGTCAAACAGACATTGTGTCGCATTATCAGATAGTATATTAACTTTCAACTAGACCATGTCTATATTCACCTGGAAGAGTTGCATCTTACAAATTTCAGAACAGTTCTTAAAATAAAATAGATAACATCACTAGTATACTAGTAAAAAAACGCATGCATAGAACATTGGATCAGAATAACACATTAAAGAAATCAACCCCATTAAAGACATCTATCACATGTCTTATCGCACCCAACATAAATAGGTAGCCTACAATCCTACCATATGCCCAATAAACACGTGAACTAAAATAGCAGCCAGGTGAATGTTCAAACTACATACACTTTTTAGTTTTTAGAGAGAACTGCAAAATACATCCCTGTGGTTTACAGGTTTTGCCATCTTGCATCCCTGTCAGAAACTTTTGGCAAGATACATCACCCGTTAGGCAAACGTTTGCCACCATACATCTCTCGTTTACAATGAGGACTAACGGTGCAAATTTTTTCTCCGTTATATCTTAACGAGACTGAAAATATTACACCGTTAGCCTTCGTTAGCCAAATATTTGCACTGTTAGTCCTCTTTTTGAGTTTTTTTTTCCGTTTTATCCATTTTTTGTCAGTTGTTTTTCCTTTTTTTTGTACGTTTTACCAGCTTTTTTACGTTTTTATCGACTTTTTGTATGTTTTATCCGTTTTTGTCAAATTTTTTTACTTTTTATCCGTTTTTGGTACGTTTTATCCATTTTTGCCATTTTTTTACGTTTTATCTATTTTTTGAACATTTTTTTTACCTTTTATCCATTTTTTGTGCGTTTTTATCCATTTTTTGTATATTTTATCAATTTTTTGTAAGTTTTTTCTGTTTTTTGTCAATTTTTTCCCCTTTTTTGTACGTTTTATCAGTTTTTTTCCGTATTTTTTGAACATTTTTTGTACGTTTTATCTATTTTTTGAACATTTTTTTTACCTTTTACCCATTTTTTGTGCGTTTTTATCCATTTTTTGTATATTTTATCAATTTTTTGTAAGTTTTTTCCGTTTTTTGTCAATTTTTCCCCTTTTTTGTACGTTTTATCAGTTTTTTTCCGTATTTTGTACGTTTCATCCGTTTTTTTATCAGTTTTTTTACGTTTTTATCATTTTTTTGTACGTTTCATCTGTTTTTTGTAAGTTTTGTAGGTTTTTATCAGTTTTTTGAACGTTTTACGGTTTTTACGCTTTTGTCAGTTTTTTGTACGTTTCATCTATTTTTTGTACGTTTCATCAGTTTTTTATCAAATTTTTTACGTTTTTATCAGTTTTTTGTACGTTTCATCTGTTTTTTGTAAGTTTTTACGTTTTTATCAGTTTTTGTCTTTTTCTCTGTTTTTTGTACATTTTTATCCGTATTTTGTATGGGTAAAACGTACAAAAAAGGGGAAAACTGACAAAAAATGGGTAAAACATACAAAAAACGGATAAAACTTACAAAAAATGGATAAAATGTAAAAAAAAATGGATGAAACGTACAAAAAATAGATAAACATAAAAAAAAATGGCAAAAACGGATAAAATGTACAAAAACGGATAAAAACGTACAAAAAACGGACAAAATGTAAAAAAGCTGACAAAAACGAATAAAACGTACAAAAAACGGATCAAAACGTAAAAACACCGATATAATGTTCAAAAAACGGATAAAAACGTAAAAAAAACTGACAAAAACGGATGAAATGTATAAAAAATGGATAAAAACGTAAAAGATAAAACGTACAAAAAATGAATAAAAACGTAAAAAAAAAAACTGATAAAATGTATATAAAACGGAAAAAAAATTGACAAAAAACGGACTAAATGTACGAAAAAGGATAAAAACGTAAAAAAAACTAATAAAGTATACAAAAAAAGGAAAAAACTGACAAAAAACGGATAAAACGTACAAAAACGGATAAAAACGTAAAGAAACTAATAAAACGTATAAAAAACGGAAAAAAACAAACAAAAAACGGATTAAATGTTCAAAAAACGGATAAAAACGTAAAAAAGACTGATAAAACGTACAAAAAAGAGAAAAACTGACAAAAACGGATAAAAGCGTAAAAGAATTGATAAAACGTATAAAAACGGAAAAAATTGACAAAAAACGGATAAAACGTAAAAAACGGGAAAAAAAACTCAAAATGAGGACTAACGGTGCAAACGTTTGTCTAACGAAGGCTAACGGTGTAATATTTTCTTTCTCGTTAAGAGATAACGGAGAAAGAAATTGCACCGTTAATCCTTATTGTAAACGAGGGATGTATGGTGGCAAACGTTTGCCTAACGGGTGATCTATTTTGCCAAAAGTTTCTGACAGGGATGTAAGATGGCAAAACCTATAAACCACAGGGATGTATTTTGCAGTTCTCTCTAGTTTTTACTATCAAGTATCGACATACATATACCATCATATTGCAATAGCTTACATAGTTAGAGGTTCATCGAACAATTTGAACCAAACCAGAACCATAACCTCAATTCTATCAACACGGCAATAACCATAAAAAACTAGCTTTCGTTTTCTGTTTGTACAACTTCTACAATGATGTCACTCTGTTCGTACAAGTTTTGGTACTATATCATTCTTCGATTATTTGTAAGTATTAGTATGAACAACTGTTGTCTATACCACACATTTAAAAGCTAATTGTGTTTCTATGTACATTAAGAGCGACACGATAAAGCAATCTAATGTTTAGATATATCTTTTAAAAAAGAAATAACTCATGTGTAGTTAGTCATGAAATTGCAGAACCCTCACAAGTTAATTAAAAATCCCATTCTTTTAGTTCGCCAAAAGATAAAGAAACTTAAGAGAATATAACTACGAGCTTGAAAGATAGTGTCCAGAGAACTTCAAGCACATAGCAAAGCACAATGAGTCTATAGCCTAACTGTGAGAAAGTTGGTGGCAAATGGGTCGGTTTGGGCCATGGGTCATGGGTCAAACAGGTCATGTTTTAAAAATAGGTCAAACGGGTCATGGGTCAAACGGGTTGGGTCGGGTCAGCTAGGGCTGGCAATTGAGTCGGGTTCGTGTTGACCTATTCGGGTTCGCGTGTTGGCGGGTTAGTATAACCTCTACCCAAACACGACCCATTTATTAATTGTGTCAAGAAACTCAACCCGAACCCGCACCTGGATAACACATGTAACCCATTTTTGACCCGTTTAATCTATTTAAATAAATAGGTCAAGTAGTGAATAAGGTTGGTGATTTGTTGATTTAACTAGCTTAAATGCCAAAATGATATAAGGATTTAAAATATGTTAAAAATAACAGACAAATAACTATACGACAATTTTCTCGGTTATAAGCGTCAATTTCTATGATATATGAGGTATAATCGAAATTCAATCATATTAAATGCATAACAGAATTCATTTAATCCACATCCAACATAAGAAGACATGTTATATATTTTATTTTTAGAGTGTTATATACTTAAACGGGTTAACGGGTTGACCTATTTAATATTTACTCAACCCAAACATAACCCATTTATTAAACGAGTTAGACGGGTTGACCTGTTTTTGACCCAAACTTGTTGATCCTCAACCTAAACTTGTTTAACTTCGTGTCTGGTTTGTGTCATTTATCGTATCGTGTCGACAATTGCCACCCCTAAGGTCCGCCCATTATTTTTCATTTTTTATCGTAAATTAAAAAAAAAAAGGTGATTTAATTTGTGTTAAATATTGAAAATAACAAAATCATTTTGCGAACAACTAAACAAGATCCTCACTGACCAAATGTATTACTCCGTACAAGTCAAACATATTACGTACACATTACTACAAATATTTTAGGGGCAAATACCATAAAAAAGCATCACACTTGTCCTAAAATACACTTTTGGGTATCGAACAAATTTTTTTCCTCATATGGGTATCGAACTTTCAACTTTTGGCCTCTTTGAGGCACTTTGTGACGTTTTTGCCCCTTAAATTATTAAAAATCCAGGGAAAAAAATGTCACAAAGTGCCTCAAAGAGGTCAAAAAATGAAAGTTCAGTACCCATATGAGGAAAAAAAATTGTTCGATACCCAAAAGAGACTTTCTTGCCAAGTATAGTGCTTTAATATGGTATTTGTCCAATATTTTATGTATTGTAATAAAAGTATTTGGTACAACTAACTGCAAAGATAACAAATTTAGACTACTACTTTACATTATGTTAGAAACCATGTCTTTCGTCATCATTCTCCATTTAAATTGAAACTCACATACGATGGAGTACAAAAAATAACGACTACAATGAGTGTGAAACGCACTCGATGGTGACAACGATCGTACCAGTAAGCGTTGCGGACAGACCGATAACTACTCACCAACCACTATAAATTATCGCAGCTAATGGTGCCGGAAAACTGATCCCTTAGTTTAACTATTTCATATATGAATAATTTTCAAAGACCCATTTGGATCTGATGTACAACCCATTCGACCCATCCTATTTGTACACTAGCATTTCAGGTGACCCAATGGACATGTTTTGGTATTATCAACTGTGTATTTGTTGAACCTGTTGGGTGTAAATGATGACCCAAATTAACCAATCTCAAGGTGTTTGGGTGATAGTTGCCACCTCTATAGAAAGTTAATACTCCGTTGTTCGCCGTTGTTAGAACCCGCTATCATGGGAAGAGACTGCAGTGCTCCTAGGATGGAATGTTGTGGAACTAAGTGTCAGAAGGAAAAATAAAAAGACATGTTTCAACCTACGCCCCCTTCAACAATAATCCCATCCATAGTGCATTTGCACCTCTTCCACACTGAGGAACCGCCAGGTCTCAACATCAATGGAAAACGAAGCACCAACTCCTATATACTTAGGTTCTAGGTACATTGTATTTTGCTACATATGCTTAAACAAGAAGCTCCAAAATATTGCCACTTACGCTCGTCCTTTCTGTGCGTTTACTTGAGATATAATAAAGCATTAAAATTTCACATTAACAATTCAACATCGTTCTATGTCTCTTAAACCCTCTCTTTAAAACTAACAGCAGAAACGAAAGCAAGAAGAAGGTAGCAACTTTGCTATTACTATCTAATGACCCAAATTCCACAAATGTGAAACACCTATCATATGTCATGTTGCCTAAAGTTCTGCAAGCTTTTTTAATCACAAAGAAAAGCACTAATAAATCAAAAATCAAGCATATAATAAGCACAACAACAACAAAAAAAAAAAAAAAAAAAAAAAAAAAGAAAAAAAAAAACACAGCAATTCAGAGTTTCTATCTAGCTACCAATAGCCTTTGGTCCTATAAAGTCACGCCTGTTCAATAGAATGATCACGAAACCCAGGATATATGCACATGAGCATAAAGATTATACAGCCCATATTCCATAGTCATGAAACCCGTAGAGATCCTAATTAAAAAATATACAATACTGATGCTTTAGTGGGTGTTTGGGAATGCCTATATAGATTAATTATCTCCTTGTTCAGTTACTTAAAAGCCAAATAAGCACTTTTGTGTTTTCAAAGAAAAGAAACAATTAACTTGTTAGAAAGTGACTTAAACTTTTGGGTTTGTTTCGTAAATTTTACTTTGGATAAATATTAGTTTTTTTGTATGTTTTATAATTTGAGTCGGTTTTGAATTAGAATTTTTGGTTTGGTAACTTTGAATTTGTTTTGTATTTGGTTTGGTTTTTTTTTTTTTGAAAGGCAATTATTTTTTATATATATAGAAGAAAAAAAATCCAAAGAGACACTCACCCATCTATAAGCCATCTAAGAACAAATGGCTTACGGGTGATGAAAAGAAAAACTATAATAAATCACACTACAAAAACCAAAAGATACAAATGAGAAACTACAAAGACCCTAAACGTTATGCACCTGACCACCTCTTCAGCAAACTCATACTATCTTTTGCAAGCTTGTGTGGGATCTACACACCAATCCAACCATGACGATATGGATCCTTTTGCTCTATTTGATACCCAAAAAAACGAGCTAAGTTGAACTTCGTCACAAATAGTTGTTAAATTGGAAATTTTGTTTTCGAACACTCTCTTATTCCGAGCACCCCATATATGATATAACATTGACCAACATACTGCTTGCCAACTAACTTTTTGTTTTTTGTTAAAATTGTTTAAGCCTTTATGATCTAGGATATCTTAAAGAGAATTGATATTGTAAGGACCCATATTCCACCACTTGAAATTTTTTTCCCACCCTTTCATTACTCTATGGCATCTTAAAAAACAATGCTCCACTGTGTCAATCTCGTTTCCACAATGCGAACAAAGAATATAGTTAAGATCAATACCAAGGTGATTAAGTCAATCGAATACCGAGACTTGTTAGCATTTAAAATATGTATTGAAAAGTGATGGTCATTCTCATACGTGTAACTTTGTATTATGTCGTAGAATACAATTGAATAGTCAAAGGGCTCATGGATTGGGCTAAGCTAATAAGTTAATATTTATATTAAGCTAGTCCATTTATGTTAAGAAGATATATATGTAAAAAGCCCAATCCATCACCAAGCCCATGGAAAGCCTTTGGGGCATTATGTAACCAACTATATAAACACCTCAAAGCTCATTTGAGATGTGTGCTTGTGTGTTTAAGTGTGTGTGTTTCTCTCTTAATAATATTTTCTCTTCATCTTTCTACTTTCTCTCTCTAAAACTCATACTTCTTTCTATACATACACCTACATATCAAGTCACCAAGGTTATTGTGTGATAAAGTTGATAGATTTATGTTCCTACAAGTGGTATCAATCACCAAACAATGATTTAGGAGTATTGGGAGTTTGTTTATTTCGTATTTTTTATGATTATATACACGAATTTCTTAAAAAAAATTACTTTTCTTGTTTTTCTTGGCTTTTAACACTTTTTTGATTACAAACTAGTGTTATAAACATTTTCTAACAAGAAAGTTTAAATCTTTTTTAAATATCAAAGCTTTAAAAATTCGAATTTATTTTTGTACTTGTTTTCTAGAATACAAAATATTTTCATAAAAATCATCAAGTTTACAACTTTCTTCAAGTTTTGGTGTTTTTATAACTAGAAGTACAAGAATCTTGGAATACAAACTTCATTTGGGTGAGCTTTAAGAAAAATCAAAATTCTGGCAAATTTTCGAGAACACAATTGTACCATCTTTCTAGAACACAAAACTTTCGAGAACACATTTGTACCAACTTTCGAGAATACACCTCGTTGATCCTTAAGTGCTACCGTTGCTTACTCGGTGTTTTCCTTGCTTGTATAAGTGAGAAAACACTTCGACTCGTGGTATACTCTCTAAATTGTATAATTTAGAAAGTTTTGGTACTAATTTTCGAAATTTCTGAAAAGTTTCGAGAATTTTGAAAACTTTCGAGAATTTCAAAAACTTTCGAGAACACTATAAAATTTCGAGAATGTTGGAAAAGTTTCGAGAAAGCTGAAAATTTTTGAGAATTGTTGAAAAATTTCGAGAATTGCTGAAAATTTTTGAGAATTGTGGAAAAGTTTCGAGAAATCTAAAAAATTTCGAGAATGTGGAAAAGTTTCGAGAATTTTGAATAGTTTCGAGAATTTTGAAAAGTTTCGAGAATTTTGACATTAGTGAGGTTTTTGACGATCAAACTTCAAACGGCAATAACTTTTGAATCGTAACTCCGTTTTGGACGAAATACTTGTCAAAACGACCGTGAGACCGAGGAGAACGACACGCTAACTCGATGAAGGCGAAGTTTCGAGGCCCAAAAACGCTCCGGGAAGAAGTTATTGAGGTTTTAAGGTTTTAGATCAAATTTTTCACCACAAAAACCTGCATCAACCTTCACCAAATTCAACTCCTATTTCGTTAGAACGATCCAAGAATCAACTTTATCAATCATTAATTCAAATCATGGCAACTCAACAAGATATTTATGCTGCCGGTGCCGAAAATCGACCTCCCATGCTTGAAAAAGGTGGATATCTTCCATGGACAAGCCGCATGCTTCGTTTCATCAAAACAAAGACTAATGGTAAATTAATGATTAAATTCATTAAAGAGGGTCCATTTAAGCCAAGACAAGTTTAAGATGAAGGTTATCCGAATACAACACCTTCTACTCTACCATTCTTGCGTGACCAAACAGAAGAAGACTACACAGATGAAGACAAGAAGCAGATCGCCGCTGATGATATGGCAATGCATTTAATCCAACTTGGATTACCACACGAGATCTTTGCTGCGGTCGACAGCTGTGAAACTGCTTATGATATGTGGGAACGAGTTAGAAGAATATGTCATGGAACAGAAATTGGGCAACAAGACATTGAAAACAAACTTCTAACTGAATGGGAGAACTTTAAATCTGATGGATCTAAACACCTTGAACTTGTGTTAGATTGATACTTTGAGTTATATCACTAAGTATGCGGAATCTACTTAGTAACACTTAGAAGTTTGATTGTCAGTAAGACAGTTGTATATGAATAAGAACAATGTATGTAAACAAACTATTAGCTCCAATATTATTAATGATAATAATACGAGTGATCTTGATATCACTAGGGTTACACCTTGAAGCTCTAGAAAACATATATCAAAACTTTAACCTAGGATCTCCTTTTATAGCACAAGGAGTCCTCTTCTACAAGATAAGTATAAAGCTAATAGAATAAGATATACACAAGATCTATTCTATATTTATCTAAACACGTTTCCTAACAGTTATCTAATAAGCAGTGGTAATATATGTTCTTGCAGTGGTAATGAGTTTCCACTGCAAGTACAATCTTCTGCAGTTGTAACATCTTCTCTTAGCCGTGGTAACTGTTAGTATAATTCCCAACAATCCTCCCCTAACTTATGATTAATACATAAATCAATAAGTTTCTTCAAGAATGCAGCAAACATGAGGATATGGGAATTCTTCCAAACACTTATCTTCTTCTTAATAACTCTTTATCAGCTCTCACACTTTGATCATAAATCCTTTGTATCAAATCATCTATGACTTCAGTTCTTTCCCAGCATCTAAGCTTCTCTGTCAACATCACTGTCAATACTCCAGCTCTCAATGGATATTCTTTCTCAGCCAGCATAAAGACATCAACTCCATCTTGAGTAGAAATATGATGCACAGAACTTGAATCATAGAATTTCCAGAAAGTTCTTGTACCATGAGCTTCAAATCTCAAATATCTATCACTTGGGTCAGGTTCATATAATCTTCTGAAGTGAACCCATAACTCCTTAGCTTTGACATCAACAAGTTCATCCTTCTTAAACTGATCTTGAACAATTCTCCACAAAGTATCCAAATCTTCTCTATCACAAGATCTAACAATATCTTCAAAATCTCTGCAAATACTTGTGACACTTCCAGTTCTGATGATCTTCCAAGCTACACCAAAACTATCAGAAAAGATTTCCCAACCAACTACTGGATATCTTGATTGTAGAGGTTCAATATTAAGTATATCAGTCTCTATAAACAACATGTTTGTAACTTGCTCTTCTGTCAACTTACTAGGACCCTCTTCTGCTTGAGATGATTTCTGAGTCTTCAACTTCTTTGCATCTTTTGATTCAAGACTCACTCCAGTCCTTTTTGTCTTCATTGTTATTGGTTCTTGATCCATTGGAATGAAATTACTATCTTGTCTTTTGATCCTGTAGTAAATACCTTCAACCTGATCATGTGACATTCCTTTGAATTGAGCCATCTTCATATTACCAACATGGCAACAAAAAGTCTTCATCTCAGCAATGATCTGTGCCTTTGTAAGTTTCCTTCGCTTCTTTTGACCTTTTCTAACATCCCCAATGATTTGATCAAGAGCCTGCTGATTCTTCATTTGAATGAAATCTTTAAGTTGAGCAGACCTTTGTTCTTCATCCAAGGTTGTATTTGCAATCAATTCAATAGCCTTCTTCCTGTTTACTTGATCATTATTAATCAAGTAGTCAATCTCTTCTTCTATAGGCACATAACTGAACAATGGAGGTTTCTCATGTATGACAGTTGGTGAGACACTTGAAATAGGTTCTGCCATTACAGCTTCAAGTTTATCCAACCTCTTAGCTTCCATAAAACTAGCAACTTCATATTCCTCTAGCTTTCTCTTTCTTTCATTCTCTTGTTGTTGCTCTGCCAATCTTGCATCAAAGTCAATCTGAGCTTGTTATTTCTTAGAAATCTTCCTTGTCTCTTGATCTGAAGCAATCACAATAGCTTTTCGCTTAATTGATCTTATTCTGGCAGCTTCTTCCTCTGCAGTGATAATTTCTTGAGTAGCAGTGGGAACTTTTTCACTTGCAGTGGTAATTGGTTGATCAGTGGGAACTTGTTCTGCTTCAGTGGAAATTGGTTGAGCAGTTCCAACTAAATCATCAAAGTTAAAACCAGCATCAGCATCCATATCTTCAAAATCCAATTTCCTCCCCTCAGTCTCAGCTACATCATCTTTTTCTTGAGCATTATCAAAATCAGTGAGCTCAGCAAACTCTTTTTCAAAATTTTTACTCCTCCCCTTAAGCTCTACATCTGTTTTCCTCCCCTGTTTGGAAGAATCTCCCAAAACTTAAGTAGAACTTGCAGAAAACTCATCCGTAGGTGAAGATGATGAAGATAACACAACTTTAGATCTTTTCTTCTTGAGATTCTCAACTTCAGTCTGCAATCTTTGAATCTCAGCCTTCAATTTATTCAGCTCTGTGGCACGTTGTTCTTTGGTCTGTGCCAGATCTTTCTCCAGAGCTTGAACCTGCTTGACTAATTTGGTACAAATGTCCATCAATTCAGGTAGTTGCACACTGCCTTCATCACTTCTAACTGTGTAACCTGCTGGGAGAGGTGAATCATGAGGCATTGATTCAGGCTCTTCCCTAGTTGGACTAGGATTAAGCCTTGAACCACCACTGCTTGTTCCTAAACCAAAAGGTTCAGCAACATGCAATGTTGAGATGAGAGAAGTTGGCTGTTTAGACCTTCTCTCATAAGTGTGAGTTACAGCAGGGGTATGTTGAATTGGTGGAACAACAATAGTAGGTATGTTTTGGGATACAACTGGGATTGTTGCATCTTCACCCTGTACTTGAGCAATTTTAGCAAGCATTTGAGGAAAAAGTGGATGAACCTCCCCATTCCAAAGATCTGAAGCCTTACTCATGTTTTGAAAAACTTTTGGCTTAAGACAGGAAGGTTCATAAATTCTATTGTGAGGTCGCAGTTGAAACTCATTTAACACTGCTTGCACAAACCTTGGATACATCAAAAATTTATATCGACTCTTTACATTGCCTTTCATATTATTGAAAATAAACTTTGAAAAATTGAAAGTCCTATCAGTTGCCAAACAAACCAAAGGACAAGCCATGGTTGATGCAAATTGTTCATAAGAAGTTTTCTTAGGACTTAGGCAATGTAAAAGAGTGTGTATCAAAAATCTCCAATGGGGACAAAAACATCCTTTTCTGAAAGTAACTTTTTGTTCAGATGTATCATACCCCATTAAAGCAATATTAGTGAAAATTTCTGAATTAGGTAATGTGATGATATCATTGAGATCATCCAATTGGAGAAGTCTCCTCAAGGATGACTCAGTAACATCAATAGTTACCCCATCAACTGTGGCTCTTAGAGCATCCACATATTCATTTGTGTCTCCCTGTTCAAGAGTCATGGACTCCACAGTGTTCCAGAACTGTTTGATATGAGAGATATAGATTGTGGGATTAATAGTTAAGGCATACCTTATATGAGTCGTGTTTAGAAAATCCACAATCTGATGAAAAACAGGGCCACTCTTCTCGTTTGACTTTTGTAAGTAGGCCACATGGTTGTGCTCCTCGAAAAATTTTAGAATCGCCATGATATTTGTGAAAAAGAGAATAAAAGTGTTAGTAATCAAGATAAAAAGCAAGCCGTATGATGATCAATTTATACTAATAGGGTTTGAGGAGGTTGCGCAATGTGAATTATCTTTAGAAAGAATTATCTTTGGAAAAAGAATAATTTAAAATAAGTAAGTAGATAATTCACAAAAGATTTTACCCTATTAATAAGGAAAGACGGTTATTTTTACAACGGCTAGTAAAAAATGGATTACTGACACAACAGTTGTAACGGCTAGTTCATCAGTGGAAAAATTACTCTTGCAGTGGTAACTAATGAACTAGCAGTGGTAAAATTTTCACAACATATCAAAGAGCAGTGGTGAATAAAACATGAAAATTTGCTGCTCTTATCATAGTTTTTAGCAAACTACCAGCTATCAACGGATTTGATATGTCTTTACCATGAGCCGTTTGCTATGGACTAGCCAACTCTTGATCACTTGGATGTATGGTGAGTTGATAACCTAGTTTTTGGTAAACTATCAACCATAAACGGATTTGTTAAGTCTTTACCAGTAGCCGTTTGCTCTGGACTAGTTGATTCTTATGTGGATTAGACATGGTGAATCAATAACCATTTGTTGTGTGTCTATAATACACACCTTATTACTCCAATGACTCCAATAGTATGGGTTGTATTCTGCAACTTAACTTAACCCATAAAAATTAACCCAAAGTAACTATTTAACCAAGTTACTATTCACAAAAATATCTTCCAAAAGTCAACCCGATAATAACCAAATTTACTCCTCCAACCTACCAAAACAAGTAGGAGTAAATATTCTTCATTAATTAGAATTCGACCTTGACTTTGCATATAAAAGGGGGCTCAAAACTTTTATCTTTCATCAACCAACAACTTCAACAACACAAACCCTTAATCAACACAATGAGCTGGTTCCCTTTAATCTACATCTCCTCTGATGACTCTTCAGATGAGGAAATCAGTTATTATTCAGACTCTGAAGAACTGTCAACTGGATGGAGTGGATATTTTCCACCAAGTGCTGCAACTGCTACATCTTCAAGCATGAAGCCCAACAAGAAGATTTCAGCTGATCCTGCTCCATCACTTGAGTTTTATTCTAGCTCTTCATCAGATGATGATAATGATCCAACCTTTGACCTGTCCAAAGAGCTTCCAAAGGCCCTCACCACAGCTTTGACTACAACAATAAACAACATGAAGTGGCCAGCTGTTGAAAAGCCAACTCAAGCACCAAGGCCTCCCAAGCAAGTTCTGGGACTTGCTTGTCCAAGAAAACAACTTTCTTTTGATGACAAAAGAAAGAGGGCTTCTAAGGGCAAGCATCAGTATGAGGGAAAGGGAAAGAAGCCTATGGAATAGATGTTAGGTTGTAGGTTCATGTCTTTTGTGATGGTTTTCTGATTTGGTGACAATGTTTTTCTTGATGGTTGTTATGTACTTCTCTTGGATAATGAATAAAAGTACTTTTTGGTCTTGCTATTATCACCAATCTTTCCACTGTTGTATGTTAATTTCCACTGTGCTTTTTATAACTCTGCATACAAATTAGTAGAAAACCATACATACAATACAAACAATACTAGTACCTAAAAACTATCCTGCAACACTGAAAAGTATTAGACATCAAAGATTTATGGATTTAGCATTCCAATACCTGTTACAAAGTATTGAAATCTACCCACATCAAGCCCTTTTGTTAATAAATCAGCATAATTGTCATCAGTATGAATTTTGACAACATTAATAAGCTTTTTCTCAAAACAATCTCTAATAAAGTGATGTCTAATTTCAATATGTTTAGTTTTAGTGTGTTGCACATGATTTTTAATAATGCATATGGTACAACTATTGTCTATATAGATAATGGTGTTCATGATATTGAACCCATAATCCAATAATTGATTCTGAAGCCAAAGGATCTGAGCACAACAACTAGCAGCTGCAACATATTCTGCTTCAGTGGTTGAAGTAGCAACCATAGTTTGCTTCTTGCACTGCCATGACACCAATCTACATCCAAGAAATTGACATCCTCCAGTAGTTGATCTTCTATCCAAACTTGCACCAGCATAGTCACTATCTGAGTATGTGATGAGTGCTCAAACACTCATCATTTTTGGTCTAATCTGAACTGCAAAACCTACAAAAACACTCAGTAATGCATCAAAATACTAAAAATATTTCAAAATCGTGTTTTATATGTTTTAGATGCAAATTGAGTAAAAACAGTTGAAAAACGTACAAAGTTTGCATAATTGGCTGTTTCAGTCCCCCGACTTTCAAAAATTAACAAAACTAGTCCCTGGATATTCAAAATATATAAAATTATCACCAAAGGTCCTTTTACAATCATAAGTTGTCATATTTTGTCCTTTGGTGAAAAATTGGAAAAGTTTTGGAAATTTACACTTTTTGTCCCTGGAGTTTCAGATTTTGGCAGAATTGGTCCCTGGTGGGATATTTTTTAGGAAAATCAATTTTTATCCTTGGAAAATCAAAACGTGTCAAAAATAGTCCTTGGAATGAAAGATTGGTGAAAATTGCAAGATTAGTCCCCGGAATTTGGAAATTTACAAAATTGGTCCCCGGGTGTTTTGTTTTGGGAAATATAAATTTTTGTCCTTGTAATATTCAAACTTGGCAATTTTTATCCTTATGATAACTTGGGATGTTTGTACAAATCAGCCCCTCACTTTTGGGTAATTTACATTATTGGTCCTTGTTGTTTACTAGTTACCAATTGGACCCTTTTATTATCATAACCCAAAAACCATAACCTGATCCAACCCCAAAGCCCACCAAATAAAAGCCCATTTCATTTTTAATATTTGTTGGGAATTATACTAACAGTTACCACGGCTAGTGATGATGTTACAACTGCAGAAGATTGTACTTGCAGTGGAAACTCATTACCACTGCAAGAACAAATATTACCACTGCTTACTTGATAACTGTTAGAGAAACGCGCTTAGATAAACATAGAAAAGATTTTGTGTATATCTTATTCTATTAGCATTATACTTATCTTTTAGAAGAGGACTCCTTGCTGTATAAAAGGAGATCCTAGGTTATAGTTAGAATATATCTTTCTAATACGTTTTTCTTAGAGCTTCAAGGTGTAACCCTAGTGATATCATAGATCACTCGTATTATTATCATTAATAATATTGGAGCTATTTGTTTTGTTACATACATTGTTCTCACATACATAAAATTGTTTCATTCACAATCAATCTTCTAAGTATCATTAAGTAGATTCCGCATACTTAGTGGTATCATTCAAAGTATCAATATTAACACAAGTTCAAGGTGTTCACGATCCAACAAGTGGTATCAGAGAAAGGCTTTGATATTTTGGTTTAGAAGACCCTATGGCAGACTCAAAAGAAACAATGGAGACAAAAACAAGCCAATCAAACATTGCTGCAAAGCTTCCTAAGCTTAAGATAAATGACTTTGAGATGTGGAGGCTTATGATAGAACAATTCTTTATGGTTCAAGACTACACATTATGGGAGATTATTATGTGTGGAAATTCATTCAAACCTGGTACAACTGTAGAGCAGGTTAGTGACAAGACAATAACAAAAGTTAACACTGGTCCTGTCACTAATGAAGAAAGAAGTCAACTAAAGAATGATTTGAAGGCTAGAGGTTTGTTATTGATGGCTCTACCCAGAGAACAAGTTCTGGCTTTTAGCAAATACAAGTCTGCAAAGACTCTTTTTGATGAGATCTGTGAAGTGTTTGGTGGTAATGATTCTACCAAGAAGACTCAAAAGACTTTACTGAAGCAGACTTATGAAAACTTTGGTTCAACAAGTAATGAATCTCTTGATAGCATATTCACAAGGCTACAAAAGATTCTTACTCAACTCACCGCTTTTGGGATTGAGGTGGAAAAGGAAGATCTCAATCTTAAATTCCTAAGAAGTCTACCTTCTGAGTTTGACACCAATGTTGCTGTTTGGGAAGATAAGCCAGATCTAGAGACCATGAAGCTTAATGATGTGTACAATAACTTCAAAGTTATTGAACAAAGATTAGAGAAAGTTGGCAAATTAAGAACAAGTTCTGCAAGTGTAGCACTCATATCATCATCAAGTAATGATAGTTTAGATGAAGAAAGTGATAGTGATGATGACAGTGGTAACATGATTGTTTCCACTGGTAATGGAAGTGTTTCCACTAGGAGCTCAAAGAAACAGGTTGCAGGACTAAGTGATGCTACTTTCTATGCCTTTATATCAAGCCATGTGGGTGGTTCAATTCTCAATCATGAGGATTTGGATCAAATTGATGAAGATGATATGGAGGAGATGGACATTAAATGGCAGGTGGCATTACTAAGCTTAAGATCAAAGAAGTTCTGGAAGAAGACAGGGAGAAAGATACATATAAGTGGTGATAAGACTATAGGTTTTGACAAAAAGAAGGTGGAGTGCTATAATTGTCACAAGATGGGGCACTTTGCAAGAGAATGTAGAAAACCAAGGAAATCTGATAACAAGTCAACTTGGTACAAGAAGGAAAAGAACAAAGAACCTACAACAGAAGAGCCAAAGGTGCTATTGGCTATTGATGGAGTGAGCTTTGATTGGAGCTTTATGACTCAGGATGGAGAAGATGATTCAGAATCTGCAATGCTAGCTATTGAGCATGCACTCATGGCTTTCTCTGACACTGAGGTACATACTGATAATGCTTGTTCTAAAAACTGTAAGGCTTTAAAAGAGTTAGAGATCTCTAAAACACAATATGATGCACTAATGCTAGATTTACATCATACTAATTATAATTTAGCAAATCATAAAAGAGGTCTAGGTGTTTTAGAAAAACAGATAGAGCATTATAGGGCAAATGAATCTAAGTTCAGTGATGACATTGCTGTTTTAAAAAGAGACTTAGATTTTTATGTTGAAGTGAATAAAGCTCTTAGGGAAGAGATTGAAAAAGTTAAAAAGGCTAGTGAGAATATTCAGATAACTAAGCAAACTCTAGATCATCAATCCAAGAGTATTGACAAAATTTGGGAAGCCCAAGTTGTGAGCAAAGCTAAATCAGGTCTTGGATACAAATCTGTTCCACCACCTCTAAGAGGTGTTCCAGCACCTCCTGGCATTGACCTAGCTCACACAGGCTTAGAAGAATTTCAGGATCCACCTATGACCTATGGACCAAAATTTGTTAAACCAGTTGAAACTGAAAAGGTTCAGGTTGAGGTTGAGACTTTTGATAGTGCTAGTGACTCATCTCTTAAAGATGAATGTTTGAATGTTGAGTCTAAATCTAGTGTTCCTGAAAATGTTAAAGTAGAGGAAAGAAAAAGTATTCCTGAAGTTGTCAAAGAGAAGCCTAGGACACAAACAAATCACACTAGGCCTACTACTAGGTATGCAGAGATGTACAGGAATAGGTCTAAATCTCCTAAAGGGAACATGAGAAGTTGGAATCATGTTAAAACTAGGCAGTTTGGTAGTGATTTTGTGTTCAACAATAAGGCCTGTCATATTTGTGATAGCTTTGATCACCTTTCCTATACTTGTAACTACCACATGGGAAGAAGGGAAGTATTTGTGAATACAAGGGTGAATGAACATAATTCTAATAAAATAACTCACCCAAACCCCCTAAGCAAGATGGTTCCCAGGTCTGTTTTGCTTACCACTGGCATCAAACCAATTTCCACTGCTAGACCAGCAGTTGCCACTGCCAGTAGTAAAAACAGAGTTTATCCTAAGTCCCCTGTCACTACTTTTGTTAAATCTTATCAAACAGGGAAAAAGACTTATTTTGAAAAGAATGATCACAAGAATCACATGTGGAGACCCAAATTTACTAATCCAGCAGTTTCCACTGCTAGGCCTGCAGTTACCACTGCAAGACCAAATGTTTCCACTGGTGTCTATGTGAATAAGAAAAGGGTAAATATGGGTAATGCTGTTAAGGCCTCAGCTCGTTGGGAATGGAAACCAAAAGGAACAACAACCTCAAACAATCCCAATGGTGTATCAATTACCTTTGATAGATACAATTATATTGATACACGAGGCAGATCCAAGTCATTTGTGGCTTGGGTCCCCAAAAGGTACTAATTCCTTTATGTTGTGTGCAGGGACATTCAAAGACAAAAGAGGATCAAGGTTATTCAGATAGTGGATGTTCCAGGCACATGACTGGCAACAAGGCCTATCTTTCAAATTTCAAATCATTTGATGGGTAAGTTGTCAGTTTTGGAGGAGGAATTGGTGGCAAAGTTTCTGGCAAAGGAACAATCAAGGCTGGAAACTTGGACTTTGAGAATGTATACTATGTACCAGAACTCAAGTACAACCTCTTCAGTGTGTCACAGATGTGTGACAAGAAAAACAGAGTTCTATTCTCAGAAGATGAATGCTATATCTTATTTAAGGATTATAAGCTACCTGAAGAAAAAGACATTTTGCTCAAAATCCCTAGAAAAGGTAATCTATATAGCATTGACATGAAGAAGATAGTGGCTAAAGATGATGTTACTTGCTTACTTGCTAAAGCCACTTTGGATGAATCTATGCTTTGGCACAGAAGACTTGGTCATGTTAACTTCAAGACCATCAATAAGATTGTAAAAGATGGTCTAGTCATAGGTTTACCTGAGAAGAGATTTGAAAATGATCAAACATGTGTTGCTTGTCTTAAAGGTAAACAACACAGAGCTTCTTGCAAGACCAAGGCAGTAAATACTATTGATCATCCACTCTACATGCTGCATATGGACTTGTTTGGTCCTACTTCTGTTAGCAGCATCAATTTGAAGAAGTATTGCCTAGTTGTGACTGATGATTTTAGCAGATTTACATGGGTTTTCTTCTTAAATACCAAGGATGAAACTACAGGCATACTCAAGACTTTCATCACTGAAGTTGAAAATCAAGCTGAAAAGAAGATAAAGATCATCAGATGTGACAATGGGACAGAGTTCAAGAATAGAGTAATGGATGATTTCTGCAAAGACAAAGGTATTAAAAGAGAATTTAGTGTTGCAAGAACACCTCAGCAAAATGGTGTTGCTGAAAGAAGAAATAGAACACTAATTGAGGCTGCTAGAACCATGTTAGCTGATTCAAAGCTTCCAGTGACATTTTGGGCTGAAGCAGTTAACACTGCTTGCTATATTCAAAACAGGGTATTAGTGGTCAAGTCAAAGAACAAGACACCTTATGAGCTTTTCAGAGGAAGACCCCCACTTTTGGATTTCTTGAAGCCATTTGGATGTCATGTCACAATTCTCAATACCATTGATCATTTGGGAAAGTTTGCAGAAAAGGCAGATGAAGGTTTCTTTGTTGGTTATTCCATGATTAGTAAGGCTTTTAGAGTCTACAACTTAAGAACAAGGAAGATAGAAGAGAATTTGCATGTTCAGTTTCTTGAAAATAAAGCTAACATAGCAGGTTCAGGACCTGAATGGCTATTTGATCTTGAGACTTTATCAAATACAATGAACTATGTTCCTATTACCTCAGATTCAAGTGATGCTGATCTTGAGGACTCAGAGGAGTTTATTGATGAAGATGAATCTTGCCAAGATGATGAAGATGATAAAGATCAATTTGTTATGCCTATTTGGGAATTTAATGCAGACTCACAATCTTCAAAGAATACTGTTCAGGAAGATGAATTTGTGAATTTTGATGTTCTGCATGATGATATTCCTGAAGGCAGTGGTAATCCAGTTACCACTGCAACACATGATGTTTCCACTGACGGTCCAGATGTGGAAAATATAGCTCAGGAGACACCAAATGATGATGTTGAAATCACAAATATGCCATCATCATATGATATTCCTAACACATCACAATCTACAATTCATAAAGCTCACCCAATTAAGAATGTTATTGGTGAAATTAATTCAGGTGTGAAGACAAGAAGGCAAACAAGGATGACAGATGTTCATGGATTCATAAGTGAAGTCTATGAGTCCAAGAATCACATTACTAAGAATGAATGTTTATTCTTCTGCTTTCTATCACAAATGGAGCCTAAAAATGTTTCTATGGCTTTAGGAGAGTCAAGCTGGGTTGAAGCTATGCAGGATGAGTTGTTGCAGTTTAAGCTTTAAAAGGTTTGGGTTCTTTGTGATTTGCCTGATGGTATGAATGTGATTGGTACTAAATGGGTGTTCAGGAATAAGAAAGATGAAAGAGGTATTGTTATCAGGAACAAAGCTAGATTAGTTGCTCAAGGATACACTCAAGAGGAGGGTATTGATTATGAAGAAGTCTTTGCTCCTGTTGCAAGGATTGAGGCTATTAGACTATTTCTAGCCTATGCATCATTTATGGGCTTTACTGTCTATCAAATGGATGTTAAGAGTGCCTTTCTGTATGGTACTATTGATGAGGAGGTATATGTTGCTCAACCTCCAGGTTTTGAAGATCCTCATCACCCCAATAAAGTTTATAAAGTAGTCAAGGTTCTTTATGGCCTTCATCAGGCTCCAAGGAAGTGGTATGAAACCTTAGCTACTTATTTATTGAATAATGGGTCTCATAGGGGCAAAATTGATCAAACTTTGTTCATCAAGAAAGACAAGGGTGATATTCTACTTGTGCAAGTATATGTTGATGATATTATTTTTGGATCTACTAAACAAGAGATGTGCAAAGAGTTTGAGAAGTTGATGAAAGATGAATTTCAGATGAGTTCTATGGGGGAACTCACATTCTTTTTAGGGCTGCAAGTACAACAGAGTAAAGAAGGCATCTTTATCAGTCAAGACAAGTATGTGGCTGAGATAATTAAGAAGTTCAAGTTCACTGATGCAAAATCTTCCAATACCCCTGCTGACAAGACCACTCACTTATTGTTAAAGAATGCTAGTGGTGTAAATGTTGATGTTCATACTTACAGGTCTATGATTGGTTCTTTGATGTATCTCACTTCATCAAGGCCAGACATTATGTTTGTTGTGTGTGCCTGTGCAAGATTTCAAGTGACTCCAAAGACATCACATCTGACAGCAGTGGAAAAGATTTTTAGATACTTGAAGACTTATCCTAATCTAGGATTGTGGTATCCAAGGGAATCTCCTATGGAGTTGATTACTTACTCAGATAGTGACTATGCTGGTGTAAGTTTGGATAGAAGATCAACCATAGGAGGATGTCAATTCCTTGGATGTAGATTGGTGTCATGGCTGTGCAAGAAACAGACAATGGTTGCTACTTCAACTACTGAAGCAGAATATGTTGCAGCTGCTAGTTGTTGTACTCAGATTCTTTGGCTTCAGAATCAACTCTTGGATTATGGGTACAATTTCATGAACACCATCATATATATAGACAACAGTAGTACAATTTGCATTATTAAGAATCCTGTGCAACTCAATAAAACTAAACATATTGAAATTAGACATCACTTTATTAGAGATTGTTTTGAGAAAAAGCTTATTCATGTTGTCAAAATTCACACTGATGACAATTATGCTGATTTATTAACAAAAGGGCTTGATGTGGGTAGATTTCAATACTTGGTAACAGGTATTGGAATGCTTAATCCATAAACTTTTGATGTCTAATACTTTTTAGTGTTGCAGGATAGTTTTAAATGTACTATTATTGTTTGTATATGTTTGTATGGTTTTCCACTAACACTTATGAAGGAGAAACAAGCTCAGTGGAAACTATACATCATACAGTGGAAAGATTTGCTCTCACAGTGGTAATAAGGAAATAAAGAAGATCATTTATTTATCACTTCAAAAAGTTGCAGAGTACATTCTTTCACTAAGACAAGTTCAAAACACATGTAAACTTAAACTAACAACTCACAACCTAACAACCTAAGATCTTCAGACACTACATAGGCTTTTTCCCTTTGCCCTCATAAGCATGCTTGCCCTTAGCTGGCTTGTTCCTCTTCTCATCAAAGGAAAGCTGCTTTCTTGGATAAGCAAGACCAAGCACTTGTGGTGGAGGTTTCAGATCTTTTGCAGGTTTTGACGACTCTGGCCACTTCATGTTGTGTATGGCAGTCTTCAGGGCAGTTGTAAGTGCCTTTGGTAGTTCCTCAGAAAGGTTGAAGGTTGGATCATCTTTCTCTGAATCAACATCAACAGATGGAGCTGATGCAGTACTTGATGGAACAGCACTTGGTGGAAAGTATCCACTCCATCCAGAAGAATGCTCCTCAGAATCTGAAACATAGCTGATCACTTCATCAGAAGAGCTGTCAGAGGAGATGTAAACAATTGGGAAACTCATATTTAAGTTTAGGGTTTGTTAATGTGCTGATTTGGTTGATGCTAATAGATGTGTTTTGAGACCCCTATTTATATGCAAAGTCAAGGCCAATGGATAATTAATGAAGTATCTTTACTTCTATCCATTTTGGTAGTTTGAAGGAGTAATTATGGATGATATCGGGTTGACTTTGGAGCAATAAATGTATAAATAGTAACTTGGTTAAAAGTTACTTGGGTTAACTAATATTGGTTAAGTTTGGTTCTTAAGATGGTTAATGTGAATGGAGTTATAAGATGTGTAACTTAAGACACATAACAACTAGTCCTGAGCAAACGGCTACAGGTAAAGACACATCAAATCCGTTCATGGTTGATAGTTTACCAAAAACTAGGTTATCAACTCACCATACATCTTTGTGATCAAGAGTTGGCTAGTCCATAGCAAACGGCTCATGGTAAAGACATATCAAATCCGTTGATAGCTGATAGTTTGCTAAAAACTATGATAAGAGCAGCAAATTTTACATGTTTTTCTTACCACTGCTCTTTGAAAATTCTGTTGATTTTTACCATTGCAGGTTCACAGTTACCACTGACAGTGTAAAATTTTTGCTTAATATGTGTAGATGCAGGACATGACAATATCATTCAGAGCTCTACCATGGCAACACTTCATGTGTCTGATTCTAAGGGATTGGATACAGGTTGTGAAATCCCTAGCCAAATTAAAACATATGGGTGGTTCAGAAGTACAATCTAGTTTAACTAGGTACGAAATTGAATCTTTGTCTAAAGATGCACCTCTCCCAGAAGGTAATACATCTGGAAGTGCTGAAGGCAGTATATTACAAAAGGAATTGATGGAACTGTGTACCAAATTCTAATAACAGGTGGATACAAAGGAAATTGATGGAAGTTCTTCTGAATTGATTTTGATGGAGTTTCTCCCAAACAGGGGAGGAGAAAAATGATGATCAGATTCAGGGGAGGATTGCTCTCAGCATGTGAAAGTTAAAGATCAATATGAGATATTCAAATTAGAGCTTTGATTCAGAAGATTCAAGATCAATATGCAAGAGCTGATAAAGTGTTGAGAAAAACAAGATAAGTGTTTGGAAGAATTCCCATATCCTCAGGTTTATTGTATACTTGAAGAAACTTGTTGATTTACATATAAATCATAAGTTTAGGGGAGGATTGTTGGGAATTATACTAACAGTTACCACGGCTAGTGAAGATGTTACAACTGCAGAAGATTGTACTTGCAGTGGAAACTCATTACCACTGCAAGAACAAATATTACCACTGCTTACTTGATAACTGTTAGAGAAACGCGCTTAGATAAACATAGAAAAGATTTTGTGTATATCTTATTCTATTAGCATTATACTTATCTTGTAGAAGAGGACTCCTTGCTGTATAAAAGGAGATCCTAGGTTATAGTTAGAATATATCTTTCTAATACGTTTTTCTTAGAGCTTCAAGGTGTAACCCTAGTAATATCATAGATCACTCGTATTATTATCATTAATAATATTGGAGCTATTTGTTTTGTTACATACATTGTTCTCACATACATAAAATTGTTTCATTCACAATCAATCTTCTAAGTATCATTAAGTAGATTCCGCATACTTAGTGGTATCACTCAAAATATCAATATTAACACAAGTTCAAGGTGTTCACGATCCAACAATATTACCCACCCAAGTCAAACGGTCAAACAAGCAGGGTCAAAGCAAAACAGTCAACACCAACACCCCCCAGGCCACTGTTCACCTTCCCCAACCCCACTCACCCCGTTTTTCTGCACTGTGTTCCCCCCTCCTCTCCAAACTCCACAAAAACCTCACCGAACCTCATTTATTATCACACCAACCTTACCTTCCCCCCCTCCTCATTTAATTCTCACCAAATCCACTCAAGCTGCCAAATTAACCATTTCCCGCCAAAAAGAGTTTGGACGGTTGAGATCAAAGCAAGCCATCCAAGGGCCTGAAATAAAGTGGGAAAGCAAGATAGACACTCCAGGGCCTATAAAGATGAAGAAAAAGAGAAGAATATAGTTGTCAATGTCTTTAGACCATTTCGTAGTGTAAACTTTAAATTTCCATTGTAAACTTTTAAATTCTGTTTTTAATTCAAGTTGTATCAAGCTTTTATGTTAATGAAAAGTATTTCAAATAGTTTCTCAGTTTCAATTCTCAAAGTACAAGCTCGGTTTTTGGTAATCTCAAGTGGAATTGACAACTCTACTTGATTTTGTTTAATTGTTGATGTTGTATGTTTCTTTAAGCTCAGTTAAGTTCACAAGTTAGTTTTCAAAGGTTTACAAGGTATTTCAAGCAGTTCCATTTAAAGAATTAAAAATATAAAAAAAATAGTGTAAAATAAAAAAATAAAAGAAGAGGAGAAGGAGGCAGTGGAATCATGGGTTAGAGTCCATTTGGGAACATTAGGTTGGGTTCTTATTCAAATTCATGGTCAAATCTGTAAGTTTCCTCCTAAATTAATCATTTCAGCTTCACTTAAGGGGTGTTTGGCACAGTGGTTTTGACCACTGTGCTTTGGGTTTATTTGTTAAAATCTGGTTTAGTTAACTCTTTTTAGGTAGTAATAGCTCAATCAAAGGGTAAAACCCAAGCCTTATTTGCAGAAAAGTCAAAGTCTCACCATTTACTTGATTATTGTTCACTGTGAGGTTTTTAAGGTAGCTTAATCATAGAGATGTGTTCATTTGTAGTTGCTTTAGCTTATTTAATTTTTAATGTAGCTTAATATCTTGTTTACAGTCCATTAGATCAAACTTCATTAAAGTCAAATCTTAGTTTTTTTTGAAAAAGTCAAGTTTGCACTGTCTCAGTTTTCCTCAAAATGGCTTGATTTTTGTGGAATTTTGTAGGGTGTTTTAGACCTTGAGCTTTTCTGGGATCATAGTATCCAAGCTCAGCTTTAAGTTTCCTAGCTTCCCTATATTTTTGCAATTTTTCATTTGGGCCCCACATTGGTCCAAAGTAAGTTGCAGGGCAAGGGTATGCCCTGCACCTCAGACCTCAGTCCCAACACTCATTTTCTTGTGCTTCTTTTGGCTTCCTCAGTGGGCCCCACCTGTTGCTTCTGGGCTTATTGGAGACCCAATAAGCCAGACTTCATGGCTTAAAGCTTATTTTGAGATTTGCATCTTATTTCCTAGGGCTGCACCAGCCATCAAGGTTGTCCTATTTCCTTACCAACTCTGAGTATTCAGCTTTTGGACCATGTTTCCATGCCCTCCCCTAGCTTCACCTGAGGGTCCCAGAGCTTGTTTTATAGCTTTTTGAGAAGCTTGTAAGTTCAGCTTGCTGGTTCCCACCTTACCTTGGACTTCCAATACACCTAGTGGGCCCCACTTTGGCCTAAACTTGGCCATTTGGCCTGTTTAGTAATCAGGTTTAGCTTAAGTGCTTATTGCTTAATTTTACCTTATCACTTGTACTTTACTGGTTCCTTTGCTTATTTCATAGTTTCCTCATCTTAGTTTTAGCTTATTCTTGCCTGTGGGTCCCTTGCTAAGCTTGTTTGAAGCTTATGGCTTGACAGTTTGACCAAAGTCAACTGTCAAGCTAATAAGCACTTGTAGTGCTTATTTCTGTGTTCAAGCAAATCTTCCTTTTTTAAATTTTGTTATTTTTACTTTTTAAATAGTTCTCAAGAAGAAAATCCAAAAAAAGCCAAAAATACCTAAAGTGATAGCTTCTATTTAAGAAGCTTATTGCTTAAGTGCTTATTTCCCTTAAGCACTTTCTGTTTTTATAATTTTCTTAAGTCCCTGTAGTTGTAAAATAATTTCTGCAAATTTTTCATATTTTTCTCTTTTCATTTAGTATTTTTAATAATTAATATTAGTTTTTATTAATTAATAATTAGTTAATAATTAATAGTAATTATTTAAATAGTCTTAAAAATATATTTTCTGTTTTAAAATTAGTTTTATATTATTTTAGACTTTTCTAAGTTTTAATTTTATTTTTCCAAGCTTATTTTACATTTTCCTATTAATTAGTGTAATTTTAATTAGTTTAAATTAGTTTTTAATTAATAGTAATTATATAAAAAGTAGGAAAAATATATTTTAAGTTTGAAAATTAGTTTTATATTATTTTAGATTTTTCCAAATTTATTTTTCATATTTTTAGTGTAATTTCATAATTAGTTATAATTTAAGTTAATTTAAATAATTAATAAGTAATTAATAAATAGTATTTAATTAATAATAATTAATTAAATAGTGTAAAAAGTAATTTTAATTTTCTAAAAAGTTTAATTTATTATTAGGATTGTAAAAATGTGATTTTCATCTTTGTAAGTATTTTATTTTACCAAAACTCGCGTTTTATTTTGTACGTTCACGTTACTTAAAACTGAACGTACGCGTTTTTAGGTTTAAATCGTTTCTGGTTTTTCCTACTTTCCTGTCTTATTCTTATAGCTTCTTTAAGCTATTTCATTGTATAAATCCTTAGTGTAACCAATCTCAAACCCCTTTTTATCCAAATTCACCCGATCACAGATCCGTTTGAATAACCATCACACCTCGTCGGGACATAACGACCCGGGGAAACACTATATTCCGCGGAGCATTCATCTAGGCTGTTTGACCATCTTGACCACATCCGTGGATGACTTTGGTTGACGGTTTAGCATCAATCAGTATGTGATCAATTCAATTAGAGAATCTCTTGGATACCATAATCCTAGATTAGGATAAGTCTTCAAGTACCTAAAAATCTTTTCCACTGCTGTCATATGTGATGTCTTTGGAGTCACTTGAAATCTTGCACAAGCACATACAGCAAACATAATGTCTGGCCTTGATGAAGTAAGATACATCAGAGAACCAATCATAGATCTGTAAGTGTGAACATCAACATTAGCACCACTAGCATTCTTCAACAATAAGTGAGTGGTCTTGTCAGCAGGGGTATTTGAAGATTTTGCATCAGTAAACTTGAACTTCCTAATGATCTCAGCCACATATTTGTCTTGACTGATAAATATGCCTTTCTTACTCTATTGTACTTGCAGCCCCAAAAAGAATGTAAGTTCTCCCATAGAACTCATTTGAAATTCATCCTTCATCAGCTTCTCAAACTCTTTGCACATCTCTTGTTTAGTAGACCCAAAGATAATATCATCAACATATACTTGCACAAGTAAAATATCACCCTTGTCTGTCTTGATGAACAAAGTTTGATCAATCTTGCCTCTATGAAACCCATTATTCAACAAATAATTAGCTAAGGTTTCATACCACTTCCTTGGAGCCTGATGTAGGCCATAAAGAGCCTTAACCACTTTATATACTTTATTTGGGTGTTGAGGATCTTCAAAGCCTGGAGGTTGAGAGACATATACCTCCTCATCAATAGTACCATACAGAAAGGCACTCTTAACATCCATTTGATAGACTGTAAAGCCCATAAAGGATGCATAGGCTAAAAACAATCTAATAGCCTCAATCCTTGCAACAGGAGCAAACACTTCTTCATAATCAATACCCTCCTCTTGAGTGTATCCTTGAGCAACCAATCTAGCTTTGTTCCTGATTACAATACCTCTTTCATCTTTCTTGTTTCTGAAAACCCATTTAGTACCAATGACCTTCATACCATCAGGCAAGTCACAAAGAACCCAAACCTTTTGAAGTTTAAACTGCAACAACTCTTTTTGCCTAGCTTCAACCCAGCTAGATTCTCCTAGAGCCATATATACATTCTTAGGCTCCACCTGTGAGAGAAAATAGAAAAACAAACACTCATTCTTCTTACTATGTTTCTTGGACTCATACACTTCCCTTATGAACCCATGAATATCATCTTTCTTTGTCTGTCTTCTAGTCTTCACACCTGATTGAAGTTCACCAATAACATTATCAAGTGGATGCACTTTGTGAATTGAAGACTGTGATGTGCTAGGAATATCATATGTTGTAGGCATGTTTGAGATCTCTACATCATCACTTGGTGATTCCTGAGAAGTATGTTCCACATTTGGGCTGACAGTGGAAACTTTTGGTGTAGCAGTGGAAATGGAGTTACCACTGCTAGTAGGAATATCTTTATTTACATCAAAATTCACACCATCTGCATCACTTGTCTTTTCAGAATTATCACCAAAGTCCCAAAGTGGCATAACAATTTGATCTTCAACATTTTTACAAGCTTCATCTTCATCAATGAATTCTTCTGAATCTTCAAGATCTTTGTCTCCAGTGCTTGAAGTGAGAGGAACATAATTCATTGTATTTGATAATGTTTCAAGATCAAATAGCCAATCTGGTCCTGAACCTGCCATGTTTGCTTTATTTTCAAGAAACTGAACATGCAAGTTCTCTTCAATCTTCTTTGTTCTTAAGTTATAGACTCTAAAAGCCTTGTTAACCATAGAGTATCCAACAAAGAAGCCTTCATCTGACTTTTCTTCAAATTTACCCAGATGATCAATGGTATTGAGAATAGTAACATGACACCCAAATGGCCTCATAAACTCCAAAGTAGGAGGTCTTCCTCTGAATAACTCATAAGGTGTCTTGTTCTTTGTTTTGACCACTAAAACCCTATTCTAAATGTAACAAGCAGTGTTAACTGCTTCAGCCCAAAAAGTTATTGGTAGCTTGGAATCAGCTAACATGGTTCTAGCAGCCTCAATTAGTGTTCTGTTTCTTCTTTCTGCAACTCCATTTTGTTGAGGAGTTCTTGCAACACTAAATTCTCTTTTAATACCTTTGTCTCTACAGAAATCATCCATAACTTTATTCTTGAACTCTGTCCCATTGTCACACCTGATGATCTTGATCTTCTTTTCATATTGATTTTCAACTTCAGTGATGAATGTCTTAAGGATGCCAGTGGTTTCATCCTTGGTTCTTAAAAAGAAAACCCATGTGAATCTACTAAAATCACCAGTCACAACAAGACAATACTTCTTCAAATTTATGCTGCTCACAGAAGTAGGACCAAACAAGTCCATATGCAGCATAAAGAGTGGATGATTAATAGAATTGAATGCTTTGGTCTTGCATGAAGCTCTGTGTTGCTTTCCTTTGAGACAGGCAACACAAGTTTGGTCATTTTCAAATCTTTTCTCTGGTAGACCTCTGACAAGTCCATCTTTCACAATCTTGTTGATGGTCTTGAAGTTAACATGACCCTATCTTCTTTGCCAAAGCATTGATTCATCCAAAGTGGCTTTAGCAAGCAAGCAAGTAACATCATTATTAGCCACTATGTTCTTCATGTCAATGCTATATAGATTTCCTTTTCTAGGGATTTTAAGCAAAACATCACTTTCATCAGGGAGCTTATAATCCTTAGATAAGATATAGCATTCATCTTCTGTGAAAAGAACTCTATGCTTCTTGTCACACATCTGTGACACACTAAAGAGGTTGTACTTGAGTTCTTTCACATACTGCACATCTTCAAAATCAATGTTTCCAGCCTTGATTGTTCCTTTGCCAGAAACTTTGCCACCAATTCCTCCTCCAAAGCTGACAAATTGTCCATCATAAGGTTGAAAGTCTGAAAGATAGGACTTATTGCCAGTCATGTGCCTGGAACATCCACTGTCTGAGTATCCTTGATCATTTGTAGTCTTTGAATGTCCTTGCACACAAAATAAAGGAATTAGTTCCTTTTGGGGACCCAAGCCACAAATGACTTGAATCTGCCTCGTGTATCAATATAATTATATCTATCAAAGGTCATTGATACACCATTGGGATTGTTTGAGGTGATGGTTCCTTTTGGTTTCCATTTCCAACGTGCTGAGGCCTTAACAGCATTTCCCATATTTACCCTTTTCTTGTTAACAAACCAACCAGTGGTAACCTTTGGCCTTGCAGTGGTAACTGCTGGCTTAGCAGTGGAAACTGCTTGTTTTGAAACTTTGGGTACCCACTTTCGATTATTGTTAACTTTCTTTTCAAAATTGGTCTTTTTCCCTGTTTGAGTAGATTTAACAAAAGTAGTAACAGGGGGCTTAGGGTAAACTCTGTTTTTATTTCTGGCAGTGGCAACTGCTGGTCTAGCAGTGGAAACTGCTGGTCTAGCAGTGGAAATTGGTTTAATGCCAGAATGAAGCAAAACAGACCTGGGAATCATCTTGCTAAGTGGATTTGGGTGAGTTATGTTATTAGTATTTTGTCCATTCACCCTAGTATTCCCAAACACTTCCCTTCTTCCCAAGTGGTAGGTACAGCTATAAGACAAATGGTCAAAGCTACCACATATATGACAGGGTTTGTTATTGAACACAAAATCACTACCAAATTGCCTAGATTTAACATGATTCCAGCTCCTCATATTACCCCTAGGAGTTGGTGACCTATTTTTGTACATCTCTGCATATCTAGTAGTGGGCCTAGTGAAATTAGGTTGTGACCTAGGCTTCTCTTTGACTACATCAGGAATACTTCTTTTAACCTTCACTTTAACATTCTCAGGAACACTAGGTTTAGACTCAACATTTAAATTTTCATCTTTAAGAGATGAGTCACTAGCACTATCAAATATATCAACCTCAACCTTAACCCTTTCAATTTCAACTGGTTTAACAAACTTTGGTCCATAGGTCATAGGTGGTTCCTGGAATTCCTCTAATCCTGTGTGAGCTAAGTCAATGCCAGGAGGTGATGGAACACCTCTTAGAGGTGGTGGAACTATTTTGTATCCAACTCCTGATTTGGCTTTGCTCACAACTTGGGATTCCCAAATTTTGTCAATACACTTGGATTGATGATCCAGTGTTAGCTTAGTTATCATTATATTTTCACTAGCTATCTTAACCTTTTCTAGTTCTTCTCTAAGAACCTTATTAACATCAACCTGATAATCTAAGTCTCTTCTTAATACTGCAATATCATCATTGAACTTAGATTCATTTGCCCTATAATGCTCTAATTGAGTTTCTAAAACTCCTAGGCCTCTTTTATGATTTGCTAAGTTATAATTAGTATGAGTTAACTCTAGCAATTGTTCATCATATTGTGCTTTAATTTTCTCATACTATTTTAAGGCCTTACAAGATTTAGGACAAGCATTATCAGTTTGTACCTCAGAGTCAGAAAAAGCCATTAGTGCAAGCTCTATAGCAACCATTGCAGACTCTGAATCATCTTCCTCTTCCTTAGTCATAAAGCTCCAATCAAAGCTCACTCCATCAATAGCCAATAGCCCCTTTGGCTCATCAGTAGTAGGTTCCTTCTTCTTGTCCTGCTTATACCAAGTTGACCTGTTGTCAGATTTCCTTGGCTTCTTGCACTCCCTGGCAAAGTGCCCCTTCTTATGACAATTATAGCACTCCACCTTCTTTTTGTCAAAACCTACTGTTTCATTGCCACTGATGTTAATCTTTCTTCCAGTCTTCTTCCAAAACTTCTTTGTCCTTAGGCTTAGTAATGCCACTTGCCATTTAATGTCCATCTCCTCCATATCATCCTCATCAATTTGATCCAAATCCTCATGATTGAGAATTGAACCACCCACTTGACTTGATATAAAGGCATAAAAAGTAGTATCACTAAGTCCTGCAATCTGTCTCTTTGAGCTACCAGTGGAAACACTTCCACTACCAGTGGAAACAACAATGTTAGCACTGTCATCATCACTATCACTTTCTTCATCTGAACTATCATCAAGAGATGATGATATGAGTGCTACACTTCCTGAACTTGAGCTTATTTTGCCAGCTTTCTTCAATCTTTGTTCAATAACCTTGAAGTTATTGTACAAATCATTGAGTTTCATGGTCTCCAATTCTGGCTTATCTTCCCACACAGCAACATTGGTTCCAAACTCAGAGGGTAAGCTTCTTAAGAACTTTAAATTAAGGTCTTCCCTTTCCACCTCTATTCCAAAAACAGTGAGTTGAGTAACAATCTTTTGTAGCCTTGTGAAGATGCAATCAAGAGATTCATTACTTGTTGAACCAAAGTTTTCATAAGTCTGCTTCAGCAAGGTCTTTTGAGTCTTCTTGGTGGAATCATTACCACCAAAAACTTCACAGATCTCATCAAAAAGAGTCTTTGCAGTCTTGTACTTGCTGAATGCAAGAACTTGGTCTCTGGGAAGTGTCATCAGCAATAAACCTTTGGCCTTCAGAGCATTCTTCAGCTGAAGTCTTTCATCATTAGTAACAGGTCCAGTGTTGACCTTAATTACTTCCTTGCCATTAACCATTGTGGAAAACTAGAAGGGGGGTTGAATAGTTTTACGTCCTTTTAAAATTTATAAGCACAAGTTTGTTTTAAAAACTTCGATTCTGGTTTATGTGAATTCAATACTTGCACTATATGAACTATTGTAAAATAACTAACTAACAAAACTAATTTAGTAAAGGTAAATAAATAAGTAATGAGAAGAGTTAGAAAGATCAAACCACAACACAAGGATTTATAGTGGTTCGGCTACAAGGACACCTTCCTTGTTCCTACTCCACTCCCCGAGTCACCTACTCGAGAGTTTTCTTCACTATGTCAACAAACTCCCTTATGGCGGAGAAAACCTTACACACCAATATACACACCAATTTACACACCAATCTACACACCAATCTACACACCAATCTTCACACCAATCTACACGCCAATCTTCACACCAATCTACACGCCAATCTTCTTCACACCTTCTACACACCAATCTTCACAACTATCCTACTTCACTACTAATCAACTTCTACTATCTACACAACTTCTATATCTTCTAAACAAATAATAACAAGCACAACACAATATTCACAAATGAATATATATACACTATGCACAACAACTCTTCAACACTTCTTGAACTTGGTTGTAGAGAGTTCTTCTTTTGCACTTAGAATGAGAATGGATGATGAGGGATTGAATCACTTGAAACAAGGATTAATATACAAATGATCAAAGGGTTTTTGATGGGTTTTAGATGATTGTAGATCTGAAAATTTCGTGCAAAAGGTAAGGAAAAATTCCAGAATTAAGGTGGTATTTATAGGGGAAGAAATCTGACAGTTTCTGACAGGGGACCGCCCCTTATAATTAAGGGGACCGCCCCTTATAATTAAGGGGGCCGCCCAACTGTAACGGCCAGAAAACTTGTCTTTTAGTGGGGAAAGTTTATTTGGTGAAAAACTAACTGATTTTGGTTAAATATTTGAAATCATATATTTAGTGTGATTAAAACATTTTTCCTTATTACCAAAAGTGTTTTTCAAAAATATATAATAAGATTATATAATTAAATAAACTTTGTATTAGTTAATTAAATACCCCTTTGATCATGAGATGTATTAAGCACTTGTTTATCCATACCTTAAGTGATTAAGTTGGATATAATGATATAGACTAGCTTAATACTTGTTTACGTAGTAATCAAACGATTGACGAGTTTACATTTTGTGATCGTCAAAATATAGAGATATCGAAAAATATAAATAACGTTTTCATACATTATTTATGTCAACAACCATCTCTGATGTAGAACTTGGTTTGAAAGAATTTCCAACCATAATGATCTCCCAGAGTGTGTAGTCTTGGACCATAAAGAATTGTTCGATCATTAGCCTCCACATCTCAAAGTCATTAAACTTAAGCTTTGGAAGCTTAGCAGCAATGTTTGAGTTACTGGTTTCTGTCTCCATTGATTCTTCTGAGTGAACTAGAGTCTTCTAAATCAAAGTATCAAAGCCTGTCTCTGATACCACTTGATGGATCTAAACACCTTGAACTTGTGTTAGATTGATACTTTGAGTTATATCACTAAATATGTGGAATCTACTTAGTAACACTTAGAAGTTTGATTGTGAGTAAGACAGTTGTATATGAATAAGAACAATGTATGTAAACAAACTATTAGCTCCAATATTATTAATGATAATAATACGAGTGATCTTGATATCACTAGGGTTACACCTTGAAGCTCTAGAAAACATATATCAAACCTTTAACCTAGGATCTCCTTTTATAGCACAAGGAGTCCTCTTCTACAAGATAAGTATAAACTAATAGAATAAGATATACACAAGATCTATTATATATTTATCTAAACACGTTTCCTAACAGTTATCTAATAAGCAGTGGTAATATATGTTCTTGCAGTGGTAATGAGTTTCCACTGCAAGTACAATCTTCTGCAGTTGTAACATCTTCTCTTAGCCGTGGTAACTGTTAGTATAATTCCCAACAAAATCCACTGAAGGTGAACAGATTGAATCCTACTATACAAGGTTTTGCACATTAATGAATGAGTTAATCAGAAATAAGTTGACACCACGAACAATTGCAACAAACATCAAATTCATCAATAACCTTCTAGAAGAATGGGAACGATATGTCACGATTGTCAACCAAGCTAAGGATCTACATCAGGTGAATTATGATCAACTCTATGATTTTCTGAAGTAAAACCAAGCTGAGGCTAATGAAGTAAGGAAAGAAAGATTGGCAAAGAATCATGATCCTCTCGCATTAATTGCTACTACACCAACACCTCTACCAATGAACACACCACATCAACCATCATCATTATCTTCCACTCACAACAACATGGAACAATCATACATTCAACAACCAACACATGTCTACCAACAACAATTCTACCCACAACAACAACATGTTATTCGACAACAACAATACCCACAATTCCAAGAACCAGAATTCACTGACAATGATGAAGCTATTGCAGCCTTGACACAAGCGTTCGCTTTTCTGACAAAGGCATTCCAAGGACGCTATTATACACCAACGAACAACAACCAAAGGATTTCATCGAACACTCGCAACAAGCAGATTGCTCAGCCGAGTTTCAATATGGGCAACGGAGGCCAAATGGTTGGAGTTTATGGGAATCAGCAAGGATATGCTACTGGGTTTAACATAGGTAATCAGAATATGCAGAATCAGTTGGGTCAGTATGCAGGGAATCAGATCGGTCAGTATGCAGGGAATCAGATGGGCCAGTTTATTGGGAATCAGATAGGTCAGAGTGTTGGCAATCAGGCAATGGGTAATCAGATTAGGAATGTGGCAGCTCCAGTTGTTGGGAATCAGGGAAATGTGAATCAGGGTAATCCGGTAAAGTGTTTCAACTGCCAGGGTGTAGGTCATATGGCAAGGAACTGTCCTACTAAGCCAAACAAGAGAGACCCAGAGTATTTGCAGAAAGCATTGCTGTTGGCACAAAAAGATAAGGCAGGGTTTCAGTTGAACGCAGGGGAGAATGATTTTATGACTCTCATGGATGACATGGAAGACAGAGAAGATATCGATGCAAACTGCATCTTTATGGCAAACCTTCAGGAGGCTAAGTACGACACAGATTCTGACACACCTCCTGTTTATGACATCAATGCAGTCTCTGAGGTACCATCCTACAATACATGCAACAATAATGATATATTTGATATGTCCCCTCACGAGGAACAGCATTCTGAGACTCCAGCAACCACTTATGGTACATATCTGGACACGCCGAGTTGTAGCAATATTGATTCGGCAAATCCCGATATGAATCATAGTGGAGGCTCAGTTTCCTAGCATGCTGAGAATGATGAGGAAACACGTGCTTTATTTGAATCGTTATTGAACAATTGTAGTATTGAAATAGAAAATGTGAAAAAGGTCAATCGCGAAGTTAAGGCCGCGAATGAAAAATTGACCACTGAGCTTGAGAGTTACAAGGAAAACGTTAAAGCATTTGAGTTTCATAACAAAAGATTGTCAGATTTAAAACCGGTTATCAAAATTCCGTTTCAAGGGAAAAACTTTTGCAAATCAAGTTTGATACACTTGATGTTAATTCACACAAGAAGATAAAATCCTTAAACGCGGAAATTTCTGATTTGCAAAACCAACTTTCTAAACAAAAAACAGCTTATACCAATCTTGAAAAAGAAATGGATGAGTTGAAAAAGGACTTTGCAAAGAAAGAAGATAAACTTTTGGATGAAATCATAGAGTCAGAACACAAGATTGCAAAACTAGAAGAATTAGTGGTTAAAAGGGGTCAGTCAAGTCAAACAATGAATATGATTGCTAATCAAACTAATCCGATTTACCATACAAAACGTAAAATGGCTCTAGGGAACAAAACTCCTTGTAATCTCAAGAAAGCTCAGCAGGAACAGAATATTTTGTTTAATGGAAATGTTTTGTTTACTAAGCATGATCCTCCCACTGTTCGTGATTATGTGGATGTCACACCCCCAATTTACCTGACTTGCAGCGGAATGGAATACCTGGGGGTGTCTGTCATAGCACCACAGTTATAGTTACATTGAACGACCTAAAGTGTCGTTTGGAAAATACTGCATTTGATCATTGAAATAATCCAGAGTTTACAAAATGAGGCCCCCAAAATGTGTTGCATGTTTATGAAAAACAAGTCATACTAGATCAAACGTTTACATAAGTGCATGAAATAATGATGAGACGCGTCGACCCCGCGACTCCATGAAGGTCCAAATGCATGTCACATGAGCTACCTTAATAACCTGATATACATTGCTAAAACGTCAACACGAATGTTGGTGAATTCCATAGGTTTGTAAAATGTAATGTTTGTACGGCCACCACAAGTATAAGTGCATGACAAAAGTCAAGTAAAATTGTACAATAGACCTTAAGCTCATGACCCCGAAGCTATGACTGATGAAATTTTATGCCCCTCCGAATGTTTTACCAGAACACTCCCAAATGTGTCAAAATGAAATGCATCCGCTTACTGTTGGTAATAACTACTACGGATGGAGGCGTCACCCTCGATAGATCTATCCACTCACTCTCGCTTACCGGCAAATTAACGGTTCATGATAATAAATAGGGGACTTTAACTGGTTGGTAAGGAAACTTAAGCAATGTACATATGTTTTAGTACTTGGGCTCGTACTAAAATGGTTGATGCAATGTATTCCCCCGTGGGATTTGAAATCAAAATGTTGAATTGAAAACGGGGCTATGAAAACTCACTTGATATGATGGTACCATGAACATGTAATGAGCTGAAAAACAAGGCGCGCACACTAGCCGCAACCTAATATGAATGATGAACAATCTACTTTAGATCATGAAATGATGTTATGAATGTCCATGCACATGTTTCCTATACCACTCTACTCTTTGAAAAATACTTGTTGTTATAAAAAATATACATTTTCCAAGACTTAGGAAAATAAGGCAACTAGAAAAATAAAATTAGTTGAAATGTATATATATATATATATATATATATATATCGTATGTATCAATGTTAGTGTTGAAATCCTTGATATAACGCCTTGTAGTGATAAAAATATACTTGTAATCACTAATACTTCATTAGTTATGAATTTGGGTACTTGGTATTATTTCGACTATGTTTATTGGTGACCTAAAGTCACAACCGGTCACAAGAGATTGCCAATTTGTGGTCACTTGGTGACCTAAAGTCACAACCGATTGCCACATGTCAATTTGTGATTGGTTGAAAGGGGAGAATCGGTCGTGACCCCAACCCACAACCCACACCAAAGGTCACCAATAAACATAGTCTTCTAGAAATCTAGAGTTACTACGTAGTATTAATATTATTTTTCCAAAAGCTGTCAAAAATAATATAAGTTTTGCCGATATTGAAACGTGAATATCTTTGTCGTTATAAGTCCGTTTTACTTGTTCTTTATATCCACGGTTACGTCTTAGTATGTAGTAATATATTTTGGAAAGCTTGGCTCCTCCGGGTTACGTCTAAAGCCTCTTTTTGTCCGATGAAAAACGTCCAACAGCAACAATTTTCAGAAAATATACTTTTCGTCAATAAACTTGCAAAAATCATAACTTCTTCGTTATAAACTCTTTTTAATCCGTTCTTTCGCCTACGGATTCGTTTTTGAAACTATTTTCTAAAAATTTTGCCAAAGTTTACTTTATGTTTACTGATTTTCCTGGATTTACTAAAATGGGACAGAATGTATATATACTTGTTGCAAACCCATTTTTCATGTTCAAAATTAGTTTCTACTTCAACCAAATCTCTTGCAAACACCACAAATCTAAACTAATCCTACCATACACCTTCTTAGGGTGCCATGGGTTCCTAATCACTACTAATCATGTTAATTTAACAAAGGAACACCTAAATCAAAATCTAGGGTTTGTATGTTCAAAAGGTTAACAAAAATAATGTGGTATAGCTAACTTGTACATGAAATTAAGCATGAAAACCATAAGATACAAGTGTTAATTAGATGAAAACATGAAAATAAATTTGATAACTCACTTTGAAATAATAGGTGATTAGATGATGAGAAATCTTGTGTTACTTGTGTTTTTGTTGTAAGATTCTTGATTAGAATGATGAAATGAACAACTTTGTAGCTTTGTATTTTGGAAAATCATCACTTGATCATGGAGTATGGATTTGGTCATGGGTTTCATGGTGAAAGAGATGAGGTTTGTGCTTTTTGATTCTCAAATTTGTATATGATTATGTTTTAGGAGTTTTTGGTAAATATATGTATAAGTATAATGTATTATAATGGCACATGAATACATAAGGTTAGAAAATAAAGGTCAAGTGGTTTAGGGGTGTGCTCATTGCCGGTTTTCAATGTGAAAAGGAGATGCAAAGTCGGTTTTGATCACTTAGAAAATGTAGAGTATTATTAGTTGTAGTTTAGTGTAAGTATTAGTTATAATCGGGTACCGGGTTTGCTAGAAATAAATGTTAACAAAGTTAACCGGGACTTAATAAAGTCATAAAAATGTTAAAAATATGTTGGGTACAATTACTGAGTGTTCGGGTGATTATTGTTTAGTTTTCACGAAAACCGTCGTAATATTCATAAGCTCACGTTATAAATAAAATAAATTTCCAAAATACTGGGTAAATGAATGTTATAACTTTTATGATGATAAAATGGATATAAAAATGTGTCGGGACCATTGTGGGAATATTTAGATATATTCTTCGTGCTTAAACCGGGTGTTAACGTTTAATTATAAATAATTATAAGAAAAACGTTAAATGTATCAAATATGTAAATTTGAAAATCCTAAGAGTGGTATAACATGAAAATGTTGTTGTGATGATATGCAGACTGTCTCTAGTCCGTATGCAATGTCATTACTGATAATGAAATGAATTCGCACCTAAACCAATCCGGTTACGCGAATTTGAATACCCGTAAACTAAATTTACGATGAAATGAGTAATGAAAGTGAATAATGAAAACTTTTCCGACAATGAATAGTGTTCAATGAATAGTAAAATTCTCAAATGTTTCTCAGAATGTCAAACTGACACCAAATATGATGGATAGTAAAACGATGAATAGTGTTTTGATGAATAGTGTTTGATGAATAGTGTTTTCTCAAAGTTTGGGAAATGACCTGAAATAGTGAGTTGTGACAGTGGAACAATAGAACTGGTCGAAGAGAGCATTAATAAAATGAAACGAAAGAATCCTAATTTGAAACCAATTGATTACAACAAATTGAACAAACTTTCGGGCATTACTTTTGTACCACAAAAACAAGCATATGAGCTTTCCAAACCTTTTTCCAAAAGCCCAGAAGTTTCTAAAACCGTAGTTGTTTCCAAATCTCTTTCAAACATGGAACAAATGTCTTCTAACAACCCTTTTAATACAAGTGAGGCTAGAGACATTCTAGATAACGTTAAAAAAAGAATTGTAACACTTCAACAGATTGTTAAATCTAAAACTACTATCAGTATTAACAACTGGCATTCTAGTTTTCATAACGAACAGAAAAAGGTGTTTGAAAACGAAATTACTATCCCACTGAATAACATCAGTGCGAGGGTAATCCATTTTAAACAAGCTTTCTTAAAAGAAACGGCCGACTTTGTCAAGGACCACAAATCCCTGGTAAAAGAAGCTAATGAAACTCGTGAAAACATGAATGTTTTGGAAAGGTTAAATGATTCTCTCTTCGAAGCAGTTCTGTCTACTGATATAATGTCTATCATTTTGCAAACATATTCTGTTCAAGACGATGAAAGACTGAAAGCTGAGACCTCCGCAATTGTTTCAAAATATGAAAATGCTCTTAAAAAACTTGAAAAAGAAAATGTGTCATAGTTTAAACACCTTGATCGAAAAAACGAAGAATGCAAGTATGACAAATTGTCGTATGAGCGTGCCTTCAAGAACATGAAAGAGCAAAATGATCTTTTGAGGGCTCAGGTTGAAAGTCAAAAAGGGAAGGGGTGTGGATACTAAGTTTACAAACCATCGACCTCGGACAAACCAAATACCTCAAAAACGGTTGTTAAACCAAAAATGTCAATTTCTCAAGCTGTTCAAAAAGTTGATGAGATTAAGGATTTGACAAAACCTGTCACTCCACAACCCTTGCCCAAGCAAAAGGAAATTGAAAAGATTGTTGAAAAACAAAAACTGGTTGTTGAAATAAACACAAATGTGCTTGCACATGGCTTTTCTAAGATCAGTACACAGACTAGGACCACAAAAACTGTTAAAGAATCTATTGGTTCTAATGATTTGGTCCAAAATCACCATCTAGAAGAAGCTAAGAAAAAGGCACAAATTCGAAAAGACGGAATTTTAGGTACAAAACCAAGTGTGATGAATTCTACAAGATTGCAAAGCACTGCTAGTAGTAGTAAACCATTACCTAGGAACAATCAACAAAAGACTAGGGATTGGCCTGCATCTAAGAGTAGTTGCGAAAAAGAAAATGCTATGCACGTAGAAAACAACACTAGAAATGTTGAGTCTCTTTCGAACAAAAAAAGATTTCCAAATGACTGTAGTGACAAAGTTAAGGTTGCCATTTTAAACAAGAATGTTGAATTTGTTTGTCCTACATGTCAAAAATGTGTTTTTTCAGCTACTCACGATGCATGTATTGCACAATTTCTCAAGAAAGGAAAGTCAAGTTTCAGGACACAATCCACTAAGACACCAAATAGAAACAAACCCGTTGACAACAAGAAAATGGATAAGAAATCTAATTGGTGGATATCTAAAGGATGTAGTATTCCAAAAACTGAGTCTTCCGCTGCATCTGATAAGAAGACTACGTCTAGATCTTACCTTAGGTGGATTCCCACGGGAAAAGTTTTTAAAACAGTTGATCTTAGATGGATTCCCACAGGAAACATTTTTGATAGTTGCACCAAGACAAATAATAGTGATAATCATCAAGATAAGGAAGTAGCAACCATTACAACTGTCGATAGTTAACACCCTCAGAGTGATGATTCATGTACTTCTAACACTGGTACTTGTGAAACCTCTTCGTCTTTGGTTGCAGGTGCTTCAACTATCTCAGAACCCAGTTCTTCAAAGGGTTTAAATTCTGTAAATTCTATAAAATTATTCTTTCAATCTTCTATTTTTCATTTTCCATTTCTTTTTTAAAAACAAAAACAAAATACAAAAATATAAAATTTCAAAAAATACAAAAACAATTTAAAATCAAAAAAATCCAAAAATATTCTTCTCACGACATGTCTCTCGTATAAATCAATATTCTGTACGTTTCTAGAAATGTCATTCAACAATGATACGGACATGTACAGATGCTTGAACGGGAGTTATTTTAAAATATTTTTCTAAAACATGTCGTTTCTCAAAATTTTCTTCACTATGGCTTTCGTTTACTTCAGTACGAAACCCGGACTTAATCGGATGGCTTCTGGACATATCAATTCAGGACCCGTGCATCAAAGAAAGGAAAGTGCTTAATCAAAACAAAGATTTCAAATATTTTTCGAGCACTTATCCTAAAACGAGAACCAAAATCGTATCTGGCATGAGTTTTCTTTAGAAAAACCTTCAAAATCTTTAAGCTCAAGACCATGATTGTTGATCTAATGATAAATTAGATTTTCAAAAATCTCTTACATTTTGAGCACCACATTTACAAGATTTTTTCAAAAAGATTTTCAAAATCTATCAAAATCGAAGCTCATCATCAAAATGACTTGTGTACACCTTACAGTGCACAACTCAAGCTTTCAAAGAAAGGAAAGTGCTACGTAAAAATGATTTTAATCCACAAAGTGCACTTATCCTAAAAATGGACACTATTGTACACCTCAGTGCGACATTCCTATTCAAACAAAGAGAAGTCTTTGTTTTTCAAAAAACCTTGATGCAAAATTCAACGAATCTGAAATTTCTTTCTCTATCAGGATTTTGCTCAAGAAGACTCCTACCCTCTCAACTGTTTGTAAACAGGTTAATATTCTCAAAAACATATGCGAGTTTTGAGGGGGAGTATTTCAAAAATAAAATGTTTCGATTTCATGCTAAAATAAATCCGTCTATCTCTCTAAAAGCCTTTTCTTAATCAGTCGATATCAAAAATATCACGATAAGCTATTTTCGAGGGGGAGAAGACGTGATTAAAATGTGATAAAAAATGTTTAAAGATTGCGGCTGAATCTCAATAGAGCTCGACTCAAATATTACCAATGAATTGACGAAGCTTAAAAGTTAGTATTCGAAAGGATTTATCCAAGTAGAAAGTACCATTTCGAGAAACTCTTTTTTAGATGTGTACTTTGACGGGTCTAACTTCCTTATTAAGGAATGTTAATAACTTCAAGTTAGTTATTAGAGCTAGTTATCACCTAAAAGCTGATGATGGATCCCTTTAACTAAGCAACGTAAACGTGTCCCTCGGGTATATGTCTATTAAGAGTGGATCAATTCAATAAGTGCTAACTCCTCCCGCATGTGCGAATTTTGTAAAATTCTTGAGCACATGTGCAGGGGGAGTCCTTTAAAAGATAATGCAAAACTCTCGAAGTGTTAACAAAGTACGTTTTATAATCATAAACACTTTGAGAGATTTTCATAAAAGGTTTTATGGCAAGTGATCAATAAATCTAGGATAATCATGGAGTAATAAGGTGATTATGGTTAGGTTTATGTCCAATGATCCGCCAGAGCCGGAGGGATCTACCCAAGGACAATTCCAATAGATTAGTATTAGAAGTCCTTAGGTATGATTGAAAAAAGGAGAAAATGAGAAAGGAGAAAGAAGGGGTTGAAGAATTAAAAAGAAAAGTTATGAAAAAGGGTGAAAAGAAATAGCCCTCCATATGTTCAACCTTAGGGCAGACACCGGGTTCAATTCGTATGCAACTGGTTGTTGCTAAGGTGACACCGGTATTGAAGATAAAGACGTCATGGACCCAGTGACGCACTGCACTTAACCTTCTAGCAACTCAAGTTCTCTTAAAAGAGCTTGTTTCATTCTCACGGGGAACCGGTGTAATCTATCGACTTATCTCTTAGAGATGGTTGATATTGAAACAGGAGACCTCTCCCTAATCTCCGCATAGGAAACTAAATGTGCACTTATCGAGTCTAGAGCCCCGAGATTCATCAAAAGATCTCATAGGAATACAGGATATTTCTACACTGGTTGTTCATCAATAAGGACGCCAGATGTAAACTTTAGAGTCCTACGCAGATCTTAGCAATCTGCCAGAACATTTATGAGAGGATTCACATTTTTGATTCTCAATGATTGAATGGAAATTCCTGCCAGGGTCAACATCAAACAACCCTGACAGCAGGTCACTTCGGTAATCTCTTGTGGGTTACGCTTAGTGTTCGCGGTGGTTTCAAAATGGTCTACAGTCGTGGAGTGATCCCCAGCGACTCACCTATTCGTTGAGCTACTTAGTAGGTCTTGTAAGCTCCCTCGGGAGTATCCAAATTGCGAATGGCCTTGGTAAGGTTTAGAAGGAGTCTTCACACTATGCTGTTGACGATCTCTTATTCCGAACCTGTAAGTACCGGTTGATTTATTGCTAACTATTTACCAGCAGCTACACATCACCTCCATGACGACAGATTTCACATGCTCATACATGCATCATGTTGACATAAATAATGCCTAAAAACATTATTAACATGTTATCAATATCTCTATGTTTTAATTATCACAAAATGAGAGGATCGGTTGAATTGATCACACACTATAGGTGTTGGACCTTTTAATGCGTAAATATGATATTTTGAGTGAATATGATTAAGTATGCGGAATCTACTTAACCACAATTAGAAGGTTTATTGAAAATGGAACTGTGGCGCTTGTGTTTATTGAACAAAGAACAATGAAAGTATTTCACCAAATGATTCAATATTATTCAGAATAATACGAGTGATCTTCACTATCACTAGGGTTACAAAGACCTTGAATCTTGTGTTTTGTTCTAATGTTTTTCTCTATGTATATGTCTATTTCTATCACACTTTTATCACGCACACTTATACACATATCTAAGATCTTCCTTTTATAGTCCAAGGAAAGATCTTTTACAATCTATATGACTCATCTATTTTACTAGCTTATGACTAAGCTTCATTCTAGCTAGTTGATGACTTATTATGTTTAGTCATTAAGATACAACATGTATCTAGGATTACAACTCACTTGGAGTGTTCAATTTGATGACTACAACAAAGATATTATTTTGTATATGAGTCAGTAGAATAAGCTGTACTTATCTACACAGCTGTTGGTATGAGTCATAGTAGCATCAGCAGAAACACCTTCAGTAGAAACCTTCTTCAGCAGAATCCATCAGTGGAAACGTGCTTTGTGCTTTATCAGCAGAAACGTACTTGATGTATTTCCTTAAACCTTTATGCTGATTCTTCTGATTATTTAATTCCCAACAATCCTCCCCTAAACATGTGAATTACATTCAAACATGTTTTTCTGAATTAAATGAGGACTTTGTGAAGATCTTTCAAACACTTCATTGTCAGACTTTTGATCTGAACTTTCTTCTCTTTTTAGTGATTGAATGTCTTTCTCTGTAACTCATCTGCTATCTTTTCTTTGCTCCAATCTTGGACTAAAAGATGGTGCAATTTTCAATTTGAAGAATTTTAAGAGTTAATGATGCTGTGTATCTTGAATGCTTGTTCCAAGAAATAGAAATCATCTTTCAGCATGTCTTTGGAAGTGATGAACAAACGTAGTGAACTTGAACTTGAAACCTTTCATCTTTTGATCTAGATAGAACTTTCTCCTATCAGCTCTGTTCTTGTTCTTTATCAGTAGAAACCATGTCATCATCTTATATGCTCTTATCTTTTCCTTCTTTTTCTTTGGTTAGTCTTCCTTCAAAGGGTTTTTGTAACCTCCCCTGAGATTTATTTCTCTCTTGAGCAATTTCCTCCCCTGTTTGGAAGATCTCTCACACTCATATCATATCATCTGATCTAGCAATTTCCATGTTTTCAGACAATTTGTACATGAAGCCATCAATTCCTTAAGAGTTTAAGATTCTGCCCTCATCACTTCTAGGTGTGTTAACTCCTATGAGAGGTGATTCAATAGACGTTTTTGACTCATGGTCCATCTGTTGATGGTTTTTAAAGTCATCTTTTGAAAATCCTTTTAAGAAACTTTTGCCTTAGCAGTATGTATATGATTTTATTATGAAAAATCATACTGCTTACAACCATTTTGAAGGGATTAAGTGTGGTAACTAACACTTAATCAAAATTTCGGTTTAAAGCAACCTCTGGTTGTGTGAGAACCAATGTTTTCAATTATAATAACTGCCTGTGTACAGATAAACCTATTCAAAAGGCTTTCTTTACAGGGTTTCCAGCTCGTGGCATTTGTTACCTCTAACACAAGTGTTAGATTCACTGTTGCTCGCTGTTCTTTCTATCAGATATCCGTAGATTAGTCACATTATACTTGAGAGTATAAAATGATAGAAAGTGAGTTGTATCAGTTAATAACTGATCAACTATTTTATCAATTCAATGTGAAACATCATAATCAGGTTCCAAGAAAGAAGTTTTAATGAGTTTTGAAATCCCAAACTCTTTCTATCATGAACCTATTATATCAGCAGCAATGATCAGCATTCAGCAGCAATGATCAAAAATTTGTTGCTTACAGATTTCACTTGAAATAGCCTTTGAGCTCAAACATTCATACCTAAAATTGTTAGTCTAAAACCAAAACAATAAAGTACAAAGTACTTGTCTTGAATTTGAATAATGCATAGGACTAACTGTATGAATAACTTTTAAATTGGTAATAGTAGTTTTAGATTACAAAGTTAGATGCATTAACAAAATCTATATACAAGAACACATTATATTGAAAAATTTAAAGATTAAGCATTCCAATACCTGCTACCAAGTACTGAAATCTACCAACATCAAAAGCTTTTGTAAGAAGATCTGCAAAGTTTTGTTCTGAAGCAATTTTCATTACTTGAATTAACCTCTTTTCATTGCAATCTCTAATAAAATGATGTCTTATTTCAATGTGTTTTGTTTTAGAATGTTGCACTGGAGTTTTAATAATGCAAATTGTACTACTATTATCAATATGAATAATGGTATGTAAGAAATTGTACCCATAATCAAGAAGTTGGTTTTGAAGCCATAGAACTTGACCACAACAATTTGCAGCAGCTACATATTCAGCTTTAGTTGTTGAAGTAGCTACCATTGTCTGCTTCTTACACTGCCATGAGATAAGTCTACACCCAAGGAATTGACATCCTCCAGTAGTTGACTTTCTGTCCAAGCTAGCACCAGCATAATCACTATCTGAGTATGCTACCAAGTCAAAAGATGACTCCTTAGAATACCATAGACCCAACCTAGGTTGACCCTTGAGATATCTAAAAATTCTCTTGACTGCTGTTAAATGAGAAACCTTAGGAGTTACTTGATATCTTGCACAAGCACAAACAGAGAACATAATATCAGGTCTTGATGATGTGAGATACATCAAAGAACCTATCATTGATCTGTATGTGTGTACATCGACATTAGTTCCTTCTACATCTTTAAGAAGTGGCTTCTCAGGATCAATTGGTGTGCTTGCTGTTTTGGAATCAGCAAATTGAAACTTTCTAAGAATCTCTGCAACATATTTGTCTTGACTAATAAAGATTCCTTCTCTTGATTGTTTAACCTGCAGACCCAAAAAGAATGTAAGTTCCCCCATGGAACTCATCTGAAACTTATTGTGCATAAGCTTCTCAAACTCCAAACACATCTCCTTCCTTGTAGATCCAAAGATGATATCATCTACATACACTTGAACTAGCAAAAGATCCTTCTTATGCTTCTTGGTGAAAAGTGTCTGATCTATCTTGCCTCTTTGAAATCCATTTGAAATTAAGTAGGAATCCAGTGTTTCATACCAAGCTCTTGGTGCCTGATGTAGGCCATATAGAGCTTTAACAACCTTGTACACTTTGTCTGGATGGTCAGGATCAACAAAACCAGGAGGTTGTGAGACATACACCTCCTCTTCAATAGTACCATATAAGAAAGCACTCTTGACATCCATTTGATAAACTGTGAATCCCCTAAATGAAGCATAAGCCAAAAAGAGTCTAATGGCTTCAATCCTTGCTACTGGAGCAAAAACTTCTTCATAGTCTATCCCTTCTTCTTGTGTGTACCCTTGAGCTACTAATCTAGCTTTATTTCTTATCACTATGCCCCTTTCATCCCTTTTATTCCTAAAAACCCATCTAGTGCCAATTACCCTTACACCACTAGGTAAATCAACTAGCACCCAAACCTTTTGAATCTTAAACTGAAGAAGCTCCTCTTGCATAGCCTCCAACCAGCTTGAATTCTCTAGGGATTTATGAATATTCTTTGGTTCATCTTGTGAGAGAAAACATACAAATAAGCAAGAGTTTGAAAACTCATGCTGTTTTGAAGCATAAAGGGCATCAAGAAGCCCTTGTTGATCTGAAGACATCAATTGTTGTCTTGTCTTCACTCCTGATTGTACATCTCCAATTACATTGTCCAGGGAGTGGACTTTGTGAATCCTTGAGTGTGGAGTAGAAAGAACTTGATAATCAGGTGGAAGGTTGTTGAAATCCACCTCATCTTCTGAGAGATTTGCTTGTGTTTCTTCTGATGGTCCATCAGCAGAAACATGTTGCTTATCAGTGGGAACGATTTGCTTATCAGTAGAAACAGCAGTGTTACTTCTGACTTGAAACTCTTGTTCCTTAGCTCCTTCTTCCTTATATTCATCTTCAACATCTTCTTTAGAATTTCCAGAAGAAGATTCACCATTTATTGAAGTTGAATCCACACTTGTATTTGTCCATATTGGCATGATCACATAATCTTGATCTGTCTCCTTCTCTAATCCTTCTCCATTTGTTGCATCAGCAGTTTGTGAACCTGAAAATTCATTAGTTTCTGCAACAAAAGGCACATAATTCATTGATTTGGATAGAGATTCAAGATCAAATAGCCATTTGGGACCTTGACCTTCTACATTGGTTTTATTTTCCAAAAACTTCACATGTAGATTTTCCTCTACTCTTCTAGTTCTCATGTTGTATACTCTGAATGCTTTGCTATTGATAGAATATCCAACTAAGAATCCTTCATTTGCTTTTCCATCAAACTTTCCAAGATGGTCTAAGGTATTTAGAATTGTCACATGACATCCAAAAGGTCTAAGAAATCCTATTTCAGGAGTTCTACCTCTAAAAAGTTCATATGATGTCTTATTGTGAGGTTTTACTACTAAAACTCTATTTTGAACATAGCAAGCAGTGTTGACTGCTTCTGCCCAAAAAGTTATAGGCAACTTAGAGTCAGCTAACATAGTTCTAGCAGCTTCTATTAGTGTTCTATTTTTCCTTTCAGCAACTCCATTCTGTTGTGGAGTTCTTGCAACACTAAATTCTCTTTTAATACCTTTTTCTTTGCAGAAATCATCCATAACTCTATTTTTAAATTCTGTCCCATTATCACATCTAATGACTTTTACTCTTTTGCTTACTAGGTTTTCTATCTCTGTAATGAAAGTCTTAAGGATGCTAGAAGTCTCATCCTTAGTACCTAAAAAGAATACCCATGTAAATCTACTAAAGTCATCAGTAATAACTAGACAATATCTCTTATGCAACAAACTTCTAACATTTGTAGGACCAAATAAGTCCATATGCAACATAAACAATGATTGATTGATACAGTTAAAAATTTTGGGCTTACAAGTGGCTTTGTGTTGTTTGCCTTTAAGACAAGCAATGCATGTTTGATCATTTTCAAATCGTTTTTGAGGTAAACCTCTTACCAAACCATCTTTGACAATCTTATTTATGGTTTTGAAGTTAATATGACCAAGCCTCCTATGCCATTTCATAGATTCATCCAATGTGGCCTTAGCAATAAGACAAGTAAGAGAATCTTTTGGAACAATCTTCTTCATATCAACACTGTACATGTTCCCTTTTCTTGGAATTCTAAGAAGTGCTTGACTTTCATCAGGCATCTTAAAATCAGAAGAAAATACAAGACATTCAGTGTCAGTAAAGAGAACTTTGTTCTTTTTGTCACACATTTGTGAAACACTAAAAAGATTATACTTAAGCTCTTGCACATAGTACACATCTTCAAAATCTAATTTACCGGTTTTAATAGTACCTTTACCAGTAATTTTTCTTCCAATTCCTCCTCCAAAGGTAACATAGCCTCCATCTACTGATTGAAAATTTGAGAGATAAGACTTGTTGCCTGTCATGTGCCTTGAACATCCACTATCTAAGAATCATTGATCTTCAGTATCTGCTGATGAATGTCCCTGCACATAAATAAAGGAATCAGTTTTGTTTTTGGATCCAAACCATTTCTGACTTGGATCCGCCTCTTGCATCAATGGGATGTAATCTTTTGAGAATTGTTGATGCAACATTGGATTTAAGAATCCAACATGCTGAGGCCTTAACAGCATTTGCCCTGTTTCCCTTAGCAGTGATATGAACTGTTTGGCTATCAGCAGAAACTGATGGCTTTGCAGTTGTATCTTTTGGTCTCCAAACTTGTTGTTGGACTACTGCCTTTGTTTGAATGGGCATTTGAACAATATTAGATGCATGTTTGAAAGTTGTTTTTGCACCCTTAATTGTTGATTTTGGGTAAACAGTCATATATGGTTTTTCAGCAGAAACTATTTTCCTTTCAGCAGGAACAGTTTTTGCTCTATCAGCAGGAACTGCTTTTGTGACTGTTTTGGGTTTTGATCTTTTAGAATTAGAGTGAAAATGAGATTTAGGTGTTTGCCTTTTGTAGTTCACTCTATTTCTTTCATACCCATATACCCATTGGTTGCAGAAAGCTGCAAGATGGTCAAAACTACCACATGTGTAACAAACTTTGTGATCTCTGTGTTGGAGAGACTTGAGGCTATACCAATTCCTTTGGTTACCTCTGGGTTTGTTTATAGTTCTATATTGTTCACAATATCTTACTGGTTGCCTAACATGTTTTTCATTGGTCTTAGGCCTATCAGTATTGTGTTTGACTATCTTAGGAACTTTTGTTCTTGCTTTCTTAACCACTTCAGGTTTAGACATAACCTGTTTAAACTTTTTATCATCAGATGTTGAGTCCTTAATGATTGGAACATCTGACTTTCTACAAGAACACACCTTGTCCTTAGGAAGTGAAGTTTTACTTAAACTTTCACTTTCTTTCAAAGGTTCATTAACAACTACATTAGATTTTGGTTGAACACCATATTTTAATTCAGGTAGTTGAAATTCAGGCAATCCTGTGTGTTCTAGGTCAATTCCTGGGGGTGAAGGAATACCTCTATATGGTGGAGGAACAGATTTGTATCCAACACCAGACTTAGCTTTATTAATTACTTGACATTCAATTAAGTTAGTCACACCCTTAGATGCATAATCTAGTGTTTCTACACTCATTTGAATATTCTCTTTAGCCTTACTAAGCCTATCTACTTCAGCTTTTAAGTTACAAATGTCATTATCTTTAAACATTATTTCTCTTTCAAGAAGAATTTTGACATCAGTAAAGGTAGATTCATTTGTTCTAAAATGTATGAGTTGTTCCTCTAGAGTAGCTATACCTCTTTTATGATTTGTTAAGCTATGAGCTGTATCAATTAATTCTTTCCTTTGATTCTCATAACGTTTGGTTAAGGTTTCTAAACTTTTAAGAGCAGAACAATTATTATTTGAACAAACTTTATCAAGTTGTACCTCTGTGGTAAAAGCCATAAGAGCTGTCTGAGGAGAAGTTTCTTCTTCATCAGCAGTAAAGCTCCAATCAAATCCTAATCCATCAATAGCTACCATAGCCTTTGGATTGGTTGATTCCCCTGTCTTGGACTTGCTTCCAAAACCTCTATTCTTGCTATCTTGCTGCCTTGGCCTTCTGCATTCTCTTGAGAAGTGCCCCAACATATGACAGTTATAGCATTCTATCTTTGACTTGTCAAAACCAGCAGTATCATTGCTACTGATGGTGAGTTTCTTCCCCGTCCTCTGATAGAATTTCTTAGCCCTCATGCTAAGAAGAGAAATTTGCCATTTTAGGTCCATCTCTTCTAAATCATCATCATTGATTTCTAAGAGATCTTCATGAGTAAGCATGGACCCATTATTCTGGCTTGTGAAAAAGGCACAACAAGCCTTTTCATTCAATATACCAAAAGTACTGCTTGATGAACTAGCAGCACCAGCTCCACTATCAACCTTTTCATCTTTAACTGGGTTTGAGATACTAGGAGATGACATAAAAGCCATGTTCCCAGTATATGAACTAGAGACACCAGTTTTCTTTACTTCTTGTTCCACAATTTTAAAGTTGCTATACAAATCCATAAGATTCATAGTGTCTATGTCTGGTTTATTCTTCCAAACAACAACATGCATAGCCCACTCTTCTGGTAAGCTTCTCAGAAATTTTGAGTTTAAATCTTCTTGAAGTATATCAACCCCAAGAACAGCAAGTTGACTCACAATTTTCTATAGCCTTGTAAACATTTGGTCAAGAGATTCATTCATGGTTGATGAGAAATTTTCAAACTGCTGCTTGAGAAGGGTTTTCTGGGTCTTCTTGGTGGCTTCATTCCCTCCATATCTTGCAACTATTGCCTCAAATAATGACTTGGCATCTTTGAATTTGCTGAAGTTTATAAGTTGATCATTTGGAATGGTCATCATCAGCATGCTTCTGGCCTTGAGGTCATTTTTCTTCTTTATTCTTTCATCAGCAGTTGTAGGGATAGTTTGAACAACTGAAATTTCCCTACCTTCAACTGTTGATAAAGTGGTTGTGGGTTTGAAAGAGTTTCCATCTTCAATGATTTCCCAGAGAGTGTAATCCTGCACCTGGAAAAACTGTTCTATTCTTAACCTCCACAATTCAAACTCATTCTGTTTGAGAACTGGCAACTTTGCAGCAACATTTGTTTGAATAGATTTTGTATCCATTTCTTCTTCTTCTAAATCAAAAGTATCAACCTGGATGCTCTGATACCAATTGAGAGGATCGGTTGAATTGATCACACACTATAGGTGTTGGACCTTTTAATGCGTAAATATGATATTTTGAGTGAATATGATTAAGTATGCGGAATCTACTTAACCACAATTAGAAGGTTTATTGGAAATGGAACTGTGGCGCTTGTGTTTATTGAACAAAGAACAATGAAAGTATTTCACCAAATGATTCAATATTATTCAGAATAATACGAGTGATCTTCACTATCACTAGGGTTACAAAGACCTTGAATCTTGTGTTTTGTTCTAATGTTTTTCTCTATGTATATGTCTATTTCTATCACACTTTTATCACGCACACTTATACACATATCTAAGATCTTCCTTTTATAGTCCAAGGAAAGATCTTTTACAATCTATATGCCTCATCTATTTTACTAGCTTATGACTAAGCTTCATTCTAGCTAGTTGATGACTTATTATGTTTAGTCATTAAGATACAACATGTATCTAGGATTACAACTCACTTGGAGTGTTCAATTTGATGACTATAACAAAGATATTATTTTGTATATGAGTCAGTAGAATAAGCTGTACTTATCTACACAGCTGTTGGTATGAGTCATAGTAGCATCAGCAGAAACACCTTCAGTAGAAACCTTCTTCAGCAGAATCCATCAGTGGAAACGAGCTTTGTGCTTTATCAGCAGAAACGTACTTGATGTATTTCCTTAAACCTTTATGCTGATTCTTCTGATTATTTAATTCCCAACACAAAATATAAACTCATAGAACTAAAACTTGTGACATAAACAAGTATTTAGTGATTAATATTTCTCTTTACATCCAAATCACTTAAGGTATGAATAAACAAAGTGTTTAGTGCAATTTATGATCTAAGGGGTATTTAATTAACTAATGCAAAGTTTATTTAATTATATAAACATATTATATATTTTTGAAAAACACTTTTTGGTAATAAAAGAAAAATGTTTTATTCATACTAAATATATGAATTCAAATTTTTAACCAAAATCAGTTAGTTTTTCTCCAAATAAACTTTCCCCACTAAAAGACAAAGATTCTGGCAGTTTCAGCTGGGCGGCCCCCTTAATTATAAGGGGCGGTCCCCTTAAAATTAAGGGGACCGGCCTTGATTTAAGGGGACCGGCCACGCTCCTCTGTCAGAATCTTTTTCCTATAAATACCACCTTAAACCTGGATTTTTTCCTCACCTTTTGCACCCCAAAACTTTCTGTTCTAGATCTCATTTCTATTCTCTAAAATCCTTTGATCATACATACATAAATCTTTGTTTCAAAGTGATCCAAACCTCTACCTTTCAAGTGCAAGAGAAGAATACTTCTATCCTCCAAGACAAGAAGTATTACAACTTGTTGTGACCTCCACATCCAAGTTGTTGGTGCATCATCAAGATTATCTACATAATTCTTTGTGAAGATTGTTGTGAATATTTGATTGTAGATAGTTGTGCTAGGTATATTGATTGTGTGATTAGTTAGTTGTTTGGTGTGAAGAAGAAAAGTTAGGAATTAGATTGTAGTGAAGAAGCTAGGTGTGAAGTTGTTAGTTGTGAAGAAAATTGGTGTGAAGAAGATTGTTGTGAAGTAGATAGTTGTGAACATAGATAGGTGTGAAGAAGTAGTGTTGTGATTAAGTAGTGACTAGGTGTGAAGAAGTTGTGTAGAAGGCGTGAATAAGTTGTGACGAAGTTGTGGTGTGTATATTGGTGTGTAAGGTTTTCTCCGCCATAAGGGAGCTTGTTGACATAGTGAAGAAAACTCTCGAGTAGGTGACTCGAGGAGTGGAGTAGGGCAAGGAAGGTGTCCTTGTAGCCGAACCACTATAAATCCTTTGTCTCGCGGTTAGATCTTTCCATATCTTACTTATTATCTTGCTTATATCGTTATTACTTTTGTAGACGTAGACGTATATATATATTTGCTCATATAGTGCTAGTATTGATTTTACCTAAAGATCAAACGAGAGTTTCATCCACAAAACAAAGTTTTTACAATCAAACTAAATAGGTAACATACATATAATTGATCATTTCGATCAAGTATAGTTTTCATACAAAATATAACTAAGGATTATAAAATAAACGATTACTTACTTATCTCTCGTATATAGCTATAATTGTTTATGTTATGCATGTGTTCATTTCACATACTTAGCTTATATTATTATTGTTCATACTTAGATATAGTTGTTCATGTTGTTCAAGATTTGAGTTCACATAAGATTGAATCAAAGTTTTAAAAGCAAACAAGGTTTCAAAACTAAACTAAGTTTTCATAATAAAATTAAAAAGACGTAAAACTATTCAACCCCCCCTTCTAGTTTTCCACAATTGGTACCAGAGCCACGTCAAACAAGATTTTTAAAATATATTGTATTTTAAAACTTGTAACGATCTATGGAATCTGAAAAATATTTAGAAGGGCAATCTATGCAAAGACCACCATTATTTGAAAGTGATGGTTTTCTTTATTGGAAAAATTGATTTGAAACTTATGTGAAATCAAAAGATCTTGATCTTTGGCATGTCATTACCTTTGGTGATTTTCCCCCTATTCAATATAATTTTGAAACTAAAATGGATAAAATTGTATCTTTTGAAAAACAAAATGATGATTTGAAAAAGAAACTAGCAAAAAATAATGAGGCTAAAATGGTTATTTATAATGCGTTACCACGCAAAGAATATGAAAGAATTTTTATGTGTAAAACCGCAAAAGAAATTTGGGATTCTTTATTAATCACTCACCAAGGTAATAGTCAAGTTAAAGATAACAAAATAGATCTTCTTGTTCAACAATATGAACAATTTACGATTCCGGAGGAGGAATCAATAGATAATGCTTTTGCTAGGTTTAACACTATCATCACAAGTTTAAAAGCACTTGATGAGAATTTTTCTAGTAAGAATTTTGTTAGGAAATTTCTGAGGGCTCTTCATCCAAAATGGCGAGCTAAAGTTACGGCGATTGAAGAATCGAAAAACTTGTCAACTCTTCAACTTGATGAGTTGATCGGCAACCTGAAAGTCTACGAAGCAATAATAAAGAAAGACTCCGAGATGGTCAATGGAAAAAGACAGCAAAGCAAGTCAATTGCGTTGAAAGCTAGGAAGGAATCTAGTAACGAGGATAGCTCAACCTCCGAAAGTGATGACGAAGAATATGTGATGGCCATAAGAGACTTCAAGAAATTCTTCAAAAGGCGAAGAAGATTCGCTAGACAACCGCATGATGAAAGGAAAGCAAACCAAAGAAATAATGATGACAAAAATGGCAAAAGTGATAGGAAGTGCTTCAAATGTGGTGATCCAAATCATCTCATCGGGAAATGTCCAATGATGTCAAGAAATCAAAATAAAAAGGCGTTTGTTAGAAGAGCTTGGAGTGATAGCGATGACGATGAGAAAGAAATCACAAATGAGGAGAAATGTCTTATGGCTAAGACATCAAGCGAGGTACGTTCCGAAACCGAATACTTTAGTGACGGAAATTCATCATTAGACGAAAAAGACCTAGATAGTGAATATAATAGGTTATGCAAATCAGGTCAAAAGGTTATAGCTAAAAATAAGTCACTAAAACATATTAATAATCTATTAGAAAATAAAGTACTCGAATTAAAAATTAGACTACAACATTTGGAAAAAGGAAAAGAAGTTTTTATAGAATGTAAAACATGCATAGAGGTTAATAATGAAAACGAAAAACTTAAAGATGAAATTTTCAAACTTGACAAGTTTAAAAATAGTAGTAACCCACTTAAGAAAATAATAAGTGTTCAAGAAACTTCGGGAGATAAAACCGGTCTAGGATTAACCTCAACTAATGTTTCAACTAGTGAAAATAAAAGTATAAAGTTTGAATGTGAATCTAGTAAACAAAAATCATTAGAATCAAATCCTAAGTATATACTTACAAAAGATAGAAAAATACCCATTACGAATGATGAAAAAGTAAAAACTTTTTATAAACCATCCTTAAAGACCGAAGTAGGATCCTCTAAACCTAAATTAAGATCTAAAACTCCACCACCAAGAAAACCTAACAATCATCATCCAAGATCTAAAACACCTCGACCTAGAAGAAATCAAAATAGATAATATTACAATAACACTAGAAATCAAATGTGGAATTATCAACCAAGTTACAATCCTTGGGAAATATTACCACCATACATGCATCCTAGCCAAATGTTAAATATGTTTGGACCAAAAAACTTTGGATCAATGAGACAATGGGGACCAAGTGGCTAAGTTGTCAATCTTGGAAGAAGTTGGAATATCATCTACAAATGACTTCTATAAGTCAACATGGTCACTTGAAGTGCTTGAAGATATTCCATTGAAGACTAAAAGGTACGCGTTTCTTTTAAGTTCATCACTTTAATTTGCATGCTTAGATAAATGATTAGTTAGATTAATGCTTAGTACATAATTGCTTATATTCTTATAACCTAGAAACATCATTGGTTGACTCTCTTAGGAATAAGATAAAATTGTTCATTGCCGAACGAAATAGAAAATGGAAATCTTCTATATCCACTATTAGCAAACTCATGGTGACGAAGTGAAATGAGTTAAGTGGATCAATCGTTAATATAGAAGTAGGATTAGATCCCTCGCGTAAGTAAACTATGGATGAAACAAGCTCTCGTAGACTATGGAATTAAGTTAGATAAGCGTGTGAAAACAAAGGAACTATAGATGTTAGGTTATACCCCATTCAACACTCTCGCATCTAACATATAAATTATCGTCTTCATTTCCTTTAGGATCATAGGATATGTAGAAACGATAGCATGAGATAAGAATAGGCTTAACCAATCCTCTTGAGCATGAGATCTTTAATAAACATTTTTTTTTAATATTTGATTTATGATATTTGTTGTCAAAAATCTAATATCTCTAAAAATATGCAAAAACCTCACATTTTGGAAAATAGTTTTTCAAATAACTATCCCACTTTTAAATAACATGTTTTCACTATCAATATCCACAATTTTGTTTTGATCAAAACTAAAGATTGGGAAAATATTCTTTACCATTCATTCACATATTTTGAAGTAAAAACCCAATCTATTTTATTCAAATAACTCTCACATCTAAGTGAAAATTTACTTTCAAACATTGTTGAATAATGCTAAAAACGTCTCTTTTAAAATCATGCATGGTGATCTCATATTTGTCATCTATATTTATATAAATGACACTTATAAGTGAACTAAATCAAATCAAGAGGACCATGGTTTGTTCATTAAGACTTTGTTTGTAACAAGTCTAGAAATCCATGCTATCATAACTACCCACTTATTGCACATTGATACACATTAGGATTAGTCCTCCTAGTTATGTAGTTATGAAATACTTGATGTTGCTTATTGTTTCCTAGCACTTATATGTTACTTGCTTGATGAGTATGTTTGCATGCTAGATGAAATTGCTTGTTTACTTAATCTCTTTGATTAACATGCTTTGGCTACATAATTGCCTACATAATTAGTATATGCTTAATTGCCTCAAAGAGTTGGACTTGTTTGAAACCAAAAACACAACCCTTCTGTAATTCACTACCAAAAACCCTTTTCTGGCAATCTGGGAATCACCAGATGGGCGGTCCCCTTAAATCATAAGGCGGCCCCCTTAATTATTATGGGGACCGGCCTCCAATTAAGGGGACCGGCCATCTGATGGTCGGGTTTACAGAATCTTTTCTGCTTTTCAGCCCATTTCAACCTACATTTCCCATTTTTCACCAACACATTTTGTCCTAATCCCCCAAACAAACCTTATCCATCCTTAAACACACAAATCTTACACTATAAATATCCCCAATCCTCAAAACTCTCCATTCATCCCATCATGAACTCTCCAAAAAAACCAAAATCAAAAGCCTCAAGGCTAGCAAGGATAACGGAAAAACCCGTTTGGCGAACAAAAAGCCCTCGAAACAAATACATCATCATAAATGAAGTTGGAAGTCATTCCACACCCCCAACTTCTTACTTCCCAAACTTTGCATCAAACCAACAAGGTCCTTCATTTGATCCTCTTTACAAACCGTACAACATTGGCCAAACATCTTCCTTCAAGCCAAACTGCACCTCTCAACCTCCAACCACTTATATTGATCCATACAAGTTTGATCAACCATCAAACTATAATTCCAACTACACAAACCCAACTCATCCATACCAAACCTATGATCCCTCCACATTGCCACAGAAAAACAAAAGTTTCGTGATGAAATAAACCAAATCCATGATCTTAGTGATCTCCTTGCTATGCATCTTGCACAACGCAACAAAGGGCAACCTCCATCATCACCCTATGCAAATTGCCTTCCCCACTCTCTCAACTTGGATCAAGTTACAAACCACACTCACTTTTGCCCTTGTTGCATATTCCTTCAAAAACAAATCCTCTACTTGAGTGAAGATATTTCATGGATTGAATATCTTCTCACTCGTAATCATCCAATACCACCCTTAACACGATACAACATCGTGAGATCCACTTCTTCCGCTCCACACTCCACTCCATCAAACATCTAAGCTCTATGCTTATGTTTCTCTTCAAGCAAATAAAACAATCAACCATGGGTTGCAAGCAAGTCCAAGTGCTCTCTTAGGCAATATAGGACTATGTCTTTTCTTTTGTGTTATTTTTATCAATATGCTTCAAGCATATTGAATGTTGTAATGCTTATCTTTTCTATAATGCTTGAATGAATCTATGTTTAGTTGCATAATTTTTGCCTTGCATATATGTGTATCTTGCTCTCTTTAAATATTTTTGTAGCAAAGATCTCCATAGCTCGTTCCCTTGGTGCTCTCAAATGAGGGGGAGCATACATCAAGGGGGAGCATTCTACCCGTTTAAACTTCCCTCGCGAAGCTTACTCGGCTTAACCTTTTTAATTATACAAAAAGGGGGAGAAGAGAAATGTAAACTCTATAATACTTGTCTAAAATCAAGTTTTAGATATATTGAGTTTAAGGTTTTGTAATATTCAAAAAGGGTGAGATTGTTGACATAAATAATGCCTAAAAACATTATTAACATGTTATCAATATCTCTGTGTTTTAATTATCACAAAATATAAACTCATAGAACTAAAACATCTGACATAAACAAGTATTTAGTGATTAATATTTCTCTTTACATCCAAATCACTTAAGGTATGAATAAACAAAGTGTTTAGTGCAATTTATGATCAAAGGGGTATTTAATTAACTAATGCAAAGTTTATTTAATTATATAAACATATTATATATTTTTGAAAAACACTTTTGGTAATAAAAGAAAAATGTTTTATTCATACTAAATATATGAATTCAAATTTTTAACCAAAATCAGTTAGTTTTTCTCCAAATAAACTTTCCCCACTAAAAGACAAAGATTTTGGCCGTTTCAGCTGGGCGGCCCCCTTAATTATAAGGGGCGGTCCCCTTAAAATTAAGGGGACCGGCCTTGATTTAAGGGGACCGGCCACGCTCCTCTGTCAGATCTTTTGCCTATAAATACCACCTTAAACCTGGATTTTTTCCACACCTTTTGCACCCCAAAACTTTCTGTTCTAGATCTCATTTCTATTTTCTAAAATCCTTTGATCATACATACATAAATCTTTGTTTCAAAGTGATCCAAACCTCTACCTTTCAAGTGCAAGAGAAGAATACTTCTATCCTCCAAGACAAGAAGTATTACAACTTGTTGTGACCTCCACATCCAAGTTGTTGGTGCATCATCAAGATTATCTACATAATTCTTTGTGAAGATTGTTGTGAATATTTGATTGTAGATAGTTGTGCTAGGTATATTGATTGTGTGATTAGTTAGTTGTTTGGTGTGAAGAAGAAAAGTTAGGAATTAGATTGTAGTGAAGAAGCTAGGTGTGAAGTTGTTAGTTGTGAAGAAAATTGGTGTGAAGAAGATTGTTGTGAAGTAGATAGTTGTGAACATAGATAGGTGTCAAGAAGTAGTGTTGTGATTAAGTAGTGACTAGGTGTGAAGAAGTTGTGTAGAAGGCGTGAATAAGTTGTGACGAAGTTGTGGTGTGTATATTGGTGTGTAAGGTTTTCTCCGCCATAAGGGAGCTTGTTGACATAGTGAAGAAAACTCTCGAGTAGGTGACTCGAGGAGTGGAGTAGGGCAAGGAAGGTGTCCTTGTAGCCGAACCACTATAAATCCTTTGTCTCGCGGTTAGATCTTTCCATATCTTACTTATTATCTTGCTTATATCGTTATTGCTTTTGTAGACGTAGACGTATATATATATTTGCTCATATAGTGCTAGTATTGATTTTACCTAAAGATCAAACGAGAGTTTCATCCACAAAACAAAGTTTTTACAATCAAACTAAATAGGTAACATACATATAATTGATCATTTCGATCAAGTATAGTTTTCATACAAAATATAACTAAGGATTATAAAATAAACGATTACTTACTTATCTCTCGTATATAGCTATAATTGTTTATGTTATGCATGTGTTCATTTCACATACTTAGCTTATATTATTATTGTTCATACTTAGATATAGTTGTTCATGTTGTTCAAGATTTGAGTTCACATAAGATTGAATCAAAGTTTTAAAAGCAAACAAGGTTTCAAAACTAAACTAAGTTTTCATAATAAAATTAAAAAGACGTAAAACTATTCAACCCCCCCCCCCCCTTCTAGTTTTCCACACATCATGAAGTCAAAGGAAAGTTCTCGCAAAGATCAAAGCAAAGAAAAGTTCAAAGAAAGATTCTATGCAATGTGAAAGAATCTACAGAAGTTAAGTGACAAAGATCAGTGTGAAAGAACGAGAACAACAAATGCATGTATCACAAAGACTAAAGACGTATGAGCATGTTGTAATGGCTGACAACCACCACAGACGCAGAAGTGACGAAAGGCAGATTGCTCCACATCATAAAAGAACAAAGAATGATGAAAAGTCAGTTATCAAAGATCACAAAGCATGAAGGAACAAAGACTAAAGACTATTCTACAACGACACACAAAGTTCAAGACAACAAAGATAGAAGACCTAATCATGTGGAGCATCATTCGAATGACCACCCTTTAGGGGGAGATTGTTAGCATTTAAAATATGTATTGAAAAGTGATGGTCATTCTCATACGTGTAACTTTGTAATATGTCGTAGAATACAATAGAATAGTCAAAGGGCTCATGGATTGGGCTAAGCTAATAGGTTAATATTTATATTAAGCTAGTCCATTTACGTTAAGAAGATATTTATGTAAAAAGCTCAATCTATCACCAAGCCCATGGAAAGCCTTTAGGGCATTATGTAACCAACTATATAAACACCTCAAAGCTCATTTGAGGTGTGTGCTTGAGTGTGTAGTGTGTGTGTTTCTCTCTTAATACTAGTTCCATATTTCATCTCTATCTCTCTATATCCCAACGCCACATACATCATCTAAGTCACAACCTTTACTTCATATTGAGCTTGCATGCTGTGATAAAGTTGAGATATCTAAGGTCCAACAGGACTCTTTTTTGTTGTAGACGCCAGATAAAGACACATACTTTTCTAGGGATTGTCTTGTTCCATTTTGTCGTTTGTAACATGTTCGGTTGACGCATAATTTTTCCATCAATTAGCTCTCTAAGACCTTTTGCCGTAAAGCAAGCATCTTTATCAAGTGTCCATCTCCAAGAATCTGAAATTAAAACATTTGGAATAAAAAAAGTTATCAAGTTCGTCAATTCAGTAAGATCACCCAACCCCCTTCCTCGAGGACTCCTCACCCACCTCCAACTCCAACCCCAAGTTTCACCATTCCACGACCTCATCTCGCCCACCGAAACACTCTCATTTAGCTCCAATCTAAATAATCTAGGAAACTTTTCCTTTAGCACAACTCCATCTCTGATCCAACGGTCTAGCCAAAATCTTGTACTTAAACCATTGCCCATTGGTTTGGTAATTTGAATAAAGCTTCCGCTTCGTTTGTTTGATATTGGTGTTTATTCCGTCTTTTGATTACCAACATACTATTCTCTGCTTACTGCATTTTTTACAATTCAAACACTATCAGTTGCATCGCTTTTTTCACAGCTGATTATCAAACTAGCTACCAGCATAAACAACACACAATTCACAGTAATGACACCTTATAAATCTTAAACTAAGGGTGTACAAGCTTATCAATTGTTATAATTTTCCATACATATCAGCACCTATGGCAACACTTACGTTTTGGGATTTCAGAATAGACAGCCGGACACTATGCATCTGACTTAGAGCAGTTACATCACTAACGCATGACTTGCGTTAAATTCATTTTAACCCACGTTAAAGCTAAGTTAACCGTTGCATGGTCTTGCGTTAAGCCGGCGTTAATGCCCAGTGTTAACCCCTTAACTCAGCGTTAAGGGTGTATGGTGTAAAAAAAATAAAAATAAAAATAAAATCACTTTCTCCCCCCCCCCCCCTCCCCCCCGTAAATGAAGGAATGTTTTTGTAAATTGTTGTTGAGTTAAAGCTGAGTTATGATTGGGGTGTTTTTTTGTGAGTTAAGGTGAAAGTGTTAAAGCTGATGTGGCACTGACGTGGAACCGTGTTAAAACTTAACTTGTTTGACTACTGCAAGTGCTCTTAGGAGATGAGCAAAAGTTGCAGCCTCAAAAGTCAAATGTACTGCTGCATATATGGAAGCATTATCCATTTAATATTCGATATGCAAACCAATTTGCTTACATTAATCTTTGGGTTTAAACAAATTATATTTTGAAACCTGAGATAAAATTTCTTCAAATGCCCAACATTGAGTCAAGCAAAAACCATTGTCTACATAAAACAAGTGTCAGACATATTTCATGAGATGAGTGCCAAACGCAACTCAACTGTTAAACTCGAGCCCAAGTATACTTAGCCCAATAAAGTTTGGTCTTTCAGAATTTATCATTTTCATTTTATTTATGGGCCTTGTAATCCCATAAAAAACAGATTTTGAGCGTCTTTGGCATAGGGTAGGGGTGAGCAGAAAAACCAAAATATTCGAATAAACCAAAAATCGAAACTGAACCGTACCGAAAATAACCGAACCAAACTAATAACCGAACCGAATTTGCCAAAACCGAACCAAACCGAACTTTTAATTCGGTTCTCGGTTTGGATATAGTTTTGATAATCAAAACCGAAAACCGAACCGAAAACCAAATTCATATAAATTTATAAATTTTTTATATATTTATATATAAAAAAAGATCAATAAAATGTTATATATATATATATATATATATATATATATATATATATATATATAAATAATAATAAAATTTTATCCTAATATTAAAAAATACTTTTTATGTTTGAAATAATTTTTTTGGCTAAATATATTTGTATATTTTTCTTTTTTTAAAAATAAAGTGTGTAATTGGGTTAAACCGAAAACCGAATTTGAATTCGGTTTGGTTTGGTTCTCGGTTTGAACCTAAAAAAACTTTTAACCAAATTAACCGAACCGAAGAACACCCCTACTTTGGCATTTGGCAACAAGGTTAACTCGTAAAAACTTGAGCTTATTAAATAAACACAAGTTTATAAAAGCTTAGTATAAGTTGTAAGCTTCCGCAAATTCAAGTTAATAAAAAATGAGTTTTTAAATAACAGAGTTTTCAATTAGTCAAATTGCTTAAATATATTGGTTGAACACACAAACCTCAAAATATATGTGAATTTAACTGACTTATTATGTTAAATTACAAAGATAAGCTATAACTATAACTAACTCGCCCTAACGATTTATGTGAAAATAAAAACTTCAACTTTCGGCTTATAATAAGTTAGTAAGTTTCGGCTCCATTTAAACCTACCCTTTGGTACGTTCAAAAAAAGAAAATAGCACAAAATTTTGAAATCTAGTTTGAAATTTCGAAACATTTTGAACTATCCTACCAAAAATTTGTTCATCAACTAAATTTATTACCCAAGCATTTATGGTCCAAATGAGTTAAGGTATTGTCAAGTCAAGTTGATAAATGAGAAACGTAAACTGACATCAATTTTTGTAGATAATAATTAAAGTACAGAGAAATTTAAACCAAAAAAGGTATATGATTATTATAGTGTTTAAAGTAGTGTATTCTAAACTGGTTACAAAACACAGACTTTCTTAGTGTTTAGTACATCATAACAAGAGTAAGAACCAAAAAGTTCATTACGTTGGAATTGAAATAAACTATGTTTATTTAATATTATGGAATGTAATGTCTCATTACATCAAAAGTCACCATTTTCATTCATTGTGAGGCCTCATGCTTTTATTTTATTTATTATTATTATTATTTTCATTACAACTTGGAATGAATCAAAATTACATTGAGTTAAGTACATAAATTGCCTTTGTGGTTTGTCGGGTTTCACATGTTTTATCCTTGTGTTTTTTTTAAGCGGGTCATGTCTTTATGATTTTCACTCCGGTTTGGTCCTTTGACCTCAAATCTCTTAGTTTGATTATTAAGTGAGAAGCTATTTTAGTCATTTACATATATCTTTTTGGATAAAAGATGGGTTACCTATCATGTGTACTACTACTAGTAACCTGTGACCAACAAAAAGGTACACAATTTTACTTTTCAACTTTCCTGTTAATAGTAGAACACAATTTTTTTTATCTCTGTCATGCATTTTTTTTTTTTTTTGTTAATTTAATAATTTAACTTATTAAACCTTATCTTTATGTTCCGTACTTACAGTTTTGTTTTTTATAATTAAAAAAATAAAAAGAAAAAAAAGAAAAAACATGAAGGTAGGGGTCTTAACTATCACAATAAAAAACCCACCAACCCACATCTACTCACCTACATCTCTACCACTCATCTCTTAAGCCACAATCTTCCATTTTCACTACAGGAAAAAAAAAAAAAAAAAAAAAAAAAAAAAAAAAAAAAAAGCATCTCAAAAATTATCAACACCATCAACGTCAGTCTTGTCACCATCACCATCTTACATAGTAGTGGCGGGGTTTGTGTTAACACGGGTGGACTAGACTACCTTCATAATTATAATGTAGGTTAGTTATTTTTTTTTTTGTTGGTGTTGATTTTGGTTGAATTTGATGATATCAGTGTCTTACATATATTTCTACTATCTAATAGTTTTAACCATATCAAATTAGTCTTCTTTTATGTTAGCTTGTTGTGTACTTTGGATCTACTTGTTCTCGCAGCATAACCTTATTTAGGACTAAATGATGCATTTTTATACACTTCTAGGATCTCTACACGAAACTCCTGCACCTTGTTAAGTTTGTGTTGTTTAACGTTTCGTGTTGTAAGGATCATATGAAAACCATTCATGTTGTTGGTTAACAAATCTGAGCGAGCTTGATTCCTCCAATTATACTAATGCACGTTTTTTGTATCTTGTGGTTGTTTAACAGTGCAAGACGTGCCAACAGGGAGTCTCATTATGGTCCCTTGTTGCCGCCACCAGGAACACGCTCCTCTCACACTTCTCAAGATGGAAAACTGTGAACCAATGGAGTGCAGTTTTGGCTCGGGCTGGTGTGGTGAGAAAGTATGTTTTTAATATCATGTGGAGCTCGACGTGTCCTAGTTAGTTAACAAATTTTGAAAAGGGGTCGGGTCAAAACACATTTGTCATTTTCTTATGCATAATATACTACATAATATAAAGCTTAGACGTTTCGTTCGGTTTTTTCTTGCTGGTTCAACGTTTTCTAGGGAATACAAACAGAACCTATGTTTTTGGGCTGTTAGATTGAGTTTTGTGTCCAATTCGCCTTTTAGCCTTTATAGCCACAAGTTGAAACTAATTGAGAAACCCGTTGATTGACTTACAGAAATTTGGACAATATTGTTAACTCACCTGATTATGAAAGGGTTATTTGGGTGAATCCGAATTTGGGTCAGGCCAGGTTAACCGTAGGGGTGTTCATTAAATGGTTTGACCCGAAAAACCGACCAACCCGAACGATATTGGGTGAAATGGGTTTGGATTATTTGGGTTTGGTTCGGATTTTCGGTCGTACCCGAATTATATTACGTATATGTTTCTGGGTCGGATGGGTTTGAAACTTTGCATTCGGTTTTCCCCCGAATACCCGAAATATAAGGAAAGAAGCGAAGTCTCGAAAATCTTTTTATGAGTAACAGACTAACAGTTTGTTAGTTTGAGATTTCCTATTTAGGGTCGTTTGTGATTGCTTGGTTTTTAAAGTGCTAATCAGCTCATTCGAAGGTGACATAAAAGTTGTTTTAATTAAATGGTGTAAAATATTACATTTAGTGATTGTTTTACGTTTCTTGTGGTAAAATTGCTTTTTCCTAAAAATAAGGTGGTAGTAACCTGCATATCAGATGTGTTAATATTTCAGTATAAACCTGGCAGATATGAAGTAACCTGCAGCGATGCATTGTTTAACGAGCAAATAACTAGAGTAAAAAATGAGCTTGTAACGAGGAGAAAAACAACCCATGTGGTTAATAACTTTTTGCAAATTTAGTGTTTAGCTATTTACAAATTACACTATATATAAAAGTAATATCAAAACTTAAAGTAAAAGTATAGAGTTTTCGAAGTCATAAAAATAACTTTTATTGTGACTTTTTAACTCAAAAGTGGCATGAAAGTTCTTCTTGTTAAGTTGTTTCCCTTCCAGCAATTAGTTGCCATTTGTATGTATAAACTATTAAACTAAAGGAGTTTATGCTGATCTTAAATCTGGTTGAGGGCATTTTTAAATGAAGGATGAGGGCAACCTTGAAAAAAACATAAAAAGTTGAAAGAGATTTTACTCTATATTTAAAAGATGTTGGAGAAAATGTAGAGGGCACTACCTCCAACTACTCATCACATTCCTCCGCCCCTGAGTGTGCAATCTGTGATTCGGTGTAATATTTTATAAAGGGTCCGTTAATAAACGTTGTGAGAGACGTGGTTCCATTTAGTACCATCCTCTTCTAATTAAAAAGCTTGTAACAATTGTTATTCTAATCATTTATTGACGTATATTTGTTGAAATTAATTTGTGTAGGTTAGATGCACCCACCGCCATGCCGTGAGCAGTAGCGAAGTCTGTCTTCGCATGGACGCTACTTACCCCGCAGGGGGAGACTACGTGCACCTGAATAAACAGGTAATTGACGTAGGAATAACTGCATTTTGTATTAGAAAAGTAGAATCTTAACTTCATTTTGTATTTTACTTGCAGTGCAGGGCGTGCCAATATCAAGGAACCATTGAGATGGTTCCTGCTCATGGGTCGGCAATCACACCTGGCGAAAGCGAGAAATGTTTACTAATGAAATTCAAGTGCCATGGACTTATGCCCATGGATTTCTTGTTCAACAAAGGCTGGACTGCCACACTTGTAAGCTATATTATTGCAGAAGTTTACTGTATTTATCGTTCCAGAATTATTGCATTTGATTGTTCTTTCAAAACTTTTGGATTTCAACTCTGATTTTGTTTGTCTCAAAGTTATATAAGTTGTGTGATTTGATATTTGCTTGCTTATGTTTATACCTAATCAATGAAGCTTACCTCCTTTACCGCAATCTGTTTAGGTTGACGGGGAAGAGATCCCTGGCCTTGATCTCTCTTGTGGAACATATATCCACTACAATGCACAAAGAGAAGCTCTATTCACGATCTTGGATCTTGGCAGTGGACCACACATTTGAAAGGGAGGACTAGAAGGTATAGTTATCATACATTGTAATGAGACTAGAGGTGTTCAATAAATTGATTTGACCCGAACGACATTGGGTGAAATGGGTTTGGATTATTTGGGTTTGGTTCGGAAACTATGCATTCGATTTTCACCCGAAAATCTTTTTATGAGTAACAGACTATAAGTTTGTTAGTTTGTGACTGCTTGGTTTTAGGGCCCGTTTCTTTTTCTTTTGGAACCTCTGTCTACTAACAGGAGTGGGACCATTGACATATATTAACATTTTTAAATTGATGGGGTCCACTATATTTTGTTACAAAGTCTGTGTCTTAAAGGGTTATAAAACCTTAGGGGGTGTTTGATTTAGACTTAATTGACTTAATATGAAAAAAACTGAATTAATTAAGTCATATGAAAACTGTTTGTTTGTGACTTAATAGAAAAAGATGACTTAAAATATTAAGTAATAAAACCGAGGTTGTCTGCATTAAGTGATCTTTTAATTAAACATGACTTAATTAAAAAATTAAACAAACAAGCCCTTACTTGTTCCCATATAGACATTCTAAGAGAAAGGGGGGACCCACTCACCCACATGACCCTTAGCTAACATAAAAAAGTAAAGAGCCTGCATATGAGAGGTGTTAATATTTCAGTATAAACCAAGTGGCAAACAATATGGTTTTCTCAAACACTCGGTTACTTAATCTTGTATGATCAAACCTTGAAAAGCGAAATCTTGAAAGTCAAAGGTGAGAGAAATGCATAGTGTAATTAATACTTTTATTAAAACACCCATAACTTAAAAGTACAATAATTTATTCACACTGCACAACCAATTAAAAGCATATATAACAAATTAAAAAACAACCAATTAAAACACCCTTTACTAAAAAGTACAATAAAATTTTCACAATGTACAATTTAAACAAGCTACAACATAATCTAAAATATAAAATAATTAAACACTAATTAATGTTATTTTTAAAATAACCAAATGAAAAGTATATGTTACTATACACATTATACAAATTAATAAAACACACAAAGCTTTATACAAGCTAACAAGTTGATGGTACATAGAGTTTTGAAAACAGGACCGGACCAACGGGTTCAACCGGAACCGGTGTCGCCACCGGTTCGGCTAACCAATAAAAGCCATACGAAAACATATATTTCAAAAGGAAACTATTAATACACATCGAAAACTGGGATGACCCTGGACGCTTCAAACCCGGCGGGTTGACTCGGTTTAATTTGACCCCGTTTTCGACCCACCCGTTGGGTTGACTGTTTAAATCGAACCGTTTTTCAACCAGAACGGTTCAATCGATTGAACCAACCGGGTTGAACCGGGTTTCAGAACATTATGTTTAATCCCCAAATCTTCAAACTTTTATTATTTTTCGTTTATAAGCGACACCACTAACTGTAGTTGTTAGCATTTTTCTGGAATTAACCCTCCGATTTTGCATGATAATCAGGGTCATGAGACTTTCTTTAAGGACATTGACATGGAGTGAGGAAATTTTGGGTATCCTAAAGAAGATGGGGAGCCTGAAGTGGTGATTGAAACGTGGAATTCAGTTTCCGAGTTGGACGTTAGGATGGTAAGTGCCGAAACAATGTCCGCGTTTAATTGACCTTAAGTAGTTAAGTTTGTGTTACGGTTTTGCAATTCAATTGATTCATTTAGGATATAATTGGTTGTGTTATGTTTTGATTTGCAGGGTAGTGGAGGGTTCTTTCTGATGGTCGTTGTGAGAGACGGATGGTTTTTGTAGGGTGTTATACTAAAACTTAGAAAAACCAAAAATTAGAACTAAGAAAACAATTACGGAACTCCTCATGGCCTTTGATTTCTTTTTCAACATCGACTTTCACGACATTGCTAATGATAGCATTGAGTTGTTTTTCTTAGTTTTAGAGTTGTTTGCAGATTGGAGTGGTTAGATAAGTTTTTGATGGTAAATGGTCGATGGTGAAGACCGTAATAAAGTAGTAGTGGATTATGAATTACCTTATGACTTGTTTTATGACTAATGGTTTAATATCTTTCTTTCCTAAGATTTTGGGCTTTGTCTGCATGTTCTTTTTGGGAAGTTTAGCTCAACTATGAACATATGCCTACTTGTTTGTATGATTTGTGCATAGGGCGTACCTCATTCTCAGTAAGCAAATCATATGAGGTTATTAAACAGCACTAGCATAACACACTTGGCTGGCTTATTAGCTTTTGTTGGCCCAGTTAGTGATTTGCTCTATATGCAAAAGTATAACTTGTTATAACAAAATAAGTATAGTTACCACCTACAAACGATAACAATACTGCAGATAGAGTTTAACTTTTCTCTTAACACTATGTATTTGGCACTAACTCATGGTGAGATATACCCAAAGTTCCATCTTATCACATATCTGGTAAAGATATATTTGCTCATGGTTGTTTGCATTGGTTGGTTAGCTATAATGGCGAAGATGGTGCAAGACAAGTAATATGGTTCATGTTGAAAATGAGGAATTTGGGTTGATTAAACCTCCCAAGACAATAAGTAAGCTTTCCAAAAGGAAATCTAACCATCCTTTATACGATCACTTGGTAAATCTAGACGGCCAAGTTGGATATATTATTGTAATAGGACAACGAAGGTGTGGGTATTGAACCACAAGAAAGAATGGGTGCTACACTGTGATTTCGAAGACCATGATTTTCCCAATGGCTACATAAAGGTTTAATCAAAATTACCAAAATGGATAGAGGATAGGAATTGTTCTACGTTTACAACCTCAAAGATAGCGTCTTACACGAAGCACACATCGATGGTCGGGAAGATGGATGTAAAACAGAGATAGTTATGTTTCCTAATAGCCCATGTGACATCATCACAAATTCCAATCTCATCAAACAAAAGCGTTTTTGACAGAGATAAGCATAGAGTTTTAAGTCGTTAGTCTATGATTATGTATTACGGAGTAATCTATTATAATAATTTGGTTGGTTAGTTTATCATTACTTTGTTTTGTATATATGTTCACAAATGATGATTTCCATTAACCACCACTAAATGGCTTTATTGTTAAGGTCGTATAAAAGGTAAACGGTTCAACCCTTGCTAGATGGGTACATTTTGGGGTGGCCGGGGAAGGGTCGGATACGGTTTTAGGATTAACCCAGTGAGACCGCGCACATGTGAGTCACTAACATGACTCTGGCATTGATTTTTCCCAAAACAGGCCGCTCAGTTAAATAACAATTGGGAAAGCACCCCTTGAAAATTATACGGACGATAATAAATAACACAAATAAGAGTATCGACAACAGCTTTTGTAAGAGATTTTGTTCCGATCTCCATATATAAAGCATTTTTGGGCATTTTATTCAAATCCCATCTCCATATAGAAAACATGCAAGTCTTACAACAACTCTCCCAACATAAGCAGGAACAGCAAATTCAGAACTTATTTGATTCCCATAAGCAGAATGCATCTCACTTGGTCCACCAGTGAAGAAAGTCCTTACGCCTGTTGATCTTCTTTTGTAGCTGCAGAAGACCATATAAGAGAGCTTCGGCTGTTGGTGGGCAACCAGGAACATAGATGTCGACTGGGACAATCCTATCACAACCCCTAACAACAGAGTATGAGTAGTGATAATAACCACCTCCGTTTGCACAGCTTCCCATTGATATCACCCACCTTGGCTCAGGCATGTGATCGTACACCCTGCAACAAGAAAAGCAAGTTTAGCATGCCATGCGAGTTAAAAAGGCAAATGGCAAACAAGATGCACACAATCAGAACTGATTACTTATGAATATACTAATATGGGTCATGATTGATCTAGTATACATCGACGTAAAAGGTTAGCAAATAAGAACGGGTCAAACGGACCAAAAGTAGCCCAAGATGTATCTTGAAAAGAATGAAAAAAAGCGTTTAGGGGTCAACATAGCCTTACAATTTTGCCACATTCACCAGATATCTTTAAAATAATATTTTCAACACAGAAAGGGAAAACTTTCAGAGTCAAACTGGACTGTAGAGAAATGTATGTGGTCAAGTGTCGTTTCAACTGTCAAACAGCCATTGTGACGCGTTATCAGATAGTATCTTTTTTTTTCAACTAAACCATATCTATTTTCACCTGGAAGAGTTGCATCTTACAAATTTCAGAACAGTTCTCAAAATAAAAGAGATAACATCACTAGTATACTAGTAAAAAAAACGCATGCATAGAACATTGGATCAGAATAGCACATTAAAGAAATCAACCCCATTAAAGACATCTATCACATGTCTGATCGCACCCAGCATAAATAGGTAGCCTACAATCCTACTATATGCCCAATAAACACGTGAACTAAAATAGCAGCCAGGTGCATGTTCAAACTACACACACTTTTTAGTTTTTACTATCAACTATCGACATACATATACCATCATATTGCAATAGCTTACATAGTTAGAGGTTCAGCGAACAATTTGAACCAAACCAGAACCATAACCTCAATTCTATCAACACGGCAATAACGATAAAAAGCTAGCTTTCGTTTTCTGTTTGTACAATTTCTACAATGATGTCACTCTGTTCGTACAAGTTTTGATACTATATCATTCTTCGATTATTTGTAAGTATTAGTATGAAAAACTGTTGTCTATACCACACATTTAAAAGCTAATTGTGTTTCTATGTACATTAAGAGCGACACGATAAAGCAATCTCAAGTTCAGACATATCTTTTAAAAAAGAACTAACACGTCAGTAGTTTGCCAAAAGATAAAGAAGCTTAAGAGAATATAACTACGTACTTGAAACATAGTGTCAGAGAACTTCAGTGCTCCTATATGAAAAGACACTTTTCAGCCCCCCCCCCCCCCCCCCCCCCCCCCCAACCCCCAACAATCATCTCACCAATAGTGCATGTGCACCTCTTTCACACTGAAGAACTGCCAGGTCTCTAACATCAATGAAAAACGAAGCACCCACTCCTATATACTTAGGTTCTAGATACATTGTATTTTGCTACATATGCTTAAACAAGAAGCTCCAAAATATTGCCACTCATGCTCGTCCTTTCTGTGCATTTACTTGAGATATAATAAAGCATTAAAACTTTACATTAACAATTCAACATCGTTCTGTCTCTTAAACCCTCTCTTTAAAACTAATAGCAGAAACGAAAGTAAGAAGAAGGTAGCAACTTTGCTATGACTATCTAATGACCCAAATTCCACACGTGTGAAACACCCAACACATGTCATGTTGCCTAAAGTCCTGTAACCGTTTTTTTATCACAATGAAAAGCACTAATAAATCGAAAATGAAGCATATAATAAGCACAACAACAACAACAACAAAAAAAAAAAAAAAAAAAAAAAAAAACAAAAAAAAAACAAAAAAAACAAAAAAAACAACAACAATTCAGAGTTTCTATCTAGCTACCAATAGCCTTTGGTCCTATCAAGTCAAGCCTCTTCAATAGAATGATCACGAAACCCAGGATATATGCACATGAGCATAAAGATTATACAGCCCATATTCCATAGTCATGAAACCCGTAGAGATCCTAATTAAAAAATATACAATACTGATGCTTTAGTGGGTGTTTGGGAATGCCTATATAGATTAATTATCTCCTTGTTCAGTTACTTAAAAGCCAAATAAGCACTTTTGTGTTTTCAAAGAAAAGAAACAATTAACTTGTTAGAAAGTGACTTAAACTTTTGGGTTTGTTTCGTAAATTTGACTTTGGATAGATATTAGTTTTTTTGTATGTTTTATAATTTGAGTCGGTTTTGAATTAGAATTTTTGGTTTGGTAACTTTGAATTTGTTTTGTATTTGGTTTGGTAATTTTTTTTTTTTTTTGAATGGCAATTATTTTTTATATATATAGAAGAAAAAAAATCCAAAGAGACACTCACCCATCTATAAGCCATCTAAGAACAAACGGCTTACGGGTGATGAAAAGAAAAACTATAATAAATCACACTACAAAAATCAAAAGATACAAATGAGAAACTTCAAAGACCCTAAACGTTATGCACCTGACCACCTCTTCAGCAAACTCATACTATCTTTTGCAAGCTTGTGTGGGATTTGCACACCAATCCAACCATGACGATATGGATCCTTTTGCTCTATTTGATACCAAAAAAAAAACGAGCTAAGTTGAACTTCGTCACAAATAGTTGTTAAATTGGAAATTTTGTTTTCGAACACTCTCTTATTCCGAGCACCCCATATATGATATAACATTGACCAACATACTGCTTGCCAACTAACTTTTTGTTTTTTGTTAAAATTGTTTAGGCCTTTATGATCTAGGATATCTTCAAGAGAATTGATATTGTAAGGACCCATATTCCACCACTTGAAAACTTTTTCCCACCCTTTCATTACTCTATGGCACCTTAAAAAACAATGCTCCACTGTGTCAATCTCGTTTCCACAATGCGAACAAAGAGTAGCGTTAAGATCAATACCAAGGTGATTAAGTCAATCGAATACCGGGACTCTTTTTTGTTGTAGACGCCAGATAAAGGTACAGACTTTTCTAGGGATTGTCTTGTTCCATTTTGTCGTTTGTAACATGTTCGGTTGACGCATAATTTTTCCATCAATTAGCTCTCTAAGACCTTTTGCGGTAAAGCAAGCATCTTTATCAAGTGTCCATCTCCAAGAATCTGAAATTAAAACATTTGGAATAAAAAAAGTTATCAAGTTCGTCAATTCAGTTAGATCACCCAACCCCTTCCTCGAGGACTCCTCACCCACCTCCAACTCCAACCCCAAGTTTCACCATTCCACGACCTCATCTCGCCCACCGAAACACTCTCATTTAGCTCCAATCTAAATAATCTAGGAAACTTTTCCTTTAGCACAACTCCATCTCCGATCCAACGGTCTAGCCAAAATCTTGTACTTAAACCATTGCCCATTTTTTTCACGAAAGACGAGTAAAAACCATTGCCCATTGGTTTGGTAATTTGAATAAAGCTTCCGCTTCGTTTGTTTGATTTTGGTGTTTGTTCAGTCTTTTGACTACCAACATACTATTCTCTGTGCTTACTGCATTTTTTACAATTCAAACACTATCAGTTGCATCGCTTTTTTCACAGCTGATTATCAAACTAGCTACCAGCATAAACAACACACAATTCACAGTAATGACACCTTATAAATCTTAAACTAAGGGTGTACAAGCTCATCAATTGTTATAATTTTCCATGCATATCAGCACCTATGGCAACACTTACGTTTTAGGATTTCAGAATAGACAGCCGGACACTATGCATCTGACTTAGAGCAGTTACATCACTAATGCGTGACTTGCGTTAAATTCATTTTAACCCACGTTAAAGCTAAGTTAACCGTTGCATGGTCCGGCGTTAACGCCCTGTGTTAACCCCTTAACTCAGCGTTAAGGGTGTATTGTGTAAAAAAAAAAAAAAAAACACTTTCCCCCCTAAATGAAGGAGTGTTTTTGTAAATTGTTGTTAAGTTAAAGTTGAGTTATGATTAGGGTGTTTTTTTGTGAGTTAAGGTGAAAGTGTTAAAGCTGATGTGACACTGACGTGGCACCGTGTTAAGACTTAACTTGTGTGACTGCTGCAAGTGCTCTTAGGAGATGAGCAAAAGTTGCAGCCTCAAAAGTCAAATGTGCTGGTGCATATATGGAAGCATTATCCATTTAATATTCGATATGCAAACCAATTTGCTTACATTAATCTTTGGGTTTAAACAAATTATATTTTGAAACTTGAGATAAAATTTCTTCAAATGTCCAACAATGAGTCAAGCAAAAACCATTGCCTACATAAAACAAGTGTTGAACATATTTCATGAGATGAGTGCCAAACCCAACTCAACTGTTAAACTCGAGCCCAAGTATACTTAGCCCAATAAAGTTTGGTCTTTCAGAATTTATCATTTTCATTTTATTTATGGGCCTTGTAATCCCATAAAAAACAGATTTTGAGTGTCTTTGGCATAGGGTAGGGGTGAGAAAAAAACGAAGTATCTAAAAATAAACCGAAAACCGAAACCGAACCGTACCGAAAATAACCGAACCGAATTTGTCAAAACCGAACCAAACCGAACTTTTAATTCGGTTCTCGGTTTGGATATAGTTTTGATAATCAAAACCGAAAAACAAATTCATATAAATTTATAAATTTTTTAAATATTTATATATATAAAAAGATCAATAAAATGTTATATAGATCCCGCGAGGAAAAGAATTCTACAGTACGAAATAACATAAAAACAGATTCATTATCATTAATCCTTCTATTCAGAAAAATGCACTATTAAAATAGTTCTTTTTTACATTCCAGGAATTTATAAGAACTAAGAAATATATATGGGAACCGGATTCCATTCCATCTTACTGGAATAGTCCACAAAAAAAAGAAACTATTCTTATTTGATTGAAGTTATAGCTTAGAATAACCTCAAATTATGAAAGAAGAAAAAGGATTGAATAATCATTCTATGATAAAAATAGAATAACCGTCTATTTTTTTGTGTTGTAGGGGTATATACTACGCTCTAAAAAATCAATTATAAATTTTTTTTTATCAATTTCTATTTTTAATAGATAGATGGGATAAGGATTTTTGTTGATAACTTTTATATATATATATATATATATATATATATATATACTAGATTTTAGGCCCGCCCCGCTGGGGCGGCTAGCTTTAAGAATTTGATTATACAATAAAATTAATAGTTATATAAGTATGAACGTGTAGTGACATAAATGAAATAAAATAAACATGTTGCACAAACATCGCCATTCAAGTTCCAGAATGCACGTTTATAGAGAACAGTTTGATTGTGTGAACAAAGAACATAACTGTATCAGCAAGCTGGAAACTCAAAAGGATAAACACTACAATCTGTTCTGCACATTTGATAAGTTACAAACAACTATGATTTCTTCTCATGCATTTTGAATAGAAAGCAAATCATAATGAGGTAAACTCAAGTGAAAACCAAGGACCAAAATAGGCATTGATTTATCCTCGTTAAGTGTACATGACATCAATAGCAGGGTTGCAAATTCTAATTGACTTTTCATCGCTTTAACGTAGACTATCATGTTTAATCTTTCCCGAAATTAGCATTGTAATGAGCACTTGAATCTAGCTTCTTTGCCTCGTTCAGTTTTCGGACAGCCTGAGTAAGTTTTCCAAACAAAATCACTTGATCAAATGTAATTTAAACACATGACCCATCAATATTATACTAATTATGAATGTAACAATTTAAACGGACATATATTTTTATGAGAACTTTTTTAGCAGGACTACATCATTGATTTTGATTCTCTATTTTGTCATAGTATATATATGATTATTACTAAACACTTGCTTAACTTTTATCAAGTCAAACACTTATTTTGGGACAGGTTCAGATCTGAACGGGATAACCCAAGGCTTAACCAATGTGTTTTGGTCCTAAATCCTATTAGCTAATATAAAAGTTTATGTGATCCCACCTTTTTATACTGAAGCTTCCTACATAAAATAGGATCTGTCAACTACTTATAGCTCTAATCTTTTAGCAATAATGAATGGACTATATAGTATACTAAACCAAATCCTGAAAATGGGAGTGTTTGGGATTTCCTAACTTTCCTCTGCTAAAAAACATGAATACCCAAACTCAAACATGAGTCGGGGAGCTGAGAAAGATAATCTCATTGCATCTTTGTTCTTGATAAAACCACGATCAGCTTCAAAAGCTTTCTATTCATGAGTATCATATAAATACAACCAACATACCACACGTCTATTCCAGCTGAATATTCAGCATCGGGCGCCCCATACAATATCGCGACAACATAATCAGTCATAAAGTCGTGCTCTGCATTTTTTCTGTAAGACACGCAAGTCTAAAATCGTAAATTTTTATGTCACAACTTGCGTTTAGCATTTTTTTTTTCTTGAAACAGAATGGTGTATCGGCATAATAATTCTAAATAAATTACGTTTAGCACTTTTCCTAACCCCTAATCTCATTTCCAGCCCGTGATTTTCCCTCAAAGTTAGTGACAAGCTCACTCTTTTGAGCTTATCACCTTATCAACTTCAGCTTATTGGTTGACGCCAATAAAAGAGTGAGCTTACCTTACCTCTGAAATAATTGACTTGACCTACAAATTAGATTCATCATAAAAGCTACTATTTTTATCTGTGTTTTCTGTGTCAAGTAGCTCTTACAGGAGTGTTTAAGTATCTGCATTTTTTATGTGTAAGTCCTTCAAAATCGATCTCGAACTGATTACCAAACTTCAACATCCAATTAGATAATCAACAGAGCACCGAGAAGGAATGAGTTCACTACATCACATGAAGGATTTCATGGATCTGATCCAGTAACCCATTTGATGCATCAGTAACCCATTTGATGCAACATAGAGAGCCATTATTAGATTAAAAGAAAAACCAAAAATCTTATCAAGCCCGTCAGACGGATTAACAAAGGCCCATATCTGTTTGTAGTATGGATAGGTATAGGAAATGTATCATTTTCTTAAAATGCTACATTAAAACTGTTCATTTCATTAATTATTCTACATTAGTTGTATTTTGCTTCCATAGCACAAATCTTTCTTAACATTGGATATGATTTTCATAGAAATGTGAAGGCTCGATGTAAAATCTGCATACCGTTTAAAAGATGAAGATGATTTCCTACCTCAAAGAAAGTTTTACAACCTTGTCATCGAGATGGGGTCTAGGCTGCTTCAATCTTATATCAAGAAGTTTCTTACAACTTACACCAAGGACTTCTTGGTAATACTCCCCCCGGTAACCAAGATTGATGCCAGTGTACTTACACTGGTATTGTTCATTCAGGGTCGGTGTGGAAAAAAAATAGACATTTAAAGGGTAATACTCCCCCCGTTAATCTAGAAGAACAAATGGACACTTACAGGGTCGGCGTGGAAAAACTATGAGAGAATATTTGTTCCGAATATGATTCGACGGCATATCTGCCCAACCTGTGGAACATACATATCACCCGACATGTTCTGTCGGTATAAATGTGTAACATGCATAGACAGGGAAATGACAGACTTTATAGTCGGTTAAACGCTAAAATAATGCCAATTAGCAACACGACTTATTTAAAGTGATTTGCTTACATTAGTACTTGGGCTTCAACTTTTCAGCAAATGAAGCACCACGATGACGAAATAATAGCAATTCCAATTCCAAAAAGTGCCGGTAAGTAGCGAGCTGAGAAAAAAAAGGATGTTTAATCAATGGAACTAACACAAATCTATACAACACACAATTCACTACACCTAACCGAAAAGTATGAGGGCTATTTCTTCATTTGCGTTAAAAAAACAACATAACCTGAATATCATCATATTGCATTCTCGTATGCTATTTAAAACAAATTGATACTTTATCAAATTCAAAGATAGTCAAAATCAATCAATGTGATACTTAATGAAACCTTGATGATATGCTTTTTATAAAACCAAAAACGATGGAGGTAAACAATAAAAGAGATTCCATTATTTGTTCATTAATTATGTCAATTGTTTGTTGTTTAAAAAAAACATTTAAATAGGGATGAAATGCAAACATTCACATGGTCCCACACACCTCCTCCCAACTAAAAATGGGTTCCCATTCACATATGTAATTGGTGTTAATCCACAGACCAATTAGTAACTTCAATTGCTCATTTCCTAAACAACTATGAAAATATAGCAGGTATATGAACATGTGAATGACTAAGCAAATCTAACTCGCAGTGAATGGTTATTTTTGTGTGTGTTTGTGAATGGATAAATTGTCAAGCATTGAAAGGCAAGAAATAACATCTCGAGTCCCAACACTACCAAATGAATATGTAAATTTTACATACACAAACACATGCAAATCCTTAACAACAAACATACCTTAAAACGGAAACAGTTAAAATCTAATAAAAAATTTAACTGAACCAAAAACTAATTTAGGTGCATATTACCTCATGCTTGTTGATGAATAGCTCAAACCGCCAAGTTAAAGCTGGTTTGGACTGTATACTCGCAACCGAAATAACCCGCAACCATCAGCAATCCCTTGCCCTCAACCCCTCATCAGCAACCCCTCAAACAGCAACCCCTCATCAGCAACCTGCAATATGCAAAATAAAATGACACTTAGTAAGGAAATAACTATGACCGTAGATACAAAAATAATACTAATGATGGCTCCATTGACGTCGGCATGGAAAGTAAGTTCGCACAAATTGGGACATTGGGTGTGTTTCACAGTATTTGAAATCAGGGTAATATTCTTTAGCACATCTCCATTTCTTCCCGTCAATTTGCTTACACCTTCCTAGTACCAAATTGGGTGTAGTTGCCGTCTTTGTCAAAACAAAAAAGTGGTTCGCCTTCACGATTCGCCTAACTCCCTTTGCAATTTAGACAGATTATCACTAACAATTTTTGGGTATAGTATATTACCTTGTCAAAATCATAAGCTAAACAAATAGGTAAATAATTAATTTAATGCATGCTTTTATAACATAGCCATCATCTATGATCATTACATTTCTATTAAAACCTGATCATACTTAAGTTATTACCCAAGTTATACAACAGATTCTGTATTAACATTACCTCAACATAAATTAGATTCCGAAACAAATAAGTTACACACAAAGGCTCACAAATAAGTTTCAAACAAAAAACACATACTATGAACTTCTTTGGCAGATTTGCATCATATATTAAGATGATAAATGCCACCTGATCTTACAAATGTTAAAGCGGGTACCTGAAGGATTTCAAAGACCTACTATAGATTATAGGTGTGCAATATATGTTGATTAATTTGGCCACAAGCTGGTCCAAATCATCCAGATTAAGGCATATATTAGGCATCATTGGAGGGCCAACCTCTAAAACATTCTATTAGCTAAATTTCATATCGACACATCGTTAATCTAATCATTATATCTCTCACCTAAAGTAGATGTAATTTCGACCGAAACACTAAAGATATGCAGTCCATCTATGGAGTTCACCAGTAAAACAATTTCATCAAAACTCTAAAAGGTGTAATAGCCTTTACATAAAGTCTGCTAAATCATTGAGATAATATGATCCTGTAATCATGTTGAATTGAGTAACTATTTTTTTTTTATACAGTAAATGATCCTAACTAACCAAGCCTGAGAGAAATTGAAATAACTCATATTGATGATCCATTACCTCACCTGGCCCATTTTGCCACAACAAATTAAAACAGGCGGAATCATAAAGTCTGCTGAACAGAAAAGAAGGTTCAAAGATACGAACCTTGAGCATGATGGCATTGATAGTTTGATACTGGTATCAACTTTCTCATCAATCAAATTTGGAACGGGTCTTAATCATCAGTGAGATCCATTGTACTTATGGCAAGATGTGTGGATAGGGTAAAGGGTCACAACACATTCAGCTGAAATGGATTGAAGTTTAGTAAGCGTCAATCTAACCTAATAAGATTGTGTTTACCGACAAAAAATCATTGGCGTCATTCCCGGGATGTAGCTCACACTCCTAAATTCCACTTCACCCTACACAAATTGGAATAAATAATCAGCAAGAGATTACATCATATGAAAATTGGTAATTACCCCTTGAGCTTCCTAATGCAAATTCATGGTCCGAATGACCAACAAGGGTGACTGGCTAAGATACGATTCTCTTCCCACGATGGGTAAAAAGGATAAAAGAGAATAAACTTACATCCTTGTCAATATAATACCAATAATCAAAGTATTGTCAAGTGCAATGCTTTTCTCCACTGTCATTTCCTTCTACACTTTTCACACACGCCTGTACATTTCAAAAAAATCTGAATTAGCAGCCACCAATAAACACAGTGATCGCAGAGCGGGTGGGTTGAGTAACAGGTTGGTTGGGTTTTAATAAGCATTTTTTTATGTTTGGAAAGCGAAAATAGCTTAACAATATGCAGTCCCAAACACCCATAAATCCAAACAGTCTCCTATAATCCTGTAACATACTCACTTTATCCGCATGATATCCTAACGCACATAATTGCTCTGTATTAAGTGAGATTATTTTAGTATATTTTCCCTAAAGTTATAAGCAATTATGTGCATTTAGTATATCATGGGATGTGGCTTTTTAAGAATTAACATATAATAAGGATGTTGCAGAATACTGAATAAGTGCAAAAAGTCTGAGTTTATATACTTCGTATATTATACTGGACATTATACTGAAGATAAGCAATCAATTCCTAGCCGGCTAGCCCGGGTAACGACTTGCAGAATACTGAATAAGTGAGATTCAAATAGGTGCAATCATGCTCTGTATATCTTAACAGAGCTTATAACGCACTTAACAAAGCAAAATACTGGACCTGATGTTATTAGTAATTCATAAACAGGTGCAACTACACATAAGATAAAAATCATAAATCAATAAAAATTACTAAAATAAACTTAAATTAAACGAATACATTACATTATTATATTAATCGAGGCTTGGATAGCCATCTTTAGAGATTAAAATGATGAACTGAATCCTCAATCTTTCCCTTAAAATCTTACGAATTGAAAACCATAATTCCTAATTTCAATGAAGCATAATCGTTAATGAAAACCCCTAAAATTAATGAAATAAAAACCCAAAAAACCCTAATTTTATAAAATTGAAAACAAAGAACAACTGAAAAAAAAAGGTAATCTTACTAATTGATTCATTGGATATGTTTGTGCGGGGTCATGATCAATTGATTTTGGTTAAGTTTTTTTCCAACGTTTTCTGATTTCCTAATTCATGGTGAAAACAATTAGGGTTAGGATGATGTAGATCGGGATTCAGATCAATGAATCAGAAATTATTTTTAAGGATCTGATATTGATTTTGCGTTTTTCGGTAATCGACTGAGAAGGGAATCTTGCCTGTGTGTTTTTTCCGGTGAGGGTTTGATGGAGAGGATCAGAGAGAGTTTTAGTGTTTTTTCATCCAAATGAGGGCTACCAAAGGTTTTCCGCCCAAAATGTTGGAAAACATCTACGGTTGTTAAAAATGAGTGGATTCTACGTGTCAATTGATTAAGAATTTTGGGGGAGAAATAATAAGACAACCTTGTATTATACAGGAGGTATATATATATATATAGAATGAGGTTCAAATAAAATAGTTGTTAAAATAAGATAGTGTAGAAAGCCATACAATTAGTGCCATGTGGATGTTCAATTTGATTAAATGAAAAAATAAATTAAATAAACAAAAGGGTATAAGGGTAATCTTGTATTAACCCCTAAAAACACCCACACGACTGAGTTGCGTTTGTCTATTTCTACTCTTCTTAATACTATTTTTTTAAAGTATTGATAAAAATCAAACCGCCTATCTCTGCTACTTCTCTCTTATATGGTGACACGCGTCTCCACTTGTCCATAAATTCGGCAACCCGTCGAGAATGAACCATGCTTCCCTTAACGATAGGAGATGTTACTGATTATGTTTTTCACACTGTTAAGTTTTGTGAAAACCATTGCCGCCACAAGAAGTCAAAACATTAGCCGGTTAGCAGCCACCGTCCCAGATTAAAGTTTTAAGGCAATACATGGTGTTTGAAGATGATGCGTGTTCTTTCAATTTGATGTCGTTAATATTGTGTATCGATATTGTTGTTTAATATGAACCAGCACCAACAACCTGTAATAGAGCACCAAAACACAGTAGCAAAACAACCCGAAAATGACCCTTAAATAGCTTAAAAGAAAAGCAAACACAACCCCAAAATACAGTAAACACAATCTGCACAAGAAGAACTTCTCTGTCCTTTTAAGGTTTCAACAGAGCCCGTTTAATCGCTTTAAGCCTACGTACCGTACACCCCAGGATTAATGCAGTCTCATAACGGTTTATTGTAAGCGAAAACAATAACCCGTAATGCACAATCGGTTTGTAGAGTAAGAAAATATTCAAGATTATCTGGAGTAACAAAGACTAAAGTGTGACAACCGGCAATTTAGGGAGCTATTTTAAAAACCCGCATTACGTTAAAGTTCGTTTAAAATTTTTATTTAGAATTTTATCTCACAACGAACTTGTAAGACCTATTTTATTAATAATTGTATTTAATGATGTTATGGAATTCGTGAATTATTTTCATAGTTCATTTTTATATTATGCTCGGTGATGTATTCTTAAATTCTCACTGGTACTACGTTGACTCTGGCACTAGGTTTACCTAACGAAAGATTTTATAATTCGTTTTACGAGTCCGACGATATTTGAGTAATTACGAGATGTTTTTCGGAAGATATTAAAGTTTTGAAATGAGTTCGGGTTCGGGCCACATGTTTTACATTTACCCACGTTACCCGCTTCACACCATTAGTAATATTATTATTACTATCATTATTATTATTATTATTATTATTATTATTATTATTATTATTATTATTATTATTATTAACATTATTATTATAAAAAATAAAAAAAAAAAAAAAAATCAAAAGAGTAACTACAAAAATTGGTCCTTGTGTTTTCGGTACTCACACCACACACACAAACACTCACCATTTCATCTCTCTCTCATCACCTCATCCCTCTCCCTCATTTTAACCTAGCCGCCGCACCCTTTGGCCGGCCACCACCATCACACCGCCACTCCCACACCTAAAATAACACCACCACTTTAACCCTCTCATCGAGATCTTTCTTTTGGTATACTACACGCGCCCTAAAACTCACTTTAACACCACGTACGCATCATCACCACCACCTAAATACCTCCATTTTTATTAGATCTTGTTGGGTTTTTGGAGAAACTCGTTTTGAAGCCGATTTGAAGGTGAGTGACCACGAGTTTCAACTCGTGTGTCTCGATGTGTTACCCAATTCGTGGGTACACGATTTTCTTTAATGGATTTTGTGAAATAATAATGGGAAATGAAGTTTTGGTTAATAAAAAATTGTTTGGTATCCGGGTTGTGGATGTTTGGTTGTTGTCGACTCATTGACCATGGGCCGTGGCTCACGGCTCATCATGGTTCGAGCCCTATGGCTTGATATTCTTGTTGGGTTTTGACCTAGTATATTTTTGTGAGAGCTTGTTATGTTGGTTTTGATTGGTGGCTCATTTTGAACGAGCCTAGCTCTCGTTGTTGTTGGTTATGTGCCGCGACCCAAAGGGGTCCTCATTGGCAGCCTTGTTGTGCTCGTTTGAGCTTTTGCCGAGACCAAGGTGGTCCTTGGTCGAGTCCTCCTTGACTCATAATTGTAGCCGAGACCCAAGTGGGTCACTTGGCTCGGGTTTGGCTTGGTAAACCGACCCGAAAATTGACCTTGTTGATATTTATTTCTTGTTATGTTTTATGGACTTAACTTGTTATTGTTGTGGCACTTTATTTTTCGGCCGAATGCTTTTGATGAGTCGAGACCTTTTGTGGTCTCGACAATGGAATTATTGTGATATTGAGGAGTTGTTGACGAATTGGGACGTTGGGGACCGATTGTGAGACGGTCACTTAGATTGACGGAGATAGGTTAGTCGGGTGCCGTACTCGGACCCTATTGTTGTAGCACGTGGATTGGGTTTGATTTGGGCGGAGATGTATTATTTTTATGACATTTACGAATTACTTTGGACTTGGACAATGAGCCGAGAGTCATGACTCGGACATGTGACCATTTCGTATGACTTGATAACTATTTACAATTAAAAACATAAATAATAAAACTCGTAATAATAGTTATTGATAATATAAAGTATAAACGTTTATATGAATATATAGACGTGAATAACGGATATATAATTATATAAGCGCGTATATTAATAATAATAATAATCACGAGTCGTATTATCAATAATACAATTAGATATATATTAGGCTACGAAAGTGGCGTAATATTATTGAACGTATTATTATAAAGAAATTATGATAAAACGAGGAATTCTCGACAATTACCAAATATTAAATAAAAATGTCATTTTATATAATAAATAAACTTATAGAGTTATGCGGAGTCGTTGTCACTCGAGTCCAGGTAAGTTTTATTTGTGACTTTCGTGTTGTCACGAATATATGACGATTAACATAAACGTTTTCTATAACTAAATAACCACTTAACTGTAGGGTTGAATCGGGTTATTTGGCTATATGAAATGAATATATTAATGGGCATCGTATCCTACGACGCCCATAGGTTGTGGTATATGTAAAGTGTAATAAATTGCGAGCGTATATATCGGGAAATCTGGCCAATTTGACGATATATATGAGGAATTTATTAAACTATGATATCTACCATATAGTATTTATGTGCTATGTGCTTTAGGATGGGGTGTAATCTTGGAACGGTATGTTACGTAAATAAATATGAGGATTATCAAATCGACGGATTTGATAAGCTTCGGCGATTTATTTAAATGATATATTGGGCTAATGTTAGATCCATAGTTTATTTTATTATTTTTTGTGTGACCTTTTGGTTTGTTTTGTGTCGACCCACCACCCGTATGGATACCAAACGTAAATACACCAAACTAATACGAAATGGATTTTTGGAAATAAAACGGATTCTCGTCCGGGTTTGGGAATATTTTGAATTTGAGGAAATGATTTCTGAGCGAGTTGATATTGTTAGGTCGTGCCGAGTCCGTAGTTGCTGTTTCGTGAGTTACTATACATCTTATTTCTACCGACTTCTTCTTGCTATTTTCTGGACTTGAGGTGAGTCATAGCCCCACTTTTACTCTTGAACTATGTTTCCAATACTTGGGGTGAGAAACGTGCAAATTATTTTACGTGGACTATTATCGCTTTTATATTTTCTCTAAAACTTGCTATGCGTATGGACTAGAATATATTGTCAGCTTTAGTCACATAGTTTTGTTTGTACTATTCAAGGTTGGCTTATTTGGTTATTGATGGATTGTCAGCTTTAGTCACATATTTGTTGTGTGTACTATTCAAGGTTGGCTTATTTGGTTATTGATGGATTGTCAGCTTTAGTCACATATTTGTTGTGTGTACTATTCAAGGTTGGCTTATTTGGACTGTCAGCTTTAGTCACATAGTTTCGTGTGTACTATTCAAGGTTGACTTATTTTAGATATTATAGTGTGCACCTATAGGTTATTAAAACTTCGGAGGTTATCCGAGTATTTATTGGTATTGCGGGGGTTACCCGAATATCTATGTTAGAACGGAAGGTATCCGTGTGTTATGTTGGAGCGGAGGTTATCCGCAGGCTTTTAGCGAATCCTTAGTCTAGCTAGCAAGCGTTTTGCGTATATGTCCACTATATTGTTAGATGAATTTAAACCTATGATCTCACCAGCGAAAGCTGACTTTTAGCACGTTTTCTCAGGTAATTAAGTGATGATACGGATGCTTGGAATGGAAGTCTCGGGCAAGGCTCATGGTTTATGGATCTATTTTTCTAAACTTTGATAATAAATTTTGGACCTACTGTTATGTTATTTTGGGCCTGACTCTGAATGATGTTGGGATAAATGTAAACGTTAAAACCCCGTTTTGGTTGTGTTTTTATTATGTTTACTTTATCTCGTTCTATATTGTCTTGTGTTGGATACCAATCCCCGTAGCACCCCGAAAGCTTGTTGAGTCTTCCGCTGTATCAAATTTTGGGGGTGTTACAGATTGGTATCAGAGCCAAGGTTACAGAGAACTAGGTAAATAAACGCCTAAACTATAACCGTATTTTTATAGAAAATGATCCTTGACCACCGCCCGCCAGCCCGCCAAGCCGAAGCATCTTCTAATATTTGAGGTATTATGAGATATTTGAGATGATTGTTAGATTTGGGATTTATTGAGATGATTTGAGGTTTATGGATTTTAGTAATAAGATGGCGTTCCGAGGAATTATATGGTCTATATGTTTTATAAACATTATAGTAATGCGGTGTTTGAAATTCTTTTTATTGAGATTATATGATTGAATTATTTGATGAGGATTTTTGATATAGTACTATGAGTTGTGATTTAGTTGTTTTGAAACACTTACACCTACCCTACGCCGTTGTCACAAATCATAGCCTCCTTTGCACGTGTTGTTATTAAGAGTTGTTATTGCTAGTATGCGTCGCCCCTCGTAGATCACTATGGCCCCTGATGACCCATACGTGATGGTCATGCGTTCAGCCACTACTACTTTATCATCCCATTGTCGCCCTAAGTCGCCGACTTTATCGCCTCGTGGTTCGCCTGCTCGGAGATGACGAGTGATGGAGTACCCTTTCGACGAGGAGTACGCGGGTGAGCAGAATGATAACCCTCAAGATGAGGAAGAGAATGATGACCCACAGGATGAGGAAGAGGATGATCCTCAGGAGGAGGAGATGCCTGATGATGATGGGTCGCTAGCACATTCAGTTCATTCTGCGAAGCCCGATTCCCCGATACATCCGTTAGAGCCGGTTTCACCTGATCATCCGTTTTGTTTGATACACCACCTGGTAGTCCTGTGGCGTCGGATGCACTTTCTGAGGTTTCTGCTGAGCATGCAGAGTTAGGTGAGACTGGTAGGATGTGGGCTCAGATTACTGCATAGGGCGAGAGGATCTCGCGAATGTCTGACCGACTTGAGATGGTCATTGCTGAGTTTATTGTTGAGTTGTTGTGGATTTGAGGAGTCTACGCCAGCATCGTGGCTAGATCGATTTGGAATCAGGTTGTTGTGTTGCTACATAAGCCAAGGAGTATTTGGTTAGGAGAGCTAGTTAGTATATCTCTTATGTCATGATAGTCGGATTGTACGTTCGTCTCGTATGGAACGATTAGTAGCTATTATGCCTGTTGGTAGTATGGAACGATGTATTGATCGCTACTTATGGACGATGGTGAGCTCGTATGATATTTTATGGTTTTTGGCGTACATGGAGAATTGTGTTCCTATTTGCGTGGTTGATATTGTCTTGGAATTATATTAATGGCTGTACGACGAAACCCTGTCAGAGCTACCCGAACTGGTACGACAGCGACTACCCCTGGTCGCCGAGGACGCCGTCCTACTCGAAATGTTGAGACCCCTACTCCTGATAACCTGGACACTACTAACCGCAACAACAAAACTCAAAATGTTGATGTCCAGGGAGACAATGATCATGTTCCACTTAACGCACCTACTGTGGATCAAGCAATGATCAATCAACTTGTGGAGCAACGAGTTGCTGAACTACTAGCTGAGTCAAATCATTCCAACAATTCTGCTGGAACTTCTCCACCTGTTCGCGCTAACGGATGTCAATACAAGGAGTTCAAGATTTGTGGACCCATTGAGTTTGGTGGGACTGAAGGAGTGGTTTACTTAGTCAGGTGGATTGAGAAGACCGAGTCAGTGTTCAATGTCAGTGGTTGTGCGGAGAATGCGAAGGTAAAGTTTGCTTCTTTTACTTTCAAGGATGAAGCTTTAACTTGGTGGAACAATTACCGAAATTCAGTTGGGAGTGATGTAGCTTATGCCATGACTTGGGAGCAATTTAAGTCTTTGCTGATCCAGACTTATTGCCCAAGGAATGAGGTCAAGAAGCTAGAGATTGAGTTTTGGAACCACAAGGTAAAAGGTAATGATATGACGACCTACAATCGTCGTTACCAGGAATTGGCCTTGCTTTGCCCAGATATGGTGAAAACCGAGACTCAAAAGATCGAGAGGTATACTGATGGGTTGCCTGTAGCTACGAGAAATGATGTGATCTCTGCTAGGCCTGCAAACATCCACGAGGCAATCACAATTGCTCAACAACTTATGGATTCGTTGGAGATGGAAAGAGCTGATAAGGAGAAGAATGGAAAGAGAAAGAGAGACCAGCACTCTAAGGGTAATGATCACCGAAGCAAGAGACAAGCTAAGGCTTATGCTATTGGGAATGGAGATAAGAAGAATCAAAACGGTGATGCACCCAAGTGTGATCGTTGCCACCAGCATCATACTGGATGGTGTAGTGTGAAATGCCAGAACTGCTCAAGGAAAGGACACACCGCTAAGGAGTGTAGAGCTCGACCTCTTGCTATGGTTCAGGCTGCTCCTGAGATGAGAAACAAGGCAGATGTTACTTGTTATGGGTATGGAAAGAAGGGACACTATAGGAATGAGTGTAGAGAATCGTGGAACCATGGAAATCAAGGCTCGGGTGGTAATGGGTACAATCATGGAAACCGTGGAGCTGGAGGAAATCGTGGACGACAAGATAATGGGGACCAACGTGTAGAAGCTGGAGCTGCTCAGGGAAGAGTGTATGCACTTGGGAACGAGAGAGGAGAAGATCCGAACGTCGTTACTAGTACGTTCCTTCTCAATAATCGTTATGCTTCCATACTATTCGATACTGGTGCCGATAGGAGTTTTGTGTCCACAACGTTTGCACCCTTACTAGAGAAAACCCCGATGGCCTTAGGAATTGGATATGATATTGAGTTAGCAAATGGAAATATAGAAAGGATTAATACCATCATTCGCGGTTGTACGTTAAATTTCTTGAACCACCCTTTCAACATAGATCTTCTACCCGTCACGTTAGGAACTTTTGATGTCATCATTGGTATGGATTGGTTGTCGAAGTATCGTGCTCACATACTCTGCGACGAGAAGATCGTGCGTGTACCTTACGGAAAGGAGATCTTAAATATATTAGGAGATCGAAAGGATTCTATGAGCCCATCCCGATTAGCGGTGATTTCCTGCACTAAGTTACCAAAGCTAATGGAGAAGGGATGTTACATCTTCTTAGCTCAAATTTCTGAGAAGGGAGAGACGAAGAAAAAGGAAAGGTGCATTGGAGATGTGCCTATAGTTCGTGATTTTCCTGATGTGTTTCCCGATAATTTGCCGGGAATCCCGCCGACTAGACAAGTGGAGTTTCAGATTGAGTTGATACCTGGTGCTGCACCTGTAGCACGAGCGCCTTATCGTCTTGCACCTACCGAGCTAGAAGAGCTGTCAAAACAATTGGCGGAGTTAGCCGAAAAAGGATTCATAAGACCAAGTTCTCCACCTTGGGGAGCCCCAGTCTTATTCGTGAAGAAGAAGGATGGATCGTTCCGTATGTGCATTGATTACCGAGAGTTGAACAAGTTAACGGTGAAGAATAGATACCCGTTACCTAGGATCGACGACTTGTTCGATCAACTCCAAGGATCGAGTGTGTATTCGAAGATCGATTTGAGATCGGGATATCATGAACTTTGAGTTCGCGAGGAAGATATTCCGAAAACGGCTTTCAGAACCCGTTACGGGCATTACGAGTTTCAGGTGATGCCGTTTGGGTTGACTAACGCACCGGCAATATTCATGGATCTCATGAATCGGGTGTGTAAGCCTTACTTAGATAAGTTCGTGATTGTATTCATCGATGACATACTGATTTATTCAAAGAGTGAGAAGGAACATGAGGAGCATCTAAGACTCATCTTAGAATTGCTCAGGAAGGAGAAACTCTATGCCAAGTTTTCAAAATGCGAATTCTGGATTCCGACGGTACAAATTTTGGGTCATGTGATTGATAGACAAGGAGTCCATGTGGATCCTGCTAAGATTGAGGTGATAAAATATTGGGCTGCACCTACAACCCCAACCGAAGTTCGTCAATTTTTGGGTTTAGCTGGTTATTACCGAAGATTCATTGAGGGATTTTTGAAGATAGCTAAACCATTGACCAAATTGACTCAAAAGAGTGTTACGTATGAATGGGGAGATAAAGAAGAAGAAGCATTTCAATTGCTTAAGAGGATATTGTGTAGTGCCCCTATCTTAGCGTTACCAGAAGGTAACGAGGATTTCGTCGTCTATTGCGACGCCTCACATAAAGGATTGGGAGCCGTATTAATGCAACGAGAGAAGGTGATAGCTTATGCTTCCCGACAGCTCAAAAAGCATGAGAAAAACTACACCACCCATGATTTGGAGTTGGGTGCTGTGGTTAAGAATATGGAGACATTACTTATACGGAACCAAGTGTGTTGTATTTACTGACCATAAAAGTCTACAACACATCTTGAATCAAAAAGAGCTCAATATGAGACAACGACGTTGGATTGAATTGCTAAGCGATTATGATTGTGAAATTCGCTACCATCCTGGTAAAGCAAACGTTGTCGCTGATGCTCTTAGTCGAAAGGAAAGAATACCACCGTTACGAGTTAGGTCATTGGGAATGACTATCGTATCGCCATTACCGTCTCAAATATTTGAAGTTCAAACGGAAGCGTTGAAAGCAGAAAACAGATCTGCCGAGAATATATTTGGGATGGCTGAGAATGAGAAGAGATTTGTTAAGCGTTCTGATGGATTGTTATGTTTTGGAGATCGGATTTGGGTACCTTTGTATGGAGGAATTCGGGAGTTGATTATGCATGAGTCGCATAAGTCAAGGTACTCTATTCATCCTGGGTCCGACAAGATGTACCAGGATCTTAAGAAGTTCTATTGGTGGCCAAATATGAAGGCAGATATAGCATCGTACGTTAGTAAATGCTTGACATGTGCTAAGGTTAAAGCCGAACACCAGAGACCGTCAGGATTACTAACGCAACCAGAACTTCCAGTCTGGAAATGGGAGCGGATTACTATGGACTTCATTACCAAATTACCGAAGACAGCTAGCGGTTGTGATGCTATCTGGGTAATAGTGGATCGTCTGACAAAGTCTGCTCATTTCCTAGCAATAAGTGAAGATGATAGTGTGGATAAACTTGCGAGGTTGTATGTGAAGGAGATTATTTCACGTCATGGAGTCCCGATATCTATTATTTCGGATCGCGATAGCCGTTTTACATCAGCTTTGTGGCGATCACTTCAAACGGCTTTGGGGACGAGACTTGATATGAGTACTGCATATCATCCCCAAACCGATGGTCAAAGTGAGAGGACCATTCAGACGTTAGAGGATATGCTTCGTGCATGCATCATAGACTTTGGTAAGGGCTGGGAGAAGTATTTACCCCTTGCGGAATTCTCCTATAATAATAGCTACCACACAAGTCTTAAAGCTGCACCATTCGAAGCTTTGTATGGCAGAAAGTGTCCGCCTATTGGTTGGGCAGAAGTTGGAGATAGCCAACTCACAGGCCCTGAACTTATCTTGGAAACTACTGAGAAAGTAGATCGGATTCGTGATCGGTTGCAAGCAGCCAGAGATAGGCAGAAAAGTTACGCCGATCAGAGACGTAAACCCTTAGAGTTCCAGGTGGGAGACAAAGTGATGCTGAAAGTCTCGCCTTGGAAGGGTGTAATACGTTTCGGGAAACGTGGTAAACTCAGCCCACGCTACATTGGACCATTTCTGATCTTAGAAAGAATTGGGCCCGTGGCTTATAGGTTGGAACTACCACATGAACTGAGCAAAGTTCACGACGTGTTTCACGTTAGTAATTTGAAGAAATGCCTTTCCGATGAGATTCCTGTCATTCCAATGAAGGATATTCGTGTTGATGAGAAATTGAACTTCGTGGAAGAGCCAATGGAGATTTTAGATCGTGAAGTTAAACGACTCAAGCGAAGTCGCATTCCGCTCGTCAAGGTTCGTTGGAATTCCCGACATGGACCAGAATTTACGTGGGAACGTGAGGACGAGTTCCGGAAGAGATATCCGAAGCTTTTCACTTCGTAGATGAATTTTTCCGAGTGAAACCCGGGACGGGTTTCTTCTGAGACTGGGAGGATGTGACAACCGGCAATTTAGGGAGCTATTTTAAAAACCCGCATTACGTTAAAGTTCGTTTAAAATTTTTATTTAGAATTTTATCTCACAACGAACTTGTAAGACCTATTTTATTAATAATTGTATTTAATGATGTTATGGAATTCGTGAATTATTTTCATAGTTCATTTTTATATTATGCTCGGTGATGTATTCTTAAATTCTCACTGGTACTACGTTGACTCTGGCACTAGGTTTACCTAACGAAAGATTTTATAATTCGTTTTACGAGTCCGACGATATTTGAGTAATTACGAGATGTTTTTCGGAAGATATTAAAGTTTTGAAATGAGTTCGGGTTCGGGCCACATGTTTTACATTTACCCACGTTACCCGCTTCACACCATTAGTAATATTATTATTACTATTATTATTATTATTATTATTATTATTATTATTATTATTATTATTATTATTATTATTATTATTATTATTATTATTATTAACATTATTATTATAAAAAAAAAAATCAAAAGAGTAACTACAAAAATTGGTCCTTGTGTTTTCGGTACTCACACCACACATACAAACACTCACCATTTCATCTCTCTCTCATCACCTCATCCCTCTCCCTCATTTTAACCTAGCCGCCGCACCCTTTGGCCGGCCACCACCATCACACCGCCACTCCCACACCTAAAATAACACCACCACTTTAACCCTCTCATCGAGATCTTTCTTTTGGTATACTATACGCGCCCTAAAACTCACATTAACACCACGTACGCATCATCACCACCACCTAAATACCTCCATTTTTATTAGATCTTGTTGGGTTTTTGGAGAAACTCATTTTGAAGCCGATTTGAAGGTGAGTGACCACGAGTTTCAACTCGTGTGTCTCGATGTGTTACCCAATTCGTGGGTACACGATTTTCTTTAATGGATTTTGTGAAATAATAATGGGAAATGAAGTTTTGGTTAATAAAAACTTGTTTGGTATCCGGGTTGTGGATGTTTGGTTGTTGTCGACTCATTGACCATGGGTCGTGGCTCACGGCTCATCATGGTTCGAGCTAGGGGTGTTTACGATCCGAGCCGAGTCGAGTTTTGGCCTAAACGAGCTAGGCTCGTTTATTAACTACTCGGCTCGAGCTCGAATAAAATTTTGAAACTTGGCTCGAGCTCGAGCTCGAATATTTTTTTGTTGTTCGAGCTCGAGCTCGAAGCTCGTTTAAGATTTATAACTTTTTTTTACTCTTACAATAAACTAACTTTCAAGCTTAATATGTCCGTATAAAAGATCGAACTTGATAGGCTCGTTTATTAACTCAAGCTCGAGCTCGAAAGATCATTTACAATTATAAAAATTATATTAAAAAAAATGTTCTTATGCTCAAACTAAAGTTTATGTAACCTATTAGCTCAAAAAAGCTTGTTTAGGAAGACACAATTAATGTTTTATAACATTTAATGCTTAACTATGTTTCAAAATAAGATGGTGGCTTTCTTATATAGAGTTTTTTCTCTTGAAAGTTTTCATCTTCAAGCGATGTGGGATAAGTTTACTAGTCATGTCACTCATATATTTTGATTTATCTTGTTCTTATGATATTTTCAAAGTTTATAAATATGAACAACTATCATATTGTATCAAACCTAGTATTAAACATTACAAATAAATATCAAACAACAAAAAAAAAAAAAATCCAATGTGAATAACAAATACAAATACAAGCACGATAATGTTATGAAACAAAAAAAAAACTAATTCAATATTAATACAACATGTAAGACTCTTTTAGAAGCCCATCTATCAAAATTAACAATTTTCAATTAAATAATGCATATAAATAGGTATTTACTATCATGGATGTAAATAAGAAGAGTGAATCGGAAACTAAAATCATGGATTATTTTCTATACAAATAATGTTTGGGTAGTAAGGGTACATTGTGAGTTATTCAAATTTACACCAAATCTAAACAATTTTAAATTCATAATAAATCTAAGCAAACAACTTTACTAATTGAAAACTAAGAAAATATCTAATTGTGATTGATTTCTTAACGTTGAAAGATTGTGAATCGTAATTACGATGATAGTTTAACTATAGATCCTACAAATCAATTGCTTAGTCCATATGATTGTAAAAATCGGAAAAAATGATGAGTGCAAACTATAAATGTTTTAATTGCATAACTAACTGATTAGCTTTAACTGTTCACTCAATTGATCGAACTCGATGAAAAACACATGCAAAATATGGACAAGTTTTTGAAAACCCAACGTACAATTTTTGGATATAGTTAAGTCGTTAAAAAAATGATTAATTCGTAATACCGAATTGATATAGGTTCTGATAATTACAAACGCAACTACCTTGTAATTAAGGTGAGTACTCGTGACTTTTACTAAACGGGGATGTACACTATAATCCCTTATTATGCGTTGCATATCATTGTTGTGGCATCTATGTGATTTATTGTTATATACATGTGCATTTGCATTTCATAAAATTATGCATGTACATTGTTTTAATCAATACAATTTGAATGAAAATGTTCTAATAATATTTCAATTATGTTTTAAGTCTCTATCTTTGTGATTTCGACTTTATAAACAATAAGACTAGCAAAAAGGGTTAGTAAAAAATTATTAATACTCCATAACACAATTGTCGGGATCCCATAAGTTATATATTATGTTATCATTTTTCATGCATTTGAATCATATGTGCAATATTTTATGTATACAACACACGACCTCAGTGTGCCTTTAGTCTTACGCATTTATTGTACATCTTCGTATTCGAAATAATAGGCACGGACTCGAGGAGACGAATGGACTAAATAAAGGGGAACAATTAGACTCGAAATCCTTATGCCCCGAATGTGTTTATATAAGTTAAACTTAAAAAAGTTGTCATTTAGTTGATTGATAAACTTGTAATAACTAAAAATAATAATGTATTAGATATAAAAGATGTAAGTAAAAGAACAAACATGTTAAGAAAAAGAATTAAAAGAAAATACATCCCACATAGGAAGAGAGAAGAAAACAAGACAAACAAAGAGCCTATAAAACAAAGTCCAAGTAAAAGGAGAAGGCTTACTTTCAAGTAAGTATAAATATATAGCTTAGAAATATTAAGCTACAACTTGAATCTAAATCATTTTAGAAACATATATATTTAAAATTTTAAAATAAACTTAAAAACTTATATAGATTAAGTGTTGGCTTGTTAAGCTCGAGTAGCTCGTTCGGCTCGTTCGACTCGTGATTATTAAACGAGTTTTCGAACGAGCCGAGCCAAATATTAGTTTTTAAAGCTCGGCTCGTCAAACTAATCGAGCTCTAATTTTTTATCGAGATCGACTCGAGCTCGTGAGTATTAGGCTCGAGCTCGAGTTAAATGTGCTCGAGCTCGAGTAGCTCGTTAAAAGCTCGGATCGTTAACACCCCTAGTTCGAGCCTTATGGCTTGATATTCTTGTTGGGTTTTGACCTAGTATATTTTTGTGAGAGCTTGTTATGTTGGTTTTGATTGGTGGCTCATTTTGAACGAGCCTAGCTCTCGTTGTTGTTGGTTATGTGCCGCGACCCAAAGGGGTCCTCATTGGCAGCCTTGTTGTGCTCGTTTGAGCTTTTGCCGAGACCAAGGTGGTCCTTGGTCGAGTCCTCCTTGACTCATAATTGTAGCCGAGACCCAAGTGGGTCACTTGGCTCGGGTTTGGCTTGGTAAACCGACTCGAAAATTGACCTTGTTGATATTTATTTCTTGTTATGTTTTATGGACTTAACTTGTTATTGTTGTGGCACTTTATTTTTCGGCCGAATGCTTTTGATGAGTCGAGACCTTTTGTGGTCTCGACAATGGAATTATTGTGATATTGAGGAGTTGTTGACGAATTGGGACGTTGGGGACCGATTGTGAGACGGTCACTTAGATTGACGGAGATAGGTTAGTCGGGTGCCGTAGTCGGACCCTATTGTTGTAGCACGTGGATTGGGTTTGATTTGGGCGGAGATGTATTATTTTTATGACATTTACGAATTACTTTGGACTTGGACAATGAGCCGAGAGTCATGACTCGGACATGTGACCATTTCGTATGACTCGATAACTATTTACAATTAAAAACATAAATAATAAAACTCGTAATAATAGTTATTGATAATATAAACGTTTATATGAATATATAGACGTGAATAACGGATATATAATTATATAAGCGCGTATATTAATAATAATAATAATCACGAGTCGTATTATCAATAATACAATTAGATATATATTAGGCTACGAATGTGGCGTAATATTATTGAACGTATTATTATAAAGAAATTATGATAAAACGAGGAATTCTCGACAATTACAGAATATTAAATAAAAATGTCATTTTATATAATAAATAAACTTATCGAGTTATACGGAGTCGTTGTCACTCGAGTCCAGGTAAGTTTTATTTGTGACTTTCATGTTGTCACGGATATATGACGATTAATATAAACGTTTTCTATAACTAAATAACCACTTAACTGTAGGGTTGAATCGGGTTATCTGGCTATATGAAATGAATATATTAATGGGCATCGTATCCTACGACGCCCATAGGTTGTGGTATACGTAAAGTGTAATAAATTGCGAGTGTATATATCGGGAAATCTGGCCAATTTGACGATATATATGAGGAATTTATTAAACTATGATATCTACCATATAGTATTTATGTGCTATGTGCTTTAGGATGGGGTGTAATCTTGGAACGGTATGTTACGTAAATAAATATGAGGATTATCAAATCGACGGATTTGATAAGCTTCGGCGATTTATTTAAATGATATATTGGGCTAATGTTAGATCCATAGTTTATTTTATTATTCTTTGTGTGACCTTTTGGTTTGTTTTGTGTCGACCCACCACCCGTATGGATACAAAATGTAAATACACCAAACTAATATGAAATGGATTTTCGGAAATAAAACGGATTCTCGTCCGGGTTTGGGAATATTTTGAATTTGAGGAAATGATTTCTGAGCGAGTTGATATTGTTAGGTCGTGCCGAGTCCGTAGTTGCTGTTTCGTGAGTTACTATACATCTTATTTCTACCGACTTCTTCTTGCTATTTTCTGGACTTGAGGTGAGTCATAGCCCCACTTTTACTCTTGAACTATGTTTTCAATACTTGGGGTGAGAAACGTGCAAATTATTTTATGTGGACTATTATCGCTTTTATATTTTCTCTAAAACTTGCTATGCGTATGGACTAGGATATATTTTCAGCTTTAGTCACATAGTTTTGTGTGTACTATTCAAGGTTGGCTTATTTGGTTATTGATGGATTGTCAGCTTTAGTCACATATTTGTTGTGTGTACTATTCAAGGTTGGCTTATTTGGTTATTGATGGATTGTCAGCTTTAGTCACATATTTGTTGTGTGTACTATTCAAGGTTGGCTTATTTGGACTGTCAGCTTTAGTCACATAGTTTCGTGTGTACTATTCAAGGTTGACTTATTTTAGATACTATAGTGTGCACCTATAGGTTATTAATACTTCGGAGGTTATCCGAGTATTTATTGGTATTGCGGGGGTTACCCGAATATCTATGTTAGAACGGAGGGTATCCGTGTGTTATGTTGGAGCGGAGGTTATCCGCATGCTTTTAGCGAATCCTTAGTCTAGCTAGCAAGCGTTTTACGTATATGTCCACTATATTGTTAGATGAATTTAAACCTATGATCTCACCAGCGAAAGCTGACTTTTAGCACGTTTTCTCAGGTAATTAAGTGATGATACGGATGCTTGGAATGGAAGGCTCGGCCAAGGCTCATGGTTTATGGATCTATTTTTCTAAACTCTGATAATAAATTTTGGACCTACTGTTATGTTATTTTGGGCCTGACTCTGAATGATGTTGGGATAAATGTAAACGTTAAAACCCCGTTTTGGTTGTGTTTTTATTATGTTTACTTTATCTCGTTCTATATTGTCTTGTGTTGGATACCAATCCCCGTAGCACCCCGAAAGCTTGTTGAGTCTTCCGCTGTATCAAATTTTGGGGGTGTTACATAAAGAGATAGTAATATTTTTGGTGTATCACTATAATAGAGTTTTGCTTCCCTATTTATAGAAGAGAAAACAGGTTTAAACCATGCACGTTCAATCTAACTGTTTTCCCATGATTCTCTTCCAAAAGTTACTCTCACATCCCTGCTTATTCGTGATATCAGTAGATAGTTAAACATGCTATAGCCCACTACTTTGAATAAGTCAAGCCAAGCAAGAATGACTTGTACAAAGACGTTAGAGCATGCATGTTTACTTATATCACTAGCTTACCCCCACCATATCCTTATTCTCACTTAATATGTTTATAAACTTATAAACAAACTTATGTTTCTTAAAATATTCAACCTAATGTAAGAAATTAATATGACTATACATTAATTTCCAACAATCCCCCACCAGGTTGAACAATTACTCTACTCACTCGAACATGTTGTGCTACGAGGTGTCACGAAGATTAAACCTCGTTAGATATGCATACACAAAGTAAGATCGATTCAATGGTGTCCAAAGATTAAACCACAAACCTCAAGATAAAGGTGTCCGAAGATTAAACCAAAACCTTTTGACCTTACCGGTGAATGCATACGCACTTCCATTGTTATATTGTGCATTCTCATATCACTACGCGCGAATATGGCCATGCGCTTAAATCCTTTTCATAACCCTCTAAGAGAGAAACCATAACTCTCTATTCGAGGCGGCACCACCTCTAGGTTATATAGGCTAACCTTCTCTATCGTCCTCGTTGCTAAGACGCCTCTAAAGATTAGTTAAGAGGTTTTACCTCAACCTACACACCGTCAACGACGTAATATCTTTACTACACATGGGCTAATTAGGTTGATAGTACCTTCTATCGATTAATAACTTCGTTATTACCCATTAAACTCATAATGTAGGAGCTCTACAATCAAGTCGGGTTTCCATTATCAACCGATTCACATTTGGTTTCAAACCCATGCCTCTAGTAATCCTTAATAAGTCTCTCGTCAGAAACTTATTAGGATTTAACCGAGAAGTCACTTCACTCTTATCGTTCTCATCAGAAATTTAGTAGTATCAAACTCAAGTTTCTAGATCACTTGACAACTTGTCTATAATGGTAACATCTCATTATTCTCTATATACATTCCAACACTATGGAATCTTAAGGTGTTAGATTTCTAATATACTAGCCTCTCAGAATTATCACAACTTGACAATATAGGCAGTTTATTCACATTCTCAAATACTATCTTGCTTCCTGCTCATTCAAAAAGCAACTCAACTCAATCGTTGTGAGTATAGAATAATCCACCTGCTTGTGAATGTTAAACAATTTAGAGCATTGCCTTTCGATCACAATGAAATGCTTATGCACTTGAAACGATATGAAAATAATTTATTCCTTCACGAGCAAACCCATTAGCCTTTAGTTAGTGGTAACAAATCAGTAGATCTCTAAATATGTGTTTTGTATGTTATAATAGGATCTCATTTCCCTATTAAACTGCCATGAAATCTTAGACCATAGTCGTGAACAAGGTGATCAGCCATGATCACGTTTTAAGGCCCATAGTTCGGAATCATAGGTTAACGGTTTCAACCGAAGTTGCATACCAAGTCAGCCAATATGTCCGTTCATCGATTTCGTAACAATACACATCTACTAATCTACTGTTCTTGCATGATAAACTAACCACTACTACCCTTAAACCAATGGACTGCATCAACAATTTGTGGTGCCTAGCTATCACATAATCATATCATATAATTCACATTTACAAGTGCCACCATTTAAGCACAATATATTATTTGCACAATAGCAGTTGCTCTTTTATTTACGTGAATCAAGACTTCCACTTTTGATCACACCAATTAAAAGAATGCCTCATGTTATCATAATACATCACTCCAACATGTAGTGATTAATACATGTACTTCGTCTATAATTTAATGATACGTTTCTAGCAATTTGATTTATTTCTCAAGATTGGTTTTTTCTCGAAAACTAATTTCGAGCAATTGTTTTCTTCTTTCACAAAGTTTAGTAATCACATTTATTTTCTCAATCCTAGTTATTTGTTGAATAACAACACTGTATAAACATCTATGTTTGAAAACTAAACAAATAGCTTTCATAAGCAAATACTGATATGATATTAAAACAAATGGATTTCATTAAAACAAAATGCGATTACACTAGAATTCAAAACGGAAAAACCAAACAAACAAATTATTCAAAGGCGCTAGTCGCCATGCTAAACATAAACCAGCCAGAAACGAGTCACTATTAAAATTATCATGCCACGAAGTTATCTTCATCGAGATGAACATGAGCCACACGATCCGCAATTTCACCATCTACAACATTAACATCATCCTTTCCGGACTTCCTCAACTTGCACTCACGAGCGTAATGACCAGTCTCTCCACAAACATGGCATTTTCTGGTTCTCTTTGATGATCCGGTCTTCTTGAATTTGTCATGCTTCACCCCCAAGTTGACTTTCGTTGGACCGTTTCGTGAAGCTCTATTCGAAGAGTTTCCGACTTGCACATGATGAACAGTGGACCCATGATTCACTCGTTTATCTCTATTCCTAGCTTCTTCCTCAATGCGAAGATGCTTCAAGAGATCATCCAACGAGTAATCATCTTTCTTATTTATCAACTTCTTTGAAATGTCATTCCAAGAAGGTGGTAACTTTGAAACAATAGCACCAACTTGTAGCATTTCAGGAATAGGAATAGAAAGCACATTCAATTTGTTAATGAGAATTTGGAGTTCATGCACTTGCTCCAATATAGGTTTCTCATCAACCATTTGAAAATTGAAGAACTTAGAAATAAGATATCTATTAGTACCTTCCTCCTATTGTTTGTACTTAAACTCCAAGGCACTCCATAACTTTCGCGGATCAGTGATTGGAGCATAGACATCATATAGCCTGTCCGAAAGAGAATTCTTGATGTGACCACAGCATAAGGTCTCATCTTCCTTACGAATCATCCTTTGCTTCTCGAGCTCGTGAATTTGGTTCTTGTCCTCCTCTTGTCCTTCAACAGGAACGGGATCAGCAGGAATCGGAGCCAAGAACGGATCAAGAACATAGAAGATCTTGAGAACGATCAACAAGAATTTCATCTTGTCAGCCCATCGGGTGTAGTTACACCCGTCAAATTTGTCCAGCTTGACAAACTCCTGGTTCATGATGCGAAGATTCGATGATGAAGCTCCAGCGTCCATTTCAAACTTAGAAACCTTAAAAGATTGATGTTTAATATGAACCAGCACCAGTAACCTGTAATAGAGCACCAAAACACAGTAGCAAAACAACCCGAAAATGACCCTTAAATAGCTTAAAAGAACAGCAAACACAACCCCAAAATACAGTAAACAGAATCTGCACAAGAAGAACTTCTCTGTCCTTTTAAGGTTTCTACGGAGCCCGTTTAATCGCTTTAAGCCTACGTACCGTACACCCCAGGATTAATGCAGTCTCATAACGGTTTATTGTAAGCGAAAACAATAACCCGTAATGCACAATCGGTTTGTAGAGTAAGAAAATATTCAAGATTATCTGGAGTAACAAAGATTAAAGAGAAAGCAATATTTTTGGTGTATCACTATAATAGAGTTTTGCTTCCCTATTTATAGAAGAGAAAATAGGTTTAAACCATGCACGTTCAATCTAACTGTTTTCCCATGATTCTTTTCCAAAAATTACTCTCACATCCCTTCTTATTCGTGATATCAGTAGATAGTTAAACATGCTATAGCCCACTACTTTGAATAAGTCAAGCCAAGCAAGAATGACTTGTACAAAGACGTTAGAGCATGCATGTTTACTTATATCACTAGCTTACCCCCCACCATATCCTTATTCTCACTTAATATGTTTATCAACTTATAAACAAACTTATGTTTCTTAAAATATTCAACCTAATGTAAGAAATTAATATGACTATACATTAATTTCCAACAGATATTGTTAATTAATTGGTGTAAACAAGATAGATTTACAAAAAGAAGCTAAATATACATGAATTATCATTTGCTTATGCGTTGTGTGTGTAAAAATGTCAACATAAACCAATATTTAACATCATATATCAAAAATAATATAACACAATATTAGGATTCGTTGTTTAATGTCCGGTTGTTAGGCTATGATATTGTTTAAGAGTATGTTTGACACAAAGCTTTTTGGAGCTTTTTTGGGCAATGAGCGGTGAACAATGAGCTTTTTGATTTTGTGTGTTTGTTTGGCATGAGAGCTGTGGCCTTTGCTATTTTTTAGGAAAACTCATTTTTCCAATGCTTCTTTATGAAGCTGTGAGCTTTTTTGGCTACTGCTCACCGCTCACTGCTACTGCTCACTGCTACAGCTCGCAGCTACTTTTGCCAAACATAGCCTAAGAAAATATTAAGATAACTTAGCTTCTTGATGTGTAACTAAGGGTAACACTAAAGCATAAACAAGTATTTACTAATATACTTAAGCATGTATGTTGTTAGCAACTTGTAAGTTTGTGTCATCACGTAAAAAGACTACATGTGTATCAAATTTTTGTACCTTATAAATTTAAATAAATGCTTGAGAAGAAGATGAACATTCATTGGATGCATGGTGTCATGTGTATAATTAAAATTGGTCAAAGACGAAAGCTAAAAAATTGCAGGTTATGTGGCGTTGGTTAATTGTCCACAAAATGTCATCTTATTTATCCTTCTTACTCTCTCACGATATCGTCACCATTATCGTCAGCGATTTCCGCCACCCTCACTATAACCGCCAGTACCCTAGATGTCGGAATTTTTGTCGTCACCAACTCAGCATTATCTTCGGCTATTTCCATTGCCGCACCCCACGTCGGAAGTCCGTAACCCAACATGTTCTACCATTTTTCCGGTGAGGCCACGTATTCAACATGGTTTACATATTTGATACAGCGTTTTATTTGTAAAATTAAAACATCGCAAAGATGTGTATAATCTTTTCATTCATGTATCATTGTCGTAACTGTGTATCTTGTAATAATTTTTTGTGTATCAAATGATTTATGTAAATTATGTTGATATGCAAGTGTATTGCGAATCACTATGAGTGACTGTCTGAAATAAACATGGATGATTTTGGTTTAAAACAGTTGTGTATCAAATTGTATCAGTGGGTGTGTATAACATGCATGTTCTTGTGTTTATATACTTCATAAACAAGTATCAATTTGCATGCGTATCAACTGAAAATTGTATCAATTTGCTTTACCACATTAAATAAAACACGACGATATGGCGAAGCTTTGCAACGTTGAAAATTGATTCCAAATATACCACAACATTAAATTATTAAATAAAATGCCATCTTTTATCGGAAGTAGTTACAAAACAAAAATCTTGTGTTAAAACGATTTGACTCAAATGCCCTCATGATATATGTTAGATATTAAAAATACCATACCACATTTTCAGCCATAAAGTGACACATGTCGCGTTGACAGACCTTCCTACGCTTCTTATTTTAAGCCACTATCCTACGTTAACCGCCCTCTATATATATATATATATATATATATATATATATATAATAAAATTTTATCCTAATATTAAAAAAATACTTTTTATGTTTGAAATAACTTTTTTGGCTAAATATATTTGTATATACATATATATTTTTTAAATAAAGTGTGTAATTCGGTTAAACCGAAAACCGAACCGTAAACCGAATTTGAATTCGGTTTGGTTTGGTTCACGGTTTGAACCTAAAAAAAACTTTTAACCAAATTAATTAACCGAACCGAATTAACCGAATAACCCGAAAACCGAACCGAAGAACACCCCTACTTTGGCATTTGGCAACAAGGTTAACTCGTAAAAACTTGAGCTTATTAAATAAACACAAGTTTATAAAAGATTTTTATAAGTTGTAAGCTTCCGCAGATTCAAGTTAATAAAAAATGAGTTTTTAAATAACAAAGTTTTCGATTAGTCAAATTGCTTAAATATATTGGATGAACACACAAACCACAAAATATATGTGAATTTAACTGACTTATTATGTTAAATTACAAAGATAAGCTATAACTATAACTAACTCGCCCTAACGATTTATGTGAAAATAAAAACTTGCAACTTTCGGCTTATAATAAGTTAGTAAGTTTCGGCTCCATTTAAACCTACCTTTGGTATGTTCAAAAAAAGAAAATAGCACAAAATTTTGAAATCTAGTTTGAAATTTTGAAACATTTTGAACTATCCTACCAAAAATTTGTTCATCAACCAAATTTATTACCCAAGCATTTATGGTTCAAATGAGTTAAGGTATTGTCAAGTCAAGTTGATAAATGAGAAACGTAAACTGACATCAATTTTTGTAGATAATAATTAAAGTACGGAGAAATTTAAACCGAAAAAGCTATATGAATTATTATAGTGTTTAAAGTTTTGTATTCTTAACTGGTTACAAAACACAGACTTTCTTAGTGTTTAGTATCATAACGAGAGTAAGAACCAAAAAGTTCATTAAGTTGGAATTGAAATAAACTATGTTTATTTAATATTATAGAATGTAATGACTCATTACATCAAAAGTCACCATTTTCATTCATTGTGAGGCCTCATGCTTTTATTTTATTTGTTATTATTATTTTTTCATTACAACTTGGAATGAATCAAAATTACATAGAGTTAATAACATAAATTGCCTTTGCGGTTTGTCGGGTTTCACATGTTTTATCCTTGTGTTTTTTTTAAGCGGGTCATGTCTTTATGATTTTCACTCGGGTTTGGTCCTTTGACCTCGTATCTCTTAATTTGATTATTAAGTGAGAAGCTATTTTAGTCATTTACATATATCTTTTTGGATAAAAGATGGGTCTTAATAAACCTATCATGGGTACTACTACTGGTAACCCGTGACCCACAAAAAGGTACACAATATTACTTTTCAACTTTTCTGTTAATAATAGAACACAGTTTTTTTTTTTTTTTTTTTTTTTTTTTTTTTTTTTTTTTTTTTATGCATTTTTTTTGTTAATTTAATACTTTTAACTTATTAAACTTTATATTTATGTTCCGTACTTACAGTTTTGTTTTTTATAATTAAAAAAAGGGTTTTGCTAACAACAGCCCTAAGGGTTGTCGTTAAGATGCTTTGTTTTACTGCAATATCTTGTAATAATATAATTCATCCTATCACAATTAATCATTAATTGTATATGTAATATTTCTGATATTTTCTTCACTTTTTTGAAATTATCATCCAATAAGAATCATTCAAAAGAGATATTGTCATGAAAAGTATTTGCTTAAAGACAACCCGTAGGGCTGTTGTTAACAAAACCCTTAAAAAAAATAAAAAGAAAAAAACATGAAGGTACGAAATAGTGTTTTACGAGGGTCTTAACAATCACAATAAAAAACCCACCAACCCACATCTACTCACCTACATCTCTACGACTCTTATCTCTTAAGCCACAATCTTCCATTTTCACTAAAAAAAAAAAAAAAAAAAAAAAGAAAAAAAAAGACATCTAAAAAATTATCAAACACCATCAACGTCAGTCTTGTCACCATCACCATCTTACATAGTAGTGGCGGGGTTTGTGTTAACACGGGTGGACTAGACTATCTTCATAATTATAATATAGGTTAGTCATTTCTTTTTGTTTGTGTTGATTTTGGTTGAATATGATGATATCAGTACTATCTATAATTTGGTTCGGTTTCAACATTTTTGAATAACACCGAACAATTACAATTCTTCCTGGAAAAGGATCCCCCTTACCAACAGGTGGAGGGAGCCCCATCATGGCATTCTCCTTTGAGGAAGTTCAGCCAAGCGGGTCCGTCAGCTGTGGCCTGTGGGAAGGTGTCACGGGATGCGCCTTTTTAGCCTTTATAGAACTAGTTGAGAAACTCGTTAGATCTGAGTTGTACGATTATAGTTTGTGTTGATCTGGTGCGTTAGAATATAGATATTAGTACTATTAGCATAATTTGATTGTATGAATGTATAGATTGATAGATGTGATCGATTAAGTTAGATCTGAGATTTCTGTTAGCATAATTTCATAAATATAATATAGGTTAGTCGTCATTTCTTTTGGTTTGTGTTGATTTTGGTTGAATATGATATCAGTACTATCTATAATTTAAGCATATCAAATTAGTGTTCTTTTATGTTTGCTTGTTGTGTACTTTGGATCTACTGTACTTGTTTTCTCAGCATAAACAAACTTACTAGATTTTCTAGGACATAAACAATGCATTTTTATACTAGGATTTGAACATGAAACTCCTGCACCTTGTTAGTTATGTGTTGTATAATGTTTTGTGTTGTATGGATCATATGAATACCATACATGTTGTTGGTTAACAAATCTGAGCGAGCTTGATTCCTCTAATTATACTAATGTACGTTTTTTTGCATCTTGTGGTTGTTTAACAGTGCAAGACTTGCCAATAGGGAGTCTCATTATGGTCCCTTGTCTCGAGTCAAATGATGGTTTAACCATCGGCATGAGCCGCCACTAGGAACACGCGCCTCTCATGCTTCTCAAGATGGAAAACTGTGAACCAATGGAGTGCAGTTTTGGCTCGGGCTGGTGTGGTGAGAAATTATGTTTTTAATATCATGTGGAGCTCGACGTGTCCTAGTTAGTTAACAAATTGTCAAAAAGGGTCGGGTCAAAATACATTTGTGATTTTCTTATGCATAATATACTACATAATATAAAGCTTAGGCGTTTCCTTCGGTTTTTTCTTGCTGGTTCAACGTTTTCTAGGGAATACAAACAGAACCTATGTTTTTGGGCTGTTAGATTGAGTTTTGTGTCCAATTCGCCTTTTAGCCTTTATAGCCACAAGTTGAAACTAATTGAGAAACCCGTTGATTGACTTACAGAAATTTAGACAATATTGTTAACTGACCTGATTATGAAAGGGTTATTTGGTTGAATCCGAATTTGGGTCGGGCCAGGTTAACCGTAGGGGTGTTCATTAAACGGTTTGACCCGAAAAACCGACCAACCCGAACGACATTGGGTGAAATGGGTTTGGATTATTTGGGTTTGGTTCGGATTTTCGGTCGTACCCGAATTATATTATATGTTTCTGGGTCGGATGGGTTTGAAACTTTGCATTCGGTTTTCCCCCGAATACCCGAAATATAAGGAAAGAAGCGAATTCCCGAAAATCTTTTTATGAGTAACAGACTAACAGTTTGTTAGTTTGAGATTTCCTATTTAGGGTCGTTTGTGATTGCTTGGTTTTTAAAGTGCTAATCAGCTCATTTGAAGGTGACATAAAAGTTGTTTTAATTAAATGGTGTAAAATATTACATTTAGTGATTGTTTTACGTTTCTTGTGTTAAAATTGTTTTTTCCTAAAAATAAGGTGGTAGTAACCTACATATCAAATGTGTTAATATTTCAGTATAAACCTGGCAGATATGAAGTAACCTGCAACGATGCATTGTTTAACGAGCAAATAACTAGAGTAAAAAATGAGCTTGTAACGAGGAGAAAAACAACCCATATGGTTAATAACTTTTTGCAAATTTAGTGTTTAGCTATTTACAAATTACACTATATATAAAAGTAATATCAAAACTTAAAGTAAAAGTATAGAGTTTTCAAAGTCATAAAAATAACTTTTATTGTGACTTTTTAACTCAAAAGTGGCATGAAAGTTCTTCTTGTTAAGTTGTTTCCCTTCCAGCAATTAGTTGCCATTTGTATGTATAAACTATTAAGCTAAAGGAGTTTATGCTGATCTTAAATCTGGTTGAGGGCATTTTTAAATGAAGGATGAGGGCAACCTTGAAAAAAACATAAAAAGTTGAAAGAGATTTTACTCTATATTTAAAAGATGTTGGAGAAAATGTAGAGGGCACTGCCTCCAACTACTCATCACATGCCTCCGCCCCAGAGTGTGCAATCTTTGATTCGGTGTAATATTTTATAAATGGTCTGTTAATAAACGTTGTGAGAGACGTGGTTCCATTTAGTACCATCCTCTTCTAATTAAAAAGCTTGTAATAATTGTTATTCTAATCATTTATTGACGTATATTTGTTGAAATTAATTTGTGTAGGTTAGATGCACCCACCGCCATGCCGTGAGCAGTAGCGAGGTCTGACTTCGCATGGACGCTACTTACCCCGCAGGGGGAGACTACGTGCACCTGAATAGACAGGTAATCGACGTAGGAATAACTGCATTTTGTATTAGAAAAGTAGAATCTTAACTTCATTTTGTATTTTACTTACAGTGCAGGGCGTGCCAATATCAAGGAACCATTGAGATGGTTCCTGCTCATGGGTCGGCAATCACACCTGGAGAAAGCAAGAAATGTTTACTAATGAAATTCAAGTGCCATAGACTTATGCCCATGGATTTCTTGTTCAACAAAGGCTGAACTGCCACACTTGTAAGCTATATTTTGCAGAAATTTACTGTATTTATCGCTCCAGAATTATTGCATTTGATTGTTCTTTCAAAACTTTTGGATTTCAACTCTGATTTTGTTTGTCTCAAAGTGATATAAGTTGTGTGATTTGATATTTGCTTGTTTATGTTTATACCTAATCAATGAAGCTTACCTCCTTTACCGCAATCTGTTTAGGTTGACGGGGAAGAGATCCCTGGCCTTGATCTCTCTTGTGGAACATATATCCACTACAATGCACAAAGAGAAGCTCTATTCAGGATCTTGGATCTTGGCAGTGGACCTCACATTTGAAGTGGAGGACTAGAAGGTATATAGTTATCATACATTGTAATGAGACTAGAGGTGTTCATTAAATGGATTTGACCCGAACGACATTGGGTGAAATGGGTTTGGATTATTTGGGTTTGGTTCGGAAACTATGCATTCAATTTTCACCCGAAAATATTTTTATGAGTAACATACTATAAGTTTGTTAGTTTGTGACCGCTTGGTTTTATCCAGCATATGAGAAGTGTTAATATTTCAGTATAAACCAAGTGGCAAACAATATGGTTTTCTCAAACACTCGGTTACTTAATCTTGTATGATCAAACCTTGAAAAGTGATCTTGAAAGTCAAAGGTGAGAGAAATGCATAGTGTAATTAATACTTTTATTAAAATACCCCATAACTTAAAAGTACAATAATTTATTCACACTGCACAACTAATTAAAAGCATATATATCAAATTAAAAAAACAAACCAATTAAAACACCCTTTACTAAAAAGTACAATAAAATTTTCACAATGTATAATTTAAACAAGCTACAACATAATCTAAAATATAAAATAATTAAACACACTAATTAATGTTATTTTTAAAATAACCTAAAATGAAAAGTATATGTTACTATACACATTATACAAATTAATAAAACACACAAAGCTTCATACAAGCTAACAAGTTGATGGTACATAGAGTTTTGAAAACAGGACCGGACCAACTGGTTCAACCGGGAACCGGTGTCGCCACCGGTTCGGCTAACCAATAAAAGCCATACGAAAGCATATATTTCAAAAGGAAACTATTAATACACATCGAAAACCGGGATGACCCGGGACGCTTCAAACCCGGCGGGTGACTCGGTTTAATTTGACCTCATTTTCGACCCACCCGTTGGGTTGACTCTGTTTAAATCGACCCGTTTTTCAACTAGAACGGTTCAATCGATTGAACCAACCGGGTTTCAGAACATTATGTTTAATCCCCAAATCTTCAAACTTTTATTATTTTTCGTTTATAAGCGACACTGCTAACTGTAGTTGTTAGCATTTTTCTGGAATTAACCCTCCGATTTTGCTTGATAATCAGGGGTCATGAGACTTTCTCTAAGGACATTGACATTGAGTGAGGAAATTTTGGATATCCTAAAGAAGATGTGGAGCCTGAAGTGGTGATTTGAAACGTGGAATTCAGTTTCCGAGTTGGACGTTAGGATGGTAAGTGCCGAAACAATGTCCGCGTTTGATTGACCTTAAGTAGTTAAGTTTGTGTTATGGTTTTGCAATTCAATTGATTCATTTAGGATATAATTGGTTGTGTTATGTTTTGATTTGCAGGGTCGCGGAGGGTTCTTTCTGATGGTCGTTGCGAGAGACGGATGGTTTTTGTAGGGTGTTATACTAAAACTTAGAAAAACCAAAAATTAAAACTAAGAAAACAATTACGGAACTCCTCATGGCCTTTGATTTCTTTTTCAACGTCGACTTTCACGACATTGCTAATGATAGCATTGAGTTGTTTTTCTTAGTTTTAGAGTTGTTTGCAGATTGGAGTGGTTAGATATGTTTTTGATGGTAAATGGTCGATGGTGAAGACTGTCATAAAGTAGTAGTGGATTGTGAATTACCTTATGACTTGTTTTATGACTATTGGTTTAATATCTTTCTTTCCTAAGATTTTGGCTTTGTCTGCATGTTCTTTTTGGGAAGTTAAGCTCAACTATGAACATATGCCTACTTGTTTGTATGATTTGTGCATAGTGCGTACCTCATTCTCAGTAAGCAAATCATATGAGGTTATTAAACAGCACTAGCATAACACACTTGGATGGCTTATTAGGGCTTTTGTTGGCCCAGTTAGTGATTTGCTCTATATGCAAAAGTGTAACTGTTAACCTGTTACCACAGGCATTATACCAAAACACATTCAACTTTAGTGATCATTCTTGTAACAAAATAAGTATAGTTACCACCTACAAACAATAACAATATTGCAGATAGAGTTTAACTTTTCTCTTAACATTATGTATTTGGCAAACTCATGGCGAGATATACCCAAAGTCCCATCTTATCACATATCTGGTAAAGATATATTTGCTCATGGTTGTTTGCATTGGTTGGTTAGCTATATAATGGTGAAGATGGTGCAAGACAAGTAATATGGTTCATGTTGAAAATGAGGAATTTGGGTTGATTAAACCTCCCAAGACAATATGTAAGCTTTCCAAAAGGAAATCTAACCATCCTTTATACGATCACTTGGTAAATCTAGACGGCCAAGTTGGATATATTATTGTAATAGGACAACGAAGGTGTGGGTATTGAACCACAAGAAAGAATGGGTGCTACACTGTGATTTCGAAGACCATGATTTTCCCAATGGCTACATAAAGGTTTAACCCGTTTAAGGGTGTCTGAACAAGGCCGGAGATATGTTAATCAAAATTACCAAAATGGATGAGGATAGGAATTGTTCTACGTTTACAACCTCAAAGATAGCATTTTACACGAAGCACACATCGATGGTCGGGAAGATGGATGTAAAACAGAGATAGTTATGTTTCCTAATAGCCCATGTGACATCATCACAAATTCCAATCTGATCAAACAAAAGCATTTTTGACAGAGATAAGCATAGAGTTTTAAGTCGTTAGTCTATGATTATGTATTAATCTATTATAATAATTTGGTTGGTTAGTTTATCATTACTTTGTTTTGTATATATGTTCACAAATGATGATTTCCATTAACCGCCACTAAATGGCTTTATTGTTAATGTCGTATAAAAGGTAAAGGGTTCACTCTTGCTAGATGGGTACATTTTGGGGTGGCCGGGGAAGGGTCGGATACGGTTTTAGGATTAACCCGGTGAGACCGCGCACATGTGAGTCACTGACATGACTCGGCATTGGTTTTTCCCAAAACAGGCCACTCAGTTAAATAACAATTGGGAAAGCACCCCTTGAAAATTATACGGACGATAATAAATAACACAAATAAGAGTATCGACAACAATTTTTGTAAGAGATTTTGTTCCAATCTCCATATATAAAGCATGTTTGGGCATTTTATTCAAATCCCATCTTTTAACAAAAACAACAATCAGCCATAATAGCACATAACGTAAACATACAAAAATCATTCAGCAAGTCTTACAACAACTCTCCCAACATAAGCAGGAACAGCAAATACAGAACTTATTTGATTCCCATAAGCAGAATGCATCTAACTTGGTCCACCAGTGAAGAAAGTCCTTATGCCTGTTGATCTTTTGTAGCTAAAGAAGACCGTATAAGAGAGCTTCGGCTGTTGGTGGGCAACCAGGAACATAGATGTCGACCGGGACAATCCTATCACAACCCCTAACAACAGAGTATGAGTAGTGATAATAACCACCTCCGTTTGCACAGCTTCCCATTGATATCACCCACCTTGGCTCAGGCATCTGATCGTACACCCTGCAACAAGAAAAAAATGAGTTTAGCATGTCATGTGAGTTAAAAAAGCAAATAGCAAACAAGATGCACACAATCAGAACTTATTACTTATGAATATACTAATATGGGTCATGATTGATCTAGTATACATCGACGTAAAAGGTTAGCAAATAAGAACGGGTCAAACGGACCAAAAGTGGCCCAAGATGTATCTTGAAAAGAATGAAAAAAAGGCGTTTAGGGGTCAACATAGCCTTACCATTTTGCCACATTCACCAGATATCTTTAAAATAATATTTTCAACACAGAAAGGGAAAACTTTCAGAGTCAAACTGGACTGTAGAGAAATGTATGTGGTCAAGTGTGGTTACAACTGTCAAACAGCCATTGTGACTCGTTATCAGATAGTATTTTTACTTTCAACTAAACCATATCTATTTTCACCTGGAAGAGTTGCATCGTACAAAGTTCAGAACAGTTCTTGAAATAAAAGTGATAGTATACTAGCAAGAAAACGCATTCAAGGCCATAAGACACGGAGAAAAATCACAAATGGAGTAACAAAAGTCATTCATAAAACCATTAAATACTCAATAACTTAAACAAATTTTGGAAACCTTACTAAGAAAGATACGACCCAAGGATGAAACATATGACATAGAACATTAGATCAGAATAACACATTAAAGAAGTCAACCCCATTATAAACAGGCAGCCTACAATCCTATATATGCCCAACCAATATCTTAAAGTGACACATATATAAATGCAGCATTGTTAACTTCAGTCCTTCATCTCTTAAACCTCTCTTTGAAACTATTAGCAGAAACGAAAGCAATAAGAAGGTAGCAGCTTTGTTATTACTATCTAATGACCCAAATTCCACAAACCCAACATATGCCATGTTGCCTTAAGTCCTGTAAGCGTTGTTGCTGACAAAAAAAAAAAAAAAAAAAACACTAATTTGGTCTTCCAAATATATCAAAAATCAAGCATATAATAAGCACAAATAAAAACTAGCAATTAAAAAGTTTCTATCTAGCTACCAATAGCCTTTGGTCCTATCAAGTCAAGCCTATTCAATAAAGTGAAAGTAATTATTAAACTAGCAATTAAAATCCATCATAAATTCATAATTATCAAACTAGCTACCAGCATAAACAGCATACAATTCACAGTAATGAAACCTTATAAATCTTAAACTAATGGTGTCTAGGATTGCTGAATAGACACGCGCGTTGTAGGATGGCACATCGGAGAAATTAGACTCAATAAATCTTCATAAAAAACAACTTCTTTCCCTGTTTCATTCTTTACAGTAGTGATAAAATCCAGTTTGTTACTCATTTGCTCATTGTTTCTTCTAGCAGCATCAGCATAAGATACATCACCTCTATGTGCTCTCCTTTGTTTTTTCTACACTTCTCTCCATATTACTAACAGCATGGCAGCCAGCATTATCACTATTATTCACATTCACAGTATTTTCATCAAACACTTAGTACAACAGGCATGCATTGTTATTCATATTCACATTCTCATTCTCATTATCATTTCCCCCAACTGAATCAATTTCCCCCTTCTTTTGAGCCCTAATTTCCTCAGTTCCCACATTATCGGCTTCAACGGAACCTTTATTTGCATTTTAGATGATCGTTTTTTATTTGACATTTTATTTTTGTAATGTTTGATTTTAGGGTTCACTAATCAAAATTGATGAAATCATGGCGAAAATAAAAAATTCAACCAGTAGAACTGATCGTAATTCAATTCTGAACAGTTTGAACGGGTTAGATTATTGTTTCATTGAGAAATAAAGGAGAAATTGAAGAAATTAACGGTGGAAAACGGTTATGGATGGCGGGAAATTAGTTAGGTGGAGAGAAAGAAAATGGCTATAAATTGTAAATTTTCAATTGAGGTTTCACCATTTAAAAAGAAATAGTAGTTCCTTTTTATATGTTTCCTTGTACCAAAGGATGTAAGATTCCAAAGACGTTTTAGATAAACGCTCAAATGCGAAGTCACATAAAAATAAAACGTATAAAATGTCACCAAGCTTCCGACATGTGTCCTCACTTTCTAATATAGATTGTGATTCTCATTTGTTTACTTTTCATTAAATATTCAAATAGTGTAGAATAATACAGTAATCCTATTTGTGTTGTTCGATTGTTTTTTGCTAGCATTTTGTACTTTGACATTGCTTCGAACAAACTTTTTTTGAAACTTCTAAGATTATCTTTTGTGATCAAGGTAAACTTGGAACTCAAAAAATCGCTATGCAAGATGTATGAAGCCTGACAAATCACTAGACTTTCACTATTTTTTGATTAGATTGAATTTTACATGCTTAACTATTTATAAAGAGGATAACATATTTGGATGTGACTGAATTTTGAGATCTTATTCATTTATTCCTTTATTTTTTTTCACTTGATATTTAGATCTCTTTATAAAACTAAGCGTAAAAACAAGTGATTTGAGGGTAAAAATTTTATAAGTTCACCAGCTTAAGTATTGTCTTCAACATAATGTTCGTAATTGAAATTTGAACTATAATCTATGTCTTGGGGCTTTTCTAAAATTAATAAAACCACAAGGCTCATTCTGAAAGAATGTAATAACTTAAAGGACCTCAATCAGTAGTCCATACGCAAAAGTCCAACCATTTACTTGATCCGCCAACCCCAATGCGGTCCACACACCAAACTAAATTTCAAGGGTTCTTTTAAAACTACAGGGTTCATTTAAAAACATAATCATAACTCAAAGGACCAGACTCATCAATCATAACCATTTCTGACAATTTTATGCACCCGTCATTAATATTCGCATCTAAAGTCTGGTCCAGTTCTCTAAGGGTTCTTTTAAAAGTATTTGAACTATAGGGTTCATTTCGAAACAGCATCACAAGTTAAAGGACCTCAATGACGATTCCTCGTGTAACATATTTTAACATTTCGGTCCACTCCACTAATGATTAAACTGGTCCATTTCGGTCCTGACCGTCCATTTCACCTATCACTATTAAACTAAGATAATTTCTAATACTAATATTGTAAAGCACCAGTAACGAATAGTTTTACTTCATTTTATGATATTTATTTTTTCTTTTTTTGTGTGGTTGGCCGGGTTCACATTTTTAATAAGCGGAGATATTACTTAAGTAAGGTGATATCTTATGTTAATTTTTATTAGAATGATAATTTTAATTATCTCACGATACATGTTCTAAGAGCATTGGGTACGGTTAAGCCGTGGAGCTTGTGTCATGGGAACTTTTTGCTGCCACGTCAGCAAAAAGCTTCATGGCATCAGAAATCTCACGGCACCACATTTCATGGGTATCTATTGGCACCAGAATTTCTGGTGCCGTCGGCCATTTTTTTTAAATAAAATAAAACATACACAATATTAACTAAAATAAACTCAATTAATTAAAAAAAAACACATTACATTACAAAAACATACATTACAATTTAAAAAAAAAAAAATTGCACAAAAAACCACAAGGACTAAAACTGTCAACACCAAAAAATATAACAGAAAATCACAAGGACTAAAATTGCATGTGTACCAAATTTGCTTTCTTCCTCCTTGCGCTGCCACCTGCAAAAACCAAAAGAAAAAAACAACAACAACAACACAGCATGGTATTTGAAATCTTTTGGAACCATGCTCCTATTTTCAAAAAATGTTACTGTTTCCAGCCAAAAAGAAAAGAAAAAACGAAAAAAAAAAATGTCGATGGCGCTGAGCCGTAGGTATGGCGCGAGCACCGACGGCGCCACTACCGGTACGGTGCGCCGTCGGTTTTTTTGGGCTGGTGGTGATGGCGTCACCCACAGCGTTACCCACGGCGCCACCGTACCCCATGCTCTAAGCATAATTTAAAGTCACAACCATTTAATTGGTGGTTTTTTCACACAAAATATTTAGTTAATTATTTTTAGCTGATTTTACAATACTAAATTTCAACAAATTCGCAAAACAATTTTATAAAAAAGTAAACTATGTCTTCGGCTTAAAGTATAAGTTCTAACTCGTTTCACTAAACATACCTTTCGGGCCTGTTTGGTAGGGCTACATTTGGGCCAGGTCGGGTTGAGGGGGCGATATAAGGGCTACATTTTATGACGATATAAGGGCACCTTTTTATGGAAAGCCTAATGTATAAATATGCTCATGTGAATTGTGAAGCCTTCCTTAAAACCCAATAATAAGCCTTGGATAGTTATATTCAAATTTGAGGCCATTTCTAAAAAAAAAAAAAAAAAAAAAAAAAAAAAAAAAAAAAAAAACGTCCACATGTAGATGCTACTACCTTTGAACTATAGGGTTCTGTTTTATCTCTAGAGGTTCTTTTAAAGCTATTTGAACTATAGGATTCATTTTGAAATAGCATCACAAGTTAAAGGACCGCATTGACGATTCCTTATGTAACATATTTTACATTTCGGTCCACTAAGGCTATGTTTGGCAAAAGTAGCTGTGAGCAGTACCATTGAGCAGGAGCAGTGAGCAGTAGCTGTGAGCTGTGAGCAGTAGCCAAAAAAGCTCACAGCTTCATAAAGAAGCATTGGGAAAATGAGCTTTCCTAAAAAATAGGAAAGCCCACAGCTCTCATGCCAAACAAACATCAAAAATAAAAAAGCTCATTCTCACCGCTCATTACCCAAAAAAGCTCCGCGCCAAACATAGCCTTAAACTGGTCCAGTTCACATGAAGATGCTATTGTTATGGATGACGTCACTGTTGTTCCAGTTCATCTATCACTATTAACTCGTTACCCACTCAATTCTTTGCTATGTTGTATTGTACCTCCTGAAGCCTAACCAACCAGTCAGAATTCGATTTGCTGGTCAGTTCATATCTTTGAACTTTTTCTTTATATGATTTAGTTGCATGCTCAAGTTGTCTTAACATTGTACGTGTGGTTCTGTCACATGCATACAGCATAACAGTAAGTATCATACGGATTTTGGTTTTTTTTTCTTCGTTAATTTTTTCATGGCTTGGTACAAAACATAATTCACGGTTTTATAATAAGATAACGAATAGTTTTATTTCATTTTATGATTTTTTTTATGATTTTTTATTTTATTTTATTTTATTTATTTATTTATTTATTTTATTTTTATTTATTTATTTATTTTTATTTTTTTGTGTGTGTATGTGGTTAGCCGGGTTCATATTTTAATAAGCAGAGATATTACTTAAGTAAGGTGATATGTCACGTTAATAACTTAATACCTTAATCTGCTGCAATCAACTCTTGGATTGTTTGTGATAACGTCTCTGAAGAATGTAATGTTGATAACTCTGTAACTGAAAATAACATGAATACTGTAAATGCAAATACTAATTGTTGTGTGATTGGGGCTAAAGATGTTAGTGATACTGTAAAGGAGAATGTTAATGATGTTACTGTCAATAATGGAATCGATAGAGTAAATGTGAATAATAATGTGGAGGGTGTAAAATCATATGCTAAAATGGTACAAAAGCATGAAAAACTGCTAGATACTAGTTTGGATTTTAAACCTACTGAAGTTTGTGATGAACTGATGATGGGACTGAATGTGTTATTTTTGATGAGGAAATTGTTGCTAAAGGAAGTAAGAAATGGAATTTGACAGTGTGTGGTCAGTTCATTGGTTGCTCTGTGAATGAAAATGAACTCAGATATCATGTTAGGAGGATGTGGAGTAAGTATGGTTTGATTGTTTCATTGACGCAAACTATAAAAAGAACAATGAAAAGAGACAAACTGGACCTAATGGGTACAATCATATGAAGGGTGGTGGGAAGAATGGATGGAATAAGAATGGTGTGTATAGAAGGAAGGATAACAACACAGAAACTATGAAGGATCAACAGAAGAAGGTACATGGCGAAAGTCTGAACAGTCAGGAGAACATGAATAACATTGAGAAGACAAGGTCTATTCAGGATGAGTTACTGTCAACCATAAGGGTGTCTCCTAACAAATGTGCAGTTCTGGAAACCAATACTAATGAAAGTCAAGAACTGAATCAGTTAAAAGATAGGTTAGTGGAATTTGATAAGCTTATATTTGAGCTTATGAGCTTATTTGATTTGGGCTTATATTTCATAAGCCTCAATTTTCCAGCTTATTTTGAGACTTGTGAATTTATATAAGTTTATTATATATAATAAACACATATAAGTCTCAAAATAAGCTGGAAAATTGAGGCTTATGAAATATAAACCGAAATCAAATAAGCTCATAAGCTCACATATAAGCTTAAACAAACACCCTAGGGGGTGTTTGTTTATGTGGGCTTATGAGCTTATTTGTTTTTCGGCTTATATTTCATAAGCACCAATTTTCCAGCTTATCTTGAGACTTATATAAGTTCATTATAACATAATAAACTTATAAAAACCCAAAAATCCTAAAATAAGCCGGAAAATTTGGGCTTATGAAATATAAAGCAAAACCAAATAAACTCATAAGCCCACATATAAGCTTAAACAAACACCCCCTAAAACAAACAGCTACGCCTAATTGTTACATTATCACTTGAAATAGAGGCACTATATTATATTCTAAACGCGCGTTGCAAGCCCTAATTCAAACAAACGACCTAACCCTCCAACTAATAAAACATATGAACAAACGAAACAATATGCGACAGTAAAACAGAAACTATACTTTCTCAGCGCCGGGGCCATCTTATTAGTAAGAGTCCCCGCCACAATCATACAATCACTCTGTCTAGGACTCGGCCTAAAAATAATCCCAAACCGATCCAAATCATATCTCGCAGCACCCGTATGCATCATTTCCACAGCGCAACACGCGAGTCCAAAAGTCATGGGCCAGATGGACCCCCTCCTGGCCCAGTTCATCAGGCCGTTTTTGATAAACCAGCTACATCTGTTGAGGTTGAGGGTGGGGGTGGGGGGGAGTAGGGGGAGGGGGTGTGGAGTGAGGCGGCGGCGCGTGAGTGGGACGCGAGGAGTGAGAGGCGGTGGGATTGGTTACGAGGAGATGTGATGCCATTTTTGGATCGTGAGGGTTTCTGTTTTTGTGTGTGTTTTTAGTGTGTGTTTTGTGTTTTTGGGCCGGGTCCACCCGGTTTGAGGCGGTTCGGGTTGTGTTATTGGGGATTAATAAATGTTCGTGTTTGGATGTGTATGGTGTGTTGGGAGTTGGGAAGCTATATATGAGTCGGTTTAATAAGTGAAAAATAATAAAGGAATATATGCTATGGAGAAATCATACCTACATTACTATGTAGGCAATTCCCTACATTTTCTATGAAAAAAAAAAGGTAGGAATAGGTTATAATTGGTTGTGTTATGTTTTGCAATTGAATTGATTCATTTAGGATATAATTGGTTGTGTTATGTTTTGATTTGCAGGGTAGCGGAGGGTTATTTTTGATGGTTGCTGCGAGAGAAAGATGGTTTTTATAGGGTGTTATACTAAAACTTAGAAAAACGAAAAATTAAAACTAAGAAAACAATTACAAAACTCCTCATGGCCTTTGATTTCTTTTTAAACATCGACTTTCACGACATTGCTAATGATAGCATTCAGATGTTTTTCTTAGTTTTAGAGTTGTTTGCAGATTGGTGTGGTTAGATAAGTTTTTGATGGTAGATGGTCGTTGGTGAAGACTTTAATAAGGTAGTATTACCAATCTTAGTCATTCATTTTTTTTTTATCAAAATAAAAAAAATAAACTTTCACCCTTTTTTAAAAAATTAAATATCTCGCAAACCGTTAATCGTCACACGAAAAAAATCATATCATCGCGACGAAATTAAATTATCATTCTATAGATATGCATTGTTATATACTTTTGACGAACTTTTTTTTTCGACAAACTTTTTCTTTTTTCAAAATTTCCGCCCAGAAAAATCACATGTGATTTTTACAAATCACGTGTGATTTTTCTGGGTGGAATTTTTTTAAAAAAAAAGTTCGTCAAAAAAAAAAGTTCGTCGAAAGTATTTAAAATTGCATATCTATAGATGTATAATTTAATTCTCGTCGCAATAGTGTATTTTTTGTAACTTGAAGATTTACCGTTTGCAAGATATGTTGTTTTAAAAAAAAGGTGAAAATGGTTTTTTATTAATTTAGATTAAAAAAAATGTATTGCTACGATTGGTTCATTGGTTACATGGCAAATATGAGTTCTATATTGATCTCACCTCTTGGTTTGATATGTTTCATGCCTTAGATTTTGGGCTTCGTCTGCATGTTGTTTTTTTTTTTTTTTTTTTTTTTTTTTGGGAAGTTTAGCTCAACTATGAACATCAGATGATTTTGTTTGTATAATTTGTGCATAGTTCATACCTCATTCTCAGTAAGCAAATCGTATGAGGTTATTAAACAGCCCTAGCATGACACTTGCGTGGCTTATTAAGCTTTTGTTGGCCCAGTTAGTGAGTTTCTTTCTATGCAAAAGTATAAATTGTTAACCTGTTACCACAGGCATTATACCAAAACACATTCTGCAACTTTGGTGATCATACTTGTAACAAAAAATTATAGTTACCACTTACCAACAATAATAATACTGCAGATATCGTTTAACTTTTCTCTTAACAGTATGTATTTGGCACTAACTCATGGCGAGGTATACCAAAAGGCCAAAGTCCCATCTTATCACATATCTAGTAAAGATATATTTGATCATGGTAGTTTGCATTGGTTGGTTAGCTATAATGGCGAAGATGGTGCAAGACAAGTAATATGGTTTGATGTTGAAAATGAGGAATTTGGGTTGATTAAACCTCCCAAGACAATAAGTAGGATTTCCAAAAGGAAATCTAACCATCCTTTTGGATATATTATTGTAATAGGACAATGGAGGTTTGGGTATTGAACCACAAGAAAGAATGGGTGCTACACTGTGATTTCGAAGACCATGATTAATCAATATTGCCGGAGACATCATCACAAAGATAGCATTTTACACGAAGCACACATCGATGGTCGGGAAGATGGATGTAAAACAGAGATAGTTATGTTTCCTAATAGCCCGTGTCACATCATCACAAATTCTAATTTGATCAAACAAAAGCGTTTTTGGCAGAGATAAGCATAGAGATTTAAGTCCTTAGTCTTATGATTATGTATTGATCTATTATAATAATTTGGTTGGTTAGTTTATCATGTTGGTTTCTTTGTTTACATCAATGCACGTTTATGATACGAACCTATCCCATACTAGGCTCGTATCGGTTCATAAGTCCAAGTGTAGAACTCACTCAAAAAGCTAGCTTGTAAGAGGAGGGGACACCTAGACTTATAAACCACCACTTAATCCCATACTTGGGCGATGTGGGATCGTAACAATACCCCACCCTTTGAAGAACCAACATCCTTATTGGTTACGGCTATGTTGGTCACGGTTGGCACCCCTCCTTTGGTCCAAGCCACCACTCCATAGGCCACCACTCCGAGCTCGTTGGTCACGGCTATGTTGGTCATGGTTGGCACCCTTCTTTCGGGTTGATGCGTGGTTTTGCAACCTTGCAAAAGGTTTTACCTCTCAAGGGATCTTGAGAAGCTTACAACCCCCACCAGGCAATGAACCTGATTGTTGTAGTATAGTATAGTGACAAGTACCGGGGGATTGATCGTTCAACTCAGGAATAGTGTCGCTAGGATTAGAAAGCCTACTAAACTAAGTCTAGAGGTGAGGGATGATTCTTTTTGTATTTTTATATTTTTATGAAAGCAAGTAAAATCTCGGGTTTTGAAGGAGTGGGCGGAATTAGTTGCTAGCCAACTAACCCAAATAACTACTAATGCAATTAAAATAAAATAACAGAAATGAAAATAAAACTAATTATACTAATTTGGTGTAAACAATGATAGGAAAAGTTGTGTTTACTTAGATTTCGTTACTCCCTAGATATCTTTTACAGGTTAATCGCTTGTTACAATTGCGTGGATGACGGGTCATATTCCTTAATACTAGTCGTAGGGCCGTGTACAATATTCCCTAACTCTATAGGATCCTACTTCACTCCTATGTCGAGCCGTTAGAAGCTCCTAACATGGGATCATTAGAATTCTCCTACACATTAAATACAACCAAAAATCGTAGTACACCTCCGATCATGTTTCTTAAGACGTTCAAACAAGTTACCAATGGAAGTCTGCCAGTTTTCTTAAGCCTAACATCGAATACAATGATCCGTAACAACTATAAACAAACAATCAACCCATAATTAACATATAGGTTTCACTACATCTAAGCAAACACAAAAGAAATCTAGCCGAGCATGTTAAATTGAAGACAAGCGTAAGATATATTCAAACAACACATAGACATATTGATTGAATTGAAAGAGTACTTATCTCAAATTGAACATGAAAGATTCAAAGGGTTGAAACCCTTGAAAAAGCTGTAAAAATCGGCCTAGGGTTTTTCCCTCAAAGTTGCACACTAATGAATAAAATTTGGAAAACTATATATAGATTTTACAGGGTGACAGCGTCAAGAAGAAATTTGTGACGCCGTCAACTCGCCGCCATAATGAAATCATATTGCCTAAATCTGCTTGTGACGCCGTCGTGTGTAAAATTGTTCTGGGCCGTCACCAATACTTGGACCATGACGGCCTTGGGTGACGCCGTCATCTCCTATGCCCAAAAACACACTGGACCGTCACAGATATCTTCCACATCCACCCCCTTTGTGACACTTGACGCCGTCATTAAGGAAGTTGTGACGCCGTCAGGTACTGTTCCAGCAAGGAAAATTGAGACTTTGCCGTTTTCTTCACTTTTATGCTCCAAAAAGGTCCAAAATGCTTCCTTTTTCTAGATTTCTCTCCAAAAGTACCTAAAATGACAAAAGGAACGATTTAGTGCAATATTTGATCAAATAAATTCGAATTCGGGCTTAAATGACCCCTTAAAAGCGGTTTACTTTTCGCCTCATCAAATACCCTTACACTTGAGATTTGCTTGTCCTAAAGCAAATGCGCTTTTATTCTAATCAAAATACAAGTTAGGGGTCATTTAACACTAATATAAAATTAATTACAACAAATAATCGTTCCACTAAAAACCAAAAACAAGCACGGAGGTCATACACTAGCACCTCACAAATAGTGTTTAGATACTCACATCTCTCGGGTGTAATAAAGTAAATATCACAATATGGAAATGGAAAACATCTCTCACTACCTGTCATAGCAAATAGATTACCATAGGCTTGGGAAAGGATCAAACCTCCACCACTTGGCGTAAGCACCTAGGATAAACTATCAAAGAGGCCTTTTAAAGGGTTACAAAGTTAGGTGTAGGGATATGGAATACACGGTTTTGTTAAATAAAGGCAATATTTACTGGTGGCGAGTTAATAATCTTGGTTAATTACATGTACAATATGGCGTTGCTAAGCCAAGACTAGACTCGACTAAAGCTAATGAATCAAAAATAACATAAACATAAAACAAACATAAAATGAAACGGGATGGTAGTCCGTATGTTTTTCTCTTTCTTTTTCTATATATTTTTTTTTTCTTTTTCTTAATTTTTTCGATTATTATTTTTTTTACATACACTCTTACCCTACCATCCAAAATAATACATCGTAGGGAATGTACATTCCCCTTACACTTGAATTTTTACATACTTTACAATAAACTAATCTAATTACTCGAATCAAGATAATCAAAACATTTGGAGTACTTTTAAGATTAACGCACATATGGGGGTAATAATTTGATGTTCTTCCCCATTACTCCATAACACAAGTACTTTACCCATGAGACCCAATCATCCCAAAATAATATGTACAAGATATGACTCGACTTAGCAACCATGTAATCAATTAGATAATTAACTAGGGGTTTAAACATATAACAATAATGCACTAAAGATTAGTGCATACAAGGAAGGCTACGACGATTTGGTTGCACATTTGGGTGGGTTGTAACAAATTCTTCCTTTAAGTAAGATGCTTAAAGTTAGAAACAAAAAGATAGGCTCGGAGCGGTGTGCTAGGGGTTTCGTGTACTAAAAATGAGTACAACGCTAAGGTGTAGGAAAATTAATTGACTTTACTAGCCAAATAATATGACTTAAATGGTCAAGTAATTATAATATCTCAAACACAATATAAAATGCTTCCACTTGGCGGGCTGGCGGGCGTTGGTCGAGGATCGTTTTCTATAAAAATTGGTTATAATTTAGGTTTTAATTACCTAGTTCTCTATAACCTGGCTTTGATACCAATCTGTAACACCCCCAAAATTTGGTACAGCGGAAGACTAATCAAGCTTTCGGGGTGCTACGGGATTGGTATCCGTCACAAGTCATAAAGAAACGAGATAATGTAAACATAAGTGAAAATAGAACCATCCAGGGTTTGTAAGTTTACATTCATCCCAAATAGTTCAAAGTAAGGCCCAAAAATAAATTCAAACATAGGTCCACAACATAATATCAGAGTTTGTAATAGATCCTTTAACCAAAACGCCAAGTCGAGCCTTCCAAACGAACATTCCAAACATCAACTAATTACCTGAGGAAACGCGCTAAAAGTCAGCTTTACGTTGGTGAGTTCATAGGTTTAGGCTAATCACACAAGTGGACTTACACGCAAAAACCCTTGCTATGCTAGACTAGTTCTCAATCCACAACACAAACCCTATAAGTGCACACTATAGTCTAATCACATAATCTCATACAATGATGACATGCTAAATTGAGGCTCACCCAATGGTGACATGCTACTCAATTTCTCACCCAAATCAATTCAATATGCATTCGCAAGGATGCGACATGCTCTGCATTCGCAAGGATGCAACATGCTCTGCATTCGCAAGGATGTGACATATTCAAATAAATATCCTAAGGTTGGCTCGCCCCATGGTGACTTGCTGCAACCTTAATGCAAACAACATAGTCTATAGGCATAGCAAGTATCATTTCAAACATAAAAAATAGTCCACATAAAACAATTTGCACGTTTTCTCACCCCAAGTTTAGAAAGCAATATTCAAGAGTAAAAGTGGGGCTATGACTCACCTCATTCCAGATAATAGCTCAAAATCGGTAGAAACAAGAAGTATCGCTACTCAAACGATGGCAACTACGAACTCATCACTTCCTAACAATGTAAACTCGTCTCAGAATTATATTCTCAAAATCAAGTATTCCCAATCCCGAACATATTCCATTTTACTTTCCAAAATTTCGTTTTCATATTTGTTTTAGCGTTTGGTATCCGTGTGGGTGAAGGTCGACTCAACACAATCCATATAACATACCATCAAAGCAAAGGAACAATAACGATCTATAGGTCTAGCCTTAGCCTAATAAGTCCTTTAAATAAATTGTCGACGTTTATTGAGTTCGTCAACTCGATAACTTATTATTCCAAAACCATACCACATCCTAAATCACATAGCACATTAGTATATATATTACATTTAGCAAGAGCTTGTGAACAGTAACAAGTGAGAAAAAAAAAACATTTTTGGACCACTTGGGTAGACCCCATATGCTTCTTCCTATCACAAAACCCGACCCGCCCTATTCATTCTCTCTCACATCTGCTTTGTAACTCTTAGATCCGCCTGGGTAGCTCACAGGAAATTATCCGGCCAACTTTTGATCCGAAAATTACTCCTGTAAATATCGTAACTACCATAGTCCATAATCATAGTTTTTATTATCAAACAGTTTCGTCATGTATGTATTACCTTCATACATCGTATGCGACATCTTCTCAAGACTATCCATTCAATGTTTGGCTCGATCCAGGTGCGTATCAAAAGTATGGTGTAACTACATTGATTACGCAAACCCTTACATACGAGTTGTAGACGAATAACCCATCTTGTACCATGTCATTGAATCGATAAAAACTGGAACTACTCATGATTATGTCTTGAAGCCGAAAGAGGGCCCGTTTTTGGAGTTTTTGAGCAAGGAACCTCTCTTTGAATATTCATATGCGCAAATTGAAGTGCTAGGTTCTTGCAACGGGCATATCTGTTTGTCACAGGAAGGATATTATAACGTAGAAACCTCATTGGTTGTGGTCCATCCTCTAAGGAAAGAATGTTACGAGCTTCCACCTCTTCCTATGCGTTTTGAAAGTTCCATGCTCCAGAGAGTCATGTGGGCTTGGTTTTGATGCTTCAACCAACACTTTGAAGATGGTTCTTGTTTTGCTTAAAGCTTATGCGCCACCAGATAACCATGATATGGTGAGGAAAGATCTATGCACAATGGTGCATGTATTTGGCACAAACTCATGGCGGGAAATACCCGAAGTCCCGTCTTATCCAATAGCAGGAAAAGCCATATTTGCTAATGGTTGTTTGCACTGGCTGGTTAGTCATCTTGACGCACCAACCCGGCCAAGAAGGTGGAAGACCGGTAATATGGTTTGATGTAGAGAAAGAAGAGTTTGGGCTGATTGATGCTCCCAAAAGAATGGGTGATTTATGGAGAAACTATAGTTGTTTTTGTTAGAGTTTATGGATATATATTAATAAACGTATGTCTAGAATCGAACCCGAGACCTCGGGATTGCACACATTACAAACGAGAATTAAAGATTAATAAATATTAAATGTTATGTATATTTATTAATTAAACACAAGTAAAAGGATTAATGATCGTTGGTTATTAAACGTATGGACTAAATATCGTTAAACGCAAACGTAAAGGACTAGAGATGAAATATATAGCAAGAAGGATCCGGAATGCCTTCCTAAGGCCCATGGCCGGTCGACAATGGGTTGGGGAAACCCAATCCCATTCAAACTTGGACAACAAGTTTACAAGGCTATATATACAAACTCAAGGGTTATTTGTTTGACACCTTTTGTGCACACAAATTATCCCTAAAAGTTTTTCTCTTCTCCCTCTCTTGCTAAAACCGATCGTACAACCCTAAACCTTAGGGTTGTCGATTTCCTTGACTTCAAAACATTGTGTTTATGTTACTAGCATCACCTTTAATTCGTTAGTAGTTTGTGTGTACAAGAACGAGGTAACAACATACTTTTGTTGTTATCAAGGGATCGATTAACAAAACGGTAAGGGGTTAATCATTGATCCATATAAACCCTAATTAGGGTTCTTCATATTGTTAAAGACAATTGCTTTTGATTCTTGTTCGGGCTAGAATCACTAAAGGTACGCTCTTTATGTTTCAGTTAATTAATTATGAGTATTCGATCTTTTGCTTCCGTTGTGCGTTGTTGATGTTTATATGTTTAATTATGTAATTGTTATGGTACTTACATTATAACAGTGGCATCAAGAGCGGTTAATACTGTGTAATTAATTACTGAAACACATAAAAAATTTGAAATCTTTGATTATTATTGCATGCTTAAAGGTTTCTTGGTGTTAATTTTTGAAACCCTAAAAATTTTTTTTACTGTTCACGAACACTGTTCATTCGACACTGTTCATGTGGTACTGTTCATGGTACTGTTCACGTTACTGTTCATCCGAAAAAAAAAAAAAATTTTTTTTGGTTTTATAAAAATTGAAGAAACCCTAGATTGCATACTAATATTTTTTTTATGTGGTTTAATCATGTATAATTGTTATGTGACATGGTTTATGTGCGTATCTTGTGACCTAATTGGTAATTGTTATGCTTTGATCCATGACGAAACATGCATGTTAGTCATGGGTTATTAATTGTTTTTTAATTGTTAAGCTTTGTCGCATGTTCTAATATTGGGGAAGACCTCAATAATAATTATTAAAATCAATTTACGTGCTATGTGGTGTGTATATTAGCTTTGGCCTACGCAATTGATTCGTCAATGTATGTGGCTCCACTTCCATTAAGAAGGGAAGGCCTTAGTTGATTACATGCATTTTACACCTAGAATTGATTTTGTTAGGATCTTTTCTTAACAAGGATTGCATGTGGCTATTTGTTTCACCTTTGTTATTATTATTAGTTGTTGATTTGTCTTGGATTACTTGTTTTATTGTTTCTTATTTGTTTGACATGTTGTAAGCAATAAAAGGGTAATTTTTCCATAAAGAAAATAATACGGACTAATAATGGTGAAACCCTAAGTGATAAAGTAAGAATCTTGCAAGGTCTTAAGTGCCGCTAGTGGTCCGATTCGCACGGTAATCAGCTCCCAGGCGAGACCAGCAAAATTCACACTTTATTACTTGATTTTGAAATTGAATCCATAAACTTTTGCTTGATTGATGTTTTGTACAAATATGCTTTTAAAATTAAGTCCTTTAAGACGATATTCATAACCGTGATTTGAAGGCTTAGAAAAGAGCCTTAGAGTCTGCCTTGGTTATCACAATCTTGAATATGTCTTAAACGAATTACTTTTAAAATCATAATTGTAGAAAGTCATCTTAGGGTTTATTAAACCTCAAGTAAAACTTTGTGTATTAATTTCACGAATTGGTAATAAAAAGGTCTTGAAAACTTATGTTATAAAGATGAGTGCATGCATCTTTATACATGTTTTGATTTTCACATCAAAAGTTTATACCCTAAAATTTAAGTTACATGCCATCTAACTATAAGGAACACTTGAAGTTATTATTTAGTAACACGTGAGACGCAGGCTAAATTTTAATGACAAGGTAAATTTCCGAGTGTGCGTGAGACCACACATGGAGAATTTGCAGTTTCTAAGTTAGACGACTTAATTAAGTTGATGCGTGAGACCTAGAGCTTAAGGCATGAGATGGGATGAAACATGCTTACATGACAAATTGATGAATCAATTTGATGTAAATCCCATAATGATCTAGGAATTGGAAAAGTGTTTGCCAATTATTGTTCGACAGATTACCATCTTTTATACTTTCACCACTAGCAGATCAACTGATGTGGTGGAATCTATGTAAAGTTGGATCCTAAATTTTCAAGAAAATATGTTGGTTATATGAATATATATCCTTGGGTATTATATTTTCTTGAAAATATAAATTATCGAAAATACTAAAATTGAAATTTATAAATTCTTTAAATGTATTAATGCAACTTAAAACCGTAAACGTAAGTTATTCTTTTAATTGATCTACACCCGTTTGGGTTTTTGGTTAGAGTCAATATTTACAAAAAGAATAAATATAGTCTTCTTTCCATTAGGAGAAGTGTGAGACTTAAATCCTATTCCTTTTCATGAATGAGAAAGGTATACTAGGATAATTAGAATTGTCTAAATTCTAAATACATAACTCATAGCAAACTTTAATAGTAAGAGTATATACACCTTATGAGTTGTTCAATTAGAAGCTAGACTGATTACTGCATAATGGTAAAAGACGAATTAGATTATTTTATCTAGTTGTTTTGGTTTGACCATTTACAGATACTACATACAATTGTTGGAATAGTAAATCTATAAAAGAAAAAAAATTGCATGCCCAGTTTTTTCAAGTTAATAGTTTGGAATGTGATGAATCACATTTATGTAGTAGATTACATCATTTTATAACCTATATAATTGTTTGAATGGGTTTTCTTAAAAGGTGTAGGAAAGTAAACAAGTACACTATTTCCTTTCACTGATTAATGAAACATTTACAATGTTGTCAAATTCAGTGGGAGTATTGTGTTCTTATGGCTGAATAAGGGATTATTATATGGTTCTCTAATTCAGTAGGAGTTACAAGACTTATTGTCTTGATTGTAACTTAGATTATCTTTTGAATATCTCAAGGTAATTACTTTCCAAGTATAGACACTAATATTTTCAAGGATAGTCATGTACGTTTCCTTGACTGATTGAGTAAACTCTATATCTACTAAGTTATGTCAATGACACAAATCATATTGTTCAAATTAACAAATGCGTGCGTGTTGTTTATATGATACATGGTGTTGTATCATGCACAAGTGGGAGAAATCTTCATTATGTGCAAAGTACAACACATAAGAATATGATTTAAAGCATTCTCTTAACTGCAAAGTAAGAGACTATAATTCTAATTAGATTAATTATCTAATCTAAGAAACACTTGGTGTTAAAATTTAGTAAACGTGAGACGCAGACTAAATATTAACAACAAGGTGAATTTCCATGTATGCGTGAGACCAACATGGATAATTTACTGTTTCTAAATTAGACATCTATTAGAACATTGTGTCAAATAACATTACTACTTCAGCTTTAATATTTATGTATTATTGGAATGACATAAATGCATGAAGTAATATTATACTACTTCAATAATTATGTATTCTTAGAATGGCATAAATAAATAAAGTAGTGTGTTAACTTGAAAATATTATTGAAACCAAATGATGGTGTTCATGATTACTTTAATAATACATGTTCATACTTTATTGTATAGTTATAAACATGAAGTCTTCTAAGTATTACAAGACTTATAATTAAGTAAGACGTTAGCTTGTTATGGTCTTTTAATTAAGACATATACAAGAAGTCATTGAGTTGATCAATGATTAATAACGAATAGTGGGATTATAACACGTTTATGTTTTAATGCGACATAAACATGAAGTGACTTGGTCAAAAGTACTTGTGTTATAAAGCATGCAATTGGCTTGAAAATACTATTATACCATTAAGTTGATTTAGTTGGAAAATAGACAAGCTAAAAGATATATGGTTATCTTACATATTGTTAGATTGTTTTACAATATGAGTTCTAATGAAATACTAGATTATAGTATGTTCAGTTAGGAAATCAAACCCTTGTTGTAGTGTTTGGTTCAAGATAACTACATCTTCTTTTCTTCCAAAAGTTATCAAGGTTAGAAATTGAGTATGGCTTGAATATACTCAATTAGACTCCTAGAAGATTAATAAGACGTTATTGAATTATGAAATGTGATGAATCACATTAAGTCTTAAATTGAAGTGCTGAATTTGTTAAGCTACTTATAAGAAGGATTGTTAACAAAAGAATATCAGGAACTATCAATGTGTATTTGTAATGTCCTAAAAGAGAACGTTGGATTGTTGCTCTAATTGCTAAGTATTTTATTCTATATAATACTAAAGGCAAGTGGGAGTATTTTATCTTGAAAAGATAGAATTACAAGATACATAATCTTCTAAAACCACACTAGTTAAAATCATGATGAAGCTTAACATGTAAATGATAAACCTCAAGATGATGGAATTATCATTCATAGATCCACTTGGATATCTCAGATATTTAATTAATATGCTGATGATTATATGACGTAGTATTACCAAAATAATGAATTGGGTGAATTACTCATATTATGAATGTTAAAGATGCAGTTCATAAGATATTCAAATTTAAAATTTGGTTTATCTTAATTCTTAATAGTTAGAGAATGATGATGAGTTTATTCAAAGATAATGTAACCCTAGTGGTTTAAATCTTTGTGTTGAAATCATATGAACAAAATTGTACACATATCTTAATGTATGTCTTATGACAAGATTATTAATCATACTTAAGCAGTTAACTATGATTGAATACTCTTTCTTAAGCACATTAAAGATACAAAGATGGTTATTGTCATATTTATATGAATATGAAATTTGACAATGGAATATCAAAAACTCTTTCTTGAATAATTACTTGAGCGAGGACGATAAGTAATCAAAAGGAGTTTATGAATTCATGCAAATCTTTGGAAGTATACAAAGTGCAATAATCCATGAATGGATAAATGCATGCATCTAAGAGATTAATCTTATGTTTAATTATTATATCCATGAATTGATTTATAATTGAAATAAGATAATTTCTAAGTATTCCTGAAAGCTAGTGGGAGTATTATGTTTGATTTACTAAATCATATATATTGTAGAGTAACATTCCATATAAGTAAAAGGTTAGACTTAATTTGGAATGAAACTTTACTTGAAAGATTTAGGAAATAAAACATACAACCTTGAAACTAAAGTTTATTATTGAATGAACAAGTGCGGTAAATAAATTCTAAAAAGAATATGATATATTATTTGGATGACTAAATGGATATACATATTTATTAAGATCAAACATGAATAAAATCTAAGTTTGACTGAAGGATTTTCATGTGCATTATATTATTGTTGTATCATGCTTAAGTGCATAATGATTTGACAATATTTAATATCCAATTAAAAGTTATAATATAACTTGTGTAATAGATATTCTAATGGAAAATGTTTGAAATTAGAATAATGATCCTCAACCTGGAATAGCTCCTAAACATTACACAATGGATATTAAGTTTACGGAAATTTTAAAAGAGCATATTTTGGTATATATAAAATGATGCTGGTTTAATTAAGATGACACTCAATAACTAGTCATGAAGGATATCATGTGAACTAGTTGTGCTCAACTAAGAGCATAGTTGCATTATACATTAAAGAATTAGAATACTTTAAAACTTTAAAACGTTTGAAAGTTTGATTGTCATAAATTGATGGTTGAGGATATCACATCATTTATGAAATATTGTGTAACTATATCAAGATAGTTATACACATATAAGAATTTTGCTAATTAAATTCTTGAAATAAGTATTCTCAAAATTCGGATAGATCAAAGTTAGTTGAATAATGTCTTGTCAACAAGTATGATTGTCATTACTTGAGGCATAATTGTTAGCAAGTCATTACTTGAGACAAAATTCATTAACTAGAATTATCATGCATTGATCTATTTAGTATTTGGATAAAGGACATTAAGCAATTATTATTTATAATGAATTAAAGTACTTAGTACGTTTGTTTTCATTAATAATAAATTGTGTCCTATATTTGCATGTTTAAATCCGTGAATAACTTATGTTATTCTAAATTGTCCATTGTCGATTAATGATATGGGAATATCATTAAACTAAGACAAATCTGAGTATTGGTTAGAATAGACTTGAAAGTATATTGATGCGTTGACATACCAATTTCACATGATATTCGATGAATTGAATATAGGACTTATCCCAACTACATGATTTTACTTTATGGATCTTGTCAGTAAGTAAATCATGAATTTGTTATCCTCAGACTTGAGATACCAGATAAGTGTCATGGATGTAGTGCATTTTGTGGAGCAATCTACCGCTTACCGTAATTGGAAGTCATAAGGGTTGCTTTCAGAATTGTTGCAAAGTCCATGGGTTATTCTTGTAGTCAAGAAAGAATTTGTTCCTTCAAATTCGTTTTGAAGTTTAATACTGCTGGGCCCCTCGTAGGTTTGACAAGATGTATGCGTGCGCACGCCCAAAGTCTATCTGGAATACGTTCAGATGTTTTGGTAATCTTGCTCAATCATAAACAACGAGAAACAGAATTGTTAATTAAAGAATGACTAAGATCCATATCTTTATTAACGTGGTATTAGAAACAAAAGGATGATAATAATGATGATGAATCATTATAGGTTTTTCCAGGAAACCTTCCTCGAGTTGATCTAGGGGCATTGGGGTGTTGCTAGACGCTTACCAATGTCATTATGTTATTAATAGATATCCAAGTGGGAGCTGTTAGAGTTTATGGATATATATTAATAAACGTATGTCTAGAATCGAACCCGAGACCTCGGGATTGCACACATTACAAACGAGAATTAAAGATTAATAAATATTAAATGTTATGTATATTTATTAATTAAACACAAGTAAAAGGATTAATGATCGTTGGTTATTAAACGTATGGACTAAATATCGTTAAACGCAAACGTAAAGGACTAGAGATGAAATATATAGCAAGAAGGATCCGGAATGCCTTCCTAAGGCCCATGGCCGGTCGACAATGGGTTGGGGAAACCCAATCCCATTCAAACTTGGACAACAAGTTTACAAGGCTATATATACAAACTCAAGGGTTATTTGTTTGACACCTTTTGTGCACACAAATTATCCCTAAAAGTTTTTCTCTTCTCCCTCTCTTGCTAAAACCGATCGTACAACCCTAAACCTTAGGGTTGTCGATTTCCTTGACTTCAAAACATTGTGTTTATGTTACTAGCATCACCTTTAATTCGTTAGTAGTTTGTGTGTACAAGAACGAGGTAACAACATACTTTTGTTGTTATCAAGGGATCGATTAACAAAACGGTAAGGGGTTAATCATTGATCCATATAAACCCTAATTAGGGTTCTTCATATTGTTAAAGACAATTGCTTTTGATTCTTGTTCGGGCTAGAATCACTAAAGGTACGCTCTTTATGTTTCAGTTAATTAATTATGAGTATTCGATCTTTTGCTTCCGTTGTGCGTTGTTGATGTTTATATGTTTAATTATGTAATTGTTATGGTACTTACATTATAACAGTTTTCACGATCAGTTGGTTGATTTGAATGGCGAGGTTGGATATGTGTGTCTTAGGAGCATGGAGGTTTGGGTATTGAAGCAGAAAGAATGGGTACCACATTGTCGATTTGAAAAACAAATTGTTCCTTATGGTGACATTGAGGTTTTGGGGTGTTGGAATAAAGACGGGAACATGTTAATAACAACCATAGGCGATGATGGAAATAAGTTCTTCGTTTACAACCTGAAAAGTGGCGTTTTACATAAAACCAACATTGTTCTTCCGGTTAGTGATCGTTACCCGAATATGTTTATGGATCGTCCCAAAAATAAGCTGTTTTCAATCCATGGCATTGGCACAAATTCCTTCCTGATGAAAGAAAGCAGATTTAAGAAAAAGTTTCCAGCGTTTACTATCTTATAATTAGGTACAATTAGGTTTACTTTTATCGTTTTTGTTCCAGACTAGTTTTATTTTTATCGTTTTAATTTGTTCCAGATTCGTATACAATTTTAAGTGATTGGTGTTTGTATGTTGCTTCCATTTAATTGCTTTCATATGTTATTCACAGATTCTTAACATTCCATGCCTAGTAACCAACAGACCAATCTAGCTTTCATATGTTATTTGCTCACATTGTTTTTATTAGTTGTTCGTCTAACACGTCAAAAAACATGGTTACTCATAATAAGTTCAATTTTCGACTCATCAACTAAAAAACTCAAACAAAATCTACCCATTCAAGAGTAAACAAGCTGAAACAAACTTTTTTCTGCATATATAATAAGTTCAATTTACGCTTAGAATGGTTTTTTCAAACACAATAATAGAACCAAAATATAAAAAGTTTGATCACTAGTTAGCATTATCTTTCGACCCGTTCTTCTTGATTTAAGAAACCTCAACTACAATGCATGATGTGAGTTGTTTAAACGCCATTGCCATACACATGATAAGTTGCGCATCATTGAAAGGTGAATCCAAAAGCACAAGTGGAACCGATCCGGATAATGGTATTAAACATATGCTAAAAGACAAAGTGATTGTTAATCAATTCCATTGCCATACACATGATAAGTTGTTTAAACGCCATTGCCATACACATGATAAGTTGTTTATCTTGTTTGTCACATGTTTGTGAATTCTTTTAGCATCTATCATGAGTTAACATATGCTAAAAGACAAAGTGATTGTTGATCAATTCCTTAACAAGAAGTTACAACCATTCTGTACCGAAACAAGTAATTGGTCTCAAGATATAACTAAGTATTTTATGATGGCATGGGAAGCTAGTAGGGAAAAAGAAAAGCAACATCAATGTGGTAATGCAGGAATTGGTTGAGGTAAAAATTAAGGATGTGCTTGAAGATGATTCTTTGGGTGCTCAGAATATGATAGCTGAAGATGTCGAAGGCACTGACTGCACAAGGAGAAAAACATAACCGTTTGGAACATTAGAAGTATGAATCAAGAAAAAAAAAAGGAAAACAAAAAGAAGTCAGGAATTTTATTATTGAAAAGCATTTAAAAGTTTGTGTTGTTTTAGAGACTCATGTGAAAAGCCATAAAAATAATAAAAGTCGATGAAAAGGCATTTGGGGGATGAGATTTGGTCTCTAACATGTATAGTAGGAATGGTTGTAGAATTGTTGTTGGGTGGGATAATAGTATTATTAACCTAATGATTTTGAATATGACTATACAAAGCATGTTATATATGCTCTTTGGAAAACAAACAAGATAAGAAGAAGCTCAAGTCATTCAGATTTTTCAAGGTTGGAATGTAGAAATTAATGGTTTTCAAATGTTCAAACTAGCTAGTTAAGAAGCTCAAACTCTTAAAAAATAGTCTGAACAATTTAAGCTGGAGGAATGAGAATGTGTTTGTTAGAGTTGTGAAGCTAAAGAGTTTGCAGCAAATAGTGCATTCTTTCATAAAGTGATTAAGAGTAAAAGACAAAAAAAAAAAAAAAAAAAAAAGAAGAGAATTTTGAGTATAAATGATAAAGATGGTAAGAAAGTGATTAAGAGTACAAAAAAAAAAAAAAAAAAAGTGCAACACGTACTTTAAAAGCTTCTTTTTTAAAAGAAAGGTAAATTTCTATGTATATATATCTTTCTTAAAATTGGGCACATCAATTTAGGAAAGAGTAGATACGTTATCATAGCAAAGATCGATATCCCCATCTATTACGTTTTGCTCTTTTCTTTTTTTTCCCTATAAATTGGGCACATCATGTTCGACATCTTCTCAAGAGTACCCCCTAAATGTTTGGCTCGATCCCGGTGTGTGTCAAAAGTATGGTGCAACTATATCGATGATCCTTACCTAACGACCATTCATGACAAACGAGGTGTAGAAGAACCCATACCCATCTTATACCATCGACATCTTTCTCGTGATAGAATAACCCAAAGCGAAATCACCCAAAGCCTATGTTTCCATGTCTTTGAGTCAATACAAACGGGAACTACTCATGATTATGTCTTGAAGTTGAAAGAGGGCCCGTTTTTGGAGTTTTTGCGCAGGGAACCTCTCTCTGAATCTTCATATAAGCATATTGATGTCATAGGTTCTTTCCATGGGCTGATGTGTTTGTCACAAGAGGATGATAAGTTAGCAAGCACGGTGATCCATCCTCTAAGGAAAGAGTGTTACGAGCTTCCACCTTTTCCTTTGCGTTTTGATCTTGATTGGAAAGAAAGTGGGCTTGGTTTTAATGCTTCCACCAACACTTTGAAAATGGTTTGTGTTGTGCACAAAGGTTTTGCACCAGCATGCACACTGGTGCATGTATTTGGCACAAACTTATGGCGAGAAATACCCCAACTCCCGTCGTATCCAATATGTGGGGAAGGCATATTTGCTAATAGTTGTTTGCATTGGTTGGGCGGTCCGTTCGACATGAAAAGCGAGATGTTGGAAACCACGTAATATGGTTCGATGTAACAAAAGAGGAATTTGGGCTGATTATTCCCCCCAAACGAATGTCTGATGTACGGTGGGATTTTGGTTCTGAACACTTGGTTGATCTCAATGGTGAAGTTGGATATCTATCTAACAAGAGCATGGAGGTTTGGATATATAAAACTCACTTTCAACAAATCTCCCCCGTCTCCCTCTTTCCTGAAACTTCTTCACCTACCCCCAAAATCCTTTCCATAATTCAAAACCAAATCACATATCAAAAATCGTCTCGATATTTCCTCTTCCACATACCGATTCAAACACAATCAAGAATTTTTTGGGGGTTACAACGCTTCACCAGTCATTAAAATTGGTAAGTTTCAATTGTTCTTCAATTTAATTTTGTTTCGATTCAAATATGTGATACCTCCATTCTGTTTAAATTAATTTTCCATCGATTTAATATTGTATAAAATTCTATTGATTATGTTAAACACTTTTAGAAAAAAAATCAAAGCAAACCCTAAAAAAAATGGGGCAAACCACCCTGATGAATCAATTAGGTATAATATTTATATTATTGTATTTAATTTATCGATAATTAAACAAATTGTTCTTCGATTTAGATTTTGGGGGTTGTAATTATGGTTGATGAGGTTATGGATTTTCAAATTTTGGTTTTTGTCGTTAAAAAATATTGTGAGCAAACTAGATTTTTGGTTATGGTGTAAACAAAAATGTTGATTTCATTTGTGTTTAAATAATTCATGTGGGTATTAGTTTGGTCCTAATAGTTTAGGCGTACAAACGGTAAGTATTTGGATTTGTGTTTGGTGTTTGGATTGTTTATAGGCTTATTGAAACTGTACAAACAGTTAGCCGTATAAGCCCTACAAGTTATGCTTATTCTGATTATTTAATTCTTTTGGCTGAAATTATCGTATTTTGTGATTAGTTGATGTTTGGGATTGTGTATTTGAGGTCCTTACGAGACGGAAATAAATTCTGTGTCATGGAGTGACTCACTTCTTTGTGTTTGGGTAGTCTTTATTGATGTTGCATAATTTTAGCTAATATGTTATTTGTTCCTCTTTTCATCTGAGTGATGTGGATTTTTAGAGTGTGAAATCTATCCGTAAAAACATGATTTCATTGGTTTTATATTGATTTAGTTTGTGTGTTTTGATTTTTGAGGCTATAGGCAAGTGTTAATTTTTGCCGATGAAGAGAACACACATACACATAGCAGCTTAAAGTATTTGGTGGTTCATCAAGAACGGAATCAACTTTTAGGAAATACCGAGGTCAGATTTTTGTTTATTTTGTGTTATTGATAATTAAAGTAGGATGGTTATGTTTTGGGTTTTAAGCAGTATTGCTTTAGATGGATTGACAGTTCCTTTAAAAGAATTACTTCAACTACCTTAAAATGAAGTTTAAATGGCTACACTTTCGGATGAGTAATGATTGTATATTTTTTTTACCTTTCAGTCAAGTCTACAGAATGTCAAAGTCGAGAAGGAAGCAACATGTTCTGGAGCTAAAGGTCTTTGACTTTCAATGTGACATGTACAGGTACTATGACACTGTGGTCTGTACCATACCTTATTACGGAGAAATAAAGGTCTTGGTTGCGCAGGTCAGTCACAGAGAATTTTTCATTATTACGGAGCTAAGGTTTAAATGGCTACACTTTTATTACACGCTTTATCTTGGTTGCATCAGGTACTAACGACACTGTGGTCTGTACTTCTTCATCTATCTGTGCTCCTGCAAACTATCATCAGCAACCTATTCAAGGTGAGTTAAGGCTCCCAATATTGACCCAAAAGATATATTCGGATTAATTTTAGCCCTTATAGTACACAGCATCTTATTACATTTGCAGGAATGCGTGATGATATGCACCGAAACACCGCAACTTTAACTGAAGGTTAGTCGAAAAATTAATTTATCCCCAATCACTTACAAGATCTAAATGCTTATGCAAGCTACATACTAATTTAGTTTTTGCCATGAACTACAGTCAGTGGGCAGAGCAGAAGTCATAGCCAGATGAAGATAACTACACCGGTACACACTGTGCTGGAATCGGCACGCGAGCACAAGTCATGGACAGATGATCATATTTTATGGTATAATTCACCTTTTTGTCTAATTTTTTAGCAAACTTAATTTACTGATTGCAGCTTAATGTGTCCGGTCCATTTTAAAATGCTCCTTCCTATGGTTTCAAATCTCGATTGTTATATACTTTATCATATTTTTGAAATCTTATATAACAGGTCTTTAAAAGAGAAGATGTTACGACAGCTGTAACCCAAGGTAGCGATTTTGGAGCAGCTTCGGTCTAATGTGGAGTAGCGTATACTTTTAATTTTATAAGCAGCTTAATAGCTTATGTGATATCAAAACACAATAAAGAAGCCTGCACTTTTGTAAGCTTTGAGTATAATGTTTATTCATTTCTGCTTTTGAAATATTTTCAGTCTTCTGCGGCTTACTGAAATGGGAAATAAAGACCGTGCGAGTCTTCAAAAAGTTTATGCTATACCGTGTCCGGGCCAAGAACGCTTAAAGGTTAGTTTATAATTTTTTTTCTCAGTAAATGATATGTTAACAATATTCGATGCGCTCATGATACATTTACTGATTATCCTAGCATGTAAAGGCTTAACATACGATTTTATTTTTATATAGAACTAATTTGTTGATGCCTCTCAAGTTTTCAACTTACTTTTCAAGAAGTTGTTGGGGAAGTGTTATTGTCTATGCTCCCTCTCGGTGCCCCTGATCAGGTACACGTTCTCTCATAGGGAATGATTAAATCTATGAAATTCAAGTAACTGGAATAAGATATACCATTATATAAGAAAATGGTGTTTCAGGTCCTAAACATAAGCCAACTGGTGAAATGAACGATCGTGCGCACACAACGGCACATGTCATTGCCATGACGGCTGCAAGTGAACCAGCAGTGGCGACTGCAAATATTGCTACTCAGCTTGCTAGGTTTGCCACGATGTACGAACACATGGAAATAATAACCTGATCCTTAGCAGGTATCAAATTAAACTTTTTACTCAGTAGCAGAGGTGTGGTTATTAAACAGGTGATTGACTATTTATGTTAGTGTTATTTGTGGGGCTGTTTTTAGGATTCAGCCGCAATGGACTTACGTGACTACACAGCGTATTCATATTCCAGGGGTGAGTTTAGGGGCTTAAATGAGTGGGTTATGGTTCGGGGGTTGAAATGGGTGTGAGGTCGGGGGCTGAAATGGTTGACTTTGGATGCTCAATGGGTGGGTATAGGTTCTGTACATGGGACTGAAATGGCATAATAGCCATATTTGGTGTCATTCTTATGAGTATATTCTTATTGCTATTGCATTTTGTTTTTAGTGATTAAGAATGCTTATGCATCATATTTCTTCATAGACTCAAACGTCTATGTTACTGCATTATGTTTATGAAACAAAGATTTATGCATATGAAATTTCCCAAACATCCCTATAAGCAACTTCATAAATGTTGCATTCTTTTAATGACTAACAAGTAACTTTGGTCATTCATGCAGCCATAGCCACAGTGGTCAGACATTCACAGCAGCAGAGATTCTCAATAACAACGTATTTGTTGTGGAAAAGAGTGAGTATTCTTAAGGATAGTTATTTCTAAGTTGTGCATAAATGGTATATTCTCTATATTAATTATGATTAAAAATCATCCAGAGATCAGACTTCGAGTGTTGACGTGAAAGAGGCGTCCTGTCCAAAAGGCCAAGGTAAGGTTTACGAAAAATTACTTGCGTGCTTTATCTTAGAAGACATGTTATGCAGTACATTTGAGCTTTGCATACACCTGACTCTTTCAATTATGTTTTAAGCATATAATGATTTTTTTTCTTTCCCAATATTGATTATTGATTTTTATTGTTAACACATCACCATGAGATAATCTCAACATTAATTTTAAACCTTCATGATCACCAACTGCAAATGGAAACAGCCTAATACAAAAGTGAAAGAGCTTGCCACAGCAAAAAAAATCCACAACCATGTATTCCTGTTGTGAAAGAGCCTGATACAAAAATTAATTGATAAATCATTACAGCAGCTATTTATGAATGTTTGTGAGAACCTGAATGTTTACTTTACTTTGAAAAGGTATGGGAATTAGGAAGTATCGTTTTACATGTATTATATAAATAACATAATGTTAAAACATTCGTTAAATGCAGGGGCACAAAGGGATGCATATGAACTAAAACTGAAAATTATTGAACTGGAAAGCAAAGCGAATATGCAGAAGTAAGTTGTGTTAGACAGAGAAAAGCCATTAAGCACATTGTAGGTGTTTACTTTTATAAAGTAATGAAAATACTAGGTAGAAAATGTGCCAAAAGTTTTTTATCGGGCCTGTGAGATGAGTAGGTTAATTCATATATAAGTGATTTGAGGGACGTTAATTTGATACGTACTGCTTTCCATCTAGATAGGAATAAAGTGATGGATAGAGTTGATGAAAGGAGGTTAATTTTACATTATTTTTAGCTTTTTGATGCCTTTGTTGAAAACTTTGTTTTATTTTTTTCTTATCAGGTAGAATAATTGGGTTGTTGTTGCAGCCTTTGACGGCACTCCTGCTGCTGCTGCTGCTGATTCAGAAACCTGTAACTGGAGGATCAAGTCTATCCCGAATGCCTATGAATCTTAGGTAAGATCTTTGCAATTTACATTACAAATTTAACAAGTATATTACAAATTTGTGTTGTACATTGTTGTGATTCTCTAACTGGACACCACTTTTGTTTTGCAGCATTTCTAATGATTGTAGGAAAGACAGATTCGGAGGTGACGAGTTGGATGTTATAGTTGCTTATCCTCTAGCACAACAAACATGTTTACTTAAGCTGCAGTTTTTCGTCACTTGGCCGCGTATAATGGGAGATCATCATCTTTTTTTTCCTCTGAATATTTCAGTTTAGAAAACATATCTGCAAACATATCGACACACTCTTTTTCTGCCTATCTTATGTATGCTAACATACCGCGGCAACGCGCGGGCTCAAATCCTCGTAGTATACTACATGGTAAGTTTTTGAGTTTAATAAGTCTCTTAAATATATCGTCAAGCTTATCAAATTCATCAATTCGATCATCTTCACGAAATATTTATTAACTTATCATCCTGAACTCCTACCACAGAACTCCTACCACAGCCTAAGGCGTCGTAGGATACTTTATTCAATAATAAACCCCTTCTATATAACTAAATAGGTCCTATTTAATTAGTCGACTAAATAAGTTAAATAGTTATTTAGAACGAGTATATTAACGTCAAATATCCGTGACCAGCACAAATAGTCAACAATAATAAAATGGTAGAACTTTGGATTTAAGTGCCCTCAAATACTTTATAAATTTTAGAGTCTCGTTTTATTTCCAAAAACTCGCTTCATTTCGTAAAATTCACGTTAAATTTATATTTTTCATTTATAATAATATAATTATAATAAAGTTTTCGACGATATTATACTATATTAATAGTCTAATATATGTCGTTAACGTTATTATTTTTATTACTCGTGATTTCTTATTTATTATATATGCATCCATATATATACACACTCACACGTTTATATATATTTGAATGTTTATATCGATATATAAGTTATTACGAGTTTTATTATTTGTGATGTTATTAATTATTTTGAGTTATAAAATACGAGTCACATGTCCGAGTCATCACTTCTCGGCTCATTGTCCAAATCTAATGTTAAGGCGGTTGTCGAGATCAACCATTGACTAGTAAGTCAAGGTGACCCCGACTCGCTCAAGCTCACAAGTCCAAATATAATATCATTAAGTATCAAACAACTACATCAACAAGTCCCATTTCAACTCTTCAACAACTACAACAATAAGGTCCGACTACGGTATCCTAAACCTATCTCCGTCATTCTAAGTAATCGTCTCACAATCGGTTCCTAATACCACTTTTCGTCAACACAACTCCAAAATATACCATGAGTCTATATCATCACGCCATCGACCTCAAAATATTATAAGTAGTAATAAGGGGCAATTTCATTCATATCCTTGCAAAATTCAAAAATTTCATATATATCCTTTGAATGCATTAAATGCATTGTACTTTATGCATTAAAAACTAGTAAAAAGAATATATATGAAATTTTTGGAATTTTCAAAGATATACATAAAATTTTCCCTAGTAATAATAACAATAACAACAATGATATATAAAAACAACAATCAACAATAGCAACAAGTGATAACAACAACAATAGTCAACAATAGCAACTAACAAGAAGAACATCAAATACCAAGGTCTCGGGTCACTTATACCAAGGCCAACTCGAGCCGAGAGACCCACTTGGGTCTCGGCTTAGTTTCACGAGCCACAAACAAGACCCCCGAGACCACAAGGGTCTCGGTTATGCTCGACCGAGCATCCAAATAACCCAAACGGACCCTTAGGGTCACGACATCCCAAGAACAACAACAATATCTCATATTGTGGTCAAATAATCCGTCCAAACACCCTCAAAATACCACATCGAGTCCAATACGACAAGAAAAGTCAAATAAGCCCAAAATGGCTCAAGCCGAGAGCATGAGCTCTCGGTCACGCCTCGACCACACTCGAAACAAAATAAACCCGGATACCAAACTAGTTAAAATCATATTTTATATGTAAACCCACTTATATTTTTAGTTTTTAACTAAAGCCCAACCAAAAATATACAACTCGTGACCTCTTGGTCACGTTTTCATACAACCCGAGTCACAATCCTCTTGTGACTCATCTTATCTTCAGTTTCACCTGAAAAGAACACTAGGACTCGAGCAAAACACAAAAAATAAGGCGCGTTTGGTTATTAACGAGGTCAAAAACTCAAGTTTAGGGCGCGTGTAGTAGTGGATCGAGAAGAGGAGATGATGGGGATTCAAATGGTAGTGGTCGTGTGGTGTGGTGGCCGGCGGTGGAGCTGTGGTGGCCGGATATAAGGGTGGCTAAGGTTTAGAGGTGATGAAGATGGAGATGAGAGAGAGATAGATAAGGTTGTGTCCGTTTCTTTTGTGTTCCAGGTTATCCACCACAAGGTCCATTTGTAGTTACTCTTAAATAAATAAATAAAAACAATACCAACAATAATATCAAAAGGGGGCCGGATTTTAAACACACAAGGACCGGTTATGTAAACTTTTCAAAGTTCCCCGATATTCTTATCCCGAGCTCGTTTTCATATCTCAAAATTTCTCAACGCGCGTTAATGTATGCGCCATCATTTTGTAAAAATCGTTTTTCCACGAAAAATGATCATAAGTACGTCCATCAAATATAACAACACAACCGTTAGTTAAAATTTCCAAATTATTAGGTTCCTAGTGCCGGAGTCAACGTAGTGCCTAATTAACTCAACAATCGACATTCACAACATATATATCTCATATAAGATCAACGATACGAATAAAACTCCACATATAATTCTCATACTCAAGTCACACATTCAAATTCGACATAAATCAATGAAAATAAATTCCAAACATTTTCGTATCATTAAAATTTTAAAGCAATTCGGATTTTATAAAAGTCTCCCTATTTTGCCAGTTGTCACACAACTATAGAGTACAATCACCTTTTGATTATAAAGGTTTTTTGATCATACCGAGCTAATAAGGTACACGTCTTCTTATTATCTTTAGATTAATAATATAAACATAAGGATCCGGTTTGGTGGTTTTTCGTATGACTCCGCTTATCTCTTATTAAATATATGTGCTTGTCTTATATTTATTTTATATGAAAAACATTTTCTAAAACCATTAAATCCCAACACAACCAAACAAAGCTCTAAAATATAGAAACTAGCCTAAAAAAATGATTGAAATTAGTTTATGATTACAAAGGTTAAGTATAATCCAAGTTTCTACATAATCAAGAAGAGGCTAATGATTAATCAAAACTAAGCACAAACTAAGCCCAATAAGACACATTGGCCTGGATATACTAGGCCAACTAAAAAATAGGTATACACATCAAATAAATCTTGACCAGTGATTTTTTCAATTTGTGTGATACTTTGTTAATTCTTTTATCTTTAATTTCCCACTGATACATAATCGATAACAAACCATAATGGCCTTTTCAGGCCCAATTCCATCTATTATTGTTGAGGCAATTCTGATTTGTTCATCGGCAACAGATCTAGCTCTTGAAATATCTAACATTTTTATCCTTTCTTTTACTAGTCTTATCGGGTTGAATAGAAAAGGATTCTTCGCTCTGCCCCTACTCCTTCTTCTCCTTTAGGATAGCGTCTTCGTTGTTCCTTTTTTGCACTAAAAAACTAGTCAGTATAACTAACTGCCTACGTACGAAATTTACGTAACATGAATATGAAACCAAGCAGGATAAAAGAAGAGTGAGGTATAGTGAGAAAGCCCACCCCTGCCTTTAGACAATAAAGGCTTCTTTTACATCCCATCCCATAGACAAATCAATTAGGAATTCTACAAGCCATTTTTGTTCTTTTGATGATGAACCACTCAGATACAACAAGTTAAAGTGACTTCTACGCTTCGTCTCCGGTGCGTAGGCCTGAGAAAGATCCACTTCATTTTTTTACCAAATATTTTACGTTGAAAGTCGTTGTCAAAGTTTGGAAAAGTTTTGACATTGTCATCGTTAAAAGTAGTTCCGAGAGTCAAATGTTGAAAATCGTTTATTTTGTCGTTTATTAGACTTTTAACCAGGACTTTAACGTGGCTAAATGTGTTTCTAACTAAAATCCCGATTCTAGTAGTAATATTACTCCATTTTCTTATTTTTTATTTTTTTATCCAATGCAATAAATATACTGATAGCAAGAGACATAAAACCAAAATTAAACCATCTTTTTTTTCCTGGTAGATAAGGAAAAGGCATTTCTTATAAAGTGATAAAGCTAACATCACAAAGAAAGTAACTCACCTACGACAAAAAACAAAAGTAACATTATAAAATAGGGAAATGCTAACAAAAGCTCTCAGGGTTGTTAACAACCAACCTTTCAAAAAAAATGCTAATATTAAGACATAGATGCCAAACAATTCGTCATTTTTCGCTTTGAAGACCAACGAAAAAAGTGCATTGTATTTGTGTTTGAGAAAATCAAAGAAAGTGTTGTTGATTATTTATAATTTTGCTGTTATTAGCAAAACCCTTATAAAATAATATACGAATCAAAAGCGGACCCAATAAGATAACCACTAATTTCATGTTCACGTGGCTTTTGCTTGCCACAAAAATAGGTGCATTATTTGAAGGTACATTATTAAAGGGACTTTTGTGTGACAACTTTGTTGTCTAGTAAAAGTAAACTGGTGAAACTTTTACCTATATGAATGTACGTTATCACTCGATAACAAGTTGAGTTCATGAATAAAAAACTATGTCGTGGATTAAATTGGAAGTTCCAATGGATGTCAAGCGCCTTAGATGCAAGTAGATTTTACAAGACAAACACAAAATAACACATTGATATTAAGTGTTAAAACTGTTGTTTGAATTCTGAGAGCAAAGTATTAATACACATAAACGAGGTAAAGAGGTAACATGTACACCCAAAAAAGTATTAATTCCATTTGAAAAAGTGAGGATGTCGATCAGTATCTAGTAATGTTACTTTTCAACGTGGTTTGGATTTTACTTGGCCATGCTTCAACATTCTTAGCCATATTGTGATCAATTTAGAATTTTGAAAAACTCAAATTGTTTCATTGCCGACATGACCATACCTTTTTATTTTTTATTAATTGTCATTGTCATTAAGCGTTGATAAGATGTAGATTTTAGAGGTTTAAGTATTCCGAAGAAATACTGGTGAAAGTATTTCCCCGGGTCGTGTCCCAACAAAGGTGTGAATGGAATCGTGATTCGGTTGTGTGATTCGTGTCGTGAATAGTGAAAAAAGTGAATTTGATATGAAATTATAACTACGGAAAGTAAATAAAGCAAACAAAATGATAACGTAAAGGACAAATAAGCTAAAACGCAATCTATTCTAAAAACGCGTAAACTAATTTAAAAACTACGTACGTGCGCAATATAAAAAGTGAAATTAAAGTAAGACTAATCCTACGGGCATGAAAATGATTTACATACGTTCTAAATCACAAAAGAAAATTATTGGAAAAAGAAAAATATTTTTTGGCTTTTTATTTATTTATTATGAATTTAAATCTATTTAAAAGAAATTGAATGATTAAAAGTAGAAAAATTTGTCAAATAATTTTGAGATTTTTATGATAACTACTTTGAACTATTTGAAAACTAAGAAAAATAAAAACAATGAAAAAGTTTTTAGCAAATAAGCTATAAAAGCTGAAACAGATTTAAAGCCTAATTAAGCTATAAAAAGAAAAGATAAGAAATCTATAAAAGAAAATAGGAATGGATGTTAAACGGATAAAGACTAACTGGTTCAGTGGTGAGAGTGAGCTGTGTGGAGATTGGGTGTGCAGAAGGTACAGGGTTTGAGTCCTTTGACACACTTTTTGCAAAACTATTTTATTTTTGAACTTTTCTGCTTGAAACGTGATAAAACAAGCTAAATCATGAACTTTTTATGAAAACATTTTTTTTTTAAATTCAACAAGAAGCTCAGAAATAGCTTAATTCCCAACAGTTAATATAAATTATCTAAAAAGGAAATGAAGTAAACTAAACTGAGAAGCTAATATTAAAAGCCAAGGACCAAAAGCTAAAGCCTAAAAATGAAATCACATCAAGCCTATATAATGAACTAACCACAAGCCAAATATCAAAATCTACTAAGCTAAGGATAAAGAGACTTTAAGCTGAGATTGGGTTGGTTAGGACAGACTACTGGAGCAGGGGGGATGAAGGTCCAAACAGCTCATTTGGAGATCAAATTCAGGCAAGTAAATGAATTCCAAAACTTGAAAATCCTTTTGATTATGAAAGATTAGCTACCAATTATCTCAGAAAACCAACTTTAAGTAATTTCCAATTACAAATGAGATCTAAAACTTATGTAATAAAAGGGCCTAATGAAACTGTTTTTAAGGAATTATGCAGTAAGTTAAAAATGACCAAATGACTAAGGCATAATACTACCTATGCAGAGTTTATATCAAGAAAACATGAACTAATTTGAACTGATTATAACAACTAGAATGCTCTAAATCTAAAGTACCCTATTAGATCAATAGTTAACTGATATGAAATTCAATTTCTAAACCACTAGTGCAAATTCTATTAAACTACTTGCAAATGATCCAAATTACCTCTAAATAGCTTCCAATATCATATTAAAGCCCAAGGAAATTCGAGTTATGGCCTAAAGCTGTGTTTGACCTCAGAAGTCAAATTATACCAAACACCCCTTAACACACTAACTGTTATTATTTTGAGCTACTAAATACCTATTTGAGCTGAGAAAGTGAATAACAAAGCTTAAGTAAGCAATTCTAAAAAAAAAAAATAATAATAATAATAATAATAATAATAATAATAATAATAAGCAATTCACTCAAAACAGTTATAAAACTAAATAATGGAACTAAAATGAGAATGAGGTAAAGTAGTAACCTTAAAACAATAGTGTAAAGCACCTCTGAGCTTCTCAACAGTCTACTCAAATCAGAATAACCATATGAACTCTTCTGAATCAGCAAATTACCTACTTGAGCTCATTTGACTATCATTGACTTTTCTGAATTAGGACAGAATTTAACAATCAATACTCACAGTAGGCTATCAACTAGCTTATATGAGCTTGAGAAACTGAAAAAGAAACATATGAGATGTATTTAACCACTAAAGAGAAGTATGAGAGCATTTAAAGTAATCAAAACAATTATTAAAGGAAAGCTTAATTTTATTGAATTTCTGAAAGATTACAATGACTGAAAGCTGAAAATAATAAAGGAAAATTAGATTAAGCGTATACTAGTCTATTCTACTCCTACTCCTAATGGCCTCAACTGTGAGTGAGAGGGCTTCTTTTATAGGCCACGAGCTAGGGTTTCTCCTTAGAAGCATCTGGATCCTCAATAAACAATCATTCATTCATCAATCACAGCGGTTGGATCAATTGGGATGAGGTGTGATAACCAATCAAAGAAGTGGGATTGTACACGCTGGCAATCCTGGTGTCAGTCACGCCCTTCTCATGTTGTCAGTCTTCTAGAACTTCCCAATCATTGGGTAATGTGTTTTTAATGCATAAAATGATACGGTATATATTTTTTGTAATACTATTGGAGACGCTAACTACTTACTAAAAAAACTGGACTAAAAATGTTTCTGGTAAGCCAATATCTTTTTCCCATATCCCACCCATTTTGATACCTCATCAGTTTTGCTCATAAATGTTTAAGACTTTTCATACATATGCCCATATACATCTTGCCACATCTACACTATAATTATTGGGGATACATGAGATGTTGTGAATATGCGATTCAGTGATTCAGCATCAACTTTAGCTCCGCATTTTCCTAATCTCGCAGCTAGGTTATAATCAGGGGAATGGAAGGAAGTACACCTAATCTCCAAACTGGAACCAAAAAGTTTGCCGGTGCGAGCAGTCTCCAAAGATTTATTGGCATCCGTTCCCAACCAGCAAATTCACACAAATTAGATGCAGGTGTAATGTCATAAAATTGCTCAGCCATAAATACTCGATGTAAAGATTAATATGTCAAAGGTTGTAACAGCAAGACATTATTATGGTTAACTCAGGTATGACCCCAAAAATCAATCTCTTTCTCATAACAGGCAATCCATCTTTCATTATTGCAGGCCATGTTGATTCCAAAACAAATTTGGCCACGTCATCATTGTTAATATTATATTCAAAAGGGAAATTTTGCCACACATCTTGAGCTAGATGAGGAAGTATTGGAGCAACGACTCTCACTATGGAGAGTAGATGCTCTGCATGAATGAACTGTTTGACAACTCCTCCTTCTAAAACTCAAACCACCGCTGAAAAGGAATCACCATGTTATAGTCTACTTAAGACTTATGTCAATATGAAGCGAATAAACCTTCATTGAAATATAAAAACTTATGTCTTACCCAACATAAAGGCGATCTTTGGTAACATCGAAGTAGAAAATCTATCCCCCAATTCTAGTTAGTACATTCTATTTCGTCTCCATGCAGAAGTAATTTTCTGCAAATTAACACCCCAACCATCTATCCCCCAATTCTGATTCAACTTATATTAATCTAAGTACTAAATCTAAACCACTCGACTAATGATGCACGGATTCTTCAAATTATGAAAGACAAGTCCAAAACACAATCACATTTAAAAGTTTCATAATCTTACCACCACCTCAAGCTAAATAAACACACAAAATACCACAAAATAACCACAGAGTTGGCATGTCTATGAGCATTCAAAAACTACCATCTCCTTGATTATTAAAAATGTTAATTAAACTATAACCATTATGAAAGGAAGTCTGCCTATCACAACTCCTGTTTTATAACAAATAGGTTACATGGGTGCTACTAGTTTATCCAATGGAGGGGGTGTATTCACGGGTGTCTCAATACGACATTTGGGTCGGTCCTCATCAATGGCTCGCCTTCTAAAGAGTTTAGCTTCCAAAAAGGTTTGCGTCAAGGTGACCCACTTTCTTGCATCAATGTGACCCACTTTCGCCTTTTCTTTTCATCATTGCTATGGAATCTCTTCATGTGACTCTCCAAGAAGCTAAAGCTAAAGGTCGGTTTGAAGGAATCTGTAACAATTCGCATTTTCAGGATATTTACTTTTCCCGGAAAATTTCACTATTCACTTTTACTATTCATTTTCCCGAAAATTTTTCCCGAAACTTGATTTTTATTTCTTGGGCTCAAGTGATAAATCATTTCCATGGCAAATTAAAAGTTTGACATTCATAAGCTCATTTTCGTGAAAGTTATTAAGGAATTACACGTTTTAGGGTAAAACGTCATTCAGAAATTCTACGTACAACGAAACTCGACCGCGTTAAGTGACCCCGCATCAGAAAAATGTTTGACACACTCATGATTTATTTGAGAATTAATCGTGACTGAGAAAAACATGACCAAAGACTTCCCAGCAGGTCACCCATGTCGGTACTAATCTCACATGAGCACGCTTAACCGAATGGGCGATTAACCGTTAGACCACAAAACGAGTTTCTAAGACATTTTGAGTTTTCAAAATTATTAGAAAAATTCAACATATTCTTTCCCTCCCCCATTGACCAAAAATCATCCCTTGATTTTATAAGTCATTTCGTGATTTTTAGACTTACGGTTTGATGTCTAAAAGACATTTAATACCAACCGACACTAGACTGAGCCCAGTCTAGACATTATAAGTCATTTTAAATCATTTATATCATATTAGAAAAGTAACATTTTACTTTTCTCAGTTTTACGCAAAATTCGTACATTTTACGTATTACGCGTTTTAGACCCGTGTTTCCAGCTTTTAGCAGGGTTTTGGCACCCGATAGATCCTACCACTCATTTTATATTTTATTATGGACTATATGGACATGTTTAACAATACTTTCAAATTCCATAATTTTACGACACCCGGTTTTACGTTTTGAGGCTTTAATCATTTACGATTGGCATTTCCCGGAGTCAAAACTCATCTAGTAACTTGGATAATATCATCCAAGGCACACCTCACCCCCTCTTATCCTTATGAACCGCCTCTAGGGGGGGGGGATTCACACTAGGTGGCTCAATCTCTTGAATTTACCCCTAAAATCAACACCTAATTACAACTTGGTCACCAAGTTGTAACACTTTCCTAGTAAGCTTCCTAATTTGGACTATAAATACTCCCTCCCATCCCTCCTTATGCCGTGCACCTCCAACCCCCATAACCATCCCATTCTTAGCTCATTTCCTTCTAGTTTCATGCATGGTTCAAGTGATTCTTCAAGGTAGAAACCCTAGTTAGAACATCATTCACCAAAACTCTTCCAATCCCTAATATACTTGGTGATTTCTCTTGAGTTTAAATCCACTCAATTCACCTTAATCTTCATCATCCATCTTTCAAGAATACCAAGGGTAGAAAGGTTGCATGAAGTGAAAAAAAAGGGTAGAAGCAAGTCTATCAAAGTCCTATCCTTACATGTTAACTTCCTTTCATCTTTGAAAGCCAAAAGTTGTGAGCCAAACCCTAACTTGATTCTTGTTAAATAATCATGTTCATGTTATTTACATATTATTTGTGCTATATATTGTCTTGTTATCATGTCCATGATGTATAAAAATGAACAAAACAAGTTGTTGTAATTGATTGTTAATATAAGTTCATAAAACAAGTAAATTAGTGAGTTTCTTGGAAGGACCTGATTAAAATGGTAAAAATATGTTATTGGATTACTACATATTGTAGTAGAGGACTTAACAAGGAAACCATAGCAATTTGAACCACCTAAAATGAGTATACGAGTCAAAAGTTACGCCGATTTGAAGTTACCAAAGATTTCCGGCAAAACTGCCCAAACCTTCCTGTCTTGCATTCTGAGTTTTTGAAAGTCATACTTCTGCTCCGATTCATCAAAAAGTTAAAACACGAAAGTTGTCCGGAACGACGTTTTCGTTCAGGAACAAAGAAGCTCGAGACCTAAAAATGCTTTCCGAGTGATAAAATTCTTCAAATTCTAAACAGCCCATTTTTAGGCGAAAGTCACTAGATTATAGTTATACTTTGAAAGGAACAAGAGGTCTTATGACCTATAATCAAGACCACAACCATGGCTAGAGCCAAGGTTGTGTCTCATGACCTTGGAACAAGGACTAAAGGTCATGGCTAGGCCATGACGAAATGACCATAGAAGCTTACTAAGGCGAAAACATGAAACAAGGAATTGGCGATAATTTGAACAAGCAATTTGGATCTACTTCACTTAAAAAGGAACCATGAGATATTACAAGGAAAAATGGTCATACAAGACTTATGAAACTACCCCTAATAACAATCTTCATGTACTAATAAACTTTCCTAAGTTTATTCAAAATATCGGACAAGTAACTTTTCGGATCAAAACTTATATCTATATATTTCATCAACTACTACAATAGTAGGGAGCCTCATGTGAGGAGTTCATTATGTAAGCCGTCGAGTTGAGTTGTGGATTTACGAGTTAAAGTGTCCTGGCTCCTCGAACGCTTACTAACATGACTTCTGAAATATGTCAGCCCGAACGGTAGTAAACGATATACAAAACATACATGTTCATGAATCTTTTCTTTCAAGGACATACAATATACATCATACCACATCATGGACTAAATGCAAGATATATATATAGGCACTACTTCATGTTCTTTACTCCGAACCTAAGTCGCAACATTCGATTATAGGTTGCTCATAGAAACCTTCACGATTCAACCGTTACATTCATTACTTGCTATCTTACTTAAGGTGAGTTCATAGCCCCACTTTCCATTACTTAATTGTTTTACAATTCCTTGGGGGGAATACATGCTATTTCTAAATCGAATACAATGCTTTCTAATGTATGCTTCACGACGATGTTTTATTATCACTAAGTACCAACCTTGCTAAACCGAGATCCTTTATTATGAACCATTTAGTCACTAGCAATAGTGAGCGCGAATATTAATAATAGGCCTATTGGGATTGACGAATCCCATTTGTATTGACTAAGTTCAAACAAATGCATTAATATTTGAGATTTAGGTATGTTAGCAAAGTACCTACCGGGATAAATTTGCCGATCGATATTGGTACACGTTAACGTTTTGGTGTCATAAGCTTAGTGTATAATAACTGTTCCGGGCGTATAATAACGTAGCCTACCTGTTTTGTTTTCCAAACATTGGTGTGAGCCTATAACTCACACTACCAACATATTGTGTTCAAACGATTTAACAAACTCTATGAATATCACTCAACCTTTGTGTTGACCTCTCAAGCATGTATTTCAGGTTCATGACGATCAAGGATGGCACGGAAGGACACGGATACTCAAGAGGGCTATAAATTTTATTATCATTCAAAACTCATTTAAATTGTAAACATGGAACCATCTGGGACCTCATTTTGTAATCTCTGATATTTATATAATTTGAATGATAAATCTTTTAAAACGACTCAATTGGAGTTCGTTTTCTATTATTGTGACTATTGTGCCGTCGAGTAACACCCAGTTCGAATTCCGCTGCATCCATGAATTGGGGGTGTTACAGATTGGTACCAGAGCCATGGTTATAGAGAAACGGGTCTAATTGAGACCTAAACTATAACTACAACTACAAGCAAAACCATTTTATAGCCTTCCGCTCTCCGTGTCTTCCATCCTCCAGACGATTATGGACTTTGTAAGCATGTTATGCTACACAAACATATTAGTATATTCATATATACCCATATTGAGCATTTCCCCGTAAGCATTAGTATATTGATATATAAACTCGGTTTATTTTCAATCATTTATCTAAACATTGGACTAAACATATCTGTGTATGCCTATTCTAAGGCATTACGACACAACCACACTCTCCCAATCATGTTCCTACTCCAACAATATATGTCCAAGACATTGTATATTACAATGGTCTCATTCACTTTTCAAGACATTGTATGTTACAATGGTCTCGTTCACTTTTCAAGACATTGTATGTTACAATGGTCTCATTCACTTTTCCAAGACATTGTGAGATACAATGGTCTCATTCATTTTCCAAGACATTGTGAGATACAATGGTCTCATTCATTTTCCAAGACATTGTGAGATACAATGGTCTCATTCATTTTCCAAGACATTGTGAGATACAATGGTCTCATTCATTTTTCAAGACATTGTGAGATACAATGGCCTCATTCATTTTCCAAGACATTGTATTATACAATGGTCTTAATCATTTCTCAAATGTTTTGAGTCACACAATGGCCTAACCTACTTCCCAGACATTGTGAATTGCACAATGGTCTAACCTACTTCCGAGACATTGTGTTTTGTGCAAATGGTCTCTAGAATTATTTCATCACATCATCAATATCATTTCTTATGATATCAAAAACCCGTCACAATCTATCGATTTCCAAACAAGAAATATGAGATTTTTAAAGGACAAACTAATCCATCATTGACAAAAGCTGAAGTTCAGCCCTACATTCATCAAAGTTTTCTTCTGAAACCTTCATTATTAAAAGTTCGTGATCCTGGCCAAGTATGTTCTATTTTAGAACTACTTAAAAACTTCCTTTCCATACGTACCTACCCTTACTATCTTCTATCCAATGGAATACGAAAACATACGTTACAAGTCTTGTATGGACGGGACTTGCAACTTAAGGGTTTGACATCACCTTTGTTTAGTGGACAGTTTTCCGAAAGCAACGGACATATCAAAAGTATACCTAATTTAGGTATTTGAAAATTTTATCGAACCTTGGCTAAATATAGACTAGTCACCTATATTTAACCTAGGGACAGTGGAATATAGTCTGACTAACTATATTCGACTTAAAATTTTCAAATACTGAGAGTAGTTGTACTAGGGTTATGTTTAGGTTGATTTCCTACTCGAACTCGATAAACCACCAGAATACATTAAAACGATCTAGAGACACGATAGTGTCTTACCACTCAGCGAAATCTTAACACCTTATTTGTATGATCTAAATTCATTCTTGAAAGTTTTCATTTATGAGATAATCCGAACTACTATCTTGGGATAGTTATCAATTATTCTCTTCATCCTGTAGAAGTACCATCCTGTTTAGGATACCATTCCATCATAAACCTTTAAAATCTCTTAAGATTTTCAAAACAAACTCAACATCTATACCTAAGAGTATTAATGTTAAGCATACACTACACACTTTTGTTCATCAACATATCACAACATTACCTTCACAACCGTTGAAACCACAAGCTCATTAACAGATCTTGATGCACTTTTAAAGCTCAAATCATCCTTAGTTACACCACAAGCACCCTCATCAGCTTTACAAGATTGAATATTCATCTTGTACTTTTGGAACACCAGTATCATCTCGTAATACCTTGTAACTCACCGACTAAGTATGAATGTTGTGTAGGATGATTTATAATTATTTGAATGGGTTGGGATGCCTTTTCATTTAAATAAAGACATTGTAAATCACTAAACCATAAGTTTATATTTCCTTATTTACATTGTTTGGGATGCCTCTCTATGTAAATAAAGAATTATAAACAAGTGGGCTTATTTGTATCCAAAATAACATAAGTATGAAGTCAACCTACATTACATTGCTCGGGTATGGCATGATACCTACATTATATTCGCCACAAGAAATCCTATCTTTTCACCAACATCGCTTCAAACCATGACATAAACACTAGGTACAACAACCGATTACCTACTAGACTATGATTGCAATTACTATCTCAATTCCTATTAATATTCGATTGCTATATCAATTTCCTTTGATATTCGACTATTACCATACCTTTCCTACATAAAAGTAAGCCTCATCCTACACCATACACTGAAACGACAAATCAAACTACATCACTAGTAATCCCAGACTTTAGTCCTCATAAGTAACAACACCTTTTCATCGGCACCACTCCAACATATGACACACAAAGAACTTCGGGACGAAGTTCCCCGTAAGGGGTAGAGACTGTAACAATTCGCATTTTCAGGATATTTACTTTTCCCGGAAAATTTCACTATTCACTTTTACTATTCATTTTCCCGAAAATTTTTCCCGAAACTTGATTTTTATTTCTTGGGCTCAAGTGATAAATCATTTCCATGGCAAATTAAAAGTTTGACATTCATAAGCTCATTTTCGTGAAAGTTATTAAGGAATTACACGTTTTAGGGTAAAACGTCATTCAGAAATTCTACGTACAACGAAACTCGACCGCGTTAAGTGACCCCGCATCAGAAAAATGTTTGACACACTCATGATTTATTTGAGAATTAATCGTGACTGAGAAAAACATGACCAAAGACTTCCCAGCAGGTCACCCATGTCGGTACTAATCTCACATGAGCACGCTTAACCGAATGGGCGATTAACCGTTAGACCACAAAACGAGTTTCTAAGACATTTTGAGTTTTCAAAATTATTAGAAAAATTCAACATATTCTTTCCCTCCCCCATTGACCAAAAATCATCCCTTGATTTTATAAGTCATTTCGTGATTTTTAGACTTACGGTTTGATGTCTAAAAGACATTTAATACCAACCGACACTAGACTGAGCCCAGTCTAGACATTATAAGTCATTTTAAATCATTTATATCATATTAGAAAAGTAACATTTTACTTTTCTCAGTTTTACGCAAAATTCGTACATTTTACGTATTACGCGTTTTAGACCCGTGTTTCCAGCTTTTAGCAGGGTTTTGGCACCCGATAGATCCTACCACTCATTTTATATTTTATTATGGACTATATGGACATGTTTAACAATACTTTCAAATTCCATAATTTTACGACACCCGGTTTTACGTTTTGAGGCTTTAATCATTTACGATTGGCATTTCCCGGAGTCAAAACTCATCTAGTAACTTGGATAATATCATCCAAGGCACACCTCACCCCCTCTTATCCTTATGAACCGCCTCTAGGGGGGGGGGGATTCACACTAGGTGGCTCAATCTCTTGAATTTACCCCTAAAATCAACACCTAATTACAACTTGGTCACCAAGTTGTAACACTTTCCTAGTAAGCTTCCTAATTTGGACTATAAATACTCCCTCCCATCCCTCCTTATGCCGTGCACCTCCAACCCCCATAACCATCCCATTCTTAGCTCATTTCCTTCTAGTTTCATGCATGGTTCAAGTGATTCTTCAAGGTAGAAACCCTAGTTAGAACATCATTCACCAAAACTCTTCCAATCCCTAATATACTTGGTGATTTCTCTTGAGTTTAAATCCACTCAATTCACCTTAATCTTCATCATCCATCTTTCAAGAATACCAAGGGTAGAAAGGTTGCATGAAGTGAAAAAAAAGGGTTGAAGCAAGTCTATCAAAGTCCTATCCTTACATGTTAACTTCCTTTCATCTTTGAAAGCCAAAAGTTGTGAGCCAAACCCTAACTTGATTCTTGTTAAATAATCATGTTCATGTTATTTACATATTATTTGTGCTATATATTGTCTTGTTATCATGTCCATGATGTATAAAAATGAACAAAACAAGTTGTTGTAATTGATTGTTAATATAAGTTCATAAAACAAGTAAATTAGTGAGTTTCTTGGAAGGACCTGATTAAAATGGTAAAAATATGTTATTGGATTACTACATATTGTAGTAGAGGACTTAACAAGGAAACCATAGCAATTTGAACCACCTAAAATGAGTATACGAGTCAAAAGTTACGCCGATTTGAAGTTACCAAAGATTTCCGGCAAAACTGCCCAAACCTTCCTGTCTTGCATTCTGAATTTTTGAAAGTCATACTTCTGGTCCGATTCATCAAAAAGTTAAAACACGAAAGTTGTCCGGAACGACGTTTTCGTTCAGGAACAAAGAAGCTCGAGACCTAAAAATGCTTTCCGAGTGATAAAATTCTTCAAATTCTAAACAGCCCATTTTTAGGCGAAAGTCACTAGATTATAGTTATACTTTGAAAGGAACAAGAGGTCTTATGACCTATAATCAAGACCACAACCATGGCTAGAGCCAAGGTTGTGTCTCATGACCTTGGAACAAGGACTAAAGGTCATGGCTAGGCCATGACGAAATGACCATAGAAGCTTACTAAGGCGAAAACATGAAACAAGGAATTGGCGATAATTTGAACAAGCAATTTGGATCTACTTCACTTAAAAAGGAACCATGAGATATTACAAGGAAAAATGGTCATACAAGACTTATGAAACTACCCCTAATAACAATCTTCATGTACTAATAAACTTTCCTAAGTTTATTCAAAATATCGGACAAGTAACTTTTCGGATCAAAACTTATATCTATATATTTCATCAACTACTACAATAGTAGGGAGCCTCATGTGAGGAGTTCATTATGTAAGCCGTCGAGTTGAGTTGTGGATTTACGAGTTAAAGTGTCCTGGCTCCTCGAACGCTTACTAACATGACTTCTGAAATATGTCAGCCCGAACGGTAGTAAACGATATACAAAACATACATGTTCATGAATCTTTTCTTTCAAGGACATACAATATACATCATACCACATCATGGACTAAATGCAAGATATATATATAGGCACTACTTCATGTTCTTTACTCCGAACCTAAGTCGCAACATTCGATTATAGGTTGCTCATAGAAACCTTCACGATTCAACCGTTACATTCATTACTTGCTATCTTACTTAAGGTGAGTTCATAGCCCCACTTTCCATTACTTAATTGTTTTACAATTCCTTGGGGGGAATACATGCTATTTCTAAATCGAATACAATGCTTTCTAATGTATGCTTCACGACGATGTTTTATTATCACTAAGTACCAACCTTGCTAAACCGAGATCCTTTATTATGAACCATTTAGTCACTAGCAATAGTGAGCGCGAATATTAATAATAGGCCTATTGGGATTGACGAATCCCATTTGTATTGACTAAGTTCAAACAAATGCATTAATATTTGAGATTTAGGTATGTTAGCAAAGTACCTACCGGGATAAATTTGCCGATCGATATTGGTACACGTTAACGTTTTGGTGTCATAAGCTTAGTGTATAATAACTGTTCCGGGCGTATAATAACGTAGCCTACCTGTTTTGTTTTCCAAACATTGGTGTGAGCCTATAACTCACACTACCAACATATTGTGTTCAAACGATTTAACAAACTCTATGAATATCACTCAACCTTTGTGTTGACCTCTCAAGCATGTATTTCAGGTTCATGACGATCAAGGATGGCACGGAAGGACACGGATACTCAAGAGGGCTATAAATTTTATTATCATTCAAAACTCATTTAAATTGTAAACATGGAACCATCTGGGACCTCATTTTGTAATCTCTGATATTTATATAATTTGAATGATAAATATTTTAAAACGACTCAATTGGAGTTCGTTTTCTATTATTGTGACTATTGTGCCGTCGAGTAACACCCAGTTCGAATTCCGCTGCATCCATGAATTGGGGGTGTTACAGAATCAAAGTGGGTAGAAATAGCATTGACATATCTCAACTCCAACTCGCGGACGATGCGCTTATCCTTGGTAAGTGGTCCCTTGACAACGCTAAAAACCTTTACCGGATATTGAGATGCTTTCATATGGCTTCTGGATTAAAATTAACTTTTCAAAGAGTAAATTCTTTGGGGTAGGGGTTACCAATCTGCAAATCAACCACTTTGCTTTTATATTATGTTGCCAACCATCTTCCTTCCCTTGTGTCTACCTAGGGTTATCTATTGGTGCTAATATGAATATGGGGTGTCATTGGAAGCCCATCATTGAGAAGTTTCACAAACGTCTAACCTCTTGGAAGGCTAGGACCCTCTCTTACGGTGGTAGACTCACACTTCTAAAGTCGGTTCTAGGGGCCCTTGGTACTTACTTCTTTTCTCTTTTCAAAGCCCCGATGTTTGTGATCAATTACCTTGAAAAGCTTAGACGCAACTTTTTTAGGGGAGGTTCGATTGACACCAACAAAATTTCATGGGTTGCTTGGAAAAAGGTGTGTTCACCTCGGAAATGTGGGGGTCTTGGCATTGGGTCCCTTCAAGACTCTAACCTCGCCATGCTAACGAAATGGTGATGGCGTTTCCATAAGGATTCAAACTCACTTTGGAAACAAATAATTGCCTCTATTTATGGGAACCAAGGAGGGTTAACGGCTATTTCACAACCTACCACTCACCTTTCTTGGAGCCCTTGGACAACAATTATTGGTATCAAGAAAGTTGTCTGTTGTTAACATTAAGTTAGAGAATGTTTTTAGAAGGAAAGTTGGTGATGGCTCCACTTTCGAGTTCTAGAATGATACATGGCTTGGTACTTCCTCCCTCAAATCTGCCTTTAACAGGTTGTTCATGCTGGAGACTTCCAAAATATGCTCAATAAAAGATCGGTGTCAGTTAATTAATGGCTCAACCCATTATAATTGGTGCGGGTGTCGGCCCATTGAAGATGGCATTGAAATGGAGCAACTCATAGACTTGGTTGGCCTTCTTAACAATTTTGTCCCATCTAATGCGCCTGACTCTTGGACCTTCACACTTGACAACTCCAATATATTCAGTGTCGACTCCATACGTAGACACTTGAAGGAAACACTCTATTATCCTAAGCCGACACCATCAGATGGAATGCTGCTCTTCCCATCAAAGTGAACATACATACTTGGCGAACTACTATGGATCGGCTTCTCACCCGCTACATCAAGACAATCTTGATGCCTGGGGTATCGACCTCGATTTTACTAGATGTCCGGTTTGTGATGGTTACGTTGAAACCTCACAACACCTCTTTGTAGATTGTACTGTTGCTCGCGGCTTATGGAAGATGATCTCAAACTGGTGGAAGTTACGAGACTACCCTAAGGTTCTCAACAACCTGTTGTCATGGAGTGATTCATTGGATATCCATAACTTGGCGAAACATGGTCTTGATGTTGTGATCCAAACAACCATTTGGATCATTTGGAAATATTATAACTGTGTTTGCTTTGATTCTAAACCACCGCGTAAAGATACCCTTGGAGAAGACATTATGATCCACTCTCATTCATGGATGCAACATAGGAATAAGAACATTAATCCTATTTAGTTAGATCGGATTGCCGACCCAATTGTGGCTTTTACTAATCGGTTGTAACTGCCTTGCTTCTTTCTTTTGCCCACTAGTCTCTTGCTAGTTGGAGCTTAATAATATTGTTGTTCCAAAAAATAATAATAATAAAATAAAAAAATAAATAAAACCAATTTTTCTGAATAAAAAACCAAAACTCCACTAAAAAAGGCCATTTTCTTAAAGGCCATTTAAGTCCATAATATTTCTATCCAACAACAAGTCTAAGGGGTTATTTCTTTTTTTCTCATCTGTTTACAAAATGTGTCTTTTTACATAATAGAACCTGTTTCCAGTTGGTCCTATGTGTAGAAATTGTGTTTCTTTTTCTTTCTCAATGCCAAATATTAATGAAGTAATTGACCATGTTACCCTTTACATGAACTTGTGATAAAATGATGAGGCGAAAAATGAACCACTTTTAGGGGGTCATTTAAGCCCGAAATTGAACTTAATTGATCAAATATTGCCCTAAATCGTTCCGTTTGTGATTTTAGGTACTTTGGGAGTGAAATCTGGAAAAGGAAGCAATTCGGACGTTTTTGGAGCATAAAAGTGAAGAAAATGCCAAAGTCTTAATTTTCCTTGTTGGGAACAGTAGGTGACGGCGTCAAGAAGGAATCCTTGACGGCGTCAAGAGCAAATTTCCATGATGATCCAGTACAGATTTGACGGCGTCACGAAGTAGGGCGTCAAGAGTAAAATGTATGACGGCCTGGAAATGCACAATACATGACGGCGTCAAAAGTAGATCAAGGCAGTCCGAGAAGAGTTTTGGCGGCGAGGTGACGGCGTCACAAGATTGGTCTTGACGCCGTCAGACCCTATTTCCTATATATAGTTTTCTAATTTTCACATTAAAAAAAAGAGAAGTTTTGGAGAAACCCTAAGTACGAACTTGGTGCGAATTTTACAGGTTTTTCAAGGGTTCTAACCCCTTGATACCTTTCATGTGTAATTGAGATAAGTATTCTTTTAATTCAATCAATATGTCTATGTGTTGGTTGTTTATATCTTGTTCTTGTCTTAATTCCATCATGCTAGGCTAGATCTATCTTGTGTTTGCTTGGATCTAATGAAACCTAGATGTTAATTATGTGTTGATTACTTGTTTATAATTGTTTTGGATGAATGAATTTTATGTTAGGCTTAAGAAAACTGGCAGATCTCCAAATGGTAACATGCTTGAACGTCTTAGGAAACATGAACCGATGTGCGCTAGGTCTTTATTGGTTGTATTTAATGCATGAGTCACTGTTTATAATCCCTATGGTTGTGCTGGGCATGGCATAGGAGGAGATAAGAGCTCATAGAATTGGGGAGTTAAGTGCGCCACCCCATGAATGATATTAAGGAATACAATCCGTCATCCATGCAACTATAACAAGTAATTAACGTGTAAAAGATGTCTAGGGAGTAGTGAAATCTAAGTAATCACATTTTCTCCACTTATTGCTCACAACTTTAGTATAATTAGTTTATTTTCATTTCCAGTATTTTATTTTGATTGCATCTTTTAGTATTGGGTTAGTTGACTAGCAACTAATTCTGCCCAAATCCTTCAAACCCGAGATTTTTATTTGCTTTCTAAAAAAAATATAAAAATACAAAAATAATCATCCCTCACCTTTAGAACTAGTATTTAGATCTTCTAATCCTAGCGACACTATTCCTAGCTGAACGATCAATCCCCCGGTACTTGTCACTATACTATACTACAACGATCAGGTACACTGCCTGGTGGAGGTTGTAAGCTTCTCAAGAACCCTTGAGAGGTAAAGCCTGGTGCGATTCCCACGTATCATAAAATCAAGTGATAACCTGTGATGTATATACATTTCCATCATCAGTAATCAACTTTCTTGAATTCTTATATCCAATTTTCACTAAATTAATCTGTTTACTTGAATCTCTATAAACCCCCAATTTGTATACAAAACATAACTTCATGAAAACCCCAATTGAATCTAGTTATCTTATACAAAGTTAACCCATTAAAAAAATATTAACAAAATAGTAAACCCACATATATGAGATTATATATATTCAACTGAAACAAAAATGTAAATAAATCATAGATCTGACCTACTTTTTTAATCAAAACATTTTTCTTTAAAAAATTAGTTGGTAACCATCTTCTTGGTATTCATGATTCCATCATAAAAGAGAGTTGAAGCTTTAATTTAGATGAATATGAAATCGATGAGAAAAATATGAAGGAGGTCAGCGGGAAGGATGTCGGCGGTGGAGAAGGGGTAGGCGGGAAGGAGGTTGGCGGTGGGGAAGGAGGCCGGCGAGAAGAAATGGTGGTTGTGATAGAGGATTGAAGTGGTGATTGTTGAATGGTGATGAGTGAAATAGAAGAGAAAATGATTGAAGAGTATAACTTGTCTTTTATATGTCCTAGATGGAAAGGAGGTGGGTTTTTACACCCATATACATCCAGGATATTTGTTTGGAAAAAGCAAAAAAGAAACATCATTATTTTCTTTGTGGGGAAGCAAATGTTACCAAAAGTGTCAATAAGCAAAAAGTAAACACCCCCTAAGACTATCTTATTCACAACCTCATCCATCCCAATCTTTTATTAAAATATTATTTTCTTACTCTTACACGTATACATACAAGCAAACTATATATTTTTTTTTACCATTTATCAACAACCCAACCCAACAAATACATACAACCAATCCATTCTTTTATAAAATATTAAGTATAAAGAGAAAAAAAAGAAAAAGAAAACAAAAAGTCATTCACTGGTTGCCATGTGGCAGATTGGAGGTTGTCAACCTAGATTGCCATGTGACCTTGGTTGATGGAAAGATTAGAGGGTTTTATTAAAATATCATTATTTTTGTATGGTATACCTAACTGATGCGTGGGAATTGCACCAGGCTTTACCTCTCAAGGGATCTTGAGAAGCTTACAACCCCCACCAGGCAGTGTACCTGATCGTTGTAGTATAGTATAGTGACAAGTACCGGGGGATTGATCGTTCAGCTAGGAATAGTGTCGCTAGGATTAGAAAACCTAAATACTAGTTCTAAAGGTGAGGGATGATTATGTTTGTATTTTTATATTTTTTTGAAAGCAAGTAAAAATCTCGGGTTTGAAGGATTTGGGCGGAATTAGTTGCTAGTCAACTAACCCAATACTAAAGATGCGATCAAAATAAATACTAGAAATGAAAAATAAACTAAATTATACTAAAGTTGTGAGCAATAAGTGGAGAAAATGTGTTTACTTAGATTTCACTACTCCCTAGACATCTTTTACACGTTAATTACTTGTTATAGTTGCATGGATGACGGATCGTATTCCTTAATACCATTCATGGGGTGGCGCACTTAACTCCCCAATTCTATGAGCTCTTATCTCCTCATATACCATGCCCAGCACAACCATAGGGATTATAAACAGTGGCTCATGCATTAAATACAACCAATAAAGACCTAGTGCACATCGGTTCATGTTTCTTAAGACGTTCAAGCATGTTACCATTTAGAGATCTGCCAGTTTTCTTAAGCCTAACATATAAATCATTCATCCAAGACAATTATAAACAAGTAATCAACACATAATTAACATCTAGGTTTCATTAGATCAAAGCAAACACAAGATAGATATAGCCTAGCGTGATGGAATTAAGACAAGAACAAGATATAGACAACCAACACATAGACATATTGATTGAATTAAAAGAACACTTATCTCAATTACACATGAAAGGTATCAAGGGCCTGGAACCCTTGAAAAACCTGTAAAATTCGCACCAAGTTCGTACTTAGGGTTTCTCCAAAACTTCTCTCTTTTTTTAATGTGAAAATTAAAAAACTATATATAGGAAAGGGGTCTGACGGCGTCAAGACCAAGCTTGTGACGCTGTCACCTCGCCGCCACAACTCTTCTTGGACTGCCTTGATCTACTTTTGACGCCGTCATGTATTATGCCTTTCCAGGCCGTCATGAATTTTACTCTTGACGCCCTACTTCGTGACGCCGTCAAATCTGTACTGGATCGTCATGGAAATTTGCTCTTGACGCCGTCAGGATGTTACTCTTGACACCGTCACCTACTGTTCCCAGCAAGGAAAATTAAGCCTTTGGCGTTTTCTTCACTTTTATGCTCCAAAAACGTCCGAATTGCTTCCTTTTCCAGATTTCACTCCCAAAGTACCTAAAATCACAAAAGTATTTAGGGCAATATTTGAACAAATAAAGTCGATTCCGGGCTTAAATGACCCCCTAAAAGTGGTTCATTTTTCGCCTAATCGTATACAAGTTAGGGGTCATTTAACACTAATATAAAAGTAATTACAACAAATAATCGTTCCACTAAAGACCAATAGACAAGCACGGAGGTCATACACAAGCACCTCACAAATAGTGTTTAGATACTCACATCTCTCGGGTGTAATAAAGTATAAATTACAATATGGAAACGGAAGATATCTCTCACTACCTGTCATAGCAAAATAGATACCATAGGCTTGGGAAAGGATCAAACCTCCACCACATGGCGTAAGCACCTAGGATAAACTATCAAAGAGGTCTTTTAAAGGGTTGTAACGTTAGGTGTAGGGATATGAAATACACGGTTTTGTTGGATAAAGGAAGTTTTACTGGTGGCGAGTTAACAATCTTGGTTAATTATATGTACAATGTGGCGTTGCTAAGCGAAGACTAGACTCGACTTAAGCGAATAATTGAAAAATAACAAAAACATAAAATGAACATAGAATGAAACGGGATGGTAGTCCGTATGTTTTTTCTTTTTTTTTCTTTTTCTATTTTTTTTTCTTTTTCTTGATTTTTCGATTTTTTTTTTTTCTTTTTCTTTTTTTTTTTTTTTTTTTTTTGCATACACTCTTACCCTACCATCCAAAATAATACATCATAGGGGTTGGAAATTCCCCTTACACTTGAATTTTTACATACTTTACAATAAATAATCTAATGACTCGAATTAAGAAAATCAAAACACTTGGAGTACTTTTAAGATTAACGTACATATGGGGGTAATAAATGATGTTTTCCCCATTACTCCATAAATAAGTACTTTACCCATGAGTCCCAATCGTCCCAAAACAATATGTACAAGGATATGACTCGAATTAGCCACCATGTAATCAATTAGATAGTTAACTTAGTGTTTAAATAAATAACAACAATGCACTAAAGATGAGTGCATACACGGAAGGCTAAGGCGATTTGGGTGTACATTTAAGTGGGGTGTTAACAAATTCTTCCTTTAAGTAAAATACTTAAAGTTAGAAACGAAAAGATAGGCTCGGAGGGGTGTACTAGGGGTTTCGTGTACTAAAAATGAGTACAACGCTAAGGGTGTGGGAAAATTAGTTGACTTAACTAGCCAAGTAATATGACATAAATGGTCAAGTAATTATGATACGGGTTTAACACAAGGGTGATCCTAATGCCTTTTATCATGTAGTAAATCCTACCACACGAATGCAGTCTCACTAGCGGTCTCGGAATGCATCACTAACGCAAGTTCTAGAATCTAAAAGCTACCGGTACACTCATAAGCACTAATAATAAATGCTTTTCCTATCAAATCTAAAGGTGAACCTCACATATTTGGGTGGAAAATTTTTCAGAATATACGGTTATGAGCTAGTCATACAATCTCCTATCCATGAGACGCTTGCTATGGCTAAAGTTTCACTCCTAAATGTTGTAAAAAAATTTAAATTTGGCGCTAAAATTGCACTAACAAGTATTTCTCATAGTTTTATTACACATCTACCATCAAACAAAACAAACTCAAGCGAAAGTGCATATGTAAGGTATCATCTTTTTACCCTCCCCTTACACTTAAGATGAACATTGTCCCCAATGTTCAAGTAAAGAATGTAAAAGTGAAAAAAGTAAAAAGAATGAAATCAAATACTCCCCTGATTCGCTCGGTATGGATAATAAGGTGACCAGGTTAAATCTTCCTCCAAGAAAATGAACAATCAAAGCTTCCCTTCCAGAATATAAATCATCTTCTTGTCATACATAACCTGTAAAACCTGAGAAAATAGACAAAACAACCTCGCGTAAAATCGGCGGCATCCTATATAAGTTACTAAATCCTAGAAAACAAGATAAGATATAATGCTTGTGGAATGAAGTTTGCAGATTTCCTGGAGATTATAAAACTTAATAATTCACAAAAACCATAAGACTCCGTTAGAAAAACAAAACTGGTAAAATTTCCAGATTTTTACACGTGACGCCGTCAAGAGTTAACTCTTGACGCCGTCAGAAGTGACCTGCAGAAATTCTTATGTTAAGTTTCCGGAAAATTTCTGGAAAAACTTGGTCCTACTTCCTGGAAAATCCTTCAAAACTTCATTATGACTCAATACAAGCATTTGACTCTAACAAATACGAATATACATGTTCATTTAATATTGTGGAGAATCATGATCGGTTTGTTTCTTAAAAACATATTTGGGGTTTCCCCTTACACTTATCTTTTGCAAAAATACTTTTAGGTGGAGTTAAGACAAGGCCAAAACAACAAAGTAAAGTATTTCAACTATTTAGTTTAGAAACATGATCTACCAACAATAAAAATAAAGCATGCATACGGAAGCAAATAACAAACAAAATCACACAAAACATGGGTTGCCTCCCAAGAAGCGCTTTTCTTTATTTACGAGTCTTGTAGCTAGACTCAAGGTCATGGGTTACTACGTGACCTCGTCGTTGGTTCCACTCTCTAGGTCGTCTTCTAAACCAGTTTTGTATTCCGGACCTAATTGCAAGCATTCTTTGTAGAAACCAAGCATTCTATTCTTTACATACTCTACTCCTCTACGTCTATCCTCCTCATTCCTATAATAAGCCGCTTGCTTGTGTTCCTTTTCGAAATTAGAGAGAAGGCGGTATTGCTCAATTTTGTAGGGCATTTGATTGGCAACCTCATCATTCTCTTCCTTAAATCTAACTATCCCTAAAGTCGGATCATAACTCATCCTAGTGGCCTCAACAAATGGTTTTCCAAATATTATTTGGCTTAGGCAAGCATCTATCACCGGACGAGTGTCTTCAACTATCATAAAATTGATCTCATAGGTGAGATTCCCTATAATCACATGCAATCCCTTCACTCTTCCTGCAAAATTACTTATCAAATTCTTATTGGGCATCATCCTAAAATTAAGTTGCTTCTTCATCACCCAATTGTAATAATTCCTAGTCATGATGTTCACGGGGGATCTAGGGTCGATGTAAGCTTTCCATATATGCATGTGCCCGATATTGCATGGTATGTTAATGTTAGAGGGGTCTCCCATTTTGATAAGGGGGTGCCAAGGATATATGGTCTCTCAGGACTATCGAATAAATCCTTATGGTATTCCCGTTCTTCCTTGGTGGGCAACTTATCAAAGTACTTTTCTATAGGTTCTACCTCCTCTAATTCGTCCTCCTTCTTAGCCTCAACTTCCCTACTCTCACCCTTAGTCTCAGTTTCTACTCTAACTTCATCCTTGTCACTCTCTTCTATCTCCTTATCTATTGGCTAAATGGTGACAACATTGACAAAGTGGACATGTTTGGATGAGGAGGGGTCCTTAATTTGAATTCCGTTATTGGTGTCCCTAGTGTCCTTCCTAGGTGTGACTAATGCTTGGTTGTTGAGGGCTTTCAACAAGTTGTCAATCTTGTTGGTCATCTCCGTTTGTTGTTGACGCGTGGGAATCGCACCTTGCTTTACCTCTCGAGGGATCTCGAGAAGCTTACAACCCCCACCAGGCAGTGTACCTGATCGTTGTAGTATAGTATAGTGACAAGTACCGGGGGATTGATCGTTCAGCTTAGGAATAGTGTCGCTAGGATTAGAAAACCTAATTAATAGTTCTAAAGGTGAGGGATGCTTATTTTTGTATTTTTATATTTTTATGAAAGCAAGTAAAATCTCGGGTTTTGGAAGAGTGGGCGGAATTAGTTGCTATTCAACTAACCCAAAGCTAATATATAATTAAAATAAAATACTGAAAATGAAATTAAACTAAATTATACTAAGGTTGTGAGCAGTAATTGGAGAAATTGTGTTTACTTAGACTTCACTACTCCCTAGATATCTTTTACACGTTAATTACTTGTTATACTTGTATGGATGACGGATTGTATTCCTTAATACCATTCGTGGGGTGGCATACATAACTCCCCAACTCTATGAGCTCTTATCTCCTCCTACACCATGACCCAGCACAACTATAGGGATTGTAAACAGTGGCTCATGCATTAAATACAACCAATAAAGACCTAGTACGCCTCGGTTCATGTTTCTTAAGACGTTCAAGCATGTTACCATTTGGAGATCTGCCAGTTTTCTTAAGCCTAACATATAAAATCATTTATCCAAGACAAGAATAGACAAGTAATCAACACATAATCAACATCTAGGTTTCATTAGATCTATGCAAACACAAAAGAGATCTAGCCTAGCATAGTGGAATTGAGACAAGAACAAGATATAAACAACCAACACATAGACATATTGATTGAATTGGAAGAACACTTATCTCAATTACAATGCAAGGTCTCAAGGGTTTGGAACCCTTGAAAAACCTGTAAAAGATACACCAAATTCGTCTTTAGGGTTTCACCAAAACTTCTCTCTTTTTAATGAAAAAACTAGAAAACTATATATAGGAAAACTAGTCTGACGGCGTCAAGACCACCATGTGACGCCGTCACCTCGCCGCCAAATACTTCCTCGGACGGCCTTGATCTACTTATGACGGCCTATGTGACGCCGTCACCAACCACGGTATTTTATTCTTGCCACTTTAACGCCGTCATGATGACGTTTGACGCCGTCACCACCTTCGGTATTTTATTCCTCATGTCTGACGCCGTCAAGATGTAACTCTTGACGCCGTCACCTTGTGTCTTCAGCATGGAAATTTGGTACTTTGCCGTTTTCTTCACTTTTATGCTCCAAAAACGTCCAAAATGGCTTCTTTTCCAGAATTCACTCTCCAAACACCTAAAATCACAAAAGGAACGATTTAGGGTAATATTTGATCAAATAAATTCGGATTCGGGCTTAAATGACCCCCTAAAAACGGATCATTTTTCGCCTCATCAGTTGTTGGTTAAATTCGGTTTCAAACCTAGCTATACGAGCTTCTTGAGATGCCATAAACTTTGACATCAATCCTTCAAGATTGTTGGTACTACCATAGTTGTTAGAAGGATTGTTGTTGAAAGTACGGTTGGAGGGTGGACCGTTTGGTTGGTAACGATTAGGCGGATTGGAAGAATTGGGTTGATTTTGTTTCCACCTAAGGTTTGGGTGATTTTTCCAAGAGGGGTTGTATGAATCACCGTAAGTGTTTGGCTCGGGCTTGAAAGTGTACCACTTATCTCCTGCTTCGTCGGTACGCGTGGATGCGTAGTCCGCAAAAGCTGTTCTGGGGAGTTCTACACAATCACGAGTGTCGTGGGGACCACTACATAATTCGCATGAAGAAGTGATTTTGTTCACTTGGCTTGAAGGCTTAGGAGCTTCGTAAGATTTCATGAGAAACTTGACTTGGTCCTCAAGTTCCATGATCCTACGGTCGGGAGTGCTAGAATTGTTCGAAGGCAAAGATATTGCCTTGACCGTTTTGTTCAAGTCACGGGGATCATTCCAACTTTCGTTGTCATAGAGAGCAAGATCTTCTATGAGTTCCCATGATTGTTCCGCACTAAGATCACGTAGCTTACCACCGGCCGATTGGTCAATGGCTCGCCTCGTGGAGATGTCGATATGGTCATAAAAAATTTGTACTTGGAGCCAAAGATCTATGCCATGATGAGGGACTTTTTGGAGTAAGTCCTTGAAACGAGTCCATGCTTCATAAAGAGATTCATTTTGACGTTGTTGGAACATCAAGATGTCATTTCTAAGCTTAGTAGTTCAACCCGGTGGGAAAAATTGAGCAAGGAAACGAGTGGTGAGATCATCCCATGTGGTGATGGATCCCGCGGGTAAACACTCAAGCCATTGACTAGCTTGATCCCGTAGAGAGAATTGGAATAGGCGTAATCGGGTTGTCTCTCTAGTTGCAACATCTAGGTCTATGGAATCTACGATTTTAAGGAAGTCCTTAAGATGTTGGTTTGGATCTTCGGAATGAAGTCCATGGAATGCACATCCGCTTTGCACCAACCGGATGGTGTCGGATCGCAAGGGGGTCACATTGGCTCCGGTGAGCTCAATGGTGTTTCGGTAGCCTTGGTGGCTAGGTCGGGAATACTCTCCTAAGGTTCGAAGCCTAAGGGGTTCTAATGGTGGGTTTTGTTGTGGTGGGATGACGGGTTCAAGGATGTTACCACCTTCCATGATGTCGGGTGGTGAAGAGTTACGAACAAAGACACAAAGAAATAAGATAGACTAAAGAAACCAAAAAAAATAAAAATAAAATCTTACTAGAAAGGAATCTAGCAAGTAGACCTAATAAAAAGAAATTCTAACCTAGACAATAACTATTCCCCGGGCCGCGGCGCCAAAAAACTTGATGCGTGAGAATTGCACCAGGCTTTACCTCTCAAGGGAACTTGAGAAGCTTACAACCCCCACCAGGCAGTGTACCTGATCGTTGTAGTATAGTATAGTGACAAGTACCGGGGGATTGATCGTTCAGCTAGGAATAGTATCGCTAGGATTAGAAAACCTAAATACTAGTTCTAAAGGTGAGGGATGATTATTTTTGTATTTTTATATTTTTTTGAAAGCAAGTAAAAATCTCGGGTTTGAAGGATTTGGGCGGAATTAGTTGCTAGTCAACTAACCCAATACTAAAGATGCAATCAAAATAAAATACTAGAAATGAAAAATAAACTAAATTATACTAAAGTTGTGAGCAATAAGTGGAGAAAATGTGTTTACTTAGATTTCACTACTCCCTAGACATCTTTTACACGTTAATTACTTGTTATAGTTGCATGGATGACGGATCGTATTCCTTAATACCATTCATGGGGTGGCGCACTTAACTCCCCAATTCTATGAGCTCTTATCTCCTCATATACCATGCCCAACACAACCATAGGGATTATAAACAGTGGCTCATGCATTAAATACAACCAATAAAGACCTAGTGCACATCGGTTCATGTTTCTTAAGAAGTTCAAGCATGTTACCATTTGGAGATCTGCCAGTTTTCTTAAGCCTAACATATAAATCATTCATCCAAGACAATTATAAACAAGTAATCAACACATAATTAACATCTAGGTTTCATTAGATCCAAGCAAACACAAGATAGATCTAGCCTAGCATGATGGAATTAAGACAAGAACAAGATATAGACAACCAACACATAGACATATTGATTGAATTAAAAGAACACTTATCTCAATTACACATGAAAGGTATCAAGGGCTTGGAACCCTTGAAAAACCTGTAAAATTCGCACCAAGTTCGTACTTAGGGTTTCTCCAAAATTTCTCTCTTTTTTTTAATGTGAAAATTAGAAAACTATATATAGGAAAAGGGGTCTGACGGCGTCAAGACCAAGCTTGTGACGCCGTCACCTCGCCGCCAAAACTCTTCTCGGACTGCCTTGATCTACTTTTGACGCCGTCATGCATTATGCTTTTCCAGGCCGTCATGAATTTTACTCTTGACGCCGTACTTCATGACGCCGTCAAATCTGTACTGGATCGTCATGGAAATTTGCTCTTGACGCCGTCAGGATGTTACTCTTGACGCTGTCACCTACTGTTCCCAGCAAGGAAAATTAAGACTTTGACGTTTTCTTCACTTATATGCTCCAAAAACGTCCGAATTGCTTTCTTTTCTAGATTTCACTCACAAAGTACCTAAAATCACAAAAGAAACGATTTAGGGCAATATTTGATTAAATAAAGTCGATTCCGGGCTTAAATGACCCCCTAAAAGTGGTTCATTTTTCGCCTCATCACTAACCGATTGGGTTGGCAATCCATTGATAAATATAGTCTAAAAGATCTTAATGATAAGACCAATTTACACCACTATTGAAGGATACGTCTTTATCAAACAGTTAGTTTGCAACTCCGTTAAAGATCTCAAGTTTCGAATATCAAAACAATAATATTATGCCAATTATACATACTTAATACTTGTACCTGAGATGGAGTCCATTCTAATTGATTGATCGCACTCATAGCAGTCTCGCTGAATACTTCAACGGACACAAACCATTGTTTTCCAAACATATGGAAACTTGTGCTCTACAAAGATAAATAATAATGGCATTTAATTATACTATTTACATGGCATCAAAGGAACAAAAAAAAAAGTAGTTTATTAATACTTCCGGATGAATGATATGACTTAGAGCACTTACAATGGTAACACGAGTTAAAGTTTAACACGGTGCCACGTCAGCGCCACATCAACTTTAACACTTTAACCTTAACTCACCAAAAAACACTCTCATTCATAACTCAGCTTTAACTCAACATTTTGGGACCCACTTTTATCATTTTTTCCAATTATTTAAACAAAATACAAATTAAAACAAATTACATTTTTATTCAAACAAATAACTAAAACAAAAATTATTTACAAAAAAAAAAAAAAAAAATCCAATTTGTATAAACCCACAAGGACCAAACTGCAAATACACAAAACCTTAAGGACTAAAAGAAAAAAAAAACAATATACCCCATCTTCAACCTCTTGACACACACACACCTACACACACACTTAAAATACACACACACACACACTTAAATCACACACACACCACAAAAACCAATTAAAAAAGAAACAAAAAGAATGAAACAACCCTTCACGCTGCGTGAGGGGCTTCACACGGCCCGTTAACGCGAGCTTCACGCAAGATCGAGCAATGGTTAACTTAGCTTTAACATGCGTTAAATGAGGCTTAACGCCGGATTGGCGTTACCGTTGTAAGTGCTCTTACTGTAAGGTTCTAGCATCACAATGAATGAAAGTCCATCTAAGTGATCTATTCCAGGAGGATCGTTGTCACCAATTACATCATGCTCAATGCTCACTAAAGATCCCAGCTTCTTTAGTGAGATTTTCTTCATCGTTGAAGCTCAATGATGCTAAAAGAAGATGAGATGATGAACAGCTTATCAGTGACCTAGGTTGCACGTGCACGGACACGGACACGGCGATACGGCAAAATCTAAAAATATATGACACGGACACGGCGTGAACACGGGAATTAAATATTTATTTTATATATTATATGTATAAAAACATGTAATAGAAAATTAGAAATAGACAAGAAACTTTAAACTTAAATAAAATTAAACATAAACATAATCATAGTTGTATATATAAGCAAAATTTAAGTTTCTAGAAAGAAAAAGAAAAGTAAAATAAAATTAGGAAGAAAAAGAAAAAGAAAAGTACAGTAATTATTTGTATGAAATAGAAAGAAAAAGAAAAGTAAAATGCTAAAAAGCATTGTAGTTATGTGTGAAAGTCACGTGGATGACAAAAATCAACAGGTATACAAGAAGGAAAGGATAAGATTTTCAAATGCACCAAGCCACCAACCCATTCACATTCACATAATTTCACATAATAAATATATAGAAAAATGTCACACAAAGATATCCAGTAGCCGCCACTCCATTTTCTTTCTTCATTCTCATCATCTTTCCTTCATACCCATATCAGCTATTCAACTAAATACACGGCAACAAAAACTACCAACGGAAGAATGAAAGAAACCTATGGTGGTTTCCGATGATGCAACATAGTGAATTTCCGGCACTGCCACTTCGAGGCGTGTCCGTGTCCGACACTGCCACTTCGAGGTTTTTGGCGTGTCCGTGCTTCCTAGTCGGTGACAGAATCTGAACGCTTTTGTAATACTTTGATTTCCAATAAAATTCGATCTATGATTTGTTTATAAATTTCATAAAGATAATGGAGTACGGGTTCTTCTCAATAGTAGATAACAATATTATCAAAGAATTGTCTAAGCACCTCAACAATCAAAACTCTAAGCTCTATCAACATGATTAAATAATCAACTTATTTATATATATACTAAAAGGCGTTTTTGTTACTGTAGCAACAGTAACTTTGCAAGTTTCGTTTTTGCCACTTTTAGCCCCTGAGGTTAGTGACCAATTGCGAAGTTAGTCCTTAACGACCGTTAACTAACAGATGTGGATTAAATTTGCAGCAGACCAGTAACTTCAGGGGCTTTTTCTGTGCAAATAATAAACATAAACAGCCCCTAACGTTATTTTTTTCACCGTTAGTCCCTAAGGACTAACTTTGCAAAGAACGTCACGTTAAGGGACTAAAACTGAAAAATAAATTGCTACAGTACCAAACAGTGGTTGCTACAGTGCAGTACAGTGCCAAATAGTGCATGCACTGTAGCTAACGAATTTACATTTTCAGTCCCTGAATTATCTATAAATCGCACCGTTAGTCCCCCGTTAGCGATCTTTAGCAAATTTAGTCATTTTTTATTTTTTTTATTTACAAAACCAAAATTATATATAAAACCAAAATTCGGAGTTATAAAAAATAAAATACCAAAAACATTAGATCAAGAAAAAGAAAACATGCATGTATCTAAAAAATATATGGATTTACAATAGATCCACAGGGTTTACGAGTCAAGACCGAGTCGACGACGAGTCGTGACCGACTCATGGCTAAAACAATAGATCCACACGGTTTACGATTTTTAAACCAGTTTTACAAAAGGTTTTAATTAAAAAAACGGGTTAGGTCACCCCAGTCAAACGAGTTGACTCGGTGAGCCACCGAGTCGTGCCCGAGTCACCCGAATCGTAGCTAAGCTTTTAGATCCACACAAGTTTTTATAGTTTTTAATAAAATCCTATTAAAATTAAAAAGAAGGGTAAGGGTGTTTTTATAAAAGGTTTTGTTAATAAATTCGAATTTATAAAAACATTATAAAATTAGGGTTTCGGTTTTATTAATAAAAAAGAGGAAGGGGCGGCTGAGTGGTATTACCGTCAAGAAAAGGGAAGGGGAAGGCTGCAGTGGCGGCGGCGGTGTGATAGAGCCGGTGGTGGCGCGTGAATGGTGTTGTGGTGGGAGCCGTGAGCTCAAAAGCTCCAGAAATGACGGGAATCTCCCGATCTACTGATTCGGCTAATAAAAACACTCGCCGAGAAATTTTCCGGTGGCCGGAAAGTTGGCCGGACGTGATCGTTGGCCAGAGGAAAAGCCGCCGCCGGGGAAGAGAGAGAGAAGAAAGTTGCAACATGTGTGTGTTTATATTGAAGATGAAAAAAAAAATGATACAAGTCAACCCATATAAATAAGAGATGAATGAGCATAATGCGCCACGTGGGGTGTTTTGAAGAAGCAAATTATTTGTCCTTGGCCACAAACAACAAAAAGAAAGAAAAATAAAGAAATGGTGCCATGTGACTGCTATCTACTCTAGGCCTCTAGCCCTCTATAAAAGAAAAGAAAGAAAAACATCAGAATGCAAATGAATTGAAGAAATGAATTTACTACGTATTACAGTATTATTCTCTTTTTCGTTGCATTTTACTCCAACCTTAAATCCTCTTAAATATATCAAATGGGTAATGAAGATATTTTCAAGATTGAGGACCAGCCACGAGAAGCGCTGCTTTGGTTTAATTCGTCACATGGGGCTATCGTTGGATTAAAAACAGCATCAAAGGATATTACTACTTTTGAAGTCAGCACTTTGAATCTTTGATTAGTGTGAAAGTAAGTATACAAAAGGCTCATGGCTACTTACAAAAGTATACGTTTTCATATTAAAAAAATATATATATACACAAAAATAATAATAATAATAATAAATAAACAAAAATAAAAATTCAACAACATAATGAAAACAACCAACAACTAAAATTTATTCAAATTCCAACATGTATAACACATTCTACTTAAAATAATAATAATAATAAAATTAATAAAAAAAAAAGCTCTCAAACGTATACATTAAGTAACGGAAAACGAATAACGACGGCAAACACTCATGTAAGAAAATTAATATCAACCAAGACATTCCCGCGGCAACGCGCGGGTTTACATGCTCGTTGATTACCAATATTAATGTCATAAACCATAAACTGAGCAAAAAAAAAAAAAAAAAAAAAAAAAAAAAAAAAACTGCCTCCACTAAAACATAGTCAAATAAATCTACAGCACAATGATTATCAACAAGTCACATGGACCTAAGTAACATGACCAACTTGTATCACTATTCAAGTAGACATTTCTATCATACATTTGCTATACCGTCTTCTTGATTACTACAAATGTTGATTAAACTATAAAAACTATCAAAAACAAAACTCTGTATTATCACAACATTCGATGCTCACTTTGATAACGGATGGGTTTCAGGGGTGCCACTAGTTTATCTGATTTCGCTCAACCAAAACCGAATCTACACCAAAAATAAAAGCCATTTCTTAAAGACGATTCAAGTCCACAACATAATCCTAACAAGCAACAAGTCTCAAAGGTTCTCACTAACATGTCCGATTTACAACATTATTAAAACAAGCATTATATCAAACAGTTGGTGTGCAACTCAATTTTGTTTGTTGTGGAGCATGTATCAACTTAAAAAGCGTAATAAATAATGCGTTCTTTTTTGGAATTTTAAATCTTACTTTTTTGTTATGCGGTTATTGGACATCTATTGAGCTACATAAGGGTAGTGGCAATCATGCTTTTGAAAAAAACCCATACCTCTCAACCCACCAATAATATCATTCCACCTCATTTATACTTTTTACATACTTTTCAACCCTTTTTTTTGGCAACCATGATTTCATACCTCAACTAATTTTATTTTTTTATTTTTATTTTCATAAATTATATTAAACAATTTACGTAATATTTCATTAATAATTAAAAGAAAATTACATAATACTAAAGAAAACATAATTAAAAGAAAATTACATAGCTGAAAATGATAAATTAGAAATTAGAAGGGTTAAAAGTGAACTTATTAATATGTACAACATATCTGGTCATTAAAGTATAAAATGCACAGTACTTTTTTTTTGTTTCCTGGTCATCTTCCTCGTAAGACATGAGACCTCAAAACTCCATTGAAACAATAAGCTTTCATCTTTCTCGTATTATTTATAAAGGATTTATTTTATTTTATTTTTTATTTTATTTATTTATTTATTTGTTTTAAACCCCAACATTCACAAAATGCCCAACGGTCAAAAATAGTTAATGCTCCAACGTTCATTTCCTTCCAAACCGTTGAAGAATGAAATTCCGCCCATGCCAAACCGCATAGCATACCGTGGAGGTGGCAGCGGTGTTCACCGCCGGTATGGCTCAAGCCGCAGCCCATACTGCTACCACTGCCACCACCCTAAGAGAACAAAATCTACATAATCCTCACAATACTGAAGCATACATTGTCATACTGTTTTTACCCTTTAGTGTATATTAAAATTATATTCTATGTGTAGCAAAATGTTTGACTACTTTTAAAAAAAAATATGCTTGAGCATGTGTGGGTATTGTGTTACTATCATTTTCTTTTGGTCTTTTAAATACTTGTATTTCAAGTTTCATGTTATTAAGTTTTTTAAACAATTCATGTTATTAATTGTAATTAGGAACTTCTAATGTTTGTTTAATGTATATTCATCTTTTAAACAACCATTTTTCTCTTTTTTTTTTCTCTTTTTTGTTTGAAAGGCAAAAAGTTTCATTAAAAAATAAATAGAAAAAATACAAGGAAATTAAACATACATGTTAGAATCTACAAGACAAGAGATCTAGCTTCAAAAAATTCATCTTTTAAACACCATGTTTTTTTTTTTTTTTTTTTTTTTTTTTTTGGCAATAAGTTTTATTAAAAAAAATAAATAGAAAAAATACAAGGAAATTAAACATACACGTTACAATCTACAATACAAGAGATCTAGCTTCAAAAACAACAACACTTCTAGAAAAGTAAAGACCATCTAATGTAAATGAAACACCAAGAACCCTACGCTAACAAAAAAAAAATTATCAACATGTGTTGTTTTGACCAAACTCAATTTAGACTTTGCAAGCACTAATTGGGTCTGAGCACCAATCCAGCCATGATAAAATTGACCCTTTCAACCTTGCCGACAACCAATTTTAAGAACCATTTGCAACTCGTCACAAAGAGTAGTAAGATTTGAAACTTTATTCTCATACACTCTTTTGTTTCTTGCACACCACACAAGATAAAGACACCAATTGCCATATACTTTGTCGTTTCTAGCTAAACATATTTCCACACTTATGAGTTAAAATGTCATCAATTGTATCCACTACAAAAACCCTCAAATTCCACCATTTAAATACTTTTTTCGAATTATTGAAGACACGAGGGTAATGAATAAAACAATGATCTAATGTTTCAATATCATTACCGCAATGTGCGCAAAGAATAGAATTGAGATCTATACCAATATGATGAAGCCATGACCATACCGGCAGTCTGTGTTGTTGACATCTCCAAATAAAGATACACACCTTTCTTGGAATAGGTTTATTCCACGTTGTTTCTTGAGAAGCATTCAAAGAGTCAAGAATCTTGTTGTCAATCAATTTTCTAAGTCTCTTCACAACAAAGTGACCATCCTTGACATCGAGAAACCATTTCCAAGAGTCATCAAGAAAAACATTTGGTATAAAAGTTTGTTGAACTCGTCAATTGCAATAGTTCCCCCCCCCCCCTCACCTCTACCTTTGGGTCCTAACCCATCTCCAGACCTGCTCATCCCACTCCACTCACGCATTTTTCCCACTTTAACATTTTTATTAGCTTGCAACCTAAATAATCTAGGAAACTTTTCACTAAGAATCACCCCGTCCCCCACCCATGAATCCAACCAAAAATATGTATTATACCAATTCCCCATTTTTTTTTCCGCAAAGGACATGTAAATATTAATACCCGTCTTTGCAATATCTTTCCCAACCTTTATTATATGGGTATATTGCAAATTTCGTCCCTAATGTTTGCCAAAATTGCTAATAATACACCGAGAAAAAAAATTGCAAATCAGCCACCAAGAGCTAAAGTTGCGTGAATAGCCACCGAGAGCTAACGATCGTTAGTACTCCCATTAAGTGGACTCAACCGATTATGTCGAGGGTATCCTCGTCATTTCACATTTTCCCGCCTTTGATTTATCACACCTCGCAATTTTGTCTTCCCAATGAAGACTTTTTTCCATGGAAAATTTTTTGCAACATCTTAACTTTTGAGCTTGTACTACATAACCATAGCAAACCGATTCATTTAACCACATCCTAAACACATAGCCTCTCATTCCACCTTCCAAATCCTAGAAAGAATTAACACTCATTAATGGCAACCAACTTCCACGTCTTGAAGAATTAGCAAAAGTTGTAAACTCGACAATGATGGTTGACCAAGTGTGCGTTTTAATGGAGAGGGAAGTAGACAAGGACATGAAGTTTGAGACTAAATTTAGAGAGCTTTGTTTGGAGATGCTTGATACTATAAAAGACAAAGGTGATTGAGGAGTTGGAAAGGTTTCCACGGTTACGTGCTAACCCTGAGAATTGGGAAACTACTCGTGTGTTGAAGTGTGTGCAAAAGAGAGACTTGTTGATGACAACTCGTCTCCAAATTATGGTGAATGAATCCCATCTTTGTGCGCGTGAGAAGCTCATCTATGCTACGAAGTTGAAGGACGTGATAGTAGGATAGGGTTTTGGTGCACGGGGTTGTGTTGTGTGGCTTTTGGGTTGTGTTGTGTGGCTTTTGGGTTGTGGTTGTGGCTTTTGGGTTGTAGTTTTTGATCTTGTGTCTAGGTTAAGTATGTTGTTTTCATGGTTGTGTTTTGGGTTAGCGACTTAGGGTGTTGCAAAGGTCCTTATGAATATATTGCTTTAAGTTTATGAATATCTCACCAATCCAGCCACGATACAATTGACCCTTTTAATCTTGTCGACACCAATTATAAGAAACCACTTGTAGCTCGTCTCAAAGAGCAGTAAAATTTGAAACTTCATTCTCATACAACTGACCCTTCTAATTTTGTCTACACCAATTATAAGACACGCTCATATGGCTAGTCATGAAAAATCGTCTCAAAACCCAAGATCGTCTAAAATAATGGGGCGTTGAAAATGATGTTGATTTAAGCTTGCTTTGATGTCCATTATGTAAAATCCAACATGACACGCGTCTATATTTGTTCTTCGAATGTCCATATTCATCTGAAGTTTATGGAAGCAAGTGATAGAAGTTTCGGATCTCCCAAGTATCCGCCAATGTGGGATGACATTATGTGCTGATTGTTACCTCTGTCCATTCGAAATAATGTGACAAGTACTGTTGCACGTTTAGTCGTGGCTGCTACGTCATATTATGTGTGGCAAGAGAGGAATAATAGGAAACATGGTAAAGGTGAGAGGAAAACCGAGCAAGTTACGAACATGATAGTGGACATGATAAGGATAAAACTGGCGGATTCAAGCAAAATGTTCGTGTGGATAGGCTAAAGGCAACATGGAAATTGGCTAATGTAGCTCTGAGTGAAAGCTGATGAATTGAAGTTCTTGGCTTAGAGGCATTCGTATTTTATATTTCTTTTTTGTTAAATGTCTCTAGTGTTAGGAGTTGGCCGTTGTGCGTATGAGCATTTTCATACCATGTAGTTTTACTTTAAGAGCAGTTCATCCCACTCTTTTATGTACGGTTCTCATTTTATTATTTTTTATACACTCATAACCGTTTGGGTGGGTATATTGGGGGAATTCATAGTACTTGTATTTTAATTTCCCCCAAATATTGTGTTTGGTAACACAAATGGGGGAATTCAAAATTCTATGAATTGCCAAAATGAGAGAAATTAAAATGGCTTCACAAATTGAAGAACTTTCATTTACTTAGAATTTTTTTATATACTTTTTTTCTTATTGTTTTTATAAACTTTTAAATAGAATATTTATGATTTTTTTCTATAAACTTTTTTTTTATAATTTTTTTTATAAACTTTTTTTTTATAAATTTGCTATAAACTTTTTTTATAAATTTTTTATATACCTTTTTTATAAATTTTATTTATAAACTTTTTTTTATAAACTTTTTTTACAAACTTTTTTTTATCAATTTTTTATAAACTTTTTTTTATAATTTTTTTTATAAGCTTTTTTTATAAAATTTTATAAATTTTTTATATTTTGTTTTAATTTTTTTAAACTTTTTTTATAATTTTTTTATTATCTTTAAATAGAATATTTATGAAGTTTATATTATAAAAAATTATAAATTTATGTCAACCAAACATGCGAAGATATTATAAATTCCGAAAATTTAAATTCTTAAGAATTTAAATTTTCTAGAATTTAAAATTCAAGAATTTCAAATTCCCTTTCCAAACGCCCAAATAATTTTCACTTTCCTTATAAAAAAACTCCAAAATTTCATCAAATCCACCAAAACCAAATCAATTTCCCTCCACTTTTCCCGCAAATCAAAACCCTAACCCTTACCTTTCAATCCCACAAAATCAACTTTCAATTCACAAAAAGTTCACATTTTTATGTAATAATTTTAATTTCATCAATTTGTTAATGTAAATAATTTTCTTACAGTCAATGTTTATCTCATAAAGGCATAAGCAGGTTTAATTACATTCCCAAACACCCCCTTGAGGTTTCTTTCTGTACTTTCTGTTAGAAGTGATAAGTTGGGTCAAAACCATTCATGCTTTTCATGCCTAATGATTTGACAAAATTACAAATAATACACCGAGAAAAAAAATTGCAAATCAGCCACCGAGAGCTAAAGTTGCGTGAATAGCCACCGGGAGCTAACGATTGTTAGTACTCCCGTTAAGTGGACTCAACCGATTATGTCGAGGGTATCCTCGTCATTTCACGTTTTCCTGCCTTTGATTTATCACACATGGCAATCTTGTCCGCCCAACGAAGACTTTTTTCCAAGGACAAAATTTGCAACATCTTAACTTTTGATCTTGTACTACATAACCATAGTAAACCGATTCATTTAACCACATCCTAAAGACATATCCTCTCATTCACTTTCCAAATCCTAAAAAAAATTAACACTCATCAATGGCAAACCAACTTTCACGTCTTGAAGAACTAGCAAAAGTTGCAAACTCGACAATGATGGTCGATCAAGTGTGCGTTTTAATGGAGAGGGAAGTAGACAAGGACATGAAGTTTGCGACTAAATTTAGAGAGCTTTGTTTGGAGATGCTTGATACTATAAAAGACAAAGGTGATTGAGGAGCTGGAAAGGTTTCCAAGGTTACGTGCTAACCCTGAGAATTGGGAGACTGCTCGTGTGTTGAAGCGTGTGCAAAAGATAAACTTGGAGACGACAATTCGTCTCCAAATTATGGTGAATCAATCCCATCTTGGTGCGCGTGAGAAGCTCATCCATGCTACGAAGTTGAAAGACGTGATAGTAGGCTAGGGTTTTGGTGCACGGGGTTGTGATGTGTGGCTTTTGGGTTGTGGTTGTGGCTTTTGGGTTGTAGTTTTTGATCTTGCGTCTAGGTTAAGTATGTTGTTTTCATGGTTGTGGTTTTGGGTTAGGGACTTAGGGTGTTGCAAAGGTCCTTATGTTTATGAATATAATGCTTTAAGTTTATGAATATGTCACCAATCTAGCCAAGATACAATTGACCCTTTTAATCTTGTCGACAACCAATTATAAGAAACCACTTGTAGCTCGTTTCAAAGAGCAGTAAGATTTGAAACTTTATTCTCATACACTCTTTTGTTTCTTGCACACCACACATTATAAGACACGATGCACATTTATGGCTAGTCATGCGAAATCGTCTCAAAACTCAAGATCTTCTAAAATAATGGGGCGTTGGAAATGATGTTGATTTAAGCCTGCTTTGATGTCCATTACGTAAAATCCAACCTGACATGCATGTACATTTATTCTTTGAATGTCCCTATTCATCTGAAGTATGGAAGCAAGTGATAAAAGTTGTAGATCTCCCAAGTATTCGCCAATTTGGGATGCCATTATGGGATGATTGTTACCTCTGTCCATTCGATAATGTGACAAGTATTATTGGATGATTAGTCGTGGCTGACATGCCATATTATATGTGACAAGAGAGGAATAATAGGATACATGGTAAAGGTGAGAGGAAAATCGAGCAAGTTACGAGCATCATAATGGACATGATAAGGTTAAAACCGTCATCTATAAGATTCAAGCAGAATGTTTTTGTGTATAGTCTAAAGGCAACATGGAAATTGACTTAGATTTGAATGAAAGCTGATAAAGTTCTTGGCGTAGAGGCATTCGTGTTTTACTGTTTCCATTTCGTTAAATGTCTCCGGTGCTTGATTTGGCCGTTGTGCGTATGAGCATGTTTATACCATGTAGTTTTTATTTTAAGAGTGGTTCATCCCACTTTTCCAAGTTCCGTTCTCATTTTATTATTTTTTGTAAACTTACCGGGTTTAAACTCACCCTTTACCAAAAAAAAAAAAAAAAAAAGTTTACAAACAAACAATAACTAAAAAATCCTTAAAAAGCACGTGCAAACAACCAAAAATCACTCAAATAATTTTCACTTTCCCAGTAAAAAAACCCCAAATTTTCATCCAATCCCCCAAAACCAAATCAATTTCCCTCCACTTTTCCCCAAATCAAAACCCTAACCCTAACATTTCAATCCCACAAAATCAACTTTCAATTCACAAAAAGATCACATTTTTATGTAATATCTCCACTTCTTACACTCAACCCATCTTTTAATTTCATCAATTTGTTAATGTAAATAATTTTCTTATAGTCAATGCGTATCTCATAAAGGCATAAGCAGCTTTAATTACATTCCCAAACACCCCCTTATCACATTTTGATACTGTGGATATGAATGTTGGAGTTATTAGTATACTGAATAGTTTGACATGTGATGTGGGGTGTTTGGGATTTTTGCTTATGTAAACAACTTATCTTCTTATTGCTTTTTTTTTTAAGCAGATGATGAAATGTGACTCTGCTTATCTACTTAGTTTAGGGTAAATAAGCTCTTTGTAATTAGCAGTTTAAGTTTAGGATGAAATGTGAGGTATATGCAATATAATAATATTTAGGGGTGTGTTTGGGAATTGGGAGTTGCTAATGGACAAGTGTTTTCGGATGAAAAAGGGCTTATGCTTATGATATCGTTAGAACTCTTATGACGTGAATGCAGGTTTCTTCTGATTGTTTTTATAACAAATTATCTGCTTATTGTGTTTTTTGAGCAGATGCATAAATTTGACTATGCTTATCAACTTAGTTTAGGGGTGAAATAAGGTATTTTCAGTAAGGAGTTCAGATTGTTTAGTTTGAACCGGTTATTGTTAGTGGATTCAGTATAGTAAGTTTAACTTAGTAATGCCAAACACCCCTTGTTGCGTTTTGATACAGTAGATCAGCAGTAATAAGTGTTTGGATATGATTATAGGCTGATTATTTTACGTCTTAACTCCCTAATTAGCTGATTGCTGAAAACTTGCACAAATGTGATATCTGATTATCTGGTTTCGTTACTGTAGAAGCCTATCTACACACTTTTTGCAGCATTGCCTTCTGTTATAGCAATTGCTTATTTCATGAAAGCATAGGCAGATTTAATAAGCATTACCAAACATCCCCTTAATCTAGTCCATATTACATGATGTAGTAATACTTTATCTTTCCCGAAAAGGTTTCTGATTCTATGTTATTTTCTAGACCAACATGGGAAGTTGGTCGGTATGACGGAGATGAACAAATTCGATTGGCTGCTCTTCCATTAACAATGGAATTAGGAGCTGATCACATCGACGTTGAGCTTAAGGTTCCTTTCTTCTTGACATTAAATGCATTTATTCGTGCTCATAGGCTCGTCTAAAGTACTATACTGTTATTCGTAACGCAAATGCAGGCCATTGATGATTTCAACAACTTAATCCATGTGGACAAGCCTACAAAGTGCAAACTCATAGTTTCTTCCCACAATTATCAAAATACTCCTTTGATAGAAGAGCTTGGGAACCTTGTGGCCAAATTGCAGTCAACAGGAGCTGATGTTGTCAAGTTTGCAACAACTGCTATAGATATAACTGGCGTAGCACGAATCTTTCACATTACTGCTAATTATCAAGTAAGCGGCGTTAGTCATGCATGTAATGAAATTTGTAAATTAGATATATTTTTTTCGCGGTTTTATTAGCATATGTGGTTATTTAAGTACCTTAATTAATCATTTAGGTTCCAATAATAGCAATGGTGATGGGTGAAAAAAGTCTGATGTACCAAGTACTCTGCCCGAAATTTGGGATCCTTGAGCATGGAAAGGTATCGGCACCCGGGCAGCCCACAATTAGGGATCTTTTGGACTTGTTTAATTTCACAGTTAGGACCTGACACAAAATTATTCGGTATTATTGGGAAGCCAGTTGGACATAGCAAATCACCGTTGTTATACAATAAAGCTTTCCGATCGGTTGGTTTTAATGGAGTCTATGTACATTTGTTGGTGGATAATGTAAAGAATTTTCCGATCGGTTGGTTCAGGTTGAGTTTTTATATATTTTATTAGAGCTAGTATTTCAGTTTCTGGGGGTTTTTCCATCAAACCAACATGCTTTCACTTTTTTGCAGTTTTAGTTATTTTATTTCTCGTACAAAGGAGCCTTTAAAGGAAGGCTTTGTGTACAGTTTGGCTCATTTCGTAACTGGTAGATTTAACATTCTGTCACTCACATTTTTATGTGTAAACCTATCATTTTTATTTGTAAAATTGATCATGTTTTTACAATCGGGTTTTACTGTTACCGTATAACGGTATACTGAGCCATCTTTTATGACTCAAATGTTATAAATTACTATAGTAGAATGACTAAAAGGGCACAAATTGAAAGTACTTTGATATATTTTGGAAAAAAGTTACCCTTATTTCTACATATTTTGATTAGTAAAATGAATCATTTTTGGATGCAGTTGTACCATTCCTCACAAAGAATAGTTACTTCAACGTTGTGATGGGGTTGATCCGGTTGCATAGGTAATTTCATTGTCAAAAAAGCTTTACTATCAAACAATATGCGGATAATGATAAAAGTATGGATGGCGTTTAATGTATTGTGTTATTGATTGTATGTTACAGTCAATAGGAGCGGTCAATTGTGCTATCGAGGATAGTCTATGAGGGTTCTTTCTATACTTCCTGAAAGTTTCATAAGATTTCACATGTTACTTTCTGCCCGTTCGACCAATTGATCCATTTGAGATTTACTTAAAGCACAAATTGTTGCAACTGTCTACAGGTTCAGGTGTTCAAACGGTGCAACAGGATCACCCTTAGCTGGTAGACTATTTGTGGTTATTGGTGCTGGCTGTGCTGGAAAAGCACTTGCTTATGGAGCAAAAGCGAAGGGTTAAAGGGTTGTGATAGCCAATCGGACCTACGGTTAGATTCTACTAGCGTTCACATTACCATTCCTAGTACTCGTACTTGATTGCAATAAAACATTGTACTAGTATATCAGTTGTTCAGTATAGGTTAGAGTCAAGTATATGGTTCTCATCATATTTAGAGGGTGTTTGAATGTGATTGGTTTATCAAAACATCAAAAATTTATTATAGCGACTTCAAGGCATAGTAATCAAATAATCAGTTGCAAAACTTAAATCCAAACACTCTCTCACATGCATAGTTCATACAGGAACTAAAGTTTTCTCTTGCTGATACTGCACAGATCGTGCTAGAGAATTTTTTGACATAAACGGTGGAGAGGCTATATCTCTTGCCGATTTAAGCACTTACAGCCCAGAAGGTGGTATGATACTTGCCAACACTACTTCAATTGGTATGCAGCAAAATATAGGCGATACTCCAATTTCTAAGTTACGGCTATCTACCTTTCTTTGGTCATACGTTTTAGCAATAATGGTTTGAAGTTGGAAAGTTAATATGAGGTGATTATGGGCATGGGATAAATTTTCTATTTTTTTTTCTTCCAGGAAGCTTTGAAGTCGTATGCACTGGTATTTGATGCTGTGTACACACCAAAAATCACGAATTACTTCGGGAAGCTGGAGAATGTGAACCCATAATTGTTACAGGAGCGGAGATGTTTATAGGACAGGCGTATGAACAATATGAGAGATTTACAGGGTTACCTGGTATGGTTTTCATGCCTCTCCATCATGTCTAAAATCTTACTGCCTCTTTTTTTCTTATGAGTTTGTATCATACTTTCCAATTGCAGCACCTAAAGAATTATTTAGGGATTTTATGGAGTTATGAAAGAAAAAAAAAAGAAAAAGAATTGACTGTCATATATTAAGCTTTGGGTGACTTGCATCTAATCAAATTATTAAACTTAACCCATTTGACCCACTGGAGATAGGATATTACCCAAATCAGCCCAGCTTCTAAGTAAATGGGTCAAAATTTCTACTGCTGCAGACTTTGACTTTGTATCAAAATTTCTATAAAATTACGTAAAGCTGAAGTTTTTGTTACTTTGTATACAGAGGCAGAAGGCTCGAGAGTAACATGTGTTGTGCAAAATGGTACACACAGCAAGTACGGAGGAGGTGATTATGTTGTTTCTCCATCATTTGTTATTGTATCATTAGTATTTTTTGTTCGGACATACTAAGGATTTTATATGTGACAGTCTTGTATTCTGAGTTTTGTTTGTGATACTAAATTAAATTTATTTTTATAAATGAAGTACTCATAAAGCCTAGAAAACAAACGGTGTCATATTTATGTGGATAAATTGTAACTTTGTGGGTTTTGCTGCCACAATATTAAACTCTTGTGAGTATATGCATACTGATTTTGTGAAAAACTAGATAAATTTGAGAATTTTGATGGACTATAGTAAATGCATGTCTTACCTAAAACTCATGATGATGATAGGTTTGAAGAAGTTGATGAATTTTTTTTTGAAAGGCAATCTATTCCAACCAACAAACCAAATACAAAAAAAAAGGCATCCACTATATTAACAAGTTGGTTAAGTATAGTGGACCCATGAAAAAAACAAAATTACAAAGAGAACAAAATATAACTAGCAACATATAACAAGCAAAAACACAAATGAAAAAGCATGCCAGTCCCACTATCTAAATTGTCTAAAGCTAAATTGGACCCACTAACAATTAAGGCCAATCAACACAATATAAAAGAAGGCAACATGAAAGAGCAGACCACCAATAAATTGCAGCTATATTGCAGACTTTCAAAGCTCACTGTGCCAAACATCCTTAAAACCTACATAACAATTGCCAGCCTGTGCCAAACACCCTTGTGCCAAACACCCTTAACCAGCATATCAGTTCCAGTCCCAACAGTTAGATCACAAAACAGATAAAGCTGCAGCCCTCAACAGATTCGACATTTAGCCGGATCAAAGAGCCATTGTTGCCAATTTATCTTGCTTTTCTTTCCGGACCTTCTCTCAATCCACTCGAAACTTTTAAGTTGAATGTCTTGAACTATTTTAATTAAACTTGAAGCTTTACCTTTAAACACACGTGAATTCCTTTCTTTCCAAATGAAGTACCCGGATGTCCAAATAACCGCTTGCTACACTTTAGGTGAATGATTAGTGATGTTAGTGTTTCCATTTGTAACACCCCCAATTCATGGATGCAGCGGAATTCGAACTGGGTGTTACTCGACGGCACAATAGTCACAATAATAGAAAACGAACTCCAATTGAGTCGTTTTAAAAGATTTATCATTCAAATTATATAAATATCAGAGATTACAAAATGAGGTCCCAATTGGTTCCATGTTTACAAATCACATTAAGTGAGTTTTTGAATGATAAGTAAATTTATAGCCCTCTTGAGTATCCGTGTCCTTCCGTGCCATCCTTGATCGTCATGAACCTGAAATACATGCTTGAGAGGTCAACACAAAGGTTGAGTGATATTCATAGAGTTTGTTAAATCGTTTGAACACAATATGTTGGTAGTGTGAGTTATAGGCTCACACCAATGTTTGGAAAACAAAACAGGTAGGCTAAGTTATTATACGCCCGGAACAGTTATTATACACTAAGCTTATGACACCATAACGTTAACGTGTACCAATATCGATCGGCAGATTTATCCCGATAGGTACTTTGCTAACATACCTAAATCTCAAATATTAATGCATTTGTTTGAACTTAGTCAATACAAATGGGATTCGTCAATCCCAATAGGCCTATTCACAATATTCGCGCTCACTATTGCTAGTGATTAAATGGTTCATAATAAGGAATCTCGGTTTAGTAAGGTTGGTACTTAGTGATAATAAAACAATCAGGCAAGCATACAATTTAAAAACATTGTGCTCGGTTAAAAATAGCATGTATTCCCCCCAAGGGTTTGTAAAACAATTAAGTAATGGAAAGTGGGGCTATGAACTCACCTTAAGTACGATAGTAAGTAATGAAGGTGATGGTTGGATTGTGTAGGTTTCTACGAGCAACCTATAATAGAATGTTGCGACTTAGGATCGGAGTAAAGAATATAACGGAGTGCCTATATATATATCTTGCATTTAGTCCATGATGTGGTATGATGTATATTGTATGTCCTTGAAAGAAAAGATTCATGAACATGTATGTTTTGTATATCGTTTACTACCGTTCAGGCTGACATATTTCAGAAGCCATGTTAGTAAGCGTTCGAGGAGCCACGACACTTTAACTCGTAAATCCACAACTCACCTCGACGGCTTACATAATGAACTCCTCACATGAGGCTCCCTACTATTGTAGTAGTTGATAAAATATATAGATATAAGTTTTGATCCGAAAAGTTACATGTCCGATATTTGAATAAACTTAGGAAAGTTTATTAGTACATGAAGATTGTTATTAGGGGTAGTTTCATAAGTCTTGAATGACCATTTTCTCTTGGTAATATCTCATTGTTTCCTTTTAAGTGAAGTAGATCCAAATTGCTTGTTCATGTTATCGCCTAATTCATTGTTCATGTTTACGCCTATGTAAGTTGGTATGGTCATTTCGTCATGGCCTAGCCATGACCTTTGGTCCTTGTTCCAAGGTCATGAGACTCAACCTTGGCTCTAGCCATGGTGGTGGTCTTGTTTATAGGTCATAAGACCTCTTGTTCATTTTAAAGTATAACTATAATATAGTGACTTGTATTTATGTAAATAGCTGTTAAGAATTTTTGAAGAAATTATCACTCAAAAAGCATTTTCAGGTCTCGAGCTTCTTTGATCTTGAACGAAAACGTGATTCCGGACAACTTTTGTGTTTTAACTTTTTGATGAATCGGACCAGAAATGCCTCTTTTTGCGTGTTTAATGTTTCTGTAACAGAAAGTTTTGGCAGTTTTGCCGGAAAGTTTTGGTAATTTCAAATCGTCATAACTTTTGACTCGTGTACTCGTTTTAGGTGGTTCAAATTGCTATGTTTTCCTTGTTAGGTCCTCTACTACAATATGTAATAATCCAATATCATATTTTTACCATTTTGATCAGGTTATACCAACAAAGTCACTAGTTTACTTGTTTTATAAACTTGTCTTATCAATCATGTACAATAACTTGTTTTACTCACTTTTATACATCATGGACATTAATACAAGACATAATATAGCACAAATCATATGTAAATAACATGAACATGATTATTTAACAAGAATCAAGTTAGGGTTTGGCTTACAACTTTTGGCTTTCAACAAAGAAAGGAAAGTTAACATGTAAGGATAGGACTTTGATAGACTTGCTTCAACCCACTTCACTTCATGCAATCTTTCTACCCTTGTAATCTTGAAAGATGGATGATGAAGGTTGAGGTGACTTGAGTGGATTCAAACTCAAGAGAAATCACCAAGTATATAAGGTTATGGAAGAGTTTTGATTAATGATAATCTAGCTAGGGTTTCTATCTTGAAGAATCACTTGAACCTTGCTATAATTTGGAAGAAATAAACTAAGTGTGAAGTGTTTGTGGTGTGTGGTGATGGACGGCAACATAGGGATGGAGGGGGTATATATATGCCTTTGAGGAGGTTAGGAAACAACTAGGAAAACTCCTAAACTTGGTGACCAAGTTTTACTTGGAGCCAAAGTTGTACACATGTGATCATCTAAGGAATCAAGGGTCAAGATCAAGCCACAAGTGTGAAACCCCCCCCCCCTAGTGGCGGTTCACATGGATAAGGAGGGAATGAGTTGGCTTGTGATGATATTATCCAAGTTACTAGATGAGTTTTGACTCCGGGAAATGCCAATCGTAAATGATTAAGCCTCAAAACGTAAAACTGGGTGTCGTAAAATTTTGGAACTTGAAAGTATTGATAAACATGTCCATATGTTCCATAATAAAATATAAAATGAGTGGTAGGTTCCATTTGGGTGTAAAACCCTGCTAAAAACTGGAAATACGGGTCTAAAACGCGTAATACGTAAAATGTACGAATATTGCGTAAAATTGAGAAAAGTAAAATGTTACTTTTCTAATAGGATAATATTGATTTAAAATGACTTATAATGTCTAGACTGGACTCAGTCTAGTGTCGGTTGGTATTAAATGTCTTTTAGACATCAAACTGTAAGCCTAAAAATCACGAAATGACTTATAAAATCAAGGAATGATTTTTGGTCAATGGAGGAGGGAAAAATATGTTGACTTTTTCTAATAAGTTGAAAACTCAAATCTTTTTAGAAACGCGGTGCAGGTATAGGCTAAGGTTACGGCTGAGTAAAAACGCTTAAAACTGAAAATTCTAGTTTTTCACGGCCGAGGTTTATTTTGGTCATGTTTTTCTCAGTCATGATTTATTCTCAAATAAATCATGATTGTGTCAAACATTTTTCTGATACGGGGAAAATTAACGCGACCGAATTTCGTTGTGCGTAGAATTTTTGAATGTCGTTTTACCCTAAAACGTATAATTCCGTGTAATTCCTTAATAACTTTCACGAAAATGAGCTTATGAATGTCAAACTTTTAATTTGCCATGGAAATTATTTATCACTTCAGCCCAAGAAATAAAAATCAAATTTCGGGAAAAATTTTCGGGAAAAATGAATAGTAAAAGTGAATAGTGAAATTTTCCAGGAAAAGTAATTAACCTGAAATTGCGAATTGTTACAGTCTCTACCCCTTACGGGGAACTTCGTCCCGAAGTTCTATGTGTGTTATATGTTGGAGTGGTGTTGATAAAGATGTGTGGTTACTTATGAGGACTAAAGTCTGGGATTACCGGTGATGTAGTTTGATTTGTCATTTCAGTGTATGATGTAGGATGAGGCTTACTTTTATGTAGGAAAGGTATGGTAATAGTCGAATATCAAAGGAAATTGATATAGCAGTCGAATATTAATAGGAATTGAGATAGTAATTGCAATCATAGCCTAGTAGGTAATCTGTTATTGTACCTAGTGTTTATTGACTTCACACTTATGTTATTTCGGATACAAATAAGCCCACTAGTTAATAATTCTTTATTTACATAGAGAGGCATCCCAAACAATGTAAATAGGGGAGTATAAACTTATGGTTCGGTGATTTACAATGTCTTTATTTAAATGAAAAGGCATCCCAATCCATTCAAATAATTACAAATCATCCTACTTAAGAATTCCCAACACAACATTCACAATTAGCCGGTGAATTACAAGGTAGGGTATTACGAGATGATACTGGTGTGTTCAAAAGTACGAGATGAATATTCAATCTTGTAAAGCTGATGAGGGTGCTTGTGATGTAACTATGGATGATTTGAGCTTTAAAAGTGCATCAAGATCTGTTAATGAGCTTGTGTTTGTAACGGTTGTGAAGATAATGATGTGATAAAAGTGTGTAGTGTATGTTTAACATTAATACTCTTAGGTATAGATGTTGAGTTTGTTTTAAAAATCTTAAGAGATTTTAAAAGTTTATGATGGAATGGTATCCTTAGAACCTAAACAGGATAGTACTTCTACAGGATGAAGAGAATAATTGATAACTATCCCAAGATAGTAGTTCGGATTATCTCATAAATGAAAATTTTCAAGAATGAATTTAGGTAGTACAAATAAGGTGTTAAGATTTCGCTGAGTGGTAAGGCACTATCGTGTCTCTAGATTGTTTTAATGTATTCTGGTGGTTTATCGAGTTCAAGTAGGAAATCAACCTAAACATAACCCTAGTACAACTATTCTCAGTATTTGAAAATTTTAAGTCGAATATAGTTAGTCAGACTATATTCCACTGTCCCTAGGTTAAATATAGGTGACTAGTCTATATTTAGCCAAGGTTCGATAAAATTTCAAATACCTAAATTAGGTATACTTGTGATATGTCCGTTGCTTTCGGGAAACTGTCCACTAAACAAAGGCGATGTCAAACCTTTAAGTTGCAAGTCCCGTCCATACAAGACTTGTAACGTATGTTTTCACATTCCATCGCATAGAAGATAGTACGGGTAGGTATGTGTGTGGAAGGGAAGTTGTAAGTAGTTCTAAAATAGAACATACTTGGCCAGGATCACGAACTTTTAATAATGATGGTTTCATAAAAAAACTTTGATGAATGTAGGGCTGAACTTCAGCTTTTGTCAATGATGGATTAGTTTGTCCTTTAGAAATCTCATATTTCTTGTTTAGAAATCGATAGGTTGTGACGGGTTTTTGATATCATATGAAATGATATTGATGATGTGATGGAATAATTCTAGAGACCATTGAGCAAAACACAATGTCTCAGGAGTAGGTTAGACCATTGTGCAATTCACAATGTCTGGGAAGTAGGTTAGACCATTGTGTGACTCAAAACATTTGAGAAATGGTTAAGACCATTGTATAATACAATGTCTTGGACATAAAATGTTGGAGTAGGAACATGATTGGGAGAGTGTGGCTGTGCCGAAATGCCTTAGAATAGGCATACACAGATATGTTTAGTCCATTGTTTAGATAAATGATTGAAAATAAACCGAGTTTATATATCAATATACTAATGCTTACGGGGAAATGCTCAAAATGGGTATATATGAATATACTAATATGTTTGTGAAGCATAACATGCTTACTAAGTCCATAATCGTCTGGAGGATGGAAGACACGGAGAGCGGAAGGCTATACAAATGTTTTTGCTTGTATGTGTGGTTATAGTTTAGGTCTCAATTAGACCCGTTTCTCTATAACCATGGCTCTGGTACCAATCTGTAACACCCCCAATTCATGGATGCAGCGGAATTCGAACTGGGTGTTACTCGACGGCACAATAGTCACAATAATAGAAAACGAACTCCAATTGAGTCGTTTTAAAAGATTTATCATTCAAATTATATAAATATCAGAGATTACAAAATGAGGTCCCAATTGGTTCCATGTTTACAAATCACATTAAGTGAGTTTTTGAATGATAAGTAAATTTATAGCCCTCTTGAGTATCCGTGTCCTTCCGTGCCATCCTTGATCGTCATGAACCTGAAATACATGCTTGAGAGGTCAACACAAAGGTTGAGTGATATTCATAGAGTTTGTTAAATCGTTTGAACACAATATGTTGGTAGTGTGAGTTATAGGCTCACACCAATGTTTGGAAAACAAAACAGGTAGGCTACGTTATTATACGCCCGGAACAGTTATTATACACTAAGCTTATGACACCATAACGTTAACGTGTACCAATATCGATCGGCAGATTTATCCCGGTAGGTACTTTGCTAACATACCTAAATCTCAAATATTAATGCATTTGTTTGAATTTAGTCAATACAAATGGGATTCGTCAATCCCAATAGGCCTATTCACAATATTCGCGCTCACTATTGCTAGTGATTAAATGGTTCATAATAAGGAATCTCGGTTTAGCAAGGTTGGTACTTAGTGATAATAAAACAATCAGGCAAGCATACAATTTAAAAACATTGTGCTCGGTTAAAAATAGCATGTATTCCCCCCAAGGGTTTGTAAAACAATTAAGTAATGGAAAGTGGGGCTATGAACTCACCTTAAGTACGATAGTAAGTAATGAAGGTGATGGTTGGATCGTGTAGGTTTCTACGAGCAACCTATAATAGAATGTTGCGACTTAGGATCGGAGTAAAGAATATAACGGAGTGCCTATATATATATCTTGCATTTAGTCCATGATGTGGTATGATGTATATTGTATGTCCTTGAAAGAAAAGATTCATGAACATGTATGTTTTGTATATCGTTTACTACCGTTCGGGCTGACATATTTCAGAAGCCATGTTAGTAAGCGTTCGAGGAGCCACGACACTTTAACTCGTAAATCCACAACTCACCTCGACGGCTTACATAATGAACTCCTCACATGAGGCTCCCTACTATTGTAGTAGTTGATAAAATATATAGATATAAGTTTTGATCCGAAAAGTTACATGTCCGATATTTGAATAAACTTAGGAAAGTTTATTAGTACATGAAGATTGTTATTAGGGGTAGTTTCATAAGTCTTGAATGACCATTTTCTCTTGGTAATATCTCATGGTTTCCTTTTAAGTGAAGTAGATCCAAATTGCTTGTTCATGTTATCGCCTAATTCATTGTTTCATGTTTACGCCTATGTAAGTTGGTATGGTCATTTCGTCATGGCCTAGCCATGACCTTTGGTCCTTGTTCCAAGGTCATGAGACTCAACCTTGGCTCTAGCCATGGTGGTGGTCTTGTTTATAGGTCATAAGACCTCTTGTTCATTTTAAAGTATAACTATAATATAGTGACTTGTATTTATGTAAATAGCTGTTAAGAATTTTTGAAGAAATTATCACTCAAAAAGCATTTTCAGGTCTCGAGCTTCTTTGACCCTGAACGAAAACGTGATTCCGGACAACTTTTGTGTTTTAACTTTTTGATGAATCGGACCAGAAATGCCTCTTTTTGCGTGTTTAATGTTTCTGTAACAGAAAGTTTTGGCAGTTTTGCCGGAAAGTTTTGGTAATTTCAAATCGTCATAACTTTTGACTCGTGTACTCGTTTTAGGTGGTTCAAATTGCTATGTTTTCCTTGTTAGGTCCTCTACTACAATATGTAATAATACAATATCATATTTTTACCATTTTGATCAGGTTATACCAACAAAGTCACTAGTTTACTTGTTTTATAAACTTGTCTTATCAATCATGTACAATAACTTGTTTTACTCACTTTTATACATCATGGACATTAATACAAGACATAATATAGCACAAATCATATGTAAATAACATGAACATGATTATTTAACAAGAATCAAGTTAGGGTTTGGCTTACAACTTTTGGCTTTCAACAAAGAAAGGAAAGTTAACATGTAAGGATAGGACTTTGATAGACTTGCTTCAACCCACTTCACTTCATGCAATCTTTCTACCCTTGTAATCTTGAAAGATGGATGATGAAGGTTGAGGTGACTTGAGTGGATTCAAACTCAAGAGAAATCACCAAGTATATAAGGTTATGGAAGAGTTTTGATTAATGATAATCTAGCTAGGGTTTCTATCTTGAAGAATCACTTGAACCTTGCTATAATTTGGAAGAAATAAACTAAGTGTGAAGTGTTTGTGGTGTGTGGTGATGGACGGCAACATAGGGATGGAGGGGGTATATATATGCCTTTGAGGAGGTTAGGAAACAACTAGGAAAACTCCTAAACTTGGTGACCAAGTTTTACTTGGAGCCAAAGTTGTACACATGTGATCATCTAAGGAATCAAGGGTCAAGATCAAGCCACAAGTGTGAAACCCCCCCCCCCTAGTGGCGGTTCACATGGATAAGGAGGGAATGAGTTGGCTTGTGATGATATTATCCAAGTTACTAGATGAGTTTTGACTCCGGGAAATGCCAATCGTAAATGATTAAGCCTCAAAACGTAAAACCGGGTGTCGTAAAATTATGGAACTTGAAAGTATTGATAAACATGTCCATATGTTCCATAATAAAATATAAAATGAGTGGTAGGTTCCATTTGGGTGTAAAACCCTGCTAAAAACTGGAAATACGGGTCTAAAACGCGTAACACGTAAAATGTACGAATATTGCGTAAAATTGAGAAACGTAAAATGTTACTTTTCTAATAGGATAATATTGATTTAAAATGACTTATAATGTCTAGACTGGACTCAGTCTAGTGTCGGTTGGTATTAAATGTCTTTTAGACATCAAACCGTAAGCCTAAAAATCACGAAATGACTTATAAAATCAAGGAATGATTTTTGGTCAATGGAGGAGGGAAAAATATGTTGACTTTTTATAATAAGTTGAAAACTCAAATCTTTTTAGAAACGCGGTGCAGGTATAGGCTAAGGTTACGGCTGAGTAAAAACGCTTAAAACTGAAAATTCCAGTTTTTCACGGCCGAGGTTTATTTTGGTCATGTTTTTCTCAGTCATGATTTATTCTCAAATAAATCATGAGTGTGTCAAACATTTTTCTGATACGGGGAAAATTAACGCAACCGAATTTCGTTGTGCGTAGAATTTTTGAATGTCGTTTTACCCTAACACGTATAATTCCGTGTAATTCCTTAATAACTTTCACGAAAATGAGCTTATAAATGTCAAACTTTTAATTTGCCATGGAAATGATTTATCACTTCAGCCCAAGAAATAAAAATCAAATTTCAGGAAAAATTTTCGGGAAAAATGAATAGTAAAAGTGAATAGTGAAATTTTCCGGGAAAAGTAATTAACCTGAAATTGCGAATTGTTACACCATTAGATGCGAAAAACTCCTCAATGGAAAACGCATTAACATTCCCAATCTTCCACCAACTATATATTTTTTCCCACACGCTCATCGCGAAATTACACATGACCAAACAATGAGAACATGATTCCACCATGTCACCACAAGAAGGGCATAAAACGGAATCCAAATCAATGCCCCTCTTGTCTAATTCCTCACGAACCGGAAGCCTACCTTTTAAAGCCCTCCACACGAAAATATTAACTTTTTTTGGAACCAATTTGTTCCACATCGTCGCCTCTCTCCCACTAACCACATTCAGAGTCTTTTCTTCAACCAACTTAGTTAGCTCTCTAACCGTGAAGTCACCCCTCTCTTGACATTCCCACCTCCAACGATCCCTACAATCGAACTTGATAGCAACGTTTTGCAATAAAGCTTGTAAATCTTCAAAATCCTTGCATACCCTCCCTTTAAGATTTCTAACCCATTCCCATTCCCAAACCCAAACACTATCTACCCATTTGCCTTTATCGGCCACCCTACCCTCCTTTCGCCTATCTAAGTGATAAAGTCTCGGAAATCTATCACATAACCTAACCTCGCCCACCCATCTATCAATCCAAAATCTAATATCACAACTATTCCCTACCTCCCCAACGAACGAAGAAACAAAATCTAACCCTAACCCCTCCAACTCCTCCCCTACCCCTATGATATCACGCCACACCCCACCCCCTTCCTTCCCATTCGAACCCCCCACCCCCCTAACGTCACCAAGACCACCACTCTCCCCATGGATACTTTTAATGACCCTAACCCATAATGACCCCCCTTCCCTTTTGAATCTCCACCACCATTTTCCCAAAAGAGCTAAATTTTTTCCCCGTAATGACCCAATATTTAACCCCCCATCCCCATGTGAGGCTAGTAACGTATCCCATTTGACCCATGCTAATTTTTTGCATTCCCCCACCCCTCCCCAAAAGAAATTTTTTCTCACTCTCTCTAGTAGTTTAATCACACTCAAAGGCACACGAAACATCGAAAAGAAATACAAAGGTAAGCTTCCTAGAACCGACTTAACCAATGTTAATCGCCCCCCGAACGACATCGTTTTAGCTTTCCATTCGGTCAACCGCTTTTTGAATTTCTCGACCACACCATTCCAAGCACCTATTTTCCTCATATTTTCACCAATTGGCAGCCCTAAGTAAGTAAATGGGAATTCTCCAATTCCACATCTCATCCATCTAGCCATGTCCCTCAATTCCGACTCACTAGCTCCAACTCCGTATAACTTACTTTTATTATAGTTCACCCGAAGCCCCGATACTTCTTCAAAGCACTTAAGAATGCACATTAAAGATTTTGCATTGTCTCTATTCCATTCCCCAAAAAAAATCGTATCATCCGCATATTGAAGATGGGACACCACCACGTTATTCCTCCCTATTTTAACACCCCTAAAAATCCCTTTTTCCACCGCTTCATTGACAATTGCATTTAACCCTTCTGCTGCTAGAATAAATAAAAAAGGGGAAAGAGGGTCACCTTGTCTAACCCCCCGTTCCAATCTAAACTCTTCAGTTGGAGATCCATTGACTAGAATTGACATCGTAGATGATTTTAGACAACTTTCCACCCATTTACACCATTTAGTACCAAAACCCATTTTTCTCATTATATCAAAAAGGAATCTCCAATTCAAACTATCATAAGCTTTCTCGAAATCGACCTTGAAGATTAATCCTTTAGTTCTATTTTTCTTCATAAATTGAACCGTTTCATTTGCAATTAAGACACCATCAAGAATGAATCTTCCTTTAATAAAAGCATTTTGAACGTCGCCAACAACGTTTCCCACAACCCTTTTAATTCTTTCTGCCAAAACCTTCGCAATGATCTTGTAATAGCAACCTATAAGACTTATGGGACGGAAATCCCCAAGACCAACAGGATCTGCAACTTTTGGAATTAAGGTCACGAATGATGCATTACACCCTTTCGATATTTCCATTGATTCCCCAAACCACTTAACCGCATTAACCAACTCCGTTTTCAAGATATTAAAAAACTTCTTGATATACTTAAAATTAAAACCGTCCGGTCCTGGTTCTTTATCTCCCCTACATCCCCGAATTGCGTCCAAGATTTCTCCCTCCGTAAACTCCTTTTCCAATGTTGTAGCATCATCCATTGTTATCTTCTCAATACGGTCACAACAAAATATTGGTCGAATTAATACACCTTCAGAAAATAAATTCTTATAATGTCTTACAATCTCAGCTTTTATCGTCGATGGCTCCTCACTCCAAAGCCCGTTGACCATTAAGCCCCTAATATTACTCTTGTTATTCTTTCGTTTTATAAAAGAATGAAAGAATTTCGAGTTTTCATCACCTTCCGCATCCCACTTTATTCTTGACTTTTGTCGAAGCATACACCTATATTCGTTTTCCTTATCTAACCATTCCTTTCTCGCCCTCATCCAAGCCGCTCGATCATTGTCGCTCAAGATTCTTTTCTCCGCTTCCAGCTCCCACCTCATTGCCTCTTTCTTGAAAAATTCTATCCTTTCATTAATTGCACCGAACCTATCTTTACTCCATTTTTTTAGCGCCCCTTTCACATTTTTAAGTTTATCTCGAAAACGACAATCTGGTCGTCTACTCCTTACTTCAATTCTCCACGCCTCTTCTACCACTTGCTCAATGTCCATTTCCTCTAACCATATGTCAAAAGCTCGGAACGGCCTTGGTCCGAAATCCAAATCAAGGTCCTTTAGAACTATGGGACAATGGTCCGAGATTTTTCGGTCTAAAGCAACTACCGAGATATTCCCCCATAAATTGTGAAATTCCTCATTAATTAAAAATCGGTCAAGCTTGCTAAACTTCACTCCATCATCACTAACTCTAGTATATTTCCTTCCCCCCATTGGTATCTCGACAAGCTTCGCCTCATTAATAAAGCCATTAAAGTCATTTGCTTCTTTGTTATTCACTTGAGAGTTCATCCTCTCTTCGGCTCCTCTAACAACATTTAGGTCTCCAAAAATACACCATGCACCATTCGTCTTTTTCATAATCCTAGATAACCTGTCCCATAGAGATGCCTTTTGCCTACATACGTGTGGTCCGTAGATACAAGCTAAATATATATCCCCAGTTCTACCCTTCCAATCACCTTTAACCGCCACAAATCTTTCATCACCCATACCCTCTTTATATGAGAATGATCTAGTATCCCAGATTAATAAGATCCCACCCTAGTTCCCATTCGCTGCTAATTGAGTAAAACCAAACCCCTTCCCTCCCCATAGATCTTCTACCCACAATTCATCAACCAGCCCACATTTTGTTTCTTGTATACCAATTACATTCGGCTGTTCCTCCCTTATTATCGACCGAATCCATCCCTTTTTCCCCACCTCTCCTATACCCCTTATATTAATAGAAATAATCTTCATAGAAACTTATACAAAACGAAAATGAACTAATGAGAGGAACCTTACTGTGATCCCGAGCACCTGACATCCTCTTCTCTCTTCTTTTCTGTCTCCACTTGTTTTTCCTTCACCCTCTCGCTTTCTGCCATTGCCCATGATATCCCGATCATCTCTCCTATCTCTTTTACTTGATCCATATTAATAGAACAACTCCTATTGCCCGATTCTGCACGGCCTGATCCTCTGAATACGAATGTCCCATTTCCTTCATTTTCATCTTCATGATATTCTTTATATGCGTCTGATACGCCTTTCACGTCAGTCCCTAATCCTTCTACCCCTCTTTGTCTAGCTACTTTAATTGCTTTTGTGATGCTTCTTCTGCCAACCTTTTTCTTTGTACATGTCCCATCATCTACCCCATTCTTGAACACAATCTCTTTGTTTAATTGTTTGAACTTGTCTTCTTCTATACTAGTCTTGTCCGTCTTCTTTTTATTACCCACATCCTTGTCGTCTTCACCATCATCATTTGCTCTTCTCTTTTTGTTCACTCTATTTCCCGTTGTATTACTCGATGTCTCAGGATGCTCTCCTCTTTTCTCTCCTCGTTTACTGCATTCTCCTTCACTGATTTCCACCATTTGTTTTTTATTGCTCCTTTTCTGTCGACTATATTTTTTAACTAGCTGACTAGCCTTAAACCCACCATCATTCTCATTACTTGTCTCTAATGGCCCATTCTCCATATCTATTTTAACTGGGTCTTCCATAATGTTTTTTGGCCCAATATTGTTTTCCAGGCCCACGTCTTCAATAACTTCATGTCCAATATTGCTTTCCAGGCCCGCCACTTCTCTATTTTGAATTATATCATCTTGATTATTGTGATACTCACATTTGTCTTGTGTCTCGTCTTTTTCTTTGTAACCTAAGACCTGGTCTTTAATTGTTCCCCCCTCACCCAACATATTCTCCTTTTCCTTATGTTCCCTAGGCACCTCATTTTTATCCACCGCCGCCTTTCTCTGTTCCATCATGTCTTCCTCCTCGTGTGTCTCGCTGACTCTCGAGTTACTCGAGAACCTAGACTCCTGTTCATCCCGGTTCCGGTCACCACCATCCCTTGATCGAAAAACCTGACCAGAATCTGCAATCTCTTCGTCATCGTTCGAAACTGATTCCCCATTGCTGGAATCATCATCACTTTCATTATCCGACATCACCACATCTTTGTTTTCCTCCTTTGATTCATCCATGAACATATTTTCATTTTCCAGTTCATTGTCATCCTCCTCCCATTCTGCCTCCATTATATCCCCCACTTCCTCTACTACTTCGACTTTAAATTCTTTTCCGAGCACCTTGACGACTAAAGATTCATTTATTAGACCTTTGTTCCATGTATGTAATTGTACTCTGGCAACGATCATGGATTGGTTACCCTCCATGTTACAGTTATCAGTTCCAATAATCCTTCCATGTAAGGCTGCTATCCTCTTAAACACCTGTTCCGTCCAGCATGTTACTGGTACTCCAATGATACTAACCCATGTCAGCCTCCCTGGTATAGTGTAGTATTTGCTCCATCTCCTCAACTTGTGCACCCATCTTCGCAGACCGTGATCGATGTTACTTATAATATTTGTGGCGGTTTCTGGTGTATCGAAGATCAACATGATCTCCAATCCTCCCAGCAACTTGATTTCAACCTTATTTAAGCCCTGTTCATCACATAATCTGGGGAGTTTATTGAGATAACATAGACTTTTCACCTCTCCAAGTAAGCATCTATTGAATCTTGTCATGTTAATCTCCTCGTCACCCACTTCAATCGTTCTGAAATCCTCTTTCTCCTCCTGTCTTTCCGTCTTCTTTTCATGTTTCCTATGCTCTTCCTTCAAGTTCCAATTATCTTCCTTCATGTTCGCCGTACCCCTTTCCTTGTTTCTGTTATTCCTGTCTCCATTAACCACATCTACAAATTTACGATCGTCCCTTAACCTATTGTACCATGTCCTCTCATTCCACCCTTTCTCTGTTCTCACATGACTAGTATATTCAGCTCCACTGTTGCCCATCCTTCCTATACTCCCTGGATTCCTTCTATCAAATGCCACGAACACCTTCAAGTACTCATTTCCTATTTTGATTTCGCGCAATCTTCTCAGCAGAGCACTCGTATCTTCCACTAGTTTGAATCGAACAAAACCATAGCGTTGTCCATTTCTCAATCGCTTCTGAACCATATACATATCGAATACTGTTCCAAACTTCTTGAATAACATCCAAAGATTCCCCATTCCCCATTCATTCGGAAAGTTGTAAAACATGAACGATGCCGTCGATTTGCGTTTCCCACCATTATAGTTAGTTCCTAGTTTCTTACCATTGTATTCCCCTCTAGTTCCTATGTGCCTTTCTCTCTTATCCTCACTGTCTCTCGATTGATATCTCTCACGCCACTCTCTCGCCGGGAAGTTACTAGCCCTTATTTTCTCTCTCACATAATACATTTTTTCTCTCCAAAAATTGAGCTATGAGTTTTTGCTGATACTATATTATATGGCTAATGATTTGCACACTTTCGTTTTTTTATTTGCACATTCTAAAATTGAAGAAGTTGATGAATAACTATATACTTTTCACTAGTTTAAATAAAACACCTTAGTGATAAGAAAGAAATTTAAAAAGTACTAGTAATTTTTAGATATTGCTTGTGCGGGACTTTAAAGTTTAACAATACCTTTCCAATCCTAGAAGTTAATAAAAATGTTTCTAATAATATTAATTGCTGGATGAAAACAGGGTGAATGTCTGCTATACCCTTGGTATAGATGTCTGTTTGCATTGATGAAGGCTTGTTGGATGGCCACTCTGAATCAGACTTGGTGAGTCTAGAGTGGACTGCTACTCCGGTTTGCCTTGTGCTATTTCAGTCCAAGGAAATGTCGTCACATCCTCTTCATAGCCCGACATCAAAGGCCTGCCACGCAACATAATTCTCCATACATTGGATGCGGGGGTTGGCCCAATCCGAAATGAATGTTAACCAATAACAAATTAGATTTACATAACTTCATTTTGTTAGTGAAAAATGAGAGTACACGAGATTAAATAGAAAACTAACTTACAAAACTATTACGGGCAAACATACCATTAGTAAGCTAACATCCCCTGAAACTCACAAATGCTAAATTAAGATGTATTGAGAGGTTGGCGAATAAAACTCAAAATAGAATTGAACAATATACTAGATGCAACCAGAGCAACACACACATGCACAAGCAAATTTAAGCATATGTAGACAAAACCCGAGCAGAATCAGATGGATGCAAACGGAATCCGAATCATATGGAATTGGATGCAGAACCAAAGTAAATCAGATGGAACATGGTATAATCAGTCAGAGAATCATAACGTAACCAGAGCGAATGCACAGCTAGTGCGAATCAGATGGAACATGGTAGAATAAGACATAACAAACCAGATGCAAAGCCATATCATAACCAGAGTGAAATCAGGTTGAACGGGATGCAGAACCATGTGGAATCATAGCAAAATGGGACATAGTTCTGTCATATTTTCCTCTTTTTTAGACTGAATGCATGTGTGGGTTTAGGAACTTCATCTTGTAGTCTTTTCTTCTTTTCTCTTTGCATTTGAATATCATCACTATTTCCAGAAAACATTGGTCGGAACTCGAGGCCACATACAATGAGGCCAGACATAGTTCCTTCATGAGTTGTAAATTTCATATCAATAGAAAGAGAGTCATCTTTGAATTCATGAGTTGAGTTAAATTTCCACACTTGCATCTCCATCCATCCATCTTCCCTTTGCTTTGAAACCCGAGTGATACCATTTATGTTCAATGGGCTTGGGGTTATAAAATAAACAAATTCAGCCTCATTGTTTTCTTTGTGAAGTACGTCTCGTACTTCTACCGGACAATGCAGCCCCTGGCATTTTTCTGAAAGCTTGAATACAAGGTAACACACATATTCTGTATCAGGTGACAACATTTGACTTTTGATTGTGCAATTGAGATGAAATACTTGTTGTGGTAAAAGCTCAATCACCTCTTTAAATCTGCATGTAGGATAGATTAAGAACGAAGCTATATATAAGGACAGGAAACTACATCACAAAAGTTAAACTTTTGTCAACCATTTATTCACGAATCTTTAATTGTTAATTGTAAAATAAAAAACATTGAGCTAGAAATCTAGTTTTTTGTATGATATCTACATATTTGGGTGTACAATTAAAAAAGTTTAGTGGTTAAAGGTAGGGCTGGAAATCCGTGTGGGGTTCGGGTTGGTGGGTCAGGATACCCCAACCCGAACATGACCTTTTTAAATAATTGGGTTAGACTTGTAATTAACTTCTTTAAATATATTTTCTGAACACACTTCATTTAATCCGATTATCTAACCGGGTTGGTGGATTAACGAGTTACATGGGTTAAATAGGTTAAAAGTGTTGGCAAGTCGACCCGTCTATCTCACCAACCTGAACATGGCCCGAAACTTGTTTACACCCAACCCTCACCCGTTTATTTTCGTAGTGGTTTTGGTCGTGTTTCATGCAGAGTCAAGAATTGCCGCCCCTAGTTAAAGGAAACTGTAACAAAATTAGCTATTATATAAGAAGGGAACCTGGATTGGGAAGATGGTTTTGAAGTAAAAAGATCCACATTAGAGAATTTGTATAAAGCTGCCTTTGCCGAAAGCACAAGAAGTTTCTTTTCGTCGACTTTGCCCAACCAGAACAACTCGTCGTAGTTTCTGCGTATCTTGAATATTTCTTCAAAGTTAGTTGGAAGTTGCTGCACCTGATCCGCATTGAAGTTTAATTTCAAGACTTGTTGGACTTCCTTCAATTTTTCGGTGTCTTCATGTTTCACCTGTGTACAAACGATGTTAAATATGCAACATAGAACATGGGTTTAGTTTAATTTTTTGGCTTGCATTTGACCTTTATGTATAATATAATCAAAAGATTATATAATGGAACCAGGGGATATAATTTCAAACTTACTTTGTCAATTGCTCGAAATTCAATGCCTTCAACATAAACCGCACTTTCTCCACAATAGTGTGATGAAAAGCTCTCAAGTAGAAACTCAAAAACAACATCTTTGTTTTGATTCAAGAATTGGTACAACTCAATCATCATCCAGTCCTTGTCTCTCCATGTTGCGAAATATGCATGTAGACTTTCGAGTCCCTTTCTATACTTGAGGTTAACACACATCGGTTTACTTGAAAATTTTCTGGAATCACTAAGTTTGAAGACTAAATAGACCCCATAAACAACATTAAGAGATAAAAATTGAGCTCTTGTCTTGATTTCCATGTTCAAGTCGGAAATATCTAACATCTCCACCACTGTCCCAAACCTGCACATGTTATAAATATTCGAGTCTCAATCAGTCATAGCCCTTGTACCCCATACGCTTCTACTTTGAGTTTTTTAAATTCTTTTGACCCAAAATACATGATATAAATTACTTTTTGGGGAGCTTATGTTCAAAATTAAACTGTATTGTGTCATTAACAATACAAATGACTATAATAATACTGCTACATCCCTATAAAATCAATATCTTTTAAAGGTATCATATTATAGAATAGATTAGCAATATACTAGCAAAATAGAGGCATTCCTAAACCATGCAAGAAGTTGAAAAGCGAAAGAAAGCTACAGACTTCAGACAGAATCTATCGAGAAAACACTAAGACCATATATTCAAATTCTACCATCTTCATAGTTGAGCCTCATAAATGCATAATTTAAAGTTGGTGTACAGGTTGTTTGCCCTTTAACTATTACTCCACATAAAAAGTTGCAAGTACGTACTATTTTCCCACTCATCAAAGAACCAGCCAAATCCAATTCCTAAAAATAGTTTTTTTGTCATAAATACACAGTTACTTCTGGTTTTTCATGAGCAAGAAAAGTGATGCACTGGCTTGGCAAGTATCCCGATTATATAATATATACACTGTAAAAAAATAAAATAAAATAAAAATAAAAATAAAATCTCTACGCAAGTTCAAAATACATAGTGTATGATGTAAACTAATTATGCTACCGTAAAAAACTTGTTATGCATAAAATGGTAAGGTAACTAAATTCTAATCAGAAAATAATTAAGATATACTTTTAACAACAATGCATATGTGTGCTCATCACATAACAGTAACATATGCAGAGAGGCAGAGAGAATAACCTTGATTGTGGAAGAGATTTCCACTCATGTCGATAACTATTGTTGTAGGAAAACATTGTCGCAGACACCATTTCATTTCTTGCTCCATCGCCATCAAATGACAGCAACTGAAGGAAAAAAAAAAAAAAAAAAAAAAAAAAGTTTAGACTCTGTGCAAAATAAATGCATGTGTGATTTTGAACTATTCTTCAAAAAGTACAAGATGCATAAAACACAAGAAAACACAACATAACCGAGATATGAAAAAGAACTGATTACCTCTTTGTCTTGTTGAAGGAGGATTCCTTTAGAAAAAATGTTGTAAAGATCCTCTTTCTTGATGGTAGAATAAACTTCAAGGCACTTTGACATCTGGATTATTTCTTTATAGTCTTTAGGCATTTTGGGCTCCCATTTCTCATAATCCTCCTGTATATATAGTAATCAAAAGTTACTTTCTTACAGTTTATATGAATAAAAGGTTAGTCAGTTTTTTCAAAATATAGAAACTTACCTGGAATTCCAATGCTTTCTTAAGCTGTATGACCACTTCACCTGCCGTTGGCCGTCTTTCTCTCCTGTGATCTAAGCATTGATAGGCAATCCTTGAAAATATAGCAAACGACTGTGGCACAATTTGTTCTTCTATACTTTCAAACACTAACTCATCAAGTTTTCCTACTTGATAGCGACTTTTAGCCAAAAATGGTAAATAAAGATAATCATCATCTATTTTTACGGATGACGGTTTCCCACACAATATGTCAAATAAGACCGCACCCAATGAGAATATATCAGACTCTTTGGTTAAGAAGCCTGTTTTTGAGTGAAGTGGGTCACAATATCCGATTGTGCCTGTAACATTGTCAGTGACATAGTAAACATTCTGATTTATAACTTGACATACTAAGGAAAGCACAAAACCACTAATTTTTGCTTTCCAGTCATCAAATAGTAGAATGTTGTTGCTGCTGATGTTCCTATGTATTACTATTTCTGGACTTGAAACAGTTCCATGAAGAAACTCCAACCCAATTGCAATATCGATGCATATTTTAAGCCGCATCACCCACGTAAGACTATCATCGCTCAAGTACTTATCAAGACTACCTCTGGATGCATACTCATATACAATAACTTTTTCATCCTCTTCATCACAGTAGCCTACAAGACCAATGACATTTTCATGTTTATACTCCAAAAGGATTTCCAGCTCTGTCATAAATTCAACATCTTTTGCAACAGACTCCTTATTTAACCGCTTTGCCGCAATGATATTATATCCATAAGCGTGAGTAACTTCTCCTCTGTAAATGTCCCCAAAAACTCCATCTCCAATGATATTTTCTTGATTGAAGTCTTGTGTGGCTAACTTTACGTCTTCAAGTGAGAGTTTAAGGTTGTCCTTATGGTTCTCCTGTGAATCATGGGCCAGTAAGTTGAGTTGACAAGTAAAAAAGAAACTGAAACTACACGTGCTATGTAAAATTTTCATTGTGACTTACCTGACAGTTTAAAGCTTTTTTGAGTTTTTTGATGACAACTTCTATTGTTGGACGTTGCTCTTGAGTTTCTGCCACACATCGAGATGCGATTTCTAAAAAGATGTCCAAAGACTCTTTATTGGGACCTTTACAAAAGACATGTTCATCGGTCTCCTCCTTTATCTGGTGATCAACAATTTCCATTATTGTTCCCTTTTCAAAATGATCTCTTGCAATGGGTGCAATTCCATTATCATTCACCTCGGTGTATACAGAATCATAGGCCAACCTCCCAGTCAAGATCTCAAGCAACACTACTCCAAATGAGTAAATGTCTGATTTCTTATTTAATCTACCAGTCTTCTTATATTCTGGATCCCAATACAAAGGAGTACCTGCAATGATATTGGTATAGATAGTGCTAGCCACTTCATTTGCTGGGTGGAATTTGGAGAGCCCAAAATCCGCAATCTTTGCCTCCAAATTATCTCCCAATAGAATATTATCGCTCTTGATGTCACGGTGTATCATCTTTTGTTTGCCATGATCTGTGTTGTTGTGAATGTAATTCAAACCATGTGCAATATGAAGACATATATGCAAACGTTGCACCCAAGTAAGAAATGTCATCTTATCACCACTTCTCAAATAGTTTTCAAGACTTCCATTCGAAGCATGCTCATAAACCAGGATCATTGAACCATTACCTTCATCACTAAAACCAAGAAGAGAGATTACATTCTCATGCTTACAAGTAATTAGGGTTTCAATTTCTGCAAAGAACCCTTGTTCTCCTTCTTGACTGTAAATGCGCTTTATGGCTACTGTGCTTCGTTTTCTGTGTAAGTCACATTTATCCACCCCTTCTTTCGACGAGGAATTACTGCTATCAAAAACTTCAAGATCTGCTTTGTATACTTTACCGAATCCGCCAGACCCGATGCAGTATGCGTCATCAAAATTCTTGGTAGCCTCTTTTATATCATTTAGTCCAATCTTCAATTGTTCAAATTTCTTCCCCTGCGACATTATGAAGTTGTGCAACACCACATTAATGCTAGTAAGGATTGGAGTGATATTAAGAGAAGTTTTATAATTGAGTGATAGTTATTAAATGGTAAGTAATAACGGTTTTATCCCTAAACTTTGAGTTGGTTTAATCACTTTTTTTTTTCAAATGTTTAGTATTTAACTTTTTCTATCCGTAACTCAAACCAAATTTAATTTCTTGCCGGTTTTAAGTTGTGTTTTGTATCGTGTCTAAAATTGTCACTCCTGCTTACAACTTTCCCCCTTTTTCAGCACAGTTTTCTTAACACCTGTAGTCTGTCCTAGTAGCATGTAAATTCTGTAAAAAAAAACTTCCCAATAAATAGTTAAGGATTTATTAAATTGTCATATAAATTAAAATATCAAATGAACATTCAAACATAAGAGTATTTAATAGAGAAACATGTAAACTCACCGAATAAATTGTTTAATCAAATGGTTAATCAAAGTTAACAACAAACACATTGTCCCAAAAAAAATTAAATGCTTAAACTATAAATTAACTCAAAAATGTTGATAAAATCATAACTTCACCCTTTTTAAAATGAGTAGTAATTGACATGGTTAATTTCATGCCTAACAATTAGATCACAACATTTGAATAATCAAATGCTATAATGAGAAAAGAGAAACATCATATTCCACTTTTTATATGTTGAATGGATTAGGGATAAAATTAGGCATATTATTTAGGCATGCCAATCATTTTCATCTTAAAATATGAGAATGTTAAAAAGTAATATGATGATTATTTTAAGTTAGGGGAAATAATCACTCCTGTTAACAGTAGCCAACTTGCATGTTGCCTTTGCTTTATGGCTCATTTTCTATTATTTTAGCCCATTTATCTTCATCTAAATTATTGTTCTAGCACCTTCTTCATACACTGAACGGGAAACAACTGAAAAAATGTGAAAAGAAGGCTTGCATCATGCGATCGAATAAGCTTGAGAATAAATGAGCTTAAATAGGTAAATAATCATAAAGCCCATGCATCATGTAAGTTGGCTACCAACATCAGCGATCATTTCCCCTTTAAGTTAATTATTCTACTAACCTAAAAGTACATCTAATAATAAGATCAAGACATGTGACAAAACTCAAAATGGATATTAAGAAAGAAAATACATATGAAGTGTTTAAAGTGAAGAATGAAGTGGAAATTAGTTGAAGCATATAAGTTATATCTCATTATCATTACTTAATAATTTAAACCACATCACTCCCTCCATCCGATCATCACAAAAAAATAAAATAAAAAATAATAATACATAGTTTAACAAAAGGAGTCATTAAAAATTTCAACCAATCAAATATTTTTTTTTTTACCAATTAAGATCTTTTACAATTGGTTAAAATGATAAATAAACAATTATTTTGGAACATCCCAAAATAAAAGATTAAACTTAAAATTAGAAAGGTATTCTTGTTATTAGGTATTCTTTAGTTGTAGGTTCTATAAATGTATGAAAAGGAATCGAGTTTGTAGCTATAATTTTTATTGTTTTCTTTACTTATTTTAGTTAGCTATAATTGGGGGAGGACAAATTTTACTTTTAGTTAAATTGTATGTATTGGTTGACAAGGACCGGTGGGGATCTTGAACCCGACTAAATGTTTAACCTAATTTAGATCGTGGCTTGTTGTTGTTGTTGTTAATAATAATAATAATAATAATAATAATAATAATAATAATAATAATAATAATAATAATATATTATTATTATTATTATTATTATTATTATTATTATTATTATTATTATTATTATTATTATTATTATTATTATTATTATTATGCTATTTGTTAAAGGTTTACTAGTTGCCTCTTAACCTAGAGGTCAAGGGTTCAATCCTCACTCCCTACAAAAGGCCGGAGGTCTTTTCTACCTTAGGTAGAACCGGAAGCAGCCTCTCTACCTTAGGTAGGGGTATGGTTGTCTACATCTCAACCTCCCCCATACACCGTGGAAGACGGTATTGGGACCCATAACCCGTGGAAGACGGTATTGGGAGTTACTTTTTAAAGGTTTACTAGTTATTACTTTTTTTAATCAAAGTTGTCCTAATTCCTAACTTTTAGATGACTAACTCTTATGTTTAATTTAAGTAATGAAATAAAAGAAAAGAGACAAGTTTGGAATAATTAAAGAGGCTTGAATTTAAGGATACAATCAATTACTAAAATCACAAGTTTTGAAAAATTATTATCAACAGGTAGCTTAGCTTCTAGTATTTAAGTTACTAAGAAAAGCATACCGAAATCACAAGCGTAGCCACGATGACGCGCCGTCACACATCGAAACAAAGTGGTCACCGAACATAATTTTTATCTATTTCATGCTTAAGGTCATTAGCTCAAATCCTTCAATTTTAACATTAAACTTTTGATTGTTTTAGCTTAGTTGGTTACTTCTCCCTTCATGCAACAGGTCTTGCGTTCTACGTTTACATGTACCTTTTTTTTTTTTTTTTTTTTTTTTTTTTTTTTTTTTTTTTTTTTCTTTTTTAAATACTCTTTTACTATTAATGGTTTATGACTTTAAGTTTTCTAATTATTAGACAAGCTAAAGTGAATAAGATGTATGTGTATATATATTTATATAAGATTTTGACAATTACTTCTCTGAAAATATTAATATTAACTTACTTAAAATATATTTACAAGTACATCTTGAGAAATTAGCCTCTTTGAAAGGTTTTATCATGTTAACTTCTTTTTTCATGTCATTAACTTATACAAAACAATAATTTGTAAATATGAAGCTATTAATTCATATTCATATCAATAAGTTTTCAGACTAACTTAGTTTAATAAAGCGAAGATCGTGCTATCATGGTTAACATTTGTTGATACAATCAATTATTTTTTGTGGCATACAGAAAATTTACGTACTAGATATTTTTATTACAAGCTTTAGCTTAAATATTAAAAATTTTCAACTTTGAATCAATTATAAACCAAAATTATTAAGTTATGCACTATAAAAATTATACTTTTATATAATATTTTTTTAGTTCTATGATATTATATTCTAAAAAAAATATAAAATACAATGTTAAAAAGCTATAATAATATAAAATCAAAATCACATGCACGTTTTAGTATATAAGGTAATGATTTTTGATACTTGACAAGAAACGTACTGGCATTTGCAGTGATGATAGATAGTGGATTATTGGTTTTATCTTATATGGTTTAAATAGGCGATAACAGTTCGTAACATAGAATAACTCCTTTAAATTAAAAATTTAAGTAAATAAATTAGGTACCTTCAAGCGATTGAGTGATGTACGGACAACTGGATTTTCATGTCTCCACTGATGTTCCAAAGCTTTCTCAAGTCTTCTGACAACCTGATCTATATGCGGACGCTTCACCCTTTCCTCTTGTATGCAGAAATGTGCTGTTTCTGAGAATATTTTGAATGCTTCTGGGTCCATCTGTTTTCGTAGGTGTGGATCGATCATATCATCCAAATGAGATTTGGCGAGTTGACTTAATAACCCCTCTTCCAATTCTTCATCTGGGATAACTGCACTCCTCCCACATAAGACTTCGAATAACACAACACCGAACGAATACACATCTGACTTGTTGGTCACCCCACCAGTCTTATTATATTTTGGGTCCAGGTATACATTCTTAACAATATCACGAGTAAGAAGAAGACGATGCCTTCGAGCTACTGTATTTTTCAATGAAAGTTCAAACCCGGATAATTTGGGTTCCCATTTTTCATCCAGTAAAATTTTAAGGCTATTGATGTTGCAATGTATGACACTAAAATCGCGTCCATAATCGTAATGGATGTACTTCAATGCGTTTGCAATCCCAACACATATCTTCAACCTTTGTGTCCATGTGAGGGTCTGGTCACTTAGAGATTCTTTTAGATTTCCGTTGGCCTCCTTCTTGTATATGATAATCTTCACACCCTTCTCTTCACAGAACCCAATAAGAGACACTAGATTCTTATGTTTGAGACTAGAAAGCATTGAAATCTCCGTCCAAAATTTTTTGCTTTCATATTTTCTGTGTAAACTCTTCACAATAATATCAAGTTCAGAATGCAAGAGACGACCTTTGTAAATTCTTCCAAAACTATTTTTGCTAATGAGATTTTCGTCAGCAAAATTGTTGGTTGCAGATGCTATATCTTTATAGCTGAGTTTTGGGTATGAAAGATCTTTAAGGGAAGACATTGTTTTTTTGCTGACATGGGATTCAACGCCTGTGGATATGAAGCTCACCGATCCCTATATGTACAAAACAAGAGAGAGTTATTTATTTTTGTTGTTTAATTCAAAATAGATATTCGTTGGAACAACAACTTAGGGAATATATGTAAACACAATTATTTATATGGACACCACGACCATGTCATGTTGGCTTGGCATCAACATAAAAGAATCTCAATTCATTTTTAAAATTTTAGTAACTAACAGAATAAAATTACCTTCTCATGAGTGGATGATGTACCTTCAACTTCAATTTCAACCGCAACTATTGGGTGTTCCTTTGATATTATAAATACACTAATTAGTAAATAACTACAGAGTAGTTGCTATGATAGAAAGACGAAAGATGAACAAATGTCTTACTGCATTTTGACGTTCCAATTGAAGTTTCAAAGCCTTCTCAAGTCTTTTGACAATCTCATCTACGTTCGGGCGTTGCAATCGTTCTTCATTCAAGCAGTCATACGCTGTTTTTGCGAAAACGTTGAATGATTCCGGATCCATTTGTTTCAATAGATCCGGGTCGATTATATCATCGATTGTTTTCTCTCTATAATGAAAAATTGCCACCGGAGCCAAATACTTATTATCACGACCATCAATTACCCATTTCCTACCACACAATATTTCAAACAATACTATCCCAAAGGAGTAGATATCTGACGTGTGGTTCACACTGCTAGTCTCTACATATGTTGGGTCTGTATACCCCTTCGTAGACCAAACTGAATCAGTATGGAAAGTGTGGTGCCTTTCGGATGCTTTGATCTTCATGGAATGTTGAAATTCCGATAACTTGGGTTCCCAGTCATCTTTCAATCGAACTGTTTCACTGCTGATGTTCCGGTGTATAACGCTAAAATCGCGTGGCTCGTCATAATGAATGTAACTCAATGCATGCGCAATATCGACACATATCTCCAATCTTTTCACCCATGTCAACAACACCGGGTCACTTAGATAGTCATCGAGCCTTCCCCTGGTGATCTCGTGCTTGTAAATGATGGTCTCTGCACCAAGTTCATTACAAAACCCAATAACAGAAACAACATTCTTATGCTTGAGACTAGATAGCATCCAAATCTCTGTCCAAAACTGTTCTTTTTCATCATCCCATTCTTTGAATAACCTCTCAGCATAGATATCTATCAACTCACCGGACCAAAAGAGTTGTCCCTTGTATCGCTTTCCAAATCCACCTTCTCCGATGACATTTTCTTCAGCAAAGTAGTTGGTGGCGGATTGAATATCTTCAAGGGGGATTCTTAGGTGAGCAAGGTGGTTGGGCGGAGAGTGTATCTATTACAAAAACAATTAAGCAGAGTTTGGGTTACAAAAGGAGATGGCAAATTAACAGCAAATGCATCACCCGTATATATGATAGTTGGCTATCTCGACCGAACGTCCCTTTTTTAATCATTATTTTTAATCCTAATTGATATCAATAAAGTTGGTTTTATTTCTTTTCTATTTATTGTCACTGAAGATTGTATTGTTTGTGTCAACGTCATATCCTATATTACATTTCTTATTACTTAGACTACCTGACACGACCCATGATACGTCGGATTTTGGTGCTTAAGTTATCAATTCTTTTTTAGTGAAACACATTTTGATGGTGAATTAAATCAAACCATCGTTGAATCTTTAACTAATTTGTTAGTTAATGAAAACACCTAACAATATGATGTAGAAAATGCATGAGTCAATGTGAAGCCAACTTATGTGATGTTGTGATGAAATCAAGAAAAAATACTAATATTGTGGGGGACATGATACAAACGAGGTAGATTTGATGCTATTCTTGTTAAAACGATGTAATTTTTTATGCTTTCGCATGTAAGATTAGATGTGAGACAGCCCCATATTCACTTTTCTCAAAGTAATAATAGTCAAAATAAACTTACGGTCCCCTTGATTTAAACACAAGAAAATTTTTTAACTTAATAACTAAAAACCGCAAAACGCGACGTATCGTGTGTCGGAACAGGTAATCAATATGGTCATTTAATATAATGTATTAAAAAGGTTATCGATTTTAGTTAAAAGATTTTGTCAAATGGTTGTCCAAAGTTATGGGGTTATATCAAACAATCATTAAAAGTTAAGCGGTCTTTTTAAATGGTCAAAGAAAGTTAAGAATAAAAACGTTACGAAAAGAGGTTAAATGGTTATATCAATAATTGACCAAGACGAAGAGATTAATTGTTGAATAATAATTGACCCTAAAATTTACAACCGTACTATCAAGTAGTAGTAAAATATATGAATAAAATATGAAGTGTTAAATACTAATTATACCATTTATATAGACTAGGTGAGTACCCGTGCATACCGGCGAAAATTTAAAGCGGCAAGTAATTATAGTTGTGAAACTGCAAATAAGTGTTTCATGTGTGAAATAGATGTATATTGTTTATCGGGTCAAACTTTTAGCTTATAATTAGTCATGAAAGGAAAATATACATGGATGTAAAGTACAATATTGAAAGGAATAAATTTTACCAGAGTGAAAAATCTCTTTTACCCAAAAAAAATATATATTGAAAGGGGGTACCCTATTGAAAGGAATAGGAAGTATGGGTAGATTAACAATTTCACATTTTTCACTAGTTTTAAGCAAATGCGATTTTTCTTTATATATAACGAAGATATGTTTTTGTTTTATCAAAAGTGATTCCATATGCTAAAAATCGGTTTGTTTTTGTCTTAAAATTTGGTTAAAACAAATAAAATGAAAAGGGAAAACATATTGTGGTGGAACTGTAAAAGAGAAAATATAAAGGTCTTACCGGCCTGTTTTCACGTGCTAGTTCCAAAGCTTTCTCAAGTCTTGGAACAATCTCAACAATATTTGGGCGTCGCGATCGTTCTTCGTCCAAACACTCATACACAATTTCCGCGAACATGTTAAGTGAATGCAAGTCTATTTGTTTCCACAGATCCTCATCAATTACATTATCGAGTTTTTTCTCTCGATAATGGGTAATGATTAGCTTAGCCAAATCATTTGTATATATTGATGTCCTACCAGACGATAGTAGTTCAAACAATATTATCCCAAATGAGTACATATCCGACTTGTGGTTCACATTGTTAGTCTCAATACATGTTGGGTCTCCATACCCATTCACATACTTAAGTTTACTAGTATGAAATGAATTGTGCCTCTGAGACGCTTCAATATTCATGGAATGTTCAAAGTCAGATAACTTGGGTTCCCAGTCATCATTTAATAGAACTCCTTTACTGCTAATGAACCGGTGTATTACGCTAAAGTCGTGTGACTCATCATAATGAATGTAACTCAATGCATGTGCAAGACCCACAGAAATCTTCAATCTTTGCACCCATGTCAACAACATTGGGTCACTTAGATATTGAGAGAGCATTCCCCTGGTTTCATCATACTTGGTAATGATGACCACATTCTTATGCTTGAGACTCGCAAGCATGGAAATCTCCGTCCAAAACACTTGTTCTGCTTCCTTCCTTCCTTTATCTATCCTCTGAGCATTGATATTAATCAACTCACCGGACCACAAGAGCTGACCCTTGTATTCCTCTGCAATTCTCCTTGACCTGATGTGATTATTCCGATTAAAGTTGTTGGTGGCGGATAGTATGGTTTCAAGGGGGATTTTGAGGTGAGCAAGATCGTCCTTTGGTGAAGACATTATCTGTTTATCAAGTAAAAACGTGAATTAATACACAATAAGAGAGTTTGATGAAGTGCCTACAACGTGTTTGATGAAATTCCTGATCCTTTTCAAACTCATGTTGCTGATATATACTTTACTTGTATGTTATACTAGTCTTGGATAGTGCAGTTAAATTTGCTCCTGTGGTGTTTTTAGAGCATATTTTGGTCCATAATCAGACGGTGTAAGTATGTTACTACATAGGTGATAGACACTTTGCATAGTGGTGAGTGGAGTTCGTCCATTTTAGGTTATTACATGTTCTTTGTCTACCAATGTAGTTTTGAATGGATACTACATATTGGAATTGTCTTGTTTCGTTCCCTTATTGCACTTAAAGACATGTTTTTGTCTTGCGGATGACAAGTAAGGGTAGGTTGCCTACATAAGTATGTTCATTAAGTGGTATCTCGAAAAAAACTATGGCATGTGCTTTGTGTAATACTAAATTGTTTAATTTGGCATTATACTTTATTGTTTGATGTTGATATTTGGTCATCTGAAGTTTGAAATTGTTTCCGAAGACATGTTTTTGTAGCTGCTGCGGGATACTTTATTTGGTATTTGGCAAAACAGGAATTGGAGGATTTTTGAGAATGTTCAAAGGAATGGAGTGACATTGTTTGATGTCGTATTGGATAGTTTTAAAGCCAAACTGTTGACTATGAAAGTGAAGAACTATCCTTTTGTGTTAAAAGTTTCAGAAATACGTTGTATCAGCTCATGGTTGATATACAACTCAAAAGTTACGAATGGATGGTGAGAAGATCAAACAAATATAAACTGATTGATTGGCAACTTTGGTTAAGTGATCCGCAAAATATTCGGTTACAGTAAGGACTTATAATATGTAATTTTTGAATGCTACAGTGTGTTACAGTGTGGTACAGCTTGATTTTGCCGAGTGTGTTCTGGTTGTTCAGAAATGCGGTGCATGTCTGCTTCAGTGAAAGTTACGAGGTTTATGTGTATGCTGCTACATCAGCTTCTTGTCTATATACGAGGTTTATGTGTCTGCTGCTACATCAGCTTCTTGTGTATTTGTTTGACAGTGGGCAGTCTTTGTGGAATGCTGTAAGGGATGATTAGTGCACAGTGGTTGTTAGTGGGTGTGTCCGACAATTGATGTGTATCTTTTTGCTCCTCGCTGTCATTCTCTTGTGGTCAATGTTATGCGACCCAATTTAGATTCAGTTGTGTTTTGGTTTTCGTAGGTTTTATAGTGCAGGCCTAGAGGGATAGTCTTAGTGCAGGTCCTTGTTTCGATAGGCTTCATGTTTTAGTTTCTGTTATGTATTTCCTTGTGGTTTTGCTTTTTCTTGTTTTCTTTCGTTTGGGGATCGTCCTTTTTAATTTTCTTGTTAAGAAGGTGGGTTGTCATTTCTTTTGTATCTTGTTTTTGGTTGGTCCTTAATAAATGTTGCCTTACTAAAAAAAAGCTCATGGTTGATACTAGTATAAAAAAAACAAAACTAGTAGAGATGTTGATAGTATTCTGAAGTTTGAGATGTATGCAAGGGTTGAATATCAAGATGATTGTCCAACTTGTGAATGAAACACATGAAGATGTTGGAAAGTATCTTGCGGTACAGGTATTAGTGATAAAGTCTTGGTTACTATTTAATTATTTCCATCCTGTGTAAAAATATAGTCAACTTCAGCCAACCATCTTCATTTCTAAAATATAGATCTACAAGATCTGCTATGCTTATTAATATTTCGAATTAGAAAGCCCGAGCTCGGGCTTAGGCCCGACCCAAAAAACGCCCGAAAAAGCCCGACCCGAAGCCCGATATGACCCAATAGGCCTAAATGGTCCTTATATTTTCCACCAAAGCCCGGTCATCCGGCCCGGGCTAAGCCTAAAGCCCATCAACAGCTCGGGCTAAGCCCATAGCCCGTCAAAAGCGCGGGCTTTTGAAAAACCCATTAAAAAGCCAAAAAGCCCGAACTTTTTATAGAAAAATGCCCTACTGTTTCCAAAAAAAAAAAAAAAAAAAAAAAAAAAAAAAAAAGAAAAAAAAAGCCGTAAATTATGTGATATTTTTATATAATAACATACAACAAAATTATTATTTAGAAATGAATGATTAAATTATAACAACATTATTATTTAGGCCTAATATTTTGGTTAGTCGGGCTTAACTCGGCCCAGTTTTTTAAGGCCCGGGCTTTTTGAATAATAAAAGCCCGGGCTTTTTTCAGCCCGAGCCCTGTGCTCTCTACTTCAAATATCAGAATTCGAAATCCTTAACAACTACTGATTGATAAGAAAATTAACATGCAACATATGTTCTTAAGTTTTAGTGAGTTAATTTACTTACATTTATTATCTGTAACTAAATTCTAATATCAAATTGATTTGTGTTTGAGTTTCTCCTTTTCGTTAATAGTTTCAGATGAGCAATATTTCCTTCTACAATCAATTAATTGCAAAATTCGAATTTAGGGGTTGAATAGCCCCAAAAGTCAATTTTAAACTAAACGGTAATAGGTTCGTTATTTTCACTATGCGACACTTGTATAAATTTTACTATCTTATTATTCATATAATGACATTTGAGTTTCTTAATAGTTTGGTTTGTGCTACATTGTATTTTGTCTTTATGCCTTGTGTTGTTGTTGTTACATTGCATTTTGTAAATGAAGATTGCATGAGACATTTTTGGCATATCAAAGTGCTACTTGGGCTCTTGGGTCATGATAGTTTTCTTTGTGGTCATTTTATTAGTTTCTTTTGAGTTTCTATTGGTCTACCTGCAAGCCCATTCGGTACGGTATTATTATATGTAGGCTAATTTTGTTATTTTTTTTTACTGGGAACACCATTATAGCTCATTCAAAACTCCCAATTACATGTTTTTAAAAATATACCGTGGTAAATATCCTTTTATCCATAAAAAAATAAGTTGAAATCTCGAACGTGCAATTTTTATTAAAAGGGAATTTTGAAGTGAAAATAGTCGCACATCATACATGATACACCCCTTCGCTACGATTTTGTCAAAAGTAAGACAATAATATCTCCAATTCGCTCCTACTATACCTTTTTAGAAAATATTGATTGTCCTTGCGCATATGATTTAAGTACAATTTGGTCAATATATCAAGTATGTACAGCTATATTGGTATAAAAAAAAATAATAGAAAAACATGATGTAGAAATTGAAATAATAGAAAAACATGAGCAATAGATGAAAATTCGAAATTTTATGGCCAACAACATTTAGTTTATAAATCAAATTTTGTACAAACTTTTATTCTTTTTTATAAAGATACAGGTAAGCAAATACTAAAATGTCTTACTTTTATCGGTTTGCCCTTAAGTGTAAAAGCTAACAATCTAGTGGCCGAGTGGCAAATTTGTTTTTATCAAAGTTTCTTAAAGCTTTTCACCCAAGTTCCAATCACAACACCTGCGTTTTTTGTCCCTTTTTTTATTTAAATAAATTAAAAGCATTGTACGGGTGGCAGATCGAATAACGCGCGTGAATTTCAATTACGTTAATAACCGACAAAATATGTAAAACGTTTCTATCACATACTTCATGTGTCAAAAATGATTACAAAATTTGGATATATATAAAATTCTCGCTATCATTTATTTATTGATCAGCATGTGACTAATTGTTGATAAAATATAAACTTATTAACCTTATACTACATGCATGCATGTAAGCAAAAGAGGGGTATAAGAACTGAGCAGATATGGTCTCTTTGGTCACCTTGAAAAATCTTAACTTGCTTTGTATTAGCATATATGCATATATTGGGAAGTCATATACAGTGAGGTCCAGCAGTGGAAGACATCATATCAAGCGGCTATTAATTATCTATAATCAGGTTTAATTATGGGATCTAGCTAACGTGCAAACTGATGTACTGAATTGAAGGTGTATAAAGAAGAGGTCTTACAGGCATGTTTTCACGTGCGAGTTCCAACGCTTTCACAAGTCTTGGGACAATCTCATCTATATCTGGGCGTTGCGATCGTTCTTCTTTCAAGCAGTCATACGCTATTTCAGCGAACACGTTGAATGACTGCGAGTCCATTTGTGACCATAGACCCCAATCAATTATTTCGTGGAGTTTCTTCTCCCTATAATGGGTAACGGCCACCGAAGCCAAGTACTTATTATCTTGGTCGTCTTCAATTACTGCTTCCCTACCACACAGTAGTTCAAACATTACTATCCCAAAGGAGTACATATCCGACTTGTGGTTCACAGTTTTTGTCTCTATATATTTCGGGTCTGTATACCCCTCCCTATCCCAAACTTTGTCAGTATTGAAAGAATTGTGCCTTTCAGATGCTTTGATCTTCATGGAACGTACAAAACCACCTAACTTGGGTTCCCAGTCATCATTTAGTCGAATCGATACACTGTCGATGTTGCGGTGTATTACGCTGAAATCACGTGACTCATCATAATGAATGTAGCTCAATGCTTGCGCAACACCGACAGCTATCTCCAATCTTCGCACCCATGTCAACAACATTGGGTCACTTAGATAGTACCAAAGACTTCTTCTGGGCTCACGCTTGTAAATGATGACCTTCTCGTCATTATCATCACAAAACCCAACAAGAGAAACCAGATTCTTGTGCTTGAGACTAGAAAGCATGGAAACCTCCATCCAAAACTGTTGGTCTCCATCAAACCATTCTTTATTTAACCTCCCAGCTAAGATTTCGATTAACTCACCTGACCACATGAGCTGTCCCGCGTAAAACTTTTCAAATGCATCTTCTCGAACGAGTAAGTATTTAGAAAAGTTGTCGGTGCCTTCTAGTATATCTTCAAGGGTGATTTTTAAGTGAGCAAAGTCTTCATGATTCACTGAAGACATAATGTATGTATCTGTTTGTTTATCTGAACGAAAAAGGGTGTGTGGGTTGATAAAAAAAGAAGAGAAGGATTATTTGGGTGATATACATAAAATCTGTTAGGTTTGTGTTTGTTATATAGAAGATGTGAATAATCGTGTGGGGTCCTTGTTATCTTTAACTTTAATGGTGGAGGTCTATTTTTTTTGCATTATTGTAAAGGCAATTGCTTTTTGACTTAAAGCTGAGCAAAGTCATCATCGGGTGGGAACATCATGCATGTTTCTGTATACATGAATAGTCATTATACTAAAAAGGGCGTTTGGGTTGCAACGTGATACCAAGGAGTACTTTTCACGAGATATACTGAGAGAAGAAGTGGCGGTAGGTTGGTGGTGAACTGGTAATCATATAAACGTGTTTACTGCATGCTTTTTTGTATATGTGGTTGTGCTGTGTAAGTTTTTGCATTATTATATAAACATTAAAAGACTTATGCAATGAAACTTCCATAAACGGTAAAAAGAAATTTGGTAACTTGCGTATGTATTGCTTTTTAAATGAAACATCACCAATAATATCTATTAGCGAGTATCAACATCTAGACAAAAATTTATGAAAGACGCTTAAAGTATTCTTTTTTTAGAAAGTAAGCAATATATTACCACAACAAAAAAGAAATAATACAAACAAAAACATTCAACTTCTTTAATAGAGACGATTAAAAAAACGGGACTCTAGAAAATAAAAACCCATCAAGGCTTAATTACAACAAAACATACAAAATAAAACTGAAAGATAAATGACAAAAAAACTATAATATTCCTTTAAATAATACATATAAACAATCTCGAACACAACAAAAAATATGCGTAAATGAGATATGTGGTATGAACTATAAAGGGGATGGCATGTGTTTTAGACAAAAGAGACTGGCAAAGCGAGTATAGTTGACCATAAAAGATGGTTGTGTCCAAAGTTCTAGAAGCTAAGAAAAAACACTTGGAGAAAATTAGTATTGAAAATATGAATATGATTTTATGAAGAAATGTTATATCCACATAAATTTGACAAAAAGTTTATTTCAAAATGACGTGGCATGATAAATTTAACTTTGAAGATTACTTCTCTTCTTTTAATTTCCCAATAGATGTAATAGTTACAATGACACATCGTTTGTTTAAAATGTTTTTTTATTAAGTTTATGTATATAGAGCATTCCTCGAATTTAAAAAGTTATTACGATAAAAGCCAAAGTACATACACTTAAGGCATGTTTGGTACTTTGGTCTAGGGGAATTGTGATTGGAATGATAAGAACGTCTAGTACATTGAGACGACAATCAAATAGCGGTATCAAATCCCAATATATTGGTTTTCGCAACCAAGCTAGGGAGGTGGTTTTGAACCCATTCCTAGAATCTTTTACTCATCCTCATTTACATTTCCCAAAAAGAACACAACGCACTACAATAATCGGGCCTTTTAGACACAACCCGAAGTCATGGCTAGAAGCCAGAAAGTCGTGGCTATTCATGTTTATCACAATTTAGTGTATAGTATAGAATCAAGTATGATTAACATCAATCATTAATAACTTAACTTGTGTGAACATCACCTACGAAATGCAATGATTCCTCTATATCAAATAGTATGACACTGTGCAAGTGTTGATTATTCAAGACCATAGATCAAGTAACCCCGACCTATCACGGTGTCTTTCTATTAAATCGATTGTATTGACAAGCCATATACAAGGTGACATCCTAAGACTATATTCTATTTTAAGTCATTTGAGCAAGTGTTATCACTTCCGAAACTATTTATGTAAAACCTATAGAGGGCATGTATTATAATATAGACTGTGGTTTATTATTCATAATATCACAATATCGAATATAGTTTATTATTATATAGACTAAGCATTATTAACATGACTTGTGTGAACATCCTGTGCGATCACGGTTCTCGTTATTACAATATAGAGTGTGGTTTATTGTTGTATAGAATCAAGCATCATTACCATTCAATCATGCTCACTACTTGCGTGAACATCCTGTGTGTTCACAGTTCTCTTACTAGCTAATTAATCACCATCATGTATTATTGAAGATCACATATTCATTATCGCTTAAAGTTTTTTGTAAAGGAATCATTACATTTCATTGATTGCATGCCTTGAGCAAGCGTTCAAAGTATATTGATGATACAAATAAAAAGTGAAGTATACTCTAAAAACAATCATCCTAGTAAACATGTTTATCACATCCGATACTATTCAAGCTAAGCATATTAAGCAACTTATTAAGCAACTGTCTTTATATCACGATTTTCATTAACCTGACTTACGTGATCATAAGGTATAATCCCGGTAATCAGCTACCACTCAATTACCGTTTGATATTATGCAAGATCACATGTATAATCTCATGTATGTATATTGTTCCGTATACCATATGTAACACCCCCAATTCAAGGTTGCAGCGGAATTCAAACTGGGTGTTACTCGACGGCACAATAGTCACAATAATAGAAAACGAACTCCAATTGAGCCGTTTTAAAAGATTTATCATTCAAATTATATAAATATCAGAGATTTCAAAATAAGGTCCCAAATGGTTCCATGTTTACAATGTATAATAAATGAGTTTTTGAATGATAATAAAATTTATAGCCCTCTTGAGATTCCGTGCCCTTCCGTGCCATCCTTGATCGTCATGAACCTGAAATACATGCTTGAGAGGTCAACACAAAGGTTGAGTGATATTCATAGAGTTTGTTTAATGTTTGAACACAATGTGTTGGTAGTAAATCGTTGAACACAATAATCGTAGTGTTTGTAGTTAAATCGTTTGAACACAATATGTTGGTAGTGTGAGCTATAGACTCACACCAATATTTGGAAAACAAAGATGGGCTACGTTGTTATATGCCCGGAAAGGTTATTAACTCACTAAGCTTATGACACCAAAACGTTAACGTGTACCAATATCGATCGGCAGATTTATCCCGGTAGGTACTTTGCCGTCATACCTAATGTTTCAAATATTAATGCATTTGTTTGAACTTAGTCAATACAAATGGGATTCGTCAATCCCAATAGGCCTATTCACAATATTCGCGCTCACTTGCAAGTAACCCTCGCAAGTGATTAAATGGTTCATAATAAGGGATCTTGGTTTGGCAAGTATGTTACTTAGTGATAATAAAACATAGTCGAATAGCATACAATAGAAAACATTGTGTTTGAGTAGAAAAATAATAGCATGTATTCCCCCCAAGGGTTTGTAAAACATTGAAGTAATGTAAAGTGGGGCTATGAACTCACCTTAAGTAAGATAGCAAGTAATGAAGGTGATGGTTGGATCGTGTAGGTTTCTACGAGCAACCTATAATAGAATGTCGCGACTTAGGATTTGAGTAATGAATATAACGGAGTGCCTATATATATATCTTGCATTTAGTCCATGATGTGGTATGTTGTATAATGTAAGTCTTTGAAAGAAAAGATTCATGAAACATGTATGTTTATATATCGTTTACTACCGTTCGGGCCGACATAATTCAGAAGTCATGTTAGTAAGCGTTCGAGGAGTCAGGACACTTTAATTCGTAAATCCACAACTCATCTCGACGGCTTACATAATGAACTCCTCACATGAGGCTCCCTACTATTGTAGTAGTTGATAACATATATAGATATAAGTTTTGATCCGAAAATGTACATGTCCGATATTTGAATAAACTTAGGAAAGTTTATTAGTACATGAAGATTGTTATTAGTGGTAGTTTCATAAGTCTTGAATGACCATTTTCTCTTGGTAATATCTCATGGTTTCCTTTTTGGTGAAGTAGATCCAAATTGCTTGTTCATGTTATCGCCTAATTCATTGTTTCATGTTTACGCCTATGTAAGTTGTTATGGTCATTTCGTCATGGCCTAGCCATGACCTTTAGTCCTTGTTTCAAGGTCATGAGACACAACCTTGGCTCTAGCCATGGTGGTGGTCTTGTTTATTGGTCATAAGACCCCTTTGGTCTTCATAAACCATAACCTATATGTAATGACTTTGTCTAAAAATGGGCTGTTTAGAATTTGAAGAAATTTATCACTCGGAAAGCATTTTCAGGGCTCGATCTTCTTTCCTCCTAAATGAAAACATCGTTCCGGAAAACTTTCGTGTTTTAACTTTTTGATGAATCGGGCCAGAAGTTGGACTTTCAAAACCCAAATTTGATCAGAATGGTATTTGGCAGTTTTGCCGGAAATCTTTGGTAACTTCAAATCGCCATAACTTTTGACTCGTTTACTCGTTTTAGGTGGTTCAAATTGCTATGGTTTCCTTGTTAGGTCCTCTACTGTAATATGTAATGATCCAAGATCATAATTTTACCATTTTGGTCGTGGTTTTCCAAGAAAGTCACTAGTTTACTTGTTTGAATAACATAAGTTACATATATGTATCAATACTTGTTTTACTCATTTTTATACATCATGGACATGAATACAAGACATAATATAGCATGAATAATATGTAAATAACATGAACATGATTATTCAACAAGAAGCATGTTAGGGTTTGGCTTACAACTTTTGGCTTTCAAAGATGAAAGGAAGTTAACATGTAAGGATAGGACATTGATAGACTTTAGCTTCACCCTTTGCAATCTATGATAAACCGAGGTTATTTGAAGATTATAACGACGCCTTCTTGAAGTCCAAAGCTATTTGAAGATTATAACGACGTCTTTTTGGAGACTTTAAAGTTATAACAATTTTTCTTAGAAAATTTCCAAGATTGAAGATCAAACACTAGTTTTCTTTCAAAAACTAGTTAACCATATATTGGGTTATAGTTAACCATATATTGGGTTAGAATTTAACCATGGTTAGTTAAGACACTTGTAATGATCTAAAGGATCAATGGACAAGATCAAGCCACACCAAGGTGACTCCCCCCCCTATTGGCGGTTTGCCAACCTTGGGGAGCAAGGGTGGACTTTTGGTGATCTTATCCAAGATTATGGAGCTAGTTCCGACTCCGGGAAATGCCAATCGTAAATGATTAAGCCTCAAAACGTAAAACCGGGTGTCGTAAAATTATGAAACTTTAAAGTATTGTTAGACATGTCCATATGTCCCATAATAAAATATAAAATGAGTGGTAGGTTCTATTTGGGTGGTAAACCCTGCTAAAAACTGGAAACACGGGTCTAAAACGCGTAATACGTAAAACGTACGAATATTACGTAAAATTGAGAAAAGTAAAATGTTACTTTTCTAATGTGATAAAAATGATTTAAAATGACTTATAATGTCTAGACTGGGCTTAATCTAGTGTCGGTTGGTATTAAATGTCTTTTAGACATCAAACCGTAAGCCTAAAAATCACGAAATGACTTATAAAATCAAGGAATGGTTTTTGGTCAATGGAGGAGAGAAAAATATGTTGACTTTTTCTAATAAGTTGAAAACTCAAATCTTCTTAGAAACGCGTTTTGTGGTCTAACGGTTAATCGCCCATACGGTTAAGCGTGCTCATGCGAGAGTAGTACAGTCTTGGGTGACCTGCTGGGAAGTCTTTGGTCATGTTTTTCTCAGTCACGATTAATTCTCAAATAAATCATGAGTGTGTCAAACATTTTTCTGATGCGGGGTCACTTAACGCGGTCGAGTTTCGTTGTACGTAGAATTTCTGAATGACGTTTTACCCTAAAACGTGTACTTCCTTAATAACTTTCACGAAAATGATCTGACGAATGTCAAACATTTAATTTGTCATGGAAATGATTTATCACTCGAGAATATCAAATAAAAATCAACTTTCGGGAAAGTTTCGGGAAAAATGAATAGTAAAAGTGAATAGTGAAATTTTCCGGGAATGGTAATTAACCTGAAATTGCGAATTGTTACAGTCTCTACCCCTTACGGGGAACTTCGTCCCGAAGTTCTATGTGTGTCATATGTTGGAGTGGTGTCGATAAAGATGTGTGGTTACTTATGAGGACCAAAGTCTGGAATTACTAGTGATGTAGTTTGATTTGTCTCAGAATATGGTGTGTCAATAGAGATTGATAACATGGTTGAATATCAGTAGAGATCCATATAATAGTCGAATATCAAAGAAAATTGATATAGCAGTCGATTATTAATAGAATTTGATATAGTAGTTGTACAGAAATTGATATAGTTAAATATCAAAATGGAAATTGATATAGTTGTCAAGTATCAATAGCAATTGATATAACAGTTGAACAACAATAGCAATTTACATAGGAATCCAATAAATGGAAATTGATATAGTAGTGGAATATCAATGAAAATTGGGATAGTAGTCGCAATCATAGTCTAGTAGGTAATCGGTTGTTGTACCTAGTGTTTATGTCATGGTTTGAAGCGATGTCGGTGAAAAGATAGGATTTCTTGTGGCGAATATAATGTAGGTATCATGCCATACCCGAGCAATGTAATGTAGGGATCATGCCATACCCGAGCAATGTAATGTAGGTATCAAGCCATACCCGAGCAATGTAATGTAGGTTGACTTCATACTTATGTTATTTCGGATACAAATAAGCCCACTTGTTTATAATTCTTTATTTACATAGAGAGGCATCCCAAACAATGTAAATAGAGGAATATAAACTTATGGTTCGGTGATTTACAATTTCTTTATTTAAATGAAAAGGCATCCCAATCCATTCAAATAATTACAAATCATCCTACTTAAGAATTCCCAACCCAACATTCATACTTAGCCGGTGAGTTACAAGGTAGTGTATTACGAGATGATACTGGTGTTCCAAAAGTACAAGATGAATATTCAAACTTGTAAAGCTGATAAGGGTGCTTGTCGTGTAACTAAGGATGATTTGAGCTTTAAAAGTGCATCAAGATCTGTTAATGAGCTTGTGGTTCCAACGGTTGTGAAGATAATGTTATGATATGTTGATGAACAAAAGTGTGTAGTGTATGCTTAACATTAATACTCTTAGGTATAGATGTTGAGTTTGCTTTAAAAATCTTAAGAGATTTTAAAGGTTTATGATGGAATGGTATCCTTAGGACCTAAACAGGATAGTACTTCTACAGGATGAAGAGAATAATTGATAACTATCCCAGATAGTAGTTCGGATTATCTCATAAATGAAAACTTTCAAGAATGAAGTTAGGTAGTACAAATAAAATGTTAAGATTTCGCTGAGTGGTAAGGCACTATCGTGTCTCTAGATTGTTTTAATGTATTCTGGTGGTTTATCGTGTTCATGTAGGAAATCAATCTAAACATAACTCTAGTACAACTATTCTCAGTACTTGAAAATTTTAAGTCGAATATAGTTAGTCAGACTATATTCCACTGTCCCTAGGTTAAATATAGGTGACTAGTCTATATTTAGCCGAGGTTCGATAAAATTTTCAAATACCTAAATTAGGTATACTTTTGATATGTCCGTTGCTTTCGGGAAACTGTCCACTAAACAAAGGCGATGTCAAACCCTTAAGTTGCAAGTCCCGCCCATACAAGACTTGTAACGTATGTTTTCATATTCCATTGCATAGAAGATAGTAAGGGTAGGTACGTATGGAAAGGAAGTTTTAAGTAGTTCTAAAATAGAACATACTTGGCCAGGATCACGAACTTTTAATAATGAAGGTTTCATAAGAAAACTTTGATGAATGTAGAGCTGAACTTCAGCTTTTGTAGGTAATGGATTTGTTTGTCCTTTAGAAATTTCATATTTCTTGTTTTGAAATCGATAGATTGTGACGGGTTTTTGATATCATAAGAAATGATATTGATGATGTGATGGAATAATTCTAGAGACCATTTGCACAAAACACAATGTCTCGGAAGTAGGTTAGACCATTGTGCAATTCACAATGTCTGGGAAGTAGGTTAGGCCATTGTGTGACTCAAAACATTTGAGAAATGATTAAGACCATTGTATAATACAATGTCTTGGAAAATGAATGAGACCATTGTATCTCACAATGTCTTGGAAAATGAATGAGGCCATTGTATCTCACAATGTCTTGGAAAATGAATGAGACCATTGTATCTCACAATGTCTTGGAAAATGAATGAGGCCATTGTATCTCACAATGTCTTGAAAAATGAATGAGACCATTGTATCTCACAATGTCTTGGAAAATGAATGAGACCATTGTATCTCACAATGTCTTGGAAAATGAATGAGACCATTGTATCTCACAATGTTTTGAAAAATGAATGAGACCATTGTATCTCACAATGTCTTGGAAAATGAATGAGACCATTGTATCTCACAATGTCTTGAAAAATGAATGAGACCATTGTATCTCACAATGTCTTGGAAAATGAATGAGACCATTGTATCTCACAATGTCTTGGAAAATGAATGAGACCATTGTATCTCACAATGTTTTGAAAAATGAATGAGACCATTGTATCTCACAATGTCTTGGAAAATGAATGAGACCATTGTATCTCACAATGTCTTGGAAAATGAATGAGACCATTGTATCTCACAATGTCTTGGAAAATGAATGAGACCATTGTATCTCACAATGTCTTGAAAAATGAATGAGACCATTGTATCTCACAATGTCTTGGAAAATGAATGAGACCATTGTAATCAGTTACAATGTCTTGGACATATAATGTTGGAGTAGGAACATTGATTGGAAGAGTGTGGCTGTGCCGAAATGCCTTAGAATAGTCATACACAGATATGTTTAGTCCATTGTTTAGATAAATGATTGAAAATAAACCGAGTTTATATATCAATATACTAATATGTTCATGTAGCATAAAATGCCTAGTGTGTATATATCAATATACTTATATGTGTTCATGTAGCATAAAATGCCTAGTGTGTATATATCAATATACTTATATGTGTTCATGTAGCATAAAATGCCTAGTGTGTATATATCAATATACTTATATGTGTTCATGTAGCATAAAATGCTTAGTGTGTATATATCAATATACTTATATGTGTTCATGTAGCATAAAATGCTTAGTGTGTATATATCAATATACTTATATATGTTCATGTAGCATAAAATGCTTACGGGGAAATGCTCAATTATGTTTAGGGTACATATATTAATATGCAATTATGTTTGTGTAGCATAACATGCTTACTAAGTCCATAATCGTCTGGAGGATGGAAGACACGGAGAGCGGAAGGCTATAAAATGGTTTTGTTTGTAGTTGTGGTTATAGTTTAGGTCTCAATTAGACCCGTTTCTCTATAACCATGGCTTTGATACCAATCTGTAACACCCCCAATTCAAGGTTGCAGCGGAATTCAAACTGGGTGTTACTCGACGGCACAATAGTCACAATAATAGAAAACGAACTCCAATTGAGTCGTTTTAAAAGATTTATCATTCAAATTATATAAATATCAGAGATTTCAAAATGAGGTCCCAAATGGTTCCATGTTTACAATGTATAATAAATGAGTTTTTGAATGATAATAAAATTTATAGCCCTCTTGAGATTCCGTGCCCTTCCGTGCCATCCTTGATCGTCATGAACCTGAAATACATACTTGAGAGGTCAACACAAAGGTTGAGTGATATTCATAGAGTTTGTTTAATGTTTGAACACAATGTGTTGGTAGTAAATCGTTGAACACAATAATCGTAGTGTTTGTAGTTAAATCGTTTGAACACAATATGTTGGTAGTGTGAGCTATAGACTCACACCAATATTTGGAAAACAAAGATGGGCTACATTGTTATATGCCCGGAAAGGTTATTAATTCACTAAGCTTATGACACCAAAACGTTAACGTGTACCAATATCGATCGGCAGATTTATCCCGGTAGGTACTTTGCCGTCATACCTAATGTTTCAAATATTAATGCATTTGTTTGAACTTAGTCAATACAAATGGGATTCGTCAATCCCAATAGGCCTATTCACAATATTCGCGCTCACTTGCAAGTAACCCTCGCAAGTGATTAAATGGTTCATAATAAGGGATCTTGGTTTGGCAAGTATGTTACTTAGTGATAATAAAACATAGTCGAATAGCATACAATAGAAAGCATTGTGTTTGAGTAGAAAAATAATAGCATGTATTCCCCCCAAGGGTTTGTAAAACATTGAAGTAATGTAAAGTGGGGCTATGAACTCACCTTAAGTAAGATAGCAAGTAATGAAGGTGATGGTTGGATCGTGTAGGTTTCTACGAGCAACCTATAATAGAATGTCGCGACTTAGGATTTGAGTAATGAATATAACGGAGTGCCTATATATATATCTTGCATTTAGTCCATGATGTGGTATGTTGTATAATGTAAGTCTTTGAAAGAAAAGATTCATGAAACATGTATGTTTATATATCGTTTACTATCGTTCGGGCCGACATAATTCAGAAGTCATGTTAGTAAGCGTTCGAGGAGCCAGGACACTTTAATTCGTAAATCCACAACTCATCTCGACGGCTTACATAATGAACTCCTCACATGAGGCTCCCTACTATTGTAGTAGTTGATAACATATATAGATATAAGTTTTGATCCGAAAATGTACATGTCCGATATTTGAATAAACTTAGGAAAGTTTATTAGTACATGAAGATTGTTATTAGTGGTAGTTTCATAAGTCTTGAATGACCATTTTCTCTTGGTAATATCTCATGGTTTCCTTTTTGGTGAAGTAGATCCAAATTGCTTGTTCATGTTATCGCCTAATTCATTGTTTCATGTTTACGCCTATGTAAGTTGTTATGGTCATTTCGTCATGGCCTAGCCATGACCTTTAGTCCTTGTTTCAAGGTCATGAGACACAACCTTGGCTCTAGCCATGGTGGTGGTCTTGTTTATTGGTCATAAGACCCCTTTGGTCTTCATAAACCATAACCTATATGTAATGACTTTGTCTAAAAATGGGCTGTTTAGAATTTGAAGAAATTTATCACTCGGAAAGCATTTTCAGGGCTCGATCTTCTTTTTCCTGAACGAAAACGTCGTTCCGGAAAACTTTCGTGTTTTAACTTTTTGATGAATCGGGCCAGAAGTTGGACTTTCAAAACCCAAATTTGATCAGAATGGTATTTGGCAGTTTTGCCGGAAATCTTTGGTAACTTCAAATCGCCATAACTTTTGACTCGTTTACTCGTTTTAGGTGGTTCAAATTGCTATGGTTTCCTTGTTAGGTCCTCTACTGTAATATGTAATGATCCAAGATCATAATTTTACCATTTTGGTCGTGGTTTTCCAAGAAAGTCACTAGTTTACTTGTTTGAATAACATAAGTTACATATATGTATCAATACTTGTTTTACTCATTTTTATACATCATGGACATGAATACAAGACATAATATAGCATGAATAATATGTAAATAACATGAACATGATTATTCAACAAGAAGCATGTTAGGGTTTGGCTTACAACTTTTGGCTTTCAAAGATGAAAGGAAGTTAACATGTAAGGATAGGACATTGATAGACTTTAGCTTCACCCTTTGCAATCTATGATAAACCGAGGTTATTTGAAGATTATAACGACGCCTTCTTGAAGTCCAAAGCTATTTGAAGATTATAACGACGTCTTTTTGGAGACTTTAAAGTTATAACAATTTTTCTTAGAAAATTTCCAAGATTGAAGATCAAACACTAGTTTTCTTTCAAAAACTAGTTAACTTTCTTACAAAATATAAGAAAAGTGCCTTAGGTTTTAGGACTTGAAGGTTATAAGAAGGTGTGGTGCAAGAAATCTCATGTGTTTAGCTTGGTATTTATAGGGTAGGAAAAATAGTTAACCATATATTGGGTTAGAATTTAACCATGGTTAGTTAAGACACTTGTAATGATCTAAAGGATCAATGGAAAAGATCAAGCCACACCAAGGTGACTCCCCCCCCTATTGGCGGTTTGCCAACCTTGGGGAGCAAGGGTGGACTTTTGGTGATCTTATCCAAGATTATGGAGCTAGTTCCGACTCCGGGAAATGCCAATCGTAAATGATTAAGCCTCAAAATGTAAAACCGGGTGTCGTAAAATTATGAAACTTTAAAGTATTGTTAGACATGTCCATATGTCCCATAATAAAATATAAAATGAGTGGTAGGTTCTATTTGGGTGGTAAACCCTGCTAAAAACTGGAAACACGGGTCTAAAACGCGTAATACGTAAAACGTACGAATATTGCGTAAAATTGAGAAAAGTAAAATGTTACTTTTCTAATGTGATAAAAATGATTTAAAATGACTTATAATGTCTAGACTGGGCTTAGTCTAGTGTCGGTTGGTATTAAATGTCTTTTAGACATCAAACCGTAAGCCTAAAAATCACGAAATGACTTATAAAATCAAGGAATGGTTTTTGGTCAATGGATGAGGGAAAAATATGTTGACTTTTTCTAATAAGTTGAAAACTCAAATCTTCTTAGAAACGCGTTTTGTGGTCTAACGGTTAATCGCCCATACGGTTAAGCGTGCTCATGCGAGAGTAGTACAGTCTTGGGTGACCTGCTGGGAAGTCTTTGGTCATGTTTTTCTCAGTCACGATTAATTCTCAAATAAATCATGAGTGTGTCAAACATTTTTCTGATGCGGGGTCACTTAACGCGGTCGAGTTTCGTTGTACGTAGAATTTCTGAATGACGTTTTACCCTAAAACGTGTACTTCCTTAATAACTTTCACGAAAATGATCTGACGAATGTCAAAAATTTAATTTGTCATGGAAATGATTTATCACTCGAGAATATCAAATAAAAATCAACTTTCGGGAAAGTTTCGGGAAAAATGAATAGTAAAAGTGAATAGTGAAATTTTCCGGGAATGGTAATTAACCTGAAATTGCGAATTGTTACAGTCTCTACCCCTTACGGGGAACTTCGTCCCGAAGTTCTATGTGTGTCATATGTTGGAGTGGTGTCGATAAAGATGTGTGGTTACTTATGAGGACCAAAGTCTGGAATTACTAGTGATGTAGTTTGATTTGTCTCAGAATATGGTGTGTCATTAGAGATTGATAACATGGTTGAATATCAGTAGAGATCCATATAATAGTCGAATATCAAAGAAAATTGATATAGCAGTCGATTATTAATAGAAATTGATATAGTAGTTGTACAGAAATTGATATAGTTAAATATCAAAATGGAAATTGATATAGTTGTCAAGTATCAATAGCAATTGATATAACAGTTGAACAACAATAGCAATTTACATAGGAATCCAATAAATGGAAATTGATATAGTAGTGGAATATCAATGAAAATTGGGATAGTAGTCGCAATCATAGTCTAGTAGGTAATCGGTTGTTGTACCTAGTGTTTATGTCATGGTTTGAAGCGATGTCGGTGAAAAGATAGGATTTCTTGTGGCGAATATAATGTAGGTATCATGCCATACCCGAGCAATGTAATGTAGGTATCATGCCATACCCGAGCAATGTAACGTAGGTATCAAGCCATACCCGAGCAATGTAATGTAGGTTGACTTCATACTTATGTTATTTCGGATACAAATAAGCCCACTTGTTTATAATTCTTTATTTACATAGAGAGGCATCCCAAACAATGTAAATAGAGGAATATAAACTTATGGTTCGGTGATTTACAATTTCTTTATTTAAATGAAAAGGCATCCCAATCCATTCAAATAATTACAAATCATCCTACTTAAGAATTCCCAACCCAACATTCATACTTAGCCGGTGAGTTACAAGGTAGTGTATTACGAGATGATACTGGTGTTCCAAAAGTACAAGATGAATATTCAAACTTGTAAAGCTGATAAGGGTGCTTGTCGTGTAACTAAGGATGATTTGAGCTTTAAAAGTGCATCAAGATCTGTTAATGAGCTTGTGGTTCCAACGGTTGTGAAGATAATGTTATGATATGTTGATGAACAAAAGTGTGTAGTGTATGCTTAACATTAATACTCTTAGGTATAGATGTTGAGTTTGCTTTAAAAATCTTAAGAGATTTTAAAGGTTTATGATGGAATGGTATCCTTAGGACCTAAACAGGATAGTACTTCTACAGGATGAAGAGAATAATTGATAACTATCCCAGATAGTAGTTCGGATTATCTCATAAATGAAAACTTTCAAGAATGAAGTTAGGTAGTACAAATAAAATGTTAAGATTTCGCTGAGTGGTAAGGCACTATCGTGTCTCTAGATTGTTTTAATGTATTCTGGTGGTTTATCGTGTTCATGTAGGAAATCAATCTAAACATAACTCTAGTACAACTATTCTCAGTACTTGAAAATTTTAAGTCGAATATAGTTAGTCAGACTATATTCCACTGTCCCTAGGTTAAATATAGGTGACTAGTCTATATTTAGCCGAGGTTCGATAAAATTTTCAAATACCTAAATTAGGTATACTTTTGATATGTCCGTTGCTTTCGGGAAACTGTCCACTAAACAAAGGCGATGTCAAACCCTTAAGTTGCAAGTCCCGCCCATACAAGACTTGTAACGTATGTTTTCATATTCCATTGCATAGAAGATAGTAAGGGTAGGTACGTATGGAAAGGAAGTTTTAAGTAGTTCTAAAATAGAACATACTTGGCCAGGATCACGAACTTTTAATAATGAAGGTTTCATAAGAAAACTTTGATGAATGTAGAGCTGAACTTCAGCTTTTGTAGGTAATGGATTTGTTTGTCCTTTAGAAATTTCATATTTCTTGTTTTGAAATCGATAGATTGTGACGGGTTTTTGATATCATAAGAAATGATATTGATGATGTGATGGAATAATTCTAGAGACCATTTGCACAAAACACAATGTCTCGGAAGTAGGTTAGACCATTGTGCAATTCACAATGTCTGGGAAGTAGGTTAGGCCATTGTGTGACTCAAAACATTTGAGAAATGATTAAGACCATTGTATAATACAATGTCTTGGAAAATGAATGAGACCATTGTATCTCACAATGTCTTGGAAAATGAATGAGGCCATTGTATCTCACAATGTCTTGGAAAATGAATGAGACCATTGTATCTCACAATGTCTTGGAAAATGAATGAGGCCATTGTATCTCACAATGTCTTGAAAAATGAATGAGACCATTGTATCTCACAATGTCTTGGAAAATGAATGAGACCATTGTATCTCACAATGTCTTGGAAAATGAATGAGACCATTGTATCTCACAATGTTTTGAAAAATGAATGAGACCATTGTATCTCACAATGTCTTGGAAAATGAATGAGACCATTGTATCTCACAATGTCTTGAAAAATGAATGAGACCATTGTATCTCACAATGTCTTGGAAAATGAATGAGACCATTGTATCTCACAATGTCTTGGAAAATGAATGAGACCATTGTATCTCACAATGTTTTGAAAAATGAATGAGACCATTGTATCTCACAATGTCTTGGAAAATGAATGAGACCATTGTATCTCACAATGTCTTGGAAAATGAATGAGACCATTGTATCTCACAATGTCTTGGAAAATGAATGAGACCATTGTATCTCACAATGTCTTGAAAAATGAATGAGACCATTGTATCTCACAATGTCTTGGAAAATGAATGAGACCATTGTAATCAGTTACAATGTCTTGGACATATAATGTTGGAGTAGGAACATTGATTGGAAGAGTGTGGCTGTGCCGAAATGCCTTAGAATAGTCATACACAGATATGTTTAGTCCATTGTTTAGATAAATGATTGAAAATAAACCGAGTTTATATATCAATATACTAATATGTTCATGTAGCATAAAATGCCTAGTGTGTATATATCAATATACTTATATGTGTTCATGTAGCATAAAATGCCTAGTGTGTATATATCAATATACTTATATGTGTTCATGTAGCATAAAATGCCTAGTGTGTATATATCAATATACTTATATGTGTTCATGTAGCATAAAATGCTTAGTGTGTATATATCAATATACTTATATGTGTTCATGTAGCATAAAATGCTTAGTGTGTATATATCAATATACTTATATATGTTCATGTAGCATAAAATGCTTACGGGGAAATGCTCAATTATGTTTAGGGTACATATATTAATATGCAATTATGTTTGTGTAGCATAACATGCTTACTAAGTCCATAATCGTCTGGAGGATGGAAGACACGGAGAGCGGAAGGCTATAAAATGGTTTTGTTTGTAGTTGTGGTTATAGTTTAGGTCTCAATTAGACCCGTTTCTCTATAACCATGGCTTTGATACCAATCTGTAACACCCCCAATTCAAGGTTGCAGCGGAATTCAAACTGGGTGTTACTCGACGGCACAATAGTCACAATAATAGAAAACGAACTCCAATTGAGTCGTTTTAAAAGATTTATCATTCAAATTATATAAATATCAGAGATTTCAAAATGAGGTCCCAAATGGTTCCATGTTTACAATGTATAATAAATGAGTTTTTGAATGATAATAAAATTTATAGCCCTCTTGAGATTCCGTGCCCTTCCGTGCCATCCTTGATCGTCATGAACCTGAAATACATACTTGAGAGGTCAACACAAAGGTTGAGTGATATTCATAGAGTTTGTTTAATGTTTGAACACAATGTGTTGGTAGTAAATCGTTGAACACAATAATCGTAGTGTTTGTAGTTAAATCGTTTGAACACAATATGTTGGTAGTGTGAGCTATAGACTCACACCAATATTTGGAAAACAAAGATGGGCTACATTGTTATATGCCCGGAAAGGTTATTAATTCACTAAGCTTATGACACCAAAACGTTAACGTGTACCAATATCGATCGGCAGATTTATCCCGGTAGGTACTTTGCCGTCATACCTAATGTTTCAAATATTAATGCATTTGTTTGAACTTAGTCAATACAAATGGGATTCGTCAATCCCAATAGGCCTATTCACAATATTCGCGCTCACTTGCAAGTAACCCTCGCAAGTGATTAAATGGTTCATAATAAGGGATCTTGGTTTGGCAAGTATGTTACTTAGTGATAATAAAACATAGTCGAATAGCATACAATAGAAAGCATTGTGTTTGAGTAGAAAAATAATAGCATGTATTCCCCCCAAGGGTTTGTAAAACATTGAAGTAATGTAAAGTGGGGCTATGAACTCACCTTAAGTAAGATAGCAAGTAATGAAGGTGATGGTTGGATCGTGTAGGTTTCTACGAGCAACCTATAATAGAATGTCGCGACTTAGGATTTGAGTAATGAATATAACGGAGTGCCTATATATATATCTTGCATTTAGTCCATGATGTGGTATGTTGTATAATGTAAGTCTTTGAAAGAAAAGATTCATGAAACATGTATGTTTATATATCGTTTACTACCGTTCGGGCCGACATAATTCAGAAGTCATGTTAGTAAGCGTTCGAGGAGTCAGGACACTTTAATTCGTAAATCCACAACTCATCTCGACGGCTTACATAATGAACTCCTCACATGAGGCTCCCTACTATTGTAGTAGTTGATAACATATATAGATATAAGTTTTGATCCGAAAATGTACATGTCCGATATTTGAATAAACTTAGGAAAGTTTATTAGTACATGAAGATTGTTATTAGTGGTAGTTTCATAAGTCTTGAATGACCATTTTCTCTTGGTAATATCTCATGGTTTCCTTTTTGGTGAAGTAGATCCAAATTGCTTGTTCATGTTATCGCCTAATTCATTGTTTCATGTTTACGCCTATGTAAGTTGTTATGGTCATTTCGTCATGGCCTAGCCATGACCTTTAGTCCTTGTTTCAAGGTCATGAGACACAACCTTGGCTCTAGCCATGGTGGTGGTCTTGTTTATTGGTCATAAGACCCCTTTGGTCTTCATAAACCATAACCTATATGTAATGACTTTGTCTAAAAATGGGCTGTTTAGAATTTGAAGAAATTTATCACTCGGAAAGCATTTTCAGGGCTCGATCTTCTTTCATCCTGAACGAAAACGTCGTTCCGGACAACTTTCGTGTTTTAACTTTTTGATGAATCGGGCCAGAAGTTGGACTTTCAAAACCCAAATTTGATCAGAATGGTATTTGGCAGTTTTGCCGGAAATCTTTGGTAACTTCAAATCGCCATAACTTTTGACTCGTTTACTCGTTTTAGGTGGTTCAAATTGCTATGGTTTCCTTGTTAGGTCCTCTACTGTAATATGTAATGATCCAAGATCATAATTTTACCATTTTGGTCGTGGTTTTCCAAGAAAGTCACTAGTTTACTTGTTTGAATAACATAAGTTACATATATGTATCAATACTTGTTTACTCATTTTTATACATCATGGACATGAATACAAGACATAATATAGCATGAATAATATGTAAATAACATGAACATGATTATTCAACAAGAAGCATGTTAGGGTTTGGCTTACAACTTTTGGCTTTCAAAGATGAAAGGAAGTTAACATGTAAGGATAGGACATTGATAGACTTTAGCTTCACCCTTTGCAATCTATGATAAACCGAGGTTATTTGAAGATTATAACGACGCCTTCTTGAAGTCCAAAGCTATTTGAAGATTATAACGACGTCTTTTTGGAGACTTTAAAGTTATAACAATTTTTCTTAGAAAATTTCCAAGATTGAAGATCAAACACTAGTTTTCTTTCAAAAACTAGTTAACCATATATTGGGTTATAGTTAACCATATATTGGGTTAGAATTTAACCATGGTTAGTTAAGACACTTGTAATGATCTAAAGGATCAATGGACAAGATCAAGCCACACCAAGGTGACTCCCCCCCCTATTGGCGGTTTGCCAACCTTGGGGAGCAAGGGTGGACTTTTGGTGATCTTATCCAAGATTATGGAGCTAGTTCCGACTCCGGGAAATGCCAATCGTAAATGATTAAGCCTCAAAACGTAAAACCGGGTGTCGTAAAATTATGAAACTTTAAAGTATTGTTAGACATGTCCATATGTCCCATAATAAAATATAAAATGAGTGGTAGGTTCTATTTGGGTGGTAAACCCTGCTAAAAACTGGAAACACGGGTCTAAAACGCGTAATACGTAAAACGTACGAATATTACGTAAAATTGAGAAAAGTAAAATGTTACTTTTCTAATGTGATAAAAATGATTTAAAATGACTTATAATGTCTAGACTGGGCTTAATCTAGTGTCGGTTGGTATTAAATGTCTTTTAGACATCAAACCGTAAGCCTAAAAATCACGAAATGACTTATAAAATCAAGGAATGGTTTTTGGTCAATGGAGGAGAGAAAAATATGTTGACTTTTTCTAATAAGTTGAAAACTCAAATCTTCTTAGAAACGCGTTTTGTGGTCTAACGGTTAATCGCCCATACGGTTAAGCGTGCTCATGCGAGAGTAGTACAGTCTTGGGTGACCTGCTGGGAAGTCTTTGGTCATGTTTTTCTCAGTCACGATTAATTCTCAAATAAATCATGAGTGTGTCAAACATTTTTCTGATGCGGGGTCACTTAACGCGGTCGAGTTTCGTTGTACGTAGAATTTCTGAATGACGTTTTACCCTAAAACGTGTACTTCCTTAATAACTTTCACGAAAATGATCTGACGAATGTCAAACATTTAATTTGTCATGGAAATGATTTATCACTCGAGAATATCAAATAAAAATCAACTTTCGGGAAAGTTTCGGGAAAAATGAATAGTAAAAGTGAATAGTGAAATTTTCCGGGAATGGTAATTAACCTGAAATTGCGAATTGTTACAGTCTCTACCCCTTACGGGGAACTTCGTCCCGAAGTTCTATGTGTGTCATATGTTGGAGTGGTGTCGATAAAGATGTGTGGTTACTTATGAGGAACAAAGTCTGGAATTACTAGTGATGTAGTTTGATTTGTCTCAGAATATGGTGTGTCAATAGAGATTGATAACATGGTTGAATATCAGTAGAGATCCATATAATAGTCGAATATCAAAGAAAATTGATATAGCAGTCGATTATTAATAGAATTTGATATAGTAGTTGTACAGAAATTGATATAGTTAAATATCAAAATGGAAATTGATATAGTTGTCAAGTATCAATAGCAATTGATATAACAGTTGAACAACAATAGCAATTTACATAGGAATCCAATAAATGGAAATTGATATAGTAGTGGAATATCAATGAAAATTGGGATAGTAGTCGCAATCATAGTCTAGTAGGTAATCGGTTGTTGTACCTAGTGTTTATGTCATGGTTTGAAGCGATGTCGGTGAAAAGATAGGATTTCTTGTGGCGAATATAATGTAGGTATCATGCCATACCCGAGCAATGTAATGTAGGTATCATGCCATACCCGAGCAATGTAATGTAGGTATCAAGCCATACCCGAGCAATGTAATGTAGGTTGACTTCATACTTATGTTATTTCGGATACAAATAAGCCCACTTGTTTATAATTCTTTATTTACATAGAGAGGCATCCCAAACAATGTAAATAGAGGAATATAAACTTATGGTTCGGTGATTTACAATTTCTTTATTTAAATGAAAAGGCATCCCAATCCATTCAAATAATTACAAATCATCCTACTTAAGAATTCCCAACCCAACATTCATACTTAGCCGGTGAGTTACAAGGTAGTGTATTACGAGATGATACTGGTGTTCCAAAAGTACAAGATGAATATTCAAACTTGTAAAGCTGATAAGGGTGCTTGTCGTGTAACTAAGGATGATTTGAGCTTTAAAAGTGCATCAAGATCTGTTAATGAGCTTGTGGTTCCAACGGTTGTGAAGATAATGTTATGATATGTTGATGAACAAAAGTGTGTAGTGTATGCTTAACATTAATACTCTTAGGTATAGATGTTGAGTTTGCTTTAAAAATCTTAAGAGATTTTAAAGGTTTATGATGGAATGGTATCCTTAGGACCTAAACAGGATAGTACTTCTACAGGATGAAGAGAATAATTGATAACTATCCCAGATAGTAGTTCGGATTATCTCATAAATGAAAACTTTCAAGAATGAAGTTAGGTAGTACAAATAAAATGTTAAGATTTCGCTGAGTGGTAAGGCACTATCGTGTCTCTAGATTGTTTTAATGTATTCTGGTGGTTTATCGTGTTCATGTAGGAAATCAATCTAAACATAACTCTAGTACAACTATTCTCAGTACTTGAAAATTTTAAGTCGAATATAGTTAGTCAGACTATATTCCACTGTCCCTAGGTTAAATATAGGTGACTAGTCTATATTTAGCCGAGGTTCGATAAAATTTTCAAATACCTAAATTAGGTATACTTTTGATATGTCCGTTGCTTTCGGGAAACTGTCCACTAAACAAAGGCGATGTCAAACCCTTAAGTTGCAAGTCCCGCCCATACAAGACTTGTAACGTATGTTTTCATATTCCATTGCATAGAAGATAGTAAGGGTAGGTACGTATGGAAAGGAAGTTTTAAGTAGTTCTAAAATAGAACATACTTGGCCAGGATCACGAACTTTTAATAATGAAGGTTTCATAAGAAAACTTTGATGAATGTAGAGCTGAACTTTAGCTTTTGTAGGTAATGGATTTGTTTGTCCTTTAGAAATTTCATATTTCTTGTTTTGAAATCGATAGATTGTGACGGGTTTTTGATATCATAAGAAATGATATTGATGATGTGATGGAATAATTCTAGAGACCATTTGCACAAAACACAATGTCTCGGAAGTAGGTTAGACCATTGTGCAATTCACAATGTCTGGGAAGTAGGTTAGGCCATTGTGTGACTCAAAACATTTGAGAAATGATTAAGACCATTGTATAATACAATGTCTTGGAAAATGAATGAGACCATTGTATCTCACAATTTCTTGGAAAATGAATGAGGCCATTGTATCTCACAATGTCTTGGAAAATGAATGAGACCATTGTATCTCACAATGTCTTGGAAAATGAATGAGGCCATTGTATCTCACAATGTCTTGAAAAATGAATGAGACCATTGTATCTCACAATGTCTTGGAAAATGAATGAGACCATTGTATCTCACAATGTCTTGGAAAATGAATGAGACCATTGTATCTCACAATGTTTTGAAAAATGAATGAGACCATTGTATCTCACAATGTCTTGGAAAATGAATGAGACCATTGTATCTCACAATGTCTTGAAAAATGAATGAGACCATTGTATCTCACAATGTCTTGGAAAATGAATGAGACCATTGTATCTCACAATGTCTTGGAAAATGAATGAGACCATTGTATCTCACAATGTTTTGAAAAATGAATGAGACCATTGTATCTCACAATGTCTTGGAAAATGAATGAGACCATTGTATCTCACAATGTCTTGGAAAATGAATGAGACCATTGTATCTCACAATGTCTTGGAAAATGAATGAGACCATTGTATCTCACAATGTCTTGAAAAATGAATGAGACCATTGTATCTCACAATGTCTTGGAAAATGAATGAGACCATTGTAATCAGTTACAATGTCTTGGACATATAATGTTGGAGTAGGAACATTGATTGGAAGAGTGTGGCTGTGCCGAAATGCCTTAGAATAGTCATACACAGATATGTTTAGTCCATTGTTTAGATAAATGATTGAAAATAAACCGAGTTTATATATCAATATACTAATATGTTCATGTAGCATAAAATGCCTAGTGTGTATATATCAATATACTTATATGTGTTCATGTAGCATAAAATGCCTAGTGTGTATATATCAATATACTTATATGTGTTCATGTAGCATAAAATGCCTAGTGTGTATATATCAATATACTTATATGTGTTCATGTAGCATAAAATGCTTAGTGTGTATATATCAATATACTTATATGTGTTCATGTAGCATAAAATGCTTAGTGTGTATATATCAATATACTTATATATGTTCATGTAGCATAAAATGCTTACGGGGAAATGCTCAATTATGTTTAGGGTACATATATTAATATGCAATTATGTTTGTGTAGCATAACATGCTTACTAAGTCCATAATCGTCTGGAGGATGGAAGACACGGAGAGCGGAAGGCTATAAAATGGTTTTGTTTGTAGTTGTGGTTATAGTTTAGGTCTCAATTAGACCCGTTTCTCTATAACCATGGCTTTGATACCAATCTGTAACACCCCCAATTCAAGGTTGCAGCGGAATTCAAACTGGGTGTTACTCGACGGCACAATAGTCACAATAATAGAAAACGAACTCCAATTGAGTCGTTTTAAAAGATTTATCATTCAAATTATATAAATATCAGAGATTTCAAAATGAGGTCCCAAATGGTTCCATGTTTACAATGTATAATAAATGAGTTTTTGAATGATAATAAAATTTATAGCCCTCTTGAGATTCCGTGCCCTTCCGTGCCATCCTTGATCGTCATGAACCTGAAATACATACTTGAGAGGTCAACACAAAGGTTGAGTGATATTCATAGAGTTTGTTTAATGTTTGAACACAATGTGTTGGTAGTAAATCGTTGAACACAATAATCGTAGTGTTTGTAGTTAAATCGTTTGAACACAATATGTTGGTAGTGTGAGCTATAGACTCACACCAATATTTGGAAAACAAAGATGGGCTACATTGTTATATGCCCGGAAAGGTTATTAATTCACTAAGCTTATGACACCAAAACGTTAACGTGTACCAATATCGATCGGCAGATTTATCCCGGTAGGTACTTTGCCGTCATACCTAATGTTTCAAATATTAATGCATTTGTTTGAACTTAGTCAATACAAATGGGATTCGTCAATCCCAATAGGCCTATTCACAATATTCGCGCTCACTTGCAAGTAACCCTCGCAAGTGATTAAATGGTTCATAATAAGGGATCTTGGTTTGGCAAGTATGTTACTTAGTGATAATAAAACATAGTCGAATAGCATACAATAGAAAGCATTGTGTTTGAGTAGAAAAATAATAGCATGTATTCCCCCCAAGGGTTTGTAAAACATTGAAGTAATGTAAAGTGGGGCTATGAACTCACCTTAAGTAAGATAGCAAGTAATGAAGGTGATGGTTGGATCGTGTAGGTTTCTACGAGCAACCTATAATAGAATGTCGCGACTTAGGATTTGAGTAATGAATATAACGGAGTGCCTATATATATATCTTGCATTTAGTCCATGATGTGGTATGTTGTATAATGTAAGTCTTTGAAAGAAAAGATTCATGAAACATGTATGTTTATATATCGTTTACTATCGTTCGGGCCGACATAATTCAGAAGTCATGTTAGTAAGCGTTCGAGGAGCCAGGACACTTTAATTCGTAAATCCACAACTCATCTCGACGGCTTACATAATGAACTCCTCACATGAGGCTCCCTACTATTGTAGTAGTTGATAACATATATAGATATAAGTTTTGATCCGAAAATGTACATGTCCGATATTTGAATAAACTTAGGAAAGTTTATTAGTACATGAAGATTGTTATTAGTGGTAGTTTCATAAGTCTTGAATGACCATTTTCTCTTGGTAATATCTCATGGTTTCCTTTTTGGTGAAGTAGATCCAAATTGCTTGTTCATGTTATCGCCTAATTCATTGTTTCATGTTTACGCCTATGTAAGTTGTTATGGTCATTTCGTCATGGCCTAGCCATGACCTTTAGTCCTTGTTTCAAGGTCATGAGACACAACCTTGGCTCTAGCCATGGTGGTGATCTTGTTTATTGGTCATAAGACCCCTTTGGTCTTCATAAACCATAACCTATATGTAATGACTTTGTCTAAAAATGGGCTGTTTAGAATTTGAAGAAATTTATCACTCGGAAAGCATTTTCAGGGCTCGATCTTCTTTATGCTGAACGAAAACGTCGTTCCGGAAAACTTTCGTGTTTTAACTTTTTGATGAATCGGGCCAGAAGTTGGACTTTCAAAACCCAAATTTGATCAGAATGGTATTTGGCAGTTTTGCCGGAAATCTTTGGTAACTTCAAATCGCCATAACTTTTGACTCGTTTACTCATTTTAGGTGGTTCAAATTGCTATGGTTTCCTTGTTAGGTCCTCTACTGTAATATGTAATGATCCAAGATCATAATTTTACCATTTTGGTCGTGGTTTTCCAAGAAAGTCACTAGTTTACTTGTTTGAATAACATAAGTTACATATATGTATCAATACTTGTTTTACTCATTTTTATACATCATGGACATGAATACAAGACATAATATAGCATGAATAATATGTAAATAACATGAACATGATTATTCAACAAGAAGCATGTTAGGGTTTGGCTTACAACTTTTGGCTTTCAAAGATGAAAGGAAGTTAACATGTAAGGATAGGACATTGATAGACTTTAGCTTCACCCTTTGCAATCTATGATAAACCGAGGTTATTTGAAGATTATAACGACGCCTTCTTGAAGTCCAAAGCTATTTGAAGATTATAACGACGTCTTTTTGGAGACTTTAAAGTTATAACAATTTTTCTTAGAAAATTTCCAAGATTGAAGATCAAACACTAGTTTTCTTTCAAAAACTAGTTAACTTTCTTACAAAATATAAGAAAAGTGCCTTAGGTTTTAGGACTTGAAGGTTATAAGAAGGTGTGGTGCAAGAAATCTCATGTGTTTAGCTTGGTATTTATAGGGTAGGAAAAATAGTTAACCATATATTGGGTTAGAATTTAACCATGGTTAGTTAAGACACTTGTAATGATCTAAAGGATCAATGGAAAAGATCAAGCCACACCAAGGTGACTCCCCCCCCCCCTATTGGCGGTTTGCCAACCTTGGGGAGCAAGGGTGGACTTTTGGTGATCTTATCCAAGATTATGGAGCTAGTTCCGACTCCGGGAAATGCCAATCGTAAATGATTAAGCCTCAAAATGTAAAACCGGGTGTCGTAAAATTATGAAACTTTAAAGTATTGTTAGACATGTCCATATGTCCCATAATAAAATATAAAATGAGTGGTAGGTTCTATTTGGGTGGTAAACCTTGCTAAAAACTGGAAACACGGGTCTAAAACGCGTAATACGTAAAACGTACGAATATTGCGTAAAATTGAGAAAAGTAAAATGTTACTTTTCTAATGTGATAAAAATGATTTAAAATGACTTATAATGTCTAGACTGGGCTTAGTCTAGTGTCGGTTGGTATTAAATGTCTTTTAGACATCAAACCGTAAGCCTAAAAATCACGAAATGACTTATAAAATCAAGGAATGGTTTTTGGTCAATGGATGAGGGAAAAATATGTTGACTTTTTCTAATAAGTTGAAAACTCAAATCTTCTTAGAAACGCGTTTTGTGGTCTAACGGTTAATCGCCCATACGGTTAAGCGTGCTCATGCGAGAGTAGTACAGTCTTGGGTGACCTGCTGGGAAGTCTTTGGTCATGTTTTTCTCAGTCACGATTAATTCTCAAATAAATCATGAGTGTGTCAAACATTTTTCTGATGCGGGGTCACTTAACGCGGTCGAGTTTCGTTGTACGTAGAATTTCTGAATGACGTTTTACCCTAAAACGTGTACTTCCTTAATAACTTTCACGAAAATGATCTGACGAATGTCAAAAATTTAATTTGTCATGGAAATGATTTATCACTCGAGAATATCAAATAAAAATCAACTTTCGGGAAAGTTTCGGGAAAAATGAATAGTAAAAGTGAATAGTGAAATTTTCCGGGAATGGTAATTAACCTGAAATTGCGAATTGTTACAGTCTCTACCCCTTACGGGGAACTTCGTCCCGAAGTTCTATGTGTGTCATATGTTGGAGTGGTGTCGATAAAGATGTGTGGTTACTTATGAGGACCAAAGTCTGGAATTACTAGTGATGTAGTTTGATTTGTCTCAGAATATGGTGTGTCAATAGAGATTGATAACATGGTTGAATATCAGTAGAGATCCATATAATAGTCGAATATCAAAGAAAATTGATATAGCAGTCGATTATTAATAGAAATTGATATAGTAGTTGTACAGAAATTGATATAGTTAAATATCAAAATGGAAATTGATATAGTTGTCAAGTATCAATAGCAATTGATATAACAGTTGAACAACAATAGCAATTTACATAGGAATCCAATAAATGGAAATTGATATAGTAGTGGAATATCAATGAAAATTGGGATAGTAGTCGCAATCATAGTCTAGTAGGTAATCGGTTGTTGTACCTAGTGTTTATGTCATGGTTTGAAGCGATGTCGGTGAAAAGATAGGATTTCTTGTGGCGAATATAATGTAGGTATCATGCCATACCCGAGCAATGTAATGTAGGTATCATGCCATACCCGAGCAATGTAATGTAGGTATCAAGCCATACCCGAGCAATGTAATGTAGGTTGACTTCATACTTATGTTATTTCGGATACAAATAAGCCCACTTGTTTATAATTCTTTATTTACATAGAGAGGCATCCCAAACAATGTAAATAGAGGAATATAAACTTATGGTTCGGTGATTTACAATTTCTTTATTTAAATGAAAAGGCATCCCAATCCATTCAAATAATTACAAATCATCCTACTTAAGAATTCCCAACCCAACATTCATACTTAGCCGGTGAGTTACAAGGTAGTGTATTACGAGATGATACTGGTGTTCCAAAAGTACAAGATGAATATTCAAACTTGTAAAGCTGATAAGGGTGCTTGTCGTGTAACTAAGGATGATTTGAGCTTTAAAAGTGCATCAAGATCTGTTAATGAGCTTGTGGTTCCAACGGTTGTGAAGATAATGTTATGATATGTTGATGAACAAAAGTGTGTAGTGTATGCTTAACATTAATACTCTTAGGTATAGATGTTGAGTTTGCTTTAAAAATCTTAAGAGATTTTAAAGGTTTATGATGGAATGGTATCCTTAGGACCTAAACAGGATAGTACTTCTACAGGATGAAGAGAATAATTGATAACTATCCCAGATAGTAGTTCGGATTATCTCATAAATGAAAACTTTCAAGAATGAAGTTAGGTAGTACAAATAAAATGTTAAGATTTCGCTGAGTGGTAAGGCACTATCGTGTCTCTAGATTGTTTTAATGTATTCTGGTGGTTTATCGTGTTCATGTAGGAAATCAATCTAAACATAACTCTAGTACAACTATTCTCAGTACTTGAAAATTTTAAGTCGAATATAGTTAGTCAGACTATATTCCACTGTCCCTAGGTTAAATATAGGTGACTAGTCTATATTTAGCCGAGGTTCGATAAAATTTTCAAATACCTAAATTAGGTATACTTTTGATATGTCCGTTGCTTTCGGGAAACTGTCCACTAAACAAAGGCGATGTCAAACCCTTAAGTTGCAAGTCCCGCCCATACAAGACTTGTAACGTATGTTTTCATATTCCATTGCATAGAAGATAGTAAGGGTAGGTACGTATGGAAAGGAAGTTTTAAGTAGTTCTAAAATAGAACATACTTGGCCAGGATCACGAACTTTTAATAATGAAGGTTTCATAAGAAAACTTTGATGAATGTAGAGCTGAACTTCAGCTTTTGTAGGTAATGGATTTGTTTGTCCTTTAGAAATTTCATATTTCTTGTTTTGAAATCGATAGATTGTGACGGGTTTTTGATATCATAAGAAATGATATTGATGATGTGATGGAATAATTCTAGAGACCATTTGCACAAAACACAATGTCTCGGAAGTAGGTTAGACCATTGTGCAATTCACAATGTCTGGGAAGTAGGTTAGGCCATTGTGTGACTCAAAACATTTGAGAAATGATTAAGACCATTGTATAATACAATGTCTTGGAAAATGAATGAGACCATTGTATCTCACAATGTCTTGGAAAATGAATGAGGCCATTGTATCTCACAATGTCTTGGAAAATGAATGAGACCATTGTATCTCACAATGTCTTGGAAAATGAATGAGGCCATTGTATCTCACAATGTCTTGAAAAATGAATGAGACCATTGTATCTCACAATGTCTTGGAAAATGAATGAGACCATTGTATCTCACAATGTCTTGGAAAATGAATGAGACCATTGTATCTCACAATGTTTTGAAAAATGAATGAGACCATTGTATCTCACAATGTCTTGGAAAATGAATGAGACCATTGTATCTCACAATGTCTTGAAAAATGAATGAGACCATTGTATCTCACAATGTCTTGGAAAATGAATGAGACCATTGTATCTCACAATGTCTTGGAAAATGAATGAGACCATTGTATCTCACAATGTTTTGAAAAATGAATGAGACCATTGTATCTCACAATGTCTTGGAAAATGAATGAGACCATTGTATCTCACAATGTCTTGGAAAATGAATGAGACCATTGTATCTCACAATGTCTTGGAAAATGAATGAGACCATTGTATCTCACAATGTCTTGAAAAATGAATGAGACCATTGTATCTCACAATGTCTTGGAAAATGAATGAGACCATTGTAATCAGTTACAATGTCTTGGACATATAATGTTGGAGTAGGAACATTGATTGGAAGAGTGTGGCTGTGCCGAAATGCCTTAGAATAGTCATACACAGATATGTTTAGTCCATTGTTTAGATAAATGATTGAAAATAAACCGAGTTTATATATCAATATACTAATATGTTCATGTAGCATAAAATGCCTAGTGTGTATATATCAATATACTTATATGTGTTCATGTAGCATAAAATGCCTAGTGTGTATATATCAATATACTTATATGTGTTCATGTAGCATAAAATGCCTAGTGTGTATATATCAATATACTTATATGTGTTCATGTAGCATAAAATGCTTAGTGTGTATATATCAATATACTTATATGTGTTCACGTAGCATAAAATGCTTAGTGTGTATATATCAATATACTTATATATGTTCATGTAGCATAAAATGCTTACGGGGAAATGCTCAATTATGTTTAGGGTACATATATTAATATGCAATTATGTTTGTGTAGCATAACATGCTTACTAAGTCCATAATCGTCTGGAGGATGGAAGACACGGAGAGCGGAAGGCTATAAAATGGTTTTGTTTGTAGTTGTGGTTATAGTTTAGGTCTCAATTAGACCCGTTTCTCTATAACCATGGCTCTGATACCAATCTGTAACACCCCCAATTCAAGGTTGCAGCGGAATTCAAACTGGGTGTTACTCGACGGCACAATAGTCACAATAATAGAAAACGAACTCCAATTGAGTCGTTTTAAAAGATTTATCATTCAAATTATATAAATATCAGAGATTTCAAAATGAGGTCCCAAATGGTTCCATGTTTACAATGTATAATAAATGAGTTTTTGAATGATAATAAAATTTATAGCCCTCTTGAGATTCCGTGCCCTTCCGTGCCATCCTTGATCGTCATGAACCTGAAATACATACTTGAGAGGTCAACACAAAGGTTGAGTGATATTCATAGAGTTTGTTTAATGTTTGAACACAATGTGTTGGTAGTAAATCGTTGAACACAATAATCGTAGTGTTTGTAGTTAAATCGTTTGAACACAATATGTTGGTAGTGTGAGCTATAGACTCACACCAATATTTGGAAAACAAAGATGGGCTACATTGTTATATGCCCGGAAAGGTTATTAATTCACTAAGCTTATGACACCAAAACGTTAACGTGTACCAATATCGATCGGCAGATTTATCCCGGTAGGTACTTTGCCGTCATACCTAATGTTTCAAATATTAATGCATTTGTTTGAACTTAGTCAATACAAATGGGATTCGTCAATCCCAATAGGCCTATTCACAATATTCGCGCTCACTTGCAAGTAACCCTCGCAAGTGATTAAATGGTTCATAATAAGGGATCTTGGTTTGGCAAGTATGTTACTTAGTGATAATAAAACATAGTCGAATAGCATACAATAGAAAGCATTGTGTTTGAGTAGAAAAATAATAGCATGTATTCCCCCCAAGGGTTTGTAAAACATTGAAGTAATGTAAAGTGGGGCTATGAACTCACCTTAAGTAAGATAGCAAGTAATGAAGGTGATGGTTGGATCGTGTAGGTTTCTACGAGCAACCTATAATAGAATGTCGCGACTTAGGATTTGAGTAATGAATATAACGGAGTGCCTATATATATATCTTGCATTTAGTCCATGATGTGGTATGTTGTATAATGTAAGTCTTTGAAAGAAAAGATTCATGAAACATGTATGTTTATATATCGTTTACTACCGTTCGGGCCGACATAATTCAGAAGTCATGTTAGTAAGCGTTCGAGGAGTCAGGACACTTTAATTCGTAAATCCACAACTCATCTCGACGGCTTACATAATGAACTCCTCACATGAGGCTCCCTACTATTGTAGTAGTTGATAACATATATAGATATAAGTTTTGATCCGAAAATGTACATGTCCGATATTTGAATAAACTTAGGAAAGTTTATTAGTACATGAAGATTGTTATTAGTGGTAGTTTCATAAGTCTTGAATGACCATTTTCTCTTGGTAATATCTCATGGTTTCCTTTTTGGTGAAGTAGATCCAAATTGCTTGTTCATGTTATCGCCTAATTCATTGTTTCATGTTTACGCCTATGTAAGTTGTTATGGTCATTTCGTCATGGCCTAGCCATGACCTTTAGTCCTTGTTTCAAGGTCATGAGACACAACCTTGGCTCTAGCCATGGTGGTGGTCTTGTTTATTGGTCATAAGACCCCTTTGGTCTTCATAAACCATAACCTATATGTAATGACTTTGTCTAAAAATGGGCTGTTTAGAATTTGAAGAAATTTATCACTCGGAAAGCATTTTCAGGGCTCGATCTTCTTTCTTCCTGAACGAAAAAGTCGTTCCGGACAACTTTCGTGTTTTAACTTTTTGATGAATCGGGCCAGAAGTGGGACTTTCAAAACCCAAATTTGATCAGAATGGTATTTGGCAGTTTTGCCGGAAATCTTTGGTAACTTCAAATCGCCATAACTTTTGACTCGTTTACTCGTTTTAGGTGGTTCAAATTGCTATGGTTTCCTTGTTAGGTCCTCTACTGTAATATGTAATGATCCAAGATCATAATTTTACCATTTTGGTCGTGGTTTTCCAAGAAAGTCACTAGTTTACTTGTTTGAATAACATAAGTTACATATATGTATCAATACTTGTTTTACTCATTTTTATACATCATGGACATGAATACAAGACATAATATAGCATGAATAATATGTAAATAACATGAACATGATTATTCAACAAGAAGCATGTTAGGGTTTGGCTTACAACTTTTGGCTTTCAAAGATGAAAGGAAGTTAACATGTAAGGATAGGACATTGATAGACTTTAGCTTCACCCTTTGCAATCTATGATAAACCGAGGTTATTTAAAGATTATAACGACGCCTTCTTGAAGTCCAAAGCTATTTGAAGATTATAACGACGTCTTTTTGGAGACTTTAAAGTTATAACAATTTTTCTTAGAAAATTTCCAAGATTGAAGATCAAACACTAGTTTTCTTTCAAAAACTAGTTAACTTTCTTACAAAATATAAGAAAAGTGCCTTAGGTTTTAGGACTTGAAGGTTATAAGAAGGTGTGGTGCAAGAAATCTCATGTGTTTAGCTTGGTATTTATAGGGTAGGAAAAATAGTTAACCATATATTGGGTTAGAATTTAACCATGGTTAGTTAAGACACTTGTAATGATCTAAAGGATCAATGGAAAAGATCAAGCCACACCAAGGTGACTCCCCCCCTATTGGCGGTTTGCCAACCTTGGGGAGCAAGGGTGGACTTTTGGTGATCTTATCCAAGATTATGGAGCTAGTTCCGACTCCGGGAAATGCCAATCGTAAATGATTAAGCCTCAAAACGTAAAACCGGGTGTCGTAAAATTATGAAACTTTAAAGTATTGTTAGACATGTCCATATGTCCCATAATAAAATATAAAATGAGTGGTAGGTTCTATTTGGGTGGTAAACCCTGCTAAAAACTGGAAACACGGGTCTAAAACGCGTAATACGTAAAACGTACGAATATTGCGTAAAATTGAGAAAAGTAAAATGTTACTTTTCTAATGTGATAAAAATGATTTAAAATGACTTATAATGTCTAGACTTGGCTTAGTCTAGTGTCGGTTGGTATTAAATGTCTTTTAGACATCAAACCGTAAGCCTAAAAATCACGAAATGACTTATAAAATCAAGGAATGGTTTTTGGTCAATGGATGAGGGAAAAATATGTTGACTTTTTCTAATAAGTTGAAAACTCAAATCTTCTTAGAAACGCGTTTTGTGGTCTAACGGTTAATCGCCCATACGGTTAAGCGTGCTCATGCGAGAGTAGTACAGTCTTGGGTGACCTGCTGGGAAGTCTTTGGTCATGTTTTTCTCAGTCACGATTAATTCTCAAATAAATCATGAGTGTGTCAAACATTTTTCTGATGCGGGGTCACTTAACGCGGTCGAGTTTCGTTGTACGTAGAATTTCTGAATGACGTTTTACCCTAAAACGTGTACTTCCTTAATAACTTTCACGAAAATGATCTGACGAATGTCAAACATTTAATTTGTCATGGAAATGATTTATCACTCGAGAATATCAAATAAAAATCAACTTTCGGGAAAGTTTCGGGAAAAATGAATAGTAAAAGTGAATAGTGAAATTTTTCGGGAAAGGTAATTAACCTGAAATTGCGAATTGTTACACCATACATATAATCCGGATTATCGTTAACAAGATTTATATGACTCGCATTATTTTGTAACAAACATGACGAATACAAGTTAAACTTGTTATTAACTTTTCAACGATTTAATCCGAGAAAAATATTAATAGAATTTTTAAAATAAATAAATTTAGTTTGCGTATACCAAAAATGTGTTTTTTATTTAAAATGTATATATAGTAACTAATTATATTTCATTTTAAATATTAATTAAATATGTTATTTTGTATTAAACCTTTAGTCATGATGTGTAGTCGCTAACGGTTGAGCGGGAAAACATTTTCGAGCCAAAATTTTTGATGCCAATTTAGTTTTGCCAAAAATATTATATTTTTAATTTTTGCGACGATTTTGTTTACACTAAAGATAATTTTAGTTTTATAATATTTTGTAACCTTTAACGAATTAACAATAGAATGATATATATATATATATATATATATATATATATATATATATATATATATATATATATATATATATATATATATATATATATATATATATATATATATATATATATATTTTTCTTTTAGCCAGTACTTATTTCATGGCTAAAGATTTTAACATTTTTTATTTATTTCCCTCCCAATCATCATACTAAATTAATGATTTTACACTTTTAGCAAAGACTGTCTTTTCGTAATTGTAGTGTTTGATTGGGCATGAGTGTTCCTGTCCTTACTTAGAGGTCAAGTTGCCACCTGTCTATCGAAGGGGGATTTCCTAGCTTACCTCGGTATATTTTATCGTAAGAAGGAAGAAGAAATTAATGCAATATATTATTACTTATCGAAAAGAAAGACTTGTTAGGTACCATAGGTAAAGCACATTACAACAATTTCAATAACTAATTTACATTGCCTCCTTGCCCAGGTAGATCTATCCACTTTCCGGACCTCACCTCTTCTTTTTGGAGTACAGGACGACTCAGATGGGCAAATAAAACAAAACCTATCAATTACGCCTTTAGGGGCTGCCACGTATAGCTTTAGTTTATGTCGTAGCATCGTTTATTGCTCTGGTTACGAATGACCCAATCTATCTATGGCTACCACCCCTACTTTTAGTAGATGGAGAGGGGCACCTAGGAAAGCGCGAAATATACCAACATGTAGCTAGTGCCTTCACATGTGAACAATAGGGAGCCATTCTGTTGATTGCTTCTCTGCCCCAACTCTACCAAACTGGTTTTTCTTTCTCGAAAAATTATGGAAATCATCGATCGAGGAGAAGCCCTGAAGTAAACAAAAATGAAGGGGCATACCCAACCCCAGACAACCTGATGGAATATGCTCAAGACAGATTACGTAATTATATGGCTAAGTATATGTGGGCCTACAAGGCAATACACAAATACACTTAGATACCTAAAGTTATAATATAAAAAATATATTTATATTATATTAACACCTAAAATGATTTATAAGTCATTTTAACTTAAGTATTTATTATATAGAGTATAAATAAATAATAGGTTAGAAAAATTATTAGTCGTTTATTAGTATTAAATTGATAAATAAAATAACAAATCAATGATTAGGAAAGTCCTAATCTACCCCTTAAGGTAGTCGACCAAAGGAGGGAAAAATAAGCTTTTGCTTAACTTGCTGATCAAGTTAAGAAGATTCTAGGATATTAGGATTTAGTATAAATACAAATGCCTAATCCTAGAATCGAATAACACACAATAACAAATCTCTCTTCTCCTCTCCCTCTCTTGTTGCTAATCGAAACTTAGGTTTTTCGGATTTTGACTTTTATCTTGCTTTGATCAAGGACGTAAATGCATTTACTCAATTAGTGTTAGGACCACCATTCCTTAGGTATTGCGTGTGTGTAGTGTGGATCAACTATAGAGTATAATCACTTTTTAATTATAAAGGTTTCTTGATCATACCGAGCTAATAAGGTACATGTCTTTTTATTATCTGTAGATTAATAATATAAACATAAGGATCCGGTTTGATGGTTTTTCGTATGCCTCCGCTTATCTTTGAGTAAATATATGTGAGTGTCTTATATTTACTTTATATGAAAAACGTTTTCTAAGACCATTAAACCTCAACACATCCAAACAAAGAACTCAAGACACTCCCCAAGCTGTAAAATAAAGAAACTAACCTAAAAAATGAATAGGAAATTCTACATGTCATTTTTACATCCCATCCCCTAGACAAATCAATAAGAAATTCTACATGTTATTTTTTGTTCTTTTGACGATGAACCACTCTGGTACAACAAGCTAAAGTGACCTCTACGCTTCGTCCCCGGTGCCAGGGCTGAGAAAGTTCCACTTCATTTTTTTTTACCAAATTTTGCGTTAAAAGTCATTGTCAAAGTTTAGAAAAGTTTTAGCGATGACATTGTCGTCGTTAAAAGTGGTTCCCATAGTCAAATGTTGAAAATCGTTTATTGTCATTTAATATACTTTTAACCACGACTTTGATCGTGGCTAAATGTGTTTCTTGACTATTAAAATCCCAATTCTAGTAGTAATATTACTTTTTTTTTTTTTTTTTTTTTTTTTTTTTTTTTTTTTTTTTTTTTGCAATGTAATAAAATATAGTGATAGCAAAAGATATGTGACCAAAATTAAACCATCTTTTTTTCCTGTTAGTAAAGAAAAAGTCATTTTTTATAAAGTGATAAAGCAAACATCACTAAGAAAGTAACTCACCTACCACAAAAACAAAAGTAACCTCAGAATTTAAAAAATAATATACGAATCAAATGCGGACCCAATAAGATAGCACTAATTGCATATTCACATGGCTTTTACTTGTGACAAAATATGTGCATTATTAAAGGGAACTTTTGAGTGACAACTTTGTTGTCTAGTAAAAGTAAACTGCTTAAGTTAATAGTGAAACTTACCTATATAATTGTACATTATTACTCGATAACAAGTTGAGTTCATGAATAAAAAACTAGGGGTGTGCACGGTTCGGTTTGGGTCGGTTTTTGGCTAAAACCAAAACCGAACTGTCATATTCGGTTTTTACAAAACCCAAAACCGAAACCGTTCGGTTTTTTGCGGTTCGGTTTTTTCGGTTTATTATCGGTTTCGGTTCGGTTTTTCGGTTTTTTCAGTTTCTAACCGTTGATATTTGGGCATGGTAAATTTATACCAACAAACTTGTATTACATAAAAATTTGATTATTCTTATTTTTTTTTTTATCAATCTAAGCATAATAATGTTTATTACATAATTCTATAATTACTCACATGCAAGTGAACATACACATAATATGATCATCGTCATATATTTATTGATATATTATCAATTAAACACACGACACGAAAAACACACATATAAACATAAACATTAAGATAAATTATTATAAACTACCTACAAAACGAATATGAATTTATAAATTTGATTTATTTAGTTATTTATTCATATTATATTAATTATATATTATTATATAATAAAATCGGTTCGGTTCGGTTTTTACGGTTCGGTTTTTGGACGAAAACCAAAACCGAACCATATTTTTTGGTTTTTGAAAAATTAAAAACCGAACCATCGGTTTTCAGTTTTGATCGGTTTTTTCGGTTCGGTTTTTTCGGTTTTCAGTTCGGTTTCGGTTTTTTCGGTTTTGTTTGCTCACCCCTATAAAAAACAATGTTGTGGATTAAATTTGAAGTTTCAATGCATGTCAAGCGCATTAGATGCAAGTAGATGTTACAAGACCAAACACAAAATAACATGTTGATCGATATTAAGTGTTAAAGTGTTGGTTTCAATTTTGAGAGCAAAGTAATAATACACATAAACGAGGTAAAGAGGTAACGTGTACACCCAAAATAGTGGCATATGATACAAATTCCATTTGAACAAGTGAGGATCTCGATCAGTATCTAGTAATGTTAGTTTTTGACGTTGGTTTGGATTTTACTTGGACAGAGGTTCCAACATTCTTAGCCGTAGCACTAAAGGGACGATTTGTGAAAAGAAATGAGAAGGAAAACCTTTTATTATTTTGTTAAAAATATGAATATGTAAAACTATATAATGACTGTTTATTAGAGCTTATAATTTAATTTTTAAATGTTATTTTTTTAAACGTAAATGGTTGTAAATGATTAAAAAAATCATTTATTTTTTGTTTTTTTAAAGGCTTAATTCATTAGTGCGTGATTTTATTTTTTTATTTACTTAAAAAAAAAAAAAAAAAAAAAAAAAAAAAAAAAAAACGGTATCCGGGTAGACCCAAAGAACCGGAACCAGAATCGGAGCCAAAAATTATACTCGGTTTGGTTCTCCATTCCTACTTTTCACAAAATTCGGCTCTCGGATCCATCGGTTCCGGTTCCGGACCTATGCTCATCCCTAAATACATCATTATTTATGAACTTTTTTTTTTTTTTTTTTTTTTTTTTTTTTTTTTTTTGTATGTACACGGTATTATATGTACTAGCTATTTTACAAAGTTTTCTTATGTTATTGATTAGTCTGGTGTTTACTTCAATATAGAAGTGTGCAGATCGTGTTAATATCTTGTAAGGAAAATCTTAATATATGATGATAATGATTGTAAAGCTACATATATCGGTGATATTACATATTGCTTTTAAGCTTATAAGAAATGTTGCAAAAATCGTGAATCGGTAGTCGGGCGGTCGACCACCCTTCAGCTTGTAATCGGTCAAGGCGGTGATTAATCGGTGATTAATCGGTTTGGCATTTCCTGCATGTTTTGGGAATTTCTAGAGAGCAGACTAAAGATCTTAACTGATTCCAAGCCTTCTATGTTTACAAACCTCAATAAAAGGCTTCAATTCTGATTATGAGGCCCATTGTACGTTATAAGTGAAATAAACGATCCCCAAATTAAGTAAAATGCCTAGATTTTTATTTTTTTAAAATTGACCGATTCGGCCGATTTTTGGCCGATTCGGCTGATTTTTGACCCATTTTTTCTGATTTTTTACCTAGGCCGATTTTTCACCGATTTTTGAAAATCGACAAGGTGCATCACCGATTAGCGATTAATCGGCCGATTTTTGCAACATTGCTTATAAGTGAAATTAGGTACATTATGGCTGGAATATTATTGTATAAATACAAAAGATGGTCATTTTTGTTGTATTGAAATCAATTATGTCTTTTTATATATCAGTATATATATATTTATGTCGTGGGATATTTATAAAGATTACTTGTTCTATCTAATGTCCTTGTGTTATGTTTAATGTATGGAGCCATGGTGGTCTGGTTTTTGCATTATTGCAAAGACTATTAACTTTTGACCATTAAGATTAGACAAATATCTCCGGCTTATAGGCAACTTCGCTTTCATTGAATGCTCAAAGTTTGAAAATCATAAATAACAAAACAAGAATTCGCGTAAAAACGGATGAAAACATAAAAAATCGGATGAATTTGTCTAAAAACAGACCAAAACGTATAAAAACGGACGAATAAGTATAAAAACGTATGAAAACGTAAGAAAAACCAAATTTTTGGTTAATTAAAAACAGCCGTTAGTATAAAATGACTAACTTTGCAAACATTCGTTGACTAAATGGACTAATATTGTCACATGATGACTAACGGTATATAAAGTGTTTCAAGTCAAGATAAAATTTGAAAACACATTGGTGTATTTAATAATAAAAAAGTAAGTGTTTCAAGATGGTACATTTTTTACAGTAAGTTGTTATTTTCTAACTTTTACCCAATAATAAATAACAAAACTAACATATAGCGGTTCCTCAAAGAAATAATACTCACTCGTTCCTAAAATAATTGTTTTTCGACAAAAAAACACTTTTTCGGCAAAAAAACACACAGTTAAAGAAAAACATAGTTATTATTCTTTTCTCTCTTAGAAAAACGTTAAAAAAAGGAACAAAAATGGATTAAACGTACAAAACCGGATAAAAAAACGGAGAAAAAATGGATAAAAATGGACAAGAGATAAAAACGTAAAGAAAATGGATTAAAATGTAAGACAACGTATAAATTCGGAAAAAAAAATGGTTAAAAGAAATACACCTTAGTATTATTTTACCATTGGACGCCCCCAAACCCGGGTTCAATTCTAGCTTGCCCCCTTTTTAGTTTATTTACGATAGAGGACTAACGGTGCAAATATCGTTAGTCTTGAAGACTAACTGTGTAAATATTTTATATCTCGCTAAGAGATAATGGAGAAATTATTTGCACCGTTAGTCCTCGTTTTACCTTAGGGATGTATATTGGTTAACTTTAACTAACGAAGGGATGCATCTGTCGGAAATTTTGGGAAATGTAATGTATAGTGCGAAACATGGTAAACCACAAAGATGTTTGGAGTTCACTCTAAATGACAGCGTAATAGTCAACGACATGACTCGGTATTGATTTTTCCCAAAACAGGCCACTCAGTTTAAATACAATTGGGAAACTGCATCCAGAAAAACACTGGGAAAGCACCCGTTATACACTTATACATTATACGGACGATACTAAATAACACAAATAAGAGTATCGACAACAGCTTTTGAAGAGATTTTTGTTCCGATCTCTACATATATAAAAGCATTTTTCGGCATTTTATTCAATCCCATCTTTTAACAAAAACTACAATAAGCCAAAATAGCACATAACGTAAACATACAAAAATCATTCAGCAGAAAATATGCAAGTCTTACAACAACTCTCCCAACATAAGCAGGAACAGCAAATACAGAACTTATTTGATTCCCATAAGCAGAATGCGTCTCACTTGGTCCACCAGTGAAGAAAGTCCTTACGCCTGTTGATCTTCTTTTGTAGCTGAAGAAGACCGTATAAGAGAGCTTCGGTTGTTGGTGGGCAACCAGGAACATAGATGTCGACTGGGACAATCCTATCACATCCTCTAACTACAGAGTAGGAGTAGTGATAATAACCACCTCCGTTTGCACAACTTCCCATTGATATCACCCACCTTGGCTCAGGCATCTGATCGTACACCCTGCAACAAGAAAAAAATGAGTTTAGCATGTCATGCGAGTTAAAAAAAGGAAATAGCAAACAAGATGCACACAATCAGAACTGATTACTTATGAATAGACTAATATGGGTCATGTTCGATCTCATATACATCGACGTAAAAGGTAAGCATACAAGAACGGGTCAAACGAACCAAAAGTGGCCCAAGATGTATCTTTTATGCATTATTCCTACTAAATTAATTCAGACGCCAGATCCTTACTGTTATCTTTTTGTTTCTGCAGACGTATGTTACTCATTATCTATCTATTGAAAACCTAAAAAGAATGAAAAAAGGCGTTTAGGGGTCAACATAGCCTTACCATTTGCCACAGAAAGGTAAAACTTTTGAAAGTCAAACTGCACTGTAGAGAAATGAATGCGGGCGAGTGTGGTTACAACTTTCAAACAGCCATTGTGACACGTTATCAGATAGTAGTATATTAACTTTCAACTAGACCATATCTATTTTCACCTGGATGAGTTGCATCTTACAAATTTCGGAACTAGTAAATAACGCATTCAAGGCCACAAGATATGGGAGAAGAACCACAAATGAAGTAACAGAACCCATTCATAAAATCATTAATACTACTCAATAATTTAAACAAAATTTGGAAACCTTACTAAGTTGGAAACCTTACTAAGAAAGATACAACCCAAGGATAAAACATATGCCATAGAACATTAGATCAGAATAACACATTAAAGACAGCTATCTCAAGTCTGATCACACCCAATCAATATCTTAAAGTGACATATATATAAATGCAGCATTGTTAGCTTCAAGCAGTGTTGCAAAAATCGGCCATGGCGGCCGATATGGCGGCGCCATGGCGGATTTCGGTGGTCCACCGCCACGATATTTCCCATATCGGTCTAACTTGGCGTTTTTGGTCAAAATCGGTCAAAATCATTCAAAAATCGGTCAAAATCGGAGCTTAGCGGTCAAAACCAGTTAAAAATTGGCCTTGGCGGCGGTCGGTCAACGCCGGTCAACTTCAGATCTAGGTTTTTTTTCAGATTAACACCGTTTAACTTCAGATCTAGGGGTCTTTTTTTCATATTCACTTCAGATCTAGGGTTTTTTTTTCATATTCCTTTATAATTTATGGTCTCCGCCATGGCGCCGCCAAGACCGATATGGCGGATTTTGGGGGTCGACAGCCACGGTACCACCGAGCAATATTTACAACCTTGGCTTCAAGTTCGACAACCTCATAATATCCCAAATAAGCAAAGCAAATCAATATGATGACAAATTTTTTTGGGGGGCAAAGGGTTTTTTACCCTGGAAAAGTATAATATGATGACACACAAAACTTACATAATCAAATAACAGATGCTAAGCCCTAATAAAAAACAAACTATGAAACTAGCTCTTGCTAAAACCTTTAAATTAACCACAAGGGGTGACCCAACGGTAAGAATATCAGCCTTCCAAAGAGGAGGTCAAGGGTTCGAATCCAATGGGGAGAAAATTAATCCCCTTGTGGCCACGGAGGTTCACCTGCGCCGACTCTGGGCTATCCAAAAGGGTAGTCGCCATGGGATTAGTCGGCTCGCAATGTCGAGTCGGAAACCCATGTTACCAAAAAAAAAAAAAAAAAAAAAAAAAAAAAAAAAAAAACCTTCAAATTCAGTCCATCGCATAGTCACATGGAACGCGGTACGCTCCGGTACGGGAACGGGAAACGGGAACGCGGTTCGCTAAGTCCTTAAAATTTGGTACGAAAGGGGGTAGGCTCATTTCGGTACGCTCCGGTTCGTTTTGGTTCGATGTACCATATATTTTGGTACGGTGTACCATATTATACTTATACATATATAAGTTTTAATAGTTATTTATATATTTTATATACAAATTTATAAACTTTTATTAATTTCATTATTATATTTAATATTTTTTAATTACATATTTTATATAAATGTTGCAAAATTTATATTATATATGCATTTAGTAATATATTTGACTAAATCTCACTCTTAATTAACATAAAGACTTTTTATTAGGCCCAATAAAAAAGTACAAGGCTTTTAGGGTAAGAGTATATTAAATTATAAAACTCCTTCTCTCTCCCTGCGGTCACTTTTCACTATCTTCCTTATTTTAACACAGATCCAGCAGGAAAAAACCATTACCACGAAAATCATAACACAAAAAACGGATTCAAAGTACAAAATCACAACACAAGAAATGGAACGCGGAAATTAGCGATCCAGGTCGCGTTCCCCAGCGATCCAGGTCGCGATCGTACCGCGATCCGGTACGAGCGATCGGAAACGCGAAACGCGGGATGCTCAGCGTTTCCTGTGACTATGGTCCATCGTCTCAGAAGTTAATCTACTATTGTACACACATCCCTATGCTTTTAAGATTATGTAAAGAATGTTGGATTATCAAGAACAAATGTTGCATTGCAGCCTATGAAGCGAGGACTTGCCTACCATTATTAACACTGGAGACACCAAAAACACGTGAACTAAAATAGCAGCTAGGTGTATGTTCAAACTACATATTGCAATAGCTTACATAGTTATAATATGGGGGGAACCAAACCAGAACCAAGTAAGTTCGAGTCTATCAACACAGCAAAAACCATAACCAAACTAGCTTTCATTTTCTGTTTGTAAAACTTCTGCTTGCAATAGCTTTCATTTTCACTCTGTTCGTACAAGTTTTTGTACAATTTCATTCTTAGATTATTTATCAGCATTAGTATGAGAAACTGTTGTGTACAACACACAATTAAAAGTGTTTATGTGTACATTAAGAGCGACACATTCAGATATATCTTCTAAAAAAGAAATAACACATGCGTAGTTAGTCATGGATATTGGAGAACCCGCACAAGTTGATTAAGAATCCCATTCTTTTAGTTTGCCAAAAGATAAAGAAGCTTAAAAGAATATAACTACGAACTTGAAAGATAGTGTCCAGAGAACTTCAAGCATATAGCAAAGCACAATGAGTCTAAAGCCTAACTGTGAGAAAGTCAATACTCTGCTGTTCACCGTTGTTAGAACCTGTTATCTACCAGCATGGGAGACTGCAGTGCTCCTAGGATGAAATGTTGTGGAGCTGTCAAAAGGAAAAAGTATGAAAAAGACACTTTTCAACCCCCCCCCCCCCCCCCCCCCTCCCTCCAACAATCATCTCATCCATAGTGCATGGGCACCTTTTCCACACCCAAGAACCGCCAGGTCTCAACATCAATGAAAAACGAAGCACCAACTCCTATATACATGCATTGTATTTTGCTACGTATGCTTAAACAAGAAGCTCAAAAATGCCACTCACGCTTGCCCTTTCAGTGTGTTATGTGCGTTTGCTTAAGGTATAATACAGCATTAAAATTTCAAATTAACAAATCAACATCGTTCAGTCTCTTAAACTCTCTCTTTGAAACTAATAGCACACATAAGAGTAATAAAAAGGTAGTAACTTTGCTATTACTATCTAATGACCCAAATTCCACAAATGTGAACATGTCATGTTGCATTAAGTCCTGTAAGCGTTGTTGATCACAGAAAAGCACTAAACAGGTCTACCAAATAAATCGAAACCAAGCACTCAGTAAGCACAAACAAAACCTATTATTCAATTTTATAACAAGCTAACAATAGCCTTGGGACCAATTGGTTCCTACAAAGCCACTTCGATAAAGTGGTCATGAAACCCTCGATGTATGCACGTGAGCATAAACAGTACAGCCTATACTCCATAGTCATGAAACACTAGAGATCCTAACAAAAATAATATACAACACTGAGGCGATTAGGGGTGCTGATTGCAGATATACACTAATTATTTCCTTGTTCAGTTATAAAGTCAAATAATCAATTTTAGATTTTTAGATGAAATAAAGCATATCAGCATATGTGACTATTGTGTTTTGCTACCACAGTAGCAAATCCAAAGACAATCAGCTGCATCGCTTCCTTTTACAGCTGATTATCAACTTCTGCTTAGTGGTCATGACTCATACAAACCGTACATTAACGCACACCAGCATAAAACAGTATACACTATACAGCCCACAATAATGAAATCCTAGGTATCCTTAAGTAAATATACACACAATATAAGATCCATTTTTAGGTGGTGTCTGTATTGCTTATGTTTTCTGCTTAAAAATAAGCACTTCAAGAAATAGTGTTTGAATTAGCTTAGTTTGTAGAAAAAACATGAATAGTAAAAAAGAAAATAACAGTTTGTTTGAAATTTTCACTCAAATACAATTACAAAGGTTTTAATTCAAATTTGGAAGTAAAAAAAAAATGTATTTCATCTGAATCAGACTTAAAATAAAAGTTCCAAAAAAACAAAAAGCTTTGTTTGGTCAAGTTATTTGAAGCTTTATTTTTAAACAAACAGCTCAAAATTAGAACACTTTTACATAGAGTTCAAAATGTTGTGGAACTTTTTGTTTCTAAAATTACCATAATACCCCATTGCACTGCAAACCAGCGTGATGCATCTTTTTCTTTCTATCTCATCCAAAATCCAAAGCTCCTATTATGCTTTTGTTGTTCATAGCACCACATATTTATATATTACTCTTCTCTACAAGTGACTCCTCTCGGCAACGAATGAATTGTCCATTTACTCATAGCTTTCCGATGCATCTTCTATTTAAGTTGGTTAGTACTACTAATGTGACTACACAAATCGAACCCAAATTGGTAACCTAAATGGAAATTTACGATTCTATCTGTGAAATATATATAGTTACTGAAATGAGATTCATCGTTTTTATTAAGTGAAAATTTACATGATTAGTCTTAAAGTAATGTCCACATGTAAAACGAGTAAATAATTTTTGATACGACCATGTTATCTTCTTATAAAAGATTTAAGTTATAATATATCAAGTTTTCTACTTTATACCACACAATACTACAGTTTTAGCTTTATAGCTAGCAACTTACAATTAGTTTTGCCAAACATACCCAGAGTCCCCGTAAATAACTATAAATATGAGGTAAAAGCTAAACCCTAAGAATTTGTTATATAATCACTTCAAATAGAGGCACTATATTCTAAACGCTAAGAATTTGTTATATAATCACTTCAAATAGAGGCATTATATTCTAATTAGACTTCAAAAATAAGCCAATGCAGTTTGGATGACACAAATCCGTCTATTTGCTTTAAGGAGCCAAATAAGCAGAAAAAAGGCAATCCTAAAACCATCTATACTATCTATAATGGAAAAATGGTCAAACTTGAAAAGTTGAGTCTTGAAAGTTGAGTATTGAAATTCAAATGTGAGAGAAAATTAATGTAATTAATACTCTAATTAAAACACCCCATTACTTAAAAGTACAATAATTTATTCACATTGTACAACCAATTAAAAACATATCTATCAAATTAAATACAACCAATTAAAACACAAACCGGGTTGACCCGGTAATTTGACCCGTTTTCGACCCAACCTAGCAAGTTGACCCGGTTTAAATCGACCCATTTTTCGACCGGAGTGGTTCAATCGGTTGAACTACCCGGGTCGAACCGGGTTTCAAAACATTATCCATTACTTAAAATTACAATGATTTATTCACATTGTACAACCAATTAAAAACATATCTGCCAAATTAAATACAACCAATTAAAACACAAACCGGGTTGACCCGGGATGCTTCAAACCCGGCAGATTGACCCGGTTTAATTTGACCCGTTTTCGACCCAACCTAGCAAGTTGACCCGGTTTAAATCGACCCATTTTTTGACCGGAACGGTTCAACCGGGTGAACCACCCGGGTCGAACCGGATTTCAAAACATTATCCTTTACTTAAAAGTACAATAATTTATTCACATTGTACAACCAATTAAAAAACGTATCTACCAAATTAAATACAACCAATTAAAACACAAACCGGGTTGACCCGGGACGCTTCAAACCTGGCGGATTGACCCGGTTTAATTTGACCCGTTTTCGACCCAACCTAGCAAGTTGACCCAGTTTAAATTGACCTATTTTTTGATCGGAACGGTTTAACCGGTTGAACCACCCGGGTCGAACCGGGTTTCAAAACATTATTTTTCGTTTATAACCTATAAACTTTTTTTATCAATAAAATATTTGTCGCTATAAAACCCCGTTGCTATGCACGGGTACTCGTCTAGTTTATAATCATAGCCAAATACTTTTATATAACACTAAACTAAAGTTTGTAGTTATTGTTACAAATTATCAGCTTACAGCACACAGCTTACGGCTTAAAGTTAATAGCCAGCAACTTCCAGTTAGTTTTGCCAAACATACCCAAAGTCCCCGTAAATAACTATACAAATGAAGTAAAAGCTAAACGCTAAGAATTTGTTATATAATCACTTCAAATAGAGGCATTATATTCTAAACACTCGTTGCAAGCCCTAATTTAAACAAGCTAATTAACCCTCCAACTAATAAAACATATCAATAAACGAAAGGATAAGCACGAGTTGGAAAGTATACTTTCTGATAGCTTATATGTGGGCTTATGAGCTTATTTGATTTCGGTTTATATTTCATAAGCCTCAATTTTCCGGTTTATTTTGAAACTTGTGGGCTTATATAAGTTTATATAAGCGCAAAAAATCCTAAAATAAGCCGGAAAATTTGGGCTTATGAAATATAAGCTTAAATCAAATAAGCTCATAAGCCTACATATAAGCTTAAACAAGCACCCCTAGAAAAAATAGCTACCGCTACTGCTAACTAAATGAAACAATAAGAGAAGGAAATAATATATACTTCTGAGCTTATTTGATATCGGTTTATATTTCATAAGCCTCAATTTTCCGGTTTATTTTGAGACTTGTGGGCTACTGGGCTTATATCCTAAAATAAGCCGGAAATTTTGGGCTTATGAAATATAACCCGAAATAAAATAAGCTCATAAGCCCACATATAAGCTTAAACAAACACCTCTTAAAACAAACAGCTACTGCTAACGATTAAACAAATGAACAAAGAGAAGGAAATAATATATACTTTCGGAGAGCAGGGGCCATCTTATTAGTCAGTCTTATATAAAAGCGTTTGGTAACATACCTCTATCTCTAACTATTCACAAACAATATTATAAAATAAATAAATAAATAAACAGCTACCTATAGCTCTAACTGATACTGCTAAACTAGTAAATAAATAAAAAGGATAAGCGCGAGTAAAATAGAAAGTAAGGGGGTGTTTGTTTAAGCTTATATGTGAGCTTATGAGCTTATTTGATATCGGTTTATATTTCATAAGCCTCAATTTTCCAGCTTATTTTGAGACTTGTGAATTTATATAAGTTTATTATATATAATAAACTCATATAAGTCTCAAAATAAGCTTGAAAATTGGTGCTTATGAAATACTAGACGAGGACCCGTGCATAGCAACGAAATTCCTAGCGGTAGATAATTCACGATTTGTGTGTGATATTGTGGTGAGTGTTTTGTGTAGAGTTCAAAATAGAACGTGAACCGATCAGAATGTAATTGCAAACGGTTGTACTACACGATAACTAAAATATAAAAAAATTCTTAACATCTATCAAACAACATATAAAAACATTTAACGAAATTGAAAGTAAAACATTACATCAATTATGAAATAAAAACTAACAACACACGTTACTCTTCGCGTAAAACTTCTTGATAAATGACATTCGAGGTGTAGATTCCTGCTTGACGGAACTCTTTGACTGGATTAACCAATACCTTTGTTGTTCTACAGGAAATCCCTCTAGACAATGCCACATAAAGCTGGCCATGGGAGAAAATAGATTCAGGCAAATAGACACCCACATTTGGAATTATTTGGCCTTGTGCTTTATTAATAGTCATCGCAAAGCTAAGGCGAATAAGGAATTGTGTTCTCTTTAGTTTGAAAGGGAACATGTCTTCTTCAGATGGAGCAAGAGGAATTCTTGGCAAGAGCACTCTAACTTCAGCGTGTTGCCCGACAGCAATCTCGGCGTTGATGACATTAGGGTCAAAACGTTTACTTATCAACCTCGTGTCATTACATAATCCATTTTCCGGATCGAGATTCCTTAAAAGAATAATCGGGCATCCTCTTTTCAAACGCAAGCAATGAGGGGGCAACCCGCAAGCAACGAGATTTTATAGCGACATATAGTTTATTGATAAAAAAAAGTTTATAGGTTATACGAAAAATAATAAAAGTTCGAAGATTTGAGAATTAAACATAATGTTTTGAAACCTGGTTCGACCCGGGTGGTTCAACTGGTTGAACCGTTCCGGTCGAAAAACGGGTTTGAAGCGTCCCGGGTCAACCCGGTTTGTGTTTTAATTGGTTGTATTTAACTTGGTAGATATGTTTTTAATTGGTTGTACAATGTGAATAAATCATTGTACTTTTAAGTAATGGATAATGTTTTGAAACCCGGTTCGACCCGGGTGGTTCAACCGGTTGAACCGTTCCGGTCGAAAAGTAGGTCGATTTAAACCGGGTCAACTTGCTAGGTTGGGTCGAAAACGGGTCAAATTAAACTGGGTCAACCCGATGGGTTTGAAGCGTCCCTGGTCAACCCGATTTTTCTTTGAATTGGTTGTATTTAAACTGGGTCAACTTGCTAGGTTGGGTCGAAAACGGGTCAAATTAAGCTGGGTCAACCCGCCGGGTTTGAAGCGTCCCTGGTCAACCCGATTTGTGTTTGAATTGGTTGGATTTAATTTGGTAGATGTGCTTTAATTTGGTTGTACAATGTGAATAAAAAATTGTAATTTTATGTATTGGGGTGTTTTAATAAAAGTATTAATTACATTCTACTTTCTCTCTCATTTGACTATTGTTGAAAACTCAACATTTCACATTGACCATTTTTACATTATATGTAGTATAGATAAGCCGAGATCAAATAAGCTCATAAGCCCACATATAAGCTTAAACAAACACCCTAGGGGGTGTTTGTTTATGTGGGCTTATGAGCTTATTTGATCTCGGCTTATATTTCATAAGCACCAATTTTCCGGCTTGTCTTAAGACTTATATAAGTTCATTATAACATAATAAACTTATAAAAATCCTAAAATTTGCCGGAAAATTTGGGCTTATGAAATATAATCCGAAATCAAATAAGCTCATAAGCCCACATACAAGCTTAAACAATCACCCCCTAAAACAAACAACTACGCCTAATTGTTACATTATCACTTCAAATAGAGGCATTATTATATTCTAAACGCGCGTTGCAAGCCCTAATTGAAACAAACGAACTAACCCTCCAACTAATAAAACATATGAATAAACGAAACAATATGCGATAGTAAAGCAGAAACAATACTTTCTCAGCGCAGGGGCCATCTTATTAGTAAGAGTCCCCGCCACAATCATACAATCACTCTGTCTGGGACTCGGCCTAAAAATAATCCCAAACCGATCCAAATCATAACTCGCAGCACCCGTATGCATCATTTCCACAGCGTAACACGCGAGTCCAAATGTCATGGGCCAGATGGACCCCCTCCTGGGCCAGTTCATCAGGTCGTCTACTTTTGAGATCACAAACTCTGCCGTTTTTGATAAACCAGCTACATCTGGTGAGGGTGGGGGTGGGGGGAGTAGGGGGAGGGGGAGGGGGTGTGGAGTGAGGCGGCGGTGGGATTGGTTACGAGGAGATGTGATGCCATTTTTGGATCGTGAGGGTTTCTGTTTTTGTGTGTGTTTTTAGTGTGTGTTTTTGGGGGTGGGCCCGGTTTAAACCGGGTTGACCCGGTTTGAGGCGGTTCGGGTTGTGCTATTGGGGATTAATAAATGTTCGTGTTTGGATGTGTGTGGTGAGGTGTGTTGGGAGTTGGGAAGGTATACGTTTTTGGTATCCTGTCTAATTGTCCCTGCTATATATGAGTCGGTTTAATAAGTGAAAAATAATAATGGAATATATGCTATGGGGAAATCATACCTATATTACTATGTAGGCAATTCTTTACATTTTCTATGAAAAAAAAAGGTAGGAATAGGTTATAATTGGTTGTGTTATGTTTTGCAATTGAATTGATTCATTTAGGATATAATTGGTTGTGTTATGTTTTGATTTGCAGGGTAGCGGAGGGTTATTTCTGATGGTTGCTGCAAGAGAAAGATGGTTTTTGTAGGGTGTTATACTAAAACTTAGAAAAACGAAAAATTAAAACTAAGAAAACAATTACAAAACTCTTCATGGCCTTTGATTTCTTTTTAAACATCGACTTTCACGACATTGCTAATGATAGCATTAAGATGTTTTTCTTAGTTTTAGAGTTGTTTGCAGATTGGTGTGGTTAGATAAGTTTTTGATAGTAGATGGTCGATGGTGAAGACTCTAATAAGGTAGTATTATCAATCTTAGTCATTCATTTTTTATTTTTTTTTATCAAAATAAAAAAAATAAACTTTCACCCTTTTTTTAAAAATTAAATTTCTCGCAAACCGTTAATCGTTACGCGAAAAAAAATCATATCATCGCGACGAAAATTAAATTATCATTCTATAGATATGCATTGTTATATACTTTTGACGAACTTTTTTTTTCGACAAACTTTTTTTTTTTCAAAATTTCCGCCCAGAAAAATCACATGTGATATCACATGTGATTTTTACGAATCACGTATGATTTTTCTGGGCGGAAATTTTTTTTAAAAAAAGTTCGTCAAAAAAAAGTTCGTCGAAAGTATATAAAATTGCATATCTATAGATGTATAATTTAGTTCTCGTCGCGATGGTGTATTTTTTGTAGCTTGAAGATTTACCGTTTGCAAGATATGTTGTTTTAAAAAAAGGTGAAAATGGTTTTTTTATTAATTTAGATAAAAAAAAATGTATTGCTATGATTGTTCATTGGTTATATGGCAAATATGAGTTCTATATTGATCTCACCTCTTGGTTTGATATGTTTCATGCCTTAGATTTTGGGCTTCGTCTGCATGCTTTTTTTTTTTTTTTTTTTTTTTGAGAAGTTTAGCTCAACTATAAACATCAGATGATTTTGTTTGTATGATTTGTGTATAGTTCATACCTCATTCTCAGTAAGCAAATCGTATGAGGTTATTAAACAGCCCTAGCATGACACTTACCTGGATTATTAAGCTTTTGTTGGCCCAGTTAGTGAGTTTCTCTCTATGCAAAAGTATAAATTGTTAACCTGTTACCACAGGCATTATACCAAAACACATTCTGCAACTTTGGTGATCATACTTGTAACAAAAAATTATAGTTACCACTTACCAACAATAATAATACTGCAGATAGAGTTTAACTTTTCTCTTAACGGTATGTATTTGGCACTAACTCATGGCGAGGTATACCAAAAGGCCAAAGTCCCATCTTATCACATATCTAGTAAAGATATATTTGATCATGGTCGTTTGCATTGGTTGGTTAGCTATAATGGCGAAGATGGTGCAAGACAAGTAATATGGTTTGATGTTGAAAATGAGGAATTTGGGTTGATTAAACCTCCCAAGACAATAAGTAGGATTTCCAAAAGGAAACCTAACCATCCTTTTGGATATATTATTGTAATAGGACAATGGAGGTTTGGGTATTGAACCACAAGAAAGAATGGGTGCTACACTGTGATTTCGAAGACCATGATTAATCAATATTGCCGGAGACGTCATCACAAAGATAGCATTTTACACGAAGCACGCATCGATGGTCGGGAAGATGGATGTAAAACACAGATAGTTATGTTTCCTAATAGCCCGTGTGACATCCTCACAAATTCTAATTTGATCAAACAAAAGCGTTTTTGGCAGAGATAAGCATAGAGATTTAAGTCCTTAGTCTTATGATTATGTATTGATCTATTATAATAATTTGGTTGGTTAGTTTATCATGTTGGTTTCTTTGTTTACATCAATGCACGTTTATGATACGAACCTATCCCATACTAGGCTCGTATCGGTTCATAAGTCCAAGTGTAGAACTCACTCAAAAAGCTAGCTTGTAAGAGGAGGGGACACCTAGACTTATAAACCACCACCCAATCCCATACTTGGGCGATGTGGGATCGTAACAATACCCCACCCTTTGAAGAACCAACGTCCTTATTGGTTACGGCTATGTTGGTCATGGTTGGCACCCCTCCTTGGGTCCAAGCCACCACTCCATAGGCCACCACTCCGAGCTCGTTGGTCACGGCTATGTTGGTCACGGTTGGCACCCTTCTTTCGGGTTGATGCGTGGTTTTGCAACCTTGCAAAAGGTTTTACATCTCAAGGGATCTTAAGAAGCTTACAACCCCCACCAGGCAGTGTACCTGATCGTTGTAGTATAGTATAGTGACAAGTACCGGGGGATTGATCGTTCAACTCAGGAATAGTGTCGCTAGGATTAGAAAGCCTACTAAACTAAGTCTAGAGGTGAGGGGTGATTCTTTTTGTATTTTTATATTTTTATGAAAGCAAGTAAAATCTCGAGTTTTGAAGGAGTGGGCGGAATTAGTTGCTAGCCAACTAACCCAAATAACTACTAATGCAATTAAAATAAAATAACAGAAATGAAAATAAAACTAATTATACTAATTTGGTGTAAACAATGATAGGAAAAGTTGTGTTTACTTAGATTTCATTACTCCCTAGATATCTTTTACAGGTTAATCGCTTGTTACAATTGCGTGAATGACGGGTCATATTCCTTAATACTAGTCGTAGGGCCGTGTACAATATTCTTGAACTCTATAGAATCCTACGTCACTCCTATGTCGAGCCGTTAGAAGCTCCTAACATGGGATCATTAGAATTCTCCTACGCATTAAATACAACCAAAAATCGTAGTACACATCCGATCATGTTTCTTAAGACGTTCAAGCAAGTTACCAATGGAAGTCTGCCAGTTTTCTTAAGCCTAACATCGAATACAATCATCCGTAACAACTATAAACAAACAATCAACCCATAATTAACATCTAGGTTTCACTACATCTAAGCAAACACAAAAGAAATCTAGTCGAGCATGTTAAATTGAAGACAAGCGTAAGATATATTCAAACAACACATAGACATATTGATTGTATTGAAAGAGTACTTATCTCAAATTGATCATGAAAGATTCAAAGGGTTGAAACCCTTGAAAAAACTGTAAAAATTGGCCTAGGGTTTTTCCCTCAAAGTTGCACACTAATGAATAAATTTTGGAAAACTATATATAGATTTTACAGGGTGACGACGTCAAGAAGAAATTTGTGACGCCATCAACTAGCCGCCATAATGAAATCGTATTGCCTAGATCTGCTTGTGACGCCGTCATGTGTAAAATTGTTCTGGGCCGTCACCAATACTTGGACCATGACGGCCATGGGTGACGCCGTCATCTCCTATGCCCAAAAACACACTGGACCGTCACGAATATCTTCCACATCCACCCCCTTTGTGACACTTGACGCCGTCATTAAGGAAGTTGTGACGCCGTCAGGTACTGTTCCAGCAAGGAAAATTGAGACTTTGCCGTTTTCTTCACTTTTATGCTCCAAAAACGTCCAAAATGCTTCATTTTCCAGATTTCTCTCCAAAAGTACATAAAATGACAAAAGGAACGATTTAGGGCAATATTTTATCAAATAAATTCGAATTCGGGCTTAAATTTTCGCCTCATCAAATACCCTTACACTTGAGATTTGCTTGTCCTTAAGCAAATGCGCTTTTATTCTAATCAAAATACAAGTTAGGGGTCATTTAACACTAATATAAAAGTAATTACAACAAATAATCGTTCCACTAAAAACCAAAAATAAGCACGGAGGTCATACACTAGCACCTCACAAATAATGTTTAGATACTCACATCTCTCGGGCGTAATAAAGTAAATATCACAATATGGAAATGGAAAACATCTCTCACTACCTGTCATAGCAAATAGATTACCATAGGCTTGGGAAAGGATCAAACCTCCACCACTTGACGTAAGCACCTAGGATAAACTATCAAAGAGGTCTTTTAAAGGGTTACAACGTTAGGTGTAGGGATATGGAATACACGGTTTTGTTGGATAAATGCAATATTTACTGGTGGCGAGTTAATAATCTTGGTTAATTACATGTACAATATGGCGTTGCTAAGCCAAGACTAGACTCGATTTAAGCTAATGAATCAAAAATAACATAAACATAAAACAAACATAAAATGAAACGGGATGGTAGTCCGTATGTTTTTCTCTTTCTTTTTCTTTTTTTTTTTTTTTTTTACATACACTCTTACCCTCCCATCCAAAATAATACATCATAGGGAATGTACATTCCCCTTACACTTGAGAGTCTCGTATTGTAACATTTCGACTCCTCCCCTAGCTTTGCGACGAAAAGAGTTATCCATGCTAGAATCCTTCAGTTTCGCACCAACAGTCCCCAATTTGTTACTTTCTAGCGCGTACAATCGAGGGAAAAGATCTTTCAGCACACTGTCGTTACTCCACTTCTCCTCCCAGAATAGAATAGACTCCCCATTTCCCAACTTGCAAGGGATATAGTCGAAAATATTAATCCCTTGAATTTGCAACTTCTTAACTTCACGCACAATGTTCAACCAACATGACCGAATTCCAGAATAAATATCCTTTCCCATTTTCCCTTCTTCCCCGTGAATGGCTTTGATAATTCTAACCCATAAAGATGTTTTTTGCGAATAGAATCTCCAAACCCACTTTAACATCAAACCTCTATTAAGAGCAAACAGGCTAGAAACACCAAGTCCCCCTTTTTCTTTCGATGTTAACACATTACTCCATTTAACCCAATAAGCTTTATTACTTATCATGTCATTACCTTTGAAAAAGTGACTTCTAATAGACTCAAGCACCTAAAGTACACTCAGCCGAACTTTAAAAATATACATGTGAAAAATGGGCGTCGATCCAAGAACCGACTTAAAAAGCGTCAACCTACCACCAATAGAAAGCATATTCATTTTCCATCGCGATAATCTAGACCTCACCTTATCAACAACCTCTTTCCATTCATGAACACACGACATAGACCTTCCAACTTTCGTACCTAAGTAAAGAAACGGAATTTTGAGGATAAGACACCCAAGTTTAGATGCCGCATTCTTAAGCTTCGTATCATCTACATGAACTCCCATTATCTAACTTTTGCACATGTTAATTTTCAATCCAGAAGCGTAATAAAAGCATTCCAAAACATGCAAAAGGGTATCGATATTAGTATCACACCATTTACCTACGAACATTGCATCGTCCGCATAAAATAAGTGAGAAAGAGTTAACGAGGTGCTAAGCTTAATACCCTTAAACAGGCCTTCATCCACAATTCGTTGAAAAGATAAATGCAAGCTCTCCAAAATAAGGATAAAAAGAAAAGGAGATAGTGGGTCACCTTACTTGAGCCCTTTGAAAATTTGAAACTCCTCCGTAGGGCTACCGTTAATAATAATGGAACCTTTCGACGACCTTAGGCAACTTTGGATCCACTTACGCCATTTATTGCTAAACCCGAACTTATTTAAAACATAGTCCAAGAAATCCCATCGAACGGAATCATATGCTTTCTCGAAGTCAACTTTAAAAAATAGCGCCTTCTTCTTCTTGCTTTTACACCACTGCATAACCTCATTAAGAATAAACGGACCATCAAGAATTTGACGCTCCGCTATGAAAGCTGATTGTACCTCGTTAACAATGCTCTCTAACACACCAACGAGACGATTTGCTAGGATTTTAGCAATAATTTTATAAATACTGGCAATGAGGCTAATAGGTCTGAAGTCTTTAACCATGTTAACGTCCGGAATTTTAGGGCTCAAAGCGATGAAAGTGGAATTGTATCCTATTGGAATATCATCATATGTGAAAAAATAATTGACCGCCTCAAACACATCATTTTCGATCGTCAACCAGAAGTGTCGGTAAAAACCAAAAGTAATACCATCCGGACCAGGGAACTTCTCCATCCCACAGTCCCACACCGCTCTCTTAAGCTCCTCTTTTGTGACCATACACTCCAAGTCCACCTGTTGTTCAGTCGAAAGAGAACGAGGATAACACATATCAATACGAGCTCGACCATCGTTAGGATTATCGAATCAGCTCTTGAAGTGTTGAAAGAATTCAGTTTTAACACTATCTGGATCATCTTTCCATATACCGTCAACCATTATGCCCCGAATGTTCTGTTGGCTACGCTTCTTATTTAACATCCCATGAAAAAATCTAACATTCTCGTCCCCTTCCACTGCCCAATTAATTTTTGTCTTTTGGGCGACATCCATAGATTGGATCTTATTGATTTGCTGCATCGAATCAATGATCTTACTTCTTTTAATCAAAAACTCATCAGAACCGTTGCCCTTGTCCATAGTCTCGTCCAACTTTTGAAGCTCCTCTCTAAGTCTGTCGATCGAATCCTTCTTATTAATCTATACGCTTTAATCCATTCCCGAATCTTAACTTTGAGGAATTTTAACTTAAACATCATATTACGCATAGCATTATTCCCCACACTTGGAGCAGACTTCCATGTATCTATAACAAATTGATCAAAATCCTCCAATTCCAGCCAGTAATGATAAAATCGGAAATGAATTGGCCCATAATCATAAGAACATTCACGAAGCAAAATAGGTCTATGATCGGACAAATATCTATCTAGCATAATGGCACTAATGTTACGACATATATTCAGAAGATTTTCATAAATAAAGAACCTATCAAGCTTATTCATTTTATTAGCAGACTTATGACACCATGTATATGAACTCCCTCCTAACGAAACCTCTTCCAAACCCGCATTGGCAATGAAAGAATTAAACACATCCACACCTAGAGCATTGAAGGTGGATCCGAACCTATCAGATTTAAATCTCACCTCATTAAAGTCTCCCAACATCACCACCTCACCATCCCACTGGTTTTGAAACATGTGCCAAGTAATCCCAAACCATCCGTTTATCTCGCAAATCATGAGGACCGTATACCACCACAATAAGAAGATTTATGTCGGACTTCAGCCACACCCCGCGAATAATAACAAAATAATCCGAAACGGTAATGTTACTTCTACTAAAAGAACTCGGGTCCCAAACACAGAATCCCTCCTGAATTACCAACAGGATCACTATGCGCATAATCAAAATTCAGATTACCCCAACATTTCTTTACACTAAACACATCAATCTTTTCCATCTTGGTTTCTTGAAGCGCCAAAAAATTAACTTTATTCTTAACACATACCTCCTTAACCCAATCTTTTTTGGCCTTTTGGGCGAGGCCTTGAATGTTCAAGGAAAGAAAGTTCATCGATGATCTACTGACACTCCCTGTGATTCAATAATCTTTGTCAAATTATTCATACAACCCTCCATGTTATACCCCATAGTCTGCCCCACTTTCACTAATTCCTCTATCAAACTTAATATCGATCTGCCGGTTCTCGGTGCCACATACTTCTTCAATCGTCCAGATCTAACAGATTCAGAAGCATTATTTGTAGAGCCCTCCTTATCATTGGTTCCGTCCCGCCCACTCTGCATAATATCCTCATTACCATTATTCACACCTTTGTTGTAATCACTCCTAACATTAACCTCATTCGGTTCTGTCTCCTTCGATCCCTCATCAGGTGTAAATCCCGGTGGGTATTTGGGACTTTGATCATTCTTCGTATTACCATCTTTATTTTTGTTAAGTAGAGAATACAAGCCAAAAGGATCCTTTGAATGCACCTCTTTATGTCCAGAAGCCTCTTCGAACACTGTCTCAGGCACGTCTTCAACGCCATTATCATCACCACAACTAAGAGAATCATAAACTATGGGAATCTCATCATTAATACCCTCCTCAGATATATTATCATCATCAGAATCTTCCATAAACTCCGGAACCCATCCCGGGACTTCTTTGGCACGAATCCAAAACCCCTTAACACGGAAAATGATTTTGAATCGTTATAAAATATTCAAACTTGTCTTCGTGTATACACACAGTCTCTTCGAATGAAAACACATGTCTTCCTGATCGTCAATGTCCAATAATTCTCCCCACTTGATAGCAATTCTCTTGAAAGTCTTTTCCGACCAAAGCTTGAAAGGAATACCTTCAACTTCGATCCAAACAATTCTACCTTTAGGAGTAAAATCATTAAAAGCTCCCAAGAAGGCGTTAATTTTTGACAATGTTGTTTCCAACGCATTTTATTGGTATAAGTATAGATGTAAAGCCTCGTTTAGTTGGGACGATTGGCTCAAAAACCCTTACTTGATTTCGGTGTAATTCTAGCTTCTTGCTAGTTTTTGTAAATAAATTGCTGTTCAAAAAAAAAAAAAAAAAAAAGTCTGAAAATGTTTGTAGTCTTCGAATGAATGACCCAAAAAGAATGGTGGTTGAGCTCCTCTTTTTCTATTGGTCGAATCGTGTATTTTTCTTGCTTACAAATCAATAATTGGCCAAGTTTCCAATCCTCTCATCAAGTGGTGTTGTCAGGGAATATAATCGATGTGTATCATTGAAGAGATAAGGTGCAAAATTCAAGCTTTATTTATTGGGTTTTGCTAATGAAGGGCTGTGGTTAAGAAGTGAATTTCTAATACAATTGGTTGTAAGAAACTAAATCATCCTATCAAAATCAAGTGTTTGTTGTAAATCTATATATTTAGAGATTGTTTCCGCTTTTTTCGGAATTTTCATCCAATCATAATCATTCATTGTAATCATGTAATAAAAATTTATTTTTTAACCACAGCCCTTAGGGCTGTCTTTAGCAAAACCCTTATTTATTTATTTTTTTCTTTCCGGTTGAACTCCTTTCTGCGTTTCTGTCCAAACCAACCAAAAAAAACTTGGGCTTTATTACCCGCACTCGTCCAAATAAACCAAGTCCAACACCATGGGCTTTAAGTAATTAATTAGTAGCATATGGCCCAATGATATTGATAGCTCAAAAGTCCAACCCACGAGTTGGTTTTTCCAGCAGATAAATGCCCAAGCAAACTTCCAAATTTTGTGCATCATAATATTTTGAATGTCCAGCTATCCCTTTTATCTTTCCGCGGCCTTTTGAATCGCCTAAAACGGAGCTTGGATGAAGAAGTTATGACCAAGACAATGACACAATATCCAAATCTTTCTTGTCTTCATTTTAAACTTGTAATATCACAACTTTAGCTCCTTTTCACGCATAACCTACATAATCACCAAATACCCTCAAAGTACATGTATAACAACGAATAATAAAGCAATAATGCGTAATTAGCATGCTATGAGGTGTATGTAAAATACACCGATCATGGGATGACTAGGATGTCAATGGTTATAATAGACTTGTAAAGGCTTAAGCTTTTTAAAATAAGTTTACGCAATTTTATGAATCTTTTATAAGCTATGAGCTTACATAAGCACAAGTTAACTAAAACATGCGTATAAGGGTTGTTTATAATTAGTCAAATTACTTAAATACTTTTAAAACTATGATAGATTAACATATAGAAACTTGAAATTTATATAATTTTAAATAGATTTATTTTTAGGTGATTTTAAAACAATTTTATGAAAAAATAAACTAATGGTTTCGGCTTAAGTATAAGTTATAACTCGTTTCACTAAACATACCTTTTGGGCATGTTTGGTAAGGCCGGATTTGGGCCAGGTCTGGCTGAGATGGGATATAAGGGTACCATTTTATGAAAAGCCCAATGTATAAATATGCTAATGCGATGCCTTCCTTAAAACCGAATAATAAGCCTTGGATAGGATAGTTATATTCAGATTTGAGGTTAGTTATTAATTCATCAATTATCACCTGTTAGCAAAAAACAAAAACAAATAAAAGAACAATAACTCATACGTGAAATATTCCGCATGTATATTTTGGTCCAGTTCTTCAAGGGTTCTTTCAAAACTATTTGAACTATATGGTTCATTTCGAAGCAGCATCACAAGTTAAAGGACCACGTTGTTGTAACATTGTACGTACGTGTGTGGTTCTTTCATATGGCATTTGTTTTTTTTCTTCGTTAAAATTTTCATGGCTTGGCTATAAAATATAATTCATGGTTTTAAAATAAGATACTCTCTAATACTACTCGTAGTATCGTAAAGCACCAATAACCAATAGTTTTATTTCATTTTATGATTTATTCATTTATTTTTATTTTTTATTTACTATTATTATTATTATTATTATTATTATTATTATTATTATTATTATTATTATTATTATTATTATTAATCATCACTTTATTGAAAAACAAATAGTATTTTATTATTATTATTATTATTATTATTATTATTATTTTGTGTACTTGGCCGGGTTCACATTCTTAATTAGCGGAGATATTACTTAACTAAGGTGATATCTCATGTTAATTTTTTTTATAACGATAATTTTAATTATCTCACGATACATGTTCTAAGTGGGACTTGAAATCATAACCATTTAATTGATGGCTTTTTCACACAACATGAGATACTATTTGGATACAAGCCATTTGGTTAATTATTTTAAGTTGATTTTACAATACTAAACTTCAACAAATTCGCAAAAACAATTTTATAAAAAAGTAAACTATGTTTTCGGCTTAAAGTATAAGTTCTAACTTGTTTCGCTAAAACATATCTTTAGGGCCTGTTTGGTAGGGCTACATTATGGCCAGGTCGGGTTGAGCGGGCGATATAAGGGCACCATTTTATGACGATATAAGGGCACCTTTTTATGGAAAGGCCAATGTATAAATATGCTCATGTGAATTGTGAAGCCTTCCTTAAAACCAAATAATAAGCCTTGGATGCTTATATTCAAATTTGAGGCCAGTTATTATCATCAATTACCACCTGCTAGCAAAAGAAAAAAAAATAAAAAAATAAAAAACCAAAATAATAATAATAATAATAATAATAATAATAATAAAAGAACAACAACTCATGCCCTTGTGAGTTTCATATCGATCAATATCATCGCATTTAATTTATATTTTGCAACGGTTTTTTTTTTTTTCTTTTTTTTTTTTTTTTTTTTTTTTTTTTTTTTGGGAAAGGTAACTCTTGAGTCTTGAGCTTTGTTTCTCTTTTTTTGTATGTTTTGTTGAGATTTTCAATTTGCTAGGATTTATCGCATGTTATAAACTAGTAATCACTTAATTGCTCACGAATTGTATACTTAATTACTTAAGATAACAGGCTATCTTCAGTGTGAAATATATTTGTTTGTATTATAATAGTTAAAACGTGATATATTGGACTTAGTATGTGTATATATTGGTTTTTTGTACACTTAACATGTATTTATATTAGTTGCTAGTTGGAAGTGAATAATATAAGATGGATGACCAAATGGAGTGTGGTTAATAGAGATGATCAACAATTGTGCTTCGAAAAATGCTACGGAAATAGCACTATCTAAATAATATATTACTGGTTGGACTTCTATAACATGTTTGGCGTAGTAGTTATGAATCTTTCAACGTACATCAAATTTTACACACTAAAAGAGCCTATTATTTGGTTTATCGTCAGGCAACCGAAATTCCTGAGATAGTCTTGCTATTTGGTATGAAAAAAGAGCCTATAACATGTTTAGTGTAGTAGTTATGAATCTTTCAATGTATATCAAACTTTTTCAAGATTTTTTGAGCCGTAAGCATAAAAAATCTCATGCAAAAAAAAAAAAAAAAAAAAAAAAAAAAAAAAGGCCATTCAAATAAATTGGAGTTTTTTGTTTCTAAAATTATGCTTATACCCTTTAACTATTACGTGGTCAATGTTCTCTACAACCCTTTGTGTAGTGTATAATATTTAAAAAGAAATCTTATAAAATATACAAGAGTAGTGTTTTACAAAAGTAATATTGGTCGATGTAAATATTCAGTTGAGGTTAAGCCATTTTCAGCATTTAAAAAGAAGTAGCAGTTCGTTTTACATGTTTCTTTGTACAAAAGGATCTAAGATTCCGAGGACATTTAGGTAAGTGCTCAGATGCAAAGTCACACAGAAATAAAACATATAAAATGTCACCGGCTTGAGACACGTGTCCTCACCTGAAGGTATGAAACTAAATTTCTACTGATTTCTATTCCCTAAATTTCTATTCTCTGCTTCATTTCATCTCTCTGAAATTTTATCTACAAAACGTGCTCTTAGTCCTTTACACATTTGCCGAGAAAGAAAAAAAATATATAAGTCTGAATATATTTGTAGTCTTCAAATGAATGACCCAAAAAGAATGGTGGCTGAGCTCCTCTTTTTCTATTGATCGAATCATGTATTTTTCTTGCTTACAAATCAATAATTGGCCAAGTTTCCAATCCTCTCATCAAGTGGTGTTGTCAGTGAAATATTAACATCAAATGAACAATTATGGGTACAAATTATGTTTACCATACGACCGTCTTAACCCCTATACTAATTAGGCTTGGCACAATCGTTGACTCGCAATAATATGTCTCACAATAATTCAATCAAATAATTATACTAAAATATTAACATCATATAAATGATATGCATTAAAATCATATGAATTAATATTTGGCAAACAAAATAGAAACAAAAAACATGATCAAACCAAATATCTTTTACCGGGAGAGATTACAAAAGGTTTAGCCGCGCACCACCATCGTAGATGTTATCGTATGATTCATGTTTGTTTTGCTTTCCATGTTGCATGTACTGTATTCTATCTCCGAAGGAAACCCAAATGAATTAAAACCTTTAGGGATGTTTGGTAAAAGGAAAAGAGAATGGAGAAATGGAAATGAGTCAAATTCCTTTGTTTGGTTGGTAGAAAAAAAAAATAGTGAAGAAATGTGGAGAATTAGTAGAGAATTGATAGTGTAATTTTTTAAGTTTCATTTTCACTCCTTTTAGTTGGGAAATTGGAGAAATGAGATTATTTTGTAACATTCTTTTTTCATGATTTGTATTTTAGTTACAAAAATATTATGTGAATATTTTATATAATAAAAAAAATCATGAAATTCATTTTTTTATTTAATCAGTTATTTATGTTACATTTTTTTATTTGTTATTAAAAAAACTAATTTTTATTTTTAAAAAAATAAAAATTTATATTTAGAAAAAAAATTCAACAAACATTAGAATTTTTTTTAAAATAAAAACTTTTATTTAACAATAAAAAATAAGTTTTTTAGAATTGTTATTTAAAAAATAAAAAAATAATAAAAATCAACCAACATTAGAATTGTTATTTAAAAGAAAACTATTTTTTTTTAAATAACAAACATTAGAATATTTATTTAAAAAAAATAAAAACTGTTTTTTAAATAAAAATAATTTTTTTTAGAAATGTTATTTAAAATATATATATATATATATATATATATATATATATATATATATATATATATATATATATATATATATATTAAATAACCAACATTAGAATTGTTATTTTTTAAAATATAAAAAGATATTTTTTTAAAAGAAATAACAAATGTTATAATTTTTATTTTTAAAAGGATAAAAACTATTTTTTTTAAATGAAAAATAATTTTTTTTAGAATTGTTATTTAAAAAATATATTTTTTTTCGCATTTTTCGGGTCAAGTATATGTTGGTACCAAACATTTCTATTCTCTGCTTTATTTCATCTTTATGAAATTTTCTCTATCAAACGTGATCTTTGTCCTTTACACATTCGCCGAGAAAGAAAAAAAAAATATATTTGTAGTCTTCGAATGAATGACCCAAAAAGAATGGTGGCTAAGCTCCTGTTTTTCTATTAGTCGAATCGTGTATTTTTCTTGCTTACAAATCAATAATTGGCCAAGTTTCCAATCCTCTCATCAAGTGGTGTTGTCAGGGAATACAATCGATGTGTCAGATGTGTATCATTGAAGAGATAAGGTGCAAACCAACCTAAAAAAACTTGGGCTTTATAAACCAAGTCCAACACCATGGGCTTTAAGTAATTAATTAGTAGCATAGGGCCCAATGATATTGATAGTTCAAAAGTCCAACCCACGAGTTGGTTTTTCCAGCAGATAAATGCACAAGCAAACTTCCAAATTTCGTGCAGCATAATATTTTGAATGTCCAGCTCTCCGTTTTATCTTTCCGCAGCCTTTTGAATCGCCTAAAACGGAGCTTGGACGAAGAAGTTATGACCAAGACAATGTGACAATATCCAAATCTTTCTTGTCTTCATTTTAAACTTGTAATATAACAACTTCAGCTCCTTTTCGCGCATAACCTACATAATCACCAAATACCCTCAAATTACATGTATAACAACGAATAATAAAACAATAATGCGTAATTAACATGCTATGAGGTGTATGTAAAATACACCGATCATGGGATGACTAGGATGTCAATGGTTATAATAGACTCATAAAGGCTTAAGCTTTTTAAAATAAGTTTACGCAATTTTATGAATCTTTTATAAGCTATAAGCTTACATAAGCACAAGTTAACTAAAACATACTTATAAGGGTTATTTTTAATTAGTCAAATTTCTTAAATACTTTTAAAACTATGATAGATTAACACATAAAAACTTAAAATATATATAATTTTAAATAGATTTATTTTTAGGTGATTTTAAAACAATTTTATGAAAAAATAAACTAATGGTTTCGGCTTCAAGTATAAGTTATAACTCGTTTCACTAAACATGCATTTTTGGCCAGTTTGGTAGGGCCGTCTTTGGGCCAGGCCGGGCTGAGCTGGGATATAAGGGCACCATTTTATGAAAAGCCCAATTGTATATATGCTAATGCGAAGCCTTCCTTAAAACCCAATAATAAGCCTTGGATAGGATAGTTATATTCAAATTTGAGGCCAGTTATTAATTCATCAATTATCGATCAACATCATCGCATTTAGTTTATATTCAGCAACGATTTTTTTTTTATTTTTTTATTATTTTTATTATTATTATTTTCTAAGGTTATGGAGAGGTAACTCTTGAGTTCTGAGCTTTGTTTTTCTCTTTTTTATGCATCTTTCGTTTAGATTCCAATTTGCTATGATTTATCGCATGTTGTAAAGTAGTCTTATCTTACTATTTTATAAAGCATTTAGCCTTTTTGGGGTATTATTGTCTTAAAATTCAGCAACACAACGATATAAACTAAATATACAACTAATTTAAACACACTTTCCCAACTTTAAATACCATAAAAAAACTTAATTTAATTTCAACAATACAAGTATTCATGCAATGTTACAATTCATTACGTCCTCATACCAACCAAACATGATTAATAACGGTAATAAATCATTACACTACATCATTTATTCTATTACGTTGTTTGTTCCATTTATTTGACATTTATTGCGTAAAAGTAATATTGGTCATGTAAAAATTCAATTGAGGTTTAGCCATGTAAATATTGCATTTTTTTTAGTGTAGAATATTGCAAATAGTGTAGAATAATAATCCTATTTGTGGTTGTTCGATTGTTTTTGGTTAGCTTTTTGTACTTTGACTGTGATCAAGGTAAACTTAGAACAGCCTGACAAACCACTAGACTTTCAATATTTTTAGATTAAGTGATTAGGACATAATGACCTTCAAAGTTTTACATGCATGTTTAACTATAGATAAAGAGGTTAACATATTTGGATGTGACTGAATTTTGCATTTTTATTCATTCATTCCTTTACTTTTTTTCACTTGATATTTAGATCTCTTTATAAAACTAAGTGTTAAAACAAGTGATTTGCCACTACTAGAAATTAGACTTTCAGCGACGGATTTTCCGACGAATAACTATCCGTCACTAAATTTTGCTAATTTCCGACGATTTTCCATCGAATCACCAACAAATGCTGCAACTAACTTAAAATGAAGCTTTTGCGAATGAGTTCCGACGGATTTTCAAGGGAATGATTTATCCGTCACTATTCCAAGGGATCAAATATGGTTTGTAGCTTAAATAAGATTTGGCTTCTATGAAATTGCCAGTCATATCTTGCATTATAGACAAATGCCAGTCATATTTTTTCTTGTATCTTATAAGAAAATGGTCAAACTTATTTTTGTTGATACCTTTTATTGGTATTCAGAAGAAAGAGGAAGGAGAAATTCCGTTTGGAATTGAGGATCTGCCATATTATGTAAAGAAACTTGAGAAAAATAGATTGATAAAACAATCAAAATAATATCAAACTTGCACCTTTGTTACTCTAGGCGTAAGATTTGAAAAAGTTATGCTGAGGTCGAGATGCTAGACATCAAGTTGTGGATGAAAATGCATGTATTTCGAACTCTCCGTTTTTTTTTTTTTTTTTTTTTTTTTTTTTTTTTTTTTGATACTTTTAAGTTAATGTATGTTTGATTGTTTGGTAATGAATGAATGGTTTATAGGGAAACATGGTCGAATCAGTCATGTGCCATCAGTGTCAAAGGAACGACAAGGGACCTGTTGTTCGTTGTACTAAATGTCAAACTAAGTGTTACTGTCATCCTTGCATGAACACTTGGTACTTTTTAGGCGTCTCATTGAAGAACATATGACAGGGCCAAAATTCAAGGTACTTTTTATCATTTTCTTTTGGGATAATTATATGACTAGATCGTTGCCCTATGGTTTGTCACTTTTTAGACCAGGAGGTAATTTTAATTCGAAAATAGACCGGGCAACTTGTACAACGGGACACTTGTCAGCTTATGAAATTTGACAAGTGTCCCGTTGTACAAGTTGCCTGGTCGCCCGATCTATCGAAAAAGTTGCCCGGGCGACTGGTCTATTTTGGTAATTTTCCCTTTTCTTTTTGGCTTGGTGTTCTAAGAATACCTTCGATTCTTCAGTGTTATTCTAAGTAGTCCATTTGAATGACTTTTTTACTGATCTTTAGGGAAACTGTTAAGTAATTGTTGTAGTTCTTTTAGTTGGATCAGGTACATAGACGTACTTTCAACAACTGATTTACTGTATGAATATTTGGTTAGTGTTTGGTTTTCCGCCAAACTTCAGAACATCAGTATTAGTTTAAAAAATTATGGCTTATTAAATGTTGTGGTTCAATTATTATTTCCTGGCTCGATAGTGGTTGGAATGATGATAGTTTGTGTAGCAATCATATGTTATTTTATGTGGATTTTTCTGATTTTATCTTGAGCAGGATGTAGTTTATCGGAATTGCAAGTGAAGGAGACAAAATGTAGCAAGGCTGAACGCATGTACTGGTACGTCATCTCATCCGTTTTACAAGTGGTTTAAATATTTTCTGTGATTTGCAACTCTTGAGGCCACTTGTTGGTCATGCCTTAAATCCAGGGCCAATGGGGAACCTCTTCTTAACACGTAGTTACGTATATATACTTGAGATCCTTAGACACTTATGTTGGATAAAGATACAGAGTTAATTGCTGCTGAAAATAACCTTTCTGGATTATTAACAGATAATTTCTTCTTGCTTACTATGAAGTCCACATGTCATGCATAGTGCATATATAAAGGACATTACCATATTTGACACTCACTCATTTGATAGCGAATATGTTATGAATAAAACTGCCAAAAGATTAAGAGGAATTATTGTATTCTGCCTTGTGATCTAGTATTATTGTATTCTGCCCATGTTACATAAAGTCCTTGTCGTTGCTTTTAGTTAGCCCCTTTTGATTTACAAAACTCAGCTGTTATCTGGAAACATATGGTTGGATCAGAATAGAAGTTTGTGTTTGACTACAATCATCTATACTTATATTTCTGGTTCCCTGACAGGGTTACATATATGCGGTATAATGGTGTGAAAGAATGTTGTGTTTGATCAACTGTATGAAGTTTCTTACACGACTAAATATTACGTAGGCGCAAACTTTGGAAAAGATGAGAGCACAAGTGGAAAGAGACATGAAAGTGCAGTTAAAAGGACAAGTGGAATGTCAAGTGCAGGAACACATTCATGAACGGGTATTGGAGGCAAGTGCTCGTGAAAAGCTTGAGATAGAGAGAGGTGGCAACAAAAGATGAAAGATATTACCTTGGTGTTAAAGAAGTTTACCAATTCACGTCCCCCTCCGTAGTTGGATGACGTTGTATCACTATATTTGGATTATATACTCTAATTTCATCTTGAATATTATGAATGGTTCGATTTGAATACAACTTTTGTAATTTGAATGTTTAATGTTCGTAATTGATTCATTTGATTTTGAATGATCTATTTAAATTTATTAGTTTTCTTTTAGCTATTTTACATACAAGATTGCATAAATGTGAGGTTTAAGCTGTGAAATTATTGTATCTTTCCAACACTAATGTGACCCTTTACCATCTGCAACTTACTGACGGATTTTCGACAGAAGTTTTACCGACGGTTTTCTGACATAACTTATACCGACCGACTTCCGACGGAAAATTACCAACAAAGTTCCAACGCATGTTTTTTGTCAGAGTTTCCAAGGGAATTCTGACAGATTGTAATTACCGACCATGGATTTCCCGACAGACTATTTTCGTCACAAATCTGTCAGAAACCACTTATACCGACGGATTTCCGACCGGAACGGCCGTCGCTAAAGACCTGTTATGTGGTAGAGGGTAAAATTTTTAAAAGTTTATCAGCATAAACGTATACTTTTTTAAGTTAGTAATCCATATATCGCTTTATATATTCAACATAGTGTTAGTAAATAAAAATGAATTCGCAAAATTACTCCCAACTCGCACTAAAAACTTCGCTAATAAACTACTCTTCTAGTTAACCCGGTCCGCCAATACCGTCCACAATCCACACTACTCTACACACCGAACAGTGATTCCCAGTGTAATCAATTATGACATCCTGGTCCACGTCTCAAATCCAATAAGATCCGACTCCCGGTTCATTGCGGCTAGCTCTAAAAAGTTCATTTTGAACTCTAAGCATTGTCTTGGGGCTCTTTTCAAATTAATAAAACCACAAGACTCATTCTAAAATTAATAAAGCACCACAAGCCCCTTTCAAAACTTGAAGGACCACAATCAGTATCCAACCATTTACTCGATCCGTCAGACCTCCAGTACCGTCCACACATTACGCATATCCTTATGCTTAATTTTAAGGGTTCTTAATTTCTTATGTAGGGGTGTTCAACGGTTCAGTTTTCGGGTTCGGTTATGTGGTTCGGGTTTATTGGTTTGAAAATTTATAGAGTCAAAACCAAAACCAAACCAATTATAGGACGGATAAAACCAAACCAAACACCAAATTAGAATTCGGTTTGGTTTCGGTTAAAACCAAATAAACCAATTTCAACTACACATAAAAATATAATCTAGAAGTTATAAATAAAAACCTAAAAGTTTAATAAAATAACAAATAAAAAAGTCTCATAAAGTGCTCAAGTAAAACAAAACAAAAGTTTAAGAAACCAAAAGGTTTTACAACTTAACGGATGTAAATGAAAGAGACACGATAAAATTTTCTTTAAAAGTTGTCTTCAAAAGTCTAATTAGCTTTAATATTCTATCTTCAAGCATCCAAACCGAGTTGAATATCAGGATTTTTAGTTAGGATGATAAGATAAAAACCATGTATACATATAACTTTTTATGTTGATTGAAATATTTGGTTTTATCGGTTCGGTTTGGTTATATTTTTGTCAAATCACAACCAAACCAAACACCAATTGAATACTTCTGTCTGGTTTCAAACCAAACCATACACCTATTAAAATTATTGGTTTGGTTTTATTCGGTTTCGGTCCGGTTTAGTTTTCGGTTTATTCGGTGTAAAACCAAACACTGAACACTCCTATTTTTATGTAACCAATTTTGGTCCAGTTCTCTAGGAGTTCATTTAAAACTATTTGACACTATAGGGTCATTTCGGTCCACCCCACTTATGATTAAACTCGTCCAGTTCACCTATCAATTTTAACTACTATACTCACTCCGTCATCATTTTTTTCCACAATGAAGATAATGATGAATTCTTTGCTATGTTGTATCTTCTGAACCTTAACCGGTCCAAATTCGATTTGCAGTTCGGTTCCTTTTCTTGAACTTTTTATTTATATGATGCTGTCACATGCATACATAACAGTAATTTTCATGGATATGAGTAATTTTCACTTGAAACATGCATAAGATAAATCTTCACATATAATTTTTATAATTATCCGGGTGTAACAAACAATACTAAATATGGCAAATAATTCTTTTACATTGGCCGAAACTCAAGGCCACAAACAATGAGACCAGACATAGGACCTTCATGACTTGTAAATTTCACATCAATAGAAAGAGAGTCATCCTTAAATTCACGAGTTGAGTCAAATTTCCACACTTGAATCTCCATCCATCCATCTTCCCTTTGGTTTGGAACCCGAGTGAAATCATGTATGTTCAACAAGCTTGGGGTAATAAAATAGAAAAATTCGGCCTCGTTGTTTTCTTGGTGGACTAGATCTCGTACTTTCACCGGATTATGCAGCCCCCGACATTCTTCTGAAAGCTTGTACACAAGGTAACACACATATTCTGTATCCGGTGACAACATTTGACTTTTGATCGTGCAATTGATATAAAATGCTTTTTGTGTTAAAAGCTCAATCAGCTCTGGAAATCTGCATGTACAATATATTATACGATTACTTCTTAGGAACAAAATAAATCATGAAGAAATCAAACTAAATCCAAGAAATGGAACTTTGTCAATCATTATTTATGATTCTTCAGTATCTTACTAGACATTAGAGAAATTTAGGAGCTTAAATATTTAAATAAGCATAGATGAGCACGTCTGAATGTAATTCGGAAAGCTTTAGGATGAAGGAAAACGTAACAAAGATTGTTCAAAGAGAAACCTGGAATGCGCTGATGGTGTTGATGTAAAAAAATTCACATTAGAGGATTTGTATAAAGCTGCCTTTGCCGAGAGCATAAGAAGTTTCTTTCCGTTTACTTCACCCAACCAGAACAACTCGTCATGCACTACAAGAAAAAGAGGCTTTAGTGACCAAACTTCAGTGACGACATTTTATTTTGGTCACTATTTAGATGAAAATAGTGACGATATAATTTTTCGTCATTATTTTTGGTCATCGGTAGAAAGTCAGTGACGAAACTTATAAGTGGTCACTATTTAGTCACTAAATTACATGAATAGTGACGAGAAATTTCGTCATTAAATACTAGTGACGAAATTTTGGTCACCATTTCACATATTGCTAATTCTATAAAATGATTAAGAACAAAGGCCATTTAGATATGTACTTATTAAAACTTGCATATTCGTATATTAATCAAAAAATTGTAAAGACTATGAAACGTTATGATAAAAAAACTTGTATTGTAGAGAAATATGCAAAATTGAAAATATTTAACTTTCTTTGATGTATTCTCCACTAAACATATTATTTTGAAACCAATGTTTTAAAAACCGGGTTTTTTAATCGACCCGGTCAAGTCACCGGATCACCAGGTTATCGGTTGACCGTCGGGTCAGCCCGGTTTTCTATTAAAAAAAACTATTTTTTCAAGCGGTCAACCTGGTTTTCTATAAGAGAAAGATGAAAAAAACCAAACTCGGTCGGTTTTCAAGAACTGGGTCAACCCGAGTTACTTAAAACCCGGTGAGTCTAATTGGTTAACCCGTTTCTAAAAACCTGGTACCCGTGTTTTTGGCAGGGCCCGGTTTAACCGGTTGAACTGGCCGGGTCGAACCGTGTTTTAAAATACTGTTTGAAACATAAACTTTCCAACTTCAATATGAAAAAAAAAAAAAAAAAAAAAAAAAAAAAACTTGTAAATCAAACATTTAAAAGTAACTTATAAAAAAAAATTCATATAAAATCATCAGTTCATCACTAACTTAATATTACAGTATTTTATAACAAATTCCCATAACAATTTTCACTCAGCTAATATTCTCGATTCACCTTCTCTCGATTATCCCCAATTTTAATCTAATATTCTCTCATCTCAGCTAAGGCATGAATCGAAATACCAGCTCAGGTCACCATCTCTCGATTATCCCCAATTTCAATCTAATATTCTCTCCATCTCAGGTCACCATCGCTGTGTTTAATCGAGTGTTTGAATATTTAGCTGTGATTTTAACGTATTGACTGTATTTGTAGAGTGTAGACCAAGTGTTTGATGAATTGTCTCACTAGTTTAGATGATATGTTTAATTAAGTTTGTTAGGTTAGATCTAATTTAATGGAATGTGTGTTTGGCTTAGCGTCTTGTCAGTTTGTCTTGGGAACTGGATGTGTAGGTAGTTTAGCTTTGGGGATCAAGTGGTTGATTTGCGTAAATGTGATATTTAAATTACGTGTTCACTAGCAGAACGAGTAGGAGGTTATTGTGTGTAAGTGTCGTAGTTCTGTGTTTTCTGTAGGATGAGCAAATTATCAAGTAAGCAGAGTCATGCTCTAGGTTTGGAGTTCGACAGGTCAATGTTATACTTTCGTATAACTGTTGCAAGTAATCAATTAGGTGTTTGAGTTTGTAACGAGGATAAAACAAGGAACCGTGTGTTTTAGACTGTTCTGTTTGAGTTGATATAGTGGTGCTCGAGAGTCATGTTGTAGATATAACTGTTGATCATGTTGCTGGGTTGAATTTTTAGGACGAGTGTTTGTATTTGAGACAAGCTTTATAAGCGTATTCTATAGTTGTGATTGCATTCTCAAGCCTAGGTTAATACATATTTATGATAATTTAGCTTAGATTTATTCAAAAAGAACAATACTACAACGAAATAAAAGAATTGTAGTGAAGGGTCACACAGTAGTTAAAGAAACAAGCTGGAACTAAACATAGATTTGCCACATCTATGTATTTTAATCGCCAGTTTTAAAGTGTTATCAATCTTTGGCTTACATGTCGAGCTTAAGCATGTAAAAATTTATCAGTTTGTTATATTCTACGGTTTACACAAATAAGGAAATTAAAAAATAAGTAGAGGGTCCTTTTGTAGCTTAAGTTCTGCTAGGTCTAAGGGGAGATGTTTGGGAATTGGGATTGCTTATTGAAAATAGATTATGCGTTTTGAAAACTCAAAGTCAGATAATCAGCTGCTACAAAACGTGATTTTGAATTGTAGTGTTTGGATTTGATTATGCATACACTCAAAACTGATTATCTGCATTTTCAAAGTGCGATAATCATATAATCAATATCAAAACGCAAAGCCAAACACCCTCTAAGTCTTGATGAAGAAGTTGAAATTAAAGTAATGTTCAATAGGTGACTTGAAGAACTGAGTTAGCTTGTTTTCTTAGCTTGATCAGTATATGTAGTTCCTAACTTAAGTAGATCGCTTTTGATAGCTTCATTGAAAGTGATGAATCGTCATTTCTGGGATAACAATTTGGATTAGTTATATAGTAACGATGAATATACACCTGATTCACTTCTCTTCCTGTATATACATAGTGATTGGTTGGACAACTTTTTAGATGATTTGCAGGCTGCTGTTATCGGCTTTCTAACACTTGTATCTTTCTTTATTTTCTGGTACATTGTAGTGGTAACAAATGGATATTGAATACACGTTCTGGCAAATGCTTCATTTGTGCACCGCGCCAAAAGTTGTGTAAGTCTCCTTTAATTACGGCTACATTATTGTCTCTTTCCTTTGATTACAGCATTCTAAAGTAAATATAGATATATACGAGATTATAATTTCCACTATTGGATGTCGAAATTGACATCTAGTTTGCAACTTTTGTCATGTCTTAATCTTACAAGTTTTGTCTGTCTATATTATGTTCGTGAGAAAACTACACTTTTGTGGTATCTAGTACTTCTTCCAGCATTTGTGTTTATATGATTGGTACATACCTGTTTTTGTGCTTTATATATGAAAGACGACCTTCGCTAATTTAGAGATTGCAATCAAATTATACGGCAGATGATCACTGAGTTTGTTTTGCATAAATGCATAGTGCATACTGCATACACCACTTTCTCTTCATATACTTTATGAACATATCCCATACCTGAGCTGTAATATTACCATAATATTGTCAATATTTATCATAATGCCAACTACCAGCTAAATCTTTGATAGACAAATTGCTTAACGCATCACAATTGTTCTGTTTAGAAGGTATATGAGATTGCTTATCTTTTTTGCTTCTGCTTGTAAATAAGCACGTATCAGCTGCTTAATATACACACTCGAGGCAATAGTGTTTGGATTTGCTTATTTCGTAGAAAAGTGCAATAATAACAGAAAATTATATTTGAAACTTTTATTTAATTCTATTTATAATGGGTTTATCAGCTGCTTAATATTAACATATGGCGGAGATTAGGAGTGTTATTTGTGCTAATCAGATTTTAGGTGAAACTAGCTGGTTTTGGTTTCCTAAAATGAATCAAACCATTCGAACAATCATAAGAGACGAACTTAAGCAACCGAGTTATAAGTTTTTTTGATTGGTTTCATAATTTAGTTCTCCATTCTCATCTGTATGTACAGCCCTAAACAGCACACACTCGATAATACTAATAATTTTTTGTTGTGTTTACTACTGATCAGTGCGTAAGACTTAGGTTTTTAGGGCAAATTCCTGATGGGTATATAGAGGGTTTGTTAAATGTGTGTTGAAGTTGAGACTCAGGGATGGCTGATAAACTATTGAACAAATGATGGTGTGAGTAAATTGTAGGTAATTAAGGAATATTTGTGAGATACGGATAAAATAAACACATTCTGTAGGCCGTAGAATATGTAAAGTTGTATGCTGATCCAAAAAACTGGAGTCCAATTGGTTATATGTTAAAATAGTTAACACCCATTGCAGAGATTCACAAATTATGGGTGGCAAGTTCACCAAGTGCGATTTTTTTCGCTGAAAAGTTGGATCAATTTTGTGAATTGATGCCTGTCAGTTGATATATTAGTAGTATTGGTATTAGTAGTATTGGTATTGTACATAACTAGAAGTTGGATTAATTTGCAGTTGGTTAATCGTAGAGTTGACAAATCGTTTGTGGAAATTACGAAGGAGGTAATAAAATATTTCCAGATTTATGCAGAAGAGGAGTCAAGGACCTCGAGGTACAGGCTAAATCCATAACTAATGTTAAAAGGGCATATGTTTAAATATAATCTTTCCATTTTACTTATGATAATTTCTTATGATAGTTTAACTTGGCTTGCTTAAATTTAGCTTCTACGTATGGGACATGTATAGCTCATCATCTAAATGGTCATTTAGTAGTTCAATGCAAGAAACAGTAAAAAAGCCATGAATTTAGTACTCCATTACCAAGCAAAAGCTTCATTCATGTAGCTACTTCCTCTTATTTTGTTTTCTATAACATTGCATACAGATGTTTACTGTTACAAGTAACTTATTGGTCTTTTTGTACATCCTTGTCAGTCACCCTTCTAAATATTAATTTAAATTTTGTGATCTTACAGCCAAAACCCGAGTTGCTTAGAGGGATGCGCGACTCCTTGTTGCGTCATCTTACAGTAGTTCTTGCCTTCTTGGTGATGATGAGCTAGCAGCTCGTTTCATGTTATTACACCTATTGTCAAAGGTAACGAGTTATATCAGTACTATGATTATCTAGATACATACTTTCTACTTTATGTAAGGTAAAAATGTAACATAAATTATCGTTGCAGGTTCATGTAAGAGTAGGCTCAGTACACTGGCAATATGCTAAAAACCAAGACGCAACTGGTATTATTATTTATATGTTCAAGTATCGTATAGCCAATTCCTAAAATTGGAATACAATATCATTTTGGCATATCTGTCACATAAATTTGCAATCATGTACTAATTGAACTTTAACTTCCAGATTCTAGTGATGAAGTTGTTGAGACTGCAAAGCAATTGGCACCTTAAGAAGGCTTGTTAGTAAGTGTCTTTTGTTGTTTTAACGTAAAGTTTATATTTATATGTTCAAGTATCATATAGCCAGTTAGCTGTACCCCTAGTACAACTGATTATGAACTATGAAAAACTTGTCTGCTTAGATTTCATATGCTACTATATCTATTGCGCTATAAAGGCAGTGGATTAATTTGTTGTAGCATATGGGAAGGTGTAGCATATGCTACTATACAATATATTGACATGTTAGTATTAATTTTTGATAAGGTGGGCATATCCTCTGGAGCAGCAGCTGCTGGTGCCACCAAGGTTGGAAAGAGACCTGAGAATATAGGAAAACTTATTGCGGTATCTTTCACTGTCTTAGCTGCACACATATAATCACATAATATGCATACTGATGTTCAAAAAACCAACCAGAGTAGATAATAATGATGGATGATTAATGTGCATATTTATTGTTAAAATGGTTGCAGGTTGTATTTCCTAGCTTTGGTGAGGAATACTTGACTATTCTTTTCCAATCAATTAGGGAAGAGTCCGAGACAATGCAAGCTGAGTCATGAAAATGTTGAGATTATTGGTTTTATATTAATGTTAAATGTTTTAACATTATAAGTGTTAAAAGGCATGTTTGTGATGATTAGTGAAGAACATGCAGGATGAATTTGATGGGTTATGGGTTGTGTTTGTGTTGAATTTCGACCACGCATTTGGGTTTTGTGAACGATGTTAATATGTTAAATTTACGTTGCTACAGATATTTAGATTTTAGTTCATTTGTATATTGAAAATTGGTACAGATTTTGAAAATTAGTTCATTTGTATATTGAAAATTGGTACAGATTTTTTTTTGGTTATATGCTCATTTTAGTGACCACCTTTTTGGTCTCTAATAGCAAAAAACAGTGACGATTATTTCGTCTTTACGAGTTCTGTGACGATTTTTTTCGTCACTAAGAGGGTTAAAGAGTGACCACTTATCTCGTCACAGATTAGTGACGCCGTAAAATTTCGTCTCTAATTGACTTAGTGACGGAGCTATAGTGACGACTGGTGACGACTCGAGTTTGGTCACTAAACAACTTTGTGACGACTTTTTGCACTGTGAGTGACCAAACTCTTTTCGTCACAAAAGGCCGATTTTCTTGTAGTGATGGTTTCTGGATACCCTATATATTTCTTCAAAGTTACATGGCAATTCTTGCACCTGATCCGCTTTGAAGTTTGATTTCAAGACTTGTTGTTGGACTTCCTTTAACTTTCCAGTTTCTTCATGTTTTACCTGCATAATACTCATGTTATAAATATGAACTATTCTTTTCCATTCATCCACATAAACAAAAGAGTAACAAACGACCATTTTCAAACTTACCTTCTGGACAGCTCGAAATTCAATGCCTTCAACATAAATCGCACCATCTCCACAATCGTACGATGAAAAGCACTCTAGTAGAAACTTAAAAACGACATCTTCTTTCTGATTCAAGAATCGGTACAACTCAATTGTCATCCACTCGTTGTCTCTCCATGTTGCAAAATATGCATTTAGAATTTCGTGTCCCTTTCTATAATTTAGGTCAACATACATCGGTTTACTTGCAAAGTTTCTTGATTCACAAAATTTGAAGACTAAATAGACTCCATAAACAACATTTGCAGATAAAAGTTCAGCGCTTGTCTTAATTTCGATGTTCAAGTTGGAAATATCTAACATCTCTACTACTGTCCCAAACCTGCACATTATAAATATTCAAGTCTCAATCAGTCATAGCCTTTTTTCCTATACAGTTCTACTTTTGTGTTTTGTAATTCTTTTGACCCAAAATAAATGGCATACATTAATTTTTTGAGGGAGCTTAAGTTCAAAATCAAAATGTATCAGTGACAATATACTTGGCTATAATATTATTGGTAGTACACCAGTACCAAATAAAAACACTATCTTATAAAGATATAATATTATTAGAAATGGATTAGCAAGATGCTAGCAAAGTTCATACATAATTCATGGTCATGAAAACAGAGGACCAAAACAGGGGCATTCCTCAACCACTAGTTGAACATAGAAATCGAGCAGGTAAATATCAAACATAACACCCGGACACCAAATTACACTATCAGAATCGGTCGAGAAAATACCGAAATCTTATATTCAAATTCTACCATCTTCATGTTTGAGCCTCAGAAACCTTTTAACTAGCACTCCACTGAGAAAGTTGACAACAAAGGTAACCTAAACTACCAAGTTTATCAATGTGAGGTATCCATCACTTTCCCGCACATCAATGAACAGAAAAATCCAGTTCCTAAAAAAATAATTATTTTATTCTTGAATACACAATCTGTCATAAAACTTCAAGTCCTTTTGTGAACCAAAAAAGTGCATGTCTTGGTAAGTTTCCCAGTTATACAATATATTACACTGTTGGGGGGAAAACACACAATCTAAGTTCAAAATACATAGGTGTGCCATAAACTAAATGTTAGGCTACCTTAACCTTAACCTTAAACTAAATATTGGCCCAGCCGTATATGAGTGGCCCATCAACCTAGAGATTGTGGGTTTAAGTCTCGTTGGAGACATGTGAGATAGAAATTTGTGAGATATGAAGTGTATAAAAAATTTACCGTTCAAACCAAAAAAAATTAAAAATAAATAAAATAAATAAAAAATAAAAAACCTTATTATTATGCTGCCGTAAACAACTTGTTATGCATAAAATGGTATAAAATGGTAGAGTAAATGAATTCCACATAAAAAAGTATAATTAAAATAGACTTCTAACATCAATGTATTTGTATGCTTATCACTTGATACAAACAAATTTAGAGAGGCAGAGAGAATAACCTTGATTGTGGAGCTTTCCGCGCATGATACAAACAAATTTAGAGAGGCAGAGAGAATAACCTTGATTGTGGAAGAGCTTTCCGCGCATGTCGACAACTGTTTTTGTAGGAAAACATTGTCGCTGAATTCATTTTATTTCTTTCACCATTACCATCAAATGACAGCAACTGTTTTATAATAAAAAATAAATTAGATTCGATTTTTATGATAGGTAAATGCATGTGTGATTTTGAATTATCCCTAAAAAAGGAAAATATACATAGAAACAGGAAACACCAAAAAACGAGATACAAGAAAGAACTAATTACTACGTTGTCCTGTTGAAGGAGGATTCCCTTTGAAAAAATGTAGTAAAGATCCTCTTTCTTGATGGTAGAATACATTTCAGGGCACTTTGACATCTGGATTATTTCTTTATAGTCTGGCGGCAATTTGGGTTCCCATTTCTCATAATTTTCCTGTATATACATTAATCAATTAATAAACTCATGTTTCATACAGTAAAAAGGCCATAATTTAAGATATATACGAATCAAAAGTTTGCCAGTTTTGTAAAAACATAGAAACTTAACTGGAATTCCAATGCTTTCTTAAGCTGTATGACCACTTCATTAGCTGTTGGCCGTCTTTCTCTCCTATGATGTATGCATTGATATGCAATCCTTGCAAATGTAATAAATGACTGTGTCTCAATTTGTTCCTTTATACCCTCAAACACCAACTCATTAAGTTTTCCAACTTGATAGTGGTGTTTAGCCAAAAAGGGTAAATAAAGATACTCGCCATCTAGTTTTACGGATGATAGTTTCCCACACAATATGTCAAATAAGACCGCACCCAATGAAAATATATCAGATTCTTTTGTTAAGAAGCCATCTGTTGGGTCACGATAGCCAATTGTGCCTCTAACATTGTCGATGACATATTCTATATCCTGATTTGTTGGACATACTAAGGAACACCCAAAATCAGTAATTTTTACTTTCCAATCATCAAGCAGTAGAATGTTGCTGCTGTTGATGTCCCGATGTATCACCATTGCTGGACTTGAATGAAGGAACTCCAACCCAATTGCAATATCGATGCATATTTTAAGTCGCATCACCCATGTAAGACAACAATCACTCAAGTACTTATCAAGACTTCCTTTGGATGCATACTTATATACAATAATTTTCTCATCATCTTCAACACAGTAGCCTACAAGACCAATGACATTTTCATGTTTATACTCCATAAGGATTTCCAGCTCTGTCATAAATTTAGCTTCTCCTTCATCAGACTTCCTATGCAAGCGCTTTGCAGCAATGATGTTATGTCCATGAATGTGAGTAGCTCCTTTGTATACTTTCCCAGAATCTCCGTATCCAATGACATTGTCTTTACTAAAGTTTTGCGTCGCTAACTTTATGTCTTTAAGTGACAGTTTAAGGTTTTCCTTATGGTTCTCCTGTGAATCATGGGTCAGTAAGTTGATTTGATAAGTTAAAAATAAACTGAAACTACTACATGCTATCTAAAATTTTCATTGTGACATACCTGACAGTTTAACGCTTTTTTGAGTTCTTTGATGACATCTTCTATTGTTGGACGTTTCTCTTGATTTTCTGCTACACATCGAGATGCGATTTCTAAAAAGATGTCCAAAGACTCTTTATCGGGACCTTTACAAAGGACATGTTCATCTGTCTCCTCCTTTATCTTGTGATCAACAATTTCCATTATTGTTCTCTTTTTAAAATGATCTCTTGCAATGGGTGCAATTCCCTTCTCATTCACCTTGGTGTATACAGAATCATAGGCCATCCTCCCGGTTAATATCTCAAGCAACACTACTCCAAAGGAGTAAATGTCTGATTTATTACTATTTAATTTACCATGCTTCTGATATTCTGGATCCAAATACATATCTGTACCTGCAACGTTATTGGTATAGATAGTGCTGGCCTCTTGATCTGCTGGGTGGAATTTGGAGAGCCCAAAATCCGCTATCTTTGCCTTCCATCTATCTCCCAATAGAATATTATCGCTCTTGATATCACGGTGTATCATCTTTTTTTTGCCATGCTCGGTGTTGTTATGAATGTAATTCAAACCATGTGCAATATCAAGACATATATTCAGACGTTGCACCCAAGTAAGAGTAGTCATCTTATCACTGCTTCCCAAATAGTTTTCAAGACTTCCTTTCGAAGCATGCTCATAAACCAGGATCATTGCACCATTACCATCATCACAAAAACCAAGAAGAGAGATTATATTCTCATGCTTACAAGTAGTAAGAGCTTCAATTTCTTGAATGAACCCTTGTTCTCCTTTTTGATTGTGAATGCGCTTTATGGCTACCGTGCTTCGTTTTCTTGGTAAATCGCATTTATCCGCCCCTTCTATCGACAAGGAATTACTGCTATCAAAATGTTCAAGATCTGCTTTGTATACTTTACCGAATCCGCCAAACCCGATGCAGTATTCGTCATCAAAATTCTTGGTAGCCTCATTTATATCATTTAGTCCAATCCTTAAGTGTTCCAAGTTTCTCCCCTGCAACATTATGGAGCATCTTATTAATGCTAGTAAGGATTGAAGTGAAATAACAAAAAAGTTTGTATAATTGATTAACATTTAAAAAGAATTTGAAAACATTCAAAGGAATAGTTGATTTGTTTCAAGTTAACTATGAGAGAGTAAATATGGCATGTTTCAAAATAAAATAGGCTTAAGTTTAAGGATACTAGTTGTGCATCATTATCATTACTTAAAGGTTTTAGCATATTAGTTTGTTATTGGGTGAAAATAACACGTATGATTAATATATGAAATGGAATCGAGTTTGTGTCAGGTATCATATTTGGGATCCTCTAATGTTCTCTTATGTTAGTGAAAATAGTCAATCCTCTATTTTAGTTAGTGATGATCCCATTTTATCATTTTAATGTTGTTGATAGTTTTTGACCAATATTAGAGGATAAACTTGAAGGGATCCTCATCCTTTATTGTCGTGTTTAGTTAGTTGACATAGGTTGATAGGAGAAGATCTAATTGAATATATTTTAAGTCAAACTGTTCTCCATTGGTTCAAAGGGACATGTGTCATTTGTTTAACGATGAGTTCTTGAGTTTTAGACCAAAAGAAAAGAAACTAAAAAAAGAATAAAAGAGAAGTAAAGAAAAAGAAAGAAATAAAAGTTAGTAAATTATTTTGTGTCCTTGAGTTGAAGAATAAAGAAGAAGTAATAAGTTTTTGTGTTTTTGAGTTGTAAAGAAAAGGAAAAAGTTAATCTATTTTACAATTATATACATATTTAAAAGGTTTAAAGTATAAAAACTAAGGACAATTGTATTTTTTGACATGTATAACTTTACTTCCATTCTATTTTCTTCCATTTTTGGGGAGGTAGGTTTTAATCCAAATTTTCCTTCTATTTCCCCTCTCATCATTTATTTTCCTTTCATTTAAAAACTGAAAAACATAAGATTACTTAACACTCAGTTCTCGAGTTTTGAGTGAAGGGAAACGAAAAAGGATAGGAAAAGAAAAAGAAAAGGAAAAGGAAAAAAAATGTTAGTTGATATGTTCTTGAGATAGAAAAAAAGAAAAAGAAATTAATCATAAATCATTTTCTTGAGTTAGAGGAAAAAGAAAATAATCTTTTTAGTTGTTAATGTCAAATGTTTCAAAAATGATATATTAGTTTTTACACAATAATCTTTTCCCCTTCCTTTCCTTTTCCTCCTAAAAATAGGAGAAATATTTTATTAACCAAATTTTCTCCCATCTTCCTCTCTACTTCCATTTTCTTTCTTAAAAAATAATAATAGTAATAATAATAATAATAATAATAATAATAGTAATAATAATAATAATAATAATAATAATAATTTCCGTTTATTTTTCTCTCAAATTTTAACTCGAGAACTGAGTGTAAGTTTCATTAGCTTTCATTTCTTTTCTCTCCAAAATTGAACTCGAGAACACAATCTTAAAGGTTTATAATTTGAAAAACAGAACACGCGTTACATCATTACTTTTTAAGAGTTATATTATTGAAAAGATCTTTTCTATACATTCAAAATGAACCCACCGTTAATATTTTAGATAACAAATTATTTCATACTTTCCATATGCCCCAAATTCATTACAAAAAATTTAGCTTTACATAATAATATTTTAAGTTTTAATTTAATATTATAGTCTATGAAATACATAACTAGAATACATAGAAAATATAGCGAGCTTAAAATTACTATTCATAGAAAGACATGAAAAGTTTGTTAAGTTTTAATTATAATTTCATTTCCTTATTTGTTTTTTCTTTATACACCTATGAATGCACTTACAAGTGATCTTTTAAGCCCCTCAACTTTGGAGGGTTTAAGTTTAGCATTTGATAATTTTTCATTTTAGACTATTAAAGTTTTACTAAATGATCATTTAGTGTCCTCTAGAGAAAATTACGGGGTTGAGTTGCCATTCATTACAAACTTACCCCTATTCCGTTCTCATGACAATGATTATAAAAGCCTCCTTAAATATGAGTTCTTTGATAAATTGTATTAAAGTTTATTTTTCTCTCACATTACCATTTATACTAGTATTATTTAGGGGAAATGTTACCTACATTATAATGTAGGTAGTTACCTACATTTCATTTGAAAAAAATATTAAAAATATACCGTTCAGTCCCTGAAGTAAAGCCCCTGATACAATTCAGTCTCTGTCCCTACCTTTTTTTTCAAAGAAAATGTAGGTAACTACCTACATTAGTAACTACTTACATTATAATGTAGGTAAGATTTCCCTTATTATTTATTAAGAACAAAAGAATTAAAAGTATCATATTTATTTAACTTTTACTAAAAGATAATTAGATGTTTATTTTTTAAGAGTTTATCATTGACGATGTCAATTCATATCAAATATTGCAGTGAAAAGGAACTTAACCCCGTTGTAATTTTTAAGACTCTATGAGGCATATAAATTTAAGGAAAAAAATTATGCATATGTCAACCAAAATGACGTCCAATGTCTTAGTCACTTATACCCGCAGCGAAGTGTAGACCTTCCTTTCCTCGTAAAATGCAATGTTTAAAAACATAATAATAATGTTAAGGGTTTTGCTATGTTTAAAAATTAAGGAGGCTTTTCTTTAAAAATTAAGGAGGCTTTTCGTTTCAGTGTAAAACTTTTCTTTGAATATATATAAAGTGTTTTAGTAAAAAATAAAAAAAAAAAAAAAAAAAAAAAAAATACAATAAGGGTGACACATTTAGTTGGTTGAGTTAAATTCTGGAGGTGGTTGGTTAGTCCGATTATACAAACCATTTAACCATGTTAGAATTTCTTAAACATAGCTCAAGGGCAAGCATTTTTCTAATGAAAAATCAAAATCATATGCGTATAGTTTTTCACATTATTACTCATCTCTCTGTTAAATAAAAATGGTATAATGAGGATATAGTGGTTTTACGTTAAACCATACAACACTGTTAATAATATAAGTAACTCTTGTTTATTAACTAGGATATTTTGGTAATCGGCCTAAAATTAAAAGTTTAAGGAAATTAATTACCTTCAAGCAATTGAATGATGTACGCTCAACTGGATTTTCACGTTTCCATTGATGTTCCAAAGCTTTCTCAAGTCTTTTGACAACCTCGTCTATATGCGGACGCTTCGCTTGTTCCTCTTGTATACATTCACATGCTGTCTCTGAGAAGATTTTGAATGATTCTGGGTCCATCTGTTTTCGTAAATGTGGATCAATCATATTATCCAAATGAGATTTGGCTAGTTGACTTAATAACCCCTCTCCCAACTCTTCTTCCGGAAGAACTGCACTCCTTCCACATAAGACTTCCAATAATACAACACCGAACGAATACACATCTGACTTATGGGTCATACCGCCAGTCTTTTTATATTTTGGGTCCAGATATACGTTCTCAATAATATCGCGAGTAAGAGCAAGACGGTTCCTCCGAGCTACTTTAGTTTTCAACGAATGTTCAAGACCAGATAACTTGGGTTCCCATTTGTCATCTAGTAAAATTTTCGAGCTCCTGATGTTGCAGTGAATGACACTAAAATCGCGTCCAGCATCATAATGGATGTAACTTAATGCATTTGCAACGCCGAGACATATCTTCAACCTTTGCGTCCATGTGAGGGTCTGGTCACTTAGATATTTGTTGAGACTTCCGTTGGCCTCCTTCTTGTATATGATAATCTTCTCGTCCCCCTCATCACAATACCCAATAACAGACACCAGATTCTTATGTTTGAGACTAGAAAGCATCCTCACCTTTTTCTCAAACTTTTCGCTATCATCTTTTTGATAGATCCCCCGTGCAAAAACAATATCGATCAACTGTTTGGGGTCCATGTAGCTGTTGCGCCCGCCGCCCCTCTTCGTCAATGGGGCAGTAGGTTCCAAATGCGCCATTCCAAAGGCGGAATGCACCATACAGCCTCTGTAAACCGATCCAACTGTTTTATTTCTGATGATATAATCAGGAGCAAAGTTGTTTGTTGCTTTTTTTATATCTCTAAAGAATTCTTTTGAGTAAAACTGGTAGTTGAAGGTAGACACAAAATGGGATTCAACACGCCGGGGTATGATGTGACTCTTTGATCCCTATATGTATGAAAGAAGACAACATTAAGAAGTGTGCAGATTCACAGAGTGGAACGCTTGGGGTTAATCATTCATTTTTAACATTAATCAAAAGGAAAATATGGTGAAGAGCTAAGTAATCACATGAGGGGATCTTGTGTATAAGAATAGTTAGATTTTCCAAAAATTGTTGGAAAATGTGACTTTCAGTCAACATGGAAAAGATTTTGCACGTATAACTTGAAAAAAAATAATAAATAAATAAATAAATAAAACTTTTATTAATAGGTTTTGGTGTGTGGGTGTTGTGTTTTAGGGGGTGTTTGAGATTGCGTTATGGAGTGGATTATCTGATTACTAAGTTTACAAAACGCAGGTAATCAACCTTTTGTAGTGGCTTTGAAGGTTTAACACGATGGCTGTGGAAGTCATGTAAAGTGAAAGAGATGATGTATAAAATGCCCTAGTAAAAATAAGTACTAACAAATAATTGTTTGCTTTGTTTTAAATTGGGCCAACCTCAACAATTTTGTTACCGTAATTGTTTTAGACGTGAATTATAGTATACTCGCTGAAGTTAATCTTTTTTAGAAATGGGTTTTATTTTGTGACACGTGATAAAATGTAAATTCATACGGAGTACATGTTAACTTACATAGTTATTATAACATTATGTAACTGGATAATCTAATTTGTCAAAAAAATAAAAAAATAAAAATATGATTATCATATTAGTGCAATTTCAAACCGCATAATCAAATCCAAACACTATTTTTTAAATCACGTTTTGTTACAGCTCATTATCTCATTATCTAATTATTCGTTTTCAAAATGGATAATCTATTTTCAATAACCAATTCCAAACACCCTCTTAATTGGGTTGGTGGGGACTAAATGGCATGCCACTAGTGAAGGGGTGTTTTAGAGTGTGAGTGTTGAAAATGAGGATGCTAAAGTAGCACTGACATGACATAAAAAAGGGGACTATGCCATGCCACTACATGATGCTCTAAGTGACATTTGAATCGGGTGTATTTATTTCATTATTTGTACTCAAAATATTACAGAGTAACTGAAAAAGACATTTATTGTCTATTGGTACCCATTTTTTGTTTTCTTTTGAACCTCAAAATTTCCGAAATATTTTTTAGAAGTACCCAACAACAATGACAACCATTTCCGGTCACTGTTTATTTTAAGCAATATAACTTTGAGCTTCTTTGTTGGCATTTTCATCTTTTTTAAATATTTCAGTGACTCACAACAAGAGCTAAAAGGAATATTAGTAATTACCTTCTCATGACTGGTTGATGTCTCTCCAACTTTAGCCACAACTGATGAGTGTACCTTTAAGATCAATGACAACAAATACAACAATAAGTAAATAATTATAGAGTAGTTATTGTACTAGAAAGATAAAGAGAAAAAACTATCTTACAGCATTTTCACATTCCAATTGAAGTTCCAACCCTTTCTCAAGTCTTGTGACAATCTGATCCACATTTGGGCGTTGTGATTGTTCTTCACTCAAGCACTCATACGCTGTTTCCGCGAAAATGTTCAATGATCGTGGATCCATTTGTTTCCGTAGTTCTGGATCAATTATATCATCGAGTATTTTCTCTCTATAATGAAAAATTGCCACCAGAGCCAAATACTTATTATCCTGATCTTTAATTACCGATTTCCTACCACACAATAGTTCAAACAATACTATCCCAAAAGAGTAGATGTCTGACTTTTGGTTCACACTGCCAGTCTCTAAATATTTTGGGTCTGTATACCCCTTCGTTGACCAAATTGAATCAGTATGGAAAGAATGGTGTCTTTCGGATGCTTTAATCTTTATGGAATGCTGAAATTCAGATAACTTCGGTTCCAAGTCATCATTTAACAGAATTGTGTAACTGCTGATGTTCCGGTGTATAACGCTAAAATCGCGTGGCTCGTCATAATGAGTGTAACTTAATGCATGAGCAACGCCCACAGATACCTCCAATCTTTTCACCCATGTCAACAACATCGGGTCACTTAAATACTTTACAAGCCTTACCCTGGAGACGTCGTCCTTGTAAATGATGGTTTCTAAACCAACTTCATTACAAAACCCAACAACAGAAACAAGATTCTTATGCTTGAGACTAGAGAGCATCGAAATCTCCGTCCAAAACTGTTGTTCTTTTTCATCCCATTCTTTGTTAATTACCCTCTGAATCGTGATATCAATCAACTCACCACACCAAGAGAGCTGCCCCTTGTATATCTCTCCAATTCCACCTTTAATAACACCAAGAGAGCCGTCAGCATTTTCATAACACGTAGAGAGAGTGCTCTTGGTGGCGTACAAAAAATCTTCAATTGGGATTCTTAGGTGAGCAAGGTGGTTGGGCGAAGAGTGAATCTATCACCAAAAACAAAGTTGGGGTTACAAAAGGACGATATTCAATAGATACACAAATTAACATCAAGTTGATTTTATTTCTTTTCTACTTATTGCATCGAAGATTTTATTCTGTATGTCAACGTATTACTTTATTTTGGATAACTGTTTAATACAAACCTTCAACCAACATTCATAATGTTATTGACAATGTTTTTATCCATAACCTTTTACTTTGACTACCGGACACGACCCATGATATGTCAGATTTTGGGACTTAAGTTATCAAATTTATTTATTAATTTTATTTTATTTTATTTTATTTTTTATTTTATTATTATTATTATTAATTTTTTTGGATAATGGGGATTGATATGATTCATCAAATTTGCAATTTATATTTTTGTTTTCGGTTATCGATGTTGAATGTCAACTATACATGTTACCTGTTTAAAGGAATAAGAAGTTCGAATAGTCAAAACACAAGAAAAATCGATAACCTAATAACTAAAAACCGAAAAATGCGAAGTGTCATATGTGTCAGATTGGGTAATCAAAATACTTTAATGGTAGGTCATTTAATGTTATAAATAAAAAATTATCAACGTTAGTTGAAAGATTTTATTAAATGGTTATCCAAAGTTAGGGGCTTATATAATATTAATGACAAAAACGTTGCTAAGAAAAATGATGGGTTGTTTTCTAACGATTATTTAAATTTAATAGTCTTTTTAAAAGGTCAAATAACATTATGAATAAAAATGCTTCAAGAAAAAGTTAAATGGTTAAATCAATAACTGATCAAAAGTTTAGGATTAAATAATAAGTGAGCCTAAAAATTACAACCAAACTATAAAGTACGGAGTAAAATAATATGAAGAAAACAATAAGTGTTAAATACTGATTATATCACGCATTTAGATATGTCTTTGTTATATCTAAAGTGATTCAATATGTTAAGATTGGTTTGTTTTTGTCATCTCATAATGTTTCATTTAAAATTTCGTTAAAACTAATATAAATTAAAAAGAAAAAGAAAATATTATGCCAGAAGTATTAAGGAGAAAATATAAAGGTCTTACCTGCCTATTTTCACGTGCTAGTTCCAAAGCTTTTTCAAGTCTTGGAACAATGTCAACTATATTTGGGCGTCGCGATTGTTCTTCGTCCAAACACTCATACACAATTTCCGCGAACATGTTAAGTGAATGCAAGTCTATTTGTTTCCACAGTTTCTCATCAATTACATTATCGAGTTTTTTCTCTCGATAATGGGTAATAATTAGCTTAGCCAAATCACTTGTATATTTTGATGTCCTACGAGACGACAGTAGTTCAACCAATATTATCCCAAATGAGTACATATCTGACTTGTGGTTCACATTGTTCGTCTTTATATATGTTGGGTCTCCATACCCTTCCACATACTCACGTTTATTAGTATGAAATGAATGGTGCCTTTGAGACGCTTCAATCCTCATGGAATGTTCAAAGTCAGATAACTTGGGTTCCCAATCATGAGTTAGCAGAACTCTGTCACTGCTAATGAGCCGGTGTATTACGCTAAAGTCGCGTGACTCATCATAATGAATGTAACTCAATGCATGTGCAAGACCCACAGAAATCTTCAATCTTTGCACCCATGTCAACAGCATCGAGTCACTTAGATATTTAGAGAGCATTCCCCTGGTTTCATCATACTTGGTAATGATAACCTTCTCATCTTTTTCATCACAAAACCCAACAAGAGAAACCACATTCTTATGCTTGAGACTAGAAAGCATGTAAAAATCCGTCCAAAACTCTTCGTCATCCCTTCCTTTACCTAACCTCCGTGCATTGATATTAATCAACTCACCGGACCACAAGAGCTGACCCTTGTATTCCACTGAAATTCTCCTTGACCTGATGCGATTATTCCGATCAAAGTTGTTGGTGGCGGATAGTATGGTTTCAAGGGGGATTTTGAGGTGAGCAAGATCGTCCTTTGGTGAAGACATTATCTGTTTATCAAGTAAAAACGTGAATTAATACACAATAAGAGAGATTGATGAAGTGCCTACAACATGTTTGATGAAATTCCTGATCCTTTTCAAACTCATGTTGCTGATATATACTTTACTTGTATGTTATACTAGTCTTGGATAGTGCAGTTAAATTTGCTCCTGTGGTGTTTTTAAAGCATATTTTGGTCCATAATCAGACGGTGTAAGTATGTTACTACGTAGGTGATAGACACTTTGCATAGTGGTGAGTGGAGTTCGTCCATTTTAGGTTATTACATGTTCTTTGTCTACCAATGTAGTTTTGAATGGATACTACAGATTGGAATTGTCTTGTTTCTTTCCCTTATTGCATTCAAAGACATGTTTTTGTCTTGCAGATGACAATTAAGGGCAGGTTGCCTACATAGATATGTTCATAAAGTGGTATCTAGAAAAAAACTTTGGCATGTGCTTTGTGTAATACTAAATTGTTTAATTCGGCATTATACTTTATTGTTTAATGTTGATATTTGGTCATCTGAAGTTTGAAATTGTTTCCAAAGACATGTTTTTGTAGCTGCTGTGGGATACTTTATTTGGTATTTGGCAAAACAGGAATTGGAGGATTTTTGAGAATGTTCAAAGGAATGGAGAGACATTGTTTGATGTTGTATTGGGAAGTTTAAAAGCCAAACTGTTGACTATGAAAGTGAAGAACTATTCTTTTGTGTTAAAAGTTTCAGAAATACGTTGTATCAGCTCATGGTTGATATAAAACTCAAAAGTTACGAATGGATGGTGAGAAGATCAAACAAATATAAACTGATTGATTGGCAACTTTGGTTAAGGGATCCGCAAAATATTCGGTTACAGTAAGGACTTATTATATGTAATTTTGAATGCTACAGTGCGTTACAGTGTGGTACAGCTTGATTTTGCCGAGTGTGTTCTGGTTGTTCAGAAATGCGGTGCAGGTCTGCTTCAGTGAAAGTTACCAGGTTTATGTGTGTGTGCTACATCAGCTTCTTGTCTATATACGAGGTTTATGTGTCTGCTGCTACATCAGCTTCTTGTGTATTCGTTTGACAGTGGGCAGTCTTTGTGGAATGCTGTAAGGGATGATTAGTGCACAGTGGTTGTTAGTGAGTGTGTCCAACAACTAATGTGTATCTTTTTGCTCCTTGCTGTCATTCTCTTGTGGTCAATGTTATGCGGCCCAATTTAGATTTAGTTGTGTTTTGGTTTTCGTAGGTTTTATAGTGCAGGCCTAGTGGGATAGTCTTAGTGCAGGTCCTTGTTTCGATAGGCTTTATGTTTTAGTTTCTGTTATGTATTTCCTAGTTTTCTTGTTTTCTTTCGTTTGGGGATCGTCCTTTTTAATTTTCTTGTTAAGAAAGTGTGTTGCCATTTCTTTTGTATCTTGTTTTTGGTTGGTCCTTAATAAATGTTGCCTTACTAAAAAAAAAGCTCATGGTTGATACTAGTATAAAAAATAAAACTAGTAGAGATGTTGATAGTATTCTGAAGTTTGAGATGTATGCAAGGGTTCAATATCAAGATGATTGTCCAACTTGTGATTGAAACACATGAATTATGTGTTATTTTTATATAATAACATACAACAAAATTATTATTTAGAAATGAATGATTAAATTATAACAACATTATTATTTAGGCCTAATATTTTGGTTAGGGTCGGGCATAACTCGGCCCAACTTTTTAAGGTCCGGGTTTTTTTAATTATAAAAGCCCTGGCATTTTTCGGCCCGAGCTCTCTGCTCCTCTATTTCAAATATCAGAATTCGAAATCCTTAACAACTACTGATCGATAATAAAATTAACCTGCGACGTCTGTTCTTAAGTTTTAGTGAGTTAATTTACTTACATTTATTATCTGTAACTAAATTCTAATATCAAATTGATTTGTATTTGAGTTTCTCCTTTTCGTTAATAGTTTCAGATGAGCAATACTTCCTTCTACAATCAATTAATTGCAAAATTCAAATTTATGGGTTGAATGGCGCCAAAAGTCAATTTTAAACTAAACGGTAATATGTTCGTTATTTTCACTATGTGACACTTGTTTAAATTTTACTATCTTATTATTCATATAATGACTTTAGAGTTTCTTAATAGTTTGGTTTGTGCTACATTGAATTTTGTCTTTATGCCTCGTGTTGTTGTTGTTACATTGCATTTTGTATATGAAGATTGCATAAGACATTTTTGGCATATGAAAATGCTAATTGGGCTCCTGGCTCATGATACATGATAGTTTTACTTTGTGGTAATTTCATTAGTTTCTTTTGGGTTTCTATTGGTCTACCTGCAAGCCCATTCGGTATGGTATTATTATATGTAGGCTAATTTGTTTTTTTTTTTTGTTTTTTTTTTTTTTTTTTTTTTTTTTACTGGGAACACCGCTATTATAGATCATTCAAAACTCCCAATTACATGTTTTTAAAAGAGTAAATTACATGGTTGGTCCCTGTGATTTGTCTAAAATAACAACTTTCGTCCTTCGAAGTTTAAAGTTGCATTGGTAGTCCCTAAGTATGTAAACAAATAACACATATGGTCCTTATAGATGAAATTTTCGCCTCCAAAGAATAACATGAGTGGTCCCTATATGCATATATTGGGAAGTCATATACAGTGAGGTCCAGCGGTGGAAGACATCATATCAAGTGGCTATTAATTATCTATAATCAGGTTTAATTATGGGATCTAGCTAACGTGCAAACTGATGTACTGAATTGAAGGTGTATAAAGAAGAGATCTTACAGGCATGTTTTCACGTGCAAGTTCCAACGCTTTCACAAGTCTTGGGACAATCTCATCTATATCTGGGCGTTGCGATCGTTCTTCTTTCAAGCAGTCATATGCTATTTCAGCGAACACGTTGAGTGACTGCGAGTCTATTTGTTTCCATAGACCCCAATCAATTATTTCGCTGAGTTTTTTCTCACGATAATGGGTAATGGCCGCTGGAGACAAATACTTATTATAGTTGCTGGCTATTACTGATTTCCTACCACATAGTAGCTCAAACATTACTATCCCAAAGGAGTACATATCCGACTTGTGGTGTGCACTTTTAGTCTCTATATATATTGGGTCTGTATACCCATCCGTACTCCATACTTTATCAGTATTGAAAGAATTGTGCCTTTCAGATGCTTCGATCTTCATGGAACGTATAAAATCACCTAACTTGGGTTCCCAGTCATCATATAAATCAATCGATGGACTGTCGATGTTGCGGTGTATTACGCTAAAATCACGTGACTCATCATAATGAATGTAGCTCAGTGCTTGCGCAATACCGACAGATATCTCCAATCTTCGCACCCATGTCAACGACATCAGGTCACTTAGATGCCATAGAAGACATCCCATGGTATCATCCCTGTAAATGATGATTTTCTCATCATTCTCATCACAAAACCCAACAAGAGAAACTAGATTTTTATGCTTGAGACTAGAAAGCATTGAAACCTCCATCCAAAATTGTTGTTCTTTTTCATCATCCCTCTCTTTATTGAACCACCTTCGCGCACGGATTTCAATCAACTCACCCGACCACAAAAGCTCTCCCCAGTATCTCTTTTCAAATTCATTTATTTTCCAGCTATTTTTTTCATCAAAGTTGTTGGTGGCGGATAGTACATCTTCAAGGGGGATTTTTAAGTGAGCAAAGTCGGCATGATTGAGTGAAGACATCATGTTTGTATCTGTTTGTTAATCTGAAAAAAAAAGGGTGTGTGGGTTGTTAAAAAAAAGAAGCGAAAGAGTGTTGGGTGATATACATAATTCTGTGCGGTATGTGTTTGTATATACCGAAGATGTGGATAAGCGTGTGGGTCCCGTGTTATCTTTAATGTATGGACTATGGAGATGTGGTAGTTGCATGAGTATTATTGTAATAGACTATTGACTTTTTGACCATTACACAATTTTTTTTTTTATTTTATTTTATTTTTTCCCAGGGTGCCTGACTATTACACAAATTGTCTTTTGTGTAACTAATTTGAATTTGTAACTAAAAGTCTAAAACATTAATACACCACAAGTGGAAAACTAAATGTACATGATGAGAAACTTCTTCGGAGCAACTTCTATGAAATATCTAATAAATAATATGAAACCTAGCTTTCAAAAATTCGAATAGAGATTACATGCATGAACAATCCAATGAATATTAATTTTGGTGATTTGAAAAAAAATACGCACGGAGATATTGAAATGATGATATGATAAAGATAATAACATGAAAATGCTTTCTTGAGATTTTCTTAATCATGATTAATATGTAATAAAGGGAATGAAATAAATTCAAATAATGTAAGATGTGACCTCATATAAGTTACAAGTTAAACAGTTGGCATACAACCCAATTCTTATAACGCAATAAGCACGTTGGAACCTTATCTGAGTTATTTAAACATCTTGATTACTACTAATGTTGATTAAATATAAACACTATGTAAAATATTTTGCATGATCATGACCAGTGTTCTAAAAGGCGTGCCTTGACGCCGCAAAGGCCTCGCAAAGGCGCGAGGCGTCACCTCAACGCCACGCAATAGACCAAGGCGTCGTCTTAAAGCTTGACATGAGATGCGATGCGATGCGATAAATTTGAGAAGTTTAGGGGATTTACTAGTAATTGGAATTTGGGCATCGTATTTGAGGTTTACTGGTACTTGGCGTTTAGGGGTTTACTAGTATTTGAAGAAGATTACAAATGTAAAGAGAGTTTCTTGACTTTATTGCTTATGTATAACACTTTTGTAAACTCGATGTATATGAAATATGATATACTAATGAATATAATATAAATCTATAAATCTATAAATACTTTTTGCCGCCTTAATTCACGCCTTAAAAACGTCATGCCGCCACGCCTCACGCTAAGGCTTGAGGCTTGACCTTACCGCCACGTCACGCCTCACGCTATTTATAACCTTGATCATGACATTTGATGCTCCTTTCTTTAGTAAATAGGTTTCAAGAGTGATGCTGGTTTATACGATATCACTCAATTAAAAACCGAATCTCCACTAAAAAAAAGTGCCAGTTTCTTATAGGAACAATTCTAAGCTACTGACTCAAGATAGAATGGTATGGGCTCAAGGAAATGATTTGAGGTGTGCTCTATGTAAAAGTTATGTTGATAATCATAGCCATTTGTTTTTTGAATGCCCTTATTCTTGGAAAGTATGGAATGTGATAAAGAGAAAGGGGAGATGCATCAGAGGAGGTAATAGCTTAAACAGTGTGGTAAATCATCTAGCAGCAAGTCCTCTAAAGAACAACATTTGACAAATTGTTGACAAGCTTATTCTATCCTCCACTGTGTACCATATTTGGAATGAAAGGAACAAAACAACATTTCAAAATGTCATGAGAACTGAAGATGAACTACTGGTGGCAATCACTAGTATTAGTAAATTGTTGTAAAAGCGGCTGACACATGGAGGTTAACATGGGAAAAGGAATAATTGGTGACTGCTCTGCCTACACTTTGTAGTGCAGCTGGCATGTAACAGAGTGTTTGGTTTAAGGATTTGTAGCAGATGGCCTATACATTGCATGCAGTTTTAATTCAGGATTCTAATGTCTTTAACTCCTATTTCTGTGTACTTGACAAGTAGCTAAATTGGGTTAGTAGCATTGTCTCCTGGGTTCAGAGCTGCATAATAAGGAGTTTTCCTGCTTATGAATGAGTATATTCATGGATGATCAAGTCAATATCTGACATTGGACTTTTCTTGCAGAAGTAAATTTTCATGATTGTCTGCACATATTCTGGTTATACCAGTATTTCAAGGACGATACTACTAGAATTATCTGTCACTGAATGACCATACATAATACTTTAATCTAATACTCTACATGCTTTTACAAGTTTCATTATTAACCGCACGAACCGCAAAATAAAGCAAACTCATTGTTCAACTTTTTTTGACTAAAGACATCATGTTTGTTTATCTGAACAAAAAAGGGTGTGGGTTGTTAATAAAAGAAGCGAAGGAGTGTTTGGGTGATATACATAAAAATCTGTTCGTTTAATGTTTGAAGATGTGGATAAGCGTGTGGGTTCCTTGTTATCTTTAATGTATGGAGGTCTGGTAGTTGCATGTATTATTGTAGCAAACTATTGACTTTTTGACATAGTTCACACCAAGTCTATGGCCGTATAGGAAACGTTGCTTTTATTGAATAATTCAAAGTTTGAAAATAATAAGTAACAGAACCACAAACATCAATATCAATATGATAAGGGTGAGCTAACTTCTAAAACCCGTCCTCAATTCGGACAAAGCCCATTTTTGACGAGTCATTAGGTTATCAACTTGAGCTTATGTTGCTTATATAAGTCCATAAGCTAGAATTGGTAAACTCATAAAAAGTGAGATACCATCTTTCCAAATTATTGAGCCTAGAAAATAGGCTAAACTAAGCACCTCATATGTGTAGATAAAACAACGGGTAATTAAATAGACACGTTGAAGCCACCTTGAAAAAGTCGAGCCTTTTTTGGCACTGCATGATGTACGCGGCCTAACGGGTATTCTCGTGGCTGGGACAATTCCATGGCCATCCCGTGATGTTTACTTAGCGAGATTTGAACCTAGTTTCTTCTGAGACCTTCAAGACACCTTACCACTAACCCACCTTTACTTGCTTAATATTACTCGTAAAATATATGTTTAGTGATGGTAAACATTACTCTATGTTGTAGAGATGGCAGGTATACTAGGTGGTAGAAAATCCAAAACATTTTGGACAAAATAGGAGGATTTGCTAGTTGAGGTACTCATTAAATTACATCTATCAGGGGAATATGCATATGCTGATATCAAACCTGAGTATATTCGCACAGTGCAACGTTTGATGGGAAGTAATTCGGTTTATTCAAAAAACTCTATTAAGACTAGAATGAATTTTTTTAAGGAAAACTTCAACATAGTGCACGACCTTTTGGTAGGCGCACACATGAGCAGATATATTTAGTTAATTGGGTCCCTGAGAGTATGGGACGAGTACATTAAAGTAAGTTCTCAGCAAAAACCCTTATTACTCATTTGATCTCTTGTCAGTAAAAATGTATCCCAAATTTACCCATTGGAGTTAACCCACGGCAGGCCCTGGTACCGGGCGAGCTTGGTGACAGCCCAGGACATCAAGTATTTAGGGGCATCATATTTTAAATCGATGTTCTATACTTTGTGAGGACAAGAACAAAATATGAAGACTAAGATATGGGTTTTTCATGGCAGAGGAAAAAAGACGATAGCATGATATGTATGGAGAGAGGATAGCATGATATGATATGTAAGGTCGCACATGGGTGAGTGAGTGACATATGAGGAATAGAGTTAAAATGATAGAGTTTTTTATTTTAAAGTTTATTTAACAAAAAATAGTATTTTAAATTTTATTTAATAAAAGATACTAGCTACTTTTACATAAACTATGATTTTTTTGTATTTTTTCCTTTTAATTAGCATACATATTCACGTATATGATCATTAAATCTTCTTCTTCATGTTATTTGTTTGTGATTTCGTTGCATGTTCCACGTTGCTACTAACTTTTGAACTTCGATATAATAAAGTAAAATTGGTGGGAAAGTATTCACGTTTCCTAATCACTTGGGAAGCCTCGTGGTCCCTTCAAACAACTAGATGAAAGGTTCCACGTTGCTGGTATCTTTAGATTCATTTAGCCAATATCTCAATAATACAGTGTTCCTTTTCAAAGAGTTGTGTTTGTGGAAGATATTGTTACATCTTTTGATTTTAATGAATATAGAATATGCATATTGGTGTTCAATTCATGCACGTCAGTTCAAGAATTCATTAAACTGATAATGATTTAAATGATCATATAATAGTTCGTGAATATGCATGCTAAAACAAAATGGGGAAATGTTACCCTGCTTGTTGATGTAGGCAATTGCCTACTTTTTTTTAACAAAAAAAGAACGTCACTTTTATAAACATTACAATTACCCCCCTTCCAAATACCCCCCGTTTCCATCTTTTATCTTAAATGTATAGTTATGTTTTGCTAAACTAGGGATGAGCATTTCGACCCGAATCCCGGAACCGAACCGGAACCGTACCGGTACCGTACCGAAACGGTACCGTTCCCAATATACGGTACGGTATCGGGACTAAGAAATAAGGTGAAAAAAAATCGGGACCACTAATTCGGTACGGGACCGGTACCAAATCGGGAAATTCCCGAATAAAAACGGGAAAAACCCGATTTCCCGGTACCGGTACCGAAACCGGTACCGGTATCCGAATCCCGTTCGGTACGGTACCGGTACCACTATTTACACTCGGGAAAAAATCGGTACCACTAATTCGGTACGGGATCGGTACGGGACCGGTACCGTGCTCATCCCTAGGTACATACGATATAAACCATTTGAAACAAGCCCATGAGTATTATTAGTTCCAATTGTATGACCATTTCAATGCATGAATACAAGTCCATGAATATTAAAACATGTCCATGAATATTATACATTTCAATCAGATGTTGTATTACACCCTTGAATATTAAAACAAGTCCATGAATTTAATAAAAATGTGACCTCTTGTACACCATTTTTCACAGCAATGACTTAACCATTTGCACAACAATACTTTAGTTATAAAATGCTAATGACAGTGAGTATGGTTTATTTTTTATACCATTGTTTGGTTTATTAATAAGGCAAGGGTAGCCATTAGACATAAAGGTAGCTTCATTGTTCATCTAAGTTGTATCTAGAGAAGAAGAACAACACAAAAAGGGCTGTCCAAACACTCCTGCTGCAGCAGTAAACTCAGTACCAAACACCCCTGCTGCAGCAGTTAACTCAGGTCCAAACACTCCAAATGCAGCAGTAAACTCAGTACCAAACACCCCTTTGGACAGTACATAACCAAATACAGTTTCTTCACTACGCAAACAACCAAATACTATTTCTGCAATTTGAAACAAACCAAATACCATATGAAACAACCAAATACAGATTGATTACAGTACACAAACCAGTTGCTTAACCAAAAACAGATTTTGCTTATGAAAAAGAGGTATGCGAAATAAACCAAATGCCATATGAAACAAACAAAAACAATATTTAACAACCATAATGTTGATTTGAGTCATGTATCATCTTTTCACAAAAATGTTGGCAGTTCAACCCAACCCAACTTGACCCACTTTGACCCGCAACAAATTTTACTTATTATAACCATATGGAACTAATGCAAAAGCCACCACTCCTCAAATGCAAACGGACTCACGAGCATTAAAAGGCCAAAACCAAACCAGTTAATTTGTTTGTGCAGTAGAGGAATAACATAATGAAGTTAAGTTGTAGAACAGATTGTGGACCATATAAGTTGCAGAACCAATTGCAGACCACACAACCAAAATGCAACTCAGAACCAAAATGCAGACCCACAAATTCAAAACCTTAAAATTACAGACCCGCACCATCAGAACCAGCAACTCATAACTACACTTCACTTAATTATCAGCTTCACCTTGTTCGATCGCTCTTTTTTCTGCATCATCCTTCTGAAATAGTAAAATAATAAAAATGAGAATCAAACCCCAAAAGATGAAATGTTGAGTATGAAGCATAAACAAACCTTTTTCTTTGGATTATGACCTTTTTTTCCACAATGACCACAACGATTTTTTCTTTTCAAGTCCAAAGAGACCTCCAAACCATGCTTTACTCTTATAGCAGCTTTTGAGCGACCTTTTGTCTTCACTCGAACTTGGGGATCAGAAACTAAAAGAGGTTGTGACATGTTCCTTCTTTATGTTGAAGGCGTTGTTGTGATATGTTCTCTTGTTGCGTAGATGGTATACCATCATCAACATTTGTGTTTAACTCGACTGTAGCCTTCTTTCTTCTACTTTGTTCTTTCAAAACACCATTAAGAATAACATCAATTTTATTAATTTCATCGTGGGAATCTCGTCCATCTTGTAGTATTTTTTTGAATTTCGCTCGAATGGACAAGATAGTTAATAAAATAACTTCTTTCGTAGCAATATCATTTTTATCACGCCATCGAGTTTCAGTACCTCCCACCTTATATGTTGCCTTCATAGTCCACCTTGGTATTATGTAATGGTCTGGAATGGTTGTTAAAGACTCTCGTCTCATGATGTAGATAATATGTTTGCACAAGATTCCAGAAGTCTCAAACCTCGCACATGAACCAGTAACAAAAATATCCGAGGTAACATTGTACTCAACGGTCTTCCAATTTTCCTTATTACCTTTCAAAAAGCCGACATGGTCTATGTTACATTGACACGGGTACGGGTATCCGATATTGGTATGGATCCGAGTGTCGGATACGTCATCCAAAAAAATTTAGGACACGGGGACACCGTCCTAACTTTGGACTCGGGTACGGATACGGCAATAATTTTTCCTAAAAAAATATACATATAGATAATTCGTGCAACAAATTTAAACATATTCAATGAAAGTGATTACTTAAACACATAACAAAAGAAAAAAAAAAGCAAACAAATTTAAAAATAAAAACTTTGGGAAGCCAAATCTAGAACACATTACCTCATTCTTGGAAAGGAATAGAATCTACAAAACTACATTTAGTTTACGAATAAATTGGTACAACAATAAAATGGTACTTTTTTTTGCTTATTTTATTTGTGGTGTGTCCCACCTTTGGTCCCTCTAAAACTTATAAAACAAAAATTTTATTCATTTTATTTATTTAATTCTCTCACCAAACACCCACACACTACTATCCTTTCTCTCTCTAAACCTTTCACCGGATCTTCATATTTTTCCGGCACACTAGCAGATTCCGGCCATCGAAATATTTTCCGGTGACTCCTTTTTCTTTGCCGAATCAATAGATCGGCCCACCCTCGTCTTATCTGGAGCTTTTGAGCTCGCGTGAACCACCACAACCCCCTCACGCGCCACCTACTTTTTGCCGCCACCACCGAAGACCACCACCACCACTGTCGCACCTTCCCCCGCTACTTCTCTCTCCATTTTGGTAACCCAAAAAGATGAAGTTGCCGTACCCAAGCACAAAGTGACGTGTCCGGACCGGATTTCATACCCGGATCCGTGTCGCGTCGTACCGACCCGGGTATGACGGCCACTCAGCCGTGTCCGAGTAACATAGGACATGGTATATAAACTTAACACCATCTGTGCTTAATATTTGATGACCACAATCAAAACTAGCCTTCCACTATTTCTAAAATATATCATAAATATTTGGCGTATAACATGTTGCTTCCATTTCTTCAATCGGATGATTACTATATAATGTGGGCTTTGAATTCAAAGTTCTAAAATCTTGGCCTTTTTCTGCACTTCTTCAAGAGCTCACAACTTTGTCATACTGGACTACAAACTCATTTAGCATAGTCTTAGCATTGACAAAACCATCAAAAAACGAATGTATACTTTCACTCCTTCCACTCGTTGTCATGCCAGCAAAGAAAGTATCTTTGATATATGCTTTTACCCAATGACGACGCAACTTGAACATGTTTCCCAACCAACTATCTTCTATGTGATATTTCTCATTTAACGTTTACCATCCCGATTCAAATTCTTCAACATATTGGCTTTTAACCCATTAAGTGTATGTATCCTCAAAATCATCATATTGATATCGAAATGGATGTAGATGCTCTAAAACATGCCTTTGAATATGCCATGCACAATACCGATGTTTCGTCTTCGGAAAGACTTTCGAAATTGCTTTACCCATTGCCAAATCTTGGTCTGTAATGAGAGCTACAGGAGGACACTCATGCATACATTTTAGAAACTTCTCAAATAACCATTTAAACGTTTTTTCGGTCTCATTTTCCAACAACGCGGCTCCTAGTAGAATAGATTGGCCATGGTGGTTCACTCCAACAAATGGTGCAAATGGAAAACTAAACTTATTTGTCCTATAAGCTACATAAAAAACAACAATATCATCGAATTGGCAATACGATGTTCTTGATCTACCATTTGCCAAAAACACATTTTGTACTACACCATCTTCATTTATGTCCATTGCAAAGAAAAAATATTTATCCACCTCAGCCTTTTCTGTAAAATGCATAATAATTCCATGACATTCTTTGCCTAAGTTACATTTTCTCTCTTCACTAACAATAGCAGAACAATGAGCTCAAATAAGTTGATCCTCTTCACCACCTCTAAACGCATTAACTATTTTAGTGATTTCAGAAGGTTCATCCATGCTTTTGACAATAATGTTACAACATCTTTGCATTCACTGGAACGATGAAAGATGCTATGAGACCTTTGCTTGATTACTTTTGATGGAGAATCAAAAGGATGATTGTGTTCATTACTAAACTTGTCTACAACCCACTCACCTTGACTTGATAATGTCACTTGCATTAGCGCCTTACAACCGGTTCGCGTAATATAACAACGTTTTACATCATCGCGTAACTGTCTCTTATCATTCATATCCTTAAAACCTTCCTTGTTACATGAGAATATTCATCGATAAACTTTTGTTTGTGTCGTTGTATCTATAAAGTTGATGCTTTCGAATACCAAAACCCTTGGATAGACCTTACCGGTTGTAAAAATCTTATGCATCATCTAAAGTGGAAAATGTTCTTCCTAGTATTGTATACCTTAAAGATCGATTGTAAATATCTGTAAAATCTTCTTGCATGAGATACCATTGTTGTCAATATCATCGATTAGCGTATGCTCAAATTCATCATTATTATCATCTATTAAGAATAAAAACTAAGAAAATTAAGATAAATACCCTAGTTAAAAAATATTTCAAAGAGAAGAAAAAGGAATAAATTCAACAATGAAGAATATGATGAATAATATAATCAAACCTGATATGATTTCCTCTTCTTGATATGGATCGGTTCTTGAAAAACTTATTAATTTTTTGTTAGTGATTTGGATCGGTCCTTTGATTAGTCTAAAATTGGAACCACATACAACAATACAGATATAATATGCTCTTGCAAGTTTTTTTTTGGCGGGATATTGTGGCGCTCAAAAAATGACTTATGGTGGTAAAGAGTATTGAAGAAGATATGTTAATGATAAAAGATGGAAATGAGGAGTGTTTTGTAAAGGGTGTAATTGTAGTGTTTGTAAAAGTGGTGTTCTTTTGTTGTTAAAAAAAAGTAGGCAATTGCCTACGTCACAAAGCATGTAACATTTCCCCAAACAAAATTAGAAGAAAAGATTTAAAAAAAAAGAAAAAGAAAAAAAAAAAAAACATAGTTTATGTAAAAGTACTATCTTATGTAACTAAAGAATTTATTTCGTTGTCTTTTTTAAAGCAATTCATATAACATGAGTCCGTTTAGCCCGTGCCCGTTCGAGCTTGAATAATTATATAATATACTTTATTATTTGTATTAGTGACAGTTAACGCAAGAATTGTGTTTAAATTGGTTGTACAATATGATTGATAATTTGTATTTCTTATGTAAAAGGTGTTTTAATAATTGCATAATTATATTTATTGACCAATTAATTTATGAGTGTAATTGTGCAAAAGGAGATTGTACCTTTTGCTTTAGAATTTGTATTCATTAAAAAATCTGGATCACATTAATTGCTCATTTAAAACTAAAATATGTGTTTTTGTATTTTAAAGTTTTGTACCCTATGATTTATAAGTAGTACGTCTTAATTTTGGGAGAGAGAGAAAGTGTGTGTGTGTGTGTGTGTTTTTTTTTGTGTGTATTATATGTAGTATAGATTTATTTACGAACAAAAACACTCATCTAACGATATGGTTCTTCGAAAAACTTTTAAACCTTTTTCTTTGTTTTGTCACTTACCTGCCATGCATATTTAAAGTTTAAACACAAAGAAAAGCGGCTAAACGTTGGTACATGTCACACCCCCAATTTACCTGACTTGCAGCGGAATGGAATACCTGGGGGTGTCTGTCATAGCACCACAGTTACAGTTACATTGAACGACCTAAAGTGTCGTTTGGAAAATACTGCATTTGATCATTGAAATAATTCAGAGTTTACAAAATGAGGTCCCCAAAATGTGTTGCAAGTTTATGAAAACAAATCCTACTAGATCAAATGTTTACATAAGTGCATGAAATAATGGTGAGACGCGTCGACCCCGCGACTCCATGAAGGTCCAAATGCATGTCACATGAGCTACCTTAATAACCTGAAATACATTGCTAAAACGTTAACACGAATGTTGGTGAATTCCATAGGTTTGTAAAATGTAATGATGTACGGCCACCACAAGTAAAAGTGCAAGATAAAAATCTCATGAAAATTGTACAATAGACCTTAAGCTCATGACACCGAAGCTATGACTGATGAAACTCTATGCCCCTCCTGAATGTTCTGCCGAAACACTCAAATGTAAAAGACATGAAATGCATCCGCTTACTGTTGGTAATCACTACCGCGGATGGAGGCGTCACCCTCAATAGATCTATCCACTCACTCTCGCTTAACGGTAAATTAACGGTTCATGATGTTACAGGGGACTTATCACATGGCAAGGTAACTTAAGCAATGTACATATGTTTGAATACTTGGGCTCGTACTAAAATGATTGATGCAATGTATTCCCCCCGTGGGATTTGAAAACAATCAAAAATGTTGAATTGAAAACGGGGCTATGAAAACTCACCTTAACTGATGAAACTGTGATGAAGTGAAATGAACAACAATGAACAATTAGCTGCCGCAACCCAATATATGATGGTACCATGAACATGTAATGAGCTGAAAAACAAGGCGCGCACACTAGCCGCAACCTAATATGAATGATGAACGATCTACTTTAGATCATGAAATGATGTTATGAATGTCCATGCACATGTTTCCTATACCACTCTACTCTTTGAAAAACACTTGTTGTTATCAAAAGTATATATTCCAAGACTTAGGAAAATATGGCTATTAGAAAAATAAACTAGTTGTAATATATATACTTATATATATATCGTATGTACCAATGTTTGTGTTGAAATCCTCGGTTTGAAATCCTTGAAATAACGCCTTGTGGTGATGAAAATATACTTGTGTTCACTAATACGTCATTAGTTATGAATTTAGGTACTTGGTTAATATTTCTAGAAAATCTAGAATTTAGTACGTAGAGTTATTATTATTTCTAAAAGCTGCCAATTATAGAGGATTTTTGCCGATATTGAAACGTGAATATCTTTGTCGTTATAAGTCCGTTTTACTTGTTCTTAATATCCACGGTTACGTCTTAGTATGTAGTAATATATTTTGGAAAGCTTGGCTCCTCCGGGTTACGTCTAAAGCCTCTTTTTGACCGACGAAAAACGTCCAACAGCATGTATTTTTCCGGAAAATAGTTTTCGTCAATAAACTTGCAAAAATCATAACTTCTTCGTTATAAACTCTTTTTAATCCGTTCTTTCGCCTACGGATTCATTTTTGAAATTATTTTCTAAAAATTTTGCCAAAGTTTCATTTGTTTTTACTGATTTTCCAGATTTTACCAAAATGGGACAGCATGTTTATAAACTTGTTAGAAATCCATTTCCAAGGTTCAAAACTAGTTTTTACTTCAACCAAATCTCTTGCAAACACCACAAATCTATACTAATCCTACCATACACCTTCTTAGGGTACCATGGGTTCCTAATGACTAGTAATCAAGTTAATTTAACAAAGAAACACCTAAATCACAATCTAGGGTTTGTATGTTCAAAAAGTATACAAAAATAAAGTGGTATAACTAGTTTGTGCATGAAATTAATCATGAATACTATAAGATACATGTGTTAATTAGATGAAAAAATAAAAATAAATTTGAATACTCACTTTGAAATAATAGGTGATTAGATGATGAGAAACCTTGTGTTTCTTGTGTTTTTGTTGTAAGATTTTTTATTAGAATGATGAAATGAACAACTTTGATGCTTTGTACTTTGAAAAATAATGGATTGGCCATGGTGTATGAGTTTGGGTCGTGGTTTTGGTGAAAGAGATGAGAAAAAATGAGCTTTTGATTCTTGAATTTGTGTATGTTTATGTTTTAAGTGTTTTTGTAGATATTTAGTTAAGATATAATGTATAATATTAGTGTATAAGTCAATGTTGTTAAAAAAGGAAGTCACATGATGTCTAGGGGGGGCATGGCCGGTTTTAAATGTGAACATGAGAAGCAAAAACGGTTTTGATAACTTAGAAAAATTTAGTGTAGTATTAGTTGTAGTTTTGTGTAAGTATTAGTTATGATCGGGTACCGGGTTTGCTAGAAATAAATATTAACGAAGTTAACCGGGACTTAATAAAGTCATAAAAATGTTAAAAATATGTTGGGTACAATTACTGAGTGATCGGGTGATTATTGTTTAGTTTTCACGAAAACCGTCGTAATATTCATAAGCTTACGTTATAAATAAAATAAATTTCCAAAATACTGGGTAAATGAATGTTATAACTTTTATGATGATAAAATGGATATAAAAATATGTCGGGACCATTGTGGGAATATTTAGATATATTCGTCGTGTATAAACCGGGTGTTAACGTTTATTTATAAATAATTATACGTAAAACGTTAAATGTATCAAATATATAAATTTGAAAATCCTAAGAGTGGTATAACATGTAAATGACCTACTGATGATATGCAGACTATCTCCAGTCCGTATGAAATGTCATTACTGATAATGCATGAATTCGCACCTGAACCAATACGGTTACGCGAATTTGAATACCCGTAAACTAAATTTACGATGAAATGTGTAATGCACGTGAATGATGAAATCTTTTCCCGCAATGAATAGTGTTCCGTGAATAGTAAAATTTTTGAATATTTCTCTGAATGTCAAACTGACACCAAAAATGATGAATAGTAAACTGATGAATAGTGTTTTGATGAATAGTGTTTTTCCAAAGTTCGGGAAATGACCTGAAATGGTGAGTTGTGACAGTACATCATATGAGGCATCTCAAACAAATAAATAGTCTGTAATTCTGAATATAAACACATAAATTAGGGATCTAATGTTCTTTATGTAAAGACATCATATGGAAGTAGTTTGATGGATGGAGTTTCTTTTCCTCTTCGAAATAATATGATCAATTATATCACTAATTCATTGGTGGTAATATAAGCGTAAATGGATAGCAACTGGCAAAAACATGAAAAATAATAGTAATCCCTAAATGTTACAAAATCAGTTTTACTTTTTAATAGCAACACACACTCATACGATCCAATAAAATCATGAATTCACCACTAATATGGATGAATAGATACATGATCTTGGTACAAATAAGGATTGTTTTTCAATTTAGAGTATTGAGATCTAAGGGGTTCCAAACTATGAACTCAATGGCAAGAACACGATCACCAAACAAGGGTAGAAAAATGACTGCACAAATTAGTTCATGAAAAAAAAAAAAAAAAAAAAAAAAAAAAAAAAAAAAAAAAAAAAAAAAAAACTAGTAAAACCTTTCATCAGGGTAATTTAGGAATAACAAAAATATTTTTGAAATGAAATAAATAAATAACATGTGTCATTATATTATTCTTAGGCCCATTTTTAGGTCTATCTATTTTGGCTCATTTATCATTTCTCTTATTTTTATTCTTTTTGTGTTACAACAGTTTTTCGTTTTCAAGTGACTAATTTAAGGAGATTGAATACATTGTCAAACCAACTTAAATAAGATAAACCTTTCTTTTTTTATGAGTTTGGCGTAGCCGGTTTTAAAGTATTTGTACTTAGCAAAAAATGAACATGACACTTCCCATATTTTAGTGACTAGGATCACAAGTTTTTTGCCATTAAACTATTCATGAAAGATTAAAAAATAAAGATGTTTATATTGTAGTTAAAAAAAAAAAACACTCATTTTTAATTCACCGATTCAATACACAAAGAAAAAAAAAAAAAAAAACTTATTTTTATCAGTTTACTAAATAATGATATTTTATAGCATATGTTGGTTAAATTATTAATTTTATAGTGTTGGAATTTCATAAGATTTATTGTTAAATATTACAATTAGTTTGTGATAATGTGATATTTTATAGCAAATGGGCTATAATGAGGTAACTAGTGTTTTTTCTTTAAGAAATGCGTAAGATATTGTTGAAGGTGAAGAGAACGTCGGATATCAAAATAAACACGAGTTTTGAAGCAGAAGACATTGTTGAAGGTGAAGACAACATTGAAGAAATCCATATAAACACGAGTTTAGAAGCTAAGACCATGAGGAATCATAACTTGAGTTATGAAATAACTCAGTGTCACATCAGCGCCACGTTAGCGCAACACTAAATAACATAACACCAGGAAATCATAACACCCAATAACACCACATTTTTGGACCCACTTAAAAAATAATGCAAACCATAATAACTTGGTATAACTCAAGTTATAATTTGGTAAGGGAGTCATGACTTGGCATAACTCAAGTTATAACTTGAGTTGATATACCAACTTGAGTTGTAACATGGGAGTAACGTGAGAACTCAGGAAATGGTCATAACTTGCGTTACCAAGTTAAAAATGTGCCAAAAGTGAGCTATATGAAACTTGTGTGGAAACAAAAGTGGCTAAGCAATGACTCAATGCAGAGAATGAGATTATAGGCATAGTAACGACTGAAATGAAAGATTTACATGGTCTTACTCTTGATGAAAGTCTTTTAGCGATGTATGTGGTTGGTAGGAGTGCACCACTTTTCCTAATGTTTGAATGGCTGGACGATGAGGGAAAGATATTCGTATGGCGCAAATGGTAACTAATGGTTACATAACCTAAGGAAAATTGTTTTTTTCTTGTTCTTTTTTTTGCGCAACATTATGTTGTTACTGTACTAATGTTTTGTGAATCGAGTGACTTCAAGTTCTGGTTTAGTAATGGTATTATGCAACTGTTTTGTATGAGTTGAGTTGTGTACAGATAAGATGGACGTACAGTAGATTAGTTCAATAACCAAAGACATGTATTTTAGTATGTTTATTTTGTGAACTATTTGAGCAAGAAACCGTGACATTGTATTGAATTATCCTTAAGATGCAAAGAATTCCACAAAAATCATCTCCAAGAAAGACTTTTTGCATAAATCATCCTTTAAAAAGATAGTTTCTTTAGACTTTTGTCTCTTATGGATGAGTCATGGCGATATCTTTTAACATGCATGGTTTATTTGAAAACGGAAAAACTAAATGAACGGCTTTTGGAGTTTACTCTTATGAACGATATTAAAAACAAATTTAAGCTATTATAACCATTTTTGGTTTAAAAGTTGGTAAATCATAAATGGATATCGGGTTTATATTTCTTCCTTTGGAAACGAGAAGAAAATAAATATTGTTTATTAAAACATACATATTTGTCCAATAATTACCATTTTCTTGCTAGTTTCACTTTCAAAACGACGATGTAAACAAATACGTAAAAGCATTCCCGAACCAAAATGAGGCTTGATTCGAGTACCAAGAGTTATTTCCATTAAATCTACTTATATTTGATAAAGTCAGACTAATATTCTAACATTATAACAAAATATTTGACAAAAATAAAAGTCATAACTTCTCATTTCTTTATTACCATAACTTTCTCAATATTTATAAGCTTAACGTTTTTGTATCTATCGCAATATAACTCATCGTCCCTGAATCCGCAGTCGCCAGTCCGTAAAACAACAATGATAACGAAATAATACTAGTAGGAGGTTATTTAAAAAAGGGCAAATGATTAAAAACATTATAGTAGTATTTTAAATTCCAATCCAATCTTACAATCTCAATATTGCAAAATCGAAAAAAGTGATGAATAAAACCCCAATGTTGAAATCTTTGCTAGAAACTATACTTACAAAGTTACAAGTAGTAAAAAAAAATAGAGTTAACTACAATTTTGGTCCTTGTGTTTTGGTGCGGATTTCACTTTTCGTCTATTTTTTCAAAAAGTTGTGGTTTTAGTCCAAAGTCGATAGTTTCATTCTACTTTTGGTCCAATTTTTTAACGAAGTTAGTTCAGTTAGTTAAGTCTAATTGTAAAGTGGCAACACTAGTCATTTAACCTAATGATCATTTTTGTAACAATTCGCATTTTCAGGATATTTACTTTTCCCGGAAAATTTCACTATTCACTTTTACTATTCATTTTTCCCGAAACTTTCCCGAAAGTTGATTTTTATTTGATATTCTCGAGTGATAAATCATTTCCATGGCAAATTAAATGTTTGACATTCGTCAGATCATTTTCGTGAAAGTTATTAAGGAATTACACGTTTTAGGGTAAAACGTCATTCAGAAATTCTACGTACAACGAAACTCGACCGCGTTAAGTGACCCCGCATCAGAAAAATGTTTGACACACTCATGATTTATTTGAGAATTAATCGTGACTGAGAAAAACATGACCAAAGACTTCCCAGCAGGTCACCCATGTCGGTACTAATCTCACATGAGCACGCTTAACCGAATGGGCGATTAACCGTTAGACCACAAAACGAGTTTCTAAGACATTTTGAGTTTTCAAAATTATTAGAAAAAGTCAACATATTCTTTCCCTCCTCCATTGACCAAAAATCATCCCTTGATGTTATAAATCATTTCGTGATTTTTAGGCTTACGGTTTGATGTCTAAAAGACATTTAATACCAACCGACACTAGACTGAGCCCAGTCTAGACATTATAAGTCATTTTAAATCATTTTTATCCTATTATAAAAGTAACATTTTAATTTTCTCAGTTTTACGCAAAATTCGTACATTTTACGTATTACGCGTTTTAGACCCGTGTTTCCAGTTTTTAGCAGGGTTTTGGCACCCGATAGATCCTACCACTCATTTTATATTTTATTATGGACTATATGGACATGTCTAACAATACTTTAAAGTTTCATAATTTTACGACACCCGGTTTTACGTTTTGAGGCTTAATCATTTACGATTGGCATTTCCCGGAGTCAAAACTCATCTAGTAACTTGGATAATATCATCCAAGGCACACCTCACCCTCCCTTATCCTTGTGAACCGCCCTAGGAGGGGGGTTTCACACTATGTGGCTCAAACTTATGAATTTACCCTTAAAATCAACACTTATTTACAACTTGGTCACCAAGTTGTAACACTTTCCTAGCACTTTCCTAACCTCCTCATTTTTGGACTATAAATACCCCCCTCCCCTCCCCATTTGTGCCGTGCACCTCCAACCCCAAAACCCTCCCATTCTTAGCTTAATTCCTTCTAATTTCTAGCAAGGTTCAAGTGATTCTTCAAGGTAGAAACCCTAGTTAGGATATCATTCACCAAAACTCTTCCAATCCCTAATATACTTAGTGATTTCTCTTGAGTTTAAATCCACTCAATTCACCTTAATCTTCATCATCCATCTTTCAAGAATACCAAGGGTAGAAAGGTTGCATGAAGTGAAAAAGGGTTGAAGCAAGTCTATCAAAGTCCTATCCTTACACGTTAACTTCCTTTCATCTTTGAAAGCCAAAAGTTGTGAGCCAAACCCTAACTTGATTCTTGTTAAATAATCATGTTCATGTTATTTACATGTTATTATTGCTATATTATGTCTTGTATAAATGTCCATGATGTATAAAGATGAGTAAAAGATGTTGTTATAATGAATTGTTGAAACAAGTTACTAAAACAAGCAAATTAGTGAATTTGTTGGTATAACCTGATCAAAATGGTAAAAATATGATATTGGATTATTACATAATACAGTAGAGGACTTAACAAGGAAACCATAGCAATTTGAACCACCTAAAACGAGTAAACGAGTCAAAAGTTACGCCGATTTGAAGTTACCAAAGATTTCCGGCAAAACTGCCCAAACCTTCCTGTCTTGCATTCGACGTTTTCGTTCAAGAACAAAGAAGCTCGAGACCTAAAAATGCTTTCCGAGTGATAAAATTCTTCAAATTCTAAACAGCCCATTTTTAGGCGAAAGTCACTAGATTATGGTTATACTTTGAAAGGAACAAGAGGTCTTATGACCTATAATCAAGACCACAACCATGGCTAGAGCCAAGGTTGGGTCTCATGACCTTGGAACAAGGACCAAAGGTCATGGCTAGGCCATGACGAAACGACCATAACAACTTACATAGGCGTAAACATGAAACAATGAATTAGGCGATAACATGAACAAGCAATTTGGATTTACTTCACCTAAAAGGAAACCATGAGATATTACCAAGAGAAAATGGTCATTCAAGACTTATGAAACTTCCCCTAATAACAATCTTCATGTACTAATAAACTTTCCTAAGTTTATTCAAATATCGGACAAGTAACTTTTCAAATCAAAACTTATATCTATATATTTTATCAACTACTACAATAGTAGGGAGCTTCATGTGAGGAGTTCATCATGTAAGCCGTCGAGTTGAGTTGTGGATTTACGAGTTAAAGTGTCCTGGCTCCTCGAACGCTTACTAACATGAATTCTGAATTATGTCGGCCCGAACGGTAGTGAACGATATACCAAAACATACATGTTTCATGAATCTTTCTTTCAAAGACTTACAACATACATCATACCACATCATGGACTAGATGCAAGATATATATATAGGCACTCCGTTATATTCATTACTCAAATCCTAAGTCGCGACATTCTATTATAGGTTGCTCATAGAAACCTACACGATCCAACCATCACCTTCATTACTTGCTATCCTACTTAAGGGGAGTTCATAGCCCCACTTTCCATTACTTAATTGTTTTACAATTCCTTGGGGGGAATACATGCTATTTCTAAATTGAATACAATGCTTTCTAATGTATGCTTCACGACGATGTTTTATTATCACTAAGTACCAACCTTGCTAAACCGAGATCCTTTATTATGAACCATTTAGTCACTAGCAATAGTGAGCGCGAATATTAATAATAGGCCTATTGGGATTGACGAATCCCATTTGTATTGACTAAGTTCAAACAAATGCATTAATATTTGAGATTTAGGTATGTTAGCAAAGTACCTACCGGGATAAATCTGCCGATCGATATTGGTACACGTTAACGTTTTGGTGTCATAAGCTTAGTGAAATAAATAACGATTTTGTTTCCAAACATTGGTGTGAGCTTATAACTCACACTACCAACATATTGTGTTCAAACGATTTAACAAACTCTATGAATATCACTCAACCTTTGTGTTGACCTCTCAAGCATGTATTTCAGGTTCATGACGATCAAGGATGGCACGGAATGGCACGGATACTCAAGAGGGCTATAAATTTTATTATCATTCAAAAACTCATTTATTATACATTGTAAACATGGAACCATTTGGGACCTCATTTTGTAAACTCTGATATTTATATAATTTGAATGATAAATCTTTTAAAACGACTCAATTGGAGTTCGTTTTCTATTATTGTGACTATTGTGCCGTCGAGTAACACCCAGTTCGAATTCCGCTGCAACCATGAATTGGGGGTGTTACAATTTTCAACGTTAGTCCTTTATACCAAAGATCATTTGCAACGTTAGTCCTTTAAAAAAATATCGAAAAAAAAAAATTCGAAAAAAATGTTTTTTTTTTTAAATTTTTTTCCACAAAAAATAATTCGAATTTAATTTTTTAAGAAAAAAAAAATTCTATTTTTTTTTCTAATAAAAAAATCCGAAAAAAATTATAAAAAAAAGTTTTTGCCCAAAAGCTCTTTTTCCTAAAAAATAATTCGGAAAAAAAACTTCTAAATTTTTTTTCTAAAATAAAATTCTAAAAAATGCGAAAAAAATTTCAAAATTTTTTTCGAATTTTTTTTTTGGAAAAAAAAAATTCGAAAAAAACTTTTGTTTAGATTTTTTTTTTTTTTTTTTGTTTTTTTCAGAAAATTTTCTTTAAAGGACTAACGTTGCAAACGATCTTTGATATATAGGACTAACGTTTCAAATGACTATTAGGTTAAAGGACTAATGTTGCCACTTTACAATTAGACTTAACTAACTGAACTAACTTCGTTAGATAATTGAACCAAAAGTGGAATGAAACTATCAATTTTGGACCAAAATCGCAACTTTTTGAAAAAAATGGACAAAAAGTGATATCAACACCAAACCACAAGGACCAAAAATGTAGTTAACTCAAAAAAATAAATTCCCAAAAACACGTGCAAAAAAAATCAATTATTCCCCTTAAAAAAACCCCACAATTTCACCATCCCAAAACCAAATTCAATTTCCCCCCAAACCAAAAACCAAGCCCTAACTTTCCAATCCCACAAAATTAACATTCAATTCATAAAAAGTTCACATTTTTATGTAATATCTCCGATCTTTTCACAAAACCCATCTTTTATTTCCATCAATTTCATCAATTTATTAAAAAAAATAACCGATTTTTATTGTTTTTTTTTTTTTGCCTACTCTTTTTACTTGAAGGTGCGGTTTTTTGGGACTATTTTTTGATATTCGAAACTGTTTCTATGATATGAATGTTGGATTCATTAGTATTGTGAATTGCTTGATGTGGGAATTGGGATTGTTGACTTTTGAGTTGAAACTGTTATGATGTGTTTAGTATGCTGAATTGTTTGACATGTGATGTGGGATGTTTGGGATTTTTGCTTATGTAAACAGCTTATCGTCTTATTGGTCTTTTTAAGCATATGATGAAATGTAACTATGCTTATCTACTTAGATTAGGGTGAATAAGCTCTGTCAAATTAGCATTTTAAGTTTAGGATGAAATGTGAAGTACATGCAAGTTTAATAGTGTGTAGGGGTGTGTTTTGGAAGTGGGATCTGCTAATGGATAAGCTTTTTTCGAGTGGTTGATGAAAAGAGTGATTTTGCAGTATGTTTATGATCTTGTTCGAACTGTTATGATGTGAATGCTGTTTTCTTCTGTTAGTAGACTGAATTGTTCGACATGTGATGGGGGTGTTTGGGATTGTTTTATTGAAATTAGATACTTGCTAGGTGGTGTTTGGGATTGCCTTATTGAAACAATTTATCTGCTTATCGTGTTTCTGGAAATAGATATGCACATGTTAGTGTTTGGGCACTCTGAGTTTGTTTATTCCAAACTGAATATAATGGTGGATTTGATATTTAAGATTACTCTGAGATAAGCTGCTTTAAATAAGTTGATTAACTGGTTATGAGCATAAGTTATTAAAAATAGTAATCCTAAACACCCCTTATTGCGTTGATGTGGCAGATAAGCAGATTTGAGTGTTTGGATGTGATTGTATGCTCTTTTTAGGCTGAAATAAGTAGTTTGGGAGTTGCTTATTTAGATGGTGTATTTGCTTCTGTATCTTTGAAGTACTCTTAGCAGAATTGCCAAACTCATAAATCGCGTAGCTGATTGCTGTTTGACATGGGACTCTTCTTGAGATATGGTTTGTACATTATTCATTAAGCAGTTTGAGATTGCTTATTTTAAGCTGATTATACTTGTTGGATTCATCATTAAAAGTTTGCTCGTAGGTAAAATATGTTGTTTTTCATAAGTTGATCATCTGGTTATGAGCATTAGCATAAGCTGTTTAAAACAGTAATCCCAAACACCCCCTACTGTGTTTTAATACAATAGATATGCAGTTTTGAGTGTTTGGATATGATTATATCATCCGTTGATGGTGAATTAAGCAGCAGTTATGAGTAACAGTTTTGGGGCTGCTTATTCATATATCTTGACTGAATCTGATTAGTTTACCTCTTATATCCGTTATTAGCAGAATTGCCAAACACTCAAATAGCTATGTGTCTAGTTATTGTGACACTATCTCTTGAATTGCATTATGTTACAGTCAATCATTATCTCAGAATTGCCAAACACTCAAATAAGCAGGTTTAATTTCAATCCCAAACACCCCCTGAAGTCTATGCAACCATAAAAGTAATTGATTAGCAACTAGTTTAGTGATTTGGCTAGTCTTGTATTGATTCTGTATGTCAAGCTGACAGCAAACTAGTCCTTCCGAGTTATTAGTACTATGACTCCCTTCTTACAAATAGGGACATGTAAATTTTCCTTGAAGCAACTAGGGGTGTCGAAGTGTTGATAAATTTACGCTGAATTACATGATGTTATAACAATTTATATTCCTTTAAAAGGTTTCTGATTCTATGTTATATTCTAGACCAACATGGGAAGGTGGTCAGTATGATGGGAGATGAACAGCGTAGATTGGCTGCTCTTCGATTAGCAATGGAATTAGGAGCTGATCACATCGATGTTGAGCTTAAGGTTCCTTTCTTCTTGACATTAAATGCGTCTATTCGTGCTCATAGGCTCGTCCAAAGTACTATACTGTTATTCGTAACTCAAATGCAGGCCGTTGATGATTTCAACAACTTAATCCATGGGGACAAGCCTACAAAGTGCAAACTCATAGTTTCTTCCCACAATTATCAAAATACTCCTTCGATAGAAGAGCTTTTGAACCTTGTTGCCAAAATACAGTCAACAGGAGCTGACATTGTCAAGTTCGCAACAACTGCTGTAGATATAACTGATGTAGCACGAATCTTTCACATTACTGCTAATTCTCAAGTAAGCGGCGTAAGTCATGCATGTAATGAAATTTGTAAATTAGATATAATTTTTTTCACAGTTTAGTTAGCTTACGTGGTTATTTAAGTACCTTAATTAATCATTTAGGTTCCAATAATAGCAATGGTGATGGGTAAAAAGGGTCTGATGTCTCGAGTACTCTGCCCCAAATTCGGTGGATATTTGACATTTGGCACCCTTGAGCATGGAAAGGTATCGGCATCCGGGCAGCCCACAATTAGGGATATTTTGGACTTGTTTAATTTCAGACAATTAGAACCTGCCACAATAGTGTTTGGTATTATCGGGAAGCCAGTTGGACATAGCAAATCACCTTTGTTATACAATAAAGCTTTTCGATCAGTTGGTTTTAATGGAGTTTATGTACATTTGTTGGTGGATAATGTAAAGAATTTTCTTGATACTTACTCGTTTACAGATTTTGCTGGTTCAGGTTGAGTTTTTATATATTTTATAAGAGCTAGTGTTTCAGTTTCTAGGGTTTTTTCCATCAATCCGACATACTTTCATGTTTCTAGGGGTCTTTTTTGTACATAAAAGAGCCTTAAAAGGAAGTCTTTGTGTACAGTTTGGGTCATTTGGTAACCGGAAAATTTAACCTATCATTTTTTTTTATAATTTTTGACAGTCAGTTTTTTATAATGAGTCAAATGTTATAAAAAAGTAGTATTAAAAAAAGGCAAAAATGTGAAAGTACGTTGATATTTTATCGACAAAAACCCGTATTTCTACTTATTCAGATTAGTAAAATGTTTCATTTTTGGATGCTGTTGCACCATTCCTCACAAAGAATCTTTTCTTCAATGTTGTAACGAGGTTGATCCAGTTGCAAAGGTAAGTTTCATTTTCATAGAAACCTTAAGCATTGAAGCTGATGTAGATAACTATTAAATTACAGATTTTTATGTATTCTGTTATTGATTGTTGATTGTATGCTACAGTCAATAGGAGCAGTCAACTGCGCCATCAGGAGACCAAATAATGGGATGTTATATGGTTGCAATACAGACAACGTAGGCGCTATTTCTGCTATCGAGGATAGTCTACGAGGTTTCTTTCTATACTCTCTATTAGAAGTGATAGTATGAGCCGTTGGGTCAAAACAGTGCCTTTTGACCAGTTATAAAAGTTTCAAATTATATTTCACGTGTGACTTTCTACCTGTTCGACCCATTTCACCCATTTGAGATTTACTTATAACACAGACTGGTACAACTGTTTACAGGTTCAGGCGTTCAAAATGGTGCAACAGGATCACCCTTGGCTGGTAGACTATTTGTGGTTATTGGTGCTGGTGATGCTGGAAAAGCACTTGCTTATGGAGCAAAAGCGAAGGGTGCAAGGATTGTGATAGCCAATCGGACTTACCATTCCTAGTACTCGAACTTGATTGCAAATAAAACATTATACTAGTTTCATTGCATTCTTATCAGTTCAGTTTGGTGAAAGTCAACTGTATGATTCTCGTCATATTTAGGGGGTGTTTGGGTTTGAGTGGTTTATCAAAACATAAAAAATTGATTATTGCGACTTCAAGTCAGAGTAACCATATGATCAGTTGCAACATTGAAATCCAAACACCCTCTATGCATAGTTAATACACCAACTAAAGTTTTCGCTTACTGATACTGCACAGATCGTGCTAGAGAACCTGCTGACATAATTGGTGGAGAGGCTATATCTCTTGCTGATTTGAGCACTTACAGTCCAGAAGGTGGAATGATACTTGCAAACACTACATCAATTGGTATGCAGCCAAGTATTGAAGATACTCCTATTTCCAAGGTACGGCTATCTACCTTTCTTCGGTCATATGTTTTAGTAATAACGATTTGCAGTTAGAAACGTAATATGAGGTTAATAACTAATAAGTGCATGAGACAAATTTCCCATAGTTTTTTATGGCAGGAAGCTTTAAAGTCGTATGCACTGGTATTTGATGTTGTTTACACACCAAAAGTTACGAGATTACCTCAGGAAGCGGGAGAATGTGGAGCCATAATTGTTACAGGGGTGGAGATGTTTATAGGACAGGCGTATTTTGCATATAATGCTACTTTCCATGCCTCTCCGTCATGCCTAAAATCTTACCGTCTCTTTTTTTCTTATGAGTTTTTATCACACTTTTCATTTGCAGCACCTAAGGAATTATTTAGGGAGATTATGGAAAAATCTTAATTGTCTCAGGAGCTGCCATAGGTATGTATATTTTTTCTATCCAATCTTCCATTATCTTGAATTTTGAGTTTATGGGTACCTTGGAACAATAACCTAGGCAAAATAGTTGGAAATGTTATTGCCATTGATACCTTTTCCAATCATATGAAGTTATGAAAAAACGAAAAGATTTGACTGTCACATACTCGTGTTCTTATGCTTATCTCTCACATCGTTAATCTTCATCGGAATACCTTAGGTTACTCCAGTGTTTATTTGGCATGATCAAATTGAGCATTTGTGTTCTGTAACTCGTTTAAATTTGAGGAATTTGATGTGATTGACCACTTTTGCTCAAGTATGGAGTTAAAAAAGTATACTTCAGTTATCCTGAAAATAGATATAATGCTTCTAGAGTGTCTGTCCAAAATAGGCGTGGGTTAAGTAATGAGTCAACCTTCCTCTGTTGTCGAACTTTTTGATTTTTTTTGAATCATTGGTTTTCTTCTCACACAAAAACCTGTTTTTATCTGATCACTAGTCTAACATAATTATCTAATTATTGCTAAACAAAATGATTTAGGATTTTGACACATTTTGGGTGACTTGCATCTAATCAAATTATTAAGCTTTACCCATTTGATCCATTAGAGATAGGATATTACCCAAATCAGCCCAAATTATTAAGCTTTACCCATTTTCGAAAGAGGATGCAAACAGAATCCGAATAATATGGAATCGGATGCAGAAGCAAAGTAAATCAGATGGAACATGGTAGAATCAGACATAGAACCATAACGTAACTAGAGCGAATGCACAGCCAGTGCGAATCAGATGGAACATGGTAGAATAAGACATAACAAACCAGATGCAAAGCCATATAACCAGAGCGAAATCAGGTAGAATGGGATGCAGTACCATGCAGAATCATAGCAAAATCGGACATACTTCTGTCATCTTTTCGCCTTTTTTAGACTGAAAGTGTGGGGTTGGGAACTTCAACTTGCAGCCTTTTCTTCTTTTCTCTTTGCCTTTCAATATCATCGCTGTTTCCAGAAAACATTGGTCGGAACTCAAGGCCACATACAATGAGGCCAGACATAGATCCTTCTGGACTTGTAAATTTCATATTCATAGAAAGAGAGTCATCCTTAAATGCATGAGTTGAGTTAAATTTCCACAATTGAATCTCCATCCATCCATCTTCCCTTTGTTTTGGAATTCGAGTAATGTCATTTGTATTCAATGGGCTTGGGGTTATAAAATAAACAAATTCAGCCTCATCGTTTTCCTTATGGAGTACATCTTGTACTTTCACTGGACAATGCAGCCCTTGGCATTTTTCTGAAAGGTTGAACACAAGGTAACACGCATATTCCGTAGCTGGTGACAACATTTGACTTTTGATCGTGCATTTAAGATGAAATACTTGTTGTGGTAAAAGCTCAATCACCTCTTGAAATCTGCATGTAAGATATATTTTACGATTACATACTTCTCAAGAACAGGAAACTAAATCCAAGAAGTGACACTTTAATCAACAATCTATTCATGAATTTTAGCTATTTAAAAAAAAAAGCAATTAAGATTTGGACCTTGAATAATCAAATCTAGTTATTCGTGACTGTACCAAACTAGTTACAGTATATAACAATAAAATAAGAAACAAACCTGCATTGGGCTGGTGGGTTTGAAGTAAAAATATCCACATTAGAAGATTTGGATAAAGCTGCCTTTGACGAAAGCACAAGAAGTTTCTTTCCTTCGACTTCGCCCAACCAGAACAAGTCGTCATAGTTTCTGCATATCTTGAATATTTCTTCAAAGTTAGTTTGCAAATGTTGCACTTGACCCACATTAAAGTCTGATTTCAAGACTTGCTGGACTTCCTTCAAGTTTCCGATCTCTTCTTGTTTCCCCTGTACACAGTTATCAATTATGTTATGCAACTTATAACATGATTCTTTTTGTCACCATGCATTCATATCCCCTATATACAACTTAAACAAAAGAACATATTATGGAACCAAGGGATATTTTCAAACTTACTTTGTCAATGGCTTGAAATTCAATGCCTTCAACATAAACTCCAGCATCTCCACAATAGTACAATGAAAAATGCTCAACTAGAAACTCAAAAACGACAACTTCGTTTTGATTCAAGAAACGGTGCAACTCAATCATCATCCACTGCTCATCTCTCCATGTTGCGAAATATGCATGGAGACTTTTGTGTCCCTTTCTATACTTTAGGTTAACATACATAGGTTTACTTGAACAGATTCTTGAATCACAAAATTTGAAGACTAAATAGACCCCATAAACAACATTAGGAGATAAAAATTGAGCTTTTGTCTTGATTTCGATGTTCAATTCGGAAATATCTAACATCTCCACCACTGTCCCAAACCTGTGCAAAGTATATACATCCAAGTCTAAATCAGTCATACCCTTTATTCCCATACACTTCTACTTTTGAATTTCGTAATTTCTGTAACAAAATTTTAAATTCTATCTTAGAATTTATTGTACCAGACAAATCTCTATTTAAATAAAGGTAAGAATATTATTTTTTTAGTTAAAGAAAAGCACACACTATCAAGATGATAGCAAAATTTATAATTCACGGTCATGAGCAAAGAGGACCCGAAACAGAGGTAAACCTCAACTACATTATTAGAAGGTTTATAAAATTATATTTCCCAATCATATATTGAGTATTAAAATATATTTTGTCATGTACAACATGAGTTCTCATTGTCGATATGTATGTATGTTGGACTATTCTTGTTATTAACCGGATGAAAAGAGCTAAATATGAAGCACTATTCCTTTGTTGATTAGTGCCTGAGATTAGAAGTTCTAGTAGAATAAAGTCCAAACGATTCAAATAAACACCATGGGCGGAGATAAAAGGGGGGCACAAGGGGCAGGTGCCTCCCTAGTGAAAAAAATTGTAGTGTATTTTTTCCAAAATATTTGGCTTTTTTCGTAATTTGCCCCTGTAAGTACCAATTTATAGTGGAGTTTCTAAAATTTATGAGAGTGTGCCCCTTCGACAAAAAATTTCTGGCTCCGCCCCTGAATATGTTTTGTATAGAACTATTACTGGGGCAATATGTGAACTTAGTCAAAGGGGTTCTTAAGTTTGATCCTATTTGATCAGAATTATAATTATATAATTAATAATAATATTATGCTACTATAAACAACTTGCCATCCATTAAACGGTAAAGAGAGTAACCTTATACTTTAAACATTAAAAAGCATAACATATATCTACCTATAATGCATATGTTTGCTTATCACTTAAAACTGACAAGTTAAAGTGGAGAGGTAGAGAGAATAACCTTGATTCTGGAAGAGATTTCCACTCATGTGGACAACTGTTTCCGTAGGAAAACATTGTGGCTGAAACAATTTCATTTCTTTCTCCATTACCAACGAATGACAACAACTGTTATCCAACCGAAATACAAATCAAACTCAATGTGTATGATGTATAAATGCATGTGTGATTTTAAATTATCTTTCAATAAGGAAAAGATACATAGAAAATGGGAAACACAAAATAAACGAGATACAAGAATGAACTGATTACCACTTTGTCCTGTTGAAGGAGGATTCCCTTCGAAAAAATGTTGTAAAGATCCTCTTTCTTGATGGTAGAATAGATTTCGGGGCACTTTGACATCTGGATTATTTCTTTGTAGTCTTTAGGCAATTTGGGCTCCCAATTCTCATAATCCTCCTGTATATACATTAATAAATTAATAAACTCATGTTCCATATAGTTACGTTCTTACAGTTTATATAATAGTTAAAGCCCATAGTTTAGATATACATGAATCAAAAGTCAATTTTGTCAAAATATAGAAACTTACCTGAAATTCCAACGCTTTCTTGAGTTGTATGACCACTTCATCAGCTGTTGGTCGTCTTTCTCTCCTGTGATGTAAGCATTTAAGGGCAATCCTTGTAAAGGTAATATATGACTCTGGCACAATTTGTTCTTTGATACCCTCGAACACTAGCTCATCAAGTTTCTCAACATAATAGTGCTGTTTAGCCAAAAAGGGTAAATAAAGATACTCATCATCTAGCTTTTCGGATGATAGTTTCCCACACAATATATCAAATAAGACAGCACCCAACGAGAATATATCAGACTCTTTGGTTAAGAAGCCTGTTTTCGAGTGTAGTGGGTCACGATAGCCGATTGTGCCTGTAACATTGTCGATGACATAGTCTACATCCTGATTTGTTGGACATACTAAGGACAGCCCGAAATCACTAATTTTTGCTTTCCAATCATCAAACAGTAGAATGTTGCTACTGCTGATGTCCCTATGTATCATCATTTCTGGACTTGAAATAGTTCCATGAAGAAACTCCAACCCGATTGCAATATCAATGCATATTTTAAGCCGCATCACCCACGTAAGATTATCATCGCTCAAGTACTTATCAAGACTTCCTCTTGATGCATACTCATAGACAATAATTTTCTCATCCTCTTCATCACAGTAGCCTACAAGACCAATTACATTTTCATGTTTATACTGCATAAGGATTTCAAGTTCCGTCATAAATTCAGCTTCTCCTTCAGCAGATTTCCTACCCAATCGCTTTGCAGCAATGAAGTTATGCCCATGAGTGTGACCCTTGTACACATTCCCAAAATCTCCATGGCCAATGAGATTGTCTTGATTGAAAGTTTTTTTGGCCAACTTTATGTCTTGAAGTGACAGTTTGAGGCTGTCCTTGTGGTTCTCCAGTGAATCATTAGACAATCAGTCGATTTGATAAGTAAAAAATAACTTAACTATTTGCCATCTAAAACTCCATTAAAGTCTCTAAGTTCACGGTTACGGTTGTATCTCACAATATGCCACAAAAGTTAAGGACCAAAAAAGTTAAATGGTAAGATCGTTAATTCAGTAAAAATTTGAGGATTAAAATATTAGTTGCACAAAGTAAAATGTATGAAATGTCACATACTACTATGAAGAATATACGAGGAGATTATAAAGTTATTCAAAAAAATTACGCACCTGACAGTATAACGCTTTTTTAAGTTCGTTGATGACAACATCTATTGATGGGCGTTCGACTTGAGTCATTGCTAGACATCGAAATGCGAATTTTGTAAATATGTCCAAAGAATCGTCATTGGGTCCTTTGCTCAGAGAAAAGACATGTTCATCTGTTTCTTCCTTTATCTTGTGATCAACAATTTTCATTAGTGTTCCCTTCTCAAAATGATGTCGTGCAATGGGTGCAATCCCCCTCTCATCGATGTCGGTGAAAGTACGGTCATAGGCCACCTTCCCAGTCAAGATCTCAAATAACACAACTCCAAAAGAGTAAATGTCTGATTTCTTATTTAACTTGCCAGACTTCGAGTTCTCATAATCCGGATCTAAGTACATAGGTGTACCTGCAATCGTATTGGCATTGAAAGTACTGGCATCTTGATCTGCTGGGTGGAATTTGGAGAGCCCGAAGTCGGCAATCTTCGCCACCCAATTATCGCCCAATAGAATGTTCGCGCTCTTGATGTCGCGATGTATTATCTTTTGTTTTTCCTGATCTGTGTTGGTGTGAATGTAATTCAAGCCATGTGCGATATCAAGACATATTTTCAAGCGTTGCATCCAAGTAAGATTAGTCAATTTGTCACTGCTTCCCAGATAATCTTCAAGACTTCCTTTAGAAGCAAGCTCATAGACAAGGATCATGTGATCAGGACCTTCATCACAAAATCCAAGAAGAGAGATTATATTTTTATGTTTACAACTCGTCAACGTTTCAATTTCTACATTGAACCCTTGTTCTCCTTGTGGACTGTTGATTCGTTTTATGGCTACAATGCTTTGTTTCTTGGGAAAACCACATTTATTTTCCCTGTTAGACGATGAATTGCTGCTATCAAAGTATTCGAGTTGTGCCTTGTATACCACACCAAATGCGCCTGACCCAATGCGATATTTGTCGGAAAAGTTCTCGGTTGCCAACTCGATATCATTAAGTCCAATCTTCAAGTGTTCCAAATTCTTCCACTGCAACATAGTGGACATTCAAAATACAACAACGTACTTAATTATTGAATGAAAAAGAAAATCACAATTTGCACTAATTGTGATGTTAATAGAAAAAAGTTATACAACAGTTTATTCTCAGCCAATGGGTTCCGTTAGCTTCTCAGCCAATGATTTGTGATTTGTGACTAGTGTGCAGGTCCTTGATAGTTGGTGCAAATGGTGTTTTGATTTCTGGTTTTTTGGTGTTGATCGTGTGGTGTGGAGTTGGCCTGGTCATCTCAATAAATTTATAGATGGTGTTTTGATTAATGTCCCTATATCAAATTTTCAATAAATTTGTTAACGGTCGTTTATCATTTTAGAGTGCCAGGATTATGTACTAGGGATCAAATGTTATATGTAAAAAACCCCTAACCACATAAACCATTCGTGCAATTTACTTTTTTGTTAATTAATTAGGATGACAAGCTTCGAACTAAAACTATAAAGTAAATTACCCTCAGGTGATTGGATGATGTACTGTCAACAGCATTCCTTGGAAGTTCCTAAAATAATATTTGCAAAAGAATAGGAGATTAGTAGATAAATAGGAGATTATTATCACATAAAGTTGATAAGCAGGTTGATTTTCTTACCGGATTTTCATACAGTGATTGAAGTTTCAACGCTTTCTCAAGTCTTTTGACAACCTGATCTATATGTGGACGATCTGCTCTTTCCTCTTTTATGCAGCAATATGCTGTTTCTGAGAAGATTTTTAATGCTTCTTGGTCCATCTGATTTCGTAAATGCGGAATGATCATATCCTCCAAATGAGATTTTGCCAACTGACTTAATAACCCCTCTCTCAACTCATCTCCAAGTTCATTTTCGCCTTCATCTTTGTCATCGTTTGCACTCCTTCCAAACAAGACTTCTAGTAATACAACACCGAATGAATACACATCTGATTTGTGGGTTACCCCGCCAGTCTTTTCATATTTTGGATCCATGTAGACATTCTTAAAAATATCACGAGTAAGAAGAAGACGGTGCCTCCGAGCTACTGTATTTTTCAACGAAAGTTCAAAACCAGATAACTTGGGTTCCCATTTGTCATCTAGTAAAATATTCGAGCTCTTGATGTTGCAGTGTATGACACTGAAATCGCGTCCAGGATCATAATGGATGTAACTTAATGCCTTCGCAACACCAACGCATATCTTCAACCTTTGCATCCATGTGAGGGTGTGGTCACCTAGATATTTTGAGAGACTTTCCTTGGCCTCCTTCTTGTATATGATAATCTTATTGTTGTTGGACTCAAAAAACCCAATAAGAGACACTAGATTCTTATGTTTGAGATTAGAAAGCATAGAAATCTCTGTCCAAAACTTTTTGCTCTCATTGAGAAATAAACTCTTTAAAATAATATCGATGAATTGTTCCAAATGTAAGAGACGGCCTTTGTAAATCATTCCAAGCTTAAATTGTTGGATAATATTCTCATCAGCAAAATTGTTGGTTGCTGATTTTATAACTTCCCAGCTAAGTTTTAAGTGAGAAAGATCTTTGAGGAAAGACACTGTCTCTTTGCTGACATGGGACTCAACACATGTGGATATGGAGGTCAATGATCCCTATATGTACCAAACAAGACAACATTACCAAGTGTAGACGTGTATAATGGAGTTCACATTTCTAAAATTCAAGTGGCTTACGACAATATTAATAAGTAAATAATTACCTTGTCATGATTAGATGATGTATCTTCAACTTTGGCCACAACTATTGAATGTTCCTTTAATATCATAAAAACACAGTACTAAGTAAATAATTTTACTTGTGTTAATATTATAAATAAATATAGATTATTTATAAAAGAAAGATGAAAGAAAAAAAAGAAAGAAAGAAAGAAAGAAAGAAAGAAAGAAAGAAAGAAAAACATCTTACAACATTTTGACGTTCCATTTGAAGTTTCAAAGCGCTCTCAAGTCTTGTGACAACCTCACTTATATCCGGGCGTTGAGATCTTTCTTCATTCAAGCAGTCATATGCTGCCTTCACGAAAACGTTGAATGATTGCGGATCCATTTGTTTCAGTAGAACCGGATCAATTATTGCATCTAGTATTTTCTTTTTATAATGAAAAAAGACCAATGTAGCCAAATACTTATTATCTTGTTCATCACTTACACATTTTCTACCACACAGTAGTTCAAACAATACAATCCCAAAGGAGTAGATATCTGATTTGTGGTTCACACTTTTAGTCTCAATATATGTTGGGTCTCCATACCCTTCCACATACTTAAGTTTATTAGTATGAAATGAATTGTGCCTTTGAGAAGCCTCAATCTTCATGGAACATTCAAAATCAGAAAACTTGGGTTCCCAATCATCATTTAATAAAACTGCGCCACTGTGGATCCTCCGGTGTATTACGCTGAAATCGCGTGGCTCGTCATAATGAATGTAGCTCAATGCTTGCGCAACACCGACAGATATCTCCAATCTTCGCACCCATGTCAACAAAATCGGGTCACTTAGATAGTTGCTGAGACTTCTTCTGGTCTCAAGCTTAGTAATGATGATGTTCTCATCATTATCATCACAAAACCCAACAAGAGAAACCACATTTTTATGCTTGAGAGTTGAGAGCATTGAAATCTCCGTCCAAAACATCTTTTCTGCTTCCTTCCTTTCTTTCTTAAACCTTCGAGCAAGAATATCAATCAACTCACCGGACCACATGAGTTGTCCCTTGTATCTCTTATCAAGCACCCTAGTTTCTCCGATGACATTATATTGAGCGAAGTTGTTGGTGGCAGATAGGATATGTTGAAGGGGGACTCTGAGGTGAGCAAATTCATTCATTATCTGTAAAATAGTCAAGTTAAAATGTGAGTTAGAAAAAGGGAGTATAATAATGCCTACAAAGTGTTCGATAAAATTCCTGAACCATGTCTAAGACATGTTAGGTCTAATTCTGCATATATCTTGTAGTTTATAGTTATTATGTTTCTGGATAGTAATTAAAATACTCTTAACATTCTTTAGAAGTTTAGGAAGTGATCAAGTGAATGGTCTTATTAAGTTGCATTGTTTTGGTTAGTGATTTCATGTTGAGATATAGTCTTGGTTGTCAATATTTAGGTGTTTTTAAAGCATTTGGTCCAGAATCAGATGGTGTAAGTATTGACTATGATGCAGTTTTGATGGGATACTATTGATTGGAATTGTCTTGTTGGTTCCCTCATTTAATTCAAAGATATGTTTTTGTCTTGTGGATAAGTTCATAAAGTGGTATTCAGAAGAAAAAAGCTATGGCATGTGCTTTGTGAAACAGTAAATTGTTTAAAGTTGCAATATATTTTTGTTGTGTTGATTGAATCGATTGGGTCGCCAAGTATCAAATGAAGCTCTGGTACCGTAATACTAATATAAACTACTCCAACTAACTAAAGATTAGCGAGTGAAAGTGTAGTGCATAATGTAACAGATGATACTAGAGTGTTCAATGACACTATATATATGGTAAACTTAAACATAATCTTATGTGATCTCATATGCCGCAGCAGGTATATAGATATTTTTAGTTTTCTGTGCTGAACATGAATGTCTTTTTGGAAATTATGTAGATTCGCTTCGTACGGATACTGTGCACAATGTATGTTGAGACTCTTTTACTTTTATCCCAAAAGATTCAATCATGGTGACTAATTATGGCTCCGTATATATAAACTTTTTGTCATAGTGCATGATGTAACAGGCGATATGGGACATGATGACCAATTATGGCTTCCTATATATAAATTTTTTGGCTAGGTTGGTTTGGGTTTTTACTTAAAAGTAGTGCTATTGTAGTTTTATACCTTGCATCAAGTTGTCCATTTGTTAGTAATACTAACTAAGAAAATAGCATTATTGTGTCATAGTGCATGATGTAACTGGCAATTATAATTCTATTAGAGGTTGATGATGTTCATCTCATACTTTGAGATTTGTTCATCCCAATTAAACTGTATATACTTAACTTATGGTCATACTGTCTTATCACAGATTGATGAATTTGAAAAGGAGGAACTTGAATATAAAACTGTTGAGGAAGATCAAGAGCTTGTATTCGACCTCTATGGAACTCACTTATGAATGATTTTTTCCTTTACCATCTTATCTTGTAGCGAAAGTATCAAAATCTGTTAGAGTTTGAGTAATCTTTCTGTAGACTTTTTGAAATCAAATGATTATGCTATTGCTGCATTCATTCCAGTTCTTATACACTACTCATTCTTGTTTCAGGCACAAAATGATTTTTCCAAATCGTATGGGAAGGGGACCCGTAATACCAAGGACCAATTGAAGGACTATATACGGAAAGCCTTGAAAAGTAGCAAGGTAATGTTTCAAAGCAGATCAATAATCCCAAAAAGTCGACTGATAACTGCTTATATAAGACAGTAAAAGAATAAACTCTGAAATTAGAAGGTTGTTACCCATTTGACCCGTAGCATTGTTTCAAATTTTAAAGCAGATCAGCAATCCCAAATTGTTGTTACCCATTGCTTGCATACAATATTGATAAGGAAAAACCGTTTTTGCAGAAAGATGGGCTGTTTAGACAGGCTTATATGCTGTTTTAGCAGCTTTTATATGTTGTTTGGAAATAACCTTTACATGGCTGTTTGGAAACAGGTTAATGCTCTTTTATTTTAAAAGCAATTAAATATTTGTATGTTGATTTTACTTGGTAACTTAGAAATCCCCTGGTTTCTAATTTTAATCGTCTACCAGGGACACTCCCCCAATTTCATACAAATGTTTGCAGACACCAACAAGTACTTTTACTATACCACTTTTCTTTTTCAATGTTTGGAAACCCGGTTCGACCCGGCTGGTTCGACCGGTCGAACTGGTTCTGGCTTAGATAATGGGTCAAAAGAAACAGGTTTTTAAGAATTCAAAACCTAGTGTGACCCGCCGGGTTTTACCAATTTTTATAATTCCGGCTGGGTTTGTCATTAAATCTTTTATATGTGTTCCAAATTGCTTTTTACAAGTTTTTAAAGGCTTTAAAAGCTGTTTAGACAGGTTTTTATGGTGTTTTAAACACTTTTTATATGCTATTTGAACAGCAGAAAGATGGCTTGTTTGGACAGGCTTATATGCTGTTTTAACAGCTTTTATACATTGTTTGGACATAGCCTTTACATGGCTGTCTGGAAACAAGTTATTGCAGCAAATACATGCTCTTTTTTTAAAAAAACAAATACATATTTGTATGTTGTTTTTTAGCGGCAATTACAGCTTTTATATGCTGTTCCGACACAGTTTTTTTACAGCAACCGTGTTTTTTTTGCAGCAATTACATGTTTTTATGCTGTTTTTTTACAGCGATCGGGAATTAGATACTTTTAAAGGTTTGTATGTTGTTTTTCCGAGCAATTAAGAGCTGTTTGCACATCAGAAAATTGGATGTTTGGACATGTATATATGCTTTAATCTTAGAATAGTTCCTAAGTGTGTTAAACAGAGCATGAGCATAATGTTATACTCTTTGATTCAGGATATTCTCTGCAAGTCGAATGGTCTAATTGTGAAACTGATCCGAGGCTAATAAGGTACTAGGAGTTTTATTGGGTCTAGCTAAACTGTAAACTAATAGAGTGAAAATGTACACACTCAAACAAATAGATAGTAGTACTTATTATTATAGAAAGATTGAAGAGGAAAAACCGTCTTACCTGATTTTGATTTTCGAGTTGAAGTTCCAACGCTTTCTCAAGTCTCGTGACAATCTCATCAATATTTGGGCGCTGCGATCGTTCTTCGTTCAAGCAGTCATACGCTGTTTCCGCGAAAATGTCATATGATTGAGAGTCCATTTGATTCCATAGCTCCCAATCAATTATTTCACTGAGTTTCTTCTCCCTATAATGGGTAGCAGCCACCGAAGCCAAGTACTTATTATCTTGGTCGTCGTTGATTACTGCTTTCCTACCACACAGTAGTTCAAACATTACGATCCCAAAGGAATATATATCTGACTTGTGGTGTGCACTCTTTGTCTCTATATATGCCGGGTCTGTATACCCCTCCCTATCCCAAACTTTATCAACATGGAATGAATGATGCCTCTGAGATGCTTCGATCTTCAAGGAAAGTCTAAATTCACATAACTTGGGTTCCCAATTGTCATTTAATAGAATTGTCTCACTGTCGATGTTCCGGTGTATTACGCTAAAATCACGGTGCTCGTCATAATGAATGTGACTCAATGCATGCGCAATACCGACGGATATCTCCAATCTTCGCATCCATGTCAACAACATCGGGTCACTTAGATCATTTTCAAGACTTCCCCCGGTCTCACGCTTGATAATAATGATTTTCTCATCATTGTCATCACAAAACCCAACAAGAGAAGCAAGATTTTTATGCTTGAGACTAGAAAGCATTGAAATCTCCATCCAAAACTGTTGTTCTTTTTCATCATCCCAGTCTTTATTCCACCTCTGAGCATCGATTTCAATCAACTCCCCAGACCACAAGAGCTGTCCGCTGTAAGCATTTCCTATATCAGATTCTCCCCACAAATTTTCTTCATCAAAGTTGTTGGTGGCGGATAGTACATCTTCAAGGGGGATTCTTAGGTGAGCAAAGTCGTCAGGATTGATTGAAGACATCATGTATGTATCTGTTTGTTTATCTGAACAAAAAAGGGTGTGTGGGTTGTTGCAAAAAGAAGCGAAGAAGGAGTGTTTGGGGTGATATATAAAAATCTGTTGGGTATGTGTTTGTATATAAATGTGTGACTTATCTTTAATGGATGGAGGTCTGGTTTTTACATTATTATTGTAGTAGGCTCTAGACTTTTTGACCGTTAACATTAAACAAATTGTCCACAGTGTATAAGGAAACTTTCTTTTTAATTGAAATATTACAAGTTTTGAATACGTAATAAATAAAAAAAAACGACAAACATCAATATGATAAAAAAAAAAAAAAAAAGGCTGGTTATTGTTGATCTCAGAGCCTATGGGTAAACTCATTATTATGTCATGCTCATATTGTATTATGCACGTTTATTTGACGAATAATAGGCTACTTGTTTATGCAATTTAGTTGGTAAAAAAACTGGTTTCTTATTATCTTTCTTTTAAAAGGCACATTTTTAGTAAATGAAAGAATGCTTGAGACCTATGTTTTCTTATACCTAATGGGAAAATGTTCCCTAGGTTTTGAAAGGTGATTTTATCTTAGTGATGCATTCTCATGTTATCATCAAAAGCTGTCTTTTGAATTTTTTACGTGACGGGTCGTCAGTAAATAACGAAAAAATTGCTGTTATATATTCTTCTGTTTTATTAAGAGGCATTTTGGTTAAAAAAAAATGATGCAAAGATATTCGGATGAACAAATAAAACAAAGAGTAGAAAGAAGATGTGGTGACTGCAATATATTATATGGCCCTCCAATGAAACCTTATTATAAAAGTAATTAAACGTGCATATGTAAACGACACTTGACCAGTTATGAAGGAGTCTTTGTGTTTATTAAATTCCCAAAAAATCAGACTTTTGGCCGACAATTTGGACGGAAAATGCATAATTACAAAAAGTCCTGTGCATCGCTTTACCAAATGAATAAACAAATTGTATCACACCGGCCATCATGTGACAATCCACATATTCCAATGAAAAAACATGCATGCCTATGAACAATGCCAACTATTTTTACACTTATGAGATTTTGTAGCGGCAAATAGTTATAGTGATAAAAAAAGTTTGTGCGTTATAACTAAAAATAACTGGCTTTGGTAAAAAAATGGTCAAATTAAACAAGTTTTTATAATTTTGAAACCTGGTTAGACCCGCAAGGTTTGAAGTGACCCGGATCAACCGGTGGTTATACCAGTTGAACCGGTAGTTAACCCAGTTACCCGGTGACTCGACCGGCCGATTAGAGACCTGATTTTCAAAATATTGATTTAACACTAATACTATTTAAACTGAATGAAAATACGATGGGTTCTAATCGAAAATAATAATAAAAAAAATTATGATTTTCATAAATAGTTTACTTAGTTTTTTTACTTTTTTATTTTTCCACTTTGAGTGTTTTTCCTTTATATATAGTATGGGATTAGTTGTGTGATTCGCTCGATAGACGGGCTATCTTCATTTTATTATTTGTAAATATTAGTAGACTAATATTCTTGTGTAGTAAAAAATAAATAATCGGATTTTTGGATATGACATGATTGAGTGTTTTCTTAAAGTTATGATGTATATAGATCATGTTAATACTCTTTTTAAGACTCTAAATTTTGAGTCATTGGAGTTTTTAAGAACTCAAATCATCAATCTGATAACATAAAAGGATATGGATAGTTACACTATTAATATTATGTATATCTGACAGTAAATTACACTACAACTACTAAAGAACCCTTAAAAATCTCGTCAAAACAATTAGGCTACAAAAACAAAAATGCAAAAACACCCTAAAAACCATGGATGAGTGGATGTAGATGGAATGCTCACTTATATATTCCTTACACTAGAAAAACCTGGTATAATCGGTTTAGTTAGGATAGAATGCGAAACTTTTAGGAATTCAACCAAATAGCCCATTTGTTTATGTTTATGTGTATATTGATTTTTCACTTTGATTAGTCAATCTCATATGAAACCATTACTATTACACTCATTTTTAGTGTAAGATACCCTTAGTACACACTATCTAAGCCAATCTTTCTTTTGTTTTCACCCATTGACGAGTGGATGTAGATGGAATGCTCATTTATGTTCTTCCTTATTTGTTTCTTCATTTCATCAACCGCATAATCCTCTATCCAAAGATACAATAAATAAATAACGAAACGAAATTAATTATCAGCAAGAATGTGGAGATACATAATGAACCATATGCAAGTGATATTATTGAAATGGAGGCTCAAAAGTAGTTATAATCATTGATTAAGAAAAGGTTAAACAAAGAATTTCCTATAATTAAAAATGATTAAACTTGTGGGTTTAGTTAATTACATGTTGTCTACTTGCAAAATGAGCTGGAGACCGATGGTGATACACTAACTACTACACGGCCGGCCATGATTTGTAATATACATAGCCTACGATATGATGACTAATTAAAATAAAAAGACTATAGCCTTCAAAAGTTATAATAAATATATAATGACTATAAAACATGATATAGACTTCAAAAGTTCTAATAAATATATTGATCCAACCACAAGGTCCTGTTTTGGTATGTAAACTTTGAAAAATATCATTAACAACAAATTTTCCTAAAGTGTTAAACTATACATATTTTGATGTGTTGTCATGTTAAAAATTATGTAACATTCACTAGATAAGAACAAAATGATCAAGGATTTCATTTTGGTCAAATAACTGGAATCGGTTGAAATAAAACATCAACACTAAAGGTGCAGTTAATTACAATAGAACATTGGCTAAAAAGTCTTTTTTTCATTTAGTGAAAACAAGAACATGTAAGCAAGTTTAATAATTAATTATTAATAAGTATTACAACTTACAAGTATAAAATTGGCCAATTATTTAAAGAATATATTCATTGTTAGATGCTAACAACTACAACAACGTATGAACAAGAATTACTTATTGATAAATATTATAAAATTATCAATTATCAATTGAAATATATTCATTAGTTGTCATTAGATGCTAATGGTTTTGTATCTTGTGTAAAGTTCCTTAACAGTTCTATTGTTATTTATGAAACGATGACAATGAAATTTCTTTCTTTATTTATAAAGATCACTTTTAGTAGTAGGGAAATTTGAAGACATTATTATGTATCAATTTGTTTGCCTAAACAAAAAAGGAGTGAAGTTCCATGTTATTTTTAATGGATGGAGGTGTGGCTTTTGTCAAGAAAATTGACTTTTTGCCTATAGGAAACGTCCCTTTTATTATAGGCGTCCCTTTTATTGAATAATTTAAAGTTTGAATATAATAAATAAAAAAACAATAAACATCAATATGATGTCTGTACCTTCTCAACTACTACTATATGAACAATAATACAATATGAAACATAAACTTGAAAAATATCATTTACTTTAAGCAGATCATTAAGGGCTGCTAGTGCCTAGTGGTCATTTAACATAATGTACAAAAAATTGACAATGATAAGGGTTGAGAATATGGTTCCAATTGCATCTTATGGTGAGTGGTGGTCACTTGTACTATGCATAAACATTGAATCTATACTCTACATCCTTATGCATTTTAACCATATTCGTAGTGAATGTTAGATAAAAAAATAATAATAATAACATAACATACAATTTTCTTTTTGGTTAAAGGGTTTATACCCGGTGAAATAACATACAAATTTCTTTATTAATAATCACTTGAACAAGCTCAAACAGACAAACCTCAATTCAAAAAAAAAAAAAAAAAAAAAAAAAAAAAAAAAAAAAAAAATCTATTCCAGGTTTAAACACGATAATCATGCCAAAACACCAACTCGAGCAGAAGACACATAAAGTGATAGAGCAACATGAAGCGATCCAAAACATGTGGCTTCCAATTTTAGGATAATTTTAGTGACGCATTTCATCAAACATGTTACATGCATATTTATTTACATGACTTAATTAGCAAACAGAAGCCATGTAATGATCAAAGATTTCTTTTGGGCTAATGACTTGAAAATGTATTCAACTTGTCAAATTTTGTTGCCCTGTGTAGCCTTCTTTTTTTTCTTATTAAAACACAAACCTTTGAATTTCATCTATTCTGTATATTTTGTGACCATTTTACTCTTACTTTAATAAGAAAAAAAAGAATGATACATAGAACAACAAAATTTGACAAGTTGAATACATTTTTAAGTCATTAACCCATTTCTTTTTGGACAAATATCTAGAATTGAAATAGAGAACCATGAGTGATACATTTTTGTTAATCTGAACTTATTATAGTATAACATATTAACATTAGCTAAAAAGTCTTCTTTCCATTTAGACAAATAGAAAAGCATTTGAACAAGTTTTATAATCATTTGTTATTAAATTGGCCAAATAGCAATAGACCAAATTCATTGATTATTCATCGCATTTATCATTTGCTACGGGGCTTTTGTATCTTTCGTGTAGTTTCTAACAACTCATTTGTCATCTATGAAGTTATGAAGGTGAATTTTCCTTTTTTATTTTATAAAGATAAAGACAAGCTAACAACTCTATAAAATGAAATAAAATTTAGCTATGAATTTTGAAATTTTCAAACACTCATTTCACACCTTTCTATTAACATAATAGACTTTGCTTATAATTGATCGTTGACCATCAATTAATAGTAATTAAGCATCTATCACTTCATATAAAATGTATCAAAACTTGTCAGTGCGCATGTCATCCACGAGATTTTTCATAAAAATAAATAAATAAATAAATAAATTCATAGACTATATTTGCAGATGCTTAATCTAAAACAACGCATCAAAATTCTCTGTTTTATCCGATAATCCACACTCCTTAATTCAGTCGATCTTTTTCTTGTATTTCTTCCTCTCAAAGTCCCTCCTTAGAATCAGTCACATTTATTTCTCTCGACAACAAGATCTTTCACAACATGGAGCACTTGTCTCTTTAATAGCATATGGCCTCATGTATATACAATTGATGAAATGAGTAACTGAGGATACATAAATAGTTATAAGAAACATGCATCTACCTTTCATGAATTCAAGTTATACTAGTGATAAGGTAATTTGTATAAATCAGATCTTCACAATCGCTCCATGGTAAAGACAAACTAGTTATATGAACGATAGTGCTATGAACCCTGTGTGTAGAAGTATTCAAGTACACCTGAATATTCCAAGCTAATGGAGTCCCTTATAACTCTAATGAGATCAAATGAAATATCAAACCAAAAAGAGCTGTAACATATCTTTTTTTCTTTGCTCTAACATATCAAGCAACTCCATCTCTAGATAGAAAAAATCTGACCAGAAGCATGTTCACTCCTAGGTTTAGAATACCGACGTAAAAACAAGGTACACTATAGAGGTGAAAGAATGCGCAGGTTGTGTAATGGGTTAGGGCTGGAACAGGCTTCAAAACCCGGAACATTTTTTTGTATAAATCTCCAGAATTTTATAAATAAATAGTGTGAATATGATTAATAAAATGATTTATGAAGTTTGATGCATTAAAACTAGAGTCTGGGAGACTTTCGGCCAGTTTCTGACCCGTTTTGGTCTAAGCAGACATTTTTAATTAAAAAGATTTGCTAATTAGAGATATAATCTAACCTGAATTGATCCATCCATAAGTCAATGGGTCAAAATTGCCAGGTAGGCAGGTATTATATGAAATTATTTTTCTTGTCAAGAGACTACCTGGAGCCCAGGTCACAGCTGCAAGAGCACGACCCGGTTGACCAGCAATAACATCATAGCAACATCTACAAAGAGTCAGGTGATCAAGAAAATAACCAACTTGAGTCGAGAAGTTCACATTTTGAACCTTCTGCAAGTGGAACGCCAATCAATATTTTCTTCTCCCCTTGAATCAAATTATCTTCAGGATATGATACATTTTCAATTCATCAATTGGTGCATCATCCAAGGTGGAAAGAATCTCAACCTACAGAATCATATTTTGTCAAAACCTTAAAGGCTATATTGTGTGCAACAATGTTTGCTTCAATACTATATACTAGGCATAGAAATCTTGATTTACTTCTCATGAATAGGTAGAGTCCCGCGTGTGCGGAGGGTGGGGGTCCTTTGAACAAACTTTTTTTGGACAAAAAAGTGTTTTGGGTCAACCACCCGATCCATTCAACTTTTTTTTTACCCGAGCCCTTCCATTTTGCAACATCCACAAGTGAAACTTTTTGACATTATTTAAATGCACAAAGTATCATAGAACTAACCTCAATATACTAGTTGTTATAAGGTAATTTGTATAAATCAGATCTTCATTATTGCTCCATGGTAAAGACAAACTAGTTATATGAAAGATAGTGCTATGAACCCCGTGTGTAGAAGTATTGCAGTACACCTGAATAATCTAAGCTAATGGAGTCCGTTATAACTTCAATGAGATCAAATGCAATTTCACACAAAAAGAGCTGTAACATATTTTTTATCGTTGCTGTAACATATCGAGAAACTTCATCTTTAGATAGAAAAATTCTGACTAGAAGCATGTTCACACCAAGGTTTAAAATATCGATGTAAATACATGGTACACTATAGAGGTGAAAAAATGTGCAGGTTGTGTAATGGGTTAAGGCTGGAACAGGCTTCATACGGGTCAACCTTTTTTTATCAAAATTTCTAGAATTTTATCCATAATTAGTGTGACTATGATTAAGAAAACTGTATTTGTACATCAATAATCCCATCTTTATTAATAAAATGATTTATGAAGTTTGATTCATTAAAGCTACAGTCTGGGAGACTTTCGGCCAGTTTCTGACCCGTTTTGTTCTAAGCAAACCATTTTAATTAAAAAGATTTGCCCATTAGAGATGTAACCTAGCCTGAATTGAATCATCCATATGTCAATGGGTCAAAATTGCCAGGTAGGCAGGTATAATATGAAATTATTATTTTTTTGTCAAGAGACTACCTGGAGAACAGGTCACAGCTGCAAGAGCACGAGCCGGTTGACCAGCGATAACATCATAGCAACATCTGCAAAGGGTGGGTTGATCAAGAAAAGAACCAACATGATTCAAGAAGTTCATATTTTTAACCTTCTGCAAATGAAACGCCAATCCATATTTTCTTCTCTCTTTGAAACAAATTATCTCCAGAATATGGTACATTTTCAATTCATCAATTGGTGCATCCTCAAGGTAGAAAGAATCTCGATCTAAACTATGGACAACTAGCAATGGAATATATTCATTGAAAATTAATTATTATGAAAGACAAGTACAAAAGATAATCACATTTAGTAGTGTCAAAATCTTAATTACCACCAGCTCAAATTAAAATAAACACACTCAGAACACCATAAAAAAACCATAAAGTTGGCATCTATATGAGCATTCAAGAATTACCATCTCCTTGATTATTACTAATGTTAATTAAACTATAATCACTATGAAAGGAAGCCTGCATATCACAACACCCTTTTATAACAAATAGGTTTCAGGGGCGCGACTAGTTTATCCAATTTTGCTGAATAAAAACCAAAACTTCACTAAAAAAAAGGCCATTCTCTTAAAGGCCATTTAAGTCCATATAATATTTCTATCCAACAAGAAGTCTAAAAGATGTTAATGATATGACCAATTTACACCACTATTGAAGGATACGTCTTTATCAAACAGTAAGTTTGCAACTCAGTTAAAGATCTCAAGTTTCGAAGATTAAAACAATAATATTATGCCAGTTATACATACTTAATACTTGTACCTGAGATGGAGTCCATTCTACTTGATTGATCGCACTCATAGCAGTCTCTCTGAATACTTCAAATCTTCAATAGACACAAACCATTGTTCACCAATCATATGGAAACTTGTGCTCTACAAAGATAAAGAATAATGGCATTTAGTTATACTATTTACATGGCATCAAAGGAACAAAAACAACAGTAGTTTTTTAATACTTCCGGGTGAATGTTATGACTTACTGTAAGGTCCATCTAGGTGATCAATTCCAGGAGGATTGTCGTCACCAATTACATCACGTCCACTAGAGATCCCAACTTCTTCAGTGAGCTTTTCTTCATCGTCGAAACTCAATGATGCTAAAAGAAGACGATTCTGTAGATGATGAACAGCTTATCAGTGACAGAATCTGAACACTTTTGTAGGATAAGACTAGTGAATAATATGAACTTAACTACTAACAAGAAAATAAAAATGTAATACTTTGACTAACTATAAAATTCGATCCAATATTAGGTTAGAAATCTCATCAGTTTCATGATTAGGATATCAAACATGGATACGAAAATATCAAGAGGACAAGATAATGGTGTACGAGTTCTTCTCAAGAGCAGATAACAAGGTCAACAAAGAAATGTCAAAACACCATTACATGTATGAGTATCAGAATACTACTACGCTGTATCACAGGATTGTTCAAGTACAAATACAATCAAACAATCATGATAAAAGTATAAACCCCGTCTCTCATAAGTCAAAAAAGACATATGAACTTCAAGCTCTAACGCCTTAAATCATAAACAGAACAACAAAAAAAGTTCCGATTAAGTCATCCACTAAAACAAATCATCCACTAAAACAAGGTCAATTAAATCGAAAACACAATGTTTACCAACAAGAAGTCACATGGGCCGAAGTAACATGACCAACTTGTATCACTATTCAAGTAGACATTTCATCAAACACTTGGTATACCATCTTCTTGGTTGTGGATTGCAAATTTTCAGCTTACGCTCTATAAGCACCTGCCAATGTGATAATTGCATAAGCTCATAGCAATCCAAACACTTAAAGAGATGTATTTTTCACTTTTAACAACACAATATGCATTCCCAAACACCCTCTAACCAAATCTAACTTTATACCAACTCTAAAAAGTAAATTTTCTTTAAATTTAAGAGAATATACCTGACCAAGTCTCAACCGGTGGCTGTCAGGGTAGTGGAAGAACCGGTAAAGGGCTGCAAAACCAAGCAGTTTTGGAATGTCCTGTTGATCACTTTTCTTCTCAACTAGAAGATACATCTGCAAGTCAGGATCAGTAACATCAATGGGATTGCTACCTGATACAGAAACAGTTGAAACGGAGAATTTAGCTCTAATATATGCAGATAAGCATGCAAAACCACATATTTATTTATTTTTCGAGAGCAGCTGAATGTTACCATCAACAAGGAGAAGAACAAATGCTACCAATCAACAGTAAAGAAGACCCATAGATTCGCCCTCAACGCAGACAACCTAATCATAACAGTTAGGATTGAGTAACTGCATCTCAACATATTAAAACGTGATACATGCAAATAAAACACGACTTTTCAATAGACACTAAAGAACTCTATTATTTACTCTGTAATACGTGAATCAGAAATGGTGGTAAACATGACATGACCTTTCATGTAAATGATAAGTGTAATAGTCTCAAGCTCATCTGCTTTCGAATCCTTTAACCCCTAACTATTCACAGATGGCTGAAGTATTTTTCCATCTGAAATCATAGAACTGTACATCGACAAGCATCAAAAATCAACCAGGATATCAAAATAAAAGGGTGATAGGAATCAAATTAATGAACCCACGGAGACACTTTACATACTTGATATACTGATTTTCTGAGGAAAACGTTTTGAGGAAGTCATCTTTTGTCTCAGCAAGATTATCTGCAAAAATATTTTGCACAGAAGAAAATGAGATGGTCAACAGCATTGCGCTACTGCACACAAATAACAACAAACATGCAAAAGATGTGTAGGATGATCACCTGAAGAGAAGTTTTAAGATCCGTGACTCCTTTCCCAGCCTTTACCAGTGACATACAATATCAACCATTGAAAAGACACGAAGTCAGATTTATACATACAGAAATCAGTCATTAAAGAACTGGAAACACGATTCAAAAAAATATAGTACACAATGTGTACTTACATCATATGTGCTCTCAAAAGAAATATCAGCATATGCTTTAAATGATATGCTGCTGATCCAGACAGCGATCTGCATTAATTTTTTACACATTAATACTAAAAACCAAAACACAATTTCTTCACACGATAGAATGATTATGAACAATGACGATCCAGGAGCTTTGACTATGCCCCCAATAATATATGAGTAGCATATGCCAGAAACCACTTATTAAATAACTTAAATATCGATAAGTTGGATAATAATGATATATACCTTTAAGCCTTGGTAGCCGTATATTTTTCCATCTTCTTCAAAAAAGATACTTAGGTCAATACGTTCAATGGGGAAGCTTTCCGGAGATCCCTCTCCCTCTTCTTCAGAGACTGAAATTTAATATACGAAGACATCATCATAGCTAAGACAAGCTCACAGACAGAGTTACAAGCTACAAAATCCACTTAAAAACAAGATAAAAAAAAAAAAAAAAAAAAAAAAAAAAGAAGATGCAAAGAATAAACACATCTTTAGCCACTAATCAACTAGCCAAACATACCAATAGTCATTTATACCTCTATACGTATATACATCCTGATAAACAAACTTCCATTATTTGAGAACAGCAACTCTAATTAAAACCTTGAACATCAAAAAAGTGTATCAACGCGCAACTCCAAATTGACAATTGCCACAAAATTATATAAAAAGGGGTGGTTGTGGATTGCAAATTTTCAGCTTACACTCTATAAGCACTTCAGAATAAGCACCTACCAATGTCATTATTGCATAAGCTCATAGCAATCCAAACACTTAAAGAGATGTATTTTTCACTTTTAACAACACAATATGCATTCCCAAACACCCTCTAATCAAATCCAACTTCATATCAACTCTAAAAAGTAAATTTTCTTTAAATGTAAGCATCTTCTTAGTCCTAATATATCAAAACCTCAATACCAAATTTACATTTTGAAACACTCTCTATAGTGTTAGTTTTAACGGATAAAAATTAATGAATATGTCCAGACTCGAACTCGAGACTTCGGGATTGCACACTTTACGTATGAGTTTCAATTAATTAATAATTATTGTTTTAGTGACGAATAATTATTAAATTCACAAAATGATCGTTGGAGGAAAGATGAAGGACTGAACTTAAAATAGAGTTCAAGAAAAACATGGAATGGGCTTGTAAAACCCATGTTTGGCCAAACCCAACCCATTAGGGTGTAGGGTTTGTGTCTTGTGCTCCAAGATGTTGATTAGTATATAAACAAACCCTTTTGTTCATTCTAATCATCCCTTGGTTCACTTGCAAACCAAATCTCCTTCTCTTTCTCCTCTTGAGTTAGAAATCGAACTACACCCTTATAGGGTTCCTACTAGATTTCTAAGCTCAAAACCATTCTTGTTTAGTTGATCAACTACACCCTTCTAGGGTTCCTATGCGATCTTCTAAACATTGTGTTTGGATTGCTTGTGAATTAAGAACCTAGCTTTTCTTATTGAAACGCTACTAATACGTGTGTTCAAGAACGAAGTGTTGGCATACTTTTGCTAACAAGGTGATTTGCCCTATTCGACTAACCCTAGTCGATCCACCATTAAACCCAATTAGGGTTTATAGTTCTTGTTCCATTGGTTTCTTGTTCTTGCTAGAAATCACAAAGAGGTACGCATCCATTTATATTCGGTTAATTTATTATTTGTATTTGATCTATTCCGCTGCGTACTCTTTGATGTTTATATGTTTTTTCATAAACCCTAGTTTTTATTTTTACTTCGAATTTATTTAATTAATTATATATATGTCGAGAGTTTTTTTTATAAAAAAAAAAATTAGGGTTTGATGAATTATGTAATAAAAACTTGTAGAAACCCTAGGTTGCATGTAATTTATGTGTATGGATATTGTTATATGCCGTTTGGTTGCGTTCCTTGATTGACATGATTATTTGCTATAATATGTGCAATATGGGCATCCATGACAAACCATGCATGTGTTGTCTTGGATTATGATGATTTGGTTTTAAGATTTCATGCTTATTATGCGATTCTTTTATTATTGATAAATTGTTTAGTAAATATTATGAATAAAGATTACTAAAATTTGATTAATTATAAGATTAGGGAAGACCCTATTAATCGTATATTAAATCAATAGTGTGTTTTAATATTGATTTTAATTTAGCATGACCATTATTGTTGTTGTTTGTTTATTTTATTTTATTACTTTTGTTTTATATGTTTTTAACATGATAGTAACAAAGGGTAATTTCAATAAATAAAATATTAAACGGACTTAATAATGGTGAAATCTTGTTTTGAGCTTACTTAATAAATCTTGGACTTTTGGTTGATTGATCGCGACTGTATTAAGTGGTTGAAAGATGGAACTAATTATGACAAACTATTAAAGTGGGTATAAGGATGGCTACGCATTAAATTGCGGCCTTAGTGAGCCTCCATTCTGGCTTACCGCTCGCCTGTGAGTCATATTTTAGTCTTTACCTAACATCCATGATAACTACGAAGCACTTAAGGCAAAGTTGTAAGTTTCTCAACGCCTCAATCAAAAGTTTGGAGATTTAAGCTCGTAAAGAAACTAATGAGTAAAAGTTTTTTTACATGAAACATATGCTACAAGATGAATGCATGACATCTTTGTACATATATTTGATTACACACATCAAATTTACTACCCTTAAATTTAAGTTATATGCCATCCAATGAAACGGAAACACCTAAAATTGGATCTACGTCAGGGCGTAACCTGGCTAGATTGCAATGGAGGGGCAAATTACATGATTTCATCACTAGCAGATCAACTGGTGTGGTGTCATTATGTAAGTTTGTTGTTTCTTAAATTGGTTAACTTAATTGAGTTGATAGTGGGAACTGATCACTCAAGGCATAAGAAGATGGGGATAAAACACGCTTACATTGCAACTGCGGTTGGCAATTAATGTAAATCCCATCGATTCTAGGAATTGCAATTGAATATTGGCAATTGAGGCTCGACTCGTACCTTATTGAATAACGTCATCACTAGCAGATCAACTGATGTGATGAACTTATGTCAATTTGGATCCTAGTTTTTCAATGTAAAATTAAAATGGTTATATGTTTATGAACCATGGGTATTTAATTTTCTTGAAAATTTAATTATCGAAAATACTAAAATTGAATTTTGTAATTCTTTTTAACGTATTAATGCAACATTAAAGCCGTAAACGTGGTTTGGTCTTAAATTGGTAAATTGATATAATTCTGCTTTCAAACATAATGTTTGATTGAGAAAAATTTACCGAAATGTAAGAAAGTCTATTTTCCATGAGAGAAGAATAAGACTCAATCCTATTCCTTTTCATGATTGAGAAAGGTATGATAGGAACATAAGAATAAGACTCAATCCTAAGTCTATTTTCCATGAGAAAAGAATAAGACTCAATCCTATTCCTTTTCATGATTGAGAAAGGTATGATAGGAACATTAGAATTGTCTACATTCTAATATATAACTCATAGCAATCCTTAATATTTAATGATACAACGCATCTTATTTTCCATAGAAATTTCATTACTCTTATTTGGTGAATGAATTCTTCTATAACAAACAAGGCATTTGGTTAAATGGAAAATATGAGTTATTAGAAGCTGGACAGATTACCGCAAAATTGGTAAAAGGCAAAGCTAGTATTTTATCTAGTTGTTGTGCTTTAAAGGTGCTACATACCATTATGGGGATAGTAGGCCTATTAAGGAAGAAGCTGCATGCTCAAATTCTTCAAGTTAATATCATTGATGGATAATCCATCATAAACATAGTAGAATACACATTTTAGAACCTGAGTAATTATTACGTATGGGTTTTTCTAAATGTGTAGGAAAGTAAAAACAAGCAAATTGTTTTCACTGGTTATGAAACACATACAATGTTGTCAAATCCAGTGGGAGCTTTGTGTTGTTTACTGAATATAGAGTTATTGTTATGTTCTCTAATTCAGTGGGAGCTACAAGATTTAATTTCTGTGTAGTAGCCCAAAAAAAAAAAAAAAAAAAAAAAAATTATCTTCAAGATAATTACTTTCAAATTGTAGACACTCATGTTCTTAGGATAGCTATATGCGTTTCCTGATAAGACAAAGTAGTCCTACATCTACTTATGACACAAATCATATTGAATCACATAAACAAACTTATGTTGTGTTGTTTATATACTACATGATATTGTTCAATGCACAAGTGGGAGAATTGTCTATTGTGTGCAAAGGAACAATACATAGAGAAATATGATGATAGGATTCTCTTAATTGCAAGGTAAGAGATCAATGTTCTAATAAGACTTATACATTTAATGTGTAAGATTATCTTATGTAGAACATGTGTCATGATTATAAGACTACTTTTATGTCTTATGATATTCAAATTAAAGGAAACACTTGAATTTACAATTTACGTCAGGGTGTAACCTGCCTAGATTGCAATAGAAAGGTAAACTACATGATTTCATTACTAGCAGATCAACTGATGTAATGGAATTATGTGAGTTTGCAGTTTCTTAAATTGGATAATTCATAAAATGACATAAGCAAATGAAGTAGTAAATTAACTTGAAATTACTATTGAAACCAAGTGGAGGTGTTCACAAATACTTTAGTTATTTATGTTTATATCTTCTTATAAACATGAAGTCTTTTTACTATTACAAGACTTATAATAAAGTAAGACGTTAAACTTGTTATGTTTCAAACAAGAAATCATTGAGTTGATCAATGATGTACAACGTAAAGTGGGAATATAACAGTTCATGTATTCTTAAGACATGAACATGAAGTGACTTGTTCAAAAGATACTTATGTTATATAGCATGCAATTGGCTTGGAAATTCTATTGTACCATTAAGTTGACTTAGTTGGTAAATAGGTAAGCCAAAGGGAATAAGTTTATCTTACATATTGTTAGTTTGTCTCACAATATTAATTCTAATGAAACATCACAAGTTGGTGGTGTGTTCAGTTAGGAAAAATCAAACTCTTGTTATATTGTTTGATTAAAAGATAAATATGACTTCTTTTCTTCCAAAAGTTATCAAGGTTAGAAAATTGAGTATGGATTGGATATACTCAATAAGACTCCAACCTAGAAGATTAAATAGGACATTATTGAATGTGATAAATCACATTAAAGTCTTAAAATGAAGTTCTGATTTTGTTAATAAGTAGTTTTAACAAACAAGAGTCAGGAACTCTAAAATATTTTTGTAATATCCCAAATGAGAACGATTTAGTGTTGCTCATCTTGCTAAAGTATTTATAAAATACAAAAGGCAAGTGGGAGTTTTGTTTAAGATCTTGAAAGATCAAAATTACAAAATATATAATCTTCTAAAACCACACTAGTGAAAATCATGATGAGGTTTGAAATGTAAAGGTTAAATCTCAACATGATGAAACTCTCATTCATAGATCCGTAGGGATGTCTCAGATATTTAATTAATATGCTGAGAATTATGAATTACGGGATCAAAGTAAGCCTGTTAATCATAATGACGCATTTACTAATTATGGTAAATTGCTCATACTATGAATGTTAAGATGCTGTCCATAAAGATAAATCAACTTTGAAAACTTGGTTTATCTTAATGAAGATGAGTTTCTGCAAGAAAGGAAAAACCCTAGAGGTTTAAATCTTTGCATAAAGAATCATATGGACAAAATTGTATACATATTTTAATGTATGTCTTATGACAAAATTATTAATCATACTTAAGTAATTAACTATGATTGAATACTCTTTCCTAAGCACATTAAAATACAAAGATGGTAGTTGTCATATTCATTTTTATGAATATGAAATTTGACAATGGATTATAAAACCTCTTTCTTATATAATTACTTAAGCGAGGACGATGAGTAATTAAGAGTTTTATGAATTCATTTAATCTTTGAAAGTATACAAAATGCAAGAATCCAAGTATGGATAGATGCATGCATCAAGGAGATAAATCTTATGTTTAAATATTAAATCTATGTTTTGATTTATAATTTAAAATAAGATAACTCCTAAGTAATTCTGAAAGCTAGTGGGAGTATTATGTTTACTTATTTAAATCATATATGTTGTATAACATATAGGAAGTAACATTCTATATAAGTTAAATGGTAAATCAAAACTTGGAATGAAACTTTACTTGAAAGATTTAATAAGTAAAACATACAACCTTGAATATATGTTTATTAATGTAAACATGTGCGGTAAATGGATCTAATGGAACATGATATATCATTTAGAAAGTTTAAATGGATATGTAGTACATGAATGAAATTTAAGTTGGACACAAAAATTTTTCATGTACATCATGTTGTTGTTATATCATGTTTTGATAAAAGATGATTTGACAACATTGATATCTAATGAAAGATATTAGATAAGTTGTGTAATGAATATTCTAAAGGAATATATTTGGATATAGAATCACATCCTCAGCCTGGAACAATTTCTAGATTCTATAAATGAACAATTTGTAAAATTGTCATAGCCAACAAACTTGAAAGTTTGGAAGGAATAAAACATTACACATTGAAATTTACGGAAAAGAGCATATTGTTGTTTGCATACAATGATGCTAATATAAAAATTGAGATGACACTCAATACTAGTCATGGAAGGATTTCATCCTTGTTAATAGCCATGTGTACTAGTTATGCTTAACGAAAAGCATAGTTGCATTATACGTTAAAGAATAAGAATACTTTAAACTTTAAAGGTTTGGAAGTTTAATTATCATAAATTGTATGTTGAGGATGTCATACACATTTTATGATGTATTATGTGGTTATATCAAATTATTTGAATGCACATATACAAGAATTTCATTATTGAAATAAGTATTCTCAAAATTCCGATAGATCAAAGTTAGTTGAATAATGCCTTGTCAACAAGTATGATTACTTGAGGCGTAATTGTCAACAAGTATGATTGGTATTACTTGAGACAAAATTCATTAACGAGAATTTTCATGCATTGATCTATTTAGTATTTGGATAAAGGATTGTAAACAATAATTATTCGAATGAAATGAAGTATTGTGTTATGTATCCTATATTTGCATGTTTAATCCATGAATAACTTAAGTTATTCTAAATTGTCCGTTGTCAATTAATGATATGGGAGTATCATTGAACTAAGACAAATGTGAGATTTGGTATAATATATATAAATTATATTGGTGCGTAGACAAGCCAAATTCACATGATATTCAATACTGGATAAATTGGATATAGGACAAAATCCCAATTACATGATTGTACTTATGGATGTTGTCATTAAAGTAAATCATGAATATTTATCCTCAGACTTGAGATACCAGGTAACTACTGTGGATGTAGCTCATTTTCTGTGAGATAATCTAACGCTATCCGTAACTGGTAGTTATAAGGATTATTTTCAGAGGTGATGCGAAGTTCATAGGTTATGCTTGTAGTCAATACAGGATTTGGTTCCTTCAAATTTGTTTTGAAGTTTAATACTGTTTGGCCGCTCGTAGGATTAACAAGATGTTTGCATGGCCATGCCCAAGGTCTATCTGGAATGCGTTCAGATGAATTGGTAATCTTGCTTGATCATAAATAACGAGAAACACTAGTTAATTATGGAATGACTTCGATCCATATCCATATTAACATAGTATTAGAATCAAAAGGATAAATATGATGATGAATCATCAAAGGTGGTTTTTTCCAGGAAACCATACTCGTGATCGTTCTGGGGACATTGGCGTGTTATGCTAGACTAACCATTGTCATTATTACATTAATGTATATCCGAGTGGGAGCTGTTAGTTTTAACGGATAAAAATTAATGAATATGTCCAGACTCGAACTCGAGACTTCGGGATTGCACACTTTACGTATGAGTTTCAATTAATTAATAATTATTGTTTTAGTGACGAATAATTATTAAATTCACAAAATGATCGTTGGAGGAAAGATGAAGGACTGAACTTAAAATAGAGTTCAAGAAAAACATGGAATGGGCTTGTAAAACCCATGTTTGGCCAAACCCAACCCATTAGGGTGTAGGGTTTGTGTCTTGTGCTCCAAGATGTTGATTAGTATATAAACAAACCCTTTTGTTCATTCTAATCATCCCTTGGTTCACTTGCAAACCAAATCTCCTTCTCTTTCTCCTCTTGAGTTAGAAATCGAACTACACCCTTATAGGGTTCCTACTAGATTTCTAAGCTCAAAACCATTCTTGTTTAGTTGATCAACTACACCCTTCTAGGGTTCCTATGCGATCTTCTAAACATTGTGTTTGGATTGCTTGTGAATTAAGAACCTAGCTTTTCTTATTGAAACGCTACTAATACGTGTGTTCAAGAACGAAGTGTTGGCATACTTTTGCTAACAAGGTGATTTGCCCTATTCGACTAACCCTAGTCGATCCACCATTAAACCCAATTAGGGTTTATAGTTCTTGTTCCATTGGTTTCTTGTTCTTGCTAGAAATCACAAAGAGGTACGCATCCATTTATATTCGGTTAATTTATTATTTGTATTTGATCTATTCCGCTGCGTACTCTTTGATGTTTATATGTTTATTATTATTCATATATTCCAACATATAGTATTATCCAACTTGGGGAATAATTCACAGCACATCCAAACACTCTCTATAGTATTATCCGAAACAATTACTGGTTTTATAGTTGGTAATGATAATCATGTAATTTTACATCTACTCTATAAAGTCATTTTCCTCCGGATTCAACCAACGTAGACCTCTAATTCCACGGTCAAATTTTTGTTAATCTGTTTGACTACATTTACGTTAAATTTGAAGCATCAGGCTAAATTGACTTCAACTACAACAAATGAAAATCTAATTTTGTTACTAAAATTCAACTATTAATAAGCACATATATAGACAGCTGTAAACAAGATAAGTATCTAATGAGCAGAAAATTGAAAATGATATGTAAACAACACATAATCAGTTGTATTATACCTAACTTGATAATGGTGATGACGATTGAAGACGGTTATGGTGACGATGGTGCCGGAGTTAGGGTTTTGGTGGTGGTGGATAACGGCGGTGGAGATGATTGGGTTGACGACGGATTTAGGGTTTCGATTGGGAAAATTACGGTGGTGGTGGTGGTGGTGGTAGATAATGACGGTAGGTGAGAGAGGGAGTATTTTTATTTTTTTATCTCTTGTTCTTTTTATTTTTGGTGACTTTTTATTTTTGGTGACTTTTTGGGCCTTAAATAGCTCAAACGATAGGTTACCCTAATAATATTACTGGCTAAAAATATATCCAGGGGATAGCTAGACCACGTTTTATATAGGAAGCGTGTTAGGAAAGTTTATATGTTATACAACAAGCATATGCACTTATATATGAAAACTTCTTTTAAACTGCTTCAAAGATATGCTGATACACTTTGATGTGTTGTTTTGCTCTAAATTAAGCAAAAAGCAGTTGAGCTAATTTGTTTAGAAAATAAACAAATAGGCATTTATAATTGCAATCCCAAACACCCTCTAACTTGTTAGTCCATTACAAATAAGCAGATAGGCATTTGAATAACCAAATATAAGTTACGAGTAGTAGTTCTTACTTAGGCCGAGTGCACGGCAGACTCACATGGGAGTCGGGTGTAGCACGGGCCACATACAATTTTAAGTTACAAAGTGTAACTTTTTTTTCTTTTTTCTTTTTTTTTCTTTTTTTTAATGCGTATTTTTTGGGTACGTGTTACCTTCAATTTTACCTAAAATTTCTTTATAGGACGGCTTTAGTACACAAAATTTCTTCATAGGCGATTTTTTTACCCTCCCTTTTCCCAATCGATCTCCCTACCGATTCCAATCGTGTTCGTTTACACCTCTGCTGTCGGTTTTGTGGATTCATACAAAGGGTTTCTAATCGCAGGTAACTAATCCTAACCTGCTGTAATCGTTCCATCTTCTGAGGTTAGGGTTCGTTGTGTTTCTTTTGTAGTCGATTTGTCTATCTTATTATTACAACTACATCGATGGTTGGTGGTTGAGTATTGTTGCGTTTGTGTGTAAACCCTAACTAGTATAGTTAGGGTTTGTTCTTGGTTACTTGGTTGTGTGTTGCTGCTGTTGGTTGTGGGGTTAAGGGAGAGATGAATAAAGGGTTTCTTAGCAAGAAGAGTGTATCTTCTAGGGTTTTGGAGAACATAAGTCCTGATTCTGGGAACGTACATGACCGGGTGGAGCCGGTTTCACTTGGTCAATCGGTCGATACTAGTTTTGGCGAGTTGAGTACGCCCTCAACGATGAACCATAGTAATGTTAATTTGAAGGTTGATGATGTTCCTGATTGTGGTACTCAGGAAGTGGAGCCGATTCCACTTATGAATGATGCATCTCATGGTGACGATTTGTCTGGTCCTAACGCTTCTAAGAAGGATACTACTAGTGGAGTGAAATCGGTTTCTTATGCGGGTGTTGCTTCTAATGATTCTCAGAAATACGTGCCTAATTTTCGAAGATTAGTAAGTAGCAATAAGAAGGATAATGTTGACCTCTCTGTCCCAATGAAGGTAGTGGAAGAGGTTAACATGCGGTTTGAGAATACTCTCTATGGATATTTCCTTGGTCAGCGTCTTGCTTTTCCGGTCGTGGATTACTATGTTCGCAATGCGTGGGCTAAGTATGGGTTACAAAAGGTAATGATGAACGCTAAGGGGTTCTTCTTCTTCAAGTTTACTTCAAAGAAAGGTGTTGATGATGTGCTTGATAATGGTCCATGGTTGATCCGTAATGTTCCTATTATTCTTAAACCTTGGACTTTGAATACCAATTTGTTGAAAGAGGATTTAACTCACATTCCGGTGTGGGTTAAATTTCATGATGTTCCTTTAGCGATGTTTTCTGATGACGGGATTAGTTTGCTTGCTACTTTGATTGGGACTCCCAAGAGATTGGATGCCTTTACTAGTCAGATGTGCAAAGAATCTTGGGGTAGGTGTAGCTTTGCTAGATGTATGATTGAAGTAAAGTCGGATGAGGTACTTAGGGACAGCCTTACTGTTGAGATTCCTTTAATTGACGGTTTGGGTTCGACTATTGAGAAGATCCGTGTGGAATATGAGTGGAAACCGCCTCGCTGTGATATATGCAAGGTGTTTGGACATGTTTTGGTGGATTGTCCTAAGGGTGTGATACCGACTGCTCAACCTTCTAAGATAGTTAATGATGGTTTTCAGAATGTTAACAATAAGAAGAAGGGTAAGCAAGCTGCCTCGAATACGGGTCGCGGAGGTTTTACTAAACCTGTTGTGGGTAAGCATTTTGAATATCAGCCAAAGAAGACTCCTACTGTTCCCAAGAAAGTTAATGATAGGAAGAAGAAGACTTCTGATGTGGCTAGTACGAGTGGTGCAACGATCTCTACATCTAACCAATTTGATGCGCTTAATATGGATGATACGGATACGTTTGGTGTTCCTACTTATGACACCAGCATGGATGTGGATACTGGCAGTACAATGGAAGCTAATGTGGATAAGTCAGTTAAGACTGGTGCTACATCACAAGAACCACTTGTGAGTGATTCAATGGGAACTAAGGAAGTTGGTTCTACTCCTTTAGTTGATAAAATTAGTAAGTTTGAAAAGATTCTTATTGATGGGAAAGGTACTCTTGTGGATAATGATGGTCATCCTGTTCCGTCTTCCTCTGTCACTAAGAGGGCTAACCCATTTTCCAAGGTGGGTGAGGTTGTGGTTTCTGATAGTGAGGAGGAGGAGGTTCTTAACACGTTCGACGAATCTGCTAATCTTTTTGGTAGTGGTCATGAGCGTGAAGATGAGTTTGATGACTATGATGATTACTCGAAGCAAATTCATGATCTTCCGGGTGAATTGGATGCTCTTAATGCCATTTATGGCCTTAATCTCCAAGGTCGTAGGAAGTAGATTATATTTTGTCCGAGTTTTTTCTATATGATGTGGTAGTGGTTTTGTTTCTTGTCTAGAAAATAGGAAGTATCTTGTTATGTAAGCTTTTCGCCTATGTAACAGGCTGAGATATGGGATTCACCCATATCCGTTGTACTTAAACGTTTTTTGGAGTAATATATTTACCGGGTCATTGACCTTTTACCCAAAAAAAAAAAAATCATTAAAAAAATGGTGCAACACCTTTCTAAAAATCTTGGGTCAGTTTCTGGCCGAGTATAATGGTCACTAAAACCCACCCCTCAAAGTCACAATCATATCATCATTCAACATATTGCCGAGCAATCGTAGTGGTGACCACCAAACTCTTAATTAGTGTGAAGGGTTGATGCGCGATCAGTGTCGAACCCAAGACCAAGAGTCACCACATTCATTTTAAGAAAAATAGAAAAATACCAAAAATCGTAACGAAAAAATTAAGAACCAAGTTCATTTTAGAAAAACAATATTTTTGACATAAATACGCCAAAATAAATATATAAATAAAAATCTACGAGATTCTCGTGCGCTCTCAAAAACCTCCCTCGGTCCGCCCCTGCGCGTAGGGGTGTTATCGGATCGGGTTATTGGGTTTATTGGGTCGGGTTTTGAAATTAAAAAAAAAAAAAAAAAAAAAAAAAAAAAAAAAAAAAAGTGGCCCATAACCCGACCCAATTAGAAATTGGGTTAGCGGGTTCGGGTGGGATTCGGGTCGGCTTATGTCGGGTCGGGTGATTCTGGTTATCGGGTACAAACTGCCATAATCATTGCTATCGTTACTACTACACTTGGTATACCATGTTGTCAAACTGCACATAGAATGCAAAACGATATTTCAAAACTATATGGTCGAACCCAATATTCTTTCAAACTTATATTTCAATACAAATAAATAAACATTCACGTCACTATAAGTATAAATACATATGTCCTATATAAGTAAGTATATAGGTTTTGAGTTTTTTCTTGCTTAGAAAAAAGTCTAGGAACGGTCGTATAAATACATATGTCCTACCTTGATAATGGCGACGGCGATTGAAGACTGTTACGGTGACGATGGTGCCGGAGTTAGGGTTTCGATCGACGACTAGATAGAGACAGAGGTGGTGGTGGTGGTCGTTGAAGAGGGAGTTAGGGTTTCGATCGGCAAAATTACGGTGGTGGTGGTAGATAATGACGGTGGATCAATTAGGTGAGAGAGGGAGTATTTTTATTTTTTTTATCTCTTGTTGCTTTTTATTTTTGGTGACTTTTTGCGCCTTAAATAGCTCAAACGATAGGTTACCCTAATAATATTACTGGCTAAAAAATAGTTATATCCAGGGGATAACTAGACCACATTTTATATAGGAAGCGTGTTAGGAAAGTTTATATGTTATACAACAAGCATATGCACTTAAATATGAAAACTTCTTTTAAACTGCTTCAAAAATATGCACTTTGATGTGTTTGTTTTGCTTTAAATTAAGTAAAAAGCAGTTGAGCTAATTTGTTTAGAAAATAAACAAATAGGCATTTATAATTGCAATCCCAAACACCCTCTAATTTGTTAGTCCATTCAAATAAGCAGATAGGCATTTGAATAACCAAATATAAGTTACGAGTAGTAGTTCTTACTTAGGCCGAGTGCACGGCAAACTCACATGGGAGTCGGGTGTAGCACGGGCCACATACAATTTTAAGTTACGAAGTGTAACTTTTTTTTCTTTTTTCTTTTTTTTCTTTTTTTTTAATGCGTATTTTTTAGGTACGTGTTACCTTCAATTTTACCTAAAATTTCTTTATAGGACGGCTTTAGTACACAAAATCATTAAAAAAAATGGTGCAACACTTTTTTAAAAATCTTGGGTCAGTTTCTGGCCGAGTATAATGGTCACTAAAACACACCACCTCAAAGTCACAATCACATCATCATTCAACATATCGCCGAGCAATCGTAGTGGTGACCACCAAACTCTTAATTAGTGTGAAGGGTTGATGCGCGATCAGTGTCGGACCCAAGACCAAGAGTCATTAGATTCATTTTAAGAAAAATAGAAAAATACCAAAAAACGTAACCAAAAAATTAAGAACCAAGTTCATTTTAGAAAAACAATATTTTTGACATAAATACGCCCAAATAAATAAATAAAAATCTACGGGATTCTCGTGCGCTCTCAAAAACCTCCCTCGGTCCGCCCCTGCATGTAGGGGTGTTATCGGATCGCGTTATTGGGTTTGTCGGGTTCGGTTTTGAAATTAAAAAAAAGTGGCCCATAACCCGACCCAATTAGAAATTGGGTTAGCGGGTTCGGGTGGGATTCGGGTCGGCTTATGTCGAGTCGGGTGATCCTGGTTGTCGGGTACAAACTGCCATAATCATTGTTATCGTTACTACTACACTTGGTATACCATGTTGTCAAACTGCACATAGAATGCAAAACGATATTTCAAAACTATATGGTCGAACCCAATATTCTTTCAAACTTATATTTCAATACAAATAAAAAAACATTCACGTCACTATAAGTATAAATACATATGTCCTATATAAGTAAGTATAGATTTTGAGTTTTTTCTTGCTTAGAAAAAAGTCTAGGAACGGTCGTATAAATAAGATGATTGTGATCAATTTTTGTAACTATTTGAATGACACTAGGAAAAGCTCATTTGAGTCCAGTTGCTTATGTCCTAATGTTTTGTCAGGATCTTTTTTATTTGTTTTTATGTTAACGTTAGGCTCAAATAGGTAATTTCATTTTTTCTTATTTTTAGAAAGTAGTTTTACAAGTGTTGCAAAAATCGGCTGAGGCGGCCGATTAATCGGCCTCGGCCCTGGAACTTGTAGGAAATTACAAGGTAATCGGCCGAGTCAAGAAAATCGGCCGATTAATCGGCCAAAAATCGCAACTCGGCCCCTGACCGCCTCGGGACCGATTCACGATTTTTGCAACATTGTAATTTAATTTAGTATTTAATAATATTACCTTATTACTATATATACTAATAGAGCGTCAAATGACGCCATCTCGCGTCACCTTTGCAGCCCACTCACTTTGGGACCAAATTTTAGCCCAAAAAAACAGGCCTGATCTATGACTCGCGTTGACTCGGTGATTCACACAACTCGGACCGATTCCGCCGGTCTCCGTAGCCAAAAGTTTAGATCCACACGGTAAGGGGCGGACCTAGGTATTGACTTTGGGGGGGGGGGGGGGGGGGCGGTGCTCTCCACGACTCGCCGAAAAAGTTCAGATTTTAGTGTAAAAAAAATTTTGGACCTTTTTATTAAGGTGCACCTCTCCAAAATATCAAATTGCCCCCCACCTTGAAGCCAAAAAAGTAAAAACCTTAGTTTTTAGTGTAAAAAATAAAAAATATGACCTTTTTATTAAAATGCATCACGAATTTTATCAAAAAAAAAAATTTCCCCCCGCCTTGGAAAATCCTGGGTCCGCCACTGCACACGGTTTACATCAAAACAAAAAGGTTTTACACAAGTTTTATTATGCAACTTCCGAGTGGTGGTGGTGTCGATGTGGCGGCGGTGTGGTGTCGACCGGGTACCAAACGAGCTCCAATCGAGAGAGTTATAACTTATAAGTGAGGTGAGAGAGAGAAAAAGAGGTTTATATATGATGGGTAGGGCCAATGGTGGACAAAGGAGAAAGTGGAGGGGCTGCGGCGTAACTGTGGAGCGGAGGGGGTGATGTTGGCAAGTGGGGGAAACTTTTGGAATATTTAATGTGGGACCCATTTAACATACCAAATGGACTCGAAAAATTACGAAACTTGCACCATTGTTTTCGAAATGATTTTTCTAATAAAAATGAGTATAAATAGGCAAAACTTTTACGAAATCAATTTATTTACTAAAGACGCAAACTATGCATGTAACACAAACTTTAAGGCCCAATTTTATACTATAATGTACAAATCTTTCACGTGAAGTTTTCACACACTTAGCATTACATAAATGGTTTTGATGTTACTCTATTTTATCTTAGCAATAAGATCAACTCATTATCTGACTTGTTGGTAAGCCTTTTAACATCCACCAAATAAACATATATTTTTATAAAGAAAACTTATAATCTAGTACTAATCATCAAGTAAATTTGATCGTTGAATCCTTTTGTAGCATTTGTAGCTACTTAAATGAAAAATAAAAGACCGTAGCACACTCTCATTATTGACATATGTCAAAATGATTGGATGAGATACTGAAAGAGAATAAGTGAAATACACGTGTGATCCTTTGAGAAGAGATCATTCACACGTCAAAAGTTTTCTACATATCAAATGATCAATCCTAACCAAGAAACGGACTGAGGATTTGTAAAAGGGTGTTGCACAAAATAAATGTTGGCTAACTAAAGTTAAATCATAAAAAATGAAAGTAGCCAAAAAAAAATTGGAAGTTGCACATACCACAAAAAAAGCAATTTTAAAATCTTTTTGCACTTCCTAACCTAAAATCGGGTGTATCCCGTGTCACACCCGGCATACATGTGAGTCCGTCCATGTCCTAACCACGTACTCAATTTTTATATTAAATAACAAACTCACTTTCACCCCCTTTTAATATATATATATATATATATATATATATATATATATATATATATATATATATATATATATATATATATATATATGTTTGGGTTAAAATAAAAAGGGTCTTAAAATAAAAAGAATAAAAAGTCTCTGATACACTAAATTTATAACTATGATGCAGTGAATTTAAATGTGATGCAGTAACTTAATAACTACAATGCACTAACTGTGATGTCGTAACTTTTTATAGCTGTGATGCAATAACTTTGATGCACTAAAATTTATAACTGTGATGCAGTGACTTAAAAATGTGATGCAGTAACTTTATAACTGTGATGCACCAAAATTCGCCTTCCTAGACTTTTTATTTTAAGAGACTTTTTATTATAACCCTACCCTATATATATATATATATATATATATATATATATATATATATATATATATATATATATATATATATATATATATATATATATATATATATATATATATAAACACATATCTTTTAAACCATTAACCATTAAGAGAAAAAAGTACACTATCGTGATAAATATTTAATTATTTTTTAATAAAATATACTTTCGATAAAAAAATGTCACGTTTTTCAATTTTTTATAATTCTCGTTATTAAACTTGCATTAGAAATCACATGTGATTCAACATTAATTTGAATATTCTAATATTTAAACATGTATTAAAATGTAAAAAATTTTAGATATTTCACCATTTTTTCCAAAAACTAGACATTGATAGCTTTCCAACCATTTATAACACATTATATTTCGAATTGTAGATTAGTGCTTTTTACCACTTGTGACTATAAAAGTTTCATAAATAAACTGCTATAATCTATAATTGAAGTACAATATGTGATATATGATTTAAAAGTCATGAATTTATGTTTTCCATTGCAAAAAATGGTAAAAGTTTGTTATTTATACACATATACTTATGTCAATTTTAGTACAGTTGTTTAGTGTGCAACTTCCATTTTAGTGTTAAATCACATGTGATACGTTATGCGAATTTTAATATTGAAAAAAAACATGAAGAAAACATACAAAAACGAAAAAACATAATTTGTTGAAAGTATATGAACGTGCTCATATATTAAAAGATAATAAATTCTCGTCGCGACGATATAATTTGTTTTGCCTAACGATTAACAGTTGATAAGATATATAAATTATACAAAAGACGGGTATAATTGCATTGTTTAATTAAAATATCAATTAATCTCTTCAACTACAACAAGTGAACATCTAATTTTCTTACTAATTCAAGTATTAATAAGCACATGATCAACTGTAAACAACATAACTGCTAATAATTAAGCACATAAAATTTTCTTACTAAAATTCAACTATTAATAAGCACATACAGAGCTGTAAACAACATAAGTATCTAATCAACAGAAAATTCAAAATAATATGTAAACAACACATAATCAGTTGTATTATATCTAACTTGATAACGGTGATGACGATTGAAGACAGTTACGGTGATGACGGTGCCGGAGTTAGGGTTTCGGTGGTGGTCGACAATGACGGTGGAGGAATTACGTGAGAGAGGGACAAAGTCTTTACTTTTAGTGACTTTTTGTATGTTTATTGGGTAAAAATTTACGACTTTTTGTATTTTTATTGTTTTTATCTTGTTGCTTTTTATTTTTGGTGGCTTTTTGTATGTTTATTGGGTAAAAAATTTAGTGAGTATTTGTCATAAATTTTGTGGTCTACTAGTGTACAAATCTATGTGTATGATAGTTTCATGTGAAGTTCGTCACACACTTAGCATTTCATAAATGGGTTTGATGTTAATTTATTTGATCTTAGCAATAAGATCAACTCATTATCTGACTTGTTGGTAATGGTGCCGTGTGTAATTATCAAGTCTCTGTCTTACTATAGGGATTAAGATTCATCCTAATCTCATAACTTGGAAAACAAATCAAATAATATCTCTCCCATCTTCTCTCTTAAAAACCGGTCGAACAAACACCCCTCTCTAGGGTTTCGGTTTTGTTTTTCTAAGATTGACAAAGGGTTGTGCTAGACAAGATCATGACGTATAAATAATTAGCATTCAGGTGATACATAGTGGTGTGTAGTGTGGATATCTATAGAGGCAGTCTCCTTTGATTTCTCTAAGAGGTTTGTGGTTTTCAAGGGTGAAATCAAAAGTTCGTTTTAAGCTCTGTTAAATATACAAAGCACGCATCAAGAGGTAATAATAAGCAGTTTGGCCAAGCAAAACGTTTATATTTGAAAAATAAAACACGTGTGAAATTTGAGTGGTTGAACCTCACAAAAAAAAAGTATGCGTGACCAAATTGGAACACTAAGGAAACTTCATTACTATTTGGTGACTTTTTCGCTAATATAGGTATCGTGAAAATTAGGATATTACTAATTTATTTTATTTTTATTTAATAAATGAATTATTTAAATTGATAAGTGCTGTTTGATAAAACTGTATTATTTAGTACTGAATGAATCAAAAATGCTGAACAATTCAAAAGCACCGAATGAAAATGACTTTGAATTAAACAACTGTTTGATAAATATTTTTTGTAGCGTCTCTGAATAAAAGAAAATGACCATTTTAACCTCAAATCTGATTTAATATTAAATGAAATATGTTACTGATTCGTGTGAAAACCAATTATAATAATTATAGTATAGTATCGAAGTGATCCGCGTAAAATACGGATCACCCGAGTCGTTTTCCAACGAAGGCGAATGGAATCGAGAATATCGATTCGTGAAATCATGATTTGTAAAGTGAGAAAGTGAAAAATAGCAATCAAATAGTTCACGTAATCACAAACAAGTATGAAATATGCAAAGATTACAAGCTAATTATGCACCTGAAAAACGTAAAAACGGAAACGCAACCGTAAAATTTAAAACGCAACGTATAACGAAAAATGATCCTACGAACTTGGAAATATTTTCTAAAAATTTAAAACTAATAAAAAGAATTTTAAGAAAAAGAAAAATATTTTTTAGACTTTTTATTTATTTTCTAGAATTAATTCTTTATTTTTGGAATTAAAAATGAATTAAAAATAAAGAAAAATAGAAAATTAACTTGGAAAAATGAAAATTAAATTCTAAAATATTATAAAAGAAATTATAAAAATATTTTTGTATTTTTCAGAACCTTTTTGTAATTTTTTATTGATTTTTGGTATTTAAAAATGATTTAAAAGTTGAAAGAAATCAAAATAAAATAAAAAAAATAGTAAAAAGGATTGGAAAAATCTGGAAAAATTCCAGAAATTCTAAAATATGAAAAAGAACTTAAAATAAAAATTTTAAGAAAAAATGAAAAGGGAAACTGCTTATTTTTAGAAAAACTGCTTCTCACAAGTGCTTATTTATAAGCACTTGTGAGTAAAACTTGATGAAACTCCACACACTAACTAAAAATGATTTAATGAACTCTGATATGAAAGAAAATGACCAAGAACTAGCTCAAATACCACAGATGCAACAATTACGAGTTAATAAGCTCAAAATTAAGTTCACAATCTATAAGCTGAAAATGCATAAGCAATAACAGAAAACAAGCAATGAATTCAATTGACTCATACTCAACAAATGAAGCTCAGAAATGATAATACTCAAAATTAAAGTGAACTAATATACACAGCTAAAGGCACACAGTTAATGAAAAGTCAAACGACAAACTCACTAGATGATCTGAATATAAGCAACCAGGAACAAACGTAAAATCACCTAGTAAAATTCTTACTCTACTATCAAAGAACTCAAGGATACCAATATATACCTCAAACAACCTCTATTGCAAAACTAAACCTAACAGAACAAGCAGATCTCAGTTTGAAATGTGCGAATAAGCAGTAGCCACAGATACTCAATTAAGTTCATATGCAACAATATGAATGGGCAACAGCTCACTTACAATACTAAGATCATAGAAATTACAAAAAAAACTATAACAACAATTGACTAATGCACACATAACAAATCTTCAAATCAGCAGCCATTAACTACAAATCTAAAAACCTAAAATAGAAAAGAATTCAAGCACTCCTACTCAACTCAGATTAAACTAAGACTAGAAGTAGTCAATTACCAATTACTTCTATGAAAATAACAACTTAATCAACAGATAGCTACTAAATCCACCAACAAAATAACAGCTCAAATCCTATTCAAGTAATTAACTCAGATATAAACTCTAAATATCCAATTGAAAATCACTAGCATGAACAGGTTTAGGAACATTCATGACTGATGCAGAAGTGTAGTTCAGAAGCGAAGATGGTACAAACCATATAAATTGCTACAACTAATATGCAAACTTATTTAAACCAAACACCCTATAACGTAGAACTATTATGATATGATGAAGCAACAGATAATAATTCAAGTTAAATACACAAATCAATAACTCACACTGATGCAAGAAACTAGAAAACACTAAAATACAGTACCCTATTCCAAGTCACCTCAAATCAATAAACACTCAGCAAATCACAACACCTTAGACTAAGACGGATCCGTTTAACCACAAATCAATCTCAGTCCAATTTCCAAACCTACACAGATGAATTAATGATCAACTATGTTCTAATAATATCACACAGATCTCAGCTTCCAAATTACCGCAGATAAACAGATCCAACAGAAACACTCTTAAGACCACTAATATGACAGATGAGCAATTTACAATTAGACTACTCAGATTAAAACTTATCCAAATATCAAACAATTAACAATATAGATCCACACAATGATATCAACACAGATACACTAGACTATTTCAAGCAGACAATACTCAACTAAGTTCTACTAATAACTACTAAAAAACAAATATATCACTCAAGAAGTAATTTCTACAATTCAACTAAACTAACACTAATGCAGATCTGAATATCACTAATCTATCAATGAAACAGTACTATTACTTCATATAAGGAATCAGGACTTACAACAATATCCTCTCAGCTCAAAATAGAGAGGTTCCAAAGTCGCCTATCTCTAAGATAGGCTGATTTCAATGACTGTCTGTATCAGCTTATCCAAACACCTCAGCTACTTTGATTCACTTTCTTTAATATTAATGAATAATGACTCAAAAACACTCCACAATAAGCTATTCAGCTCAAATGAAATGTATAAAAGAAAATAAGCTCTACTGTGAGCCTTACTAACTATTATGATATTTTTTTTATTTTTTTTCTTATTATTTTTTTATTTTTATTATTTTTATGCAAATGTTTTATAAAGTAAAGCAAAAGTAAGAATGTAATCAAGCTGAGTTAAACTAAAATAAACAGATTATATAAGAAATGAAAACAGAATAAGCTATTATCAAATGTAAAATAAGCTGCAATTTAAAGGAAATAAGACTTTTATTGAAATTCAAAAGTAAAATTACAATTCCTAAACTAGATTACAAAGGCTGAGTACATTTTGGCAGAGTAATATTACACTAAATCTAACTACTAACTATGCTAAAATGAGTCCTATTTATAGAAAAATATGAGAGAAGGGGTCTCGGATTGCCAAGCTGGCAATCCGTGTGACCTGTGTTTCTTTTCAGCTCCTCAGCACCCTTGATCAAAATCTAATCATTACCCATCAATTTTCCACCCTTAGATCAGCATCTATGACGCGTTCCATCCACTTATAGCTTGCCACGTAGCCTCCCCTTGTGCTTCTTTGCTCTGACACATTCCTGACATCACACTGACACTCTAGAAGCCTATTGATTGTACCAATATACCCTTACTTGCGGTAATTGGGTGAATTGGGTATTTAGGGTTCATGGGGGTCTGGGTAATTTTTGAATTGGGGGAAAATGTAAGAGCGGGGTGGATTTTGTATGTTTTATTATTTTATGAACGTTGACTGGGTAAAAGAGTGGGTTGACCGGGTAATGGGTGTGGGCTCGGGTTGTGATTAAGTAGATTGGGCTTTGGAATTGGATACATGGACCAGGCCTAGACTTTGATTATTGAATTTTTTTTTGTGATAATAATAACCAAGGACCAATTGTGTAGTTTGTAAAATTCCAAGGGCTAAATCTGTTATTTTTGCAAAATATCTTCCAAGGGATAAATATGACAACTGATAAATCTTCAAGGATTGGTTTGTCACTTTGATCTCAAATATTTATCCGGTCTTGAAAAATGCTTCCCGGCCTCGGCTTTGACTTTTTGACCTTCCTCTGCTCTCGTGCCCGTATTTCCGGTGTTTTGCTTGTTTTTCGTCATTTTATGTAATATCCGTTCCTGCAAATTACAAACACAAAAACACGTGTTTTCTTGGCATTTGTTAGCTCAAATAAGTCGTTTTGGGTCGATAATTAACCATCAAATGGTGAGTGAATAAGCACTCACCAAAATCCCCCCGACTAAGGTATTGCCGTGTCCTCACGCAATGTGATCAATTCACGCTCTTGGGATAAATAATTTCAAAACTCTTTTTACTATCTTTGAAAAGTAGCAAGGAGGTTCGAAAGAAGTGATAAAATCATTTATTCCCGAAAACGCTCCGTTTTCCAAAATTTTCCTTTTTCTTCCTTTATTCCACTTACACTTTCTATTTTTGGATTTTTCCATAGTTCACACTTGTGACGGTTTGTTGAACTTTCATTATCTTGCAATAATTATTAGGGTCAACGAGTAGAAACACTTCTATTTAAGAAGTGACCATATGGATCAAAATTGTCATCCTTGATTTTTCACGAGTCCCCAAACTAAGCGTACAAACGAGATCACAGCTTATCTACAAATTAGATGCTAACACTACTCATAACAGTTACTTGTGGAAACTTCTTACTCCCATTTCCTAGGTTTTGTATCTCAATATTTTATTTTGTTGAGAAATGAATTTCTTCATATTTTCTCGTTTCGATAATTTTTAGTCCGATAGTGATACCTAAGTTAAAACGATAAGTAGTTATTCATTTTATCTTAAGAACCACTGCAATAGAAATTCGGTCCATTTCAAGGAATTAGGGGTACATACAATATCAAGAATATAAGTTGCGGAGCACGATCACGTGCACCTCATGTGACTGATTACTAATCACGTATCACATGCACCTCACGCGCCAACAACTTATTGATACATACATAACTCTTATTCAACAATACTTCAACTTTCATTTTTTTCATTTTTCACTTTTTTCACTTTTCTCATATTTTTCATACTTTTCACTTTTTTCTTTCTTTCTTCACTTTTTTTTTCATAACATCAATGGAAGCTTATCGGGTAGCTCCAAAACCACATAGATAATCAACTTTTGACTTTTGATTTTTTCACTTTTTGCTCTTATTTTTTATGTTCCTTGATATGTACCCAACTTTTAAAGCAAAAATTCTCTTAAGAAAACAAAGAACTAAATATTATTCAAACCGAAATACCACTAATTAACCTAGAACATCTATTATAAATTGGTGACGTTTCTGATTGGAGTAAAAATCCACAAGTACCTCTCATGAGCTCTAAAGAGAACCACTACTCCACGTTTAGCATCTAACTTCTAAATAAACTCTATCATTTCTCGCTCTTCGCAATTTGAGATTCCAAATAATGAAACCCGCGAATACTTAGCCGATAATCAGCCAGGCATATATAAAGTCAGTTACAGAAACTTGCAAATTCTAGAAGAAGAATTCGCGTTTTCTAGCTCCTGATGTAAAAGAGGAGCGAAAGCTTTTAAGCTGCGCATGTATAAAGTCAAGTACGGGAACTTGCAGATTCTTAAGAAAGAATTCGCATTTTATAGCTCCTTGTGTACAAAACTAGCACAAGCTTATGTGATCATCATTGGTTAAGGGTACAAGCTAGGGCTCAACACGCCCGGTCAAGTCAAAATATTTATTCCTACTCTCGCCAGCAAGAAAGTCAACAAGGTGTCAAAACACTTATTCAAACTTTATTATATTTTTGTACAATTTTTTCAACTTTTTCTCATCTTTTTGTGCTTTTTCATTGATTTTTCTCAAAATTTTTGAAATTTTCAAAATTTTTCATATATATTTTTTTATTTTTTTTTATTTTTTGTGGAAAGACGGAGTTGCAAGAGTGCACGACTTGTGAAAAATGCAAGGTCAAAATCGAATCGAAGATTCACCCTCCCCCCGACTAGAACGAAACATTGTCCTTAATGTTTTATGGGTTAAGGTAATCCTAACGAAATTCTAGGCCGTTTATTAATTATGCCAAAGAAAACGTGAGTCGATAAGATTTAACGGATATAGGATTTCCAAGTAGCACCGATGAATGAGACTCCAAGTGAAGAGATAACGAGCACGAGAGTCATCATAAATCATGGACAATCCTGAACAAACATCACAAACAACCACGAAACACAAGAGTAGAAGAGGCACCCCCTCCTCACATTATTTGTTAGAAAATAGAAAATAAGAAGATGAAAATGGATAAGCATGGGTTGTCACCCACGAAGCGCTTGTTTTTCTTCACCGAGTCACATGAGCTTGACTCGATCCCCGAATTCAATTGTCCTTGGGGAAAGTTTGGAGATCCGGGACTACCATAGTCGGTACATCCCCTCCAAAGTAATGTTTCAACCTATGACCATTCACCTTAAAATTGGGACCATCTTGTTGAGCTAACTCAATGGTTCCATAAGGGAAAACTTGGGTTATTGTGAATGGTCCAGACCAACGGGTTTTAAGCTTCCCCGAGAATATCTTTAACCGAGAATTGAAAAGTAGCACTTGATCACCAACGTTAAAAACGCGGTCTTTGATCTTGGCATCATGAAGTCTTTTCGTTTTCTCTTTATAAATCAAAGAATTCTCGTAAGCTTGATCACGGAGTTCTACTAACTCATTCAATTGAATTTTTCTGTGATCACCCGCGGTTTTTAAGTCAAAGTTGGCATGTTTTAAGGCCCAGTAGGCCTTGTGCTCTAGTTCGATGGGTAAACGACAAGCTTTCCCGTAAACCAGCTTATATGGTGTACACCCAATTGAGGTCTTGTAAGCGGTCCGGAAAGCCCATAATGCATCTTCTAATTTGTCGGCCTAAGAGGCACGGTGTTCACCTACTGTCCTTTCAAGTATACGTTTTAAACCACGATTGGAGACCTCAACTTGACCACTCGTTTGTGGATGATAAGCCGTGGAAAGACGATGTGTGACACCATATTTTAGCATAACTTTCGCAAATTGATCATTGCAAAAATGGGTCCCACGATCGCTTATGATGGCTCGAGGTGCACCAAATCGGGCAAAAGGACTCTTTAAAAACTTAACAACCACTCGGGCGTCATTGGTGGGGAGCGCCTTCGCTTCAACCCATTTTGATAAGTAATCGACGGCCACGAGGATGTATTTGTTACCCCTAGACGACGGGAATGGCCCCATGAAATCAATGCCCCAAACGTCGAAGATCTCACAAACTTGAATCGCATTTTGCGGCATTTCATCTTTTTGAGAGATTTTCCCTTGACGTTGGCATGAATCACATGTTTTCACCAATTCATGGGCATCCCGATATATCGTCGGCCAATAAAAGCCGGAATCGAAAACCTTCTTAGCGGTGAAATTGGCACCATGGTGTCCCCCCGTGGGTCCACTATGACATGCCTTAAGTATTTCAACGGCATCCGTACCGTGAACACACCGCCGGATCACTTGATCTGCACAGACTTTGAACAAGTAGGGGTCGTCCTAAAAATAATGTTGGACATCTTTAAAGAATTTCTTCTTTTGCTGGGACGACATCCCTTGTCTAATGAATTTCCCCGCATGGTAATTCGCAAAATCGGCGAACCATGGGGTACTTTGGTCTATTTTGGTCACACTCCCAAGTGTCTCAAGAGGAAATGTTTCCGTAATTTCCTTATTCTCGAGAAGACTTTGGTGGGGGTTCTCAAGTCTAGAAAGGTGATCGGCAGCAAGATTCTCAGCTCCTTTCTTGTCTCGTATTTCGACATCAAATTCTTGGAGCAAAAGAACCCACCGCATTAAACAGGGCTTAGCGTCTTGCTTCGCCATTAAGTACTTAAGGGCTGAGTGGTCCGTATACACTATGCACTTTTTAAGCAACAAGTAAGGTCTAAATTTCTCAAAAGCATAGACGACCGCTAACATCTCCTTTTCGGTGGTTGTGTAATGATGTTGGGCGTCATTCATGGTCTTGCTTGCATAGTGTATAGGTTGAAAATACTTGTTCTTACGTTGCCCCAGAACTACACCAATGGCATAATCGCTTGCATCACACATTAGCTCAAATGGTAAGTCCCAATCGGGGGCAACTAAGATTGGTGCCTCCGTTAACTTTTTCTTTAAAACATTAAATGCATCGAGGCATTCATTCGTGAAGTTAAACGGAGCGTCTTTTTCTAAAAGGTGGGTCAGAGGCCGGGCTATTTTGGAGAAGTCTTGAATAAAACGTCGATAAAAGCCGGCATGACCAAGGAAACTTCGAATTCCTTTGACGGTAGTCGGGTGTGGTAATTTAGCAATAACATCGACTTTTGCCCGATCCACCTCAATTCCAGATTTGGATATCTTATGGCCGAGGACTATTCCCTCTTTAACCATGAAGTGGCACTTTTCCCAATTTAGAACTAACTTAGTGTTTTCACACCGAACTAGCATATTTTCCAAATGGGAAAGGCAAGAGTCGAAAGAATCTCCATAGACGGAGAAGTCGTCCATGAACACTTCCATGGTTTTTTCAATCATATCCGAAAAAATGGCCATCATACAACGTTGAAACGTGCCTGGAGCGTTACATAAGCCAAAGGGCATTCTACGATAGGCAAACGTTCCATACGGGCAAGTAAAAGTGGTCTTTTCTTGATCCGGGGGATCAATGGGAATTTGAAAGTACCCAGAAAAGCCATCCAGAAAACAATAGAACTCATTTCCCGCTAATCGTTCAAGCATCTGGTCCATAAAAGGAAGCGGGAAATGGTCTTTACGTGTTGCATCATTCAATTTGCGGTAGTCGATACAAACTCTCCATCCGGTCACAAGTCGAGTCGGTATAAGCTCATTATCTTCATTCTTCACAACAGTGATTCCGCCCTTCTTTGGCACACAATGAACCGGGCTAACCCATGAACTATCCGAGATTGGATAAATCATTCCAGCGTCAAGGAGTTTAATAACTTCCTTTTTGATCACTTCATGGATTTGTGGATTAACCCGTCGTTGTTGCTGAACGGAAGCTTTGTGATTATCCTCCAGAAGAATCTTATGAGTACAAAATCGAGGGTCGATTCCCTTAATGTCGGATATTTGCCAAGCAATCGCACTTTTATGCTTCCGAAGCACATCTAAGAGTCGTGACTTCTCCTCATCTTTAAGACCTTTTGAAATTATGACCGGTAATTTTTCATTTTTTTCCAAGTATGCGTATTCGAGATGAGGAGGCAAATCCTTGAGCTCGAGCTCCGGAGGATTCTCAATGGACGGCTTAACTTCTTTTACGTCTGCCATTTTTAAGTCAACCGGAGGGGAAGAAACAATCGGTTTTTCATTTAACAATTTTTCAATTAATAAAATGTCCCCCTCTGGATCAAAGTTGTTATTATCAAATTCCGGTGAAAATGATTCATTTGCAAGACAAGCATTGATTTCTTCCCAAGCGAGATCACATCCCTCAAACGGAGTGAGGGAAGGGTAAGAATCGGAGACGATCGGTTCAAAAGAAGGAGTGGGATTGCCACTCGAAGCATTATCGGTAAAACCAAGAAATTCTTGAGCATACTCCTCCGTAGTCTCATCAATAACATCGATACGGTTAACGGAAGAAACATCGTAATCGGAGGAGTATCTCGCGGTTTGATCAAGGTTAAAAGTGACGGCTTCGTTTCCAACACGTAAAGTAATCTCCTCGTCATAAACATCAATCAAAGCTCGACCGGTCCTTAGGAAACCTCTCCCGAGAATAAGAGGAACCCGTGGATCGGCATCGAAATCAACAACCACAAAATCTGCAGGGAAATGAAATTTCCCAACATTGACAAAAATATCCTCAGCTATGCCAATTGGACGAGACGTTGATCGGTCGGCAAGCTCGAGGGTCATAAGCGTCGGTGTCAAGTTAGGAAGAGACAACTTTTTCCAAATCGACATCGGCATAAGGTTAATGCTAGCACCAAGATCGGCCAAGGCGAAGCATTGAACCATACCCGGAAAATTACATGGTATAAGGAATTTGCCAGGGTCTTCAAGCTTTTCTGATAGCTTTTTAAGAAGAACCGCTGAGCAATTCTCGTTCATTTGAGTCCTTGACATTTCAAAAAACTTTTCTTTATTATTCAAAAGACCTTTTAGCATTGAAGCAAATTTAGGCATCAAAAGTATAGCATCCGCGAGACTTATATCAAAGTGTAATTCTTGAAAAATCTGATAAAACTTCTCCATTTGGTTTTTATCCTTCTCGCGGTGCTTTTGTTCATTTAAGCGTGATGGATATGGCAACTTTGTTTTGATGGGTGTTTCATTTTCATTATCATTAACGACCTTTTCTTTTCCTTTAGACGTTGGGACCACCGGAGGTTGGATGTTCTCGGTCCTTCCATTATTACTAGGAATTTCCGTATCCGTTGTCACCTCGGGTTCACGGGCGACTACCTTGGGAGGTAGAGAAGAAGAGGTAGTCGGAGCCGTCGGTCCATCGTAAGTAACACCACTCCTCGTCATGATCGCTTTAGCATCGCCCCTCGGGTTAGCGATCGTGTTGCTAGGCAAAGTTCCAGAGCCCGAGGGTCGATCATTTAAACGTTTATTGAGATCATTGATTTGATTAGCTAACAACCTTGTTGTTTCCTCTTGTTTTGTCATAAAAGCTTGTTGATTTTGAAACAATTGCTTAATCAAATCTTCCGTGGGCGACGGATTCGGAACAGCAACTTGATTTTGATTATTAAAACTTTGCCCACGGTTTTGAAAATTATTCCCTTGAGGCGGGCCTTGTTGAAAATTTTCCCGATTTTGATTTTGTTGAAAATTATGATTTTGTCCTTGAAAACCATTATTTCCACGGTTGTGATTTTGATTGTTGTTGAATTGATGATTACGGTTTTGCACATTATTGTTCTGATTCACTTGATTAGGTTGATTAAACCCGGGTGGTCCATGATGTTGGCTCGGACGGTAGCTTAGGAGATTACGGTCTCCTTGAAGAGGTGGGTAACCGTTGCCACCCATATTCGCAGCATACACGTTCTCTTAAGCAAAAGAGCCAGTCGTCGGACATTCATAATACGGGTGTGGACCACCACAAGTAGTACAACCTTGATTAACGACATTGACTTGTTGACTTGATTTTTCCATAGACATTGCATCGACTTTCTTTGTTAAGGCCAATATCATACTTTTTACTTCATCATTATTTTTCTCATTATTGGGCATTTAAAGCTTATTTCTTGACATTCTAACACGAGCCTTATTTTCAATTATCGTGAAGGCATCATTTGTATTCCTAGCCAACAAATTACCACCCGCAGCAGAATTGAGTGAATCTTGATCAATATAAAACAACCCATTATAAAAAGTATCAATCTGCTGAAGGTCGATAAACCCATGGTTTGGACATTTTTCCAACAAATCTTTGAAACGATCCCAAGCTTCACTAAACGATTCATCAAAAGCTTGTTGTAATCAAAAGATTTGGGAACGGAGATTAGAAGTTTTAGAGGGAGGATAGAAATGATTCACAAACTTGGAAGCAAGGTCATTCCAAGTGTGAATTGAATTAGGCGGTTCCTTTTCCAGCCAAGTCCGGGCTGCTCCTTTTAAGGAGAAAGGAAACAACTTCAATTTCACCACATCGTGAGGCACTTGGTTCATTCTAATCGTCTCAGCGATGTCGGTGAAATTTCGGATGTGTGCATAGGGGTCTTCGTTATCAAACCCGTGGAATGATATACCCGTGATTAAGTTGAGTAATCCGTGATTAATCTCAAAATTGGCATTGATGTCCGGAATCACAATTGCCCTCCTCACACCATTAAATGGTGATTGGAGTTGTTCTTCCATCGGACGTGGATCAAATGCCGGTTGTGGTCCCACCGGAGGAATCACATTGTGCTGCGGACCACCCATCGGCGGGGGTCCGTTGTGTTCGTTTTGGTTCATCTCCTCCTCGTCAAGGAAATGAACCCGACTCGTATGTCGTAAAACCCGCTCGGGGTTAGAGAACGGAGACGTAAGACTCTCAAACGAAGATCGGGTGTGCATACACCACGAACAAAATTAAAAAGAAAATGAAAAAGAAAAGAGAAAAGAAAATCTTTTTGTTTTTTTTTTATATTTTTTTTTCACAAAAACTTTTTATTTATTTTGTTTTTCTTTTTATTGAAACGTTACGTTAATCAAATATCGTTTCTTTCAAAACTACGCGTGACGGGACGGGAAAGAAGAGTGTTTCTCTCTTTAGCTAGAAATTTAATGTCTTAGCTTCCGTATTTCCCGCTTAATCGGTTGTAGTAAATGAAATAATCCGATAATTAATCAATTTCACGTTTTCGTTATATTGCGAGACTTATTTGGTTTACAACGCCCTTTCTTTCGATCAGAATGAGGCTGTAACTTTTATTTTATTTTTGGTATTTTGAAAACACTTTAGTAAAAGTGTTTTTGATTTTTTTAATTTTTATAAGAGATATATATACAAAGTAGAGGAAGGCTTAACAAAACACGATTTTCAAAAAGATATTCAAAAATTCACTTCGGCCTTTCCCGGCAGCGGCGCCAAAAATTGATTCGTGTGAAAACCAATTATAATAATTATAGTATAGTATCGAAGTGATCCGCGTAAAATACGGATCACCCGAGTCGTTTTCCAATGAAGGCGAATGGAATCGAGAATATCGATTCGTGAAATCGTGATTTGTAAAGTGAGAAAGTGAAAAATAGCAATCAAATAGTTCACGTAATCACAAACAAGTATGAAATATGCAAATATTACAAGCTAATTCTGCACCGAAATGAAAAACGTAAAAACGGAAACGCAACCGTAAAATTTAAAACGTAACGTATAACGAAAAATGATCCTACGAACTTGGAAATATTTTCTAAAAATTTAAAACTAATAAAAAGAATTTTAAGAAAAAGAAAAATATTTTTTAGACTTTTTATTTATTTTCTAGAATTAATTCTTTATTTTTGGAATTAAAAATGAATTAAAAATAAAGAAAAATAGAAAATTAACTTGGAAAAATGAAAATTAAATTCTAAAAATTCTAAAATATTATAAAATAAATTATAAAAATATTTTTGTGTTTTTCAGAACCTTTTTGTAATTTTTTATGGATTTTTGGTATTTAAAAATGATTTAAAAGTTGAAATAAATCAAAATAAAATAAAACAAAATAGTAAAAAGGATTGGAAAAATCTGGAAAAATTCCAAAAATTCTAAAATATGAAAAAGAACTTAAAATAATAATTTGAAGAAAAAATGAAAAGGGAAACTGCTTATTTTTAGAAAAACTGCTTATCACAAGTGCTTATTTATAAACACTTGTGAGTAAAACTTGATGAAACTCCACACACTAACTAAAAATGATTTAATGAACTCTGATATGAAAGAAAATGACCAAGAACTAGCTCAAATACCAGAGATGCAACAATTACGAGTTAATAAGCTCAAAATTAAGTTCACAATCTATAAGCTGAAAATGCATAAGCAATAACAGAAAACAAGCAATGAATTCAATTGACTCATACTCAACAAATGAAGCTCAGAAATGATAATACTCAAAATTAAAGTGAACTAATATACACAGCTAAAGGCACACAGTTAATGAAAAGTCAAACGACAAACTCACTAGATGATCTGAATATAAGCAACCAGGAACAAACGTAAAATCACCTAGTAAAATTCTTACTCTACTATCAAAGAACTCAAGGATACCAATATATACCTCAAATAACCTCTATTGCAAAACTAAACCTAACAGAACAAGCAGATCTCAGTTTGAAATGTGCGAATAAGCAGTAGCCACAGATACTCAATTAAGTTCATATGCAACAATATGAATGGGCAACAGCTCACTTACAATACAAAGATCATAGAAATTCCAAAAAAAACTATAACAACAACTGACTAATGCACACATAACAAATCTTCAAATCAGCAGCCATTAACTACAAATCTAAAAACCAAAAATAGAAAGAATTCAAGCACTCCTACTCAACTCAGATTAAACTAAGACTAGAAGTAGTCAATTACCAATTACTTCTATGAAAATAACAACTTAATCAACAGATAGCTACTAAATCCACCAACAAAATAACAGATCAAATCCTATTCAAGTAATTAACTCAGATATAAACTCTAAATATCCAATTGAAAATCACTAGCATGAACAGGTTTAGGAACATTCATGACTGATGCAGAAGTGTAGTTCAGAAGCGAAGATGGTACAAACCATATAAATTGCTACAACTAATATGCAAACTTATTTAAACCAAACACCCTATAACGTAGAACTATTATGATCTGATGAAGCAACAGACAATAATTCAAGTCAAATACACAAATCAATAACTCACACTGATGCAAGAAACTAGAAAACACTAAAATACAGTACCCTATTCCAAGTCACCTCAAATCAATAAACACTCAGCAAATCATAACACCTTAGACTGAGACGGATCCGTTTAACCACAAATCAATCTCAGTCCAATTTCCAAACCTACACAGATGAATTAATGATCAACTATGTTCTAATAATGATATCACACAGATCTCAGCTTCCAAATTACCGCAGATAAACAGATCCAACAGAAACACTCTTAAGACCACTAATATGACAGATTAGCAATTTACAATTAGACTACTTAGATTAAAACTTATCCAAATATCAAACAATTAACAATATAGATCCACACAATGATATCAACACAGATACACTAGACTATTTCAAGCAGACAATACTCAACTAAGTTCTACTAATAACTACTAAAAAACAAATATATCACTCAAGAAGTAATTTCTACAATTCAACTAAACTAACACTAATGCAGACCTGAATATCACTAATCTATCAATGAAACAGTACTATTACTACATATAAGGAATCAGGACTTACAACAATATCCTCTCAGCTCAAAATAGAGAGGTTCCAAAGTCGCCTATCTCTAAGATAGGCTGATTTCAATGACTGTCTGTATCAGCTTATCCAAACACCTCAGCTACTTTGATTCACTTTCTTTAATATTAATGAATAATGACTCAAAAACACTCCACAATAAGCTATTCAGCTCAAATGAAATGTATAAAAGAAAATAAGCTCTACTGTGAGCCTTACTAACTATTATGATATTTTTTTTATTTTTTTTCTTATTATTTTTTTATTTTTATTATTTTTATGCAAATGTTTTATAAAGTAAAGCAAAAGTAAGAATGTAATCAAGCTGAGTTAAACTAAAATAAACAGATTATATAAGAAATGAAAACAGAATAAGCTATTATCAAATGTAAAATAAGCTGCAATTTAAAGGAAATAAGACTTTTATTGAAATTCAAAAGTAAAATTACAATTCCTAAACTAGATTACAAAGGCTGAGTACATTTTGGCAGAGTAATATTACACTAAATCTAACTACTAACTATGCTAAAATGAGTCCTATTTATAGAAAAATATGAGAGAAGGGGTCTCGGATTGCCAAGCTGGCAATCCGTGTGACCTGTGTTTCTTTTCAGCTCCTCAGCACCCTTGATCAAAATCTAATCATTACCCATCAATTTTCCACCCTTAGATCAGCATCTATGACGTGTTCCATCCACTTATAGCTTGCCACGTAGCCTCCCCTTGTGCTTCTTTGCTCTGACACATTCCTGACATCACACTGACACTCTAGAAGCCTATTGATTGTACCAATATACCCTTACTTGCGGTAATTGGGTGAATTGGGTATTTAGGGTTCATGGGGGTCTGGGTAATTTTTGAATTGGGGGAAAATGTAAGAGCGGGGTGGATTTTGTATGTTTTATTATTTTATGAACGTTGACTGGGTAAAAGAGTGGGTTGACCGGGTAATGGGTGTGGGCTCGGGTTGTGATTAAGTAGATTGGGCTTTGGAATTGGATACATGGACCAGGCCTAGAACTTGCGTTAGTGATGCATCCCGAGACCGCTAGTGAGACTACATTCGTGTGGTAGGATTTACTACATGATAAGAGGCATTAGGATTACCCTTGTGTTAAACCCGTATTATAATTACTTGACCATTTAAGTCATATTACTTGGCTAGTTAAGTCAACTAATTTTTCCCACACCCTTAGCGTTGTACTCATTTTTAGTACACGAAACCCCTAGTACACCCCTCCGAGCCTATCTTTTCGTTTCTAACTTTAAGCATCTTACTTAAAGGAAGAATTTGTTACACCCCACTTAAATGTACACCCAAATCGCCTTAGCCTTCCGTGTATGCGCTCATTTTTAGTGCATTATTGTTATTTGTTAAACCCTAAGTTAACTTTCTAATTGATTACATGGTTGCTAAGTCGAGTCATATCATTGTACATATTGTTTTGGGACGATTGGGACTCATGGGTAAGTACTTATTTTATGGAGTAATGGGGAAGAACATCATTTATTACCCCCATATATACGTTAATCTTAAAAGTGCTCCAAGTGTTTTGATTTTCTTAATTCGAGTCATTAGATTAGTTTATTGTAAAGTATGTAAAGATTCAAGTGTAAGGGGAACGTTCATTCCCTATGATGTATTATTTTGGATGGTAGGGTAAGAGTGTATGCAAAAAAAAAAAATCGAAAAAATTAAGAAAAAGAAGAAAAAAAAATAGAAAAAAAAAACATACGGACTACCATCCCTTTTCATTCTATGTTCATTTTATGTTTTTAGTTATTTTTCGTTTGTTAGCTTAAGTCGAGTCTAGTCTTGGCTTAGCAACGCCATCTTGTACATGTAATTAACCAAGATTGTTAACTCGCCACCAGTAAAACTTCCTTTATCCAACAAAACCGTGTAATTCATATCCCTATACCTAACGTTACAACCCTTTAAAAGACCTCTTTGATAGTTTATCCTAGGTGCTTACGCCATGTGGTGGAGGTTTGATCCTTTCCTAAGCCTATGGTAATCTATTTTGCTATGACAGGTAGTGAGAGATATCTTCCATTTCCATAATGTTATATTACTTTATTACAACCGAGAGATGTGAGTATCTAAACACTATTTGTGAGGTGCTTGTGTATGACCTCCGTGCTTGTCTATTGGTCTTTAGTGGAACGATTATTTGTTGTAATTACTTTTATATTAGTGTTAAATGACCCCTAACTTGTCTTTTGTGTAGAATAAAAGCGCATTTGCTTGAGGACAAGCAAATCTCAAGTGTAAGGGTATATGATGAGGTGAAAAATAATCAGTTTTTAGGGGGTCATTTAAGCCCGAATCCGAATTTATTTGATCAAATATTGCCCTAAATCGTTCCTTTTGTGATTTTAGGTACTTGGAGAGTGAATTCTGGAAGAGAAGCCATTTTGGACGTTTTTGGAGCATAAAAGTGAAGAAAACGGCAAAGTCTCAATTTTCCATGCTGGGAACAGTACATGAAGGCGTCAAGAGTTGTTCTTGACGGCGTCAAAACCCCAAGAATAAAAATCCGTAGTTGATGACGGCGTCACATAGGGCGTCAGAAGTAGATCAAGGCCGTCTGAGGAAGTATTTGGCTGCGAGATGACGGCGTCACACCCTTGTTCTTGACTCCGTCACCCCTATTTTCCTATATATAGTTTTCTAGTTTTTCACATTAAAAAGAGAAGTTTTGGAGAAACCCTAAAGACGATTTTGGTGCAACTTTTACAGGTTTTTTAAGGGTTCCAAACCCTTGATACCTTGCATTGTAATTGAGATAAGTGTTCTTCTAATTCAATCAATATGTCTATGTGTTGGTTGTCTATATCTTGTTCTTGTCTCAATTCCATTATGCTAGGCTAGATCTCTTGTGTGTTTGCTTAGATCTAATGAAACCTAGATATTGATTATGTGTTGATTACTTGTTTATTCTTGTCTTGGATGAATGATTTTATATGTTAGGCTTGAGAAAACTGGCAGATCTCCAAATGGTAACATGCTTGAACGTCTTAAGAAACATGAACCGAGGCGTACTAGGTCTTTATTGGTTGTATTTAATGCATGAGCCACTGTTTACAATCCCTATAGTTGTGCTGGGCATGGTGTAGGAGGAGATAAGAGCTCATAGAATTGGGGAGTTATGTATGCCACCCCATGAATGGTATTAAGGAATACAATCCGTCATCCATACAATTATAACAAGTAATTAACGTGTAAAAGATATAAAGGGAGTAGTGAACTCTAAGTAAACACATTTTCTCCAATTACTGCTCACAACCTTAGTATAATTAGTTTATTTTCATTTTCAGTATTTTATTTTGATTGCATCTTAGTTTTGGGTTAGTTGATTAGCAACTAATTCCGCCCACTCTTTCAAAAACCCGAGATTTTTACTTGCTTTCCATAAAATATCAAAATACAAAAATAATCATCCCTCACCTTTAGAACTAGTAATTAGGCTTTCTAATCCTAGCGACACTATTCCTAAGCTGAACGATCAATCCCCCGGTACTTGTCACTATACTATACTACAACGATCAGGTACACTGCCTGGTGGGGGTTGTAAGCTTCTCGAGATCCCTCGAGAGGTAAAGCCTGTTGCGATTCCCACGCATCAAAAATTAAATAGGACGGTTTTATCTACCATGACAAACGTATTTGGCACGGATTCCGTTGTTGTGCCAAAAATTATAAAATTAATCTGTCAGTGTCTACTTTTTAATCTACCAAACATACTTACCGATTAATTTATTTACATGATAAGTTCTGAACTATTTGATTCAGTATTAATCAAACACACCTTTCTTACATATTTTTTTCAAGTTAAACTCAAATTCAAGTATTATTTCAACCCCACCTATAAAGTAAGTAAACTACTCCCTATTTCCAATGTAATTTTAGTAAAAATGAATAGTACAGTTTTTCCTGAAACACAATTAATATTCAACAATTAACCAACTTGCACAAGAGACCAATCATTTATATATATATATATATATATATATATATATATATATATATATATATATATATATAAACCAAAATATTTCCCCCTAGAAAAACCCCCGGAATTCAATAAATCCCAAACCAATTAAATTTCCTTCCACTTTTCCCCCAAATCAAAACCCTAACCCTAACCCTAAATTTTCAATCCCACAAAATTCAACTTTCAATTCACAAAAAGTTGACATTTTTATGTAATAACTCCAATCTTTTCACAAAACCCATCTCTTATTTCCATCAATTTCATTAATTTATTAAAAAAAATTAATTGATAATTATGGGTAGTGAGGATGAATCAGATAGTAGTACTACTTGGGATTTTTATGGGACGTTATATGGTTGCAATACAGACTATGAGGTTTCTTTCTGTACTTTCTATTAGAAGTGATAATATGGGCGGTTGGGTCAAAACCGTGCCTTTTGTCCACTAAAAAACTTCCATATTATATTTCACGTGTGACTTTCTACTCGTTCTAACCATTTAACCCGTTTGAGATTTACTTATAACACAAATGGGTGCAACTGTTCACAGGTTCAGGTGTTCAAAATGGTGCAACAGGATCACCCTCGGCTGGTAGACTATTTATGGTTATTGGTGCAGGCGGTGCTGGAAAAGCTCTTGCATATGGAGCAAAAGCGAAGGTTGCAAGGATTGTGATAGACAATGGGACCTACGGTTAGATTCTACCAGCCTTCATGTTACCATTCCTAGTACTCGTACTTGATTATCTACTTATTGTGTTTTTTGAGGAGATGCATAAATTTGACTATGCTTATTCTACTTAGTTTAGGGGTGAAATAAGGTGTTTTCAGTAAGGAGTTTCAGATTGTTTAGTTTGAACTTGTTATTGTTGGCGGATTCAGAATCAAAAGTTTAGCTTTACGGGTGAGATAAGCTGTTTTGGATAAGTAGATTTTCTGGTTATGAGTATAAGCTGTTTAATATGGTAATCCCAAACACCCTTTGTTGAGTTTTGATACAGTAGATCAGCAGCTTGAGTGTTTGGATATGATAATAGGCTCATTTGATGGTGAACCAAGCAGCAGCTATAAGTAACAGTTTCGGAGTTGCCTATTCAAACAGTAAATCCAGTTCTGATTATTTTACGTCTTAAATCCCTAATTAGCTGATTTCCGAAAACTTAAACAAATGCAATATCTTATTATCTGTTTTCGTTACAGTAGAAGCCTATCTACACAGTTTTTGCAGCATTGCCTTTTGTTATAGCAATTGCTTATTTCATGAAAGCATAAGCAGTTTTAATAAGCACTACCAAACATCCCCTGAAGTCAATCTAATCATAGAAGTATTGATGTTGTATATTATGAATCCTTATTACAAAAAGGGACATTTATATTTTTCTTTAGGACAACAAGGGCTATTGGTTTCTTGATTAATCTAGTCCATATTACATGACGTTGTAACACTTTATCTTTCCTGAAAATGTTTCTGATTCTATGTTATTTTCTAGACCAACATGGGAAGGTTGTCAGTACGACAGAGATGAACGAAGTTGATTGGCTATTCTTCGATTAGCAATGGAATTAGGAGCTGGTCATATCGATTATTAACAAGACCAAAATACTAAGGTGAACACTTATTATGAGACCGAGAGAGTATTACATCCACCAAAAACTTGAGTAATAATCAATGATTTCTTTTAGAGCAAATAACTAGAATTTTCTTGGATTGAGGTATCAACATATATTACATACCACAACATACAAGCTCGTGAAGTGAGATTTTGTCATAGATCTTTCATTTTCAAAAACTTACTAGAACAACACTCAATTACAACATCACATTGGCTAAAAAGGCTCTTTTACATTTAGTCAAAGACCAGGATGGGTTGTGTATGAATGTGAGAAACGGAAAAACTCAGAGGCAATACAAAAACATGTGAACAGATTTTCAATATCCGTTGTTAATTACTTAATTAATATTAAAATATTGGTCAACTAGCAATAGAATATCATTAATTAGTTAGATGCTAATTTGTTTTTTAATCAATTGTTAAGACCTACAACTTTTTTATGATTCATGATAGAATATGAAATGAGTATCGAGACACTTGATATCTTAAAATTAAAGTAATTTATTTGAAAGTTTCAATTGTGTCTACCTGTATAATATTCCCTAGACATGTTAAAGTCTCAATGTCGTATTTAATTGATCCTAGACCTGGTTTACTTGATTATAAAAGTATAAGCGTTTATCATGAATTCATTAAAAAGTACATCAAAACTCGTCAGCACACATGTCATCCATCAATTTTTTCATTATTAAAATTCATAGATGCTTGTCATGATAAATCATGGCATTTAAAAGTTTTTGGTTCAATTATGTTGATTCCTTCATTATTTATTTTTTCTTCTCAAAAGTCGACAGATTCAGTAACATTTATTTCAGATCATTTTGTATGATAGGCGTTGAGTTTATTAAACCTCTAAACCCTCATTGCTTACTCAACAAAAGATCTATCACAACATTGAGATCGTCTCTTTACACTCACTTTGACCAGAAACATTATAGGCTTGATCACAGTTAGATTATTATGATTACAGAAATTATTGAATCAAATGTGAAAATGGCAACATGCAATTGAATGTAAGACTTGGAACCTATTTTAAGACAATAACGTCATACATAAGGGGTTAGTAATATCTACTTGCAACCCATTTTAAGACAATAACGTCATACATAAGGGGTTTAATAATATCTACCACAAATAAATTTTCAACAGTACTAGTAATGAAAAGGAATCGCCATATTATAGTCTACTTAATACTTATGTCAATATAAAGCAAATAAACCTTCATTGAAATATAAATGAAAATGTCTTACCCAACATAAAGGCGATCTTTGGCAACATCAAAGTAGAAAATCTATCCCCCAATTCTAGTTAGTGCATTCTATTTCGTCTCCTTATAGAAGTAAATTTTCGCAAAATAACACTCCAACCATCTATCCCCCCGAGGGGGTGTTTCTTTTCTTCGTAATGGGGAAGAAATGTGGACCCAAACCCTTAATGCATCTTAATTGGGGGAAGCATTAAAGCTTCTCTCTCCTCAATAAGGGGGTTGGTAATGGGTGCGGGGAGGCACGGTACGGGGTTGTTCCCGTGCGGGAACACCAACGCCGGCCATGCGGTACTGATTCGTGTGAAAATCAAGTTATATATAGTATAGTATTACTCAACAGATCCGCAAAGAAATACAAATAACCCGAGGTCGTAGTCCGTGTGAAGGGTTGAATGGAATTTCGAATTCCCGAATCGTGAAACGTGTCGTGAAAGTGGTAAAAAGTGATTTTGATGAGATTACACTAATGAAATAGTAAAAGAAGCACAAATAATCACTTAAGCACGTATTTCAAATAAAGAAACTAAAAACGAAACGTAAAATCGAAAACGTAAGCTTAAACGTAAATAAAACGTAAACGTACGAAATGAAACGCGAATTTTAAGCTACACTACTCCTACGGACTTCAAAATAATTTTGAAAAGTTAAAAATGATAAAAGAAAATTTTAAGAAAAAGAAAAATATTTTTTTGACTTTTTATTTATTTTTTTATGAATTAAAAACAAATTTTTCTAATTAAAAATTTAAAAGAAAATGCAAATAAGGTGAGAAAAATGAAAATTTAATTTTGAAAATTATAAAATAACTAAAAGTAATTTTAAAACTAAAAACTAATTTTTTTTGGCTTTTTGTATAATTTTTGGGAATTAAAAACTATTAAATCTAATTAAAAATTCAAATTAAATTTAAAATTAATGGAAAAAATGCAAAATAAATTTCTAAAATTCTAAAATAAATGAAAATAAAATTCTAAAATATTTTTGGATTTTTCTTGGCTTTTTCTGATTTTTTTTTTATTTTTTAGTAATTAAAATGAATTAAAAATGGAATAAAAATGAAAATAAAATAAGAAAAATATGAAAAATATGAAAAATTCAAGGAAATTCAAAAATAATATTCTAAACTTAAGAAAAATTTGAAAACTTGAAAATAAGCTGTGGAAATACTGTTTGGCTTAAAATCAGCTTATATAAGTGCTTATTTATAAGCAATACTTGACCCAGTTGACCAAAACTTTGACCAGTTGACTGTTTGACTTAAATAAGCTCAGATAAACAGATTTAAGACCAAAAGATACTCAGAAACTCAGAATAGGATCAAACAAGTTGCAAATAAGCTATGGAGATAAGCCAACAAACCAAGCAGATAAGCAATAAGCAATATTAGAAGGGGTGGTTGTGGATTGCAAATTTTCAGCTTATGCTCTATAAGCACTTCAAAATAAGCACATACCAATGTGATAATTGCATAAGCTCATAGCAATACAAACACTTAAAGAGATGTATTTTTCACTTTTAACAACACAATATGCATTTCCAAACACCCTCTAACCAAATCTAACTTTATATCAGCTCTAAAAAGTAAATTTTCTTTAAATATAAGTATCTTCTTAGTCCTAATATATCAAAACCTCAATAACAAATTTACATTTTGAAAGACTACTAACTATTCCAACTTGGACAATAATTTACAACGCATCCAAACACTCTCTATAGTATTATCTGAAACAATTACTGCTTTTATAGTTGGTAATGATAATTATGCAATTTTACATCTACTCTATAAAGTCATTTTCCTTCGGATTCAACCAACTTAGACCTATAATTCTACGCTCAAATTTTCGTTAATCTGTTTCGCTACATTTCCGTTAAATTCCAAGCATGAGCCTAAATTGACTTCAACTACAACAAATGAACATCTAATTTTCTTACTAAAAATTCAACTATTAATAAGCACATAGACAGAGCTGTAAACAACATAAGTGTTGGATCGTGTACACCTTGAACTTGTGTTGATAATGATACTTTGAGTGATACCACTAAGTATGCGGAATCTACTTAATGATACTTAGAAGATTGATTGTAAGTGAAACAGATTTATGTATGCACAATGAATATAACAAAACAACTAGCTCCAATATTATTAATAATAATAATACGAGTGATCTGAGATATCACTAGGGTTACACCTTGAAGCTCTAAGAAAACGTATATCAAAGTTATATTCTAGGATCTCCTTTTATACAACAAGGAGTCCTCTTGTACAAGATAAGTATAATACTAATAGAATAAGATATACACAAAATCTTTTCTATGTTTATCAATGCGCGTTTCTCTAACAGCTAACAAGTGAGCAGTGGTAATATTTGTTCTTGCAGTGGTAATGAGTTTCCACTACAAGTACAATCTTCTTGCAGTTGTAATATCTTCACTAGCCGTGGTAACTGATAGAATAATTCCCAACAATCCTCCCCTAAACTTATGATTTATTAGGAAATCAATAAGTTTCTTCAAGTATACAATAAACCTGAGGATATGGGAATTCTTCCAAACACTTATCTTGTTTTTCTTAATCGTTTATCAGCTCTTACACTTTGATCATATATCCTTTGCAGCAAATCATCTATGACTTCAGTTCTTTCCCAACACCTAAGCTTCACAGTTCTCATTACATCCAATACTCCAGCTCTCAATGGATATTCTTTCTCAACCAGCATAAAGACATCAACTCCATCTTGAGTAGAAACATGATGCACAAAACTTGAATCATAGAATTTCCACAAGGTTCTTTGATCATGAGCTTCAAATCTCCAATATCTATCACTTGGGTCAGGTTCATATAGTCTTCTGAAGTGAACCCATAATTCCTTAGCTTTGACATCAACAAGTTCTTCCTTCTTAAACTGATCTTGAACTATTTTCCACAAAGTATCCAGATCTTCTCTAACACAAGATCTAATAACATCTTCAAAATCTCTACAAATACTTGTGACACTTCCAGTTCTGATGATTTTCCAAGCTACACCAAAACTATCAGAAAAGATTTCCCATCCAACTATTGGATATTTTGCTTGTAGAGGTTCAATATTAAGCACATCAGTTTCTATGAACAACATGTTTGTAACTTGCTCTTCAGTCAACTTGCTAGGACCTTCTTCTTCTTGAGATGATTTCTGAGTCTTCAACTTCTTTGCTTCTTTTGATTCAAGACTCACTCCAGTCCTTTTTGTCTTCATAGATAATGGTTCTTGATTCATTGGAATGAACTTACTATCTTGTCTTTTGATTCTGTAGTAAATACCTTCAATCTGATCATGTGACATTCCTTTGAATTGACCCATCTTCATATTACCAACATGACAACAATAAATCTTCATCTCAGAGATAATTTGTGCCTTTGTAAGTTTCCTTGGCACCTTTTGACCTTTTCTTGCATCTCCAATGATTTGATCAAGAGCCTGCTGATTTTTCATGAGAATGAAATCCTTAAGTTGAGCAGACCTTTGTTCTTCATTCAAGGTTGTATTTGCAATCAATTCAATAGCATTCTTCCTAATTATTTGATCATTGTTAATCAAATAATCAATTTCTTCTTCTGTAGGCACATATGAAAATTCTGGAGGTTTCTCATACATAACAGTTGGTGAGATACTTGAAATAGGTTCTGCTACAACAGCTTCAAGTTTATCCAACCTTCTTGCTTCCATGAAACTAGCAACTTCATCTTCCTTAATCTTTTTAATTCTTTCATACTCTTCAGCTTGTTGTTGTTCAGCTAACCTGTGATCAAAGTCAATCTGAGCTTGTTCAAACTTAGAAATCTTTCTTGTCACTTGATCTGAAGCAATTTCAATAGCCTTTCCTTTAACTAAGCTTCTTCTGACAGCTTCTTCCTCTGCAGTGGTAATACCTTGACTAGCAGTGGAAATATTTTCGCTTGCAGTGGTAAGTTGTTGATCAGTGGAAACTTGTTCTGCTTCAGTGGAAATTGGTTGAGCAGTTCCAACTAAATCATCAAAATTAAAACCTGCATCAGCATCCATATCTTCAAAATCCAATTTCCTCCCCTCAGACTCAGCATCATCATCTTTTACTTGATCATCATCAGAATCAGGAAGCTCAGTAAACTCTTTATCAAAATTTTTACTCCTCTCCTTAAGTTCTGCATCTGGTTTCCTCCCCAGTTTGGAAGAAGTTCCCAAATCATAACCAGATCCTGTAGAAAGACCATCATGAGAGGATGATGGAGAAGAAACCACAACTTGAACATGTCTTTTCTTCTTGAGATCCACAACTTCAGCCTGCAACTTTTGGATCTCAGTCTTCAATAGATTCAACTCTGTGGCATGTTGTACTTTGGTCAAAGCCAGATCTTTCTCCAGAGTTTGAACCTGTCTGGTTAATTTGGTACATAATTCCATCAATTCAGTTAGTGTCACACTGCCTTCAACACTTCCAACTGTGTTACCTGTTGGGAGAGGTGAATCATAAGGCATTGATTCAGGCTCTTCTCTAGTTGGACTAGATTGAAGCCTTGAACCACCACTGCTTGTTCCTAAACCATAAGGATCAACAACATGCAATGTTGTCATGGAAGGAGTTGGCTGTTTTTGCCTCCTTTCATATGTGTGAGTTATAGGAGGAAAATGTTGAATTTGTGGAACAGAAATAGTGGGTGTGTGATGGGATACAACTGGGATTGTTGCATCTTCACCCTGTATTTGTGAAATCTTTGCAAGCATGTTTGGTAAAAGAGGATGAGTCACTCCATCCCAAAGATCTGAAGCCTTACTCATGTTTTGAAATACTTTTGGCTTAAGATATGGAGTGTCATAAATCCTATTATGATTTTGCAGTTGAAATTCATTTAACACTGCTTGCACAAACCTTGGATACATCAAAAATTTGTATGAACTTGTTACATTGCCTTTCATGTTATTAAATATAAACTTTGAAAAATTGAAAGTCCTATCAGAAACCAAGCAAACTAAAGGGTAAGCCATGGTTGATCCAAATTGTTCATAAGAAGTTTTCTTAGGACTTAGGCAATGCAACAGAGTGTGTATCAAAAATCTCCAATGGGGGCAAAAACATCCTTTCTTAAAGGTTACTTTTTGATCAGATGTATCATACCCCATCAGACCAATGTAGTGGAATATGTCTGAATTAGGTAATGTGATAATACCATTGAGATCATCTAATTGGAGAATTCTCCTCAAAGATGACTCAGTAACATCAATAGTTACCCCATCAACTGTGGCTCTAAGAGCTTCCACAGGTTCATGTATGTCTCCTTGTTCAAGTGTGATGGACTCTGCAGAGTTCCAAAACTGTTTGATTTGAGAAACAAAGATTGTGGGATTCATAGTTAAGGCATACCTTATATGAGTTGAGTTTAGGAAGTCCACAATCTGATGAAAAGTAGGTCCACTCTTGACGTTTGACTTTTGTAGGTAAGCCACTTGGTTGTGTTCGTCTGCAAACTTGAGAGTCACCATGATTTTGTGATTTGTGAGATGAAAGTGTTAGTAATTGTGAGTAAAAAGCAAGCCGTATAAAATCAATTTATATTAATAGGGTTTTGAGAAAAACGCGGATGAAGAATTATCTATAGAAAGATGTATCTTTTGAAGAAATACAATTTGGTAAGTAGATAATTCCCAAAAATTTAACCCTATTAATAAGGAAAGACAGTTATTTTGGTAACGGCTAGTAAAAATAAGATTACTGACACACAGTTGTAACGGCTAGTTCATCAATGGTAAAAATTACACTTTCAGTGGAAACAATGAACTTGCAGTGGTAAAAATCAACAAAATTTCAAAGAGCAGTGGTAAGTAAAATATGTAAAAAGTGCTGCTCTTATCATAGTTTTTAGCAAACTATCAGCTATCAACGGATTTGATAAGTCTTTACCAGAAGCCGTTTGCTTATGGACTAGCTGATTCTTATGTGGGTTAGACATGGTGAATCAATAACCATTTGTTGTGTGTCAATATTACACACCTTATAACTCCAATGAGATGTAACATCACAAAATAAATCTCATCTTAACTCACAACTATTAACCCAAGTAACTTTTTAACTAAGTTACTATACACAAAATATCTTCTCAAAAGTCAAACCACAGTTACTCCTCAAACCAACCAAAACAGATGGAAGTAAATAATCTTCATTAATTATTGTAACACCTAACCTTGGCTTATTTAACCTCCTCCAAACACAACATCTCAGTCACCAACAATCTTTCAAACCCTAATATCCCACAACAAGATTTCAAAACCAATTTGCTTCCAAAAATCATGTCATCAAACCCTGAGTCCTCTGATCAACACTCTTCTGTTCCAACATCAGAAGAAGAGGTACCACCATATCCATGGGGACTTGAAGGTTCTGATTTTGAAAGAGAGATAAAGAAACGATGGGATGTGGAAGACAAGAAATGGAATGCATACATAGAGGGTGAATCAAGCCGTAATACAAATCCTGCTGAGCTTATCTGTCCCTTCATCTGGACATCTGATGAAGAATCTTCAGAGGAAGATAATGAAGAACCAACCTTTCTTCCTCCTTCCACACCAGAGGGATCCCAACCAAGATCAAGTAAGAGAGATCCATCTTTCCCAACATCATCAAACTTGATGGTGGATCTTCCTGCTCCAGGACCTTGTCTTCTGCATCAAGAACATATTGGACAGAGCAATAAAGCTCAAATCACACATAAGGGAAAGGAGAAGCAGAAGTAAATGATTGATGAATGTTGCCAAGGACCAAAGTTTGTGAGTATTTTCTTGACTTTGGTACTTGTGCATCTTCACAGTCTTCCTTCTCTTCTTTTTCCATTTTCAGCTTCAGCTTCTTCATTGTACTTGTCATAGCCTCAAGTATTATGTAATAATTGATAGAAGCTAGTAGTACACAATTAGCCAAATGTATTAGGAATGATCTTTGTAATCCAGTTGGAACCTTGAATGTAAGCTGTAACTTATGTCTTGAAATGAATGAAGAGATCTTCTAAATTAGCTCAATAAGTAAGACCTTCAGCATTATTTTGTTTGCAATAGAGACTAAATACAGCTCATTGGATCACATTCCTTGGCTACACCTCTTGGTGACTGTAACACACTTCTTGCATTTGCATGAACATTTGCAGAACAGCCATATATCAAACAACTTGAAAACATATTAGTTAAACACAGAAAATATCATCAAGTCATTCATAATCAATTTTAATCTTTGACTGTCCCTGCACACAACATAAACAAATTAGTACCTTTTGGGGACCCAAGCCACAAATGACTTGGATCTGCCTCGTGTATCAATATAATTATATCTATCAAAGGTCATTGATACACCATTGGGATTGTTTGTTGTTCCTTTTGGTTTCCATTCCCAACGAGCTGAGGCCTTAACAGCTTTTCCCAAGTTTACCCTTTTCTTTTGAACATCAGTGGAAACAATTGGTCCTGCAGTGGTAACTGCATGCCTAGCAGTGGAAACTACTGGATTAGAAAATTTTGGTCTCCACATGTGGTTCTTGTGATCATTCTTTTCAAAATAAGTCTTTTTCCCTGTTTGGTAAGATTTAACAAAAGAAGTGACAGGGGACTTAGGATAAACTCTGTTATTACTTCTGGCAGTGGTAACTGCTGGTCTAGCAGTGGAAACATGTTTAATGCCAGTGTTAAGCATAACAGATCTGGGAACCATCTTGCTTAGGGGATTTGGGTGAGTCATTTTATTAGAATTTGATCCATTCACCCTTGTAAAAACTTCCCTTCTTCCCATGTGGTAGGTACAGTCTTTAGCTAAATGGTCAAAGCTACCACATATATGACAAGCCTTATTGTTGAACACAAAATCACTACCAAACTGCCTAGTTTTAACATGATTCCAACTTCTCATGTTACCTCTAGGAGATTTAGGCCTATCCCTGTACATTTCAGCATACCTAGTAGTAGACCTAGTGAAATTTGACTGTGTTCTAGGCTTCTCTTTGACTTCTTCAGGAATACTTTTACTCTCCTCAACTTTAACATCTTCAGTAACACTAGTTTTAGACTCAACATTCAAACATTCATCTTTAAGAGATGAGTCACTAGCACTATCAAAAGTCTCAACCTCAACCTGAACCTTCTCAGTTTCAACTGGTTTAACAAATTTTGGTCCATAGGTCATGGGTGGATCCTGAAACTCTTCTAAGCCTGTGTGAGCTAGGTCAATGCCAGGAGGTGCTGGAACACCTCTTAGAGGTGGTGGAACAGTATTGTATCCAAGACCTGATTTAGCTTTGCTCACAATTTGGGCTTCCCAAATTTTGTCAATGCTCTTGGATTGATGGTCTAGTGTTTTCTTAGTAATCTGAATATTCTCACTAGCCTTTTTAACTTTCTCAATCTCTTCCCTAAGAGCTTTATTTACTTCAAGATAAAAATCTAAGTCTCTTTTTAAAACAGCAATATCATCACTGAACTTAGATTCATTAGCCCTATAATGCTCTATCTGTTTTTCTAAAACACCTAGACCTCTTTTATGATTTGCTAAATTATAATTAGTATGATGTAAATCTAGCATCAGTTCATCATATTTAGTTTTAGAAATCTCTAACTCTTTTGCAGCCTTACAGTTTTTAGAACAAGCATTATCAGTATATACCTCAGAGTCAGAGAAAGCCATGAGTGCATGCTCAGTGGCTAGCATTGCAGATTCTGTATCATCTTCTCCATTCTAAGACATAAAGCTCCAATCAAAGCTTACTCCATCAATAGCCAATAGCACCTTTGGCTCTTCTGTTGTAGGTTCTTTGGTCTTTTCCTTCTTGTACCAAGTTGACTTATTGTCAGATTTCCTTGGTTTTCTGCATTCTCTTGCAAAGTGCCCCTTTTTGTGACAATTATAGCACTCTACCTTCTTTTTATAAAAACCTACAGTCTCATCACCACTTATATGTATCTTTCTCCCTGTCTTCTTCCAGAACTTCTTTGATCTTAAACTGAGCAATGCTACCTGCCATTTGATGTCCATTTCCTCCATATCATCTTCATCAATTTGATCCAAGTCCTCATGATTGAGGATTGAACCACCCACATGGCTTGATATAAAGGCATAGAAAGTAACATCACTTAGTCCTGCAATCTGCTTCTTGGAGCTCCTAGTGGAAACATTTCCATTACCAGTGGAAACAATCATGTTACCACTGTCATCATCACTGTCACTTTCATCATCAGAACTGTCATTACCTGATGATGATATGAGTGCAACTCCTGCAGAACTTGTCTTTAACTTGCCAGCTTTCTTAAGTCTTTGTTCAATAACTTTGAAGTTATTGTACACATCATTAAGCTTCATGGTCTCAAGATCTGACTTATCCTCCCATACAACAACATTTGTATCAAACTCAGCAGGTAAACTTCTTAGAAATTTAAGATTGAGGTCTTCCTTTTCTACCTCAATTCCAAAAGCAGTCAGCTGAGTTACAATCTTTTGTAGCCTTGTGAATATGCTATCAAGATATTCATTGCTTGATGAGTCAAAATTCTCATAGGTCTGCTTCAGTAAAGTCTTTTGAGTTTTCTTGGTATAGTCATTACCACCAAACACTTCACATATCTCATCAAAGAGGGTCTTTGCAGACTTGTATTTGGTAAAAGCCAGAACTTGTTCTCTGGGTAGAGCCATCAATAGCAAACCTCTAGCCTTCAAATCATTCTTTAGTTGGTTTCTTTCTTCACTGGTAACAGGACCAGCATTTACTTTTGTTACTGGCTTGCCACCAACCGTCTCTACAGTTGTACCAGGTTTGAATGAATTTCCACACATTATGATCTCCCATAATGTGTAGTCTTGAACCATAAAGAATTGTTCAATCATAAGCCTCCACATCTCAAAGTCATTAATTTTAAGCTTGGGAAGCTTTGCAGCAATATTAGATTGGCTTGTTTCTGTCTTCATTGTATCTTTTGAATCTGCCATAGGATCTTCTAAATCAAAATATCAAAGCCTTGCTCTGATACCACTTGTTGGATCGTGTACACCTTGAACTTGTGTTGATAATGATACTTTGAGTGATACCACTAAGTATGCGGAATCTACTTAATGATACTTAGAAGATTGATTGTAAGTGAAACAGATTTATGTATGCACAATGAATATAACAAAACAACTAGCTCCAATATTATTAATAATAATAATACGAGTGATCTGAGATATCACTAGGGTTACACCTTGAAGCTCTAAGAAAACGTATATCAAAGTTATATTCTAGGATCTCCTTTTATACAACAAGGAGTCCTCTTGTACAAGATAAGTATAATACTAATAGAATAAGATATACACAAAATCTTTTCTATGTTTATCAATGCGCGTTTCTCTAACAGCTAACAAGTGAGCAGTGGTAATATTTGTTCTTGCAGTGGTAATGAGTTTCCACTGCAAGTACAATCTTCTTGCAGTTGTAATATCTTCACTAGCCGTGGTAACTGATAGAATAATTCCCAACAATAAGTATCTAATCAACAGAGAATTCAAAATAATAACTAAGCAACACATAATTCAACAGTTGTATTATCCTACCTTGATAATGGTGACGACGATTGAAGACGGTTACAGTGATGATGGTGCTGAAGTTAGGGTTTCGGTGGTGGTGGATAACGACAGTGGAGATGATTAGGTTGAAGACGGAGTTAGGGTTTCGATTGGCAAAATTACGGTGGTGGTGGTCAATGATGACGGTGGTGTGGTTAGGTGAGAGAGGGACTCGAGTCTTTACTTTTATATTTTGTTTATATTTTTATCTTTTGTTGCTTTTTATTTTTAGAGAAATGATATATTTACAAAAAAAATTTCAAAATGAGGTGTTATTTTGTCATTTGTTTAATTAAATAGAAGAAATAAAAAGTATTAAAAAATGCACCAATGACACCTTATTTTATTTTGTAGAAGTTTTTGTGAAAGTTCTGTTGTGGTTATATCATTTTTCTTACTTTTTAATAGCCTAGATTTGGTGACTTTTTTTGTATCTTTAGTGGGTAAGAGTTTTAGTGAGTAGTTGTCATAAATTTTGTAGTATACTACTGGACAAATCTATGTATAAGAGTTTCACGTGAAGTTTGTTACAAACTTGACATTTCACAAATGGTTTTGATATTAATCTATTTGATCTTAGCAATAAGATCAACTCATTATCTGACTTGTTAGTATTGGTGTCGTGTGTAATTATCAAGTCTTATTATAGGATTAGGATTCATCGTAATATCATAACTTGGAAAACAAATCAAAGAATAACTCTCCCTTCTCCTCTACCAAAAACCGGTCGAACAAACACTCTCTCTAAGGTTTTGGTTGCGTTTTTCTAAGCTTGACAAAGGGTTGTGCTTGACAAGATCATGAGGTATAAATAACTAGCATTCAAGTGATACACAGTGACGTGTAGTGTGGATATCTATAGAGGTAATCTCCTTTGATTGCTTTAAGAGGTTTGTGGGTTGCAAGGGTGAAATCTAGAGTTCGTTTTAAGCTCTGTTAAATATATAGACCACATATCAAGAGGTAATAATAATTTCTAAAGGTTTCGTGAGCTTCATTGATGACATTTTCCGCTGCTCTTAAATGTTTTTTATATGATTTAGATATAAAATCACCAACAGTTTTGGGCTAAGCAAAATGTTTATATTTGATGGGTAACAACATTGGAATTAAGACACACTACAAAAATTTCAAAATTACAGAAAAATAAATTAGAACAAATTGGAACACTAATGAAACTTCATTACTATTCGGTGACTTTTTCTCTAAAATTAATATCGTGAAAATTAGGATATTACAAATTTATTTTATTTTTGTTTAATAAATGTATTATTTAAATTGATAACTAACTTTCTTTCATATTTTTTTCAAATTAAACTCAAGTTCAAATCTTATTTCAACCGACCTATATAGAATGCATCAATGACAATTATTATCATTGCAAATGTTTGGTTACTAAGTTGGGGAATGAAACTATCATTTGATATGCATAGACTCATAAGAGAGGGAGTAGACACCTTTTTCTAACTCATTCTCGTGGGACCCATCACTAATATATGAAAAACATATGCCTTTCTGGCGGGGGGGGGGGGGGGGGGGGGGGTTGTTAAAAAGTGATAACCATATCTTAAAGTTTTCAACAAACAATAGAAATGAAATCAGTATTCTCAATCACATACCACGGTGGCGTGGCCTTGCCTCAAGCCTTGCACGCCATGGCGAAGCCTTTGCGTTTCTTAAGGCGTTGTATTTATAATTTTAGATCATATTACTCGTACTATATTAGACATTTAAACTACTACTTAGTGTATATTTACCAGGCCTATATACAAAATAGCCCAAATTCCAAATACTAGTTCAAAATAGTTTAAAAAAATAACAAGATAAAAAAATAAAAATAAAATAAAATAAAATAAAAAATAAACTGATTCAAAAAGTGGCGCCACGCCTTACCAAAAGACGCACCTTTTCTCGCCTTATTTCACGCTTTTTTGCGACACGCCTAGATCAGCCGCCATGGTCCACTTTGTGGCGGCGAGACGCCTTTGTGTCACCTTGGTGCGCCTTTTAGAACACAGACCCTCTAACAATTTTTCCTAAAACACGGTTAATATTCTAACAATTACAATAACATTCTTCGCTACAAAGTAAAAAAAAAAAAAGGTGCAAAAACCAAAATCAATTAAATCCCCCAAAACCAATTAAATTTCCCTCCACATTTCCCCCAAATCAAAACCCAAACCCTAACTTTACAATCCCACAAAATCAACCTTAAATTCATAAAAAGTTCACATTTTTATGTAATGATTCCAATCTTTTCACAAAACCCATCTTTTAATTTCCATCAATTTGTTTAAAATAAAAAATAATTGATTTTTATTGTTTTTTTTTGGGTGCAGGTGAGATTAATAATAATGGGGGATTGTTTTTGGTGACACCTGCAGCTGCTGTTGAGAAGTTGGTTGGTGAAAATGGAAATGGAGTAAGAAGGAATAGCACATTGATATGTGCACCAATAATGGCTGATGATATTCACCAGATGTTGGTTCTTATGAATTTGGCTAAGTCTTATGGTGCTGATCTTGTTGAGATTAGATTGGATAGTTTGAAACCCTTTTTTAGAGGGGTTTAATGTCACAGAAAGTATTCAGACCCTTGTTAAATTAACCCCTTTGCCTACACTTTTTTACTTACAGGTGAGTAGATTCTTTTTTCGGACTGTTTTTTGATATTTGAAACTTTTTCTATGATATGAATGTTGGATTTATTAGTATTTTGTTTTTGAGTGTTTGGGCACTTTGAGATTACTTATTTTGAACTGATTAGTATTGGTGAATTAGGTATTACAAGTTTGCTCTTAGGGTGAAATAAGCTCATCATCTACTTATAAACTGTATGAAGTAGTAATCCCAAACACCCCCTTATTGCGTTTTGATATTGTTGGTTTGTGTATCTGGACATGATTATATGCTTATTTGAGGGTGAAATAAGCTTATTGGGAGGTGTGCTGACCTAATCGAGATTCGATAGGATAGTTTGAAACAAGAATGGTTTACTGATATATATGATATCAAACACTTTATAATTTAAATCCTTTGCCTATGTTATGGGTCATTTGGGAAGTCAATCCAAAAGTCAACATAAGTCACGTGGCAAGCACATGGGTCCTCAACCGAAATTCCCGCCTCAACCAAACTACAAATATCACCATTTCCTTTCATTATAGTTAGCTATTGATTTGTAATTCTCCTTCTCTCTGTAATCATGCTGTTATGAATTCACTAATAACAATTTCCCTCCAATTTGATAATCAACTAAGTCCATCAATCTATTTCTTATTTCCTTGATTGGTCTAATTAGTTGTAATCCTTTAACGGATCTTAAGTGATCCCTATTGGTGCTTATCAGCCTACTCTTTTTACTTGCAGGTGCGGTTTTTTGGGACTATTTTTTGATATTCGCAACTGTTTTCGTGATATGAATGTTGGATTTATTAGTATACTGAATTGTTTGACATGTGATGTGGGGAGTTTGGGATTTTTGCTTATGTAAACAGCTTATCTTCTTATTGCTTTTTTAAGCAGATGATGAAATGTGACTATGCTTATCTACTTAGTTTAGGTAAATAAGCTCTTTCCTAATTAGTAGTTTAAGTTTAGGATGAAATGTGGAGTATATTGCAAGTATAATAATAATATTTAGGGGTCTTTTCGCAAGTTTTTGGGTCTTTTCTCTTCTATCATAAATCTTGTTGCCTAAATATTAGGCAAGTTTTTGGGTCTTTTCGCTCTTCGGCTTCATATACATTTCTTCTTCCTAATTGCTGTTGAAATTTTGAGCTTGTGAGGTGGTTCATGTTGCAAGGTGATTATGGTCGGGAAGAGATTATGGTCGTGAGATGGTTAGGTTGTGAAGACGGTAAACTTGTGATTGGTTTAGGAAGTAAAGAGGATCCAGGGTGTGAAGATGGTTTTGCTTGTTGTAGATTGTTCAGGTTGTGAAATGGTTAGGATTGTGGAGATGGTGTGCCGGTGTGGTAGTGAGGTGGATCCGGTTATCAGGTGGTGTCGTCATGAGTTTGATGTGGTCCGGAGATGGTGAGTTCATGAGGTGTTCATGCCATGGAGATGGTGAGTTCATGAGGTGTTCAGGTCATTGAGATGGTGAGTTCGTGAGGTGTTTAGGTCATGGAGATGGTGTGTTTGTGAGGTGTTCAGGTCATGGAGATAATGAGTTCGTGAGGTGTTCAGGTCATGGAAATGGTGAGATCGTAAGGTAATTAGGTCATTGAGATGGTGAGATGACCGGTGTTCGGCTCGTGAGATGGTTAAGGATATGGAGATAGAGAGGTTGTGAGGTATTTTGGGTTGCGAGATGTTTAGGTTGTGAGGTATTTGGGTCGCGAGATGTTGAGGTTGTGAGGTGGTTCGGCTCATCGGTGAGATGGTTAAGAGGGGGGATTCTGAGATGACGAGGTTGTTAAACGTTGAGGTTAAAAGTTTATTCAGGTCAAGGATATAATAAGGTTGTAAGATGGTTTAGGGGTGGAGATGGTGAGTTTTGTGAGGTGTTCAGGTTGTACGACAGTGAAGATAATAAAGTCGTGAGATGGTGAGGTCACTAGTCAGGAGGTGAGATGGTGAGGTCGATATTGAGGTTGTGAGATGGTTTGCGAGATGGTGAGAGTCAGTAAGCCAAGGGTCGTTAATGGAAGAGTCGAGGTACGATCGTTTGAGTTTGGAGATTTTCATTAGGTGGTGTTCATGCTTTCTGTGTTATTTTCTTTAATCTACCATCTTCACTATTCGCAATGCCTCCACTTAGTCAGATGGCGTGTTCGGTACTGTGTGTTTCGAGGTTATGGTGTAGGGTTATGTTTCATGTGTGATCAGGTGTGTGAGGTCATGGTTTGTGGTCGGTTGTCGATGCTTTCTGCCAAGTGTTTGCCCTTAAGTGTTGTTGCGTTTTGGTGTGTTGGCATGTTAGAGTTATATCGTAGCAAGTATGATATCCAATTTGAGATATCTCATGTAGGTTGTAGGGTCAGTTAGTCGGTGTGGTGAGTTTAGCTTTAGTTTGGTCGATTTTTTATGGTCGTTTCCATGTAATTTTAGCACCTTGCTAGTTTTTATTAATATATATTGCCTTTCAAAATAATAATAATAATAATAATAATAATAATAATAATAATAATAATAATAATAATAATAAATTTTATGGGCGTGTTTGGTAATTGGGAGTTGCTAATGGATAAGGGTTTTCGGATGAAAAAGGGCTTATGCTTATGATATCGTTAGAACTCTTATGACGTGCAGGGGTGGAGCCACACCATGGCTACCTGTGGCACGTGCCACACATGGGTAGGCCATGGTAGTGGAGATTTTTTATGAAATTTTTATACGTCGGCTGAATTTTTACATTTGTGCTACATATAACATACGCATATTCCTCAAAGCTTAAACCAAATTAAAAAAAAAAAAAAAAAAAAAAAAAAAAAAAAAAAAAAAAAAAAAAAAAACCCAACCTTGAAGCCTATTTAGTTAAAAAAAAAAAAAAAAAGAAGCCCAATAGTATTTACTAGTTATAGACTTTTAGTCTTTTTTTAAGAAACAATACAGTTGACGTTTGTTCAGTTAGAACTTGAGGTAAAATGTATTTTTTGTGCTACACGTACTAATTTTTTTTGGATCCGCTACTCATGACGTGAATTATCAATCGTCTGACATGTGATGGGATTGTTTCAGAATTTGGATTGTTTTTATAACGGATTATCTGCTTATTGTGTTTTTCGAGCAGATGCATAAATTTGACTATGCTTATCTACTTAGTTTAGGGGTGAAATAAGGTCTTTTCAGTATGAAGTTTCAGATTGTTTGGTTTGAACTGATTATTGTTAGTGGATTCAGTATCGTAAGTTTAACCTTAGGGGTGACATAAGCTGTTTTGGATAAGTTGATCTTCTGGTTATGACTTATGAGCATATGTTGCTTAACTTAGTAATGCCAAACACCCCTTGTTGCGTTTTGATACCGTAGATCAGCAGTAATAAGTGTTTGGATATGATTGATTATAGGCTGATTATTTCACGTCTTAACTCCCTAATTAGCTGATTGCCGAAAACTTGCACAAATGCGATATCTGATTATCTGGTTTCGTTACTGTAGAAGCCTATCTACACACTTCTTGCAGCATTGCCTTCTGTTATAGCAATTGCTTATTTCATGAAAGCATAGGCAGTTTTAATAAGCATTACCCAACATCCCATTAATCTAGTCCATATTACATGACGTTGTAACACTTTCTCTTTCCCGAAAAGGTTTCAGATTATATAATAAAGCTTTCCGATCAGTTGGTTTTAATGGAGTGTATGTACATTTGTTGGTGGATAATGTAAAGAATTTTCTTTATACTTACTCATCTACAGATTTCGCGGGGTTCAGGTTGAGTTTTCATCTACTTTATTAGAGGTAGTGCTTAAGTTTCTAGGGGTTTTTCCATCAAACCGACATACTTTTTATATTTTTGTATATAAACGAGTCTTTAAAGGAAGTCTTAATGTACGGTTTGGGTCATTTGGTAACCGGAAAATTTAACATTATATATCAATCTAAATCACACGTATACACATCTTATCATTTTTTTTATAATGTTGATCATTTTTGACAGTCAGTTTTTGTGTTACCGAATGCCCAAACAATCTACAGAGCAATCTTATAATGAGACAAATGTTATAAAAAAAAGTATAAAAAGGTACAAATGTGAAAGTACGTTGATATTTTATGGAACAATACCCGTGCTTCTACATTTTGGATGCAGTTGTACCATTCCACACAAAGAATCTTTACTTCAATGTTGTTTGTGATGAGGTTGATCCAGTTGCAAAGGTAGATTTCGCTCTTAATAAGAAGCTTAACTATTTAAGTAGATGCAGATAATGATTCAAGTATGTGACAGTCAATAGCAGCAGTCAACTGCGCCATTAGGAGACCAAATGATGGGACGTTATATGGTTGAAATACGTAGGCGCTATTTCTGCTATCGAAGATAGTCTACGAGGTTTCTTTCTGTACTTTCTATTAGAAGTGATAATATGGGCGGTTGGGTCAAAACTGTGCCTTTTGTCCACTTATAAAAGTTCTATCATATTTCACGTGTGACTTTCTACCCGTTTGACCCATTTGACCCATTTGAGATTTACTTACAACACAGATTGGTACAACTGTTTACAGGTTCAGGCATTCAAAATGGTGCAACAGGATCACCATTAGCTAGTAGACTATTTGTGGTTATTGGTGCTGGCGGTGCTGGAAAAGCACTTGCTTATGGAGCAAAAGCGAAGGGTCCAAGGATTGTGATAGCCAATCAGACTTACGGTATTCCACGAACTCTCACATTACCATTTCTAATACCGGACTTAATTGCAAATAAAGCATTATCTAGTTTTATAGCATTCTATCATTTAAGTATGGGTGAAAGTCAACTGTATGGTTCTCGTCATATTTAGAGGGTGTTTGGATTTGAGTGGTTTATCAAAACACAAAAAATTGATTATAGCGACTTCAAGTCAGAGTAACCATATGATTAGTTGCAAAATTGAAATCCAAACACCCTCTATGCATAGTTAATACACCAACTAAAGTTCTCTTACTGATACTGCATAGATCGTGCTAGAGAACTTGCTGACATAATTGGTGGAGAGGCTATATCTCTTGCCGATTTGAGCACTTACAGTCCAGAAGGCTGTATGATACTTGCAAATACCACATCAATTGGTATGCAACCAAATATTGACGATACTCCTATTTCTAAGGTACGACTATCTACCTTTCTTCGGTTATATGTTTTAGTAATAATGGTTTGCAGTTAGAAAGTTAATATGAGGTGACTATGGGCATGGGATAAATTTTCTATATTTTTTTTGGCAGGAAGCTTTAAAGTCGTATGCATTGGTATTTGATGCTGTGTACACACCAAAAATTACGAGATTACTTCGGGAAGCTGGAGAATGTGGAGCCATAATTGTTATAGGAGTGGAGATGTTTATAGGACAGGCGTATGAATAATATGAGAGATTTACAGCGTTAACTGGTAAGGTTTTAAATGCAAAGTTATGATATTTCATGCCTCTCCATCATGCCTAAAATCTCACCGTCTCCCTTCTCTTATGAGTTTATCCTATTTTTCATTTGCAGCACCTAAAGAATTATTTAGGGAGATTATGGAAAAATCTTAATTGTCTTGGGGGCTGCCGCAGGTATGCATCTTTTTTTCCCCCAACTTCCTTTGTCTTAAAATTTGAGTTTATGGGTACCGTGGAACAATGAACTAGGCAAAATAGTTAGAAATGTTATTGCCATTGATACCTTTTCCAAATCGTATGAAGTTATGAAAAAACGAAAAGATTTGACAGTCACATGCTCATATTCTTATGCTTATGTCTATCACATTGTTCACATCGTTTACGTATAATCTTCATCAGATTACCTTATATATAGTTATTTTTTGTTAGACATGATCAATATTCTGTGTCAAGTTGTTCTTCATGTCTTCTCTTGTCTCAAATTGACCAATTCTGTTCTGCAACTCGTTTAAATTTGAGGACTTGGATGTGATTGACCACTTTTGCTCGAGTATGGAGTTAAAAAAAGTATTATACTTCAGTTGAAAATAGATATAATGCTTCTAGAGTATTTGTCCGAAATAGGCATGGGTTAAGTAATGAGTCAACCTTCCTTCGTTGTGGAACTTTTCGATTTATTATTATTTTTTTTAATCATTTTTTTTTCACACAAAAACCGCTTTTATCTGATCACTAGTCTTAACATAATTATCTAATTATTGCTAAACAAAATGATTTAGGATTTTAACACACTTTGGGTGACTTGCATCTAATCAAATTATTAAGCTTTACCCATTTGACCCATTTGATCCATTGAAGATAGGATATTACCCAAATCAGCCCAACATTTAAGTAAATGGGTCAAAATTTCTACTACTGCAGACTTGGACTTTAGATAAAAATTTCTATAAAATTATGTAAAGCTGAAATTTTTGTTACTTTGTATACAGAACACAGAAGCAGGAGGCTCAAGAGTAACGTGTTGTGCAAAATGGTACACACAGGAAGCACGGAGGAGGTGATTATAGTTGCTCTTTCTCTATCATTTGTTATTGTATCATTAGTATTTTTTTGTTTGGACATAATAAGGATTTTATATGTGACAGTCTTGTATTATGACTTTTGTAATACTAAATTAAATTTATTTTTATAAATGAAGTACTCATAAATCCTAGAAAACGAATGGTGTCATATTTATCCAGATAAATTGTAACTTTTTAGGTTTTGCCGTCACAATAGTAAACTCTTGTGAGTATATGGATGCCGATGTATTGAAAAACTAGATAGATTTGAGAATTTTGATGGACTATAGTAAAATGTCATTATAGTAAATGCATGTCTTATAGAATTCTTTCCGAAAGCAGTCTTTTCTACAATGTTCTACCTCGAACATACGTCACACATAAGTGCCCTTTGTTAGGTGATCTTCACCACAATGTTCTGAAAGGCTCAAGGCGCACTAAGGCGCAAAGGGGGTCAAAGAGCCTTGAGTCGAGGCGCAAACCAAGGTGCGGGATTTATAAATATGAGGCGCACTATATATTAAGGTTTTTTTAATAACATATGTAATAACTTATGCAGCTTAAATAACACAAAAATATCAATATTTAATGCATAATGTCACTTAATAGTTATTACATGTAACAAATGTTGCATTTAAACCAAAAATATTAAGCAGGCAACATATCAGAATCCATGAACGACCCTAAATTCCTGAATATACATTACAATCTATGAGTTTATGACTTATAAAATTTAACAAATTACCATGTATCAAACTATCAACTATCAACAACAAAAAATCTATAGTTGTTTGGTAACATTTAACACTAAAGAAACAACATTTGTATATGTTAATAAGCTACTATTCTTAGACATTAGATTACAAAAAAATATAGTTCTTTGATGATTGTGTGTTTTAGTTATTTTCTAAAATATTAGCGTTATTAGATACTTTATAACTTAAAGGGCCAAATGTATATAATATGTAAGCCCAAAATGTATTTTACTATTAAGAAAAAAAGGCTAAAACCCCGTTAATTCTTCTAGGCGCACAAATCCCCAAGGCGCTAAAGCGCAAAAATCCCCAAGGCGCTGCGATTTTTACGGGATTCATGCATGTCGTGAGCCTCGATCTAAAAAAATCCCAAAGGCTGGAGCCTCGTGGGATTTAGGGAGTAGGCGCGCCTGAGGCGCGATTTTTAAAACATTGCTTCACCATCAAACCATCACAAAATTCTCTTCACCGTGCGCGATGGTGGACACCAGTTATGGGAAACCACACGTGGAGAGTGCCTACCGCCGGGTGGTGGATGACTCCATTATGCATGGTCTAAGAAATGTGACTTTCTGAAACAATCAAAAAAAAAAAAAAAAAAAAAAAAAAACCACTGGTCTATAAACAACTTTTGGTAAAGATGGTGGGGTTGAAAAATGTACAGTAAATCCCTAACACTCATGATGATGATGATGGGTTTACTCATGATGATTATAGGTTTGAAGAAGTTTATGAATAACAATATACTTTCACTAGATATTGTTTGTGCATGGACTTTAAAGTTTAGACAATACCTTCCTAATCCTAGAAGTTTAAAAAAATGTTTCTAATCATATTAATTGCTCGAGAATGTGCTATTATGCTCTTGGTATAGATGGATGTCTGTTTGCATTGATGAAGGCTCGTTGGAAGGCCACTATGAATCAGACTTGGTGAGTCTAGAGTGGACTGCTACTATGGTTTGGCTTGTGCTATTTCAGTACAAGGAAATTGTAACAACCCGTAAAATTCTTGATATGTTCTATTCGGAGAAACGATCAAGTATTTTGAGTTTGGAATCATTTCCGTGAAACAGAGCGTATTTATTATCATTTTTATGAGAAATATTATTTTGAGCGCATTGGTGTTATTCCCGTACCACGAATCTTCCGTTTACTCGCATAAATGAGCTCCGAATCTCATTTCGTGGAAGACTTAATGAATTACAGCTATGGTCCTTGGGGTATATTTTGACCCGCGCCCCTCATCTTTCATAAACCTTACATGTTGTAATTTACATCTTAGGGTTTTTTTGTTCCCTGCTTCTTCTCCAGCCGACAACACAACCACCCCCCCCCCCCCCCATCTCTCATATATCCGGCGAGCTACGGCCACCACCGCCGCGAGTCACTTCACACCGCCACCACAATCACAAGCACCTCTTCATTCTCCATCTTCTGATATGTGACACGCGCCATACAACCCACCATAACACCATTTTATTCAAGATTCACCCTCGAATCACCACGCGCTGCCATCACCCATAGCCACCACCATCCTGGTGTCATCATCTCTCACCTCTCCTCATTCGTATTGAAGAAAAGTGAAGGTCCAAGGTGTTGAGGGTGATCGTTGGAGATAGATCGTGACCTTGGTTCGAAGTTTGGTCCGTGTAGATCGCCTCAGCCGCCACCACCTCCGTATTGGATCAGCTTGAGATTCCATATGTTGTTGTTATTGTTGGTTGTGCTCTCGGTTCAGCAGCAATTCTTGTTGTTTTGGCCTTGGCTCGATGACACCACGAGGGTGGCGAGAGTCAAGGCATTGTTTTGGTGAAATAATCATGTCAAAAGATTGTGTTTTGTTTTAAACTTATTTTTTTCGGGTTATCCAACTTAATAAGTGGTAGTATAGTTTTGACTTGGTGTAAGGTATCAAAGACGATTTGGGAAAAACAAGTTCACAACTAGTAGTGGTAAATTGATTTTCAAAAACACCAAACCTGCGTTTGTGGTAATATTGTGCTTGTATATATATGAGTTTGTGTTGCCTTGGACTAGGATTGGGTAAGCCCATTATTGGGGTTCGTTTGGTATAAAATTTGGGCCGAAGCCCATGGTTTTACAAATGGTTTTGGTTAATTGGGTTAAGACCAATAGAGTTATTAGCTTTAAGTAACTCAAAGATTTTCACTTTATCCTGAGAAAATCTTATCATTTTCTTAAGGAAAAAATGTTTAATATTTTTCGAATATGGAAATAGTTGACTAATTTAATTGTCATTTTGATATACTAGTTATAATACCTGTGCACGCACAAAGTTTTTAAAATTTCTTTTTGATTATGTATTATTATCGATTAAGAAATAAATCACTTAACATGTTTCAAACGGTTTTACTTGATAAACTAAAAATAAAAAACCACATGTATATATATGTTATAATCCACTTGTTATTTTAGGCGAATACTTTTGATTAAAAATAATAGTTTATTATTCAAACAAAATCACATGACGATACTTGACTTGCATAAGATTTTAGTGATATATGTTTTTAGTTTTGCAAACCCGTGCTATCAATTTACAATGTGTTTTGTAATTGTGGTATTTCTTTTACTTTTATTTTCATTAAAATATGTAGCATATTTAAGCTTTGAAGATTGATTTATTTCATTGATTACGAATAACCATCATACAATTCATGTATTATCTAAATCAGTAACTTAACTTAATTATACATTAATACCTTAAGTAGGCGTAGAAAATCCTTCTACGAAAATCATGTGTTGATACGTAATCCTCCTCTAAAAACGCACACAACAAATTGCATTACATTTATATTCCCGTTACTAATAATTTAGCCGTATTTAATATTCAAACCCGTGAGCGCATAAATTAAATTTTTAAATAGAATAACATGAGTCTTTATTTAAAATAAAAAAAATTCTATAAAAGTCTAAAACTAACGTTAGATTAAAAAATATTTAACGTGAACTAATTCGCATATTTACCAAATTTTGTAATTTTAATAGATGAAAATCTAAAAACTAATAATAATACTCATGTAATTTTAAACAAAGTTAATATAATAAAGCATATGGGGTATAAAGTGTAAGGGGTTATTTGTTTTTTTTTTAAGTTATTAAAAAATATGGAAACTTGTAATTTTACACTTAGCTCTATATAATTTATTTAAAATTCAACCATCAAAGTTTTATTAATTACTTCCTCTTTTTTAAGTTTTTGTTTTCATAAATTTGACACCTATATTTTTAAGCATTTTTTTTCTTAACTAAATTTCTCCACCAAATTTATTAAGTTTGACCAAAATCAATTTAATTTTGACTTTCTATTGACCAATCATATTGCTCGATTTCGCCTATGTGGCAAAATCGAGTTCTCCTATTGGTCTAATTTTTTTTCAATAAGAAGGGATTTGCAAAAACACTCCAAAATGATGTAATTATTTTATTATATAAAAGATGGTTCATTGGTACGCTTCAGATAACTCATTGGGATTTAGTACTTGGTTTTGGAGTCGGATATGCTTAACGGACTTTAATATTGGATTGAGACTTGAATTACTTGGACTAGTATCGTATTTATTTAATTGGACATTTTGGACTTATTGGACTTGAAGCGAATACAATATATTAGACTTCTAACGAATTTAATATATTTGATTCGTAACGGATATACAATAAGTAAATAATGTCTAATAAACAATGAATCCTCTTTATTAATTTTCTATAAAATTGTCAGAAAATATTGTTTTGAGAAAACTGATTTTATTAAAGTCACCTTGACTTGGAAAGGTGTATAAAGGAATGTGTCATGCTAAATCTTATACAACTTTCAAAACTTATATTTATTTTTCAAAACCATTTGTTCTATCAAAACCTGACAAGAGTATAAACTCATGTTTATGGAATTGAAAAACATTCTTATCTTTATAAAACCCGACAATAATGGAAATGGTCTTGATTAACGTGTACTTTATTTTGAGATATACTCTTGAGCTTTCTTATAAAACTTAGATTTGCATTTCTAAACTTTATTTACCCTTTACAAATTATTTGGGGAATATGGGTAACCACCGAAACTTATGAATTGACCTATTTTATATTACATAGCTGATTGTCGTCATGATCTATATTTTCTTTGGTTAGCTTGAGCGTCGTTAGCATTTTCACGACTATGTCGATATTTATTCCTCTTTGGTGTGAGTTGTATGTCGATTCCTTTTCCACTTTGGCGTGAGTAACATTTGGAGCCCGTACTTTCTTACCACCACACGAAACATAAAGCTTTCTTAAGAAACATTGATACTAAACTTTTTATAAGTAACGATACGAACTATCCACGAAAACTATGACACTTTGTCTTTTATAGACTTTATTATTGTTTTGCGAGCTATATTTTGAGATAATCGTATGCGTATTAGGTTACGCCATCGCTATACCATTGTATTCGTGATACCCATCTTCTGGGATTATCGTTGTGATTAGCTCTAGATGCCAGTCATGTTAGTCGTGATCATTGCATTGTTGTGGCTAAGGTGAGTTCATACCCCTTACTTTTTAAACAGTTTTCATAACTATTTTGGGGGAAGGATACATGCTCGTTTTAACTAAACTCAATGATTGTTTATCTGAATACGTGAACTGTTTGATTAAGATCTGATTGATTGATTGATTGATTGATTGATTGATTGATTGACTGATATACTTGAACTGGCTCTTCGAAAGCATTATGTGTTTACCTGATATATATATGTGAGCTCCTAGCTCAAAACTATTTTCTCGGACCTACCACTACTTTGTTTTGCTATATTGTGTTGACTGGTTAAGGTTAGATTGCGGAAGAATTTGCCTTAGCCTAGGGCTCCTTAGGACCTAGCTAAGGATAGACTTCTACCTATGGCCTAGACCCAGGGCAGTAACGGGTGGTTCCTTGCTGTATCGATGACCTGGCTAGTGACCGCCGAGGGATCTGCTCAGTATGACCACTTATCTTTCTTAAGATAAGAAACCTATTGTTTGTGAATAGTTTTGGATGATGTTGAATAGTGAAATCTATACCTGCCTCTAGTCACACATAGCACTAAATTCTTTAGGTCCACAACTGTTTTATTTTACTTAAAACTATGAACTCACCAGCGTAAGTTGACCTTTAGCATGTATTCTCAGGTATAAGGCGATAGCTCACTATTTGAAGGCCCTTGGCAAGGGGCATTGGTCATAGGCGACTCTGATAAAGTATTTGGGACCACTTCAACTATTTTATGGGCAAATTTCCGCACTTCTTTTATAAAATGTAAACTTAACGTTTTGTTAATACATTTTATTCTCAATGAATGAATTAAAAACCGTTCTTTGTACTTATGTTATGATGCCATTGTAGTAGCACCCCAATGACATGTATGCTTCCGCTAGACCCGAATTTTGGGGGTGTTACAGAAATGTAGTCGCATCCTCTTCATAGCCCGACATCAAAGGCCTACCACGCAAGAGAATTCTCCATAAATCGGATGCGGGGGTTGGTTCAATCAGAAATGAATGTTAATCAATAACAAATTAGATTTACATAACTTAATTTTGTTAGCGAAAAATGAGAGTACACGAGATTAAATAGAAAACTAACTTACAAAACTATTACGGGCAAACAAACCTTTATTAAGCTAACATCCACTTAAACATACATTAATATGTATTGAGAGGTTGACAAATAAAACTCACAATAGAACTAAAAAATATACTAGACGGAACCAGAGCAGACACATGCACAAGCAAAATTAAGCATATGTAGACGAAACAGAATCAGACGGATGCAAACAGAATCCGAATCATATGGAATCGGATGCAGAACCAAAGTAAATCAGATGAAACATGGTAGAATCATGCAGAGAACCATAACGTAACTAGAGCAAATGCACAGCCAGTGCAAATCAGATGGAACATGGGAGAATAAGACATAACAAACCAGATGCAAAGCCATATAACCAGAGCGAAATCAGGTAGAATGGGATGCAGTACCATGCAGAATCATAGCAAAATCGGACATACTTCTGTCATCTTTTCGTCTTTTTTAGACTGAAAGTATGGGTTTGGGAACTTCATCTTGCAGCCTTTTCTTCTTTTCTTTTTGCCTTTCAATATAATCGCTGTTTCCAAAAAACATTGGTTGGAACTCGAGGCCACATACAATGAGGGCAGACATAGTTCCTTCATGAGTTGTAAATTTCATATCAATAGAAAGAGAGCCATCCTTGAATTCATGAGCTGAGTTAAATTTCCACACTTGAATCTCCATCCATCCATCTTCCCTATGTTTTGGAACCCGAGTGATACCATTTATGTTCAATGGGCTTGGGGTTATAAAATAAACAAATTCAGCCTCATTGTTTTCTTTGTGGAGTACGTCTCGTACTTCTACTGGACAATGCAGCCCCTGGCATCTTTCTAAAAGCTTGAATACAAGGTAACACACGTATTCTGTATCTGGTGACAACATTTGACTTTTTATTGTGCAATTGAGATGAAATACTTGTTGTGGTAAAAGCTCAATCACCTCTTGAAATCTGCATGCATGTAGGATAGATTAAGAACAAAGTTATATATAAAGACAGGAAACTACATTCAAGAAGTGAAACTTCTGTCAACCATTTCTTCACGAATCATTAATTGTTAACTACGGAGTATAAAACAAAAAAACATTAATTGTTAACCATATTTGGATGCACAATAAGAAAAAGTTTAGCAGTTAAAGGTAGGGCTGGCAATCCGTGTGGGGTTCGGGTTAGTGAGGATACCCTAACCCGAACATGACCTGTTTAAATAATTAGGTCAGACTTGTAATTAATTTCTTTAAATATATATTCTGAACACGATTCATTTAATCTGCTTATCTAACTGAGTTGACCGATTAGCAAGTTATAGAGGTTAACTAGGTTAAATGTGTAGGCAAGTCGGCCAGACTATCCCACCAACCCGAACATGGCTCGAAACTTGTTTACACCCAACTGGCCAACCCTAACTCGTTTATTTTAGTATCGGTTTTGGTCGTGTTTCGTAGAGTCAAGAATTACCGCTCCTAGTTAAAGGAAACTGTAACAAAATTAGCTATTATAGAAGAAGCGAACCTGGACTGGGCTGATGGTTTTGAAGTAAAAAGATCCACATTAGAGAATTTGTATAAAACTGCCTTTGCCGAAATCACAAGAAGTTTCTTTTCGTTGACTTTGCCCAACCAGAACAACTTGTCGTAGTTTCTGCATGTCTTGAATATTTCTTCAAAGTTAGTCGGAAGTTGCTGCACCTGATCCACATTGATGTTTGATTTCAAGACTTGTTGGATTTCCTCCAATTTTCCGATTTCTTCATGTTTCACCTGCATGTATACAAACCATGTTAAATATGCAATGTAGAACATGGGTTTAGTTTAATTTTTTGGCATGCATCCGACCTCTTGGTATAATATAAATAAAAAGAGTATATAACGGAACCAGGGATATAACTTCAAACTTACTTTGTCAATTGCTCGAAATTCAATGCCTTCAACATAAACTGCATTTTCTCCACAATAGTGTGATGAAAAGCTCTCAAGTAGAAACTCAAAAACAACATCTTCGTTCTGATTCAAGAATTGGTACAACTCAATCATCATCCAGTCCTTGTCTCTCCATGTTGCGAAATATGCATGTAGACTTTCGAGTCCCTTTCTATACTTTAGGTTAACACACATCGGTTTAGTTGAAAATTTTCTTGAATCACTAAGTTTGAAGACTAAATAGACCCCATAAACAACATTTGGAGATAGAAGTTGAGCGTTTGTCTTTATTTCGATGTTCAATTTGGAATTATCAAACATCTCCACTACTGTCTCAAACCTGCACATATTACAGAATTCAAGCTACAAAAAATAGACTAGCAAGATGCCAGCAAAATCACAGTCGTTAGAACAGAGGACCCAAAATAGGGGTATAGCTCTACCACCAGTCGAAAAGAAAAATCCAGCTACGAAACTTCAAACAACAGGTGATATCAAACATAATTAGTCGAGAAAACACTGAAACCTTGTTAGATATCTACTATCTTCATGTAGGAGTCTAAGCAACAAAGAATATGATGTTGTTCCACTCGATTTTATTTACCCTTTAATAGTATTATAACATAAAGCACCGAGTATATCAATATGGGGCATTTCTAACTCTCTGGCTCATCAGAAGGACCAAAGAATCCAGTTCATGAAAATAAGATAATTTTTTTTAAATAAAAAATTTCTGTTATTTAATACACAACACTGCAAGAAAAAGAACCACAATGCAAGTTCAAAATACATAGGTAGGCTGTAAACTAAAAATCATACTCCCGTTAATAGCTTGTCATGCATAAACCAGTAAAGTAACTACATTTTTTCAAAGAAAAAGAAATATGTACATATAACAGCAGTACATATATATGTACGCAGTACGCTTATCACTTATGTACTGATAAATTTAGATAGGTAAAGAGAATAACCTTGATTCTTGAAGAGATTTCCACTCATGTGGACAACTGATTATGTAAGAAAACATTGCCGCTGATACCATTTTATTTCTTTCTCCATTACCATCGAATGACAGCAACTGTTACATAAAATAAATATAAATCACACTCAATTTTTATCATGTGTAAACGTATGTGTGATCTCATATTATCCTCAAAAAGGAAAAGATATATAGAAAACTGGAAAACACCAAATAAACGAGATACAAGATGAACTGATTACCACTTTGTCTTGTTGAAGGAGGATTCCCCTCGAAAAATGTTGTAAAGATCCTCTTTCTTGATGGTAGAATAGATTTCAGGGCACTTTGACATCTGGACTATTTCTTTGTAGTCTTTAGGCAATTTCGGCTCCCATTTCTCATAATCCTCCTGTATATACATTAGTAATCAATTAATAAACTCATGTTTCATATAGTTACTTTCTTACAGTTTATAAAACAGTTACAGGCCATAGTTTAGGAGGTGAGTTATTTTACATACTAAGTTTATGTTATAAACTAAGGGACAAATCCCCACCATCCATCTAGTTTGATCTAATGGTGGGGATTAACCTAAGATTTAATAAGACAACCTAAGTCCATGTTTTTTTTCTTATCCTTTTTGTCTATCTTATTTATTCATTTTTTTTTCCTTTTTTCTTTTCTTTCTTTTTTTATTCTTTTTTTTTTCTAAATTCACGTTTTTTCTATAATTCATTTTTTTTTTCGTTTTTTTACGGTTTTTGCGTTTTTCATACATATTCGTCGGTTTTTTACGTTTTCGTCAGTTTTCTTACGTTTTCGTTCGTTTTCATACATTTTCGTCCGTTTTCATACGTTTTCGTTTGGTTTCTTACGTTTTCGCTCATTTTCATACGTTTTTGTCTATTTTCTTATGTTTTCACCCGTTTTCATACGTTTCGTCCATTTTAATACATTTTCGTCCGTTTTCATCTGTTTTCGAATTTTTTTCATACGTTTTCCTCTGTTTTCGCCCGTTTTCATACGTTTTCGTCCGTTTTCATATATATATATTCGTCCACTTTCTTACGTTTTCATCTATTTTTGAATTTTTTTCATACGTTTTCGCCCGTTTTCGTCCGTTTTCATATATATTCGTCCGTTTTCTTACGTTTTTGTCTATTTTCATACGTTTTCGTCCGTTTTCATATGTTTTCGTCCGTTTTCATACGTTTTCGTCCGTTTTTATACGTTTTCATATGGTTTCAATCTGTTTTCATTCATTTTCGTCCGTTTTTATACATTTTCATCCGTTTTCATTCATTTTAGTTCGTTTTTAAATGTTTTCAAACGTTTTCATACCCTTCTGAATTTCACAAGTGATATACTGTGATTATCAGAATATCACTTGTGATATTCAGAATATCGTGAGTGATATTGAATATCACTCGCGATATTCTGAATATCACAAGTGATTTTTAAAATTTTGTAACATGAAAATCACAAGTGATATTTAGAATATCGTAAGTGATATTCAAAATATTGCAAGTGATATCTGAATATCGCAAGTGATATTCTGAATATCACAAGTGATTTTCAACAAATGTTCTGTGACATGAAAATCGCAAGTGATATTCAGAATATCGTAAGTGATATTCTGAATATCAAAAGTGATATTCTGAATATAAATCACAAGTGATACTCAGAATATTACAAGTGATTTCACGCTTTTTTTAATTCACGTTTTTTCAAAAGTGATATTTTGAATATCACTCTGAATATCACAAGTGATATTCTGAAAATCACAAGTGATTTTCAACAATTGTTCTGTAACATGAAATTCACAAGTGATATTCAGAAAATCACAAGTGATATTCTAAATATTACAAGTGATATTCCGAATATCACAAGTAATTTTCAACTAATATTTTGTAACATGAAAATCACAAGTGATATTCTAAATATCACACGTGATTTTCAACTAACGTTTTGTAGTATGAATATCACTTGTAATTTTCTGAATATCACTTGTGATATTTAGATTATCACTTATGATTTTCATGTTACAAAACATTAGTTGAAAATCACTTGTGATATTCAGAAAATCACAAGTGATATTCAGAAAATCACAAGTGATATTCCGAATATCACAAGTGATGTTCAACTAATGTTTTGTAACATGAAAATCACAAGTGATATTCTGAATATCAAAAGTGATATTCAGATAATTACAAGTGTTATTCAGAATATTATAAGTGATTTTCACATTTTTTTAATTCACGTTTTTTTCACTTTCTTACGTTTTCTTCTGTTTCTGTTCGTTTTCATACGTTTTTTTTCGTTTTCATACGTTTCTGAATATCACAATTGATATTATTAATATCACAAGTGATATTTTGAATATCAAAGAAAATCACTTGTGATATTAAGAATATCAATTGTGATATTCAAAAACGTATGAAAACGGACGAAAACATATGAAAACGAACGAATACGTATGAAAGCGTAAAAACAGGCCTGGAAAGGGACAAAAATGTATGAAAAATTGATGAAAACGGACGAAAACGTATAAAAACTGCTGAAAAGTATGAAAACAGACGAAAGCGTCTGAAAACAGACAAAAATACATAAAAACAGACGAAAATGTTTATAAACGTATGAAAACAAATAAAAATGGATGAAAGCATATAAAAACAGACGAAAACGTCTGAAAACAGACGATAATGTAAAAAGTTGATGAAAACATTTGAAAGCAGATAAAAACGTCTGAAAACGTATAAATACTGCCGAAACGTATGAAAATAGACGAAAACGTTTGAAAACAGACAAAAATGTACAAAAATGGATGAAAATAGACAAAAACGTATGAGTATCACCGAATATCACTTGTGATATTCAGAAACGTATGAAAACGTCTAAAATTAGCCAAAAAAATTGAAAAACAGACGAAAACCTATGAAAATGAACGAAAATGTAAGAAAACAGACGAATATGTAGGAAAATGGACGAAAACGTCTAAAAACGGACGAAAACATAAAATAATAGAGGAAAACATATGAAATCAGACGGAAACATATGTAAACATATGAAACCGGACGAAAACGTATAAAAACAGATGAAATCGTGTAAAAATGGATGAAAACATATGAAAACGGACGAAAACGTATATAAACGTATGAAAACGGACAAAAACGGACAAAAACGTATAAAAACGGACGAAAACGTCTGAAAACGGACAAAAACGTATAAAAACGGATGAAAACGTATGAAAATGGACAAAAATGTCTGCAAACATATAAAAACTGACGAAACGGATAAAAACGTCTGAAAACATACGAAAACGTAAAAAAACGGACGAAAACGTATAATAACGAACAAAAACGTCTGAAACAGACGAAAACGTAAAAAAACGGACGAAAACGTATAAAAACGGTAAAAACGTCTGAAAACGGACAAAAACGTCTGAAAACATATATAATCATGTGAAAACAGACAAAAACGGACGAAAACGTAATAAAATGAGAAAAAATCGGGAATTTATTTAAAAAAGAAAAGCTTGACTTATTTTTTTTAAAAAAAAGAAAAAAAAAAACGTGAATTGAAAAAAAAAAAAAAAAAAAAAAAAAAAAAAAAAAAAAAAGGGGGAACGTTAATTGGAAAAAAGAGCAAAAAAAAAAGAAATAAATAAATAAAGAAAGTAAATAATAAAAAAGACAAAGAAAAAGGAAAGAAAAAGACTTGGACTTAGGTTTCCATGTTTAATCTTAGGTTAATCCCCACCATTAGATCAAACTAAATGGATGGTGAGGATTTGTCACTTGGTATGTACAAAAAAACTAGTCCCTAAATGAACTTTTCTCCATAGTTTAGATATATATATGAATCAAAAGTTAGCCAATTTTGTCAAAATATAGAAACTTGCCTGAAATTCCAATGCTTTCTTGAGTTGTATGACCACTTCATCAGCTGTTGGTCGTTTTTCTCTCCTGTGATGTAAGCCTTTAAGGGCAATCCTTGTAAAGGTAATATATGACTGTGGCACAATTTGTTCTTTGATACCCTCGAACACTAACTTACCAAGTTTTTCTACATAATAGTGGTGTTTAGCCAAAAAGGGTAAATAAAGATACTCATCATCTAGCTTTTCGGATGATAGTTTCCCACACAATATGTCAAATAAAACCGCACCCAGCGAGAATATATCAGATTCTTTGGTTAAGAAACCTGTTTTCGAGTAGAGTGGGTCACGATATCCCAATGTGCCTATAACATTGTCAATGACAAAGCCTACATCCTGATTTGTTGGACATACTAAGGAAAGCTCAAAACCGGTAATTTTTGCTTTCCAATCATCAAATAGTAGAATGTTTCTGCTGCTGATGTCCCTATGTATTACCATTTCTGGACTTGAAACAGTTCCATGAAGAAACTCCAACCCAATCGCAATATCGACGCATATTTTAAGACGCATCACCCACGTAAGACTATCATCGCTCAAGTACTTATCAAGACTACCTCTGGATGCATACTCATAAACAATAATTTTTTCATCCTCTTCATCACAGTAGCCTACAAGATCAATGACATTTAAATGTTTATACTCCATAAGGATGTCTAGCTCTGCCATAAATTTAGCTGCTCAGCATCTCCTTGACCCGACTTCTTATGTAACCACTTGGCAGCAATGATGTTATCTCCATGAGTATTGTGAGTAGCTCCATGGTATACATTCCCTGAATCTCCATGTCCAATGATATTGTCTTGACTGAAGCCTTTCGTGGCCAACTTTATGTCTTCAAGTGACAGTTTGAGGTTGTCCTTGTGGTTCGCCTGAGAATTATTAGTCAGTCAGTTGATTTGTAGGCTTTAAGTTCATGTGAACATTATGGTTGTAAATCAAGGTTGCTTGTTGTAATTTCCAATTGAAAGAAGAAAAAAAAAACATATATACATGGAAGAGAAGAGTCGGGAGGTTTACCGGCAAATCATAGCATGCCATAAAGTTCAATTACTAAGTTAAATAAAGTTTAAGATAAAAATTATAAATCGCAAAACTTAAGTATGAAGAAAAAACTTAGACGGTAAGATCGTATATTGAGTAAAAGTTTGAGAAAATGTCGTTTACACAAAGTATAATGTATGAAATGTCACATATTAGTATCAAGAAGAAATTAAAAAGTTTTCTTTTAAGATATCGACTTACCTGAGAGTCTAATGCTTTTTTGAGTTCGTTGATGACAACTTCTATTGTTGGACGTTGCGCTTGAGTTTCTGCCACGCATCGAAATGCGATATCCAAAAATATGTCCAAAGACTCTTTATTGGGTCCTTTACTTAAAGAAAAGACATGTTCATTGGACTCCTCCTTTATCTTGTGATCAACAATTTCCGTCACTGTTCCCTTTTCAAAATGATCTCTTGCAATGGGTGCAATTCCCTTCTTATTCACCTTGGTATATAGATGATCATAGGCCAACCTCCCAGTCAAAATCTCAAGCAAGACCACTCCAAACGAGTAAATGTCCGATTTCTTATTTAGTTTACCATCCTTCTCATATTCTGGATCCAAATACACATATGTTCCTGCAATAATATTGGTATAGATAGTGCTGGCCGTTTGATCTGCTGGGTGGAATTTGGAGAGCCCAAAATCCGCAATCTTTGCCTTCCAACTATCTCCCAATAGAATATTATCGCTCTTGATGTCTCGGTGTATCATCTTTTGTTTGCCATGATCTATGTTGTTGTGAATGTAATTCAAACCATGTGCAATATCAAGACATATATTTAGACGTTGCAACCAATTAAGATTAGCCATTTTATCGCTGCTTCCCAAATAGCTTTCAAGACTTCCTTTCGAAGCATGCTCATAAACTAGGATCATTGAACCGTTACCTTCATAACAAAAACCAAGAAGAGAGATTATATTCTCATGCTTACAACTAGTTAGAGTTTCAATTTCTGCAATGAACCCTTGTTCTCCTTCTGGATTGTTAATGCGCTTTATGGCTACCGTGCTTTGTTTTCTGGGTAAATCGCATTTATCCACCACTTCTTTTGACGAGTAATTACTGCTATCAAAATGTTCAAGATCTGCTTTGTACACTTTACCGAATCCACCTGAACCGATGCAATATGTTTCATCAAAATTGTTGGTAGCCTGTATTATATCATTTAGTTGAATCTTCAAGTGTTCCAAGTTGTTTCCCTGCAACATTATGAAGTTGTGCAACACCACATTAATGCTAGTAAGGATTGGAATGATATTAAGAGAAGATATATATATAAAACGGTAAATAATAATGGTTTTATCCCTAAACCTTGAGTTGGTTTAATCACTTCAAAAAAAAAATTTTATTTTATTTTATAATTTACTTTTTTTAAATGCTCAAGTATTTAACTTTGTCTATCCATAACTCAAACCAATTTAATTTCATGCCCGTATTGAGCCGGGTTTTGTATCGTGTCTAGAATTGCCACCAATACTTGCAACCCTTTTTTCCCGTTTACTGATTTTTTTGACACCCGTAGTTATGACCTACTATTCTTTATTTGAACCACTAAAATGAAAATGTAGGTAAAAAAAAACCTTTCTAATAAATAGTTAAGGATTTGTTAAATTGTCATATAAATTAACAATCAAACGTAAGAGTATTGAATAAAAAAACATGTAAAGGTAATGATAAAAATGTTGCAAGAAAACTTTAAAGGGTCTAACAAATGGTTAATCAAAGTTAAAAACATAAACATTGCCCAATATAGTTATTTGGTAAACTATAAATTAACTCAAAATAATAAAATCATAACTTCACCCTTTATAAATATATGAGAATGTTCAAAAGCAATAGGATGATTTGTTTTAAGTTATCTATTAAGAAGATGATTTTTTTCATCCCTAAAACTAACACCTAAAAATACATCTACCAAATAGATCAAGAAATGTGACAAGATTGAAAATAGAGATTAAGAAAGAAAATACATGTGCAGTGTTTGAAATGATGAATGAAGTGGGAATAAGTTGAAGCATATTATTTATATCTCATTATCATTACTCAATGATATTTAAGCATGCTAAGATTATTGGGTATCGTTTTCATTGTAGGTTCAATAAATGTATGAAACGGAATCCAGTTTGTGTCTAGATATCATTTTTACTAAATTATATTAATAATGCATAAAGTACAACTTTACACAGCATATTTAGTGGCGTGCTCACCACTTTTAGTTGTGTGCATATCACCTCTTTTTGTTAATTAGTTTGCATGGCTATAATAGAGGGAGGATAGATTTTATTTTTAGTCAAATCGTTCTCCTGGTTTACTAGGACCGGGGATCTTGAACGTGACAGGATGTTTACCCTAATTTAGGTTGAATTTTATTTTTATATTTTTATTTATTTATTTTTAAATCTTGTTAGGCTGTTAGTTTAAGGGTACGTTTATTTACCTTTGTTCTCCTAACTTTTTAGGTGACTAACTCTCATGGTTTGTTTGATTTAAGACTTTCGGATTTAAGTAATGGAATAAAGAAAAGATAGATATAGGAATAAGGGGATCTGAATCTTCATTACTAAAAAATACGGATTTCGGAAACTCCTCATAAAATGTAGCATTAATGCTAAAAGATAGATATAGGAATAAGGGGATCTGAATCTTCATTACTAAAAAATACAGATTTCAGATTTAAATACTATGTTAATTATTCTAACTGAGTAATGCTATTTAGATCTACAATCCAAGCCTAAATACATGCCTAATGCATAATTTACTTGTACAATTGTGTTGTACATTTTCTCTCTCCAAATTCCCACCAATCACTTTTTCAAATCCACCAATTAAATCATTAGGCATACAAGTAGGTTTGATAATTAGGCATAAGAATCATTTTTCATTCTCTAAAAAACTCATGGACTTATTAGTTCGAAATTCAAACCCGCGGGGTACAGGATTGATGTATGATCAGATTTAGCATTAATTTAACTTTATTACTGTAACTAATAAGAGGGCTCAGTCTTACCATGTGCCAAAATGAAACTTTTCTATTGATACAATCGGGTATTTCACCAAATTTCTTTTTGCACAAAAACTTATTTCTCTTATTATATAAAAGATTCTCCCTCTCCACCCTTTCCACGCCGCTCCAACCCTCAATTAATGCTAATATGATAGCCTCTTATAGTATTCTTAAATAATAGAGTTATGATCAGATGAGAACAAATCAGATGCATCTCATTTAAGTGCTCACCTTGTTTCTATATTTACAAGATATGTGTGGGTTTCCTTGTTATATTTAATGGATGGAAGTGTGGTAGTTGCATCATTATTCTAGTAGATTGTTGACTAGGAAACGTCCTTTTTAAGTTTTATGATATTATATTCTAAAAATTATATATAATAAAATGTTAAATAATTATAATAATTTAACATCAGAATCATAGATACTGGATTAGTGATTATATGGTTAAACCAGATGATAACAGTTGGTAACATTATTGTTTATTACTGATAATCAGCCTTAAATGAAAAGTTAAAGTAAATTAGTTACGTACCTTCAATTGAATGGATGATGTACGTTTAACAGGATTCTCATGTTTCCATTGAAGATCCAAAGCTTTCTCAAGTCTTTTGACAACCTGATCGATATATGGACGATCTGCTCTATCCTCTTTTATGCACCAATATGCTGTATCAGAGAAGATTCTGAATGCTTCTGGGTCCATCTGTTTTCGTAAATGTGGATCGATCATATAATCCAAATGAGATTTAGCTAGTTGACTTAATAACCCCTCTCCCAGCTCATTCTCATTGTCATCGTACTCGTCATCGTCATTGTCTTTGTTTTCATCTTTGTCTGCATCTATGTCTTCGTTTTCGTCATTGTCTTTGTTTTCGTCTGCGTCTTTGTCTTCGTTTTCGTCATCGTCATTGTCATTGTCTTCTTCTTCGTCTTCATCATCGTCTTGGTCAACGTCATTGTCATCGTCTTTGTCATCGTCTTTGTTTACTGCACTCCTTCTGCACAAGACTTCGAATAACACAACACCGAATGAATAAACATCTGACTTGTGGGTCACCCCGCCAGTCTTTTCATATTTTGGATCCAGGTATACACTCTTAACAATATCACGAGTAAGAATAAGACGGAGCCTCCGAGCTACTGTATTTTTCAACGAAAGTTCAAAACCCGATAACTTGGGTTCCCATTTGTCATCTAGTAAAATATTCGAGCTCCTGATGTTGCAATGTATGACACTAAAATCTCGTCCAGGATCATGATGGATGTAACTCAATGCCTTCGCAATACCAACGCATATCTTCAACCTTTGGATCCATGTGAGGGTCCGGTCACTTAGATATGTTTTGAGACTTCGGTTGGCCTCCTTCTTGTATATGATAATCTTATCCTCCTCATCATCATAAAACCCAATAAGAGACACTAGATTCTTATGTTTGAGACTAGAAAGCATTGAAACTTCCGTCCAAAACTTTTTGCTCACATCTTTTACATAATCTGAATAGAACCTCTTTACAATAATATCGATGAATTGTGCACAATGTAAGAGAAGGCCTTTGCGAATAACTCCAAACCTAAATCTTCTTATGATATTTTCTTGAGCAAAATTGTTGGTTGCTGATTTGATCTCTTCCCAAGTGAGTTTTAAGTGAGAAAGATCTTTGAGGAAAGACTTTGTCTCTTTTCTGACATGGGACTCAACACGTGTAGATATGGAGGTCAATGATCCCTATATGTAAACAAAGAAGACAATATTACCAAGTGTTCCAAAATTGACACGTGTAGATATAGAGGTCACGTTTTTAAAGTTCTAGCGGCTTACAACAATAGTAATAAGTTAATAATTACCTTGTCAAGATTGGATGATATATCTTCAACTTCAGCAGCAACTATTGAGTGTTCCTTTAATATCATAATACAGTAATAAGTAAACAGTTTTACTCGTGTAAATATTAATAATTAGAGATTAGCTATTATAAAAGAAATATGAAAGAGAAAACACCGTCTTACACGATTTTGACGTTCCATTTGAAGTTTCAATGCGTGCTCAAGTCTTGTGACAATCTCATGGATATTTGGGCGTTGTGATCGTTCTCCATTTAAGCAGTCATACGCTGTTTGTGCGAAAACGTTGAATGATTGCGGATCCATTTGTTTGAATAGAACCGGATCAATTATTTCATGTAGTATTTTCTTTTTATAATGGAAAACAACCATTGGGCCCAAATACTTATTATCTGGATGCTCACTTATTGATTTCCTACCACACAGTAGTTCAAACAATACTATCCCAAAAGAGTACATATCCGACTTGTGGGTCGCACTTTTTGTCTCAATATATGTTGGGTCTTCATACCCTTTCGCATACACAAGTTTATTAGTATGAAATGAATGGTGCCTTTGAGTTGCTTTAATCTTTATGGGATATTCAAAACCAGATAACTTGGGTTCCCAATCATTATTTATTAGAACTATGTCGCTGTGGATCCTCCGGTGTATGACGCTAAAATCACGTGGCTCATCATAATAAATGTAGCTCAATGCATGCGCTACAGCGACAGATATCTCCAATCTTCGCACCCATGTCAACAACATCGTGTCACTTAGATGATTGCTGAGACTTCCTCTGATCTGACGCTTGATAATGATGATTTTCTCATCATTCTCATCACAAAACCCAACAAGAGAAACCAGATTTTTATGCTTGAGAGTAGAAAGCATGAAAATCTCCATCCAAAAATGTTGTTCTTTTTCATCATCCCATTCATCTTTATTAAACCTCCGAGCATTGATATCAATCAACTCACCGGACCACAAGAAAACATCATGTTTATATTTTTCATCAAAAAGTGAAGTAAAAGAGGGTGAGGCTTGGGTTACAAAATGATGCGACGAGATCTGAATGGAAGAACAAATACGCAGAGAGTAGCTAGTGGGTGGACTGGTAGTCAATAGTGAATAGTGAATAAGGAGTGAGGTAGCTGGTGGGTGATATGAATGTGTTTTATAGCGTGCGTTTGTAGATATGTGGTTGTGGATGAGTATCTATGTCTTTGCATAATTCTATTCTATCAAATACGGAGTAATAAAAGAGTAAAAGACTATTGACGGTGTATAGGAAACTTCCTTTATTTACCCGTTACTCTGTGAAAATAGTAAAAAGAAATGGTTTTTAATTAACTTGCTTTATTTACATGTGTTACTCGTACTTTGAAAATAAAAACATCACTAATACCATGTATCAACATCTTGACAAAATTTTATGAAAGATGCTTATAGCCTTATAGTATTCTTTGTTTATACTAGAGGAAGGTGCCAATCACAACCCATTTAGAAAAAAATGGGTTGCTATAGGTAAAAAATAATGACTTATGGGTTGGATTGGGTTACCCTAGTGTCAAAGAATGGGTCAAATGGGTCAACAATTAAATTATAAGGAGAGTTATTTTACATACTAAATTTTTCTTATAAATTAAGGGACTCATCTTCATCATTTATATAAAAAATCAATGGTTGATATTAAAAGCATTTTAATATTTCACATATTTTTTATAATTTAAATATCTCATAAATCGTTAATCGTTAAGTGAAAATAATTACACCATCCCGACGAGCATTTAATTATCTTTCTATAGACGGGCACTCTGATATACTTTCGACAAAAAAAAAAAAAAAAAAAAAAAAAAAAAAAAAAAAAACTTTGTTTTTTCACATTTTTTTTCGTTACTGAAATTTGCATGAAAATATCACATGTGATATATCATATATGACATGTAATATCACATGTGATATTAGTGTTAAATCACATATGATATGTAATATCACATGTGATATTACATGTCATATATGATATATCACATGTGATTTTTTCATGCAAATTCCAGTAACGAAAAAAAAAATATAAAAAAAACGAGAATTTTTTTTTGTCGAAAGTATATCAAAGTGCATATATATAGAAAGATAATTAAATGCTCGTCGTAATGGTATATATATATTTTTTCATTTAACGATTACTGATTTGAAAGATATTAATATTTGAAAAAAAAAAGAAAAAAAAAGATGAAAGTGAGATTTTTAAATTATTGTGATTAATCTCACCCATTATATTAAATAAAGATGAATGATGGAGATTGGTCTCTTAGTATGTAAAAAAAGTTTGGTTATGAAATGATCTTAAATCTTAATGGTTTCTAAAGTAAATCATGTTTGAATACAAGACAACCCATGTCAAAAAGTATAAGATTAAGGATATGCCCCCATATATTTGCATTGAGGCTTCGGACTTTTCATTTTACATTATCAAAATATATCGTTGTGATTATTGATGTTGTACACTAGGGTGCAAGAATTAATCGTCCTACATAACATGAATAAGCAACCACACCAAAACATGTACAGTTAGATACATTCATGAGGCGCATGATGCTCAAGCCTTCATTGATTAAAGTCTAATATAAAGAAGGGTTTTGCTAAACAATGCCCAGTGGGCAATGTTTAATATGAATATAAAAGGAAATTTATACTTTATTTAATCAAAAATTGCATATATTTAAGTTAATTTTTATGTTCATTTATTGTGCATTAAATGCATAATTACTTTAAATATGAAAAGAACAGATGGTTTAATGTAGCTTAAACATTGCCCATTGGGCAGTGTTTAGCAAAATCCTATAAAGAAAATAAAATTAATTATTAAGATATATCTTTAAGTTATTAAGACACCTTATCCCAAGTTGACTGGTTACTTTTAATACTCATTTCATCCCATACTATGTCTATGTTCTCGATAAGGTTAAACCAAGTTAATCGAGAAAAATAATAATAATAATAATAATAATAATAATAATAATAATAAATAATAAAATGAAAAACTTTAGTTGGAAGAAGAAGTCATTATTGAAGTTATTAATTAATTAATGATGGATAAAACTATTATTAAATCATGATAATCATTTTTTTAAACAACGAGTAGGGCACCAGCCCGCCGCCCGTTGATCAGTGCATGGTATATACTCGTTTATAATTCATATAAGCAAACCATGTTATGTGAATGATTTAAAATAGAACAGACATGATGTATTCGCTCACAAAGCATTAGCATCTAAATATAAGCAAACCATGTTATCTGAATGATTCATAAAAGAACAGACATGATCCATTCGCTTACAAAGCATTAGTATATATTGCCGATTCTTGAGCACAGTTATATCAGTTACAAACTTAAAGGGTCGTTGCATACAAATTTTGCGTCTCTAGTGACGTATTGGTTCCAGATGCTGGAATACCTTTTCAACAAAATAAGAATGAATAGGAACTGTGATTGAAATTCAATAAAAGAGGAACCTGATTAAGTGATACCTATAGAAAGAAAAAAAAATGAACCCGACTAAGTGAATGTAACTGCAACAGATTATCCATGACATGTTACGAATCATTTGTTGCACGACCTCATGTAGTTGGCATCCTCGGCCTGTATTCTGATGTGAGCTGGAACAACCTGCGATTTTTTGTCCATGCACACCTACAATGATATCAGGCATCATAAGTTAATATAAGGTATTCCAAGACATTTGGTGCTAAAAGGTTGTAGTAGTGAGTAAATGTAACTGTAACATGTTATCCATAACATAATACTAATCCTTAACTACGCTACCAAATGCAGACAATCACTTGCTCTCCAATTCACTTATCGACAAAAATTGATGACTTCCGACTCCCCTTGTAATCATTCAACAATGCGTTATTCCTCTGCACATAACAAAAATCAAATCAAGTTTTTTCACCCAAGGATATAAACAGTTTTTTTTTTCTTTTTTTTCCTTTTTTTTTTTTCCTTTTTTTTTTCATTTGATTTCAATACACTTACTTTCATTCTAGTGAAACTCAAATCCATGGCTATTAAAAGTTAAAACCCTTTTATACATCATACTCATGTCTGAATTTTGAGGAACCTACACCTAAAAGTACTCGAACTACTCGAGGTAAGAAAGTAAGGCCAAGATACCGCGGTATAACATCTTCTTTCATGCTCAGTAGGTTTTCTGAAATGAACATTCCTAGTTATATCTGTTGTACCATCCAGATGCTACAAAGAATACTGCCATATGCAAAAGGTAGGTATGACAGGTCTGGTATTAATCCAGCAATAATAAATACATAGAACTTTGAGTTCCAAAATCACAAACAGAAGAAGGCGTCAAGTGTAAACATTTAAAAGGTTTCTCATTATACCTGAATTTGCCTACAACGTGTTGATAATATGTGATGAGGACATGATCAATGAACTTGCTGAAGAATACATGGAGCATATAGAGAATGTCAAGAAGAAGTCTTGACGAGAGAAAACGTAACTGTTAAGAGTTACGACGAAGTTGATTCTCCTTGTTACGCCGTAACCTAATTCATAGATTATTGATAGCTACGGAGTCATAGCTACGACGTAGTTGAATTTTCCACTTATGCCGTAACTAAATTCGAAGACTTTTGTTAGCTACGGTGTCATAGTTATGCCGTAGCTATAGTTTTAATTACGTCGTAGTAACTTAGCGAACTGTTTCCTTTTTTATGTTTTATGTCGGTTTGTGGACGAATTTAGGTTTCTTTTTTCCAAAGTTTGGTTTCCCTATAAATATAGGGCTTAGGTTATTGTTTATGCATTCTATTATCAATAAAATTCAAGACTTTAGTCATTAAATCCTTTGTGATTTGTTTAAACCCTTGTTTGGGTTTGTGTTCATGCTTCTGTTCTACGTCAGTTGGCATTAGAGACAAGGTTGTTTCCTGCTGATAATTGGTTTAGAAGGTCCTATGTTTATTAAACATCTAGAGCTTGTTAGTATCGTAGATGGTGAACGGTGTAAGAGATAAAACTCGTACCGATGGTGAGGTGCGGTCGATCGAAGATATGAATCGTGCGATCAATGATCTCACAACCAAATTCGAGAGTATGCCCACCGTACTTAATGAAATCCGATCCGCGATCGGGGGTGCTAATGGCAAACATCCAAATCGTGAGGGTAATGAACATGGTACTTATAGATTCTGTCCTAACAATGATGGTTTCTTAAGAAATCATGCGCGTAACCAATCTCCTAAACAAGTTTGGAAGCATGATGAAGTTATGTTTTCGGATGAGGAAGGAGAAGAAGAAAATTATGATGAATTTGGTGAAGGTCTTAGGGAAGGCAACCCAAGACGAAGACCTATGGTTAGAAGGAATGTTAATCATCAAGGTTATGGTGAGCGTCAAGGGTATCGAGTTAAAGCCGAGATTCCCAAAATTTTACCGTGTTTAACCTAAAATATCATCACAATGCTTACCAAATAGTATTTAATAGCGTTTAGCGGTTCGCATTAATGCACCCCTTCTTTAACCCCAAAAGTTGAGGAAAATCATTCCTTTGATCACCTGGTGGCAACATTTTTCAAACCCAATGTTAAAAAGTAGTAAAAAAATATATAAAAGTCACTTATTTTTGTTGACGAATTCGTCAATATATAAGTACTCTAAAAAACAATGAGAATAGACAGAAAAAAAACTTAACCGACTTTGGCTTCATCTTCATTCGGTCGTTCAACTTCAATGTCCACTTTTGTTTTCAATATAAAAGGGTGACCGTAAAGCAACCCTAAACAACTATTAAAACTGTTAAATCACCTTACCAGATGTCAACATCCAGCTTATATCTCTCCATCATATAGTGAACTTCTTGTTCACTGAATTATGAGCAAACAAAAAAAAGGTATAAGCAATAGAAAAAAGCTTCAGAAGGTAAAGTAAAAGATAGTTGATAATAACAAAAAATTCGAATGAATATGACCTTAAAAAATGTTGATCGTCTCTCCTTAGGTGCAAGGGCTGGTAATAAGAGTAACATTTTTTTAATAAGATGATAAATTCATACATGTACTTTGTCAATTTTTAATACCATCAAAAATTAAAGCAAAATTGTCTTACTTGTATTGGTGGTGGTTACAGCAACAACTCCTTCAAATTCACAATTTAACCCGTGTGACGTGAACCTAAACCACAAAATAATCATTGGTCAACCCATTTGACATAGTTCACTTTTTTTCTCTTGATAAACCAAACACAAAACATGATCTAAAATGTTTAAACTTGAAGTAAGAACTTCAAGTATATACATGGCAAAAAAAACAAAAAGTTACTTAAGCTATTTGCTGACCTCGTGTTAAGCAAACTCGAAGATGGAGATGATGATCACAATGATTCCATTATTGCAACCACATCATACGAATACCTAAAAATCATATTCAAACATCCAAAGTCAGTTATAGAAATATAGAAACCAACCACAATGATTGAATATTAAAAATAGCATACCCGATTTAACCTCTTTATTCTCCAATTGATCCAAAGCCCCTTTCTCCTAAAAATAAAAATGCTACAATTAGTTAATGCGATTCTCAGATGCTTACCATTTTTACTTACACGTGGATCTTGTGTCGTCCATTGGTTATTTTCTCCCAACTTTTTTTACCCTTATAGATTACCGACTTATAAACCATATGGTTCCTTAATTTGGACTCGCCGGCAGTTTATTAGCCTAAGTGGTGGTTTGAGCATATAAAAAAAAGGCCACATTTCTCAATATAACGATGCATGATTTACCAAACTTAGGTGCCTACTTTGCGCAAATACAGAAAAACCCATGTCAAGCTCACCTTATTATGCGTTAACCCTAGGCAATGCAACTCAACAAACAAATGAACCCATGTGCCTGCAAACATCCACAAAACAATAAAAACCAGTCATTAACTGTACGGTTACTATAAGCTTCTCATAATATGATACCTTTAACCAAACCAACTGAGGAATAAACCGTAAGTGCAAATTTGGAGAAATAAGGACGAACGCATTTACACTTTTAAACTGCAAATTTGGAGTCCAAAGACCAAATGAAAATCGTATGAAGCACGACGACAGCTAAACCGGATTTCTCCAACGGCTTCCACGACTCCTCAGCCGGCTCATCATTCGCATGGAAAACAGGGACATTTCATGACCAATACATTGACACCTAAAAAGATACATTAAACATAATTATAGGAGAAATGAAATGTAAAACTAATTTAAAGTCGGTGAAAACAAAGTTACCAGAATACGTATCTCGTCAATATTTTTATCAAACACCTTGCCAACACTTACTCCACCTAGTTCGTCGAACCAATTACAAAAGAACATGCAAATGCAAAATAATAATTCAAATATCTGTAACCACCGGTAAATTTCCACTTAAATTAAACTAATACTTATCCATTTTTCCACGTCTAATTTTTTTTAACATTATTAGTTTAACTAATCACAACAACTAACTAATATGATGTAACTCATCTTCTGAATAAATGTGTGCACTTAAATATCTTTATATGTCAAATATAAAACCCTATGACACTATACCTACTACTTTATATTAATACGTTAATTAAACGTTCAACCTAAACGTTTTCTATCTATAAGAATTTTCCCGAAACCCTAAGTTATTATAACTATGATTTAAATAAATCATAAACTCTAAAGTACGATACTCTAAATATAATGTATAAGTTTCTAAAGCATAAAACCTTGACCTAACGTTATATCCCGATTAAAACCCTAATTTTCCAAAACTATGATTTTATGTGATAAAATCACAAACCCTAATTAGTGTGTACAAGATTTCTATAAAATATAAAAGTACAGGTCATCCAAGCTAAGGTACAAGTCAATAAAGCATGAAATCATAATATTATTATAAATTCATTATAATCCTCAATGTACTTATCCTTAAACATAAAATACAAGCATATTTTACACAAACCCTAACTCTAGTATTTTTGTAAATGTACAAGTCCCTAAACCTAGTGTACAAGTGTATTTTTTTTACTAAACTAAATTTATTTAAAACTTAAATAAATTTAAATAAACTTGTATATATACAAATCTTAGTATAAATATACTACTCTTTAAACTATCTTTTCTTAAATATGATTACTTACAAGTAATCCATAAACCTTAAGCTACATTAAACTACCTAAACTAAGTTACTTACATCACTAAACTTTCATGTACAACATTTAATAGCCTATGGACCAACAACTAAAGCTATTCGATCCTTATTGTTTTTTTTTTCCTGGTACGAAATGAACTAAACCAATACCAAACTAAAACCAAACTAGACTTAATTAGCTACTTGTTAACTTCTTAAGCCACCAGACACTTGCTAGCCCTAAGATACTTACACCTCACCTTGTCCCTTAGATAATTTTACCATGGTCAAAAATAGTAGGAAGAATTCTTGGCTCACTTTTTATCACCTCACGCCACTTTCACTCTTGCCACATGTGTCTTCCAAATTTCAAAACAACACATCACCTTGTTTCCTTTTTCACAGCAAGGTGACCTAGAAGTCTCAAGAAAGCCAGAAACTCTACAAGTCTGACATGAAGCATACACATATGGTGGTCTCTAGATAGTTTTACCTAGGTCAAAGTGAGTAGGTAAATCTCATGGTTAAACCCTTACCACCTCACGCCATCTACATCACCATCACCTGTCACCACACAACCTTCAACACACCACCTCACCATGTCCCTTTCCCTCTAGACATGATACCTAGCCCCTTCAGGAACCTTTCCATCCTTTTCCTATATATATCGACCTCCTCCTCTTCATTTCCACTCACACCCTACTCGAAACATACAAACCACACTCACACTTATATTCTGATCTTTAGTCCCAAAGAGGAGTAGAAGAAGGTTAGTCAAGAGCCTAGGAGTCTTGGAGGGTCCTTGTTCCACTTTAGGCAACTTTTGGTTTTCATTCCTATATGAGTACCTACTGTGGTAAGTCTTTCAACCCTTTCAAATCTGTATAACACTTTTATTTTGACACTTATGCATGTCAATAAACAAGTCTTAACAGGAAACTTAGGCCAAAATCATCTTTTGTTTTTCCTTCTGATATTACCTGCAGTAAACGAACACACCCTCTTGTATCATAGTTTGGCTACACTTTAATCTACACTATGTTACATTAAAACAAGCTATATAATCATCTAATATGATATAGAAACGAGCTATAAGATTTTGTAAAACTTCAACCTGTTTTGTGTGTTTCTGGTCTTAACGCAAAAACAGTCCCAAACACCCCTTTCGAGCCCCTATTTTCGACCATGAGCAAAGAGTATTAGAATCAACCAAAGAGAATTTTTAATTATCACCTGGCACACTTCCATTTGCCCCCAAGACCTGATCAAAAGATGCACATACCGCGTTTTTATTTGAGTCTTTTTCCTGGTCACGAGCCACTAGACCAAACACCCTTAATTTTATTTCGATAGGTATTACTAATCATAAAACCTAAAAATTTGTTAAAATATAACTTATATATACCTAATAACATGTTACTTTGCTCAAAACGTTGGTTTGGAAGTTTAAAATTCGAAAATGAAACTCTTTTTCATAACAGATACATGTCGAGTATTAGTTCTATGAGGCCAACTTTGGCCATTCGTTTCCCCTATCAAACGAGCTCTAAAAATTACGAAACTTGCTGGATTTAAAGTCCTTCTAGCATAGATCATCAAGGATAAAAAAAATGTTTCAAAAACATTTCAGTGTCTCGCTTTTATTCGTTGCTTTTTGGGTTTGTTCGCCCACTGTAACAGAAACGTAGAACATACAAAACGAGCCATTTCCAGTCCGATCCGTCAAAAACTTAAAACACGAAAGTTGTCCGGAACGACGTTTTCTTCAAAAACTCAGGAGCACGAGTCCTAAAAACGTACCACAAGGGCTGGGCACTAGGACCTGTTTTCTGTTTAAGTTATATATAAAAACAGCCCCAACCGACCCGTTTTGTCTAATTATTTCTACTAGTAAACGAGCTTGATAAATTATGAAACTTGGTGGAAATAGAGACCTCATGGCATAGATTAACCTGGAACAAACACTTTTCATTTTCATTGAAAGGTCTCGTTTTTATTCAGCCATACTTATGGGTGTTGAACCTGAAAATCAGCTTTTAATATACTTGGTTTCTATTTCATAAAAACAGTTTTATACGCTCCACTTTAGTGACTCGTTGTGAGCAAACCGTAATACGTTAGAACCTATAGTTTGAACCTATAAGAAGATCTCCTAGTAGACTACTAAAAGGAACAATAACGTAGTAGAAACCTCTTCATGTCTCGTGTATAATTAAGCTCACTTTTGGTCGAAAAATCTGTTTTATAAACTTTTCTTTTGATTATTTAGAACAAATAAGCTAACATTATAAGTAGATAAGCCGATGAAAAGTATTTATAAACCTGTTTTAAACTTATATAAAGGAGTCATAGAAAGTTGGATTTATTTTCGTGGCTAAAAATGCGTTTTTATTGAATAAGGACATCGGCTGTAAGTTATATTTGCATGAGGGGTATATATTGCCAAAACTATATTTTGGACTTGAAATAAAATAAACTTAAGGATAGAAAGTGTCAATTGACCAGAGTTCAAGGGTAAAAGTTGCCATTTTTATATAGTTTGAGGGTAAAATTTGTCAACTTTAGAAACTTGAAGGTCTAAAATGAAAATATTATAAACCCTAATTAATATTTAATATTATTATTATTATTATTATTATTATTATTATTATTATTATTATTATTATTATTATTATTATTATTATTATTATTATTATTTATTATTAAGTTTTATTTAAACTTAATATACGTTTTGTACTATAACTAACAAACGAAGTATCCATTTAACGAACGGACGGAACCAAATCTTACAGATAAAAAAATATAATAAAATAATACTTTTGAAACTACATATTGGTTCAATAAAATATTTAACCATTAAACTAAAACGAAACGAACATTTAAAAATTAATATAATCAGCAACAATTACTGAGAACTTAATCTAATAACTCAGGTTTCAAGCCGGAGACGTTTATCAACTTCATTTAACTTTGTTTTCCATCCAGACTGCCCAGGTGAGTTCATAGTCCCACTTTTATACTGTTTTTCAAATTTGTGGGGAGATACATGCTACAAACCGAACACAAATATTTTTCTGTATGCTATCCTGATCTGGTATTGCCTAAGTTTGCTGTGTTGCCACTAAAAGACCCTCATATCATGAGCCATTAATCACTTGCGAGTGAACGCGAATATAGTGAATAGATCTATTGGAATTGACGTCCCCATTTGTGTTAGCCGGATAGGTAACCGAATGTACTATATTTGAAGTAAAACCGGGAAGTTGGCAAGCTCCTGCTCGAGGGCATTATTACCTACATTATTATTATAATGTCGGTAACTTTACATTATAGCTCATTACTATAATGTCCAAACTGTTAAGGTTTGCGTGTCATGAGACTTAGTGCAATATGCTACGCTGCAGTACGTTGTTTTATAACTATATGACTTGTGTTCAGCTATTACTTATTTATAAACGCTGTGAATTCACTCAACCGTTGTGTTGACTTTTTAGCATGTTTATCTCAGGTCCATAACAAGCATGGATGGCATGGAAGGGCATGGATACGGAAGGAAGGCTAAGATTTTATTATTCTTTGATAAATTATTGGACAAATTGTAACACTACTGGGACCTTATTTTGTAAACTCTGATAATTGAATAATAAAATCATTTTAACAATCCAATTGTAGATTGTTTTTCCTATTATTATAACTGTTATGCCGTCGAGTAACACCCAGCTTTAATTCCGCTGCGTATCCCAAATTTGGGGGTGTTACAGATTGGTATCAGAGCTATAGTTATAGAGAAACGGGTCTAATTGAGGTCCGAACTATAACCACTTTTTCACAAAAATGTTTTATAGCCTTTCGTTGTCCGTGCCTTCCAGCCTCCAGATGATTATGTGACTTCTAGGTAATTATGTTACTCAAAAACTTTAGTAAACTAGTTTATACATTTATGATATACTTCTGATCACTTTATACAAACAAACATGTCTGCAGATGCTTATTCTAAGGCATTACTTTCTAATCTTATCTCCCTGAGCATGTATCTACTTCAATATTTCCATAAATTTACAAAACTTTCCTAAGACATTTTGGTTTCCACAATTCTTATCCTATTTACGTTAAAAATATACTCTCCACTATTTTAAAAACTATGTCAACTCACCTTGATTACCTACTCTCATATCCAAAAATGGGTATAAATACTCTCTCCGTACTCCCAGAATACCTAATTCATTAACTAATTACTAATATTAAATTAGAAATTCCCAAGTAGGATAATTAACTCATAAATCTTGAATAACGTCTTCCCATCACTACACAATTCAAACCAAAGATTACCCTAGAAAATCAGCAGGATCCCAACAATCGTCAAAAGACAACAACAACGTTTAAATAAAAATAAGAAATTTCTGTTATAACAATAAAGCATAGCTCAGCTCTTTAGGGTTGTAATTATTTCTCTGTACTTTACCTTGGGTACAATGATGTAACCAAGTTATAACTAGTACTTTCCCATCTAATGTCTTTTAATAACCTCACTACTACTATAACCATCGTCCATTTCACTTTCCTCTTATATTATTCATAGCCACTTCGTAATAACATACCACCATTTTATACCTGATTATATCTATTTGGTTTTTCTGCGAATATATTCCTGAGAATTTCTTCAAACTATTTTCCTATCACCCCAAAGGTTGATATCCTGCCATCCTACCAATTATATACTATCATTATCCGAATCGATTCCTTATTACTCTAAAAAGTATTCAGGATAGGAAAAACGCAACCCCTAAACCCTTTTGGCGATCTTGGCGATTCTCGACTCCCAAACAACCCTAAATCGATCCTATTGATTCTGCTCGATCCTAAGCCTCTCCTTCCTGGTTAGGTTTACAATCGAACGGTACAGCCCCTAATCGTTCTTATCACACCTTTCAATCTTCAATCGATTGCTTGGATCATTACTTAGGGTTTTTTTAGGGTTTCGATTGGGTCTGATTTGGTTTTTTATTTGATCGAACAATATCTTATAACTCTAATCTTTTACTAATCGATCTTCATATGGTGGGAGGTTAGTGATTTGGTTTCTATTGCTTTAAACCCTAATCGCTAAGATTAGGGTTTTCTTTTATTTTTTCGTATTGCATGCTTGCTGCTGGTTGATTATTTGTTGCGTTGTGTACGTGGTGGTGGGTGATGGAGAGGGGTTTTTTGAGTCCTAAGCTTGATAAGAAGGATGCTAGTGTTCCAATGGTTGATGTTGATGTGGTGGATGTTAATGTGAACAAGGGTAACGATAAGGTTGTTTTGGATGATTTGGAGCAGTCCTCTCATAGTTCAATACAACCTAATGTGGAGCTATTAATTGCTAATGCGAATAAGAAGTTTGATGAAGCTATGTCTAAAATTGACAGTGATATTGCCAATATGGCTTCATCTTCTGAGTTGAACAATTCGAGTGGTAGTCGGCCTCCTCCTAATGCACTCAAGGTTGATTCTACTAGTGGTAATGGAGTGAAGTCGGTTTCTTATGCGGGTGTTGCTTCTAACGAATCTCATAAGAACGTGTCTAATTTTAGGAGATTAGAATGCAGCTATAAGAAGGATAATGTTGACCTTTCAGTCCCAATGAAAGTAGTGGAAGAGGTGAACATGAGGTTTGAGCATACACTCTATGGATATTTTCTTGGTCATCGTCTTGCTTTTCCTGTTGTGGATTATTTTGTTCGCAATGCGTGGGCTAAGTATGGGTTACAAAAGGTAATGATGAACGCTAAGGGGTTCTTCTTCTTCAAGTTTACTTCGAAGAAAGGTGTTGATGATGTGCTTGATAATGGTCCATGGTTGATCCGTAATGTTCCTATTATTCTTAAACCTTGGACTTTGAATACCAATTTGTTGAAAGAGGATTTAACTCATATTCCGGTGTGGGTTAAATTTCATGATGTTCCTTTAGCGATGTTTTCTGATGATGGTTTGAGTTTGCTTGCTACTTTGATTGGGACTCCCAAGAGATTGGATGCCTTTACTAGTCAGATGTGCAAAGAATCTTGGGGTAGGAGTAGTTTTGCTAGATGTATGATTGAAGTGAAGTCGGATGAGGTTCTTAGGGACAGCCTTACTGTTGAGATTCCTTTACTTGACGGTTCGGGTACGACTATTGAGAAGATCCGTGTGGAATATGAGTGGAAACCGCCTCGATGTGATAAATGCAGGGTGTTTGGACATGTTTTGGTGGATTGTCCTAAGGGTGTGATACCGACTGCTCAAACTTCTAAGAATGTTAATGATGGTTTTAAGACTGTTAATAATAAGAAGAAGGGTAAGCAAGCTATCTCGAATACGGGTCGCGGAGGTTTTACTAAACCTGTTGTGGGTAAGCATTTTGAATATCAACCAAAGAAGACTCCTACTGTGCCCAAGGAAGTTAATGATGGTAAGAAGAAGACTTCTGATGGGGCTAGTACGAGTGGAACTACGATCTCTACATCTAACCAATTTGATGCGCTTAATATGGATGATACGGCTACGTTTGATATTTCTACTTATGACACCTGCATGGATGTGGATACTGGCAGTTCAATGGAAGTTAATGTGGATGAGTCGGTTAAGACTGGTGCTACATCACAAGAACCGCTTGTGAGTGATTCAATGGGAACTAAGGAAGTTGGTTCTACTCCTTTAGTTGAGAAAATTAGTAAGTTTGAAAACCTTCTTATCGATGGAAAAGGTACCCTTGTGGATGATGATGGTCATCCTGTTCCGTCTGCCTCTGTCACTAAGAGGGCTAACCCATTTTCCAAGGTGGGTAATGTTGTGGTTTCTGATAGTGAAGAGGAGGAGGTTCTTAACACGTTCGACGAATCTGCAAATCTTTTTGGTGGTGGTCATGAGCGTGAAGATGAGTTTGATGACTATGATGATTACTCGAAGCAAATTTATGATCTTCCAGGGGAATTGGATGCTCTTAATGCCATTTATGGCTTTAATCTCCAAGGTCGTAGGAAGTAGTTTATATCTTTGTTTGAGTCTTTCTATATGATGTGGTAGTGGTTTTGTTTTCTTATCTAGAAAATAGGAAGTATCTTGTTATGTAAGCTTTCGCCTATGTAACGGGCTGAGATATGGGATTCACTCATATCCGTTGTACTTAAATGTTTTTTGGAGTAATATATTTACCGGGTCTTTTGACCTTTTACCCAAAAAAAAAAAAAAAAGTATTCAGGATGCTATTTTATAAAAATAAAACGTTGAACACCATCTAAAACTTGTGAAATCTAATATCAAAGATTGACTGAATCACGCATTACATCATCTGTCCTTAATTATACATAGCCTGATCACCTATGTCTAATTCAGGAAAGATCATGTCATGGGGGAAACGGGTATTTTTGTAGATTTCCAAAACAAACTTTACTTAGAAACAAAAGCTTGTATCAAGATAAACTCTTAGCAAACGTTTCTAACGTCCACGTCTCCTAAGTACTTACATCATTTTATTATAAATCGTTAACCCATAAGCTATTATTTCTCTATTCATATTATTTAGAACGCCTTTTCATAAATTATAAAAATGAAAATTATAAATCCGAGAATCACTAAAATTCATAAAACATAAATAATGTAAAATTTCATTAAAATCCATAAATATTAATACATAACAAAATAATTAGCATCGGTAGTGCTAATGTTACAAATATCACTAAGTAAACGATAGAATCGCCAATAGGTTGATCCGCTATGCTAATGAAGAACAACACTACGCCTACAAGAGCAAGAATCACAACTGGATGTAAAATCTTAAAAACTCTGTAACAAAGAACGTAAACGAATTACAAACGCGATAAAAAAAATAATCATACGCATAATCTTATTCATAAACGATTACAAGAAAATACAAATGAAATAAAAGTTGCTTCGACATTCCTACCCCCATATCTTGTCCACACCGATAGCTAGGACCACTAGAGGAACGAGAACTGCTAAGACTATAGCCAAGAACTCATAGTCTTCCTCCGGAACATAGGCGAAGTAAATAGCAGCAGCAACGGTATATATAAGCGCGATAATGGTAATAGGGTGCGGCATTTTGTAATAAATATAGATGGAAATGTTAGTAGGAAAGAATGAGGATTGAAATGGGGTATTTATAAAATCAAAAACTAGCCGTTGGACACTATTCATAGCCGTTGGAAATCACTGTTCACGACCGTTGGGATCACGGTTCATGAACGTTTGAAAATTTAAAAATTTTAACTAAGGAACAAACGGATTGATCATCTACAAAATTTTAAAAATTTTCTTTACATTCATTAAGTTTGCATAAGAAATTTTCTTATTTAAAAGACAGTTTTTCGATGTCAAAAATTTCATTTTTACAAAACGTGAAATTTGAAATCAGGATATTTTCAAAGATAATTACTCAAACATGATAAATTTTTATAAATAGCAATCTTCATTTAAAAAAAAAATAAAATAAAAATTATATGACCTTTGGAATGATATTTGCACATGTAAATTTAAATAATAAGTTTTCATAAATTAAACATTTCGTCCTTATCATTTCGAAACACCTAACATAGACTGAATCTCGGGACGAGATTCCGTTAAGGGGGTGAGACTGTAACCACCGGTAAATTTCCACTTAAATTAAACTAATACTTATCCATTTTTCCACGTCTAATTTTTTTTTAACATTATTAGTTTAACTAATCACAACAACTAACTAATATGATGTAACTCATCTTCTGAATAAATGTGTGCACTTAAATATCTTTATATGTCAAATATAAAACCCTATGACACTATACCTACTACTTTATATTAATACGTTAATTAAACGTTCAACCTAAACGTTTTCTATCTATAAGAATTTTCCCGAAACCCTAAGTTATTATAACTATGATTTTAAATAAATCATAAACTCTAAAGTACGATACTCTAAATATAATGTATAAGTTTCTAAAGCATAAAACCTTGACCTAACGTTATATCCCGATTAAAACCCTAATTTTCCAAAACTATGATTTTATGTGATAAAATCACAAACCCTAATTAGTGTGTACAAGATTTCTATAAAATATAAAAGTACAGGTCATCCAAGCTAAGGTACAAGTCAATAAAGCATGAAATCATAATATTATTATAAATTCATTATAATCCTCAATGTACTTATCCTTAAACATAAAATACAAGCATATTTTACACAAACCCTAACTCTAGTATTTTTGTAAATGTACAAGTCCCTAAACCTAGTGTACAAGTGTATTTTTTTACTAAACTAAATTTATTTAAAACTTAAATAAATTTAAATAAACTTGTATATATACAAATCTTAGTATAAATATACTACTCTTTAAACTATCTTTTCTTAAATATGATTACTTACAAGTAATCCATAAACCTTAAGCTACATTAAACTACCTAAACTAAGTTACTTACATCACTAAACTTTCATGTACAACATTTAATAGCCTATGGACCAACAACTAAAGCTATTCGATCCTTATTGTTTTTTTTTTCCTGGTACGAAATGAACTAAACCAATACCAAACTAAAACCAAACTAGACTTAATTAGCTACTTGTTAACTTCTTAAGCCACCAGACACTTGCTAGCCCTAAGATACTTACACCTCACCTTGTCCCTTAGATAATTTTACCATGGTCAAAAATAGTAGGAAGAATTCTTGGCTCACTTTTTATCACCTCACGCCACTTTCACTCTTGCCACATGTGTCTTCCAAATTTCAAAACAACACATCACCTTGTTTCCTTTTTCACAGCAAGGTGACCTAGAAGTCTCAAGAAAGCCAGAAACTCTACAAGTCTGACATGAAGCATACACATATGGTGGTCTCTAGATAGTTTTACCTAGGTCAAAGTGAGTAGGTAAATCTCATGGTTAAACCCTTATCACCTCACGCCATCTACATCACCATCACCTGTCACCACACAACCTTCAACACACCACCTCACCATGTCCCTTTCCCTCTAGACATGATACCTAGCCCCTTCAGGAACCTTTCCATCCTTTTCCTATATATATCGACCTCCTCCTCTTCATTTCCACTCACACCCTACTCGAAACATACAAACCACACTCACACTTATATTCTGATCTTTAGTCCCAAAGAGGAGTAGAAGAAGGTTAGTCAAGAGCCTAGGAGTCTTGGAGGGTCCTTGTTCCACTTTAGGCAACTTTTGGTTTTCATTCCTATATGAGTACCTACTGTGGTAAGTCTTTCAACCCTTTCAAATCTGTATAACACTTTTATTTTGACACTTATGCATGTCAATAAACAAGTCTTAACAGGAAACTTAGGCCAAAATCATCTTTTGTTTTTCCTTCTGATATTACCTGCAGTAAACAAACACACCCTCTTGTATCATAGTTTGGCTACACTTTAATCTACACTATGTTACATTAAAACAAGCTATATAATCATCTAATATGATATAGAAACGAGCTATAAGATTTTGTAAAACTTCAACCTGTTTTGTGTGTTTCTGGTCTTAACGCAAAAACAGTCCCAAACACCCCTTTCGAGCCCCTATTTTCGACCATGAGCAAAGAGTATTAGAATCAACCAAAGAGACTTTTTAATCATCACCTGGCACACTTCCATTTGCCCCCAAGACCTGATCAAAAGATGCACATACCGCGTTCTTATTTGAGTCTTTTTCCTGGTCACGAGCCACTAGACCAAACACCCTTAATTTTATTTCGATAGGTATTACTAATCATAAAACCTAAAACTTTGTTAAAATATAACTTATATATACCTAATAACATGTTACTTTGCTCAAAACGTTGGTTTGGAAGTTTAAAATTCGAAAATGAAACTCTTTTTCATAACAGATACATGTCGAGTATTAGTTCTATGAGGCCAACTTTGGCCATTCGTTTCCCCTATCAAACGAGCTCTAAAAATTACGAAACTTGCTGGATTTAAAGTCCTCCTAGCATAGATCATCAAGGATAAAAAAATGTTTCAAAAACATTTCAGTGTCTCGCTTTTATTCGTTACTTTTTGGGTTTGTTCGCCCACTGTAACAGAAACGTAGAACATACAAAACGAGCCATTTCCAGTCCGATCCGTCAAAAACTTAAAACACGAAAGTTGTCCGGAACGACGTTTTCTTCAAAAACTCAGGAGCACGAGTCCTAAAAACGTACCACAAGGGCTGGGCACTAGGACCTTTTTTCTGTTTAAGTTATATATAAAAACAGCCCCAACCGACCCGTTTTGTCTAATTATTTCTACTAGTAAACGAGCTTGATAAATTATGAAACTTGGTGGAAATAGAGACCTCATGGCATAGATTAACCTGGAACAAACACTTTTCATTTTCATTGAAAGGTATCGTTTTTATTCAGCCATACTTATGGGTGTTGAACCTGAAAATCAGCTTTTAATATACTTAGTTTCTATTTCATAAAAACAGTTTTATACGCTCCACTTTAGTGACTCGTTGTGAGCAAACCGTAATACGTTAGAACCTCTAGTTTGAACCTATAAGAAGACCTCCTAGTAGACTACTAAAAGGAACAATAACGTAGTAGAAACCTCTTCATGTCTCGTGTATAATTAAGCTCACTTTTGGTCGAAAAATCTGTTTTATAAACTTTTCTTTTGATTATTTAGAACAAATAAGCTAACATTATAAGTAGATAAGCCGATGAAAAGTATTTATAAACCTGTTTTAAACTTATATAAAGGAGTCATAGAAAGTTGGATTTATTTTCGTGGCTAAAAATGCGTTTTTATTGAATAAGGACATCGGCTGTAAGTTATATTTGCATGAGGGGTATATATTGCCAAAACTATATTTTGGACTTGAAATAAAATAAACTTAAGTATAGAAAGTGTCAATTGACCAAAGTTCAAGGGTAAAAGTTGCCATTTTTATATAGTTTGAGGGTAAAATTTGTCAACTTTAGAAACTTGAAGGTCTAAAATGAAAATATTATAAACCCTAATTAATATTTAATATTATTATTATTATTATTATTATTATTATTATTATTATTATTATTATTATTATTAAGTTTTATTTAAACTTAATATACGTTTTGTACAATAACTAACAAACGAAGTATCCATTTAACGAACGGACGGAACCAAATCTTACAGATAAAAAAATATAATAAAATAATACTTTTGAAACTACATATTGGTTCAATAAAATATTTAACCATTAAACTAAAACGAAACGAACATTTAAAAATTAATATAATCAGCAACAATTACTGAGAACTTAATCTAATAACTCAGGTTTCAAGCCGGAGACGTTTATCAACTTCATTTAACTTTGTTTTCCATCCAGACTGCCCAGGTGAGTTCATAGTCCCACTTTTATACTGTTTTTCAAATTTGTGGGGAGATACATGCTACAAACCGAACACAAGTATTTTTCTGTATGCTATCCTGATCTGGTATTGCCTAAGTTAGCTGTGTTGCCACTAAAAGACCCTCAGATCATGAGCCATTAATCACTTGCGAGTGAACGCGAATATAGTGAATAGATCTATTGGAATTGACGTCCCCATTTGTGTTAGCCGGATAGGTAACCAAATGTACTATATTTGAAGTAAAACCGGGAAGTTGGCAAGCTCCTGCTCGAGGGCATTATTACCTACATTATTATTATAATGTCGGTAACTTTACATTATAGCTCATTACTATAATGTCCAAACTGTTAAGGTTTGCGTGTCATGAGACTTAGTGCAATATGCTACGCTGCAGTACGTTGTTTTATAACTATATGACTTGTGTTCAGCTATTACTTATTTATAAACGCTGTGAATTCACTCAACCGTTGTGTTGACTTTTTAGCATGTTTATCTCAGGTCCATAACAAGCATGGATGGCATGGAAGGGCATGGATACGGAAGGAAGGCTAAGATTTTATTATTCTTTGATAAATTATTGGACAAATTGTAACACTACTGGGACCTTATTTTGTAAACTCTGATAATTGAATAATAAAATCATTTTAACAATCCAATTGTAGATTGTTTTTCCTATTATTATAACTGTTATGCCGTCGAGTAACACCCAGCTTTAATTCCGCTGCGTATCCCAAATTTGGGGGTGTTACAATATCTGTCATAGCATGACTGACTATTTACTTAATAAACATGTATCTAACGGATAACAGCAAAAATCACTTATCCAAAGCAAACAGTGCCGACTGCCGAATATCAACAATAGCTTCAAATCATCTAACCCACATAGCTATTTTTAATAAAAACCCCAAACCTAAAAAACCAATCATTCTTGCCTAATAAAACCCCCAAACCTAAATAAGATATGAGAATTTTAATTTTTCTTCCCATTTAAACATAACTCTGTCGGCACATTATTATAAAAAAAATATATATATATATAAATAACCATATACAACTCTAAGTTTACACACCATGGTAGACTTTGTTTTTTATTTGGTAATCATATCGTTTGTCAATGCTAGTTAATAGCCAATAAGAATATGCCCCAAAGCTCGATTCATACCTATTTCTTATCATTTAATAATTTTTTGAAAGAGTTTCTAATTATAATTTTTATAATAATCAGAAAAATTCTAGTAGAAAGAAAACCCGGGGTTTAGGAAACCAGCAACTCTATATAACTATACCACTAGAACTACGTTATTATAGATTTTTTTTTTGCTTTATATTGTAGCCTCACAAGGTTGAAATTGTCATGATTAGAACCCAAAATCCCTTTTAGTGGATTATAGCACTTAGCCACCTATTCTCCAAGCGTACATTGTTTGTAATAACAAATCCAAATGATCTCCGTCGTGTAATAAGTGTTCGCACACATTTAGAAAAAAATTGAACTTTTTCGCTTTTATCCAATAAAATTTCACATTTACTTCTTAGAATTTTGTGGATTGGTTAAAATTTAGTATAAAAGGCTTATTATGAGACACACCAAAATAGTAAGGTGAACACGTATTATGAGAGCGAGAGAGTATTACATTTACCAAAACTTGAGAAATGATCAATGATTTCTTTTTAGGAAAATAACAAGAATTTTCTTGAATTGAAGTATCAACATAAACTACATACCACAAAAGTATAAGCTCGTGAAGTGAGATTTTGTCTTACATCTTTCATTTTCGAAAACTTACTATAACTGCACTTAATTACAACATCATTGGTTAAAAGGCTCTGTTACATTTAGTCAAAGACTAGGATGAGTAGCATATGAATGTGAGAAAGGGAAAGAGTCAGAGCGAATACAAAAACATGTGAACAAATTTTCTTAATCTGCTCTTAATTACTTAATTAATACGGAGTATTAAAATATTGGTTAGCTAGCAATGAAATATTATTAATTAGTCATCTCGCGGGTGTCATTAGTTAGATGCTAATTTGTTTTTTTAATCAATTGTTAAGACCTACCACTTTTTTATAATTCATGATAAAATATGAAATGAATATCAAGACACTTGATATGTTATCAAGTCATATATTTGAAAGTTTCAATTGTGTCTACCTCTATAATATTCCATAGACATGTTAAAGTGTCAATGTTGTATTTAATTGATCGTAGACCTGGTTTACTTGATTATAAAATTATAAGCGTTTATTATGACTTCATTAAAAGGTATATCCAAACTCGTTAGCACACAGGTCATCCATCAATTTTTTCATTATTAAAATACATAGATGCTTGTAGGGATGAGCTTTTCGAACCGAACCGGAACCGTACCGGTACCGTACCGAAACGGTACCGTTTTCGATATACGGTACGGTACCGGTACTACGAAATAAGGAGGAAAAAAATCGGGACCATTAATTCAGTACGGGACCGGTATCAAATCGGGAAATTCCGGAAAAAAACGGGAAAAACCCGATTTTCCGATACCGGTACCAGTATCCGAATCCCGTTCGGTACGGTACCGGTACCACTAATTTATGCTCAAGAAAAATTCGGTACTACTAATTCGGTACATGATCGGTACGGTACCGGTACCGGTACCGTGCTCATCCCTAGATGCTTGTCATGATAAAACATGGCATTTAAAAGTTTTTGGTTCAATTATGTTGAGTCATTCATGATTTATTTTGTAACACCCCCAATTCATGGATGCAGCGGAATTCAAACTGGGTGTTACTCGACGGCACAATAGTCACAATAATAGAAAACGAACTCCAATTGAGTCGTTTTAAAAGATTTATCATTCAAATTATATAAATATCAGAGATTACAAAATGAGGTCCCAATTGGTTCCGTGTTTACAATGTATAATAAATGAGTTTTGAATGATAATAAAATTTATAGCCCACTTGAGTATCCGTGTCCTTCCGTGCCATCCTTGATCGTCATGAACCTGAAATACATGCTTGAGAGGTCAACACAAAGGTTGAGTGATATTCATAGAGTTTGTTAAATCGATTGAACACAATATGTTGGTAGTGTGAGTTATAGGCTCACACCAATGTTTGGAAAACAAAACAGGTAGGCTACGTTATTATACGCCCGGAACATGTATTATACACTAAGCTTATGACACCATAACGTTAACGTGTACCAATATCGATCGGCAGATTTATCCCGGTAAGTACTTTGCTAACATACCTAAATCTCAAATATTATTGCATTTGTTTGAACTTAGTCAATACAAATGGGATTCGTCAATCCCAATAGGCCTATTAATAATATTCGCGCTCACTATTGCTAGTGACTAAATGGTTCATAATAAAGGATCTCGGTTTAGCAAGGTTGGTACTTAGTGATAATAAAACAATCAGGTAAGCATACAATTTAAAAACATTGTGCTCGGTTATAAATAGCATGTATTCCCCCCAAGGGTTTGTAAAACAATTAAGTAATCGAAAGTGGGGCTATGAACTCACCTTAAGTAAGATAGCAAGTAATGAATGTAACGGTTGAATCATGAAGGTTCTATGAGCAACCTATAATAGAATGTCGCGACTTAGGATCGGAGTAAAGAATATGAAGTAGTGCCTATATATATATATTGCATTATAGTCCATGATGTGGTATGATGTATATTGTAAGTCTTTGAAAGTAATGATTCATGAAACATGTATGTTTTGTATATCGTTTACTACCGTTCGGGCCGACATAATTCAGAAGTCATGTTAGTAAGCGTTCGAGGAGCCAGGACACTTTAACTCGTAAATCCACAACTCATCTCGACGGCTTACATAATGAACTCCTCACATGAGGCTCCCTACTATTGTAGTAGTTGATGAAATATATAGATATAAGTTTTGATCCGAAAGTTACATGTCCGACATTTGAATAAACTTAGGAAAGTTTATTTGTACATGAAGATTGTTATTAGGGGTAGTTTCATAAGTCTTGAATGACCATTTTCTCTTGGTAATATCTCATGGTTTCCTTTTAGGTGAAGTAGATCCAAATTGCTTGTTCATGTTATCGCCTAATTCATTGTTTCATGTTTACGCCTATGAAAGTTGGTATGGTCATTTCGTCATGGCCTAGCCATGACCTTTGGTCCTTGTTTCAAGGTCATGAGACACAACCTTGGCTCTAGCCATGGTTGTGGTCTTGATTATAGGTCATAAGACCCCTTTGGTCTTCATAAACCATAACCTATATGTAATGACTTTGTCTAAAAATGGGCTGTTTAGAATTTGAAGAAATTTATCACTCGGAAAGCATTTTTAGGTCTCGAGCTTCTTTGTTCCTGAACGAAAACGTCGTTTCGGACAACTTTCGTGTTTTAACTTTTTGATGAATCGGACCAGAAGTGGGACTTTCAAAACCCAAATTTGATCAGAATGGTATTTGGCAGTTTTGCCGGAAACTTTGGTAATTTCAAATGGGCGTAACTTTTGACTCGTATACTCGTTTTGGGTGGTTCAAATTGCTATGGTTTCCTTGTTAGGTCCTCTACCACAATATGTAATAATCAAATATCATATTTTTATCATTTTGGTCGTGGTTTTCCAAGAAAGTCACTAGTTTGCTTGTTTTAGTAACTTGTTGTAACAATCAATAACAATAACTTGTTTTGGTCATTTTTATACATCATGGACATAACTACAAGACATAATATAGCACAAATAATATGTAAATAACATGAACATGATTATTTAACAAGAATCAAGTTAGGGTTTGGCTCACAACTTTTGGCTTTCAAAGATGAAAGGAAGTTAACATGTAAGGATAGGACTTTGATAGACTTGCTTCAACCCTTTTTCTCTTCATGCAATCTTTCTACCCTTGGTATTCTTGAAAGAGATGCAATGAAAGTTGAGGTGAATTGAGTGGATTTAAACTCAAGAGAAATCACCAAGTATATTAGGGATTGGAAGAGTTTTGGTGAATGATATTCTAACTAGGGTTTCTACCTTGTTTAAGCTCTTGATTCTTTTGGATAATACTTGGAGTGAATTAGAAAATGGAATGGTGTTTGTGTGTGTGTTGTGGACGTTCAAGGAGAGGCAAGGAGGCTTTATATGGCCTTGAGGAGGTTAGAAGTGTTGACTTGTCAACACTTGATCACCAAGTTTAACACATGGATGCAATCTAAGAGTACTTAGCATGAGATCATGCCACATAGTGTGAATGCCCCCCCCTAGTGGCGGTTTCAAGACCTTGGAGGACAAGGGTTGGACTTTGGATGATATCATCCAAGATATCTAGTGTGTTTTGACTCCGAAAACTGCAAACCGTAAGTTGTTACGCCTCAAAACGTAAAACCGGGTGTCGTAAAATTATGGAATTTGAAAGTATTGATAAACATGTCAATAAGTTCCATAATAAAATATAAAATGAGTGGTAGGTTCCATTTGGGTGTAAAACCCTGCTAAAAACTGGAAACACGGGTCTAAAACGCGTAATTCGCGTAAAACGCTGAATATTGCGTAAAATTGAGAAAAGTAAAATGTTACTTTTCTAATGTTATAAAAATGATTTAAAATGACTTATAATGTCTAGACTGGGCTCAGTCTAGTGTCGGTTGGTATTAAATGTCTTTTAGACATCAAACCGTAAGCCTAAAAATCACGAAATGACTTATAACATCAAGGGATGATTTTTGGTCAATGGAGGAGGGAAAGAATATGTTGACTTTTTCTAAGAAGTTGAAAACTCAAATAGTCTTAGAAACGCGTTTTGTGGTCTCACGGTTAATCGCCCATACGGTTAAGCGTGCTCATGCGAGAATAGTACAGGCTTGGGTGACCTGCTGGGAAGTTTTTGGTCATGTTTTTCTCAGTCACGATTAATTCTCAAATAAATCATGAGTGTGTCAAACATTTTTCTGATGCGGGGTCACTTAACGCGGTCGAGTTTCGTTGTGCGTAGAATTTCTGAATGACGTTTTACCCTAAAACGTGTAATTCCTTAATAACTTTCACGAAAATGAGCTTATGAAAGTTAAACTTTTAATTTGCCATGGAAATGATTTATCACTCGATAAAATCAAATAAAAATCAACTTTCGGGAAAGTTTCGGGAAAAAAAATGAATAGTAAAAGTGAATAGTGAAATTTCCCGGGAATGGTAATTAACCTGAAATTGCGAATTGTTACAGTCTCTACCCCTTACGGGGAACTTCGTCCTGAAGTTCTATGTGTGTCATATGTTGGAGTGGTGTCGATAAAGATGTGTGGTTACTTATGAGGACCAAAGTCTGGGATTTCCGGTAATGTAATTTGATTTGTCATTTCAGTGTATGGTGTAGGATGAGGCTTCCTTTTATGTAGGAAAGGTATGGTAATAGTCGAATATTAAAGGAAATTGATATAGCAGTCGAATATTAATAGGAATCGATATAGTAGTTGAATATCAAATAAAACTTGATATAGTTAAATATCAAAATGGAAATTGATATAGTTGTCAAGTATCAATAGCAATTGATATAACAGTTGAACAACAATAGCAATTTACATAGGAATCCAATAAATGGAAATTGATATAAGAATCGAATCATGGAATAAGCGTTGAACATGCGGTTGGACCAAGTCCTGTTTGAATTGTACGGCTGCCCATGCATATGGCTACATGGCTTCACAATAAGTTTGGTATGACTGCCCATGCATATGGCTACATGGCCCCGTAATGAGTTTGGTACGACTGCACATGCATATAGTTACATGGCCTCGCAACGAGTTTGTTTGTTATTGCACTATCATTATGAAAACCAAAGTGTAAACCTCGTACTAATGGAAATTGGGATAGTCGTTGCAATCATAGCCTAGTAGGTAATCGGTTGTTGTACCTAGTGTTTATGTCATGGTTTGAAGCGATGTCGGTGAAAAGATAGGATTTCTTGTGGCGAATAAAATGTAGGTATCATGCCATACCCGAGCAATGTAATGTAGGTATCAAGCCATACCCGAGCAATGTAATGTAGGTTGACTTCATACTTATGTTATTTCGGATATAATTAAGCCCACTTGTTTATAATTCTTTATTTACATAGAGAGGCATCCCAAACAATGTAACTAAAGGAATATAAACGTATGGTTTGATGATTTATAATTTCTTTATTTAAATGAAAAGGCATCCCAATCCATTCAAATAAGGATATTATAAACCATCCTACTCAAGAATTCCCGACACAACATTCATACTTAGCCGGTGAGTTACAAGGTAGTGTATTACGAGATGATACTGGTGTTCCAAAGGTACAAGATGAATATTCAAACTTGTAAAGCTGATGAGGGTACTTGTGGTGTAACTAAGGATGATTTGAGCTTTACAAGTGCATCAAGATCTGTTAATGAGCTTGTGTTTGTAACGGTTGTGAAGATAATGATGTGATATGTTAATGAACAAAAGTGTGTAGTGTATGCTTAACATTAATACTCTTAGGTATCGATGTTGAGTTTGCTTTAAAAATCTTAAGAGATTTTTAAAAGTTTATGACGGAATGGTATCCTAAACAGGATGGTACTTCTACGGGATGAATAGAAGAATTGATAACTATCCAAAGATAGTCGTTCGGATTATCTCATAAATGAAAATTTTCAAGAATGAAATTAGGTAACACAAATAAGGTGTTAAGATTTCGCTGAGTGGTAAGACATTATCGTGTCTCTAGATTGTTTTAATGTATTCTGGTGGTTTTATCGAGTTCATGTAGAAAATCAACCTAAACATAACCCTAGTACAACTACTCTCAGTATTTGAAAATTTTAAGTCGAATATAGTTAGTCAGACTATATTCCACTGTCCCTAGGTTAAATATAGGTGACTAGTCTATATTTAGCCGAGGTTCGATAAAATTTTCAAATACCTAAATTAGGTATACTTGTGATATGTCCGTTGGTTTTGGGAAACTGTTCACTAAACAAAGGCGATGTTAACCCTTAAGTTGCAAGTCCCGTCCATACAAGACTTGTAACGTATGTTTTCATATTCCATTGCATAGAAGATAGTAAGGGTAGATACGTATGGAAAGGAAGTTTTAAGTAGTTCTAAAATAGAACATACTTGGCCAGGATCACGAACTTTTAATAATGAAGGTTTCATAAGAAAACTTTGATGAATGTAGAGAAAGTTCAGCTTTTGTCGATGATGGAATATTTTGTCCTTTAGAAATCTCATATTTCTTGTTTTGGGGTTTTTGATATCATAAGAAATGATATTGATGATGTGATGGAATAATTCTAGAGACCATTACGCAAAACACAATGTCTCGGAAGTAGGTTAGACCATTGTGCAATTCACAATGTCTGGGAAGTAGGTTAGGTCATTGTGTGACTCAAAACATTTGAGAAACGATTAAGACCATTGTATCATACAATGTCTTGGAAAATGAATGAGACCATTGTATCTCACAATGTCTTGGAAAATGAATGAGACCATTGTATCTCACAATGTCTTGAAAAATGAATGAGACCATTGTATCTCACAATGTCTTGAAAAATGAATGAGACCATTGTATCTCACAATGTCTTGGAAAATGAATGAGACCATTGTATCTCACAATGTCTTGGAAAATGAATGAGACCATTGTATCTCACAATGTCTTGGAAAATGAATGAGACCATTGTATCTCACAATGTCTTGGAAAATGAATGAGACCATTGTATCTCACAATGTCTTGAAAAATAGGAAAGACCATTGCAATCAGTTACAATAATATTGGAGTAGGAACATGATTGGGAGAGTGTGGCTGTGCCGAAATGCCTTAGAATAGGCATACACAGATATGTTTAGTCCATTGTTTAGATAAATGATTGAAAATAAACCGAGTTTATATATCAATATACTAATATGTTCATGTAGCATAAAATGCCTAGTGTGTATATATCAATATACTTATATGTGTTCATGTAGCATAAAATGCTTAGTGTGTATATATCAATATACTTATACGTGTTCATGTAGCATAAAATGCTTACGGGGAAATGCTCAATTATGTTTAGGGTACATATATCAATATGCAATTATGTTTGTGTAGCACAAAAATGTCTACGGGGAAATGCTCAAAATGGGTATATATGAATATACTAATATGTTTGTGAAGCATAACATGCTTACTAAGTCCATAATCGTCTGGAGGATGGAAGACACGGAGAGCGGAAGGCTATAAAATGTTTTTGCTTGTACATGTGGTTATAGTTTAGGTCTCAATTAGACCCGTTTCTCTATAACCATGGCTCTGGTACCAATCTGTAACACCCCCAATTCATGGATGCAGCGGAATTCAAACTGGGTGTTACTCGACGGCACAATAGTCACAATAATAGAAAACGAACTCCAATTGAGTCGTTTTAAAAGATTTATCATTCAAATTATATAAATATCAGAGATTACAAAATGAGGTCCCAATTGGTTCCGTGTTTACAATGTATAATAAATGAGTTTTGAATGATAATAAAATTTATAGCCCACTTGAGTATCCGTGTCCTTCCGTGCCATCCTTGATCGTCATGAACCTGAAATACATGCTTGAGAGGTCAACACAAAGGTTGAGTGATATTCATAGAGTTTGTTAAATCGATTGAACACAATATGTTGGTAGTGTGAGTTATAGGCTCACACCAATGTTTGGAAAACAAAACAGGTAGGCTACGTTATTATACGCCCGGAACATGTATTATACACTAAGCTTATGACACCATAACGTTAACGTGTACCAATATCGATCGGCAGATTTATCCCGGTAAGTACTTTGCTAACATACCTAAATCTCAAATATTATTGCATTTGTTTGAACTTAGTCAATACAAATGGGATTCGTCAATCCCAATAGGCCTATTAATAATATTCGCGCTCACTATTGCTAGTGACTAAATGGTTCATAATAAAGGATCTCGGTTTAGCAAGGTTGGTACTTAGTGATAATAAAACAATCAGGTAAGCATACAATTTAAAAACATTGTGCTCGGTTATAAATAGCATGTATTCCCCCCAAGGGTTTGTAAAACAATTAAGTAATCGAAAGTGGGGCTATGAACTCACCTTAAGTAAGATAGCAAGTAATGAATGTAACGGTTGAATCATGAAGGTTCTATGAGCAACCTATAATAGAATGTCGCGACTTAGGATCGGAGTAAAGAATATGAAGTAGTGCCTATATATATATATTGCATTATAGTCCATGATGTGGTATGATGTATATTGTAAGTCTTTGAAAGTAATGATTCATGAAACATGTATGTTTTGTATATCGTTTACTACCGTTCGGGCCGACATAATTCAGAAGTCATGTTAGTAAGCGTTCGAGGAGCCAGGACACTTTAACTCGTAAATCCACAACTCATCTCGACGGCTTACATAATGAACTCCTCACATGAGGCTCCCTACTATTGTAGTAGTTGATGAAATATATAGATATAAGTTTTGATCCGAAAGTTACATGTCCGACATTTGAATAAACTTAGGAAAGTTTATTTGTACATGAAGATTGTTATTAGGGGTAGTTTCATAAGTCTTGAATGACCATTTTCTCTTGGTAATATCTCATGGTTTCCTTTTAGGTGAAGTAGATCCAAATTGCTTGTTCATGTTATCGCCTAATTCATTGTTTCATGTTTACGCCTATGAAAGTTGGTATGGTCATTTCGTCATGGCCTAGCCATGACCTTTGGTCCTTGTTTCAAGGTCATGAGACACAACCTTGGCTCTAGCCATGGTTGTGGTCTTGATTATAGGTCATAAGACCCCTTTGGTCTTCATAAACCATAACCTATATGTAATGACTTTGTCTAAAAATGGGCTGTTTAGAATTTGAAGAAATTTATCACTCGGAAAGCATTTTTAGGTCTCGAGCTTCTTTGTTCCTGAACGAAAACGTCGTTTCGGACAACTTTCGTGTTTTAACTTTTTGATGAATCGGACCAGAAGTGGGACTTTCAAAACCCAAATTTGATCAGAATGGTATTTGGCAGTTTTGCCGGAAACTTTGGTAATTTCAAATGGGCGTAACTTTTGACTCGTATACTCGTTTTGGGTGGTTCAAATTGCTATGGTTTCCTTGTTAGGTCCTCTACCACAATATGTAATAATCAAATATCATATTTTTATCATTTTGGTCGTGGTTTTCCAAGAAAGTCACTAGTTTGCTTGTTTTAGTAACTTGTTGTAACAATCAATAACAATAACTTGTTTTGGTCATTTTTATACATCATGGACATAACTACAAGACATAATATAGCACAAATAATATGTAAATAACATGAACATGATTATTTAACAAGAATCAAGTTAGGGTTTGGCTCACAACTTTTGGCTTTCAATGATGAAAGGAAGTTAACATGTAAGGATAGGACTTTGATAGACTTGCTTCAACCCTTTTTCTCTTCATGCAATCTTTCTACCCTTGGTATTCTTGAAAGAGATGCAATGAAAGTTGAGGTGAATTGAGTGGATTTAAACTCAAGAGAAATCACCAAGTATATTAGGGATTGGAAGAGTTTTGGTGAATGATATTCTAACTAGGGTTTCTACCTTGTTTAAGCTCTTGATTCTTTTGGATAATACTTGGAGTGAATTAGAAAATGGAATGGTGTTTGTGTGTGTGTTGTGGACGTTCAAGGAGAGGCAAGGAGGCTTTATATGGCCTTGAGGAGGTTAGAAGTGTTGACTTGTCAACACTTGATCACCAAGTTTAACACATGGATGCAATCTAAGAGTACTTAGCATGAGATCATGCCACATAGTGTGAATGCCCCCCCCCCTAGTGGCGGTTTCAAGACCTTGGAGGACAAGGGTTGGACTTTGGATGATATCATCCAAGATATCTAGTGTGTTTTGACTCCGAAAACTGCAAATCGTAAGTTGTTACGCCTCAAAACGTAAAACCGGGTGTCGTAAAATTATGGAATTTGAAAGTATTGATAAACATGTCAATAAGTTCCATAATAAAATATAAAATGAGTGGTAGGTTCCATTTGGGTGTAAAACCCTGCTAAAAACTGGAAACACGGGTCTAAAACGCGTAATTCGCGTAAAACGCTGAATATTGCGTAAAATTGAGAAAAGTAAAATGTTACTTTTCTAATGTTATAAAAATGATTTAAAATGACTTATAATGTCTAGACTGGGCTCAGTCTAGTGTCGGTTGGTATTAAATGTCTTTTAGACATCAAACCGTAAGCCTAAAAATCACGAAATGACTTATAACATCAAGGGATGATTTTTGGTCAATGGAGGAGGGAAAGAATATGTTGACTTTTTCTAAGAAGTTGAAAACTCAAATAGTCTTAGAAACGCGTTTTGTGGTCTCACGGTTAATCGCCCATACAGTTAAGCGTGCTCATGCGAGAATAGTACAGGCTTGGGTGACCTGCTGGGAAGTTTTTGGTCATGTTTTTCTCAGTCACGATTAATTCTCAAATAAATCATGAGTGTGTCAAACATTTTTCTGATGCGGGGTCACTTAACGCGGTCGAGTTTCGTTGTGCGTAGAATTTCTGAATGACGTTTTACCCTAAAACGTGTAATTCCTTAATAACTTTCACGAAAATGAGCTTATGAAAGTTAAACTTTTAATTTGCCATGGAAATGATTTATCACTCGATAAAATCAAATAAAAATCAACTTTCGGGAAAGTTTCGGGAAAAAAAATGAATAGTAAAAGTGAATAGTGAAATTTCCCGGGAATGGTAATTAACCTGAAATTGCGAATTGTTACATATTTTTTCTTCCCAAAGTCTATAGATTCAGTAACATTTATTTCAGGTCATTTTGTATGGTCTACTAAACCCTCCTTGCGTACTCAACAAAAGATCTGTCGCAACATTGAGCTCGTCTCTTTACACCCCTTTGACCAAAAACATTATAAGCTTGATCATAGTTAGATTATTATGATTACATAATTTATTGAAGGGAATATATTAGATACAATTTTGTGTTATAATTATGGGCCCCTAATTTTTTTTGGGGTCCTGATTCTTTTCTGTGGATCTCCAATTCATTGCTTGTGTATTTTTTGTGAAGGATTATAGCCAAGCCATCCCTTTATCTTAACTACTTATAATGCATCTATAGTTAAAGTGAAATATTGAGTTTTCAACAATCGTCAAGTGTGAGAGAAAAGAAATATTGAAAATTAAATAAGGAAACGTTGAAATTAAAGTTATTTGTCTAATTTACCCCCTTTAATACCCCCTTATACTTTCAAATGAAAACTATAAAAACTAAGTAAGCCGGTAGAAACTTCCTTTGCTATGCACGGGTACAACCGTTTGAAATTATATTTTGATCTTTTCACGTTTTATTTAGAACGTTATACGAAATAATTACCACAATATCGCATATCGTTAATTGTATGCCGCTATGAACCTCCGTTGCTATGCACGGATAGTCGTCTAGTTGAATCAAATGTTAAAATGGCAACATGCAATTGATTGTAAGATTTGCAACCAATTTTACGACGTTAGCGTCATACATAAGGGGTTTAATAATAGAGAAATGATTTGCACACTTAATTTATTTATTGGGTCACAGTACAAGTAGATAAAATAGAAAAAGGTGTGTCCCAATAACTATTTGAAGTGTGCAAATCAGCTCCCTTAATAATATCTACCACAAATAAATTTAAACAGTACTAGTAGTAATGACAGGTGTCTAATAAATTTCCTTTTAACTCTATGTCAAGGCAAATGTACACGCTCGAATGTGATAATTTCTTAACCCATATGTCAAGGCAATCATCTCAGCACACCTCGATTCAGGATGAATATCCCACTAAGGGGGTGTTTACTTTTATATGTTAGCTAAGGGATATATGGGCCCTACCATTTTTAATATGTCTGGCTGTGGAGGACTCCACTTATGTGAGGCTTTAGTAGACAAATGCATCAAAGGAATGAGTGGACCCAATTTGTAAAACAAATAATATAAAATACGTGGACCCCACATACCCTTCACTATCAGAAAAAAGTAAACATGGCATAAGTGTAGTAAAGAACATACCGTACTTACTTCTTATTGTCAATATCGAAATACGAGCTATTTATAATTTTTTCTTGTGGTATGTGAGTGAGCCCATTAATCAACCAAGAGGCCGTGGGTTTATGTTTCATTAAAAACATTTGTGATATAGCGCGAGATATGTGATTTAGGTGTATGAAAAATCGCGTATATGAAGAAAATGATAATGGATTAGTTAAGTTGCAATATAGAAGGATAACGAGATAGAAAGTCAATGAAGAAAACTTATCATCTTTTATATGTAAAATAAAGCCAACCTCCATGTTTTAATTACCTTCTTTTCCCTGGTTCTAATCGCATAAACGAGCAACTTTGCTCTCATGCATGAAAAATGGTGATTTTTAGATCTTTTACACGGAAGCAAACTCTTTTTAAGGTCTTCATTCCAAATTTTCAACTATCACTGTTATCCTCATTAGAATAGTCAAGATTGTATATGTTAAACACACAACATTATAGATCAATCTTATTATTACACCCTATTTACTCTAAAAATATTTGTGTTTTCATATAAACTATATATACAATCACTTAATAAAATCACAGGTGGATGGTGGTACTTAAAAAAATAATAAAAATAAAATAAAAATAAAAAAAATAAAAAATCAAGATGTGGATTTTGTAACTTCTTGTCTGATTGCAAAATGAGCTAGAGACTCTGACATTTTAAGTACAACATGATCAACCATGATGTATATATGATAATCAATTTCTACAATTACATTTAAAAATAGAAAGACTACTATAAGACACGATCAATATTCAACACTAATAAATTATAAGATGCAAGCTGGCATCCAATGTAAACTATTGCATGTTAGCTTATTCTATTAATCTTTATAATACTTGCAATCTTTACCGTTTAAACGTTGACAATAAAGTTGGGATTATCGATGTAAAAATTATGCTAGCTAATAGCCAATGAGAATATGCCTCAAAGCTCGATTCATACCTATTTCTTATCATTTAATAATTTTTTGAAAGAGTTTCTAATTATAATTTTTCTAATAATCAGAAAAATTCTAGCGAAAAGCAAACATGGGGCTTTAGGAAACCCAACAACTCTATCGAACTAAACCACTAGCTAGTACTACGGTATTATAGATTGTTTTGTGTCATATGGTAGCCTCAGAAGGTTGACGTTGTCATGATTGGAACCCGAAACCCCTTTTGGTGAATTATAGCACTTAGCCACCTATTTTCCAAGTGTACAGTCTTTCTAATAAAAAACCCAAATGATCTCCGTCCGTGTAATAAGTGTTCAAACACGTTTAGAAAAAAAACTTAACCTTTTCGCTTTTATCAAATAAAATTTCACATTTACTTCATAGAAGTTTGTGGATTAGTTGAAATTTGGTATTAGACGCTTATCATGAGACACACCAAAATAATAAGATGAACGCTTATTATGAAACCAAAGGAGTTTTACATTTACCAAAACCTTGAGAAATGATCAATGATTTCTTTTTGGGAAAATAACAAGAATTTTCTTGAATTGAGGTACCAACATAAACTACATACCACAAAAGTACAAGCTCGTGAAGTGAGATTTTGTCTTACATCTTTCAATCTTTCATTTTCAAAAACTTACTAGAACTGCACTCAATTACAACAGCACATTGGCTAAAAGGCTCTGTTACATTTAGTCAAAGACTAGGATGGGTTGCGTATGAATGTGAGAAAGGGAAAGAGTCAGAGGCAATACAAAAATATGTGAACAAAATTTCCTAATCTGTTGTTAATTACTTAATTAATATTAAAATATTGGTCATCTAGCAATGAAATATTATTAATTAGTCAGCTCACGGGTGTCATTAGTTAGATGCTAATTTGTTTTTTTTTATCAATTGTTAAGACCTACCACTTTTTTTTTTTTTTGTTTTTTTTTTTTTTTTTTTTTTTTTTTATGATAGAATATGAAATGAGTATCGAGTCACTTGATATCTTATAAAGTCATTTATTTGAAAGTTTCAATTGTGTCTACCTGTATAATATTCCCGAGACATGTTAAAGTCTCAATGTTGTAATTAATTGATCGTAGACCTGGTTTACTTGATTATAAAAGTATAAGCGTTTATCATGAATTCATTAAAAAGTACATCAAATCTCCTCAACACACATATTATAGGCTTGAGATTCAGTAACATTTATTTCAGGTCATTTTGTATAATAGTCATTGAGTTTACTAAACCCTCCTTGCGTACTCAACAAGAGATCTATCTCAACATTAGCTCGTCTCTTTACACTCACTTTGACCAGAAACATTATAGGCTTGATCACAGTTAGATCATTATGATTACATAGTTTATTGAATCAAATGTGCAAATGGCAACATGCAATTGATTGTAAGACTTGCAACCAATTTTAAGACGTTAGCGCTAAAAGGGGTTTAATAATATCTACCACAAATAAATTTCAACAATACTATTAGTAGTGAAAGGTGTCTAATAAAGTTCCTTTTAACTCTAGTGAGATGAAATGTAATTGCTTATCAAAAACGCGCCGTAACAAAGAACTCCATCTTCAGCCAAGAAAAATGTTACCAGAACCATGCGCACTTCTGGTAATCTACCCTTGATTTACATTTATTTATTTATTTAAAAAAAAAAAAAAAAAAAAAAAAAAAAAAAAAAAAAAAAAAAAAAAAAAAAAAAACACGTATCATCTTTGATTTACATAGAAATTAACCTCCTAACTTTCAAAGTGTGTTTTTGGTGTATTTATTACAAAATGGTTAGAAGATCAAGGGTATAATTTTTCCCTGGTTCTAATCGCATAAATGAGCAACTTTGTTCTCATGCATGAAAATGGTGATTTTTTCATCTTTTACATGGAAGCAAACTCTTTCTAAGTTCTTCATTCCAAATTCTATCATTATTATCATCATTAGAATTGTCAAGATTGTATATATATGTTAAACAGGCAACATTATATCAATCTTATTATTATACCCTAGTTTCTCTAAAATATTTTTGTTTTCATAAACTATGTACCATAAGAATCACTTAATAAAATCATGGGGTTGATGGTGATACTTAAAAAAATATTCAAGATGTGGGTTTTGTAACATTTTGTCTAACTGCAAAATGAGCTGGAGATTATGACATTGATGATGTATATATGATAATCATGTTCTACGATTACATTTAAAATTAGAAAGTCTATGAGACACGATCAACATTCAACCCTAATAAATTATAAGATGCAAGGCATCCAATTAGCTTATTCTATTAATCTTTATAATTCTTGCTATCTTTACCGTTTTACTGTATTTGTTTTTGCATTAGTCTTTTCTAAGGTAAATATTGTTTGAATACAAGACAACCCATGTCAAAAAGTATAAGATTGAGGATATGCCCCTATATATTTGCATTGAGGCTTCGGAGTTTTCATTTTATTTATCAAAATACATCGTTGTGGTTACTGATGTTGTGCAACTAGGGTGCAAGAATTAATCGTTCTACATAACATGAATAAGCAACATAGTAAAACTTGTAAAGTTAGATACATCAATGAGGCAGATGATGCACAAGCCATCATTGTTTTACACGATTAAATTCTAATACATAAAATAAAATTAATTATTAAGACATCTTTAAGCTACTAAGACACGTTATTGCAAATTGACTGTTCACTTTTATTACTCCTTTCATCCCGTACTATGTCCATGTTCTCAATTAAGGTTAACCCAAGTTGGAAGAAGAAACAAAAATATACTCTAGTTGGAAGAAGTCATTTAATGAAAATGTTTATGTTTCATTTCAACTATAATAGACATTCATTTCATCACGTCTATGAAGCATGAAGAGATCCTAATTCTTGAACCTTTTTATAATTTTAATACATTTAATGCATGTGTGTATAAGACATTTTATGAACTGAAAAAGTTTATACTATAGTGAATATAAGTTTATAATATCAAAAGGACTAAAAATTATTGATGTGACATTTTATAAACCTTTTAAAAAAGTTTACCACAGTGAATGCTCTTTTTAAAATTATTATTAATTAATTTGATGGATAAAATTGTTTTTAAATTGTGATAATCATTGTTTTAAAACTGTTTGGTTAAGTTTTTGTTTGGGGACAATTACTTTGAGACGGAGAGCATAAGATTTTTAATGAAGATTTAATTAAAATGTTAAATTATTTAGATGCATGTCACGAAAATTGTATGTCGGCACGTTATTATTATTATACGGCGCGTGTTTCAACAATTTACACATGGCATGCTAGGCAAGTTTAGTTGACTTTGTATTTTATTTGGTATTGAATTTTCTTATATGTGTGAATGTGAATCATTACCAATCGGAATGCTTGTATGCCTTGAAGGTTATAGTTAAAATATTATTCTCAAACAATCATATATTCGTTTTATTATAGTTCCAAAATCGTATAATTTGGTCAGTGTGCTTTTTCTGAGTGGTCTCAACAAATCAAATTTCTAGATCTGAACTTAATATTTCCTTTAATTAGAGCGCTTTCATTACGTTATAATTTTTCCCTGGTTCTAATCGCATAAATGAGCAACTTTGTTCTCATGCATGAAAAATGGTGATTTTAGATCTTTTACACGGAAGCAAACTCTTTCTAAAGTCTTCATTCCAAATTCTATCATTATTATCATCACTAGAATTGTCAAGATTGTATATATATGTTACACAGGCAACATTATATCAATCTTATTATTACACCCTATTTTCTCTAAAATACTTTTGTTTTCATAAACTATGTACCAGAAGAATCACTTAAATAAAAATTAAGATGTGGATTTTGTTACGGGTATGTTTGGCACAAGTAGGAGCTGGAGCGGGTTGCTGGAGCGGTTTGCTGGAGCTGGTTGCTGGAGCATGTGGCTGGAGTTTTTTTTTTTACATGCTAGTACAACTAGCATTTCATTTAGTAGCTTATTTTTTTAACAAGCTCCTTAAAGCCGTGTCAGCCAAACGAGACTTATTTTAAATGATAGCTTATTTTTCTAAAAAAATAAGTTCATGCTACGATAAGCTCTGATAAGCTGGTGCGCCAAACATAACCTACATCTTGTCTAATTGCAAAATGAGCTGGAGATTATGACATTAACTACAACATGATCAACCATGATGTATATGATAGATGATAATCATGTTCCACGATTATAATTAAAAATAAAAAGACTATAAGATACGATCAAAATTCAACACTAATAAATTATAAGATGCAAGCTGGCATTCAATGTAAACAATTGCATGTTAGCTTATTCTATTAATCTTTATAATACTTGCAATCTTTACCGTTTAAACGTTGACAATAAATTTGGGATTATCGATGTAAAAATTATGCTAGTTAATAGCCAATGAGAATATGCCTCAAAGCTCGATTCATACGTATTTCTTATCATTTAATAATTTTTGAAAGAGTTTCTAATTATAATTTTTCTAATAATCTGAAAAAATCTAGCGGAAAACAAACCCGAGGCATTAGGAAACCCAACAACCTTATCGAACTAAACCACTAGTACTACGGTATTATAGATTGTTTTGCTTCATGTGTTAGCCTCAGAAGGTTGAAGTTATCATGATTGGAACCCAAAACCCCTTTTGGTGAATTATAGCACTTAGCCACCTATTTTCCAACTTTACAGTCTTTGTAATAACAAATCCAAACGATCTCCATTCTCTAAGAAGTGTTCACACACATTTAGAAAGAAGTTGAACTTTTTTGCTTTTATAAAATAAAATCTCACAATTACTTTTTAGAAGTTTGTGGATTGGTTGAAATTTGGTATTAGACACTTATTATGAGACACATCAAAATAGTAAGGTGAACACTTAATATGATACCGAGAGAGTATTACATTTACCAAAAACTTGAGAAATGATCAATGATTTCTTTTTTAGCAAATAACTAGAATTTTCTTAGAGTGAGGTATCAACATAAATTAGATACCACAAAAGTACAAGCTCATGAAGTGAGATTTTGTCGTAGATTTTTCATAAAGGGAAAGAGTCAGAGGCAATACAAAAACATGTGAACAGATTTCCCTAATATGTTATTAATTACTTAATTAATATTTAAAAAAATGGTCAGCTAGCAATGGAATGTTATTAATTTGTCATCTCGCGGGTGTCATTAGTTAGATGCTAATTTGTTTTATAAATCAATTGTTAAGATCTACCACTTTTTTATGATTCATGATAGAATAAGAAATGAGTATCGAGACAGTTGATATCTTATAAAGTCATTTACTTGAAAGTTTCAATTGTGTCTACCTGTATAATATTCCCTAGACATGTTAAAGTCCCAATGTTGTATTCAATTGATCGTAAACCTGGTTTACTTGATTATAAAATTATAAGCATTTATCATGAATTCATTAAAAAGTATATCAAAACTCGTCAGCACACATGTCATCCATCAATTTTTTCATTATTAAAATTCATAGATGCTTGTCATGATAAAACATGGCATTTAAAAGTTTTTGGTTCAATTATGTTGAGTCCTTCATGATTTATTATTTCTTCCCAAAGTGTATAGATTCAGTAATATTTATTTCAGGTCATTTTGTATAATAGTCGTTGAGTTTACTAAACCCTCCTTGCGTACTCAACAAAAGATCTATCGCAACATGGAGCTTGTCTCTTTAAACTCACTTTGGCCAGAAACATTATAGGCTTGAACACAGTTAGATTATTATGATTACATAATATATTGAATCAAATGTGAAAATGGCAACATGCAATTGATTGCAAGACTTGCAACCAATTTTAAGACGTTAGCGTTATACATAGGCGGTTCAATAATATCTACCACAAATAAATTTCAACAGCACTAGTAGTAATGAAAGGTGTCTAATAAAGTTCCTTTTAACTTTAGTGAGACCAAATGTAGTTGCTTATCAAAAACGCGTTGTAACAAAGAACTCCATCTTCAGCCAAAGAAAATATGACCAGAAGCATGTGCATGTCTGGTAATATACCCTTTGATTTAACATTACATAAACTTCATTGCTCTAGAAAAAAGTTTAGATTAGCGACGTAAAATAGGGTAAACAATGTATATGATATAGAATGTGATCGACTCAAACAGGTTTCGTACAGGTCAACCTGAAGAGATTTTTTTTTCAACGTTTAAACCTTTTGATTGATAATTAGTACATCGATAATCCCAACTTTATTGATAAAATATTTATTAAGTTTGATGCAATATAGTTTCGGAGACTATCGACCAATTGCAGCCCATTTTGTTTTAAGCAACTTTTTTAATTTCCCAGTTTAGCCCATTAAAGATAAAACATAACATGGATAATATAAATTTATATTTGTCAAGAGATTACCTAAGGCTTAACTGACAACTCAAAGAACACGAGGTGGTTGGCCAACAATAACATCTTGGCAACGACTGCAAAGTGTGGGGTGATCAAACAAATTGCCAACTTGTGTTGAGAAGTTCCAATATATCTTTCACATGTTGAACCTTCTACATGTGAAACACCAATCCATATTTTCTTCTCTTCTTGAATCAAATAATCTCCAGAGTATGGTATGCTTTCGCTTTGTGCGTCCTACAAAGTAGAAAGAATCTCAACCTACAATATGAATGATGGATTTATTGTACAAATATCGTCAACAAAATGCGTGCAATGATGTGTAATTGGATGCCATATTACTAATGTGGCAATTTGAATTATTTACTTATATATCGGGTATTCAGGTTATGTGGTATGTGAATTATTTACTTAAAATGCCAAATATATGTGTGTTTATGCATGTGCAGGTACAAAAGTGTGAAAATTGGACAAAAACGAGACAAAAATGACATAAACGGGCACGGGATTCTGGAAAGAGGTTCAAATGTCGAGGCCGGGGAAGCATTTTTCAAGTCCGGATCAATAAAAGAGCTCAAATTATCAAAACAAATCCCTCAAGTTTCATCATTTGTCATTATTAGTCCCTGGAGAAATTTTACAAAAGTGATCCTCAAATTTATAAAGAAGACAATTTTGGTCCTTGTTAGGGCTGTAAACGAACCGGACGAACACGAACGGAACCCTGTTCATGTTCGTTCATTTAATTTTAACCGGACAAATAAACGGAGACGGACGCTTAAACGGACGAATTTTCTTGTTCATGTTCGTTTATTAAGAAAATGAGTTGTTCATGTTCGTTCATTAAGACACTAAACGAACGCTAAACGAACATAAACGATCGAAAATAGATGAAAATAGACAAACTAAATAAACTTTATTGAATTCTTAACAATATTTTATTTTATAAGTGTTGTTTTATTTAAACAAACCAATTTTTAAAATTAAAAGATATGATATATGAACATAAATAGATAAATAAACATAACCAAACGTTAACGAACGCATAATCGGACGTTCACGAACATAAATAAACGGATGAGACTTTTGTTCATGTTTGTTTATTTAACTAAACGAACGTAAAATATTATTCATGTTCGTTCATTTAATAAACGAACGAACATAAACGAACTTTTTACCGAACGGTTCATGAAATTTTTAATGAACGTTCAGTTCGTTTACAACCATAGTCCTTGCAATTTCTACCTAAACTAAACCTTAAATTACCTTTAACCATTACTACAGTACACCAAATATGCCATAACGGCATAACCCATACCCTTTCAACCCATATTATCATAAACCCAACACCATCTCAGGCCCAACACCTTAAATATAATAACCCAGCCCAATCACCCCCTTCACTAATTAGTTAACCCAACCCGGATCTACAACCACTTGACCCGGATCCCATCTATACCCAGTCAACCCCCATCACCAGAGTCAAAATAAAATAAAACAACCTAAAACCAAAACCCGCCCTTTTCACCCCCATGTTTACTGTTCTAATAAAGCTTTAGTTTTCCTTATTCACTTGTTTGCATTTACTTTCAAGTTTTCTATTAAACAGATTTCAAGAGCTTTATTTCTTGTTCCTTTAAGTTCATTTAAGTTCCCTGTAGCTTATTGATAAGTTGGTAATTTACTTTAAGCAGTTTTTCACAATAGTTACTCAAGTTTTCATAAAAATCACTAAAAATCCAAAAATAAGTGCTTTTTGCTTACTGTTTATCCTTACTGCTTTTTGATAGTTAAATATTGATTTTCATGTTTTATTATTGCCATTTGATAATTTGTCTTTAGAATTGTTGGCTTAATACTTGCTTCTACTCATTCAAATTCTCATCAGCCTACCCTTAAGGGGTGTTTGGTACAAGGTATCATAGCTTTTTAGTTTAATTCTAAAATAATTTAGCTTAAAACTGTCATAAACAATAGCATAAGTCAGACTTTAGTTTAAGCCTTTTTAGTTGTAATTTTTTCCTTAGATCAGCTCAAAATAGGTTAGTGCACATGCTCATTAACCGGTATTAGAAGCTCATTAGTCAAATTGCATATTTCAGCCCATTTTCACCCATAAAACACTGCTGCATCAGTTAGCATATTGTCTTTTTCAGCTTATAGTTTTAAATTTTCATTTCCCCATTATTAGCTTATATGTTTTCTAATTTGGTAATATTAGTATTTGGTTGTTCCACTTGTTGTTTCTCATTTTTATTAATTTTTACACTAACTTTTTGATAGTTTTTTTTTACCTGCTCTAAATAGCCCCTTGACGCTTTTTTTTTGCCCTACACTTTTGATGAGTTGAGATCCATGAAGAACCCAAATATGTCATAGAACCTATCAACCAATCATAGCCATCCATTTATATTTTTCACATTTTTTTTCAAAACAACATATCTTGCAAACGGTAAATCTTCAAGCTACAAAAAAATACCATCGCGACGAGAATTAAATGATCTTTCTATAGATATGCATTGTCATATACTTTCGACGAATTTTTTTTCGCCCAGAAAGAATCATATATGATTCGTAAAAATCATATATGATTCGTAAAAAATCATATATGATTCGATTCTTCGAATCATATATGATTCTTATAAATCATATATGATTTTTCTGGGTGAAAAAAAAATTCGTCGAAAGTATATAACAATGCATGTCTATAGAAAGATAATTTAATTCTCGTCGCAATGGTATTTTTTTTTGTAGCTTGACGATCTACAGTTTGCGAAATATTTAAGTTTTAAAAAAAGGGTGGAAGTTAATTTTTTTATTTTGATAAAAAAATGAGTGGCTAAGATTGCTTGATGGGTTCTATGGTAAAAGTTGGATCTATAAAGAACTTTTGGCCACTTTTGATTTGTCCCAAACTGCCTCTTAGATAAGCTTGTCAAAAGCTCTTAAAAGCTCCATAGGATCTGAGATTTGGTATTTGAACTCCTGGATTGTTGGTTTATGTAATGCCCCACTTATCAGAGTTGAGCTTTTAGAAACTTAGCTTGTGCACTAGCTTAAAGTTGCCATTAGGGCCTGTTTGGTACTCATTATAGGTTTTAGTTTAGCAGCCCAGCTTGAGTTTGGTGGTTATTTGAGCTTAGTAGTTTTTTTTTAGCTTGATTATTTGATTTGATCAGTTCATTTAAGCTTGCTGAAATCTAGTTTGAGCTTTTTAGATCTCTAGTGTAGCTTGTTAGTAGATAGCTTAAGCTTATTAGTTTGTGAGATCTCTTTGTAAGTGATTATGGTAACCGTTGGAATGCATAAGCTAGTTCTGTTCTTTTCTCAGTTTTTCCAAAGTTTAGCTTTTACAAAAATTGTCCATTTTCATGAGCTTAATAGGTTTTCAAAAGAAAATTAAGAAATAAAAATAATTTTAGCAAAAAGAAAAGGCATGGGTTCGAACCTCCGACCTTAGCCTTCACACAAGACACAAACAACACGCCCTCAACCAACTGCACCCTTGGGATTTTCTCAACGGGTTTGCACTTTTTATTCTTTTATCACCCTTTTCCATTTAAGCCTTTCCAAACTGTTTTTGCTTATCACAGCTTATTAATAAGTTATTTTTCACTAGATTCTGCATTAAAAATAAACTTTTGGAAAAAAATTTATAATTTTTGCTTTTCATTTTCTATTTTTAATCATTTATTTTCTTTTAATTAGTTTTTAAATCATAGTAAATAAATAAAAAGTAAAAAAAATATTTATCTTTTTCCCAAAATTTACTTTCGTCATTTAGAACATAGAAAAATCATTTTCATACCCGTAGGATTAGTCTAGCTTTATATTCACTTTTTATTTCGCGCGTTTACGTTTAATTTAGGTATAACTTACGTTTTTAGTTTTAATTACGTGTTAGACATTCGTGTGTTCCATATTTGTGCATTTTTACTTGTTTTTATTCGCATTACTAGTAGTTTAATTAGGGTTCCTGATAAAGATCGTTTAGTATAGGTTATTTTACCGAAGAAATACTCGCGAAAATATTTCCCCGGGTCGTTCTCCCAACGAAGGTTGAATGGAGTCGTGATTTTCGGTTCGTAAATCGTGAAATGAATAGTGAGAGATAATTGTGATTTTTGGAGTTTTAAGACTACAATAGCAAACGTAAACTAAAAGGCAATAATCAAGCATATAAAACAAGCATGTAAAGTACCAATAACGCAATCTAATCTAAAATCAAGCACTTATGGAAGCTAAAAATTACTAACTAATCTAAAAATGATATATGAGAAATTTGTTTGCTAAGTGACATGAAAAGTTCATTAAGTGTGGATTAAAGTTTGATGACGAATTATATCCTTTAAACAAGACTATTTTCTCACAACGTTGGTTTATTTTGAAAACAATCCTTTAAAAAGAAAATAATTACTAGATGTGTAATTTGATTATTCTCCGGCTTTTGCCCTTCAAATAATAAAATCACAAATCTAAATAATCTCACTAATTATTAATCACAATACCTTTTTATTAATCCACACTTAAATCACAAATCCATATTACTTAACAAACACTAATAAACTACTCGCTAAACATACCAATCAAACTAATAAAAACAAATATTCCAACAAACATGATTAATAAACTAATTATATAAAAGTAAAAAGGAATCGAAAGTAGAACCCGATCTAACGCGACGAGAATAATAAACCACCCGATTTTATAAACTTGACAAATTATAAAGTTTATTTCTTTAATAGCTTCAATATCACCAAATAGTAAATAAAGTTTTTGACTTTAATCACTAATTAGCTTTATAAAAACTAGAAAAGCTATAAGCTTTATTAATAAGTAAGCTTATAAAACCCTTAAGCTCCTCGCCTTATGTTGAATGTGATGAGAAACTAAGAAAAATCACAACTTTATGCAACATTAGTACGAATAAGCTCTTGAATAAACTAGATCTAGATTCAATAAGCTATAGAAAAGCTAATCAAATCTAGACAAACTAGTAATAGAACCAAAAAGCTAGAAAGCTAATAGATCTATACTAGTTATGAATCAACCAAAACTAAAAAGCTAGTTTGATTAGAAGAAAATAAAAGATAAACTAAGGAGATGAAAAGTATTGAGCTAATTTGATTTATTTAAGAAAAAGATTTTAAAATAAAAAGAGATTAAGAGATATAAACTAAAAATTATTAAATCTAATATTACTAAAGAAGTTATGAAAAGAGATTAAGAAATAAAAAGTTTTTATTTAATAAGCCACTAAAAGCTATTAAGCTAAAAGAGATTTTTAGATGAAAGAAAATAATAATAAAAGAAAGAGATGAGAAGTGGAGATATAAACTAAGCAACTTCTATTATATTCATTAATAAATTTGAAAAGTACTAATACAATAAGTACTTGAAAAAGCTAGTAGAAAAATTTAAGCTATTACAATACTTTTTAAAAGAAATAAAATAAGCCAAAAACTACTCTAAAAACTAATGCTACTAATAAAAAGTGTGTGTAATAAAGTGTGGAGAGAATGAATTGGAATGAATGATGATCGGTGGTATTTATAGCCAATGATTGGCTTGGGTTCTATCATATTCTCGATCCTTCCATCAGCTCCTAAATGCTTTGTCATAAGGTCCACGTGTCACGAATTGATTTGTTGTGCAGCGTCATTGTGGGTGATGTGTCGGAATATTATTTGCTGCATAAGCATTAGTGCGTGTGACAATGAATGGGTAGCAAAAGAAGCATTCACGCGCCATGTTGATTTAATTTGGTGATTTGAGATTCACGTGCCACGCCTTTCACAATTTTGCAGCTTTTCTTTTTCTTTTTGAGTAGGTCCATGTGCCTTGAAATTCCATCATTTATTTTCTTCATTTCCTTCGAGCCATAAGAATAAAGCATGGATCAATTTATTTTGTCTTAGCCCTTCTTTTATCTTTTGCCGCATGTATATATGGGAAACAAGGCCTCACGTGGCATTCTTCAAATATAAAAATCAAGAGCACTTAAAAACTCACGTGCCATCTTTGAATTTAATTGCCACTTTGTGATTTCTTCTTTGTTGTGTCGAGAGCCCAAGAGAAGCAGGCCACGTAACTGTGCAACAATAAACTTGTAGTGGTCCCCGAAAACATTTCGTCATTTCATTCATTTGCAACTCGTATTCAATTTTCTTCTTTCAGTATTTATTTCGTAACCTTCACGTGGCTTTGATATTTTTGTTCCTTTGTTGCATTTACTTGGAGTAACCCATAATTTCTTGAGTGCAGCTAGGCTTCACGTGATCAAAAGTGGCACTTCATTTCTTTTCATTTTGTGTGACATGCAATGGTAGAATCAAGACCACGTGACACCATATTTACTTCTTATTATTATTTTTCTTTCTCGAGCAAAATGAAGACATCACGTGAAGTTGACTTCATTTCTTCTCATGGGCCATGGACTTGTGTTACAACAATTAACTTTGCCACGTTGGGCCATAACGAGCTGATGGGCCTCATGTTTCCTCACAATTCTTTGGCCTCAATTCTTCATACAAAATTACCGTTGATCCCGTAATTTCGAACTATTTCCAATCTCGTGCTCGATTTGTCGTTTTGTCTTTCTTTTTGTCTATTTTTAATATTCGTTACCTGCATATTCAAAAACACAAAAACAACATATATTTGGCATTTTTGGTCGGTTTTTGGTCTTTATGATCCGGTTTTGGTAGAATAAAAGGTGTGTAAATTAACTCACACCAGTTCCCCATAAAACCCCCTTCACATTCACTTCACGATTCACGAAACCGAACCAACGAACTCGAATTCATCCTTCATTGGGAAAACGACATGGGGATTCATATTTACCCGTGCAATCCTCATATATATATATATATATATATATATATATATATATATATATATATATATATATATATATATATATATATATATATATATATATATATATATATATACATATATATATATATATATATACATACTTGGTAAAAATCGAATCATTATGTTTTTTTTTCTAATAGGTAGAATTAAAATCATTTTAACAGGAAAGAGATCAAACAGGTCGAAAGTCACGCTGTGACAACTGGCAAATTAGGGAGTTATTTTAAAAACCCGCATTACATTAAAGTTCGTTTATAAATTATATTTGAAATTTTACTCGTAACGAACTTGAAAAACCAATATTTTGGTTGATTATATCTAAAAATTTTATGGAATCGAATTTGGTTTATCGATATGATGAGAATTTATTTCGAGATTTTTATTGGCACTACGTTCACTCCGGCACTAGAATAACCTAACTAAAAATTTATGTCTTGAGTCTACGGATTCAACTATATATATTGATTTATGGAACTCTCGTGAGATATTAAATGTTTTGAAACGGGTTACGGGTTTTGGTACCCTTACTATTATTATTATTAGTATTATTATTATTATTGTTTGAATAATAAGGAAAAAAAAAGAAGAAGAGAAAAACTACAAATCGTCCTTGTGGTTACTGTCACTCCCACACAACACAAACCTACACCATCTTCTATCTCTCTCTCTACAATCCCATAACCGCCGCCCCTTTTTATTCGATCACCGCCATCACACCGCCACTCCCACCCACGAAATCTTACCACCATCTTCCGATCTATCATTTGGTATACACTACGCGCCCTAAAACCCATCTTAACACCACGAAATCTTTATAAATCCGACCCTATTATTGTTGTTTCACTAGATCCGCGAGTTCCAAGGTTTAAGAAGGTGAGAAAACGCGTTTTCACGCATGGGTTTGACTGAGCCGAGTCAAACTCGAACTAACTCGAAATGGGGTTTAAAGATATATGATTTCTTTTAAAGATTTTGATAAGAAAATAATATGGGTATCCATTTTGGTGTGGTTTTAACTCGGATTTATATAAATCCTTGTTGGGGGTCTTGCTTGGATTGATTATTTGTTGAAGTTTGTTTGTTTTTGGGTTATGTCGCGACCCCTAGGAGCCGTTTGGCTCGGTTTTGGTTCGATGGAAATCAGGCTGAGACCCCTATGGGCTCGTGCCTCATGTTTTTCTTTCGAATCTGTGGTTAGCCACGACCCATTTGGGTCTGGCAATGGTAAATGTTTTGTTTCCAGATTTTTGGTGCTCACAAGTGTGGTGATATGGTTATTGTTAGTACATGTTCTTGCGGCTTATTTTATTTTTGGCCGAATGTTTTGATGGGTCGAGACCTTGTCGTCTCGACAATGGGATTATGGTTACAATTGTGATTATTGAGGAGTTGTTGACGAATGGGAAATGTGGGGACCGATTTTGAGACGGTCACTTAGTTTGATGGAGATTGGTTAGTCGGGTGCCGTAGTCGGACCCTATTGTTGTAGCACGTGATTTGGGTATTGTTGGACGGAGATTGGTTACTTGATTTTGACTTGGTTATATTTTTATTTTGGACTTGGACAATGAGCCGAGAGTGATGACTCGGACATGTGACCATTTCGTATGACTCGGTAAATAATTATAATCAAACGTAAATAATAAAACTCGTAATAATATTATTGGTAATATAAACGTTTATATAAATATATAGACGTGAATAATAAAACGATCACGAGTAATATTATAACAATAACGTGACGATAAATATTATACTATGAAAGTGGTGTAATAAATTTCGGGAGCGTTATTGTAATTAAACGACTATAAATAACGACGAAATCTTTAACGTTGAATAAATATTAAATAAAATAATATCTTTTAATAAACGAGGAAAACTATCGAGTTATACGGGGTCGTAGTCACTTGAGTCCAAGTGGTTTATTATTTGTGACGTTTGTGTTGTCACGGATATATGACAATTAATACACTCACTTTCGATAACTACGTAACTTATTTAATCGACGGGTTAAATAAGAACTATTTAGTTATTTAAATTGAGTATATTAATGGGCATCGTATCCTACGACGCCCATAGGTTGTGGTATGTGTACGAGAGTAATAAATTACTAAGTATCTCGTGAAGATGCCAAATTGACGAATTTGGTAGCTTAACGGCATAATTAGAGAATTTATTAAACTTTGATATATATCATATAGTACTTTATGTGCAATGTGTGACCTAGGATTCGGGTATAATCTTAGAATGGTATATTAAGTAAATAAATATGGGGATTACCAAATCGACGGATTTGATAAACTTCGATGATTTATTTAAATAATATATTGGACTAATATTAGACCTATAGATTGTTTTAATATCCGTTTTATTGTGACTTCTTGGTTTGAGTTGTGTCGACCCACCACCCGTATGGATACCAAACGCCAAACTCCAAACTAATACGAGATTTATACGAGAAATGGATTTTCGGAAGTAAAATGGAATACGTTCGGGTTTGGGAATATTTGATTTTGAGGAAATGATTTCTGAACGAGTTGATATTGTTAGGTCATGCCGAGTCCGTAGTTGCCGTCTTTTGAGTTACTATATGTCTTACTTCTACCGATTTCTTATTGTTGATTTCTGGACTTAAGGTGAGTCATAGCCCCACTTTTTACTTTTGAACTATGTTTTCAATACTTGGGGTGAGAAACGTGCAAATTATTTTATGTGGACTATTTATCGCTTCTATATTCTTTATAAAACTTGCTATGTGTATGGACTAGGATGTATTGTCAACTTTAGTCACACGGTTTTTGTGTGTACTATTCAAGGTTGGCTTATTTGGTTATTGGTGGATTGTCAACTTTAGTCACATAGTTTTCGTGTGTACTATTCAAGGTTGGCTTATTTGGTTATTGGTGAATTGTCAGCTTTAGTCACACGGTTTCGTGTGTACTATTCAAGGTTGGCTTATTTAGATACTGTAGTGTGCACCTATAGGTTATTAATACTTCGGAGGTTATCCGAGTATTTATGATATTGCGGGGGTTACCCGAATATCTATGTTAGAGCGGAGGGTATCCGTGTGTTATGTTGGAGCGGAGGATATCCACAGGCTTTTAGTGGAATCCTTAGTCTAGCTAGCAAGCGTTTTGCATATATGTCCATTATATTGAGTTATGAATTTAAACCTATGATCTCACCAGCGAAAGCTGACTTTTAGCACGTTTTCTCAGGTAATTAACTGATGCCCTTTGGATGCTTGGATTGGAGGCTTGGCAATGGCACCCGGTTATGGTTCTATTTTCTAAAACTCTGATATTTAATTGTGGACCTACGTTTATTTCTTTTGGGCCTGACTCTGAATGATGTTGGGATAAATGTAAACTTTAAAACCCCGTTTTGGTTGTGTTTTTCTTATGTTTACTTTATCTCGTTCTGTTATGTCTTGTGTTGGATACCAATCCCCGTAATGCCCCGAAAGCTTGTTGAGTCTTCCGCTGTATCAAATTTTGGGGGTGTTATAGATTGGTATCAGAGCCAAGGTTATAGAGAACTAGGTAATGGACACCTAAATTATAACCGATTTTTATAGAAAACGATCCTCGACCATTGCCCGCCAACCCGCCAAGCCGAAGCATCAGTATTATTATTGAGGTATATTGAGATGATTATTAGATATGGGATTCTTGAGATGATTTGAGGATTTGAGGTTTATTGATTTAGTGATATGATGGCGTTTTGAGGAATTATATGCGTTCTGAGGAATTATATGGCTTAATTGTTTTACGAATGATTTTAGTAATGCGGTATTTTAAATCTTTCTTGATATATATGATTTGGAATTATATGATGATTTTGATATGGTATTTTTGAGTTCGCGATTTAGTTGTTTTGAAACACTTACACCTACCCTACGCCGTTGTCATAAATTATAACCTCCTTTGCACGTGTTGTTATCAAGAATTGTTATTGCTAGTACGCGTCGCCCCTCGTAGATCACTATGGCCTCTGATGACCCATACGTATTGGTCATGCGTTCGGCCACTACTTTATCGTCTCATTGTCGCCCTAAGTCACCGATTTTATCGCCTCGTGGTTCACCTACTCAGAGATAACGATTGATGGAGTACCCCTCCGATGAGGAGTATGAGGAGGAGGAGTACGCGGGTGAGCAGAATGATAACCCTCAAGATGAGGAAGAGAATGATGACCCTCAAGATGAGGAAGAGAATGATGACCCTCAGGATGAGGAAGAGGATGATCCTCAGGAGGAGGAGATGCCTGATAATGATGGGTCGCTAGCACATTCAGCTCATTTTGCGAAGCCCGATTTCCCGATACATCCGTTAGAGCCGGTTTCACCTGATCATCCGTTTTTGTTTGATTCACCACCTGGTAGTCCTATGGCGTCGGATGCACCTTCTGAGGTTTCTGCTGAGCATGCAGAGTTAGGTGAGACTGGTAGGATGTGGGCTCAGATTACTGCACAGGGCGAGAGGATCTCGCGGATGTCTGACCGACTTGAGATGGTCATTGCTGAGTTTATTGTTGAGTTTGTTGCGGAGTTGAGGAGTCTACGCCAGCATCATGGCTAGATCGATTTGGATTTGTGTTGTTGTTATGTTGCTTCCTAAGCCAGGGAGTACTTGGTTAGGAGAGATGGTTATTCTATCCCTTAAGTCATGTTATTCGGATTGTATGTTCCTTTCATATGGAACGATTAGTATTTATTATGTCTTTTGGTATTTTGGAGCAAAGTATCGACCGCTACTTGTATGGACGATGGTGATTTCGTATGATATTCTACGGTTTTTTGGCATACATGGAGAAGTGTGTTTCTATTTGCGTGGCTGATATTGTATTGGTATTACGTTCGTATTTCGACTTTCACCAATCGGATTCTTGTCAGACGTTATGGTACGTGTTAGTGGAGACTTACGAACCTTGTATTGTGACTTATGTTAATTACCTCACGACGAAACCCTGTTAGAGCTACCAGAACTGGTCCTGCAACGACTACCCCTGGTCGTCGAGGACGCCGTCCTACTCGAAATATTGAGACCCCTACTCCTGACAACCTGGACACTACCAACCGCAACAACAGGAATCAAAATGTTGATGTTCAGGGAAACAATGATCATGTTCCACTTAATGCACCTACTATGGATCAAGCAATGATCAATCAACTTGTGGAGCAACGAGTTGCTGAGCTACTAGCTGAGTCAAATCATCCCAACAATTCTGCTGAAACTTTTCCACCTGTTCGTGCTAGTGGATGTCACTACAAGGAGTTCAAGATTTGTGGACATATTGAGTTTGGTGGAACTGAAGGAGTGGTTTACTTGGTCAAGTGGATTGAGAAGACTGAGTCAGTGTTTAATGTTAGTGGTTGTGCGGAGAATGCGAAGGTAAAGTTTGCTTCTTTTACTTTCAAAGATGAAGCTTTAACTTGGTGGAACAATTACCGAAATTCGGTTGGGAGTAATGTGGCTTATGCTACGACTTGGGAGCAATTTAAGTCTTCGCTGATTCAGACTTACTGCCCAAGAAATGAGGTTAAGAAGCTGGAGATTGAGTTTTGGAATCACAAAGTGAAGGGTACTGATATGGCGACTTACAATCGTCGTTACCAGGAGTTGGCTTTGCTTTGCCCCGATATGGTTAGAACAGAGACTCAAAAGATTGAGCGGTATACCGATGGGTTGCCTATGGCTACAAGGAATGATGTGATTGCTGCTAGACCTGCAAATATCCATGAGGCCATCACAATCGCTCAACAATTAATGGATTCATTGGAATTGGAAGGAGCTGATAAGGATAAGAATGGAAAGAGAAAGAGAGACCATCACCCTAAGGGTAATGATCACTGAAACAAGCGACAAGCTGTTGCTAAGGCTTAAGCTATTGGGAATGGAGATAAAAAGAACCAAAATGGTGATGCACCCAAGTGTGGTCGTTGCTACAAGAATCGTACAGGACAATGTACTGTGATTTGTCAGAGTTGCTCAAGGAGAGGACATGTAGCTAGGGATTGTAGTAGGGGTGTTCAGTATTTGGTTTGACACCGAACAAACCGAAATATAAACCGGACCGAAACCGAATAAAACCAGATCGAAAATTTTAATTGGTGTATGATTTGGTTTAAAACCAAACCGAAGTATTTAATTGGTGTATGGTTTGGTTTTGGGTTTGACAAATACATAACCAAACGAAACCGAAAAAACTGAATATATATCTATCCGCACAAAAAAGTTTAAATTATATATATACATATTTTATATGTTTATCTTCCTAACAAAAAATCCTAAAAATTTAAAATATCTTATAGACAATCCACTACTCAAATCAAGGATGCTTGAAAATGGAATGTTCAAGCATAAGACTTCTGAAGACCTTTGTCGAAGGACTTTTTATCTTATTTCACTTTCAATTATTTCCATTAAGTTATGAAACCTTTTGGTTTCTTACACTTTTGTTTTATTGATTTATTTAAACACTTTGTAAGACCTTTTGATTTGGTAATTTTATTTAAACTTTTATGTTTTTATTTGTGACTTTTAGATTACATTTAGAAGTTTACTTGAATTTGGTTTTCTTGGTTTTAACCGAAACCAAACCGAATTCTAATTTTGTGTATGGTTTGGTTTTATCCGTTCTATAATTGGTTTGGTTTGGTTTTGGTTTTAACTTTTAAAATTTTCAAACCGATTAACCCGAACCGTACAACCCATGAAACCGAAAACCGAACCGATGAACACCCCTAGATTGTAGAGCACGACCCCTTGCTATGGTTCAAGCTACTCCTGAAACTATGAGTACGGCAAATGTCACTTGTTATGGATGTGGAAAGAAGGGACATTATAGGAATGAGTGTAGAGAATCGTGGAACCGAGGAAGTCAAGGATCGGGTGGTAATGGGTACAATCGTGGAAATCGTGGAGCTGGAGGAAACCGTGGACGTCATGACAATGGGGACCAACGTGTGGAAGCAGGAACTGCTCATGGAAGAGTGTATGCACTTGGAAACGATAGAGGAGAAGATCCGAATGTCGTTACTGGTACGTTCCTTCTCAATAATCGTTATGCTTCCATACTATTTGATATGGGTGCCGATAAGAGTTTTGTGTCCACTAAGTTTGCACCCTTACTAGAGAAACCCCCGATGGCCTTAGGAATTGGGTATGATGTAGAGTTAGCTAATGGGAACATAGAAAGGATTAGGACTATCATTCGCGGTTGCACGTTAAACTTTCTGAATCGTCCTTTCAACATAGATCTTCTACCCGTCATGTTAGGAAGTTTTGATGTCATTATTGGTATGGGTTGGTTGTCGAAGTATCGTGCTGATATACGTTGCGATGAAAAGATCGTGCGTGTACCTTACGGCAAGGAGATTCTGAACATACCAGGAGATAGAAAGGATTTGAGAGGCCCATCTAGATTAGCGGTCGTGTCTTGCACTAAATTGCTGAAGCTAATGGAAAAAGGATGTTGCCTTTTCTTAGCTCAAATTTCTGAGAAAGGAGAGAAGGAAAGGTGCATTGGAGATGTGCCTATAGTTCGTGATTTTCGGATGTGTTTCCCGATGATTTGCCGGGAATCCCGCCTCCTAGACAAGTAGAGTTTCAGATTGAGTTGATACCTGGTGCTGCACCTGTAGCACGAGCGCCTTATCGTCTTGCACCTACTGGATTGGAAGAGTTGTCGAAGCAATTAGCGGAGTTAGCCGAAAAGGGATTTATAAGACCAAGCTCTTCACCTTGGGGAGCCCCGGTCTTATTTGTGAAGAAGAAGGATGGATCGTCTCGCATGTATATTGATTATCGAGAGCTGAACAAGTTAACGGTGAAGAATAGATACCCGTTATCGAGGATTGACGATTTGTTCGATCAACTTCAAGGATCGAGTGTGTATTCGAAGATCGATCTAAGATCGGGATATCATCAGCTTCGAGTTCGCGAGGAAGATATTCCGAAAACGGCTTTCAGAACCCGTTACGGGCATTACGAGTTTCAGGTGATGCCGTTTGGGTTGACCAACGCACCGGCGGTATTCATGGACCTCATGAATCGGGTGTGTAAGCCCTACTTAGATAAGTTTGTGATTGTGTTCATCGATGACATTCTAATTTATTCGAAGAATGAGAAGGAGCATGAGGAGCATCTAAGACTTATCTTAGAATTGCTCAGGAAGGAGAAACTGTATGCTAAATTTTCTAAATGTGAATTTTGAATTCCAACGGTACAATTTCTGGGTCATGTGATTGATAGACAAGGAGTTCATGTAGATCCTGCTAAGATTGAAGCGATTAAAGATTGGGCTGCACCTACGACCCCAACAGAAGTTCGTCAATTTTTGGGATTAGCCGGTTATTACCGAAGATTCATTGAGGGATTTTCGAAGATAGCAAAACCGTTGACCAAATTGACTCTAAGGAGTGTTAAGTACGAATGGGGAGATAAGGAAGAGGAAGCATTTCAGTTACTTAAGGAGATGTTGTGTAGTGCTCCTATCTTAGCGTTACCTGAAGGTAACGAGGACTTCGTTGTCTATTGTGACGCTTCTCATAAAGGTTTGGGAGCTGTGTAATGCAACGAGAGAAAATGATAGCTTATGCTTCCCGACACCTCAAGAAGCACGAGAAGAACTACACCACCCATGATTTGGGGTTAGGTGCTGTGGTTTTTGCTTTAAGGATATGGAGACATTACTTGTATGGAACCTAAATGTGTAGTGTTTACTGACCACAAAAGTCTACAACACATTTTGAATAAAAAAGAGCTTAACATGAGACAGCGACGTTAGATTGAGTTGCTAAGCGATTACGATTGTGAAATTCACTACCATCCTGGTAAAGCAAACGTCGTTGCTGATGCTCTTAGTCGAAAGGAGAGAATTCCACCGTTACGAGTTAGGTCATTAGGAATGACTATCGTATCGCCATTACCGTCTCAAATATTAGAAGCAAACGGAAGCGTTGAAAGCAGAAAATCGACCTGCTGAGAAAATATTTGGGATGGCAGAAAATGAGAAAGGATTTGTTAAGCGTTCTGATGGAGTATTATGTTTTAGAGAGCGAAATTGGGTACCTTTGTATGGAGGAATTCGAGAGTTGATTATGCACGAGTCGCATAAGTCAAGATACTCTATTCATCCTGGGTCTGACAAGATGTACCAGGATTTGAAAAAGTTATATTGGTGGCCAAATATGAAGGCAGATATAGCGTTGTACGTTAGTAAGTGTTTGACTTACTCTAAGGTTAAGGCAGAACATCAAAGACCGTCAGGATTATTGACGCAGCCAGAACTCCCAGTTTGGAAATGGGAGCGGATTACAATGGACTTTATTACCAAATTACCTAAGCCAGCTAGCGGTTGTGACGCTATCTGGGTAATTGTGGATCGATTGACTAAGTATGCTCATTTCCTGGAGATTAGTGAAGATGATAGTGTCGACAAACTTGCGAGGTTGTATGTGAAGGAAATTAGATCTCGACATGGAGTCCCGATATCAATTATTTCTGATCGCGATAGCCGCTTTACTACAGCTTTGTGGCGATCACTTCGAACCGCTTTGGGGACGAGACTTGATATGAGTACTGCATATCATCCCCAAACCGATGGTCAAAGTGAGAGGACTATTCAGACTTTGGAGGATATGCTTCGTGCATGCATCGTAGACTTTGGTAAAGGCTGGGAGAAATATCTACCCCTTGCGGAATTCTCCTATAATAATAGCTACCACACAAGTCTTAAAGCTGCACCATTTGAAGCTTTATATGGTCGTAAATGCCATTCGCCTATTGGTTGGGCTGAAGTTGGAGATAGTCAACTCACAGGCCCCGAACTTATATTGGAAACTACTGAGAAAGTGACTCAAATTCGTGATCGATTACAAGCAGCTAGAGATAGACAGAAAAGTTATGCCGATCAGAGACGTAAACCCCTAGAGTTCCAGGTTGGAGACAAAGTGATGCTGAAAGTCTCGCCTTGGAAAGGTGTGATACGTTTCGGGAAACGTGGGAAACTCAACCCCCGCTACATTGGGCCATTCCTTATTTTGTAAAGAATTGGGCTCGTGGCTTATAGGTTGGAATTACCACAGGAACTGAGTAAAGTTCACGATGTGTTTCATGTTAGTAATTTGAAGAAGTGCCTTTATGATGAGACGCCTGTTATACCGATGAAAGATATTCGTGTTGATGAGAAATTAAACTTTGTGGAAGAGCCGATCGAGATATTGGATCGTGAGATTAAACGACTCAAGTGAAGTCACATTCCACTCGTCAAGGTTCGTTGGAATTCCCGACATGGACCGGAATTTACGTGGGAACGTAAGGACGAGTTCCGAAAGAGATATCCGAAGCTTTTCACTTCGTATATGGATTGTTCCGAGAGAAACCCGGGACGGGTTTCTTCTGAGGCTGGGAGGATGTGACAACTGGCAAATTAGGGAGTTATTTTAAAAACCCGCATTACATTAAAATTCGTTTATAAATTATATTTGAAATTTTACTCGTAACGAACTTGAAAAACCAATATTTTGGTTGATTATATCTAAAACTTTTATGGAATCGAATTTGGTTTATCGATATGATGAGAATTTATTTCGAGATTTTTATTGGCACTACGTTGACTCCGGCACTAGAATAACCTAACTAAAAATTTATGTCTTGAGTCTACGGATTCGACTATATATATTGATTTATGGAACTCTCGTGAGATATTAAATGTTTTGAAACGGGTTACGGGTTTTGGTACCCCTATTATTATTATTATTAGTATTATTATTATTATTGTTTGAATAATAAGAAAAAAAAGAAGAGAAAAACTACAAATCGTCCTTGTGGTTACTGTCACTCCCACACAACACAAACCTACACCATCTTCTATCTCTCTCTCTACAATCCCATAACCGCCGCCCCTTTTTATCCGATCACCGCCATCACACCGCCACTCCCACCCACGAAATATTACCACCATCTTAACCACCATCTTCCGATCTATCATTTGGTATACACCACGCGCCCTAAAACCCATCTTAACACCACAAAATCTTTATAAATCCGACCCTATTATTGTTGTTTCACTAGATCCGCGAATTCCAAGGTTTAAGAAGGTGAGAAAACGCGTTTTCACGCGTGGGTTTGACTGAGCCGAGTCAAACTCGGACTAACTCGAAATGGGGTTTAAAGATATATGATTTCTTTTAAAGATTTTGATAAGAAAATAATATGGGTATCCATTTTGGTGTGGTTTTAACTCGGATTTATATAAATCCTTGTTGGGGGTCTTGCTTGGATTGATTATTTGTTGAAGTTTGTTTGTTTTTGGGTTATGTCGCGACCCCTAGGAGCCGTTTGGCTCGGTTGTGGTTCGATGGAAATCAGGCCGAGACCCCTATGGGCTCGTGCCTCATGTTTTTCTTTCGAATCTGTGGTTAGCCGCGGCCCATTTGGGTCCGGCAATGGTAAATGTTTTGTTTCCAGATTTTTGGTGCTCACAAGTGTGGTGATATGGTTATTGTTAGTACATGTTCTTGCGGCTTATTTTATTTTTGGCCGAATGTTTTGATGGGTCGAGACCTTGTGGTCTCGACAATGGGATTATGGTTACAATTGTGATTATTGAGGAGTTGTTGACGAATGGGAAATGTGGGGACCGATTGTGAGACGGTCACTTAGTTTGATGGAGATAGGTTAGTCAGGTGCCGTAGTCGGACCCTATTGTTGTAGCACGTGATTTGGGTATTGTTGGACGGAGATTGGTTACTTGATTTTGACTTGGTTATATTTTTATTTTGGACTTGGACAATGAGCCGAGAGTGATGACTCGGACATGTGACCATTTCGTATGACTCGGTAAATAATTATAATCAAACGTAAATAATAAAACTCGTAATAATATTATTGGTAATATAAACGTTTATATAAATATATAGACGTGAATAACGTATATATAGATATATAAATGCGTATATTAATAATAAAACGATCACGAGGAATATTATAACAATAACGTGACGATAAATATTATACTATGAAAGTGGTGTAATAAATTTCGGGAGCGTTATTGTAATTAAACGACTATAAATAACGACGAAATCTTTAACGTTGAATAAATATTAAATAAAATAATATCTTTTAATAAACGAGGAAAACTATCGAGTTATACGGGGTCGTAGTCACTTCAGTCCAAGTGGTTTATTATTTGTGACGTTTGTGTTGTCACGGATATATGACAATTAATACACTCACTTTCGATAACTACGTAACTTATTTAATCGACGGGTTAAATAAGAGCTATTTAGTTATTTAAATTGAGTATATTAATGGGCATCGTATCCTACGACGCCCATAGGTTGTGGTATGTGTACGAGAGTAATAAATTACTAAGTATCTCGTGAAGATGCCAAATTGACGAATTTGGTAGCTTAACGGCATAATTAGAGAATTTATTAAACTTTGATATATATCATATAGTACTTTATGTGCAATGTGTGACCTAGGATTCGGGTATAATCTTAGAATGGTATATTAAATAAATAAATATGGGGATTACCAAATCGACGGATTTGATAAACTTCGATGATTTATTTAAATAATATATTGGACTAATATTAGACCTATAGATTGCTTTAATATCCGTTTTATTGTGACTTCTTGGTTTGAGTTGTGTCGACCCACCACCCGTATGGATACCAAACGCCAAACTTCAAACTAATACGAGATTTATACGAGAAATGGATTTTCGGAAGTAAAATGGAATACGTTCGGGTTTGGGAATATTTGATTTATACGAGAAATGGATTTTCTGAACGAGTTGATATTGTTAGGTCATGCCGAGTCCGTAGTTGCCGTCTTTTGAGTTACTATATGTCTTACTTCTACCGATTTCTTATTGTTGATTTCTGGACTTGAGGTGAGTCATAGCCCCACTTTTTACTCTTGAACTATGTTTTCAATACTTGGGGTGAGAAACGTGCAAATTATTTTATGTGGACTATTTATCGCTTCTATATTCTTTATAAAACTTGCTATGCGTATGGACTAGGATGTATTGTCAACTTTAGTCACACGGTTTTTGTGTGTACTATTCAAGGTTGGCTTATTTGGTTATTGGTGGATTGTCAACTTTAGTCACATAGTTTTCGTGTGTACTATTCAAGGTTGGCTTATTTGGTTATTGGTGAATTGTCAGCTTTAGTCACACGGTTTCGTGTGTACTATTCAAGGTTGGCTTATTTAGATACTGTAGTGTGCACCTATAGGTTATTAATACTTCGGAGGTTATTCGAGTATTTATGATATTGCGGGGGTTACCCGAATATCTATGTTAGAGCGGAGGGTATCCGTGTGTTATGTTGGAGCGGAGGGTGTCCGCAGGCTTTTAGTGGAATCTTTAGTCTAGCTAGCAAGCCTTTTGCGTATATGTCCACTATATTGAGTTATGAATTTAAACCTATGATCTCACCAGCGAAAGCTGACTTTTAGCACGTTTTCTCAGGTAATTAACTGATGCCCTTTGGATGCTTGGATTGGAGGCTTGGCAATGGCACCCGGTTATGGATCTATTTTCTAAAACTCTGATATTTAATTGTGGACCTACGTTTATTTCTTTTGGGCCTGACTCTGAATGATGTTGGGATAAATGTAAACTTTAAAACCCCGTTTTGGTTGTGTTTTTCTTATGTTTACTTTATCTCGTTCTGTTATGTCTTGTGTTGGATACCAATCCCCGTAACGCCCCAAAAGCTTGTTGAGTCTTCCGCTGTATCAAATTTTGGGGGTGTTACACACGCAAAATGTATTTTTAATGCATAAAATGATATACATTTTTTGTAATAATATTAGAGACACTAACTATTTACTAAAGAATTGGACTAATAATGTTTCGGGTCAGCCATTAGCTTTTTTTACCAGAACCCGCCCATTTTGATACATTGATAGTTTTGCTCATAAATCTTTGAGTCTTCATACATGGTCGTTACATCTTGTCACATCTACAGAATAATTATCAGGAATACCTAAGATGTTACTAATATGCGATTCAGTGAGTCAGCAAGGTTATCCGGAAATGAATGGAGATACACCTTCTCCCCCAAAATCAGTCTCTTCCTCGCGATGGGCAAGCCATCTTTCATTTACTACTAGGCTATTTTGATTCAAAAATAAATATAATGATGTCAGCATTTGACAATATTATATTTGGAATTGAGATTTTACCACACATCATCAGCCACATGAGGCAGTATTGGAGCAATGACTCTCACTATGGAGAGTAGATTCTCTGCATGAACTGTTAGACAACTCCACCTTGTAAAACTCGAACCACCGCTGAAATAGAATCAAACTCCATTTAAAAATAGTCTACTTAATACTTATGTCCTTATAAAGCATATAAAACTTCATTGAAATATAAAAGAAAATGTCTTACCCAACATAAAGGTGATCTTCGGCAACATGAAGTAGACAATCTATCCCCCAACTCTGAATTTCTGATTCAACTGGTCTTACTCTAACCATCTATCCCCCAATTCTAGTTAGTACATTCTATTTTGTCTCCCTGTTCAAGTAATTTTCCCCAAGATAACACTCCAACCATCTATCCCCCTATTTTGACTCAACTCATCTTAATCTATGTACTAAATCTAAACCACTCCACTAATGGCGCACATATTCTACACAATTATGAAAGACAAGTCCAAAACACAATCACATCTAAAAGTGTCATAATCTTACCACCAGCTCAATTTAAAATAAACACACTCAGAATACCAGATAATAACCATAGAGTTGGCATGTCTATGAGCATTCAAAAACTACCATCTCCTTGATTATTACTAATGTTAATTAAACTCATTCAGAGATTAGATTAAATATCTAATAAGTTTTCATGACTTTATATCAAACATGCATACAAAGATATTAAGAGGACAAGATAATAGTGTACGAGTTCTTTTCAAGAGCAGATAACAAGGTCAATAAAGAAATGTCAAAACACCGTTACATTTATGAGTATCAGAATATTCCTGCTATGACTACCGTATCATAGGCTTTTTCAAGTAACAAAAACAATCAAAGAATCATAACAAAAGTGTAAACCCCATCTCTCATAAATAAGTCAATAAACACATATGAACTTTAAGCTCAATGAGCATAAAAAATAATCAACTTATTGATCACCAATATAGCATCTCAAACCATAAACTGAGCCACAAAAAGAGTTCCGATTATAATGACATTTAATAGCTACTTATCCAATTCCGCTTCATAAAAACCAAATCCTCCACTTAAACAATGTTACGTAACATGACCAACTTGTATCACTATTCAAGTAGACATTTCATCAAACACTTGCTATACCATCTTCTTGATTACTACAAATGTTGATTAAACTATAAAAACTATCAAAAACAAAACTCTGTATTATCACAACATGTGATGCTCACTTTGATAACAGATACGTTTCAGAGGTGCTACTAGTTTATCCGATTTTGCTCAACCAAAACCGAATCTCCACTAAATAAAAGGCCATTTTCTTAAAGAAGATTTAAGTCCACAAAACAATTCTAACAAGCAACAAGTCTCAAAGGGTCTCACTAACATGACCAATTTACATCACTATTAAAACAAACATTATATCAAACAGTTGGTGTGCAACTCAATTTTGTTTGTTGGGGGCCCACAATTAATACATAAGCATACATATTTCGAGATTTTTGTTGGTGTGAATACTATACGCAAGTTTCAAATGAATAAGGGCTCTTGCAAAGTATATGCACTTTTTACACTTTAGTTGCATGGTTTTTATACATCAGTTCAACTTAGCTTTGTTAAACGTTATATTAAATTTAGAGTAAATTATATAGATGGTCCCTCTGGTTTGCATTGACTTTCACCCTTGGTTCCTTTACTTTTTTTTTGAATGAACAGTCACTATCTTTGAAACTCTTAACACCTGCAGTCCCTTGACCAAACTGATGTTAAATTTGACCGTTAAAGCCCTCATGCGCAAGTCGCATGAGGGTAAAATAATCTTTTTACTAGTCTTTCGATCCCAATAACACCCACCTGCTAGATTTCTCTATCCCTTTTCTTTATTTTCATCCACTTACCTCTCCATTCACTATCTCGACAACAATCATCATTTTTCTGTTTTCTACCTTCATATCCACAACAATCATCTAAAATTATTACAAAATCAAAATACATATATAAAAAGACCAAAACTAGAAGTATGTTAGTACTTTGCTAATTATTGATGTTATTCATCCATAAAAAACATTTTTTCGTACATACATTATCAACCCAAGATACAATCTTTATAAACATATACTAAGATTCATCATTTATCCCTTTTGAACAACTAGATACTTCTACTAATTAAAGACTTGTTTTTCCTAATTCCAAGAACAAAAAGTTAAGGTTTGATGTTTGGTTTTAGTAAGATTTGTTTTCGTGATAGTCTGACTCACAGATAAGTTATGAGAGTTATGGGATTTCTGGTTCGGTTTAGGAGAGAGAAACAAAGAAAAGCAAAGAAATAATCTGTTTTTGATTTTTAGTGTGGCGTTTGGAGATAAAGAAAACATAAAAATGTGTTGTGTTTATGTTTTTAAATGAGAAAGAGATTTGGTGATGTTTATGTGGGAATGATTAATAGAAAAGTTGAGCATTAATAATTAAGTTGGGCCAGAAAGGAAAGAAAGAGACCAATTTACCCTCATGTGACTTGCACATGAAGGGCTTTAATGGCAAAACTTAACATCCGTTTGGTCAAGGGATAGCGGGTGTTAAGAGTTTTAGAGTTAGTAATTGTTTGTGTGCAAAAAATAAATAAATAAATAAATAATAAAAAAGGTCAAGTGGTCAAGGGTGAAAGTCAATGCTAACATAAGGACCATCTATGTAATTTACTCTTAGAATTATATTCTATGTGTAGCAAAATATTTGAGTATGTTATTTGAGGGGGGGGGGGGGGGGGGGGAAAGTTTTGACTATGTGTGAGCATTGCGTTACATCATATTCTTTGGGTTTCGTGAAATATTATAATCCTTTTAGATACTCATATTTAAAGTTTCATGTTATTAGTTGTAATTAAGAACTTATAATGTTTGTTTGATATATATATATTCATCTTTTAAACAACCCATTCAACTTACGTCGGATAAAATTTGTTCGCGTTATTTGGCATAGATATAGATAATCATGATTATGGGCCTGTTTGGTAAGAGCTTTTTGAAGAGCTGTTAGCTTTTTGTTACAAAAATAATCTCATCTGAAATAAATAGCTCTGTTTGGACACATTAACTTTTAGCTTTTATTTCAAACAAATAGCTCCTAAATAAAAAGCTGATTCATGAAGCTTTTTAAAATCTTGGAGCTGTTAAAATTTTAAATTACTGATATACCCTCCAAATATTTGTTTACAATTATAAATATGTACTTTTATGTCATTTTACATCTTATAATTACATTTAACAGCTAATTTACCAAACACTTTTATTAATAAAAAAATACAGCTTGTAGCTCATGTTAACAGCTTTACAGTTTACAGCTTACAACTTACAGTTAACAGCTTACAGCATACAGCTAGTTTTGCCAAACATACTCATAATGTTTCCTTAATTTTTGAGTAAATGTTGGTTAGGTACTCTAACATAAGCCTTAATTTTGTGGCTTATATCGAGACTTATGGGCTTATATAAGTTTATGATATTGTAATAAACTTATATAAGCCCACAAGTCTCAAAATAAGCCGAAAAAGCAAGGCTTATATTATATAAGCCGAAATCAAATAAGCTCGTAAGCCCACATATAAGCCGAAACAAACACCCCTTAAAAAAATACTACGGAGCAGGATATAATCTACTTGACACAAACCAAATTAGTACTCCCGTACTTTAATAAAGTTTTATGTTTAAAGCCCAATATATGATAATGTTAAAGCCCAATATATAATAAAGTTTTATGTTACTTCTTCACTACAAAATTACACAGTAAAAATAAATAAATAAATACCGCCTAATGATTCCTCTTTTTCCGGGTAATGAATCATGTCCGGTTTGTCGCAAAGCATGTTTGGACTCATTTGGTGAGCATGCCGTGCATTGTAGAGAGCTCCCCGGCTTTAAGTACATACATGATATGGTTCGTGATGTCCTTTTCGATGTACTTAAGCGTGCTGGGGTCTCTGCAAAGAAAGAAGCACCCGTGAACTTCCTGACTGACCCCTGGGAGGGTAGATCAACACTTAGACCAGCGGATGTTTTGGTTTTTGGTTGGGCAGGTGGTAAGCATGCTTGTGTGGACCTAACAGGTGTTTCCCCTCTCGTGGGATTGAGGAGTGGAGGTTTTACTGCAGGGGAGGCTGCTCTTAAAGCTGCCTTATCCAAAGTGATCAAGCATGAGAAAGCGTGCATTGACAATCAGCACGAGTTTATACCTTTCGCGTTTGACACTTTTGGTTTTCTAGCACCTGATGCTGTAGTCTTCCTAAACAGAGTTCAGCGGGTCATGCACTCTAATGTGATGACTCCTAGATCCATGAACGTAGTTTTTCAGCGGATTAGCTTTGCAATTCAAAAAGGGCTGGCGGCGCAGCTTGTTGCCCGTTTGCCTTCAATTGCTTTATGTTAAACTATTCTCTTAAAAGTGCACTAAACAATTGTTAAGTCTTTGCATAATCAAATGATCAAAACATCAAATAAATAAAATAAATAAATAAATAAATAAATAAAAAAACGTGCAAAATTTCCCTCTAAAAAACCCCAAAATTTCACCATCCCAAAACCAAATTCAATTTACCCCCAAATCAAAACCCAAACCCTAACTTTTCAATCCCACAAAATTAACCTTCATTTCATAAAAATTTCACATTTTTATGTAATATCTCCACTTCTTACACAAAACCCATCTTTTAATTTCATCAATTTGAAAAAAACAATTATCATACAAACCGCAATATCAAAATACTCCTTCTAATCCATTGAGCTTGGGAACCTTATTTGTGAGCTTATATGATTTCCTCTTATTTTGAGACTTATGGGCTCACATAAGCTTATTATGATGTACTGTAATAACTTTATATAAGCCCATGGGTATCAAAATTAGCTGAACAATTTGAGCTTATATAAAGTAAGCTGAGATCATACAAGCTCACAAGCCCACAAATACACTTAAACAAACACCCCATGCTTATTATGAACTGATAAGTTTATGTGGATTTCATATTACAAATTTTCTGTAAGGGTGAAATAAGCTGTTTTTGATAAGCTGATCATCTGCTTATTACCTCTTATTGCACTTTGAAATTGTGGATAAGCAGTTTTGAATGTATGGCCTCTGTACATGATTACATGCTTATTATGAACCGATAAGTTTTTGTGGATTTAATATTACAAATTTTCTGTTAGGGTGAAATAAGCTGTTTTTGATAAGCTGATCATCTGCTTATTACCTCTTATTGCCCTTTGATATTGTGGATAATCAGTTTTGAATGTATGGGCTCTGTACATGATTATATGCTTATTTGGGGGTTAAATAAGCTGACCGGCAGTTGCTTGTTCAGATTGTTTATTTGCTGTTATTTTGAAGTAACGAATAGTTTATCTGCTTAATGCTTTTTTGGTAATACGTAGGTGCTTATGAGTGTTTGGCCACTTTGAGATTGTTTATTCCAAATTGAATATAGTGGCGGATTTGATACTATAAGGTTACCCTTATGTTGATATTAGCTGTTTTGAATGAGTTGATTATCTGGTTACGAGAATAAGTTATTAAAAGTAGTAATCCTAAACACCCCTTACTGCGTTTTAATTTAGTAGATAAGCATAGTTGAGTGTTTGTATGTGATTGTATATTTATTTGAGAGTGAAACAAGCAGTTTGGGAGTTGCTTATTCAGACAATATATTTGCTTCTGTATCTTTGAAGTTTGCAGTACTCTTAGCAGAATTGCAAAACCCATATAATTGGGTATCTGATTGTCTTTCGAGAGTCTAGATTAGAAATGTGCTTATGCTTATGATCTTGTTGATACTGTTATGATGAGAATGCAGTTTTCTTGTGATGGTATACTGAATCTTCTGACATATGATGGGGATGTTTCAGAATTTGGATTGTTTTTATAACAGATGCGTAAATTTGACTATGCTTATCTACTTAGTTTAGTGGTGAAATAAGGTCTTTTCAGTAAGAAGTTTCAGATTGTTTAGTTTGAACCGGTTATTGTTGGTGGATTCAGTATCGTAAGTTTAACCTTAGGGGTGAAATAAGCTATTTTGGGTAAGTTGATCTTCTGGTTATTGGCATAAGCTGTTTAATACAGTAATCCTAAACACCCCTTGTTACATTTTGATAAAGTAGTTCAGCAGTTCTGAGTGCTTGGATATGAGTATAGGCTCATTTGATGGTGAACTAAACAGCCTCGTAAATCTTTAATAAGCAGAACTGTCAAACACTCAGATAGCTAGTTTTCTAGTTATTGTGACTAGGGGTGTCATAAATCCCGACCCGACCCGGTAACCCGAATAAGGATAGTCGGGTCGGGTTACTCGGGTCCAAAATCTAACTTGGGTCAATCGGATCAACCCGATTAACCCGAGTACGAACTAGGGTCGGGTATCGGGTTCAAAAAACTTTGCTATTCGGGTTCGGGTCAACCCGACTAACCCGAGTTTTTTTTTTTTTTTTTTTTTTTTTTTACTGCACTCAATCTATATTTATTAAAGGCCCAAGTAATTAGTATATTCCATGTACTTGGCCCAATTTTATTCAAGTTTGATATCAAAAATATAGTTACATTAGTACACTACACTACTACAGTACTACACTTAGAAAAGAAATCGTATGTTTGAACCCCAGGTGATGCTGCAAGTTCAGTGTGACAGAGTAATTTTTGTGTCTGCAACACATGAGTCTGTTATATCTACTGTGAGTAGTCAGGTTATATGTTTGGTAATATGTACTAATATGAGTCTGTTTGGTAATATGTATTATAATACATATGTCTGCAACATGTGTATTACTCTAATCTTGGTGTCTTGATGAGTGATGGCATGTCCTACTGTTATACGCTTGGCATTTATAATCATGTGTCATTCCTATGGTTTCTATATGGCCTACTTTGTTATAAATTTGCAACAAGCCTACTGGTAACAAACATCGTTTAAGATTTGAACTACTAAATTTAAGAAATTAAATTTTGGGATTATATAAATGGCATAGACCCGAACATGGCATGACCCGAACCGATTTGACCCGAACCCGACCAACCCGAGTTCAAATAGGGTCGGGTTCGGGTATGTTATTTTTAGTCTTGACCCGACTTCGACCCGACCCGAATGACCCGAACCCGACCTACCCGACCCGATTAACACCCCTAATTGTGACATAGATACTAATGTTGTTATCTACTATACTATCAAACATGTTACAGCCTTGTAAATCTCTGGTGCATAGCCTCGTAAATCTCTGGCGTTGCATTATGTTATAGCCGAATCTGATTCCCAAACACCCCCTGAAGTCTATGCAAATGAATTAGTGTATGATCAACAACTAGTTTAGTGATTCGAAAAGTCTTTGCATATTACATGATGTTGTAACACTTTATCTTTCCGGAAAAGGTTTCTGATTCTATGTTATATTCTATTCTAGACCAACATGGGAAGGTGGTCAGTACCATGGAGATGAACAAAGTCGATTGGCTGCTCTTCGATTAGCAATGGAATTAGGAGCTGATCACATAGATGTTGAGCTTAAGATTCCTTTCTTCTTGACATTAAATGCGTCTATTCGTGCTCATAGGCTAGTCTAAAGTACTATTATTATTGTTCTTACATAGTAATTTCCTGTTATACTATCAGACAGAATATTTCTATCAGATTTCTCATTTTAGTTACTCAAATGGCAGGCCGTTGATGATTTCAACAACTTAATCCATGGAGATAAGCGGGTAACCAGGTACCGAATGCCCAAACGGCATACAAAGCCATCTTTAATTGACTCAAAGGGCACACATGTGGAAGTACGTTAATATTTTAAAGAAAACAACCCTTATTTCTACCTATTCAAATTAGTGACATGTATCATTATTGTTTGCAGTAAGTTTCATTTTCATAGAAACCTTAAGCATTAAGGCTGATGTAGATAATTATTAAATTACAGCTTTTTATGTATTCTGTTATTTATTGTATGCTACAGTCAATAGGAGCTGTCAACTGTGCCATCAGGAGACCCAATGATGGACGTTATATGGTTGCAGTACAGACTATGTAAGCGCTATTTCTGCTATCGAGGATAGTCTACGAGGTTTCTTTCTGTACATTCTAATTTCTATTAGAAGTGATTATATGGGCGGTTGGGTCAAAGTAGTGCCTTTTGTCCAGTTATAGAAGTTTCATATCATATTTCACGTGTGACTTCAACCCGTTCGACCCATTGACCCATTTGAGATTTACTTACAACACAGATTGGTACAACTGGTAGACTATTTGTGGTTATTGGTGTTGGCGGTGCTGGAAAAGCTCTTGCTTATGGAGCAAAAGCAAAGGGTGCAAGGACTGTGATAGCCAATCGGACCTACGGTTAGATTCTACTAGGGTTCACATTACCATTCGTAGTACCCGTAATTGATTGCAAATAAAACATTATACTAGTTTTATTGCATTCTTATCAGTTCAGTATGGGTGAAAGCCAACTGCACGGTTCTCGTCATATTTAATTGGTGTTTGGATGGGAGTTGTTTATCAAAACTTAACAAATTGATCATCGCGACTTCAAGTCACAGTAATCAAATAACCAGTTGCATAAATGAAATATAAACACCCTCTATGCATAGTTATGCACCAACTAAAGTTTTCTCTTACTGATACTGCACAGATCGTGCTCAAGAACTTGCTGACATAATTGGTGGAGAGGCTATATATCTTGCCGATTTGAGCACTTATAGTACAGAAGGTGGCATGATACTTGCAAACACTACATCAATTGGTATGCAGCCAAATATAGACGATACTCCTATTTCTAAGGTACGGCTATCTACCTTTCTTAGGTCATATGTTTTAGAAATGGTGGTTTGCAGTTAGAAACTTAATATGGTGAATATGTGCTTGAGATAAAGTTTCTATTTTCTTTTGTGGCAGGAAGCTTTGAAGTCGTATGCATTGGTATTTGATGCTGTGTACGCACCAAAAGTTACGAGATTTCTTCGGGAAGCAGGTGAATGTGGAGCCATAATTGCTACAGGGGTGGAGATGTTTATAGGACAGGCTTAGGACAGGCTTATGAACAATATGAGAGATCTACAGGGTTACTTGGTAAGGTTTAAATCTCACCGTCTCCCTTCTCTTATGAGTTTATCCTACTTTTCATTTGCAGCACCTAAGGAATTATTTAGGGAGATTATGGAAAAATCTTAATTGTCTCGGGAGCTGCCGTAGGTATGTATCGTTTTCTATCCTATCTTTCTTTATCTTACCGTGGAACAATAAACTAGGCAAAATAGTTGGAAATGTTATTGCCATTGATACCTTTTCCAATCATATGAAGTTTTGAAAAAACGAAAAGATTCGTTTACGTATAATCTTCATCAGATTACCTTATATATAGTTTATTTTTTGTTAGACATGATCAGTATTCTGTGTCAAGTTGTTCTTCATGTCGTCTCTTGGCTCAAATTGACCAATTAAGTTTTGTAACTCGGTTAAATTTGAGGACTTTGATGTGATTGACCACTTTTGCTCGAGTATGGAGTTAAAAAAGTATTATCCTTCAGTTAAATGCTACTAGAGTGTCTGCCCGAGATGGGCGTGGGTTCAGTAATGAGTCAACCTTCCTCTGTTGTGGAACATTTTGATTTTTTTTTTTTTTTCTCTTTTGAATCATTGGTTCTCTTCTCACACAAAAACCCGCTTTTATCTGATCATTAATCATCTAACGTTAACATAATAATCTAATTATTGCTAAACAAAATGATATAGGATTTTGACACACTTTGGGTGACTTGTATCTAATCAAATATTCAAACTTTACCCATTTGACCCATTGGAGATAGGATATTACCCAAATCAGCCCAACTTCTAAGTAAATGGGTCAAAATTTCTACCGCAGCAGACTTGACTTTGGGATCAAAATTTCTATAAAATTACGTAAAACTGAAGTTTTTGTTACTTTGTATACAGAAGCAGGAGGCTCGAGAGTAACATGTGTTGTGCAAAATGGTACACACAGGAAGCACGGAGGAGGTGATTATAGTTCTTGTTTCTCCATCATTTGTTATTTTATCATCAGTATTTTTGTTGGGACATGATAAGGAATTTTATATTTGACAGCCATTGTATTCTTGTTTTCTTATTCTAAAATTAAATTTATTTTTATAAAATGCTACGGGCATAGTACTCATGAATCTCAGAAAATGAATGGACACATAATTTATTTGGATGGATTTTGACTTGCTATTCTGCTAATAGTAAATTCTTGTGACATGTAAGCTGATGTTGTCAACAATTTTTCATAGATTTGAGAATATAGATCTTTCAATAGTAAATACACAGTTTATATATGCAAATCTTTGTAGAACATCAAACATTAAGAACATCAACCTTCACTCTTACATGAGTTTATAACTATCCAGGTTTCACTCATCATTTTTTCAATACTCAAGAGTAAAAAATGAATGTTAATGAGAACATGAAAAATTCTTTTACACTGGTCGAAACTCGAGGCCATATACAATTAGGCCAGACATAATTCCTTCATGACTTGTAAATTTCATTTCAATAGAAAGAGAGTCATCTTTGAATTCAGGAGTTGAGTTAAATTTCCACACTTGAATCTCCATCCATCCATCTTCCCTTTGTTTTGGAACCCGAGTGTTACCATTTATATTCAATGCGCTTGGGGTTGTAAAATAAACAAATTCAGCTTCATTTTTTCTTTGTGGAGTACATCTCGTACTTTTACTGGACAATGCAGCCCCTGGCATTTTCCTGAAAGCTTGAACACAAGGTAACACACGTATTCCGTATCTCGTGACAACATTTGACTTTTGATTGTGCAATTAAGATGAAATACTTGTTGTGGTAAAAGCTCAATCACCTCTTGAAATCTGCATGTAGGATAGATTAAGAACGAAGTTATATATAAATTAAAAAACATTGGGTTAGAAAATCTAGTTTTTCGTGTGACATCTACATGTACAATAAAAAAAAGTTTAGTGGTTGAAGGTAGGGCTGGCAATACATGTGGGATTCGGGTTATTCCTCAACCCGAACATAACATGTTTAAGTGTGGAAATTTGAACATAACTTGAACACGACCAATTTAACCCGCTTATCTAACTCGGTTTGCGGTTTAGCAAGTTACACTGGTTAAATGTGTTAAATAGGTTGGCAGGGTGCCCCTTTTAAACCATTTAACCCATATAGGACCTTTAAACAACTATAAAATTAGTATTTTCTTTCAGAAAAAACTTAAAACGGGTAGTCGGGTCGACCTATTTAACCCAACCCAACCCGAACACAACCCAAAACCTCTCTACATCCAACCATAACCCGTTTATTTCTGTATCGATCTCGGGTTGTGTTTTATTTAGTGTCAGGAATTGCCGCCTCTAGTTAAAGGAAACTGTAACAAAAATAGCTATAGTATATGAAGCAAACCTGGACTTGTCTAATTGTTTTGAGGTAAAAAGATCCACATTAGAGAATTTGTATAAAACTGCCTTTGCCGAAAGCACAAGAAGTTTCTTTTCGTTGATCTCACCCAACCAAAACAACTCGTCGTAGTTTCTGCATATCTTGAATATTTCTTCGAAGTTAGTTGGCAATTGTTGCACCTGATCCACGTTGAAGTTTGATTTCAAAACTTGTTGGACTTCATTCAATTTTCCGATTTCTTCATGTTTCACCTGTATACAAGCCATATCAAATTTGCAATATCGAACATGGTTTTTAATTTTTTGGCATGCATCCGACCTCTTTATATAATGTAACAAAAGAGTTTAGAATGGAACCATGGGATATAATTGCAAACTTACTTTGTTAATTGCTCGAAATTCAATGCCTTCAACATAAACTGCAGTTTCTCCACAATAGTATGATGAAAAGCTCTCAAGCAGAAACTCAAAAACATTATCTTCGTTCTGATTCAAGAATTGGTACAACTCAATCATCATCCGGTCCTTGTCTCTCCATGTTGCGAAATAGGCATGTAGACTTTCAAGTCCCTTTCTATACTTTAGGTTAACACACATTGGTTTAGCTGAAAATTTTCTTGAATCACTAAGTTTGAAGACTAAATAGACACCATAAACAACATTTGGAGATAGAAGTTGAGCGGTTGTCTTTATTTCGATGTTCAGATTGGAAATATCAAACATCTCCACTACTGTCTCAAACCTGCACATATTATAGATATTCAAGCTATAAAAAATAGACTAGCAAGATGCTAGCAAAATCACAGTCATTAGAACATTAGAACAGAGGACCCAAAATAGGGGTATAGCTCTACGCCTCTACCACCGGTTGAAAAGAAAAATCCAGCTACAAAACTTCAAACATAATACCCATATACCAAATATGTGACTATCATAATTAGTTGAGAAAACACTGAAACCTTGTTAGATATCTACCCCCCCCCCCCCTTGTAATTTATAATTTTTGCATGCAATGTTTTTCAATTATACGCTTTTTGTGACAATAAATTTACGAATGACAAGAATTTATGGTTTTACTTACTTTAAGCAAATGCATTATAATAGTTTAAGATAAATCAATCATTCTTTTTAAACGAAAAGACTTTCACAAACTTATAACACGTATCTCATTTCATATCATCTTACACGTAAAAGTACCTTTGTTGGAAAATTTTTCTATTACGAGTATATAATACAGAACACTGCAAGAAAAAAGAACCACAATGCAAGTTCAAAATACATAGGTAGGCTGTAAACTAATTAATTATGTTCCCGTAAATAGCTTGTCATGCATAATCCGGTAAAGTAACTACATTTTTTCAAAGAAAAATATATATATACATCTAACAGAAATGCATATGTATGTTTATCACTTATGTACTGATAAATTTAGAGAGGTAAAGAGAATAATCTTGATTCTTGAAGAGATTTCCACTCATGTGAACAACTGTCTATGTAAGAAAACATTGCCGCTGATACCATTTTATTTCTTTCTCCATTACCATCGAATGACAGCAACTGTTACATAAAATAAATTATAAATCAGACTCAACTTTTATCATGTGTAAACGCATGTGTGATCTCAAATTATCCATCAAAAAGGAAAAGATATGTAGAAAACTGGAAAACACCAAATAAACGAGATACAAGATAAACTGATTACCACTTTGTCTTCTTGAAGGAGGATTCCATTCGAAAAAATGTTGTAAAGATCCTCTTTCTTAGTGGTAGAGTAGATTTCAGGGCATTTTGACATCTGGACTATTTCTTTGTAGTCTTTAGGCAATTTGGGCTCCCATTTCTCATAATCCTCCTGCATATACATTAATTAATTTATAAACTCATGTTTCGTACAGTTACTTTCTTACAGTTTATAAAACAGTTAAAGGCCATAGTTAAGATATATATGAATCAAAAGTTAGCCAATTTTGTCAAAATATAGATACTTACCTGGAATTCCAATGCTTTCTTGAGTTCTATGACCACTTCATCAGCTGTTGGCCGACTTTCTCTCCTGTGATGTAAGAATTTAAGGGCAATCTTCGTAAAGATAATATATGACTCTGGCACAATTTGTTCTTTGATACCCTCGAACACTAACTCATCAAGTTTTTCTAAATGATAGTGTTGTTTAGCCAAAAAGGGTAAATAAAGGTAATCGTCATCTAGTTTTGCGGATGATAGTTTCCCACACAATATGTCAAATAAGACCGCACCCAACGAGAATATATCTGACTCTTTGGTTAAGATGCCTGTTTTCGAGTGTAGTGGGTCACTATAGCCATCAGTGCCTGTAACATTGTCTATGACATAGTCTACATCCTGATTTGTTGGACATACTAAGGAAAGCCCGAAATCACTAATTTTTGCCTTCCAATCATCAAGCAGTAGAATGTTGCTGCTGCGGATGTCCCTGTGTATTACCATTTCTGGACTTGAATCAGTTCCATGAAGAAACTCCAACCCGACTGCAATATCGATGCATATTTTAAGCCGCATCACCCACGTAAGACTATCATTGCTCACGTACTGATCAAGACTTCTTCTGGATGCATATTCATAGACAATAATTTTCTCATCCTCTTCATCACAGTAGCCTACAAGACCAATCACATTTTCATGTTTATACTCCATAAGGATTTCAAGCTCTGTCACAAATTCAGCTTCTCCTTCAGCAGATTTCCTACCCAACCGCTTTGCAGCAATGAAGTTATGCCCATGAGTGTGACCCTTGTACACATTCCCAAAATCTCCATGTCCAATGAGATTGTCTTGACTGAAAGTTTCTGTGGCCAACTTTATGTCTTGAAGTGACAGTTTGAGGCTGTCCATGTGGTTCTCCTGTGAATCATCGAACAATCATTAGTTTACTAAAAGATTGTTAATTTAGTAAAAGTTTGAGGATTAAAATATTAGTTACACAAAGTATAATGTATGAAATGTCACGTACTACTATGAAGAATATATAAGGAGATTATAAAGTTATTCAAAAAAAATTATGCACCTGACACTTTAAAGCTCTCTTTAGTTCGTTGATGACATCATCTATTGTTGGGCGTTGCACTTGAGTTTCTGCGAGACATCGAAATGCAATTTCTGAAAATATTTCCAAAGACTCTTTATTGGGTCCTTTACTTAGAGAAAAGACATGCTCATCAGTTTCTTCCTTTATCTTGCGATCAACAATTTCCATTATTGTTCCCTTCTCAAAATGATGTCGTGCAACGGGTGCAATCCCCTTATCAAAATGATGGGCCAACCTCCCGGTCAAGACCTCAAATAACACCACTCCAAAAGAGTAAATGTCTGATTTCTTATTTAATCTACCATACTTCTTATATTCTGGATCGAAGTACATAGGTGTACCTGCAATCGTAGTGGCATTGAAAGTACTGGCATTTTCATCTGTTGGGTGAATTTTGGAGAGCCCAAAATCGGCAATCTTTGCCTTCCAATTATCGCCCAATAGAATATTCGCACTCTTGATGTCTCGGTGTATTATCTTTTGTTTGTCCTGATCCGTGTTGTTGTGAACGTATTTCAAGCCATGTGCGATATCAAGACATATTTTCAAGCGTTGCATCCAAGTAAGATTAGTCATTTTTTCACTGTTTCCCAGATAATCCTCAAGACTCCCTTTAGAAGCAAGCTCATAGACAAGGATCATGTGATCACGATCTTCATCACAAAAACCAAGAAGAGAGATTATATTCTCATGTTTACAGCTAGTCAGGATCTCAATTTCTGCAATGAACCCTTGTTCTCCTTCTCGATTGTGAATGCGTTTTATGGCTACCGTGCTACGTTTCTTGGGAAGATCACATTTATTCTTCCCTTCTATGGAAGATGAGTTACTGCCATCAAAATGTTCGAGTTGGGCCTTGTATACCATACCATATCCGCCTGACCCAATGCAATATCTGTCGGCAAACTTCTCTGTTGCCATCTCGATATCATTAAGTCCAATCTTCAAGTGTTCCAAGTTCTTCAACTGCAACATTGTGGACATTCAAAATACAAGGTACTTAAATAAATTATTGAATGAAAAAGATTCCAAATCTGTACTAATTGTGACATTAATAGAAAAAAAGTGATACAACAACTCTTTATTCTCAGCCAATGGATTCCGTTAGCTTCGATATCAGTTACTGTTTTACTCTTTAAAATAATTTGTGATTTGTGACTAGTGTGCAGGTCCATGGAAGTTCGCGCAGATGGTGTTTTTGATTCCTGGTTTTTGGGTGTTGATCATGTGGTTTGGAGGTGGTCACTTCAATAAATTTATAGATGGGTGTTGATCAGAAATGTCTTGTCTAATTTCTTCGTGACAGGGAACAAATGTAAAAAACTATAAAGAAGTAAATTACCCTCAAGAGATTGGATGATTTACTGTCAACTGCATTCCTCGAAAGATCCTGTAATAATATTTGCAAAAGAATAGGAGATTAGTAGATAAATATAACAGTTATTATCAAATAAAGTTGATAAGCGGTTGATTGTCTTACCAGATTTTCATACATTGATTGAAGTTTCAATGCTTTCTCAAGTCCTTTAACAACCTGATCAATATGTGGACGATCTGCTCTATCCACTTTTATGCAGCAATATGCCGTATCTGAGAAGATTCTTAATGCTTCTTGGTCCATCTGATTTCGCAAATGCGGATCGATCATATCCTCCAAATTAGATTTAGCCAGTTGACTTAATAGCCCATCTCCCAACTCTTCATCTGGAAGAGCTGCACTCCTTCCGCACAAGACTTCCAATAATACAACACCGAATGAAAACACATCTGACTTGTGGGTCACCCCGCCAGTCTTTTCATATTTTGGGTCCATGTATACATTCTTAACAATATCACGAGTAAGAAGAAGACGGTGTCTCCGAGCTACTGTATTTTTCAATGAAATTTCAAAACCAGATAACTTGGGTTCCCATTTTTCATCTAGTAAAATATTCGAGCTCCTGATGTTGCAATGTATGACACTAAAATCTCGTCCAGGGTCATAATGGATGTAACTCAATGCCTTCGCTACACCAACACATATCTTCAACCTTTGCATCCATGTGAGGGTCTGGTCACTTAGATATGTTTTGAGTCTTTTGTTGGCCTCCTTCCTGTATATGATAATCTTCTCATTATCACCATCATAAAACCCAATAACAAACACTAGATTCTTATGTTTGAGACTAGAAAGCATCAAAACTTCTGTCCAAAACCTTTTGCTCTCATCTTTTACATATTCTACATAAAACCTCTTTACAATAATATCGATGAATTGTTCAGAACGTAAGAGGCGGCCTTTGTAAACGATTCCAAGCTTAAACTTTTCAATAATATCAACAAAATTGTTGGTTGCTGATTTAATATCTTCCCAACTGAGTTTTAAGTGAGAAAGATCTTTGAGGAAAGACTTTGTCTCTTTGCTGAAATGGGACTCAACATGTGTTGAGATGGAGGTCAGTGATCCCTATATGTACCAAACAAGACAATATTACCAAGTGTTCTAAAAATGACACGTGTAGATATGGAGTTCATTTTTCTAAAATTCCAGTGGCTTACAACAATAGTAATAAGAGGGTGTTTAGGAGATTATTTGATTATCGCGTTTAGAAAACCCAAATAATTCATTTGAAGTGTTTGGCAAAGAAAAATAGATAAATGATTTTTTTGCGTTTGTATGGCTTGATTGGCTTCAAAATAGCGTTTTTGGCAGCAGGTAGAGACCTGCTGTTGTGAAAAGCTAATGTGGATGAGAGAGTTATGGATAATGGTTACGTATAATATATAAAAATGATTATTTTGAATGAATACAATGATTATAAAAGATAATCATGAAAGTTATATACGGAGTACGGCAGCAATAACTTTTGTTAAATTATTATTGTATATATAATTGATAAGGTTATTTAATATGTATAACTTATTTGATAAATCAATCTCAATGACTTTCTTATAAGCTAAATTAAAATAACTTAATAGTGTAAATGTCTATTTTAGTCATTTGCATGTTAAGTCATAAATAATCTAAATTTGCCAAACACTTAAAAAATGATTATCTGATTATTGCGTTATTATACAACATAATCAAATCCAAACACTATATTATGATTATATGATTATTCAGTTTCAAAACGAATAATCTATTTTTAATAAGCAATCCCAAACACCCCCTAAGTAAATAATTACCTTGTCATGATTGGATGATGTATCTTCAACTGTGGCCGCAACTATTGAATGTTCCTTTCATATCAGAAATAAAGTAATAAGTAAATAATTTTATTTATGTTAATATTATCAATAAATATATATTATTTAGAAAAGAAAGATGAAAGAAAAAAACGTCTTACAACATTTCGACGTTCCATTTGAAGTTTCAATGCGTTCTCAAGTCTTGTGACAACCTCACTTATATCCGGCCGTCGAGATCTTTCTTCATTCAAGCAGTCATATGCTATCATCGCGAAAACGTTGAATGATTGCGGATCCATTTGTTTCCGTAGAACCGGATCAACTATTTCATCTAGTGTTTTCTTTTTATAATGAAAAAAGACTAGTGTAGCCAAATGCTTATTATCTGGATGCTCACTTACCCATTTCCTACCACACAGTAGTTCAAATAATACAATCCCAAAGGAGTACATATCCGATTTGTGGTTCACACTTTTAGTCTCAATATATGTTGGGTCTCCATACCCTTCCACATACCGAAGTCTATTAGTATGAAATGAATGGTGCCTTTGAGAAGCCTTAATCTTCATGGAACATTCAAAGATAGATAACTTGGGTTCCCAGTGATCATTTAATAGAACTCTGCCACTGGTAATGAGCCGGTGGATTACGCTGAAATCGCGTGGCTCGTCATAATGAATGTAGCTTAATGCATGCGCAATACCCACAGATATCTCCAATCTTCGCACCCATGTCAACATCGGGTCACTTAGATAGTTGACGAGACTTAACCTGGTCTCATGCCTGGTAATGATGATCTTCTCATCATTATCATCACAAAACCCAACAAGAGAAACCACATTTTTATGCTTGAGACTAGAAAGCATTGAAATCTCTGTCCAAAAATCTTGTTCTTTATTAAACCTCCGAGCACGGATATCAATCAACTCACCGGACCACAAGAGCTGTCCCATGTAGTTCTTATCAAACCCACTGTCTCTGATGAGATTTTGGTGAGCGAAGTTGTTGGTGGCAGAAAGGATATTTTGAAGGGGGACTCTGAGGTGAGCAAATTCATTCATTATCTGTAAAATAGTCAAGTTAAAATGTGAGTTAGAAACAGGGAGTATAATAATGCATACAAAGTGTTTGATAAAATTCCTGAACCATGTCTAAGTGATGTTAGGTCTAATTCTGCATATATCTTGTGGTTTATAGTTATTATGTTTGTGGATAGTAATTAAAATACTCTTAACATTCTTAAGAAGTTTAGGAAGTGATCAAGTGAATGGTCTTATTAAGTTGCATTGTTTTGGTTAGTGACTTCATGTTGAGATATAGTCTTGGTTAATGTAGTCAATATTTGCTCCTGATGCAGTTTTGATGGGATAATATGCATTGAAATTGTCTTGCTTGGTTCCCTCATTGCATTCGAAGACATGTTTTTGTCTTGTGATTGACAATTTAAGGGCAGGTTGACTACATAAAATAAGTTCATAAAGTGGTATTCAGAAGGAAAAAAAAAAAAAAAAAAAAAAAAAAAAAAAAAAAAAAAAAAAAAAACACACTATGGCATGTGCTTTGTGTAACCAGGAAATTGTTTAAATTGCTTCCAGTGACATGTTTTTGTCTTGATAAGTTGGTGTTTAGTAATTTGATGTTTGAAGTTGCTTCCAGTGTCATGTTTTCGTAGCTGTTGCAAGATACTTTATTTGAAAATAGTGGAATTGGAGGATTTTTCAGGATATTGAAAGGAATGGAAAGACATTATTAAATGTTGTAATTGAAACTTTAAAAGCCAAGTTGCTGAGTTTGAAAGGGAAGAACTCTCCTGCTGTGAAAAGAAATACTAGCAGTAAGATGCTGGTATTTGGGTATTTGGTTATCTGAAACTGAGTGTATAGCAGAAAGAAATACTACCTGACACGTTTAATATCAAGATGAGTGTATATGAAATTGAAGAGCAGTGAGACACATGAGTATGTTGGAAAGTACTATATTGGAGTACAAAGTATTAATGATAAAGACTGCTGGCACAAAAGAGAACTGAGTTTGAGAAATTGCTAAAAGATTGCATAAGGTTCAAGGGTAGAAGGTGATAAAGTAGATTGGAACACTCAAGATAAGTTGAAAAGGTGGTATCCAGGAAAAACTATGGTATCCAACTTGTGAATGAAATTGCAGACACATGAGCATGCTGGAAAGATTTAATCTAGGATGGGACAACTTGGTCTTGGTTATGACAAAGGCAATTATGGAAATTAAAAGTACAAAACATGTTCCAAAAGTATTATAGTCATTTTTAGCCCTTTTACTTGTAACAGGCGCAAGTTATAAGTATTTTACGAATATGACACGATACTGCATTCGTATCCACACTAGGTATCGAATTGGTACAAACAAACTTCTTATTTGAACTGTTTGATTCTGCTAAGTCTTTTTGAAATTGCTTGAATCTAGATGTATAATAACTTGATGATTCTGCTTGTTGATTGCTGAATGATTATAGATGATTAGACTAGTGCTTATTGAGTCAACTAGGTAAAAAAAAAAAATGGCTTGATTTCGCTGATTGCTGATTGTTGAATAATTATACTAGATTGATTACAGTTGTGTTGATTGAATCGATTGGGTCACCAAGTATCAAATGAAGCTCTGGTAGAGTAATGCTAATCTAAACTACTCCAACTAACTAAAGATTAGAAAGTGAAAGTGTAGTGCAAACGATACTAGAGTGTTCAATGACACTATATATACGGTAAACTTAAACATAATCCTATGTGATCTCATATGCTGCAGCAGGTATATATATTTTTAGTTTTCTGAACATGAATATCTTTTTGGAAATTATGTAGATTCGCTTCGTACAGATATTGTGCACAATGTATGTTCAGACTCTTACTTTTATCCCAATGGCTCCGTATATATAAACTTTTTGTCATAGTGCATAATGTAACAGGCAATATACAATTGATAATAAGCAATTATAATTCTATTCCAGGTTGATGATGTTCATCTCATACTTTGAGATTTGTTCATCCCATTTAACTGATATACTTAAGCTATGTACATCTCATATAGTCATAGGCCATATTGTCTCATCACAGATTGTGAATCAGAAAAGGAGGAACTTGAGTTTGAGTAATCTTTCTATAGACTTTTTGAAATCAAATGATTATGCTATTGCTGCATTCATTCCGGTTCTCATATACTACTCATTCTTGTTTCAGGAACAAAATGATTTTTCTAAAGCGCATGAGTAGGGGACCCATAATAACAAGAACTAATTGAAGGACTATATATGGAAAGCCTTGAAAATTAGCAAGGTAATGTTTCAAAGCAGATCAATAATCCCAAAAAGTCAACTGATTACTAATAAACGCTAAAATTAGATGGTTGTAACCCATTTGACCCGTAGTATTGTTTCAACTTTCAAAGCAGATCAGCAATCCCAAAAGGTTGTTACCCATTGCTAGCAAACAATATTGATACGGAGTTCGGGTGCGTGTTGAGTTTAGATGTCGTACGTCATTTCGTTGAGTATTCTTTTCGAAACTAATACGTGTCTTATATTTTCCGTTATGCCTATGTTAGGTGGAATAAAGAGGCCAAGGGAACATATTAAATAAGTATACTCACAAAACTGAAGGAGTGAAGGGTAAGATAACTAAGGTCAAAAGGATTATTATGGGTAATATTGAGAAGGTAGTTGTTTTGTTTTCGTGATGTTTTGTTTATTGGCCCTCATTTAGCACCTTTTTTCGTCTTTTTAACATTTCGGTTTTTGGTGTTTCATGGTGCTTATGGGATATTAATGTTGCTTATATTGGCTGAGGTTACTAGGTATGTTGTGTTCAATCTCTAACATTAACTTTAGTGTGTGTCAGGCTGGGTTGACTTGAAAAGAAAAATGTTCAAGAAAACCTGATAGTCAAATATGTTTTATAGCCATATTATTACAATAATGATCTAAGTTTCTTTTTTTATAAAAAGGATTTAGAAGGTTTTATTCAATTAAAATACACTCTGGGTGACTATCAAATCATAATTAATGACCTAATTGACCTTTTTTCTTATCAGTTATTCGTCTTTTTATCGCCACATAGAGACAAACCATACCTGGACAGACAAATTTACAAGTAAATGAGTCGAACCCATATAAGGGAAGTTCCTTCTTTTCAAGTCAATGCGTCATAAGTCTGTTAATATTTGTGGTTTTCTTTCGTTGATAATTTTGAAATGGGAAAATACTTGGAGATTAGAGTCGGTAAAATTTTAAGCTTCGAGGTTAAAGGGGATGGACAACTCATATGTAGCTTACATGTAATTTTGATAAAAATTAGTTTTGATCTACAGCTTGGACAACTCAGCAATCCCCTGGTTTCCAGTTTTAATCGTCTACTAGGGACACTCCCTCAGTTTCACATAAAGGTTTGCAGGACGTCCTATCAAAATCTCGGTTGGGTGGTCATAGTTCACAAATGATTATCAACAACTCAACAAGTAGTTTACTATACCACTTTTCTTTTTTTCAATGTTTTGAAACCCGGTTTGACCGGTCGAACTGGTTCCGGCTTAGATAACGGGTCAAAAGGAACCGGTTTTTAAGAACTCAAAACCCAGTGTGATCGGCCGTTGTACCCGTTTCTATAATTCCGGCTGGGTTTGCCATTAAATCTTTTATATGTGTTCCACATTGTTTTTACAAGTTTTTAAAGGCTTTAAAAGCTGTTTAGACAGGTTTTTAAGGTATTTAAAACACTTTCTATATGCTATTTGGACAGCAGAAAGATGGGCTGTTTGGACAGCTTTTATATGTTGTTTGGACATAGCCTTTACATGGCTGTTTGGAAACAAGTTTTTGCAGCAATTACACGCTCTTTTTTTAAAAGTAATTACATAATTGTATGTTGTTTTTTAGCAGCAATTACAGCTTTTTTATGCTGTTCCGACACAGTTTTTTACAGCAACCATGTTTTTTTTTTCCAGCAATTACATGTTTGTATGCTGTTTTTTTTACAGCGATTGGCAATTAGATACTTTTAAAGGTTTGTAAGCTGCTTTTCAGAGCAATTATATGCTTTAATCTTAGAATTGTACCTAAGAGTTGAAACTCTAATTGAGACTATAAGTGTGTTAAACAGAGCATGAGCATGATAATATACTCTCTAATTTCGATATTCTTTGCAAGTCGAATGGTCTAATTGTGAAACTGATCAGAGGCTAATAAGGTACTAGGATTGAATGATGTACTAAAACAACCGAAGAAAAGAAAGTAAAGTAGGTTTCTGTTGTTTAATAAGACATGTGGGTCCTACTAGTTTAGGCTTGTTAATTTATTTTTTATTTGTTAGGGTTTTATTTATAGTTGAGTATGATAAATACAAAATTTCATTTTTTTTTCTTATAAGCTAGTTGTAGGTGACTTTGGTTCACGTTAAGACTCTCGCTAATCTTTTTTCTTCACATACCCATTTGGTTGGAATGCTAGAATGAAAACTAACCAAAAACAATTAGTTGTTGCTCTAACTAATACGTGTGTTGGCCTAGCAAGTTGCTAAGCCAGTTCTTATGTAAAATGGGTGATTAACAAATAAGCTTTGGTGTGGGTGGTAGGTCCAATGATATGGGTTTGGATTACATATTTACGTTAACCATCCATATTCATATTATCATTCTTAATCTTCATATACTAGTTTTAAACCTTCATGCATGCACACAGTTGTGACATAAGTCATAGGGGCCTCGGATGTGTGTGCAATAGGTGTCGTCACACAGGTCCTCCACTTAAAAGAGACCACATTTTAATTAGTTTTGCATATAAATACGTATAATATTAAACATATATGAGTCATATAATTCAAATTTATATGCAATTTCCTTTTAGTTTACAAATGTAATAGGACATCTTTGTTGTTATCGCCTAGGGCCACTTAAAGCCACGAGACAACCCTGACATAAGTCACACTAAAAGGGTTTAACTTTATATTTGCATATTTTTATGGAAAAAATAATTATAAATAATTCATAATGGCTATCTTCGTCATAACTATTTTTATTCATACAATATAAAATGATAATTACACGAAAATTGAAATAATAATTTGGTAATAGAATACGACTAATTATTGTTATTTAGATTCATTTGAAAAACTTGTCACTATTAAATTATACATAATATAACTGTTATGGATATACATTTAGTTACAAGAAAAATAAATTTACAAAAAGTTTTACAAAGTGGTAAATAAAAGAAGTTCATCGGCAATTTTGTCATAATATAACCATACTTATTAGCCAATTTACAATAAAATATTTTTACCCATCGCTCATCGGCAAAAAAAAGGTTACAGGAGCGTGAGTGACGAGTTAAGAGTCATTGTGCGGCTGGCTAATTATGTATAATCAGTTTTATATTGTCTAGCTAAACTGTAAACTGATAGAGTGAAGGTGTATACACTCAAACAAATAGATAGTAGTACTTATTACTATAGAATGATGGAAGAGGAAAAACCGTCTTACCTCATTTTGATGTTCGAGTTGAAGTTCCAACGCTTTCTCAAGTCTTATGACAATCTCAACAATATTTGGGCGCTGCAATCGTTCTTCATTCAAGCAGTCATACGCTGTTTCCGCGTAAATGTCGAATGATTGTGAGTCCATTTGACTCCATAGATCCCAATCAATTATTTCATGGAGTCTTTTCTCTTTATAATGGGTAATGGCGAGTGGAGCCAAATACTTGTTACTATTGCTTTCGATTACTGCTTTTCTACCACAGAGCACTTCAAACAGTACTATCCCAAAGGAGTACATATCTGACTTGTGGTTCACAGTGTTAGTCTCCATAAATGTTGAGTCGACATACCCAGATACATACGTACATGCACCAGTGTTGAAAGAATTGTGCCTTTGAGAAGCTTTAATCTTCATGGAACATTCAAAATTAGATAACTTGGGTTCCCAATCATCATTTAATAGAACTGTGGCACTGCATAATTGGCGGTGTATTACGCTGAAATCGCGTGACTCGTCATAATGAATGTAGCTCAATGCATGCGCAATACCGACAAATATCTCCAATCGTCGCACCCATGGCAACAACATTGGGTCACTTAGATGTAGGCCGAGACTTCCCCTGGTTGCACGCCTGATAATGATGATCTTCTCATCATTATCATCACAAAACCCAACAAGAGAAACCACATTTTTATGCTTGAGACTATAAAGCATTGAAATCTCCATCCAAAACTCTTGTTCTCTTTCATCATCCCATTCATCTTTAATAAACCTCCGAGTACGGATATCAATCAACTCACCGGACAACAAGAGCTGCCCCTTGTAACTCTTATTAAACCCAGATTTTCCGATGACATTTTCGTCATCAAAGTTGTTGGTGGCAGATAGGATACTTTCAAGGGGAATTTTTAAGTGGGCAAGGTGGTGGTAATTGGGTGAAGACATTATGCTTATCTTTATTATGTAATTGCGGTAGATAATAGGGGCGTTTGGATTACGAAAGGATGTGAAGAAAGAAAGTATATATACTAGGCGCAACCTCCACCTACCTTCCTCTTTTTTAAATCCTATTAGTAGATCAACAAATTTTGCTATGTCTATTAATATCCATAACGTACAACCATTAATAGTAAAGTTAGACACATTTCACTTTTTTAAATACTTGAATGAGTTATTTTACTGTCGTTTATAATCAAGTTGTGATTCTAATTATTATGTATTTGAGATTTTTTTTTTTTTTTTTTTTTTTTTTTTTTTTTTTCATACCTACAACATTTTAACTTTGTTAATAGTTCCAAATCCAACATTGCTGGTCGAATGGCCCCCAAAGCCAAATTCAAGCTAAAATGAAAGAGGTTAATATATGTTTAATTTATTGATGTGACGATTGTATGACTTTTTTCTAATATCATAACACAAAAGCTATTTATTTTGTTCTTTCATTTTGTTACATTGTCTTTCCATCTAACAATGACATATCGTACGTGCATTTGTTCTTATAGTCAGTGTCGAAATGCCACCTATTTATCATGTTTATTAGATTGTTTATTCGAGGGAAAAATAGTCGTAAAACATAGACCGTCAATATAATTTTGTCAAGACTGAGACTTCATTCCAACCTTAATTAATTTTGGTTGTTAGACGATCTTGTTTTTCCCAATATCTTTTCCGTTAGAAAATTTTTGATGATTTTCTTTGTGCATATGATTGGAGTATAGTTTGGTACTTACAAGGGTGTCTCAAAAGTAAAGTTGCTAATACAATCGCTTTAAGGCCTCTAATTTTTATATCTCTTGTATAGCTTGGCCCCCGGTTTTCAAAAACTTGCTATTTTCGGAACTCATGTATATATTGTTAAGTTCTGTGGCTATGAAGGCCTCATATTTAAGCCCTTTATGGTATCAAATATAAGCCAACCAACGTATATGACAGTATATATCTTTGGTTTTCTATAGATAAAGTATTAAAATAGAACTATTTTGAGTGAAAATGCCTCATTTCTGAACTTCACTTTAGGCCTCCGCGAGGCTTGAGACACTCATGGGTACTTAATATCCCAATTCTTCAAAATTTCTTTGTAAATTAGTATACTATGGGAATATATAGTTCAAAAGCATTAATCTCACTTCGTACATAAAAGCGTTGAAGGATTTTTTGCGTATGAGATCAATTAGGGATAAATGAACATGTGAACAAATTTGGTAAACGTACATTGTTAGCGACTTAGTACTCATAAATTTTCATCGTTAGGCCATTACCCACCTTGCAATAAATATCATCATCCATTGCTTATATTTTATCGTTGGGGGCACTTCTAAGTATATCAGCATTGTTAAAAGATTACGAAGTACTTTTAACAACAAATTTGATCATTTGATATCATATAAAATGTGCGGGTTAATTACGAAGAGTGGATGAAAGCGAAAGTATTGGAACACGAGAAATTACGTAACCAATATAAAGCATCACCATTGTAAGTAAACTTATAAATACGTTTTTATGTAAGTTATGCATGGATATGAATTACTATCAGCACATATATCATGTGTACATTAATTGAAAGCAAAATTGAGCAGCCTTCAACTCCATGATAATTCCATGTAATACAAAGCATTATAATGCATGATAAACATTGAAATAATAATAATAATAATAATAATAATAATAATAATAATAATAATAATAATAATAATAATAATAATAATAATAATAATAATAAAGTTAGTGACATGGTTTTAGTGACACAAAAAGTGTCACTAAATTCAACCTTTTAGGAGATTTAGAAAATTATAGGTAAAAAATATAAAATTTAAAGATTCAATGAAATTTTCTATGTACAAGATGTGTCTTAAATGGCAAAAAATGTATCCTCATACTTTTTTTTTGTGTCACTATACTCTTACCTACTAGACTTCTACTTACACTATTTAAGTGTGGGAGAAACACATAAAAATTTTAGCGGCACTTTTTTATACTTTTGTTAACACTTTTTGACTTTTAGTGACACTTTTTTTATCTTTTTAATGACACTTTCTTTAAGTGCCCCAAAAGACATTATTTTCGTAGTGTGAGTTTATCAAACAAGATGCTGTTGGTTGACGTCTAGTACGTAATCTTCCGAGATATTGCAAGATATATGCGATTAATTAGTTGTGTGAAAATTTTCCTACCAAAAGAATATATTGGATTAGTTGCGATTAATGGGGATAATTTAATTAACAATCAAATTAAAGTTGGCTGAAGGAAAATTATCATGTATATGTATATACAGTCTCCGTGTATTGATAGCCTAATCCCAAATGGTATAATCCTAAGATTCACGTTTAATACATACATAAACGAGCGAAATTCCTCTCCTTAAGTGTAAAAATAGAGATGATTTTTAGGTCTTCTGCGCGGCTGCAAAATCGGTATACCGCGCAATTTTCATCTTAAATTTAAACAATCATTGTAATCATCAATTCATCATTGTAATTGTCAAGATTTGTATATGTTGAACACAAACGTACATAAACAATCATTGTAATCATCAATTCATCATTGTAATTGTCAAGATTTGTATATGTTGAACACAAAGGTACATAAACAATCATTGTAATCATCAATTCATCATTGTAATTGTCAGGATTTGTATATGTTGAACACAAAGGTACATAAACAATCATTGTAATCATCCATTCATCATTGTAATTGTCAAGATTTGTATATGTTGAACACAAAGGTCCCGTACATTATATATCAATGTTATTATTACACCCTATTTTCTCTAAAACTATCTTCATTTTCATAAACTATATATCTATCATAAGAATCATTTAAAATTAATCATGTGGGTGATGGTAATACTTAAGAAGATTCAACTTGTGGGATCAGTTACATGTTGTCATTGTCAACTTGCAAAATGAGCTGGAGATGGTGATACCATAGTAGCCTATAAACTCGTGATAAATCACGGGTAGCTAATAAAAGTTTACTTAACAAAAAGGTGAAAGTTGTGAACTTTTGATATGAACGTAATAAATTGAGCTGTAAAATAGAATAATTATATAACTTAGTTTTCTTGTTCAGTAACAACAAATTGACTCATTCAAAACAAAATCAACAAATTTACAAATGTATAACTTTCGTCAATCTTCATAGTAAAAGAAAACTCTTCATATTAAAGGGAGGTGATATTTCCACATAGTAATTTACTTCATACACATATATTTAGTGGGACCCATATAAATTTTACAAATAAAATTTATATAAGCCCCACTAAAATTATGTGTATAAAGTAAATTCTTATGTGGAGATATCACTACCCGTAAAAGAAAACGTAAAAAAAAGTAGTTATTTTGAATAGGTTGATTTTCAATTCAAAGTAATATGTATTTGAAGATGTATGTTTGATGAATGAGCATCTAAAGTTCCAATAAACATTTAAGACCATCCACTATAAGAGGTCCATGAATAGGTTTAAGAAACTTGAAATGGTTTATATCTTGTTTCAACCATAGTGAGAAATCTAGGTGGCATGAATAGGTCCTAATTCTTGGACCTCTTCATAAACTCAACACAATTAATGCATGTGTAATGTGGAGCATGTATAAAATTGTTATACATTTTTAATCATAGTGAGAAAAGATTTATAAACTCAAAAGGTTTTTAATTTATTGATATGTGTTGACATGGAACACTTATAAAGCTTTATAAATTTTAACCATAATGGATGCCCTAACAACCACGCCAAATTATATTTTTTTATACTAAAACAACATATTAATCTTATTTTCTCCACATCAAGTGTAACTTCTTCATCCTTTTTAGTCAAAGAAAATTGTAGTAATACGATGGATCGACATGCAAATGCATTAAGAAAACTTGCATAGTAGTCTCAATATGTCTTGTAAACAAATGAAGTAACGAAAACCAATACGTAACCACAAGTGTGGGAGTTAATTCACCACATACTTATTGAGTGGGTTTTGTCCGTACAATAGTTGTCTACTTTCTCAAATGTCTCGATATGGTACGTGTATTTTTTTTCGTGCCAATATGGTACGTGTACTTTCGTTTTCGTGCTAATATGGTCACTTTTTTACCTGCTACCGGTTGGCAACCTGTAAAATGGGTACAAGTTTTATTTTAATGATTTTTTGTAAAAAAATTGTCCCTTGTGATTTGTTTCTTTTGCAAAATATGTCCTTTGTGATTTTTTCAAAAATGGTCCCTTGTAATTTTTTTCTTTTGCAAAATAGGTCCTTTCTAATTTTTTTTTTCAAAAATGGTCCTTTGTGATTTGTTTCTTTTGCAAAATAGGTGCTTTGCGATTTTTTCAAAAATGGTCCATTGTGATTTGTTTCTTTTGGAAAATAGGTCCCATTCGTTTTCTTCTGTTCTTATACGTTTTTTTTCGTTTTCTTCTTTTGCAAAATAGGTCCCATTACAAAAACCAACGTGCAACACACTTATAAAGTGCTCATCGTATGGGAAAATATTATGTTACATCTATACATTGTCAAATATTACATACCACACTACTACAAAAATTGACATAGAGCCCGGTTGAAAAGGCTAATAGTGCCCGGTTTTTCATGAGGGCACAAAGGGGGGGGGGACTCTATTAGGAATTGGAATAGAGCCCAGTTTGATAAACGGGCTTTATGATGTTTAATAGAGGCCGATTTTTTTGTTCAAAACCTTGCTATATGTGATTAAAAAAACAATTTTTAATGATAATAGACCCCTGTTTTTTCCTTACAAAACATGGCTCTATCATTTTTTTTTTTACTTTTTCAAATTTTGTTAAATACCACCTGTTTACATTATTTCCACAGCAGAAACTAGCAAAAACATCAACAAACTAGCAGAAACATCAACAAAACATAACTGTAACAAAACCATAACCTTGATGGTCTATACCAAAACCAAAGGCATTAAGATCCAAGATCAGTTTTACAACAACCTAATACGGGTCCTATGGACTACAAAACATACTTAATACGACTAATTAGACATCACAACAGTTTCACAATAAAGTGTTTTGTTGGGCCAAGGGAAAGGAGATATACAAAAAGACATGAGTACATGCCAACCTTTCCTAAATACTACCATGATTGATGATCAAATGCCACACACCGAAATGCACGAGCACACGATGTCGTCCAGCTCCTTAGTAGTAAAAGGCTTCTTGTCATTCCAAGGCATCTATAAAAAAAATCCATAAGTGATATTAGTATGATGAAACAAATAAGACCAGCTTTGATGGCTGGAAATTTATTCATTTTATGCTGATTGATTGTTGTTTTTCATCAACCATTTCTCTTTAGTTAATGCTCATCTTATCGACCCAAAATTCCAATTTAAATGACTTTGTGTAAAAGTTGTCAACAAAAAGGAAAAAAACTTAGAAGTAGTAGTTCAAACTTCAAACCATACATATGCAGTAAGTTGTATCATTTCACAGAACAATTATGGTGTTGAAAAACAGATATCGATATTTTTTGTTCTTATAAGGCTATTGTTATGTGAAATGATACAACCTATATGGTTTGAGACCAACCTTATATAATGTTGCAATAGATATCAAACGAGAACAAAGCACATAATATAAGGTTGTTCACTTAGCCTTAAATTAAGACTAGAGCACATAATATAACAATGGAATCTATTTAAACGAGACCAGAGCACATAATATAAGGTTGGCTAAAGGGGAATTTGTATTCGCTTATTTAATGAACTGATGAGCTTAAAAACTGTTTGGGCATCAACCAACGAGCTTACACTTCTTAGTTAATTGAGACATGCGTGTATTCTTTTGATTTCCAATCCCATTGGACAAATAAGTTTTTTTGCTTTGTATACAGAAACGGGCAACTTTCGGGGAGCAATTCATTCACTTCCTCTAACAAATCTGTAAAACCTATATCACTCCAACCATTAGGTGCCTTTACGTCAAACAATCTCAACACTTTTCCGCATGGACAAACAATTCTTGAAATTTCACATGATTATTGTCATCTATATCACCCTCCAAATCATGTAACATGTCATCTAAGTTATCAGGACCGCTGTCGTACGAATTATCGTCATCATCCTCGCTATGATCAGGATGAACCGTGTCACGCTCTTGTAATAATTCAGCATGCCATGACCAACAAGTATACCGTTCTGTAAACCCAGTTGATATCAGGTGTCCTTTTACTTCATCAGAGTCAGTATAAAATTGTATATGGTTACAATCTTTACACGGACAAGATATTCTTAATTTTCCTTTCTTTTCCCGATCATCCTCGGCAACTCTAATAAATTCAGACAGCCTAGTCAAATATTCCTCTGAATTTCGATCTATCTTGTACATCCATCTACTTCGATCCATCTAGAATTTCGATCTATCTAGTACATTCCCAATATGTTAATACCATTCGCATCCTAAATGGGATAAATTATTTAAAAGGCAATCCTAAAATGGGGGCAATCCAAAATTAATCTCTATTAATATCAGCTAAGTATTATACTAAAAGAGAATAACTTATACCTTATTTGTACTAAATGAATGTCATAACAACGCTATTAGTGGTTCGAAAAATCATAAAAAGACACCTTACTTGCACGGGCCAATCAAGCTAGTAGCAAGTTTCGCGTGCCAAATTATTTCCGAAAACAGTCCTACAAATACAAATAAGTTACAAGTTAACAAAACAAAGATTCATATATCTAAACATATTTATGGTAGCATGGTTCGGGTCTATCGGGTTGCGGGTAATCGGGTTGGGTCTATGCAAATATTGTATGAGTTTAGCCAATCTATTTGATCCATGAATCATATATATTGTTACACATTAATTAAATAATCAATCCTAAAATTACACATATAAAGTCTAATTCGTATATTGTTATTTGGCCTAATATTCCAAACAAACTCGAAAGGCAACTTGCAATTCATGTACACTAGTAAAGTCTAATTCGTATACTAAGGTTAGGTAATAATATATATCTTCTTCTGTGTCTACTATAATCGTGTTGCTAATTGATTTCACTAACATTACATGACAATGAAGTAAACCAAATATGAGCACAAGAGTACCATGATTTTGTAAACAGTTTGAAGATAAGAATTGCAATATTGTGTTTACATACATGAGGAAATTATATACGCAAGCTAAGGACATATTGATCACGAATTAACAATAAAGATTTGCTTAACTTTGAAATTGAACATGTGTATGTATGAAAATAAACAAGAGTTATATAACAATAATTAAATATAAGAACTTACCTTTAATTATGATTTGAGATTGAACAAAATTTGATCATTTAATGCTTATATATGGAGACAATTAAAATTTGATAATTTAATGCTTATGGAGACAATATATTAAAATTTGATCATTTAAAGCCTATATATGCAAAGGTTTTGAAAAAAAGAGTCAAAAAATGGTAATAAATGTGATTCATATGGTTCTCCCCCGTTGAGTATGTTGTTTTTGTTGCCAGCCGTTGGTGGTCACTCTAATAGAGCCTGGTTTCGTGGAAGAAAAACGGGCTCTAATAGTTTTAATCATAAAGCCCGGTTTCATTAAAAGAACATGGCTCTATACAAAGGAATAGAGCCCGGTTTCGAAGGAAAAAACACGACTCTAAAAATTTTAAGCATAGAGCCCGGTTCTATCAGAAAAAACACGGCTCTATACCCTTTTCCACAACCCGGAATCCCTTTAGAGCCCGTTTTTCACAAAAACCGGACTCTATTAAGGGGGATCTATTTTCTTTTTTGTAGTAGTGCCATCACTTCTGAAACCATCTGGACTACCATACCACGTCCCAGCAGCGTCAGCCCAGTTGGTGGCTACCTTGGATATGTTAAAATGTGTTGGTCGTGCTAATGACAATGTGAAGTAGAAGGTTAGAAGACATAACACCGAGAAATGTGAATAATTAGTAGCCATTGCTAAATGGTTCTATGCTACTATGTGTAGCTATTTTATGCTTCTATGGTGATGCAAAAGTAAGGTTTTTATAGAGGGTTTTGTTTGCATTGTAACTTTCAAGTCCACGTTTGCCATGTTCTTATTTTGTCATGTTTGGATTCTAATATTTAAAATTCGTGCAATTTGGATCTTTTAATATTTTATCATATTAGGAGTAATAATAAAGATATCATCAAACAGAACATGGGTAATAAGTCTTTTTACATGTTTAATTTGTTCAACATATTATATTTAGTTAATATATGTTATTTTCTGAATTCGAATGCATCATGTCACAATTGCTGTCACACCCCGCCACGGCGGAAATGCGCAGGTGTAACTTCATGGATATCATCACAAGACATGGTGTCTATATAGAGAATAACTATATGCAATAAAAATGGCAAAGTATAGACACAAAGTGTCATAACAATACCCGAAAGGAAACAACATGATAAACTCCAAACGCATAGATAAACCACTTCCAATGCAACTAAGGTCTCGTCTAATCACTTCCTTCTATCATAGCCTTAGAATGCTCATCTGAAAATGATGCTTAAAATGTCAACATAATGTTGGTGAGATTTATAGGTTTAAGACTCCACACACTTGGCAACCAAAGTCACTGTGATTACAAAATATAGCTGGACAAATAATTATAGTTATCATGTAAGCTACATATATTACTAGGCAACATCACACCATAAGGCAACCATCGGGCCGGATCGTGACCCCCGCTCCCAAAACACATCATACCCGGCCGGATCGTGACCCCTGCTCCCAAAATAATGGGTAAATTAATACCCTCCGATCGGACCACACAACATAAAAGTGAGTAGGGATGCTACTCTCCAATTAGGTCGTATGCACGAGCAACAGGGTAAGCACCCTCCCAATTGGACCACACAGCTATCACACATCATATCATTACCGTTCACATATAGCATAAATATGATAACATTAAAAGTCCAAGCTCTTTAACACCATACACATAATCACAGTAATTCAAATCATTTAAGACAAGCATCATTCCCATCCCAAGTTTAAAACAAAGTAAAAATATGGGACTATGAACTCATCTCAAACCTTGCAGCTTCCACAACACAAATCACAAATCTAAACAACACAAATAAGTGCACATTACACAAGGTCAAGCTAAAAGCTACAACCCATGTAATACTCATATGATGGATGTCTAAGACTCATATGACCCACCATGGATCTCCTAGACACCACACTAACCACTACCATAACTTAATACTCACTAAATCCCTTGCACTCTTAAAATCAGAAAATGCAGAATTTTTGGGTACATTCACCCACATAAAATCACAACAAATAAAGCTCAACAACTCACACCAAAAATTTACCATGGTCTCTCATAAGCATAGAAGCTAATCCCAGAAGGCTATGGACCAATAACACACACAAATACTCATAAGAAATTCAAACTTGTTAACTACTCAAATTCGGATCTGAACGCACACCAAAAAGTTTTGATTTTTAATAATTACTTTCACAAGTTTTTGTCGCGAATCCTTTTCGTGGTAGTCTAATATAACCAAATAATTAACTATTACAGAAGGGCTAATCAAAATACCACTTTTACAACCACAATTCACCCTCAAACTTTTACCTAAATTCTGTCCCGGTTTGACAGCTTTGACACCTTAACAAAGAAAAATCAAAAGACCAACTTCCCGACCTTGAAATCAATCGTGGCTGGACTTTTTGGAAAGCTCTTTCATTAAACTTCAATTTATACCAAAAATTCGTGACTTAACTCCTCACCATCTGTTATTGACACTCACATCTTTACAGCCATAGTTTTCTGTCCAAACCCTAACTCAATAACTAGCATGTTTTACGCTCAATTCTCTGAACCAGTCATCATACTATTATCATTAATTGATCCCAACATGTTTAATAACATTAATTTACAGAAGTTAACACAAACCCTAATCCATCATACTTCATATTACATGAATTAGACCAATAACTAATTAATTGAATGAAAACTAGTATCGAAAATATACCTTGATCTTGATTTTAGCTTCAATAATAAAAACCCTAATTTTTCTTTCTTGTTTCCTCCTTGTGTCGACTTCAAATTGCAGGAAAAGAGGGGTATGGGTCGTTCATGGGGTTATATGGGTTGGGGGTTGGGCTTGTTTGAGTTGGACTATGATTCCTTATTGCTAGGAATTGTATTTGGGCTCAAATTTGGTTCCTTTTTCCCCATTTAACCCTTATGGCCGATTTTTCTTATACATAAGATATATATTATATATATATTTTTTTAAATTTATTTATTACACTCTAAACCTCATACTTTTCATATTTTATAACTACCCGTAGCTAATCCTAGCGTCTTACGCGATAAACCTCAGTTTTTACGACAAACCGGAAAATTATCATTTTCAAAACAAAGTTTCCAAAAATAGATTTTCACACTCTTTTATAAGCATAACACGTAAAAACAAACTCCTCGTAACTTGCTAACGCTCAAATACTTGAACGAAGACTCGTTACGCAAAAACACGAAAACACCAAAAAAACCTTCACAAGTCATTTCTACACTACCAAGGTGATAAAAATAAACTTTCCCAAATTCCAAATTTTCCAAATCACAATAAAAACTATTTACGCAAAGGGATTTAGTGCTAAAACTCACCTAAACCACACATATAACACTACAATCACCTATAACACACCAAACAAACATCAACCGAGTCAAGACTATCAGTCAAACTGACCTGCTAAAACCACGGTTGTTACAATTGCCTCACCTCATATTTGTTTAATAGAAGGTACACATGGTCTACATAAGGACTAACGTGGTTGCATTCTTCATTTTGTTACTATGTTTAGATAAAGGCTCATTTTTAGTTAAATGATTAAGTAAACGAACATTAAATATAATTTTTCACTAAAAAAAAACACTCAAATAATTTTATGTCTCGCTTTCCCTCTAAAAAAAACCCCAAAAATTTCATCAAATATCCAAACCAATTCAATTTCCTTCCATCCCCCCCCCCCCCCCCCATCCATTAAGGGTAATGTCACTACCTCCAAGGCTGCTGATCTCCATGAGGCTATGGAAGTGGCCAACAAGCTAATGGACCAATTAATCGAGGATGCCGCTGAGCAGGTGGTAGATAACAAAAGGAAATGGGATGATCACTCCGGAAATAACAACAACAACCAGAACAAGCGACAAGAGACTGCCAAGATCTATACTGCTGGGTCGGGAGAGAAGAAAGGTTACGCTGGAACTCTACCCAAGTGCAACAAGTGTCGATTTCACCACAATGGACCTTGCCCCGCTCAGTGTGGGAACTACCAAAAGGTCGGACATAAAGCCAAAGATTGCAAGGCTCCTACCCTCGTGATGGATCCTAATGTCACGATAACCTGCTATGAATGTGGAGTGATAGGGCACTTTAGGAGTGAATGCCCAGAGCTGAGGAATCAGAATGGAGGAAGAACTCGTGGGAATGCATACGCGTTAGGAGGAGGAGAAGCTCGTCAGGACCACCAAAACATTACGGGTGATGACAATGTTTAAGAAGAGAGAGTTTCGTGCTTTGCATAATAAGACCTAAATCTAGACCCTCTTGAGTTGTATTTTCCTTGAGTGTTTGTACTTCTTTAAGATTTTCTGTTTCGTTGTATTGTGTGGATTTTCATCTAATGAATTCCCTATCATTTTATGCCGAAGCATTATGATGACTTCTTTCTGTTATGTTCTTTATTATATAAACCATCTTTGAAATTTTCCTGCAAACTATTTTGCTACCGTCTTATATACACGTTTGTGCTCCTTTATAAATATTTTGATTACTATCTTATAAATAGAATGGCCTATACTGTTTATCCGTAATAAATCGAATAATATCTTGACTAACCCGAACGTGGCATTATCAATCCTCAATTAAATATAGCCTGATCACCTATGTTTAATTCGGGAAGGATCATGCTAAGATGGGAATAGTCATCTCAAGAATTTTGTACTTCAAAGCGAACACTTCATGTCCCGGTCGTCGAAGTTCAATAATTTCCCAAAGAAGTCCCGAATTCACGTTGGAGCGTGAAGACGAAATCAAGCGTAAATACCCTCATCCTTTCTCAACTCCATTTGGTAACTCGAACTAAAAACCGAGGACGGGTTTCATTCTAAGGCGGGAAGGCTGTGACACACGGAAATTTTTCAACTAATATTTTAATAATAAACATAAATTTATTATTACTAAACTATTTAACTAAGCATTCATGAGCTTACATAACTATTTTGGGAAGCTATCCCGTGTACGGTAGCTTACAGTGACCACTAAAACTGCTTATTGTGGTCTGCTTATTCTGGTCAGAAATACTAAATATTCATTTCCTGATACTTACATACTAGTTATGTGTTAAACTAAGAAGTTTTCTCGCATTTACTGAAAAACGACCTCGCACGCGTACCGACACTTATGGCAAAAGTCAAATAAATATTTTTACGAGTCAGATATAATATTTTTATATCACTTTTATAAAAACGCAATCAAAACCGTATATTACACGTTTTTCTAAAAATGTCAAACCGAGACACCGCGGCACACGTTTAAACTCAAACGGGACACGAAACAAATAAAAATAATTTTTCCCCTCCGAAAACTCAACTTTGCCCCCCATAGGGTGGATAAGGCTTCACATGTCTACTTAGTTTTTGTAAAAAGTACCTTTGTTACTTAATACATGGATAATACCATGTAAAAGCGCTAACCAATCTTTTATACACTAAGCTTATATAGGCTAAAGTGGATTCTTTTCCTTGCTTATAATCAAACGAACTCAGCCATGGTCCATAATCACTTTTCCTTTCGAATTTACAAAGAAATCAATAAGCATAATCAAGAAGCTTTGTGTGGAGCTTTGGAAAGTCTGGGGTAAATAGTAATCTTGGGTCAATTATTGCTTTTGTGTCTCCTCTTGCTGGACCAAGTCTCACACTCACTGCAGTAAGCTAAGGTCCAATTTTTTTTTACTTGTATTCCTTTTGAGTACTTAAAGTAACAATGAATTAATACTTAAGCATGTGTTATTAGAGTTAAGTTATAAAGCTAAAAGTGTGCTTCTTGAAGTTTATATTACTCGACAGTCAACATATTTACATATTTATAGTTGTGTTTTTAGCTTGTGTGGTAATATCTTGTTGTGTTTAACGCTTATAAGCACACTAAAAATAAACTAGTGCTTAATTCTTTATAAATCGACACATACATATTAATATGAAATTATTTGGAGCTTTTGGACTAAAAAGAAAAATGAGAAATCATAGATCTAAACGTAAACATAAGTCTTGGCTCAAAATTGGACAAGTGGTTATTTTCTTACTTTGATGTAAAGGGTTAAACGCCACACAATTATTTAACGAGCTCGATTTGTAAAAATTAGTTTGGTTTTGACTTTTTTTTTTTTTTTTTTTTTTTTTTTTTTTTTTTTTTTGGTCGAATGGGACATTGGAGCGAGATCCACTCAAGCCCAATGTTTAATCTTTGAGTTTACAACTTATTGGAGTAATGACATAACATATTAACATAGAAAGCATGCTTCAAATCGACTAAACCAAACACAAACTATATATATAAACACATTGTCAAGAAACTTGCACTGGAAGCCCTTCCTAAACGAGTCTTATATGCCAACAGTGGGGAGAAACTAGCACCAAAGTGGAGCTAGTACAATGGTATTGACGTTGGGCCTTTGAGCTAGGGGTCTCGTTTTCGGTTCTTAGTGCTTGTCATTTTTTTTATTTTTTTTTTTTATATATTTTTTTTTGTTCAATTTAATACTTTGACATGTTTTCACTTTTAGTACCTACGCTATTTAACTAATATTTTTACAACAAAATTTATATTAAGCACATGTATTGAGTTAAATTATTTTAAAAACTATATATTGACGAGGGATATTTTGCGTCACTAAAATTAAGATGGGAAAACAATTAATTACGGACGGGTCATGCCTGATTTTCGTCAAAATTCTATACTTTGTATATTTTACAACAACCGACTAAAAGACAATAAATAGATTTTATAAAATTAATGATAATGGATATATTACAATATTTCTCTAACATATTTTTCACTAACTTATCGCATATAACCTTATATATATGTACACTTTACGACTTAGAAACTTTTTATAGATATACTAAACAATTAAATACTTAATAAAAGTATTTATTACATACCGACGACGTATAATTATCACGACCACATTACTTACGAATATTTTCACATACTTATACACTTTTCAAAAGCTAATACTTACAACACTTAGAAAACTGTTTTAAATTTAATGCTGCCACACAAGCAACAACAACACAAACACTTTAACTCTTTTAAGTTTATTCAAGCTTCATCGAGTCTTAAATCTGGAACTGCAAACTAAACTTGCCATACTAATCTAGGTCGCGTGTCGGTGCCACACACTTATACTATTTGACTTTACTCTATTCAGACTGCTTTGTTGAGGTGAGTTCATGACCCCTATTTTACTGTTTTGAAATACTTTTGGGGGAGAATACATGCTCGTTTTTATCTAAATGCAATACTTGTTTTACTTGAATATGCCACTTGTTTACTCAAATCATTACTTGCTCTACTTAAATGTTTGTTTGTTTACTCGAATGTGTTACGTGGTTACATGTTACATACTTGATTTCTTACTCATGGACACAAGTGCTTAAAACATTTATGCTTGCATAACCGAATGAACTGGCCCAACTGCTATGTACATACATGACCGAATGAATTGGTAACATAACCTTTGACCTTTTACCCAAAAATTGGTAACATAACCGAATGAACTGGTCACATGACTGAATGAACTGGTCACATAACCGAATGAACCGGTCGAACAAACTTTAACGCTTGTGGTCCACATTGCAAAACATTTATTATCATGACATTGTGAGTGACACAATAGTCACTTTTGAACTCACATTACTCTTACTCTTCATTTATATTTATGCAAACCTATGAACTCACCAACCTCGTGTTGACACTTTTAGCATGTATTTTCAGGTTAAGGCGGTAGCCTAGTTGTGGAGGCTTTTGGCATGGCATGACATGGTCATAGATGACTCTGATATATTTGGGACCACTTTATTTCTTTTATAGGCCTATATTTTCTGCACTATTTTTGGAATGTTGTAAACATAATGCTTTTGATTATGAAATTTCTTCTAATCGGTTGAGGTAAAACCGTTCTTTATACCTTGTGTTACGATCTAATTTAGTAGCTCCCAAACATGTATGCTTCCGCTAAACCAGATTTTAGGGGTGTTACATGCTAGACAAGATCGAGAGGTATAAATAACTAGCATTCAGGTGATATCTATAGTGACGTGGTCGTGTAGTATGGATATCTATAGAGTCAGTCTCCTTTGATTTCCCTAAGAGGTTTGTGGGTTTCAAGGGTGAAATCAAGAGTTCATTTTAAGCTCTGTTAAATATACAGACCATACATCAATAGGTAATAATAATTGCTCTAAAGGTCTCGTGAGTTTCATTGATGACATTTTCAGCTGCTCTTAAATGTTTTTTTAATATGATTTAGATATAAAATCACCAGCAGTTTTTGGCCAAGCAAAATGTTTATATTTGATGGGTTACAACATTGGAATTAAGACACACTACAAAAATTTTTAAATTACATAAAAATAAAAAACGTGTGAAATTTGAGTGGTTAAACCTCACAAAAAAAATATGAGTGACCAAATCGGAACACTAATGAAACTTCATTACTATTCGGCGACTTTTTCTCTAAAATAAATATCGTGAAAATTAGGATATTACAAATTTATTATATTTTTATTTAATAAATGTATTATTTAAATTGATAAGTAACTTTCTTTCATATTTTTTTTAAAATTAAACTCAAATTCAAATCTTATTTCAACCCACATATAAAATAAAGATACGTTTGATACATCACTATCAGAATGCATCAATTACAATAATTATCATTACAAATATTTGGTTACTAAGTTGGGGAATGAAATTATCATTTGATACCCATAGACTCATAAAAGAGGGAGTATGCACCTTTTATAACTCATTCTCGTAGGACCTACCACTAACATATAGACCATATGTCTTTCTAAAAAAAAATGTGATAACCATACATTAATACAAACAATAGAAATGAAATCGGTATTCTCAATCCATGCTACCCTCTAACAATTTTTCCTAAAACACAGTTAATATTCTAACAATTAACATTCTTCACTACAAAGCTACTACAAAGTTGGTTGGTCAAAAAGTGTAGATTGGCAGGGACACCTCAACCCTGTGTACCATAATGGTACCCATCAACCCTACCCAGTAAAGGTTTGATGCCTGTAAAATACCTCCACCCAATACCCAACCATGCTTGCGGAACGGAATCGAACTCGCGTCCTTCAGTTGGTCAAGACATCACATGGTTGGGCCTGGCTTCTAAGGTAGCTGGTTGATATCATTAGAGCTTATGGTCCCCATGTGAGGACTTCCCGGTTGGTCACCCAACTCGGTACTACTCTCACCTAGGCTCGCTTAACTTAATAAGCTTCACCCAGTGGACCACAAAGCCACATGATAGCTAATACAAAGTTATAGAGGGAAAAAAATAAAAATAAAAATAAAAAATAAAAAAAGCTGCAAAAACCAAAATCAATTAAATCACCCAATATTTCTCTCTAAAAAAACCCCACAATGCACCAAATCCCCGAACCAATCCAATTTCCCTCCAATTTTCCCCCAAATCAAAACCCTAACCCTAACTTTTCAATCCCAACAAATTAGCCTTCAATTCACAAAAAGTTCACATCTTTATGTAATATCTTCACTTCTTACACAAAACCCATCTTTTATTTCCACCAATTTCATCAATTTGTTAAAAAAAATATTGTTTTTTTATTGTTTTCTTGTGTGCAGGTGAGATTAATAATAATGGGGGATGATGAATCAGATAGTAGTTGTAACACCCCCAAAATTTGATACAGCGGAAGACTCAACAAGCTTTCGGGGTGCTACGGGGATTGGTATCCAACACAAGACAATATAGAACGAGATAAAGTAAACATAATAAAAATACAACCAAAACGGGGTTTTAAGGTTTACATTTATCCCAACATCATTCAGAGTCAGGCCCAAAATTAAATAACAGTAGGTCCAAAATTAATTATCAGAGTTTAGAAAAATAGATCCATAAACCATGAGCCTTGGCCGAGCCTTCCATTCCAAGCATGCATCTCAACACTTAATTACCTGAGAAAACGTGCTAAAAGTCAGCTTTCGCTGGTGAGATCATAGGTTTAATTTCATCTAACAATATAGTGGACATATACGCAAAACGCTTGCTAACATAACACACGGATACCCTCCGTTCTAACATAGATATTCGGGTAACCCCCGCAATATCATAAATACTCGGATAACCTCCGAAGTATTAATAACCTATAGGTGCACACTATAGTATCTAAATAAGCCAACCTTGAATAGTACACACGAACCGTGTGACTAAAGCTGACAATCCACCAATAACCAAATAAGCCAACCTTGAATAGTACACACAAAACTATGTGACTAAAGCTGACAATCCATCACTAACCAAATAAGCCAACCTTGAATAGTACACACAAAATGTGTGACTAAAGCTGACAATATATCCTAGTCCATACGCATAACAAGTTTTAGAAAGAATATAGAAGCGATAATAGTCCACATAAAATAATTTGCACGTTTCTCACCCCATGTATTGAAAACATAGTTCAAGAGTAAAAGTGGGGCTATGACTCACCTCAAGTCCAGAAAATAGTAAGAAGAAGTCGGTAGAAATAAGATGTATGATAACTCACGAAACAGCAACTACGGACTTGGCACGACCTAACAATATTAACTCGTTCAGAAATCATTTCCTCAAATTTATAATATACCCAAACCCGGACGAGAATCCGTTTTATTTCCGAAAATCTATTTCGTATTAGTTTGGTGTATTCGCGTTTGGTATCCATACGGGTAGTGGGTCGACTCAAAACAAACCAAAAAGATCACATGTAGAATAATAAAATAAACTATAGATCTAATATTAGCCCAATATATCATTTAAATAAATCGCCGAAGTTTACCGAATCCGTCGATTTGATAATCCTCATATTTATTTACGTAACATACCGTTCCAAGATTACACCCACCTAAAGCACATAGCACATAATTACTATATAATACATATCATAGTTTAATAAATTCCTCATATATATCGTCAAATTGGCCAGATTTCCCGATATATACACTCGCAATTTATTACACTTTACATATACTACAACCTATGGGCGTCGTAGGATACAATGCCCATTAATATATTCATTTCGTATAACCAAATAACCCGGTTCAACCTTACGGTTAAGTGGTTATTTAGTTATATAAAACGTTTATATTAATCGTCATATATCCGTGACAACACGAAAGTCACAAATAATAACTTACCTGGACCCGAGTGACAACGATTTCGCATAACTCAATAAGTTTATCCGTTATATATCCGAAATGACATCTTATTAAACGTTTAATAATTGTCGGGAGTTTCCCGTTTTATAACACACTTTTATAGTAATAATACGTTCAATAATATTACGCCACTTTCGTAGCCTAATATATATCAAATTGTATTATTTATAATACGACTCGTGATTATTATTATTATTAATATACGCGCCTATATAATTATATATACGTTATTCACGTCTATATATTCATATAAACGTTCATATTATCAATAATTGTTATTACGAGTTTTATTATTTATATTTCAATTTTAATAGTTATCGAGTCATACGAAATGGTCACATGTCCGAGTCATGACTCTCGGCTCATTGTCCAAGTCCAATATAATAAGTAAAAGTCATAATAACCAAAAGTATCTCCGTCCAACACAATCTCAATATACGTGCTACAACAATAGGGTCCGACTACGGCACCCGACTAACCTATCTCCGTCAATCTAAGTGACCGTCTCACAATCGGTCCCCAATATCTCTTTTCGTCAACAACTTCACAATACCAATAACCATTGTCGAGACCAAACGTGGTCTCGACCCACAAGCATTCGGCCAACATTATCCAACCAAAACCAAAACCAATACAAGTTACAAGTAAATAAATATAACCAAGTCATATTTGGGATGGTTTACCAAGCCAAACCCGGGTCTATACGACTCGATTGAGTCTCGGTACACACCACGAGCCACGATGGCTCGAACCAAACATCAAAGAGTCACAAGAAAAGCTCTAAGGAGCACAACTAAATGCCAAATCGACCACATAGGTCACGGCAACATTAACAAATACGCGGCATCGAGCCGCGACTCTAATGAGTCGAACCAAGTAACAATCAACGCGAGCCATAAACCAAGAGCCAAGACCAAGGCTCACAATAACAAGAAATAGAACTCCAAAGCTCGGATTAAAGCCCAAGCCGTGAGTCATGGACTCACGGTTCGAATCGAATCCCACAATGAACAACCTGAATACCAAACCTTATTTTTAACATCAAAACCCTTATTTCATAACATAATAATCGATTCCCATCAAAAATCATCCGTGTAGCCACGGATTAGTCCCCAAGTCGAGGCACCCAAGGTATCAAAAACGAGTATTCTCACCTTCTTGAACCTCCAAACGAATAGATCTTGTAAAAATAACAAAACTCGAACGGATCTTTAAAGATTTGGTGATGTTAATGGTGGTTTTAGGGTGTGTATGATATACCAAATGAAAGAGGGTGAAATAAGGAGTAATATGGTGGTGTTCGTTTTGTAGGGTGGTCGGTGTAGTGGTGGTGGTGGCCGGATTTTTGGTTTGGCGGCTAGGGTTTGTTTAAGAACAAATGAGAGAGAGAGATGAGAGTGGTGAGGGTTGTTGTGTTTTGTGTGAGGAACCGGACCAAAGGGACCCTTTTAGTAGTTACTTTTTTTTTTTTTTTTTTTTTTTTTTTAAGTTATTATTAATAATAATAATAATAATAATAATAATAATAATAATAATAATAATAATAATAATAATAATAATAATAATAATAATAATAATAATAATAATAATAATAATATAAATAATAATAATAGTAATAATAATATTACTATGGTGTTGAGCGGGTAACGTGGGTAAATGTAAAAACATGTGGCCCGAACCCGAACTCATTTCAAACTTCAATATCTCTCGAAAGACATCTCGTAACTAATTAAAATATAGTCGGACTCGTAAGACGAATCATAAAACTTTCGTTAGGTAATCCTAGTGCCAAAGTCAACGTAGTACCAAGTGAGAATTTAAGTATACATCACCGAGCATTAAATCAATAATGAATTATGAACATAATTCACGAATTCCATAACGTCTTTAATTAAAAATATCCATAAAATAGGTCTTACAAGTTCGTTGTGAAATAAGATTTCAAATAAAAATTATAAACGAACTTTAATCGTAATGCGGGTTTTTAAAATAGCTCCCTAAACTGCCGGTTGTCACATCCTCCCAGTCTCAGAAGGAAACCCGTCTCGAGTTTCACTCGGAAAATTCATCTACGAAGTGAAAAGCTTCGGATATCTCTTCCTGAACTCGTCCTCACGTTCCCACGTAAATTCTGGTCCATGTCGGGAATTCCAACGAACCTTGACGAGCGGAATGCGACTTCTCTTGAGTCGTTTAACTTCACGATCTAAAACCTCAATTGGTTCTTCCACGAAATTCAGTTTCTCATCAACACGAATATCCCTCATTGGAATGACGGGCATTTCATCGGAAAGACATTTCTTCAAATTACTTACGTGGAACACGTCGTGAACTTTACTCAGTTCATGTGGTAATTCCAACCTATAAGCCACGGGCCCAATCCTTTCTAAGATCAAGAATGGTCCAATGTAGCGTGGGTTGAGTTTACCACGTTTCCCGAAACGTATTACACCTTTCCAAGGCGAGACTTTCAGCATTACTTTGTCTCCAACCTGGAACTCTAAAGGTTTACGTCTCTGATCGGCGTAGCTCTTCTGCCTATCTCTCTGGCTGCTTGCAATCGATCACGAATGTGAGCCACTTTCTCTGTAGTTTCTAAAATAAGCTCAGGGCCTGTAAGTTGGCTATCTCCAACTTCTGCCCAACCAATAGGCGAACGACACTTTCTGCAACTGCAGCCTTAAGACTTGTGTGGTAGCTATTATTATAGGAGAATTCCGCAAGGGGTAAATACTTCTCCCAGCCTTTACCAAAGTCTATAATGCATGCACGAAGCATATCCTCTAATGTCTGAATGGTCCTCTCACTTTGACCATCGGTTTGGGGATGATATGCAGTACTCATATCAAGCCTCATCCCCAAAGCCGTTTGAAGTGATCGCCACAAAGCTGACGTAAAACGACTATCACGATCTGACGTAAAACGACTATCACGATCCGAAATAATAGATATCGGGACTCCATGACGCGAAATAATTTCCTTCACATATAACCTCGCAAGCTTATTGATGAGGCGAAAAATGATCCGTTTTAGGGGGTCATTTAAGCCCGAATCCGACTTTATTTGATCAAATATTGCCCTAAATTGTTCCTTTTGTGATTTTAGGTGTTTGGAGAGTGAATTCTGGAAAAGAAGCCATTTTGGACGTTTTTGGAGCATAAAAGTGAAGAAAACGGCAAAGTACCAAAAATCCATGCTGAAGATACAAGGTGACGGCGTCAAGACCACCATCTTGACGGCGTCAGACATGGAGAATTAAATACCGTAGCTGGTGACGGCGTCAGAAGGCTCTATGACGGCGTCAAAGTGGCAAGAATAAAATACCGTGGGTGGTGACGGCGTCACATAGGCCGTCATAAGTGGATCAAGGCCGTCCGAGGAAGTATATGGCGGCGAGGTGACGGCGTCAGAAGTAACTCTTGACGCCGTCAGAGTGTTTTTCCTATATATAGTTTTCTAGTTTTTTCATAAAAAAAGGAGAGAAGTTTTGGTGAAACCCTAAAGACGATTTTGGTGCCTCTTTTACAGGTTTTTCAAGGGTTCCAAACCCTTGAAACCTTGCATTGTAATTGAGATAAGTATACTTTTAATTCAATCAATATGTCTATGTGTTGGTTGTTTATCTTTTGTTCTTATCTTAATTCTACTATGCTAGGCTAGATTTCCTTTGTGTTTGCTTAGATCTAATGAAACCTAAATGTTGATTATGTGTTGATTACTTGTCTATTCTTGTTTTGGATGAATGATATTATATGTTAGGCTTAAGAAAACTGGCAGATCTCCAAATGGTAACATGCTTGAACGTCTTAAGAAACATGAACCGAGGCGTACTAGGTCTTTATTGGTTGTATTTAATGCATGAGCCACTGTTTACAATCCCTATAGTTGTGCTGGGTCATGGTGTAGGAGGAGATAAGAGCTGATTGGCCTTAAACCACCTAACTTATATTGACCAGGGAATGGTCAACAAAGTCAAACAGCCTAAAACCAATGCTCCGTGGAAGTATAGGGTTTCCCCGGGTCGTTATGTCCCGACGAGGTGTGGATGGTATTAAAACGGGTTTGTGATCGGGTAAATTTGGACGGGAAAGGGTATAAAGTGAGTTGTGATGATTACACTACTGGAATATGAAGGATAATAGCTTAAATACACTATATTAACAAGACTGGAAAGTCAGGAAAACCAGAAACGTTTAAAACTTAAAACGCGTACGTTCACGTTTAAATAAAACGTAAGCGTACGAAATAAAAAGTGAAAACGGAAATCTGAAAACACCCAGGGGGTGAAAATGACTTTTTTACAAACTAAAAGGTAAAAGAAAATTTTTAGAAAATTAAAATAAATTTTATCCCTAATTAATTATTTAATATTAATTAATTACTAATTATTAATAATTAAAATACTTAAATATAATTTAATACTAATTAAATGCTAGAAAAATGAAAATAAAATTTCTAAAATTATAAAATAACTAAAAATAAGTTTTAAAAATAAAAATAAGTGTTTTTGTCTTTTTGTGGATTTTCTATTAATTAATTACTAATTAATTACTAATTATCTAATTAACTATTTTAAATTAAGAAAAATACTAAATGAACAGTGAAAATTCTAATAAAATTTCTAAAATTACTTTATAACATATAAAAGCTATAAAAAATATAAAAACTAGGTTTTGCTTAATAAAAACTAATTATGCTATTTTAAACTAATTATTAATTAATAATTAATAAAACTAAAATTAATTCTAATTAATATTAAATGATGAAATAAAAATCTGAGAAAATTATTATAACTACTTTAATATAATAGGAATTTAATAAAAATATAAAAATGACAAGTACTTAACGAAAATTTAAAAATGAAAATTAAAATTAAATTACATTAAATAGAAACTATCACTTAATTTTAAATTAACTTTTTTGGATTTTTCTTTTTGAAACTTGATTTAAACCTAAAAATAACAATCTTTTGTAAAACCAAAAGTTTTACAACTCAAAAATAAGCTGTGGAGAGCTTATTAACCATGGTAGTTGACTTATGTTGACTGAAAATGGAAATAAGCTCAAAAGAGCTTATGTGGGGTCCACCTTGGATAAGTCTGATACAAATAAGTTATTTGTACTTAATTAAGCTGGAAAAATCACTTTGGGACCTCAAGATAAGCCAATAAGCCACAATAAGCACTTGCTTATTGTGGACTGAGACAGATTTGGGGACAAAGTTGAGGGTCCAATTTAGGTGGGGTCCACTAAGGCACAGGTCAAACAAGAGGTCAAACTGAGATCTATGGTAGGAGGGGGGTTGGGAGAACCTTATTATGGGGTCTGGGGCCCACTGAGGTGGTCACAAACCACCACCAAAGGTGGTGGTGTGGCCTGGTTATCTGCTGCACAGGGGATGATTACTCCTTGCAGCTGAGTTTGAGATGTTGTGGGGCCCCCACCAAAAATCACAAAAATAAAGAAACAATGGATTCCTAAAGATTAGGTGACCTATGTTATACTCAAGAAATTTGAAAGCCTAAAACTAAACACAAAATTCACAACAATTCGTGGAGATTTTGGATTTTCTGAACAATATAAATTTTGACTTTTATGGTTTATCTCCTAAGTTGTCTAAAATGGAATTCTAGCATTTCTAACTGAATAACTAAGTTATATTAAACTGAAATAAAGCTTGCTTAAGTGAAATTAACTACTTTTGAAATGATTTAAATGACCATGCTTATCTAAGTTCTAACAGTGAGCAGTGAAGAGGGTTCAATAGCAAATTTTGACTTTTAATGAACTAACCTATGTGTTTTATGCAGTGACTAACTTAGACTAACCTAATATGAACTATTAGATTGGTTAAAACAATAACCTAACATCTAGAAAACCATGAACAAGCTTATTCCAAACACTGCTTACCAGCTTATTCAGCAACTTTTTGAAGGAAACAACTGATTTAACCTATTAAATTGAAAGTCTAACAATAGTTTAGCTATGTTATGGAGAGATTAACAATTGAGACTTCAAAGATGAACATGAAACAATAAGCAATAACTATGATACTCTCATTGAGTATGAACTCACAGTTAACTCCTAACACTTAACAAAAGCTACTAATTAATAATGAAAAGCATTTCACATGTCTAATGAGCATACATAAACTAAGACTAGCACAAATGAATAAGATTCAAGCAATGTGGCAGTCAAATATCTTAGTTTGAAAATGAGACTTACAAAAGAGTCCAAGTGATTAACTGAGAACCAAGGTGCAATGTCACACCCTATAGCTTCCTTATGAACTTTCAACACCCAATCAATCTACAATTACCCAACTCCACTCTTCTTTTTCCACAAACTGATGTCTTCTTTATTTTTCTTTGATTTTCTTATTTTTCACTACTTTGCATTTTAAGAATAAAACTGATTTAGGTATCTACTGATCTTACACAAAACATGAAACCAACTTTATTTTAGCTTAAGGGAACCATAAAACACAACTTATAACAAGATTCAAGATAAAATGAAATTTTAATGAAAAATAACAAAAACTTACTTGGAACTGATAAGACCTGAAATATTTGATTAATTAAACTTGAATTACACTGAGGATGATTAAATTACAATTAAAAAGCTAAAGTTGAGACTTGAAACACTAGTTTACACTAAGTCGACATTACCTAATTCTAAAACTAAACTAATACTTGCTCTCTGCTCCATCTTTTTGCATTTGTAGTCTTTTTCTCTGACTCAGTGGGTCCCACAAATCATTTCCCACCAGGTTGCTTGTCATTTGGATCACCAATTGCCTCTCTACATTTTTTGGCGGGAAATTACTTTTTTAAGCAATTGGGACTGAGGAGCTTAGACTAGGAGGGGGTGGGATGTGATGGGTGCATTGGGGTGAGGAAATGGCAGGGATAAGGTTGTGGGGCAAGTGGAGATGGTGCAAGGGGGGGGGGGGGAACCAGGTGGTTTAGCTGAGGAAGAGGGAAAGTGAGGGGGTGGTTTTGTTTGGGGGTTTGACCGGGTCAACCAAGGGGGTGGACTGGTGGGCTTGGAATACTTGGGCCAGGATTTGATTTTGGACTTGTTTTTGGTTTTGGATTATATAAATAACAAAGGGTCCATTTGGTTGTTTAGTTTATAACTTTCAAGGACCAATTTTGTCATTGCTGAAAACTTGAGGGGCTGAATATGCAAACTTTCCAAACTTCTTCCAAGGACCAAACCTGCCAATAAAACATAACACAAGGACCAAAAGTATATAATTTCCATTTTAAAACTTCAGGGACCTAATATGTTATTTTTGGATTTTAAGGGACTAGTTTTGTAAATTTCCAAAAGTTATTCAAATTGTTCCAAATTGTGAATTATGAATAGTTCAAGGGTATGTTTTGATAAATTCCAAGTTTTAAATACCCGAGGACTAAATTTGCCAATTTTGTAACTTAAGGGGTAAAAGTTGCCAGATTGTGTAAACTTTTATCCAGGGACTATTTGTGAATAAGTTTGAGTTCCTTAGGACTAAAGTTGACTTTTTATTCATTTTAAACTCTCAGGGACTAGTTTTGCCAATTTGTGAAACTTGAGGGACTGAAACTGCCAATTATGCAAACTTTGTACGTTTTTCATCTGTTTTTGCGTATTTTGCATTTGAAACATATAAAACACAATTTTGGAATATTTTTAGTATTTTGATGCATTACTGAGTGTTTTTGAATGTTTTGGCAGTTCATATAAGACAAAAATTATGAGTATTTACACACTCATCAATCCCCCACACTAAACTATTGCTAGTCCCTAGCAATCTTTTGAGAAAAATTAATGGGTTTGAAACTCTTTACCAAAAGCCATCACTTCTGGAGTATCCAGGTGTAAGAACTGTGGCACACCTGATAACCGTGTGATTTTGAGCAAACCACCAGCTGTCAACGGATTTGATTAGTCTTTACCAAAAGCCGTTTGCTTCTGGACTAGCCAACTCTTGATGGAATAGTCAACATCTTGGTGAGCTGATTACCAATTATGGTTTTTCCACGGCCTTTACCACAAGCCATAATCTTGTGGGCTAGCCAACTCATTTGTTTTCGGGGAGTTGAGGAACCATACAATTTTGGGCAAATTGCCAGCCATAAACGGATTTGAGATGTCTTTACCAAGAGCCGTTTGCTCCTGGACTAGCCAATCCCTTTTGTCGTTTAGACAAGGCGGACTGATTACCACAAAAAATTTTGAGCTTTAGTGAAAAATTTTTTGAAAATTTTTGGTCAAAAACGGGGGTATAAGATAGTAAAATGTGATAAAATTCGCTAGAATAGCGAATACCCCCCACACTAAGCATGAATATTGTCCTCAATATTCAAAATCCCGGCCATTATGCCGAATCTTTGAACGTAAAAGGGCAATATTACAAGCTAAGCGTGGAAACCATCATTTTGTTTTTCACTTCTGTAATCATAGCATGGGGGACTCCCCCACACTTAGGGTGAAAACCCTATAAGCATGCTCTGTTTTTGTTTACCGAGTCGCTAGCTTGACTCGACCCCGAATTCATTTGTCCTTGGGGAAGCATGATGTAGAAAAGACAATCTCCATCGGACTTTCATTCAAGATGTTTGGATAAACATTTGAAGCATGTGAAAGTTCCACACCGATGAGATATAATCCTGGCTCAAGATAATGATACATGAAAATGCCGGGATCAAAGATAATGTCTTCATTCCCGAAGGAGTGAAGAACAGGAGAAGTCACCCTGTAGGTGAAGAAAAGGAAGAAAACCATGATGAAAATCATGATAAGATCTTCTTCCTCGAAGGCAGGATCAGTAGCCTGATTTTGGGTTTCAAAGGTTAAGCTCGTAAACATCCCGGGAGGGTGGGTGGGAATTTGCAAATTCTCATGATTGAGAGCATCTCCCCCCGGGATATCAAACTCCGGAGGAGTCATGATATGAGTGAGTTCACAGGAGAACTCATCAAATGTGAATGAATCATATTCTGGATTGATGTGCGTGAGTTGACAGGAGAACTCATCGAAGGTAAATGATTCATAATCGGGGAGAGAATTATGAGAATGAGAAGTGGTATTGCCACTAATCTTCTCTCCCAAAGGATCAAAAGCAAAGGCTTCAAATTCCGGTATAGGGTCATCGGAGAGAATGTCACTATCCTTTATGGGGATAGGAGATGAAATAGGTTTCTCTTTGAAAGCCTCGATTTTAGAAATGAGGAGATTGACTTTCAATAATGTTGCACGAAGTGCTTCATCCTTGATTTCAGTGTCAATCTCATCATTCTCTTCTTCTAAGCTAACTAGCTCAGAAGGTAATTCTTCCACATGACTGATGTCTCCAGAAGATAAAGAATTTTCATCAGCATGTGAAGTACTAAGCTCGATGTTGGGGTTAGAGTTTAAAAGATTTTCAGTTTCTCCCACATCGGCTTCAAAATCAAGGAAACGATCATCATTTCCCAAAGGAAGTGGATTGATGTGAGTAAGTTCGTTTGTGAACTCCTCAATAAGAGGGTCAACATCCGAATGAGGCAATGGTGCCTCCTCATACTCAACTTCTCCATAAGATGTGTAATCATCATTAAAATCGGAGAAAGTCTCAAAATGATCTTTTGGATTTTTAGGGTGATAAGGTAAATCACACACATGATCAAAAGTCCCCTGTGACTCTCCTGGGATTGGGACAAGGATCTCAACACTAGACTTTATGAATTCGTCCGATTCCTTTTGAGGAACAGTGTCAAGATGCTCATCCCCCATATTTGGAGAGTGAGTGTGAACTTCGGGTGTGATAGCAGTTGTTTGAGATGGAATCTCAACTGCTGGGATATCAACTGATGAACTTGATGAATCTTTTTGAATAATAACATTGTTATCTTCATCATCACTGTCATCATAGTCATCAAATAGAGCAGTATTGCGAATATTAGCATGTAATTTAGCTGCTCGTTGCTCAGCCAGTAATTCTTCCATGCTTTTTCCAGATTCTCGTTCTTCAGCAAGTAATTCTGCCATAGTTTTCCCACGAGAATTTGGAATGAAAGGAAATTGTGGGGATGTGGATGTGTCAAAACCGGAAGGTTGACATTGAAAATCACTATGAGGACCCCCACAATATGCACAAGAAGAACTTGGAGTATGGCGGAGTGAAATATTAGCTAACTCCTCCTTAAGTTCTTTAAATTTCTCAAGAACTTCTAAAAAGTCTTGCTGGATTTGAGGAGTTGCTTCGATAGTTTGATACTGTGGAGGTTGGTCTTGATACGAAGAGTCATAATTGTTACAAGGAAATGGATTCCTCGTTTGACAATCAGAGCTAAAGTGTGGACCTCCACAGTAATCACAACAGTGAAACTGATGTGGTTGTGGGTTATATGTGCTGGAGTTATAATTGTTATCAGGAAACTGCTCATAGACAAGCGTGTTTCCCGATTGACAATCAGAACTGTAATGTGAACCACCACAGTACTCACAACAGTAAAACTGCTGAGTCTCATGGTGTGGTAACTGATGGAATGAATCAGTTGTGTCATGGTAGGAATAGGGATTTTGGTTATAGACAGACCCGTTTCCTGACTCTACCATGCCACAACTAGGGCAATTGCCACCATTATAAGGATTACCACACCACTGGCAAATCAGAAAGTGTGGATGAGACATAGAAAGAATCAAAAGGTTTTAGAGGGTAAGAAATGGAGAATCAAAAAGGTGAGAGGGTAAAGGTGAATATTTTTGGTGTTTTTGGAAAACATTTTATCAGAAAGAAAATCTTTTTGTGTTTTTGTGTTTGTTGAAAACTAATTTTACAAAGTTTTCAGGAACAGTTTTTATGAAAATATACACAAGGATGGTAAATATACAATGGATGTATATCCAGGTTCACTAATACGCAAAACCGTGTAGAATACGCGCACAACCTCCCCGGCAGCGGCGCCAAAAATTGATTGGCCTTAAACCACCTAACTTATATTGACCAGAGAATGGTCAACAAAGTCAAACAGCCTAAAACCAATGCTCCGTGGAAGTATAGGGTTTCCCCGGGTCGTTATGTCCCGACGAGGTGTGGATGGTATTAAAACGGGTTTGTGATCGGGTGAATTTGGACGGGAAAGGGTATAAAGTGAGTTGTGATGATTACACTACTGGAATATGAAGGATAATAGCTTAAATACACTATATTAACAAGACTGGAAAGTCAGGAAAACCAGAAACGTTTAAAACTTAAAACGCGTACGTTCACGTTTAAATAAAACGTAAGCGTACGAAATAAAAAGTGAAACGGAAATCTGAAAACACCCAGGGGTGAAAATGACGTTTTTACAAACTAAAAGGTAAAAGAAAATTTTTAGAAAATTAAAATAAATTTTATCCCTAATTAATTATTTAATATTAATTAATTACTAATTATTACTAATTATTAATAATTAAAATACTTAAATATAATTTAATACAAATTAAATACTAGAAAAATGAAAATAAAATTTCTGAAATTATAAAATAACTAAAAATAAGTTTTAAAAATAAAAATAAGTGTTTTTGTCTTTTTGTGGATTTTCTATTAATTAATTACTAATTATCTAATTAAATATTTTAAATTAAGAAAAATACTAAATGAACAGTGAAAATTCTAATAAAATTTCTAAAATTACTTTATAACATATAAAAGCTATAAAAAATTATAAAAACTAGGTTTTGCTTAATAAAAACTAATTATGCTATTTTAAACTAATTATTAATTAATAATTAATAAAACTAAAATTAATTCTAATTAATACTAAATGATGAAATAAAAATCTGATAAAATTATTATAACTACTTTAATATAATAGGAATTTAATAAAAATATAAAAATGACAAGTACTTAACAAAAATTTAAAAATGAAAATTAAAATTAAATTACATTAAATAGAAACTATCACTTAATTTTAAATTAACTTTTTTGGATTTTTCTTTTTGAAACTTGATTTACACCTAAAAATAACAATATTTTGTAAAAACAAAAGTTTTACAACTCAAAAATAAGCTGTGGAGAGCTTATTAACCATGGCAGTTGACTTATGTTGACTGAAAATGGAAATAAGCTCAAAAGAGCTTATGTGGGGTCCACCTTGGATAAGTCTGATACAAATAAGTTATTTGTACTTAATTAAGCTGGAAAAATCACTTTGGGACCTCAAGATAAGCCAATAAGCCACAATAAGCACTTGCTTATTGTGGACTGAGACAGATTTGAAACACTAGTTTACACTAAGTCGACATTACCTAATTCTAAAACTAAACTAATACTTGCTCTCTGCTCCATCTTTTTGCATTTGTAGTCTTTTTTTCTGACTCAGTAGGTCCCACAAATCATTTCCCACCAGGTTGCTTGTCATTTGGATCACCAATTGCCTCTCACCATTTTTTGGCGGGAAATTACTTTTTTAAGCAATTGGGACTGAGGAGCTTAGACTAGGAGGGGGTGGGATGTGATGGGTGCATTGGGGTGAGAAAATGGCAGGGATAATGTTGTGGGGCAAGTGGAGATGGTGCAAGGGGGGGGGGGAACCAGGTGGTTTAGCTGAGGAAGAGGGAAAGTGAGGGGATGGTTTTGTTTGGGGGTTTGACCGGGTCAACCAAGGGGGTGGACTGGTGGGCTTGGAATACTTGGGCCAGGATTTGATTTTGGACTTGTTTTTGGTTTTGGATTATATAAATAACAAAGGGTCCATTTGGTTGTTTAGTTTATAACTTTCAAGGACCAATTTTGTCATTGCTGAAAACTTGAGGGGCTGAATATGCAAACTTTCCAAACTTCTTCCAAGGACCAAACCTGCCAATAAAACATAACACAAGGACCAAAAGTATATAATTTCCATTTTAAAACTTCAGGGACCTAATATGTTATTTTTGGATTTTAAGGGACTAGTTTTGTAAATTTCCAAAAGTTATTCAAATTGTTCCAAATTGTGAATTATGAATAGTTCAAGGGTATGTTTTGATAAATTCCAAGTTTTAAATACCCGAGGACTAAATTTGCCAATTTTGTAACTTAAGGGGTAAAAGTTGCCAGATTGTGTAAACTTTTATCCAGGGACTATTTGTGAATAAGTTTGAGTTCCCTAGGACTAAAGTTGACTTTTTATTCATTTTAAACTCTCAGGGACTAGTTTTGCCAATTTGTGAAACTTGAGGGACTGAAACTGCCAATTATGCAAACTTTGTACGTTTTTCATCTGTTTTTGCGTATTTTGCATTTGAAACATATAAAACACAATTTTGGAATATTTTTAGTATTTTGATGCATTACTGAGTGTTTTTGAATGTTTTGGCAGTTCATATAAGACAAAAATGTTTAGTATTTACACACTCATCAAGAGCTCATAGAGTTGGGGAGTTATGTATGCCACCCTACGAATGGTATTAAGGAATACAATCCGTCATCCATACAAGTGTAACAAGTAATTAACATGTAAAAGATATCTAGGGAGTAATGAAGTCTAAGTAAACACAATTTCTCCAACCACTGCTCACAACCTTAGTTTAATTTAGTTTAATTTCATTTTCATTAGTTTATTTTAATTATATAATAGTTTTGGGTTAGTTGAATAGCAACTAATTCCGCCCACTCTTCCAAAACCCGAGATTTTACTTGCTTTCATATAAATATATAAATACAAAAATAATCATCTTTCATCTCTAGAACTATTAATTAGGTTTTCTAATCCTAGCGACACTATTCCTAAGCTGAACGATTAATCCCCCGGTACTTGTCACCATACTATACTACAACGATCAGGTACACTGCCTGGTGGGGGTTGTAAGCTTCTCGAGATCCCTCGAGAGGTAAAGCAAGGTGCGATTCCCACGCATCACTTATCCACACTATCATCTTCACTAATAGCTAAGAAATGAGCAGACTTTGTCATACGATCCACAATTACCCAGATAGCGTCACAACCTCTAGCTGTCCTCGGTAATTTGGTAATGAAGTCCATAGTAATCCGCTCCCATTTCCAGACTGGAAGTTCTGGTTGCGTTAGTAATCCGGACGGTCTCTGGTGTTCAGCTTTAACCTTAGCACATGTCAAGCACTTACTAACGTACGATGCTATATTTGCCTTCATATTTGGCCACCAATAGAACTTCTTAAGATCCTGGTACATTTTATCGGACCCAGGATGAATGGAGTACCTTGACTTATGCGACTCATGCATAATCAACTCCCGAATTCCTCCATATAAAGGTACCCAAATCCGATTTCCAAAACATAATAATCCATCAGAACGCTTAACAAATCCTTTCTCATTATCAGCCATCCCAAATATATTCTCGGCAGATCTATTTTCTGCTTTCAACGCTTCCGTTTGAGCTTCGAGTATTTGAGACGGTAATGGCAATACGATATTCATTCCCAATGACCTAACTCGTAACGGTGGTACTCTTTCCTTTCGACTAAGAGCATCAGCAACAACGGTTGCTTTACCAGGGTGGTAGCGAATTTCACAATCATAATCGCTTAGCAACTCAATCCAACGTCGCTGTCTCATATTAAGCTCTTTTTGATTCAAAATGTGTTGTAGACTTTTATGGTCAGTAAACACAACACACTTTGTTCCGTACAAGTAATATCTCCATATTCTTAAAGCGAAAACCACAGCACCTAGCTCCAAATCATGGGTAGTGTAGTTTTTCTCATGCTTTTTGAGCTGTCGTGAAGCATAAGCTATCACCTTCTCTCGTTGCATTAACACGGCTCCCAAACCTTTATGTGAGGCGTCACATTAGACGACGAAATCCTCGTTACCTTCAGGTAACGCTAAGATAGGAGCACTACACAACATTTTCTTAAGCAATTGGAACGCTTCCTCTTCTTTATCTCCCCATTCATATGTAACACTCTTTTGAGTCAATTTGGTCAATGGTTTAGCTATCTTCGAAAATCCCTCAATGAATCTTCGGTAATAACCAGCTAAACCCAAAAATTGACGAACTTCGGTTGGGGTTGTAGGTGCAGCCCAATCTTTTATCGCCTCAATCTTAGCAGGATCCACATGGACTCCTTGTCTATCAATCACATGACCCAAAAATTGTACCGTCGGAATCCAGAATTCGCATTTCGAAAACTTGGCATAGAGTTTCTCCTTCCTGAGCAATTCTAAAATGAGTCTTAGATGCTCCTCATGCTCTTTCTCACTCTTTGAATAAATCAGAATGTCATTGATGAATACAATCACAAACTTGTCTAAGTAGGGCTTACACACACGATTCATGAGATCCATTGTCACACCCCCAATTTACCTGACTTGCAGCGGAATGGAATACCTGGGGGTGTCTGTCATAGCACCACAGTTACAGTTACATTGAACGACCTAAAGTGTCGTTTGGAAAATACTGCATTTGATCATTGAAATAATCCAGAGTTTACAAAATGAGGTCCCCAAAATGTGTTGCAAGTTTATGAAAACAAGTCATACTAGATCAAATGTTTACATAAGTGCATGAAATAATGATGAGACGCGTCGACTCCGCGACTCCATGAAGGTCCAAATGCATGTCACATGAGCTACCTTAATAACCTGAAATACATTACTAAAACGTCAACACGAATGTTGGTGAATTCCATAGGTTTATAAAATGTAATGATGTACGGCCACCACAAGTAAAAGTGCAAGATAAAAATCTCATGAAAATTGTACAATTGACCTTAAGCTCATGACACCGAAGCTATGACTGATGAAACTATGCCCCTCCTGAATGTTCTGCCGAAACACTCAAATGTAAAAGACATGAAATGCATCCGCTTACTGTTGGTAATCACTACCACGGATGGAGGCGTCACCCTCGATAGATCTATCCACTCACTCTCGCTTAACGGTAAATTAACGGTTCATGATGTTACAGGGGACTTATCACATGGCAAGGTAACTTAAGCAATGTACATATGTTTGAATACTTGGGCTCGTACTAAAATGATTGATGCAATGTATTCCCCCCGTGGGATTTGAAAACAATCAAAAATGTTGAATTGAAAACGGGGCTATGAAAACTCACCTCTAGCTGATGATGCTGTGATGATGTGAAATGAACAACCATGAACATGTAATGAGCTGAAAAACAAGGCGCGCACACTAGCCGCAACCTAATGTGAATGATGAATGATCTACTTTAGATAACCAAATGATGTTATGAATGTCCATGCACATGTTTCCTATACCACTCTACTCTTTGAAAAACACTTGTTGTTATCAAAAATATATATTCCAAGATTTAGGAAAAATATGGCTATTAGAAAAATAAAACTAGTTGCAATATATATACCTATATATATATATCGTATGTACCAATGTTTGTGTTGAAATCCTCGGTTTGAAATCCTTGAAATAACGCCTTGTGGTGATGAAAATATACTTGTAATCACTAATACATCATTAGTTATGAAATTGGGTACTTGGTTAATATTTCTAGAAAAGCTGCCAATTATAGAGGATTTTTGCCGATATGGAAACGTGAATATCTTTGTCGTTATAAGTCCATTTTACTTGTTCTTTATATCCACGGTTACGTCTTAGTATGTAGTAATATATTTTGGAAAGCTTGGCTCCTCCGAGTTACGTCTAAAGCCTCTTTTTGTCCGACGAAAAACGTCCATCAGCATGTATTTTTCCGGAAAATAGTTTTCGTCAATAAACTTGCAAAAATCATAACTTCTTCGTTATAAACTCTTTTTAATCCGTTCTTTCGCCTACGGATTCGTTTTTGAAAGTATTTTCTAAAAATTTTTCCAAAGTTTCCTTTATGTTTACTGATTTTCCATAATTTTACAAAATGGGACAGCATGTTTATATAGTTGTTACAAACCCATTTTTCTTGCTCAAAACTAGTTTCAACCTCAACCAAAACTCTTGTAAACTCCACAAATCTATACTAATCCTACCATACACCTTCTTAGGGTGCCATGGGTTCCTAATGACTAGTAATCAAGTTAATTTAACAAAGGAACACCTAAATCACAATCTAGGGTTTGTATGTTCAAAAAGTCTTCAAAAATAAAGTGGTATAACTAGTTTGTGCATGAAATTAAGCATGAATACCATAAGATACATATGTTAATTAGATGAAAACATGAAAATAATTTTGAATACTCACTTTGAAATAATAGGTGATGAGATGATGAGAAATCTTGGATTACTTGTGTTTTTGTGTTATGATTCTTGATTAGGATGATGAAATGAACAACTTTGATGCTTTGTACTTTGAAAAATAATGGATTTTGGTTATGGATCATATATGGGTCGTGGGTTTTGGGTTTTGGGGTGAAAGAGATGAGAAAAAAATGAGTTTATGATTCTATGAATGTGTTTGTTTATGTAAAAAGGTGTTTTTGTAAAGATATTTGTATAAGATATAATGTATAATACTAGCACATGGTTACATAAGGTTAAAATAAGTGGCATGTGGTCTAGGGGTGTGCTCATGGCTGATTTTCAATGTGAAAAAGGGTAGCAAAGTCGGTTTTGATCACTTAGAAAATGTAGGGTAATATTAGTTGTAGTTTGGTGTAAGTATTAGTTATAATCGGGTACCGGGTTTGCTAGAAATAAATATTAACGAAGTTAACCGGGACTTAATAAAGTTGTAAATATGTTAAAATTATATTGGGTACAATTACTGAGTGATCGGGTGATTATTGTTTAGTTTTCACGAAAACCGTCGTAATATTCATAAGCTCACGTTATATATAAAATAAATTTCCAAAATACTGGGTAACTGAATGTTATAACTTTTATGATGATAAAATGGATATAAAAATATGTCGGGACCATTGTGGGAATATTTAGATATATTCGTCGTGTTTAAACCGGGTGTTAACGTTTATTATAAATACTTATAAGAAAAACGTTAATTGTATCAAATATATAAAATTGAAAATCCTAAGAGTGGTATAACATGTAAATGACCTACTGATGATATGCAGACTATCTCCAGTCCGTATGAAATGTCATTACTGATAATGCATGAATTCGCACCTGAACCAATATGGTTACGCGAATTTGAATACCCGTAAACTAAATTTACGATGAAATGAATAATGCACGTGAATGATGAAATCTTTTCCGGCAATGAATAGTGTTTTGTGAATAGTAAAATTTCTGAATGCTTCTCGGAATGTCAAACTGACACAAAAAATGATGAATAGTAAACTGATGAATAGTGTTTTGCGTCTCATCATTATTTTATGCACTTATGTAAACATTTGATCTAGTATGACTTGTTTTCATAAACTTGCAACACATTTTGGGGACCTCATTTTGTAAACTCTGGATTATTTCAGTGATCAAATGCAGTATTTTCCAAACGACACTTTAGGTCGTTCAATGTAACTGTAACTGTGGTGCTATGACAGACACCCCCAGGTATTCCATTCCGCTGCAAGTCAGGTAAATTGGGGGTGTGACAGATTGGCATCAGAGCTAAGGTTATAGCGAACTAGGATGTATCTTGGACCCTAGACTATAACCACATCAGCATAGCATCTCATCATTGCATCATAAGTGCATAATCATGATACATGTTGTTTCATACATACCCTGTGCGAGTTATTTATACTCATATCCGTATATGTATATCATTTTATTGACCTGATTCACAAGTGACATGTCTTCAGATACTCACCCTGACATCCTTTTATCGGATTCCGACATTGAAGATGCCTTGTCATCTTCCACTACCATTATACCACCAGTTGCATTTACACCACCATTAGTACTATTGATTTGCCATAGGAACAGGGTTTTCCTATCATTCAGCCCGTACATAGAATGCCTTTTGGTAGTGTATTCATAATTAATCTTAATGGACTTATTAGGATGCTTATTGCAAGGAAGATAGTGTGTTTTCTTTCCATCACTAGTAGGGCACTTACTACTCAGGTACTATCACCACCATCAGTTACTTATTACACTATTGGCCTTCCCACAGTGTGTACTTTAGTTTTACCTTTTGGATGTCGCGAGGTAGCGCGAAAGAGGGTAGTATTCCATACACTAGTACCATCATTGTCATTTTCCTTTTTCCATTCCCACTTGCCATGAACTAGATGACACCTAGTAGATAATACCAATAACACGGACTCAACAGAAACATCCGCAGATTCTTCAGGAATGGTTCAGAACCTACATTATCTAAGATTTGATAGATGCACAACTTCAGACACAACTTCAGGACTATCTCGACCTTATGATGCCACAAACCTGATTTCACACAGAGGGACACCAGGAAGTCCCTAGACCAGATTTATATCCTCACTAGCTTTTACTATTATCCTAGCCACAGAAGGTGTGGGACATAGTCTAAAGAACTTGTTGTCTTTTGATTGTTGTACAAACAAATATATCAAGTGTGACTCTACTATGTAAGAAATGGTTGTGCTATTTGTGATACCGGTTCACGTAGACCGAAATTTTCATGTTACTTGAAAGAAAACATCAGGACACCATTTTTATAACAATGTGTTGAACACTATCTAAAACTTTTGATAAAAGTTATGATATTTTGACAAAATCCAACATCGCATCATTAGTCCTCAATTATACATAGCCTGATCACCTATGTAAAATTCAGGAAGGATTATGCCATGAAGGAAATAATTACTTTTTCAAAGGATTGTTGATAACAATCTTCATTTAAAGGTTTTGTAAACAAAGGAACTCATTCATAAACATCCATTTTGTCGAACTACCCCTGGATACTTACCCTACCTGTCACTCACTTAGCCATTAAGTTGGATTTTCCCATTGACTTCCCTAGAAGAGACTTTCCATATCAATTACATGCATGATTCCTCTATACAATAGAAGCAACGAAAGGATTACAGAACTACTAACCAGGACTAGAAGTATATAGTGAGTGAATTCATAACTCAACAACAATCCTAAGATACTGCGAGACCATCTGAATCACCATCTCTGACTTAGTTGTCAAATTCTATCATTTAAAGGTACTAGCTAGACTGAGCTACAGGATTGAACTCAATATAGATGTCCGCAGGACAACATAATAGAAATAAACCAAGCTTCTAATTGAGACTGTAGAGCATTTCATTTAAACATGGCCTCATCCATACATGAACTTTCCTGCAGTAAGTTTTCACAAAGTACAATTGTTTGAATCAAGAATATCGATGTAGATTCCTCTAAGGCATTATGTCTAGAAATTTCAGATAACCTCACCTTCATACCAAGTAAGGGATCAAGCCAGAACTTATCTCCTCATCTACATGGGAAAACAGAATAGACATTCATCGACACAACATCAAGTGATACCTTCGTCTTGCCAATTACAACGATAAACTATTTCAGGACTTAAGTTAGTCTAAATACCTATGCTTGTAGTTATGCCAGATAACCATCAATAGACATTATCCAACCTCAGGAACTAAGTGTTAGACATCTATGCATTTAAGCGAACATTTACTATTCTACCATTTTATCCTTTTCAGTGTTTTCACTTTTAAATAAAGTTGATGCGTTTACATAAATCACATACCTTGTGGAAAAATGATTTCTGAAATTCCTATTTTGAACAAGTACGATCCTTTTTGGTCAAACTTTAGCAACACTATTGTAAAATGAGAAATATACATAAACATCAAACTTTGGTAAGCAGTCTTAATCACAACATGTTTGAAAACAGTTCCTATTTCATAACTACTGGATTTTGAATCATCAGGAAAAATATTACTTAGTAAATCATTTGCTCCATTTTCTAAATTCATTTATTCAGAAAAAGATTTCAACCAAAACTCATAATCGCGAGACAAATTTCCAGAACCAACTCCGCCAATTGTTTCGACAACTCTTCTAGTTCGGTAGGTGCAAGACGATAAGGCGCTCGTGCAACAGGTGCAGCACCAGGTATTAACTCAATCTGAAACTCCACTTGTCTAGTCGGCGGGATTCCCGGCAAATCATCGGGAAACACATCAGGAAAATCACGAACTATAGGCACATCTCCAATGCACCTTTCCTTTTTCTTCGTCTCTCCCTTCTCAGAAATTTGGGCTAAGAAAAGGTAACATCCCTTCTCCATTAGCTTTGGCAACTTAGTGCATGAAATCACTGCTAATCGGGATGGGCTCCTAGAATCCTTTCGGTCTCCTAATATATTTAGGACTTCCTTTCCGTATGGTACACGCACGATCTTCTCGTCGCAAAGTATGTGAGCACGATACTTCGACAACTAATCCATACCAATGATGACATCAAAACTTCCTAACGTGACGGGTAGAAGATCTATGTTGAAAGAGTGGTTCAAGAAATTTAACGTACAGCCGCGAATGATGGTGTTAATCCTTTCTATGTTCCCGTTAGCTAACTCAATATCATATCCGATTCCTAAGGCCATCGGGGGTTTCTCTAGTAAGGGTGCAAACGTAGTGGACACAAAACTCCTATCGGCACCAGTATCAAATAGTATGGAAGCATAACGATTATTGAGAAGGAACGTACCAGTAACGACGTTCGGATCTTCTCCTCTCTCGTTCCCTAGTGCATACACTCTTCCCTGAGCAGCTCCAGCTTCCACACGTTGGTCCCCATTATCTTGTCGTCCACGGTTTCCTCCAGCTCCATGGTTTCCATGATTGTACCCATTACCACCCGAGCCTTGGTCTCCACGATTCCACGATTCTCTACACTCATTCCGATAGTGTCCCTTCTTTACACACCCATAACAAGTAACATCTGCCTTGTTTCTCATTTCAGGAGCAGCCTGAACCATAGCGAGAGGTCGGGCTCTACAATCCCTAGCAGTGTGTCCTTTCCTTGAGCAATTCTGGCATTTCACACTACACCATCCAGTATGACGCTGGTGGCAACGATCACACTTGGGTGCATCACCGTTCTGATTCTTCTTATCTCCATTCCCAATAGCATAAGCCTTAGCTTGTCTCTTGCTTCGGTGATCATTACTCTTAGAGTGACGGTCTCTCTTTCTTTTTCCATTCTTCTCCTTATCAGCTTCTTCTAATTCCAACGAATCCATAAGTTGTTGAGCAATTGTGATTGCCTCATGGATGTTTACAGGCCTAGCAGAAATCACATCATTCCTCATAGCTACAGGCAACCCATCAGTATACCTCTCGATCTTTTGAGTCTCAGTTTTCACCATATCTGGGCACAACAAGGCTAATTCCTGGTAACGACGATTGTAAGTCGCCATATCATTACCTTTCACCTTGTGGTTCCAAAACTCAATCTCTAGTTTCTTGACCTCATTCCTTGGGCAATAAGTCTGAATCAGCAAAAGACTTAAATTGCTCCCAAGTCATGGCATAAGCTACATCACTCCCAACTGCATTTTGGTGGTTGTTCCACCAAGTCAAAGCTTCATCCTTGAAAGTAAAAGAAGCAAACTTTACCTTCGCATTCTCCGCACAACCACTGACATTAAACACCGATTCAGTCTTCTCATTCCACCTAACCAAGTAAACCACTCCTTCAGTTCCACCAAACTCAATAGGTCCACAAATCTTAAACTCCTTGTATTGACATCCATTAGCACGAACAGGTGAAAAATTTCCAGCAGCATTGTTGGAATGATTTGACTCAGCTAGCAGTTCAGCAACTCTTTGCTCCACAAGTTGATTGATCATAGCTTGATCCACAGTAGGTGCGTTAAGCGGAACGTGATCATTGTCTCCCTCAACATCAACATTTTGATTCCTGTTGTTGTAGTTAATAGTGTCCAGGTTATCAGGAATAGGGGTTTCAACATTTCGAGTAGGACGGCGTCCTCGGCGACCAGGGGTAGTCGCTGCCGTACCAGTTCGGGTAGCTCTGACAGGGTTTCATCGTACAGCCATTAATATAATTCCAAGACAATATCAACCACGCAAATAGGAACACAATTCTCCATGTACGCCAAAACCGTAGAATATCGTACGAGGTCACCATCATCCATACAAGTAGTGATCGACACTTCGTTCCAAAATACCAAAGACATGATAAATACTAATCGTTCCATACGAGACGAACGTACAATCCGAATATCATGACATAAGAGCTATAATAACTAGCTCTCCTAACCAAATACTCATTGGCTTATGTAGCAACACAACCTGATTCCAAATCGATCTAGCCACGATGCTGGCGTAGACTCCTCAACTCCGATCCCAAACCATCCAAATTCCGCAATAACGATCCCTGCTCAACACGATGTGTATCTCTATCCCTCTAGAGGCCCGCAACCTCCTTTTCTAACACTGTGTTCCTCTGCCACAGCTTGCGATATCCCTCGCGAGCCGTGAGGAAACCTCTCTGCAGACTCTCTATTTGCTCATGTATCTCTATCATACATGTTCTAATCGCTATCGTCCTGCCCATGACGGTAGTCAAATCAACTCTCAACTCAACAACAAACTCAGCAATAAACTCAGCAATAATCCTCTCGCCCTGTGCAGTAATCTGAGCCCACATCCTACCAGTCTCACCTAACTCTGCATGCTCAGCAGAAACCTCAGAAGGTGCATCCGACGCCACAGGACTACAAGGTGGTGAATCAAACAAAAACGGATGATCAGGTGAAATCGGCTCTAACGGATGTATCGGGGAATCGGGCTTCGCAGAATGAACTGGATGTGCTAGCGACCCATCATCATCAGGCATATCCTCCTCCTGAGGATCATCCTCTTCCCAATCCCGAGGGTCATCATTCTCTTCCTCATCTTGAGAGTTATCATTCTGCTCACCCACGTACTCCTCGTCGAAGGGGTACTCCATCACTCGTCATCTCCGAGCAGGCGAACCACGAGGCGATAAAGTCGGTGACGCGTACTAACAATAACAATTCTTAATAACGACACGTGCAAAGGAGGCTATGATTTGTGACAACGGCGTAGGGTAGGTGTAAGTGTTTCAAAACAACTAAATCACAACTCATAATACCATTCCAAATATACTCATCAAATAGTTCAATCATATAATCTCAATAAAAAGAATTTCAAACACCGCATTACTAAAATGTTTATAAAACATATAGGCCATATAATTCCTCGAGAATGCCATCTTATTACTAAAATCCATAAACCTCAAATCATCTCAAAATCCCAAATCTAACAATCATCTCAAATATCTCATAATACCTCAAATAATAGAAGATGCTTCGGCTTGGCGGGCTGGCGGGCGGTGGTCAAGGATCATTTTCTATAAAAATACGGTTATAGTTTAGGCGTTTATTTACCTAGTTCTCTATAACCTTGGCTCTGATACCAATCTGTAACACCCCCAAAATTTGATACAGCGGAAGACTCAACAAGCTTTCGGGGTGCTACGGGGATTGGTATCCAACACAAGACAATATAGAACGAGATAAAGTAAACATAATAAAAATACAACCAAAACGGGGTTTTAAGGTTTACATTTATCCCAACATCATTCAGAGTCAGGCCCAAAATTAAATAACAGTAGGTCCAAAATTAATTATCAGAGTTTAGAAAAATAGATCCATAAACCATGAGCCTTGGCCGAGCCTTCCATTCCAAGCATGCATCTCAACACTTAATTACCTGAGAAAACGTGCTAAAAGTCAGCTTTCGCTGGTGAGATCATAGGTTTAATTTCATCTAAAAATATAGTGGACATATACGCAAAACGCTTGCTAGCTAGACTAAGGATTGGCTAAAAGCCTGCGGATACCCTCCGCTCCAACATAACACACGGATACCCTCCGTTCTAACATAGATATTCGGGTAACCCCCGCAATATCATAAATACTCGGATAACCTCCGAAGTATTAATAACCTATAGGTGCACACTATAGTATCTAAATAAGCCAACCTTGAATAGTACACACGAACCGTGTGACTAAAGCTGACAATCCACCAATAACCAAATAAGCCAACCTTGAATAGTACACACAAAACTATGTGACTAAAGCTGACAATCCATCACTAACCAAATAAGCCAACCTTGAATAGTACACACAAAATGTGTGACTAAAGCTGACAATATATCCTAGTCCATACGCATAACAAGTTTTAGAAAGAATATAGAAGCGATAATAGTCCACATAAAATAATTTGCACGTTTCTCACCCCAAGTATTGAAAACATAGTTCAAGAGTAAAAGTGGGGCTATGACTCACCTCAAGTCCAGAAAATAGTAAGAAGAAGTCGGTAGAAATAAGATGTATGATAACTCACGAAACAGCAACTACGGACTTGGCACGACCTAACAATATTAACTCGTTCAGAAATCATTTCCTCAAATTTATAATATACCCACACCCGGACGAGAATCCGTTTTATTTCCGAAAATCCATTTCGTATTAGTTTGGTGTATTCGCGTTTGGTATCCATACGGGTAGTGGGTCGACTCAAAACAAACCAAAAAGATCACATGTAGAATAATAAAATAAACTATAGATCTAATATTAGCCCAATATATCATTTAAATAAATCGCCGAAGTTTACCGAATCCGTCGATTTGATAATCCCCATATTTGTTTACTTAACATACGGTTCCAAGATTACACCCACCTAAAGCACATAGCACATAATTACTATATAGTACATATCATAGTTTAATAAATTCCTCATATATATCGTCAAATTGGCCAGATTTCCCGATATATACACTCACAATTTATTACACTTTACATATACTACAACCTATGGGCGTCGTAGGATACAATGCCCATTAATATATTCATTTCGTATAACCAAATAACCCGGTTCAACCTTACGGTTAAGTGGTTATTTAGTTATATAAAACGTTTATATTAATCGTCATATATCCGTGACAACACGAAAGTCACAAATAATAACTTACCTGGACCCGAGTGACAACGATTTCGCATAACTCAATAAGTTTATCCGTTATATATCCGAAATGACATCTTATTAAACGTTTAATAATTGTCGGGAGTTTCCCGTTTTATAACACACTTTTATAGTAATAATACGTTCAATAATATTACGCCACTTTCGTAGCCTAATATATATATCAAATTGTATTATTTATAATACGACTCATGATTATTATTATTATTAATATACACGCCTATATAATTATATATACGTTATTCACGTCTATATATTCATATAAACGTTCATATTATCAATAATTGTTATTACGAGTTTTATTATTTATATTTCAATTTTAATAGTTATCGAGTCATACGAAATGGTCACATGTCCGAGTCATGACTCTCGGCTCATTGTCCAAGTCCAATATAATAAGTAAAAGTCATAATAACCAAAAGTATCTCCGTCCAACACAATCTCAATATACGTGCTACAACAATAGGGTCCGACTACGGCACCCGACTAACCTATCTCCGTCAATCTAAGTGACCGTCTCACAATCGGTTCCCAATATCTCTTTTCGTCAACAACTTCACAATACCAATAACCATTGTCGAGACCAAACGTGGTCTCGACCCACAAGCATTCGGCCAACATTATCCAACCAAAACCAAAACCAAAACCAATACAAGTTACAAGTAAATAAATATAACCAAGTCACATTTGGGATGGTTTACCAAGCCAAACCCGGGTCTATACGACTCGATTGAGTCTCGGTACACACCACGAGCCACGATGGCTCGAACCAAACATCAAAGAGTCACAAGAAAAGCTCTAAGGAGCACAACTAAATGCCAAATCGGCCACATAGGTCACGGCAACATTAACAAATACGCGGCATCGAGCCGCGACTCTAATGAGTCGAACCAAGTAACAATCAACGCGAGCCATAAACCAAGAGCCAAGACCAAGGCTCACAATAACAAGAAATCGAACTCCAAAGCTCGGATTAAAGCCCAAGCCGTGAGTCATGGACTCACGGTTCGAATCGAATCCCACAATGAACAACCCGGATACCAAACCTTATTTTTAACATCAAAACCCTTATTTCATAACATAATAATCGATTCCCATAAAAAATCATCCGTGTAGCCACGGATTAGTCCCCAAGTCGAGGCACCCAAGGTATCAAAAACGAGTATTCTCACCTTCTTGAACCTTCAAACGAATAGATCTTGTAAAAATAACAAAACTCGAACGGATCTTTAAAGATTTGGTGATGTTAATGGTGGTTTTAGGGTGTGTATGATATACCAAATGAAAGAGGGTGAAATAAGGAGTAATATGGTGGTGTTCGTTTTGTAGGGTGGTCGGTGTAGTGGTGGTGGTGGCCGGATTTTTGGTTCGGCGGCTAGGGTTTGTTTAAGAACAAATGAGAGAGAGTGGTGAGGGTGGTTGTGTTTTGTGTGAGGAACCGGACCAAAGGGACCCTTTTAGTAGTTACTTTTTTTTTTTTTTTTTAAAAAGTTAATAATAATAATAATAATAATAATAATAATAATAATAATAATAATAATAATAATAATAATAATAATAATAATAATAATAATAATAATAATAATAATAATAATAATAATAATAATAGTAATAATAATATTACTATGGTGTTGAGCGGGTAACGTGGGTAAATGTAAAAACATGTGGCCCGAACCCGAACTCATTTCAAACTTCAATATCTCTCGAAAGACATCTCGTAACTAATTAAAATATAGTCGGACTCGTAAGACGAATCATAAAACTTTCGTTAGGTAATCCTAGTGCCAAAGTCAACGTAGTACCAAGTGAGAATTTAAGTATATATCACCGAGCATTAAATCAATAATGAATTATGAACATAATTCACGAATTCCATAACGTCTTTAATTAAAAATATCCATAAAATAGGTCTTACAAGTTCGTTGTGAAATAAGATTTCAAATAAAAATTATAAACGAACTTTAATCGTAATGCGAGATTTTAAAATAGCTCCCTAAACTGCCGGTTGTCACAGTAGTACTACTTGGGAAAAAAAAAAACCAATCTTTAAAAAAGACCCATTTTCATATCTTTACTTATTTTTAATAATAATGGGCGGTGAAAATGAAAATGGAGTAAGAAGGAATAACAGCACATTGATATGTGCACCAATAATGGCTGATGATATTGACCAGATGTTGGTTCTTATGAATCTGGCTAAGTCTTATGGTGCTGATCTTGTTGAGATTAGATTGGATAGTTTGAAACCTTTTTTAGAGGGATTTAATGTTAGAGAAAGTATTCAGACCCTTGGTAAATTAACCCCTTTGCCTACCCTTTTTACTTACATGTCAGAAGATTCTTTTTTCGGACTTTTTTTCGATATTCAAAACTGTTTCTATGATATGAATGTTGCCATGTTGGGTTTATTAGTATTTTGTTTTTGAGTGTTTGGGCACTTTGAGATTGCTTATTTTGAACTGATTAGTATTGGTGAATTAGGTATTAAAAGTTTGCTCTTAGGGTGAAATAAGCTGATCATTTGCTTATAAGCTGTATGAAGTAGTAATCCCAAACACCCCCTTATTGCGTCTGGACATGATTATATGCTTATTGGAGGGTGATATAAGCTGATTGGGAGGTATTGTGCTGACTTAATTGAGATTAGTTACAATGGTTTGAAACAAGAAAGGTTTACTCTTTTTAAGCCCTTTATAAACCAAGTCCTTTGCCTACTCTTTTTACTTGCAGGTGCGGTTTTTTGGGACCATTTTTTGATATTCGAAACTGTTTCTATGATATGAATGTTGGATTCATTAGCATTGTGAATTGCTTGATGTGGGAATTAGGATTGTTGACTTTGGAGTTTAAGTTCAAAATTAAAAATCCTAAACACCCCTGATTGCGTTTAAATGTAGTAGATAAGCAGAGTTGAGTATCTGTATGTGATTTTATCTTTATTTGAGGGTGAAATAAGCAGTTTGGGAGTTGCTTATTCAGACAATGTATTTGCTTATTTCATGAAAGCATAAGCAATTTTAATAAGCATTACCAAACATCCCCTGAAATCAATGTAATCATAGAAGTATTGATATTGTATGCTGAATTGACATCAGACAACTCCGTCGATATTAGTATTATGAATCCTTCTTACAGAAAGGGACATTTATATTTTTCTTTAGAACAACCAGGGCTATTGGTTTCTTGATTAATCTAGTCCATATTACTGATGTCGTAGCACTTTATCTTTCCCGAAAAGGTTTCTGATTCTATGTTATTTTCTAGACCAACATGGGAAGGTGGTCAGTACAACAGAGATGAACAGAGTCGATTGGCTGCTTTTCGATTAGCAATGGAATTAGGAGCTGATCACATCAATGTTGAGCTTTGTAACAATTCGCATTTTCAGGATAATTACCATTCCCGGAAAAATTTTACTATTCACTTTTTACTATTCACTTTTCACTATTCATCTCAGAAATTTTTATTTCATATTCTCGTAAGTTAAACTATTTTAACGATAATCCGAGAGTTTGACGCTCGTCGGATCATTTCTGCAAAAATCACAAAGCCGTGTCCGAGATTTACTTTTAGGTTTAAACATCCTTCCAGCATCCCGATATATCCATAAAACATTATAAACAATAGAAATATGATTTTCTATCATTTTATGACAATTCCAAAAGTTTTGGAATTTTACGTTTTTCAGTTCAGCGTTTTACGCGAATTGCGCGTTTTAGACCCGTGTTTCCAGTTTTTAGCAGGGTTTTAGCACCCGATAGATCATACCACTCATTTTATATTTTATTATGGACTATATTGACATGTTTAACAATACTTTCAAGTTTCATATTTTTACGATACCCGGTTTTACGTTTTGAGGCTTAATCATTTACAGTTAGCGATTTACGGAGTCAAAACTAGCTACATACTTAGGATATTATCATCCAAACACCAAGAGTCATCATCTAGTCACCTTATCCCATTCCAAACCGCCAATGTGGGGGGGGGAGTCACCATGGGTGGTTAAATCTTGACCATTGATCTCTAGGATAGTTACAAGTGTCTTAAACTAACCATGGTTAAATTCTAACCCAATATATGGTTAACTATTTTTCCTACCCTATAAATACCAAGCTAAAACACATATAAATCTTGCACCACACCTTCTTATAACCTTCAAGTCCTAAAACCTAAGGCACTTTTCTTATATTTTGTAAGAAAGTTAACTAGTTTTTGAAAGAAAACTAGTGTTTGATCTTCAATCTTGGAAATTTTCTAAGGAAAGTTGTTATAACTTTAAAGTCTCCAAAAAGACGTAGTTATAATCTTCAAATAGCTTCGGACTTTCAAGAAGGCGTCGTTATAATCTTCAAATAACCTTGGTTTATCAAAGATTGCAAAGGGTTGAAGCAGGTCTATCAAAGTCCATTTCCTTACTTGTTACTTCCTTTCTTTATTAGAAAGCCAAAAGTTGTAAGCCAAACCCTAACATGCTTCTTGTTAATTTATCATGTTCATATCATTTACATGTTATTCTTGCTATATTATGTCTTGTATAAATGTCCATGATGTATAAAGATGAGTAAAAGATGTTGTTATAATGAATTATTGAAACAAGTTACTAAAACAAGCAAACTAGTGATTTTCTTGGAAAGTGATTGGTTCTAAACGGTCAACTAAGTTCACCAGGTAATGGTCAACCAAGTCAAATGTCAAAAACCAACTAACCAAGGAGTTTAGGGAATCCCCGGGTCGTTAAGTCCCGACGAGGCGTGCAATAGTATTTGTGAACGTTTTAAAGGATCGGGTGATTGATCAGAAAGGTCAGGAATTTAATTATTATGGTTACACTACGAGATAATGATGGAAAATGATTTAGAAACACTTAACTAATAATTACTGATGATCAGATGATTTTAAAACGCAATTTACCCTAAAAACGCGCGTTTTAATTACAAATAAACGCGAGCGCGCAAATAAAAAAATGAAACGGGAGTAAACAAAGTCCTACGAACGTGAAATTTAAGTTTTTACAATCCTAATGACTTAAGAAAATTTTTAGAAAAAGAAAAATAATTTTTACACTATTTAATTAATTACTATTAATTAATTACTATTTAATAATTACTTTTTAATTAACTAAATTACCTTAAATTACTAATAATTATAAAAATTAACTAAAAAAATGAAAATAAAATTTAGAAAAATCTAAAATAATATAAAACTAATTTTGAAACAGAAAAACTATTTTTCCTAACTTTTAATTAAAAACTATTTAATTAATTAATTTAAATTAAACTAAATTATAAAAAATACTAAATGATTTCAGAAAAATCTGAAAAAATTCCTAAAAATCTTTTATGAAACCAGAAGCCTAAGAAAAATTTAAAAATAACTTTTGCTTATGAATAAGCAGAAAATAAGCTAAGATAGCTTAAATAGAAGCTACCACTTCTAATTTTTTTGTCTTTTTCTGAATTTTCTTTTATACAACTGATCTACAACTAAAAAGAGGCAACTTTTGTAAAAGGACTTTTTATGGAAGTTACAAATAAGCTCTGTGGACACAAATAAGCTCAACAGTGAGCTTTAAGCTTGATTAAGCTTGAAAGATCTTGAATAAGCTGATATGGGACTTTCAAATTTAACAAACAAACCAAAGTAGTTTAATTTAAACTTGAAATGATCAATTTAATTCAGATAAGCACAAATGAAACAGCTTAAAATAGCAATTAAGCACTTAAACCTTTCACAGAAGCCAAACAGGTCCAAGGCCTCGCTTTGAGCCCAAGGTGGGACCCACAAGACTGATCCAAGGGCTTAGGAGGGGGTGATCCTAATAGCCACTCTGGGAGGCTACCCAGAAAGCCAAGGCTTAAGCCTTGAAGCTCAAAGATGAGCTTGTGAAGAGCTTGGAAAGTAGGGTCAGTGAGCCAAATGGAATGAGAACCAACAGCTGATTTTATTGGCTAAAAGCTCACAAGGACTGAGACAAGCTTTGCTCTCAATATATAAGTTACAATGGTCCTACAAACTAGTGAGTTAAGCTTAAATTACAACACTAATAAGCTCACACAAGCTTATGGCACCCAACAGTGATGAGATGAGCACAATAAGATGAAAATGAGCAGTTACCACAATTAAGCACTCAAACCAACTGAGCCATTGTAAACCATTATTGTAACTAGAAACTTTATGTGATTTTGAAATAACAATTAACAAGCTTGGAACAAATTAAATCACACAAGCTCAGCTGCTTACTAATGAGTCAGCAGAAACAATGCTCAAAAGGGCAATTATAAGATGGGTAAATAAGCTGACCAATAAGCTCATAAGTGCAATCTAATGATGGATCTAGGAAAACAGGCTAGCAGGGTCTAAAAATCACCAAAGTGTAAACCTAATAGTCAAATAATGGGCAAGTTGTGACCAAAGGAAAGTGGGTCAAAACTGGGTGCTCAGGGGAGACAAATGCCCTGCAGCTCCAAACACGAGCTTGCACAACCTTGATAAAAATTCTAAAAAAATGAAAAAACTACAGGATACTTTAGATGAGGTGATAGACTATAAACCCACAAAATTTCAAGTCCTCACTTGTTGTTGAAAAATCAGGAAAATTATCCCAAGTTTTGAGAAAACTGAGTTCACAAGGACTTTTGACTTTTTTAGAAATTCACCTAGCTGACTTTTGTGAGATTCCAGTGATCAAAAGTGAATCTACAAGTTAAGTTATGATAATATTACACTTAATTAAGCTATGTGACACTATACTCTACCTAATCCTACAATATGAGATTTTAAATTACACCACTGTGAACACCATGCCAATTACACCTTCTTTTGACTTTTTCTTGAACTCACTGGTTTGTAATGGTTTGTTTTGACTCAGTGACACTTAATGACAATTAGCAAAACAACTTAAGTCTAAATTAACAACAGCAGCCCTACTCAATTCCTTATTCCAAACACCCCTTATCAGTAAACTCACTAGAATTTTACAAAGCAAACCAAACTTTTTGAGCTTCTAAACTGATCACAAGGCTTCTAATAAGCTGAATTAAAGTAAAAAGAGCTGATTTCAATTAAGAAATAGTGTTGCACAACAAGTAACTCAGATTAATTATTTTAGCTAATTGAAACAGTTAACATGTAAGATTGCTTAAAAGTAAGAATTAACAAAAGAAAAACAAACTTAATCTAGCTGAAACTATAGTAAGCTTAATCTACTACAAGCTATCTAAGATATAAGTTAGAGCTAAATGATGAAAGAAAGAAATGTGACCTTTGGCCTTAGCTTAACAAAGGTCCCAACTAAATGGCAGCTTCAAGCTCCTAGCTTGTTTCACAACAAGCTAGGTTAAGTTCATCTTGCCCCTCCATTGTAGGCAACTTCCTCAAGCTTTCCACATTTCAAGCTAAGGTATCCCTGCAACTTAATTGTTTACTTCTTATTTTTTATATTTTCTCCTTCTGTTTTTATTTTGTTTTCTTGGTGATTACTGAGAGCAAATGTGAGGTTATGAAACTTCAAAATAACAATAATAACTTAAAATGTAAGTTGAGACAATATGGAACTGAGAATACTTTTCACTTGAAATTTTGAAGAAAATAAAATTGCATTGATATTAAAAAAAAAGTTTACAGACTACTGAATTACATAAACAACTCTAAGATTACTAGACTAACTACTTCACTCACTAACTAATTGCCCTCAGGCATACAAATGATTCTTATAAATACTAAGAAAAAAGTAGAAAGAACTTTGAACCAGGCCTGCTTCTTTCTTTTTCACTTTCTTCTCTTTTGTCTCTGCTTTTTGTTGCTTTTTTGTTGCTTTTGTACCCTGGAAAACATCTCTTAGCTTGATTAGACCACATCTTTGGTTAGCAGACCTAGGAATAATATAAGGTGGGAGGAGGGGGGAAAGGTAATAATGTTGTTGGGGGTTGACTTGGGATGTTATGGTGGAGTAGGGGGGGCTGGTAGGATGGTGGAGAGAGGAGGGGAGGGGACAAGCTTGTTGGAGTAGCAGAGGTGGTGTCTGGGTTGTGTTTGTGTTTGGCGGGCAAAAAGGAGGAAGGAGGTTGAGGGTTGACTTGGGGGTTTGACCCCGTGTCTGGTTTATTAAATAAATGGGGTGGGTTGGGCTAATTGGTGGGCTGGGGTTTTGGTGGGTTGGGAGGATTGTTTGGATTGGTTTTGATTGGTTTTATTTTACAAAAATGCAAAGGATCCGTTTGGTTTGTTTGGTAATAAAAACACAAGGACCAAAATTGCATTTGCTGAAAATTAAGGGACCCAATTTGCATATCCTCCAAAATTAATCCAAGGACCAAACATGTTACATTCCCAAAAGATGAAGGTTACAAAAGTGTATTCTCCATTTAAAATTCCCAGGGACTGATTTCGCCAAATTCCAAACTACAGGGACCATTTTGTAAATTTTCCAAAGTTTTTACCTAAGGACAATATTTGATAAATTTTGATTTCTAAATGCCTTAGGTTGACTTTTCTTTCAAAACATATGCTTAGGGACTAGTTTTGTAAATTTTTGAAAGTCGGGGGACTAAAACTGCCAATTGTGTAAACTTTGCTCGTTTTTTATTGTTTTTGCTCATTTTGCATTAGAAACGTATAAAATACAATCCCTGGGATATTTTAAGTATTTTGATGCATTTCTGAGCGTTTTCGGATGTTTTGGCAGTTTAAATACGACAAAAATGATGAGTGTTTGAGCACTCATCAATCCCCCACACTAAACTATTGCTAGTCCCTAGCAATATTTTTGGAAAACTTGATGGATTTTAAACTCTTTACCAAAAGCCATCACTTCTGGAGTAGCCAGGTGTAAGAACTGTGGCACACCTGATAACCGTGTGATTTTGAGCAAACCACCAGCTTTCAACGGATTTGATTTGTCTTTACCAGGAGCCGTTTGCTCCTGGACTAGCCAGCTCTTGATGGAATAGTCAACATCTTGGTGAGCTGATTACCAATTATGGTTTTTCCACGGCCTTTACCACAAGCCATAATCTTGCGGGCTAGCCAACTCATTTGTTTTCGGGGAGTTGAGGAACCATACAATTTTGGGCAAATTGCCAGCCGTCAACGGATTTGAGATATCTTTACCAAGAGCCGTTTGCTCCTGGATTAGCCAATCCCTTTTGTCGTTTAGACAAGGCGGACTGATTACCACAAAAATTTTGAAATAAAGTGAAAATTTTTTAAAATTTTAGGCCAAAAACGGGGATTCTAGGATATAATGTGATAAAATTCGCTAGAATTTTCCCCTCCCCCACACTTAGAATTGAATATTGTCCTCAATATTCAAAGCCCCGGCTATTATGCCGAATCTTTGAACGTAAAAAGATAATATTAAAAACTAACTGTGGGAAGATCGTTTTGTATTTTTCACTTTATTAATCTGTACATACAATCACACTTTTTTTTTTTTTTTTTTTTTTTTTTTTTTTTTTTTTTTTTTTTGATGAAACCTTATATACATATATACATTTTTCAAATAGCGGGGGGTTGGCCATTCCCCCACCCTAGTGTGCGCCAAAAATTGATTGGTTCTAAACGGTCAACTAAGTTCACCAGGTAATGGTCAACCAAGTCAAATGTCAAAAACCAACTAACCAAGGAGTTTAGGGAATCCCCGGGTCGTTAAGTCCCGACGAGGCGTGCAATAGTATTTGTGAACGTTTTAAAGGATCGGGTGATTGATCAGAAAGGTCAGGAATTTAATTATTATGGTTACACTATGAGATAATGATGGAAAATGATTTAGAAACACTTAACTAATAATTACTGATGATCAGATGATTTTAAAACGCAATTTACCCTAAAAACGCGCGTTCTAATTACAAATAAACGCGAGCGCGCAAATAAAAAAATGAAACGGGAGTAAACAAAGTCCTACGAACGTGAAATTTAAGTTTTTACAATCCTAATGACTTAAGAAAATTTTTAGAAAAAGAAAAATAATTTTTACACTATTTAATTAATTACTATTAATTAATTACTATTTAATAATTACTTTTTAATTAACTAAATTACCTTAAATTACTAATAATTATAAAAATTAACTAAAAAATGAAAATAAAATTTAGAAAAATCTAAAATAATATAAAACTAATTTTGAAACAGAAAAACTATTTTTCCTAACTTTAAATTAATTATTACTAATTAAAAACTATTTAATTAATTAATTTAAATTAAACTAAATTATAAAAAATACTAAATGATTTCAGAAAAATCTGAAAAAATTCCTAAAAATCTTTTATGAAACCAGAAGCCTAAGAAAAATTTAAAAATAACTTTTGCTTATGAATAAGCAGAAAATAAGCTAAGATAGCTTAAATAGAAGCTATCACTTCTAATTTTTTTGTCTTTTTCTGAATTTTCTTTTATACAACTGATCTACAACTAAAAAGAGGCAACTTTTGTAAAAGGACTTTTTATGGAAGTTACAAATAAGCTCTATGGACACAAATAAGCTCAACAGTGAGCTTTAAGCTTGATTAAGCTTGAAAGATCTTGAATAAGCTGATATGGGACTTTCAAATTTAACAAACAAACCAAAGTAGTTTAATTTAAACTTGAAATGATCAATTTAATTCAGATAAGCACAAATGAAACAGCTTAAAATAGCAATTAAGCACTTAAACCTTTCACAGAAGCCAAACAGGTACAAGGCCTCACTTTGAGCCCAAGGTGGGACCCACAAGACTGATCCAAGGGCTTAGGAGGGGGGTGATCCTAATAGCCACTCTGGGAGGCTACCCAGAAAGCCAAGGCTTAAGCCTTGAAGCTCAAAGATGAGCTTGTGAAGAGCTTGGAAAGTAGGGTCAGTGAGCCAAATGGAATGAGAACCAACAGCTGATTTTATTGGCTAAAAGCTCACAAGGACTGAGACAAGCTTTGCTCTCAATATATAAGTTACAATGGTCCTACAAACTAGTGAGTTAAGCTTAAATTACAACACTAATAAGCTCACACAAGCTTATGGCACCCAACAGTGATGAGATGAGCACAATAAGATGAAAATGAGCAGTTACCACAATTAAGCACTCAAACCAACTGAGCCATTGTAAACCATTATTGTAACTAGAAACTTTATGTGATTTTGAAATAACAATTAACAAGCTTGGAACAAATTAAATCACACAAGCTCAGCTGCTTACTAATGAGTCAGCAGAAACAATGCTCAAAAGGGCAATTATAAGATGGGTAAATAAGCTGACCAATAAGCTCATAAGTGCAATCTAATGATGGATCTAGGAAAACAGGCTAGCAGGGTCTAAAAATCACCAAAGTGTAAACCTAATAGTCAAATAATGGGCAAGTTGTGACCAAAGGAAAGTGGGTCAAAACTGGGTGCTCAGGGGAGACAAATGCCCTGCAGCTCCAAACACGAGCTTGCACAACCTTGATAAAAATTCTAAAAAAATGAAAAAACTACAGGATACTTTAGATGAGGTGATAGACTATAAACCCACAAAATTTCAAGTCCTCACTTGTTGTTGAAAAATCAGGAAAATTATCCCAAGTTTTGAGAAAACTGAGTTCACAAGGACTTTTGACTTTTTTAGAAATTCACCTAGCTGACTTTTGTGAGATTCCAGTGATCAAAAGTGAATCTACAAGTTAAGTTATGATAATATTACACTTAATTAAGCTATGTGACACTATACTCTACCTAATCCTACAATATGAGATTTTAAATTACACCACTGTGAACACCATGCCAATTACACCTTCTTTTGACTTTTTCTTGAACTCACTGGTTTGTAATGGTTTGTTTTGACTCAGTGACACTTAATGACAATTAGCAAAACAACTTAAGTCTAAATTAACAACAGCAGCCCTACTCAATTCCTTATTCCAAACACCCCTTATCAGTAAACTCACTAGAATTTTACAAAGCAAACCAAACTTTTTGAGCTTCTAAACTGATCACAAGGCTTCTAATAAGCTGAATTAAAGTAAAAAGAGCTGATTTCAATTAAGAAATAGTGTTGCACAACAAGTAACTCAGATTAATTATTTTAGCTAATTGAAACAGTTAACATGTAAGATTGCTTAAAAGTAAGAATTAACAAAAGAAAAACAAACTTAATCTAGCTGAAACTATAGTAAGCTTAATCTACTACAAGCTATCTAAGATATAAGTTAGAGCTAAATGATGAAAGAAAGAAATGTGACCTTTGGCCTTAGCTTAACAAAGGTCCCAACTAAATGGCAGCTTCAAGCTCCTAGCTTGTTTCACAACAAGCTAGGTTAAGTTCATCTTGCCCCTGCATTGCAGGCAACTTCCTCAAGCTTTCCACATTTCAAGCTAAGGTATCCCTGCAACTTAATTGTTTACTTCTTATTTTTTATATTTTCTCCTTCTGTTTTTATTTTGTTTTCTTGGTGATTACTGAGAGCAAATGTGAGGTTATGAAACTTCAAAATAACAATAATAACTTAAAATGTAAGTTGAGACAATATGGAACTGAGAATACTTTTCACTTGAAATTTTGAAGAAAATAAAATTGCATTGATATTAAAAAAAAAAGTTTACAGACTACTGAATTACATAAACAACTCTAAGATTACTTGACTAACTACTTCACTCACTAACTAATTGCCCTCAAGCATACAAATGATTCTTATAAATACTAAGAAAAAAGTAGAAAGAACTTTGAACCAGGCCTGCTTCTTTCTTTTTCACTTTCTTCTCTTTTGTCTCTGCTTTTTGTTGCTTTTTTATTGCTTTTGTACCCTGGAAAACATCTCTTAGCTTGATTAGACCACATCTTTGGTTAGCAGACCTAGGAATAATATAAGGTGGGAGGAGGGGGGAAAGGTAATAATGTTGTTGGGGGTTGACTTGGGATGTTATGGTGGAGTAGGGGGGCTGGTAGGATGGTGGAGAGAGGAGGGGAGGGGACAAGCTTGTTGGAGTAGCAGAGGTGGTGTCTGGGTTGTGTTTGTGTTTGGCGGGCAAAAAGGAGGAAGGAGGTTGAGGGTTGACTTGGGGGTTTGACCCCGTGTCTGGTTTATTAAATAAATGGGGTGGGTTGGGCTAATTGGTGGGCTGGGGTTTTGGTGGGTTGGGAGGATTGTTTGGATTGGTTTTGATTGGTTTTATTTTACAAAAATGCAAAGGATCCGTTTGGTTTGTTTGGTAATAAAAACACAAGGACCAAAATTGCATTTGCTGAAAATTAAGGGACCCAATTTGCATATCCTCCAAAATTAATCCAAGGACCAAACATGTTACATTCCCAAAAGATGAAGGTTACAAAAGTGTATTTTCCATTTAAAATTCCCAGGGACTGATTTCGCCAAATTCCAAACTATAGGGACCATTTTGTAAATTTTCCAAAGTTTTTACCTAAGGACAATATTTGATAAATTTTGATTTCTAAATGCCTTAGGTTGACTTTTCTTTCAAAACATATGCTTAGGGACTAGTTTTGTAAATTTTTGAAAGTCGGGGGACTAAAACTGCCAATTGTGTAAACTTTGCTCGTTTTTTATTGTTTTTGCTCATTTTGCATTAGAAACGTATAAAATACAATCCCTGGGATATTTTAAGTATTTTGATGCATTTCTGAGCGTTTTCGGATGTTTTGGCAGTTTAAATACGACAAAAATGATGAGTGTTTGAGCACTCATCAGAAAGACCTGATTAAAATGGTAAAAATATGATATTGGATTATTAAATATTGTAGTAGAGGACCTAACAAGGAAACCGTAGCAATTTGAACCACCTAAAACGAGTATACGAGTCAAAAGTTATGACGATTTGAAAGTTACCAAAGATTTCCGGCAAAACTACCCAAACTTTCCTGTCTTGCATTCTGAGTTTTTGAAAGTCACCCTTCTGGTCCGATTCATCAAAAAGTTAAAACACGAAAGTTGTCCGGAATGCCGTTTTCATTCAGGTACAAAGAAGCTCGAGACCTAAAAATGCTTTCCGAGTGATAAAATTCTTCAAATTCTAAACAGCCCATTTTTAGGCGAAAGTCACTAGATTATGGTTATACTTTGAAAGGAACAAGAGGTCTTATGACCTATAATCAAGACCACCACCATGGCTAGAGCCAAGGTTGTGTCTCATGACCTTGGAACAAGGACCAAAGGTCATGGCTAGGCCATGACGAAATGACCATACCAACTTACATAGGCGTAAACATGAAACAATGAATTAGGCGATAACTTGAACAAGCAATTTGAATCTACTTCACTTAAAAGGGAACCATGAGATATTACTAGGAAAAATGGTCATACAAGACTTATGAAACATACCCTAATAACAATCTTCATGTACTAATAAACTTTCCTAAGTTTATTCAAATATCGGACATGTAACTTTTCGGATCAAAACTTATATCTATATATTTCATCAACTACTACAATAGTAGGGAGCCTCATGTGAGGAGTTCATTATGTAAGCCGTCGAGATGAGTTGTGGATTTACGAATTAAAGTGTCCTGGCTCCTCGAACGCTTACTAACATGACTTCTGAAATATGTCAGCCCGAACGGTAGTAAACGATATACAAAACATACATGTTCCTGAATCTTTTCTTTCAAGGACATACAATATACATCATACCACATCATGGACTAAATGCAAGATATATATATAGGCACTACTTCATGTTCTTTACTCCGAACCTAAGTCGCAACATTCGATTATAGGTTGCTCGTAGAAACCTTCACGATTCAACTGTTACATTCATTACTTGCTATCTTACTTAAGGTGAGTTCATAGCCCCACTTTCCATTACTTAATTGTTTTACAAATCCTTGGGGGGGGGGGGGGGGGGGGGGGGAATACATGCTATTTCTAAATCGAATACAATGCTTTTAAATTGTATGCTTGCCTGATTGTTTTATTATCACTAAGTACCAACCTTGCTAAACCGAGATCCTTTATTATGAACCATTTAGTCACTAGCAATAGTGAGCGCGAATATTATGAATAGGCCTATTGGGATTGACGAATCCCATTTGTCTTGACTAAGGTCAAACAAATGCATTAATATTTGAGATTTAGGTATGTTAGCAAAGTACCTACCGGGATAAATCTGCCAATCGATATTGGTACACGTTAACGTTATGGTGTCATAAGCTTAGTGTATAATAACTGTTCCGGGCGTATAATAACGTAGCCTACCTGTTTTGATTTCCAAACATTGGTGTGAGCCTATAACTCACACTACCAACATATTGTGTTCAAACGATTTAACAAACTCTATGAATATCACTCAACCTTTGTGTTGACCTCTCAAGCATGTATTTCAGGTTCATGACGATCAAGGATGGTACGGAAGGGCACGGATACTCAAGAGGGCTATAAATTTACTTATCATTCAAAAACTCACTTAATGTGATTTGTAAACATGGAACCAATTGGGACCTCATTTTGTAATCTCTGATATTTATATAATTTGAATGATAAACCTTTTTAAAACGACTCAATTGGAGTTCGTTTTCTATTATTGTGACTATTGTGCCGTCAAGTAACACCCAGTTCGAATTCCGCTGCATCCATGAATTGGGGGTGTTACAGATTGGTACCAGAGCCATGGTTATAGAGAAACGGGTCTAATTGAGACCTAAACTATAACTACAATCACAAACAAAAACATTTTATAGCCTTCCGCTCTTCATGTCTTCCATCCTCCAGACGATTATGGACTTAGTAAGCATGTTATGATACACAAACATATTAGTATATTCATATATACCCATTTTGAGCATTTCCCTGTAAGCATTAGTATATTGATATATAAACTCGGTTTATTTTCAATCATTTATCTAAACAATGGACTAAACATATCTGTGTATGCCTATTCTAGGGCATTTCGACACAATCATGTTCCTACTCCAACATTATATGACCAAGACATTGTAACTAATTACAATGGTCTCATTCATTTTCCAAGACATTGTGAGATACAATGGTCTCATTCATTTTCCAAGACATTGTGAGATACAATGGTCTCATTCATTTTCCAAGACATTGTATTATACAATGGTCTTAACCATTTCTCAAATGTTTTGAGTCACACAATGGTCTAACCTACTTCCCAGACATTGTGAATTGCACAATGGTCTAACCAACTTCCGAGACATTGTGTTATGTGCAATGGTCTCTAGAATTATTCCATCACATCATCAATATCATTTCATATGATATCAAAAACCCGTCACAACCTATCGATTTCTAAACAAGAAATATGAGATTTCTAAAGGAAAAACAAATCCATCACCTACAAAAGCTGAAGTTCAGCCCTACATTCATCAAAGTTTTCTTATGAAACCTTCATTATTAAAAGTTCGTGATCCTGGCCAAGTATGTTCTATTTTAGAACTACTTAAAACTTCCTTTCCATACGTACCTACCCTTACTATCTTCCATGCAATGGAATATGAAAACATACGTTACAAGTCTTGTATGGACGGGACTTGCAACTTAAAGGTTTGACATCGCCTTTGTTTAGTGGACAGTTTCCCGAAAGCAACGGACATATCACAAGTATACCTAATTTAGGTATTTGAAAATTTTATCGAACCTCGGCTAAATATAGACTAGTCACCTATATTTAACCTAGGGACAGTGGAATATAGTCTGACTAACTATATTCGACTTAAAATTTTCAAATACTGAGAATAGTTGTACTAGGGTTATGTTTAGATTGATTTCCTACATGAACACGATAAACCACCAGAATACATTAAAACAATCTAAAGACACGATAGTGTCTTACCACTCAGCGAAATCTTAACACCTTATTTGTATGATCTAAATTCATTCTTGAAATTTTCATTTATGAGATAATCCGAACTACTATCTTGGGATAGTTATCAATTATTCTTCTCATCCTGTAGAAGTACTATCCTATTTAGGTCCTAAGGATACCATTCCATCATAAACTTTTAAAATCTCTTAAGATTTTTAAAGCAAACTCAACATCTATACCTAAGAGTATTAACATTAAGCATACACTAAGCACTTTTGTTCATCAACATATCACAACATTACCTTCACAACCATGGCTCATCCAATGGAAAGCATATATGATAAGAGAAGAAGAAGCTTATCAGAATCTCAACAACACTGCAGAACAATGAAGTTTAGAACTTAGCAGTCATATTTATTTATGCACTATGTTGTACTACGTGTATGTCATCCCTAGTAATGAGAGTTTTATGACTTAAGAATATTTGATGTTCAATGAACAACTCTTTGTGAAAATTCTCATCTATTGTACTTTCTATCTCTAAACCAATTTTATTGTTTAGTAGACTATTACCATTCTATAAGATTTACTCAGTTATCTTATAAACCATTCCACAAATTTTACTTTAAGCTATTTTGTTATCACTTTATTGTTTCACATCATGTTACTCCAAGATATTTTACCACCATCTTAGAAAAATCACTTCGTTAATACCACCCTATAAATCAATATCATGCCTTCATTTCCAACTTTCATAACAAACCACTAAATCTCAACATACCAAAATGAAGAACACAAACCTTCTTAACCTTCTCACCATCATCATCTTCACAACCCTTAATCCCTCAAGCTCACTTTCTGATCTTGATGCACTTTTAAAGCTCAAATCATCCTTAGTTACACCACAAACACCCTCACCAGCTTTACAAGATTGAATATTCATCTTGTACTTTTGGAACACCAGTATCATCTCGTAATACACTACCTTGTAACTCACCGACTAATTGTGAATGTTGTGTTGGGAATTCTTAAGTAGGATGATTTGTAATTATTTGAATGGATTGGGATGCCTTTTCATTTAAATAAAGAAATTGTAAATCACCGAACCATAAGTTTATATTTCCGTATTTACATTGTTTGGGATGCCTCTCTATGTAAATAAAGAATTATAAATAAGTGGACTTATTTGTATCCGAAATAACATAAGTATGAAGTCAATAAACACTAAGTACAACAACCGATTACCTACTAGGCTATGATTGCAATTACTATCTCAATTCCTATTAATATACGACTGCTATATCAATTTCCTTTGATATTCGACTATTACCATACCTTTCCTACATAAAAGTAAGCCTCATCCTACACCATACACTGAAATGACAAATCAAATTACATCACCGGTAATCCCAGACTTTAGTCCTTATAAGTAACCACACCTTTTCATCGATACCACTCCAACATATGGCACACATAGAACTTCGGGACGAAGTTCCCCGTAAGGGGTAGAGACTGTAACAATTCGCATTTTCAGGATAATTACCATTCCCGGAAAAATTTTACTATTCACTTTTTACTATTCACTTTTCACTATTCATCTCAGAAATTTTTATTTCATATTCTCGTAAGTTAAACTATTTTAACGATAATCCGAGAGTTTGACGCTCGTCGGATCATTTCTGCAAAAATCACAAAGCCGTGTCCGAGATTTACTTTTAGGTTTAAACATCCTTCCAGCATCCCGATATATCCATAAAACATTATAAACAATAGAAATATGATTTTCTATCATTTTATGACAATTCCAAAAGTTTTGGAATTTTACGTTTTTCAGTTCAGCGTTTTACGCGAATTGCGCGTTTTAGACCCGTGTTTCCAGTTTTTAGCAGGGTTTTAGCACCCGATAGATCCTACCACTCATTTTATATTTTATTATGGACTATATTGACATGTTTAACAATACTTTCAAGTTTCATATTTTTACGATACCCGGTTTTACGTTTTGAGGCTTAATCATTTACAGTTAGCGATTTACGGAGTCAAAACTAGCTACATACTTAGGATATTATCATCCAAACACCAAAAGTCATCATCTAGTCACCTTATCCCATTCCAAACCGTCAATGTGGGGGGGGGGGAGTCACCATGGGTGGTTAAATCTTGACCATTGATCTCTAGGATAGTTACAAGTGTCTTAAACTAACCATGGTTAAATTCTAACCCAATATATGGTTAACTATTTTTCCTACCCTATAAATACCAAGCTAAAACACATATAAATCTTGCACCACACCTTCTTATAACCTTCAAGTCCTAAAACCTAAGGCACTTTTCTTATATTTTGTAAGAAAGTTAACTAGTTTTTGAAAGAAAACTAGTGTTTGATCTTCAATCTTGGAAATTTTCTAAGGAAAGTTGTTATAACTTTAAAGTCTCCAAAAAGACGTAGTTATAATCTTCAAATAGCTTCGGACTTTCAAGAAGGCGTCGTTATAATCTTCAAATAACCTTGGTTTATCAAAGATTGCAAAGGGTTGAAGCAAGTCTATCAAAGTCCATTTCCTTACTTGTTACTTCCTTTCTTTATTAGAAAGCCAAAAGTTGTAAGCCAAACCCTAACATGCTTCTTGTTAATTTATCATGTTCATATCATTTACATGTTATTCTTGCTATATTATGTCTTGTATAAATGTCCATGATGTATAAAGATGAGTAAAAGATGTTGTTATAATGAATTATTGAAACAAGTTACTAAAACAAGCAAACTAGTGATTTTCTTGGAAAGACCTGATTAAAATGGTAAAAATATGATATTGGATTATTAAATATTGTAGTAGAGGACCTAACAAGGAAACCGTAGCAATTTGAACCACCTAAAACGAGTATACGAGTCAAAAGTTATGACGATTTGAAAGTTACCAAAGATTTCCGGCAAAACTACCCAAACTTTCCTGTCTTGCATTCTGAGTTTTTGAAAGTCACCCTTCTGGTCCGATTCATCAAAAAGTTAAAACACGAAAGTTGTCCGGAATGCCGTTTTCGTTCAGGATTAAAGAAGCTCGAGACCTAAAAATGCTTTCCGAGTGATAAAATTCTTCAAATTCTAAACAGCCCATTTTTAGGCGAAAGTCACTAGATTATGGTTATACTTTGAAAGGAACAAGAGGTCTTATGACCTATAATCAAGACCACCACCATGGCTAGAGCCAAGGTTGTGTCTCATGACCTTGGAACAAGGACCAAAGGTCATGGCTAGGCCATGACGAAATGACCATACCAACTTACATAGGCGTAAACATGAAACAATGAATTAGGCGATAACTTGAACAAGCAATTTGAATCTACTTCACTTAAAAGGGAACCATGAGATATTACTAGGAAAAATGGTCATACAAGACTTATGAAACATACCCTAATAACAATCTTCATGTACTAATAAACTTTCCTAAGTTTATTCAAATATCGGACATGTAACTTTTCGGATCAAAACTTATATCTATATATTTCATCAACTACTACAATAGTAGGGAGCCTCATGTGAGGAGTTCATTATGTAAGCCGTCGAGATGAGTTGTGGATTTACGAATTAAAGTGTCCTGGCTCCTCGAACGCTTACTAACATGACTTCTGAAATATGTCAGCCCGAACGGTAGTAAACGATATACAAAACATACATGTTCCTGAATCTTTTCTTTCAAGGACATACAATATACATCATACCACATCATGGACTAAATGCAAGATATATATATATATATATATATATATATATATATATATATATATATATATATATATATATATATATATATATATATATATATATATATATATATATATATATATATAGGCACTACTTCATGTTCTTTACTCCGAACCTAAGTCGCAACATTCGATTATAGGTTGCTCGTAGAAACCTTCACGATTCAACCGTTACATTCATTACTTGCTATCTTACTTAAGGTGAGTTCATAGCCCCACTTTCCATTACTTAATTGTTTTACAAATCCTTGGGGGGGAATACATGCTATTTCTAAATCGAATACAATGCTTTTAAATTGTATGCTTGCCTGATTGTTTTATTATCACTAAGTACCAACCTTGCTAAACCGAGATCCTTTATTATGAACCATTTAGTCACTAGCAATAGTGAGCGCGAATATTATGAATAGGCCTATTGGGATTGACGAATCCCATTTGTATTGACTAAGGTCAAACAAATGCATTAATATTTGAGATTTAGGTATGTTAGCAAAGTACCTACCGGGATAAATCTGCCGATCGATATTGGTACACGTTAACGTTATGGTGTCATAAGCTTAGTCTATAATAACTGTTCCGGGCGTATAATAACGTAGCCTACCTGTTTTGATTTCCAAACATTGGTGTGAGCCTATAACTCACACTACCAACATATTGTGTTCAAACGATTTAACAAACTCTATGAATATCACTCAACCTTTGTGTTGACCTCTCAAGCATGTATTTCAGGTTCATGACGATCAAGGATGGTACGGAAGGGCACGGATACTCAAGAGGGCTGCTATAAATTTACTTATCATTCAAAAACTCACTTAATGTGATTTGTAAACATGGAACCAATTGGGACCTCATTTTGTAATCTCGGATATTTATATAATTTGAATGATAAACCTTTTTAAAACGACTCAATTGGAGTTCGTTTTCTATTATTGTGACTATTGTGCCGTCAAGTGACACCCAGTTCGAATTCCGCTGCATCCATGAATTGGGGGTGTTACAAGCTTAAGGTTCCTTTCTTCTTGACATTAAATGAGTCTATTCATGCTCATAGGCTCGTCTAAAGTACTATACTGTTATTCGTAACTCAAATGCAGGCCGTTGACGATTTCAACAATTTAATCCACGGAGACAAGCCTACAAAGTGTAAACTCATAGTTTCTTCCCACAATTATCAAAATACTCCTTCGATAGAAGAGCTTGGGAACCTTGTGGCCAAAATACAATCAACAGGAACTGACATTGTCAAGTTTGCAACAACCGCTGTAGATATAACTGATGTAGCACGAGTTTTTCACATTACTGCTAATTCTCAAGTAAGCGCCGTAAGTCATGCATCATTGATTCCAGAGATATATATTCGTTTGCATATAACAAAATCTATAAGTACATAAATTTATCATTTAGGTTCCAATAATAGCAATGGTGATGGGTGAGAAAGGTCTGATGTCTCGAGCACTCTGCCCCAAATTCGGTGGATATCTGACATTTGGCACCCTTGACTCCTTGAGCATGGAAAGGTATCGGCACCCGGGCAGCCCACAATTAGGGATCTTTTGGACTTGTTTGATTTCAGAAAATTAGGACCTAACACAAAAGTATTCGGTATTATTGGGAAGCCAGTTGGACATAGCAAATCACCTTTGTTATACAATAAACCTTTCCGATCAGTTGGTTTTAATGGAGTTTATTTGTTGGGTTCAGGTTGAATTTTATTTATATTATCGGGGCTAGGATTTCAGTTTATAGGGTCTTTTTTCCCGTAAAATATCTACATCCTCTCAGTCTCATATATGTGCCTTCTTACTTATTTAACTTTCTCTGCGCTTACAAGTCATTGAAAGGTGGCTTTGTTGTACCGGTTGGGTCTTTTAACAACTGGAATATATAAATTTGAAATTTATATAAATAAGTTGACATTTTTGATCTAAAGTAATCATATTGACCATCAGGTAAGCTGGTACCGAATGCCCAAACGGCGTACAAAGCCATCTTTTATTGAATCAAATGTTATATAACCATACAATGACTAAAAGGTCACGCATGTGAAAGTACGTTGATATTTTATATTTTATGGAGAAAACCCCGTATTTGTATTTATTCAGATTAGAAAAATGTATCATTTTTTGATGCAGTTGTACCATTCCTCACAAAGAATCTTTACTTCAATGTTGTGATGAAGTTGATCCGGTTGCAAAGGTAAGTTTTATTTTTATAGAAACTTTAAGCGTTGAGGCTGATGTAGATGATTATTAAATTACGGCTCTTTATGTATTATGTTATTGATTGTATGCTACAGTCAATAGGAGCAGTCAACTGCGCTATCAGGAGACCAAAAGATGGGACGTTGTATGGGAGTAATACTGACTGTTTAGGCGCTATTTCTGCTATCAAGGATAGTCTGCGAGGTTTCTTTCTGTACTTTCTGTTAGAAGTGGTAATTTGGGCTGTTGGGTCAAAACCGTGCCTTTTATCCACTTATAAAAGTTTCATATTATATTTCACGTATGACTTTCAACCCGTTCAACCTATTTGATCCGTTTGAAGTTTACATAAATCCTAATTTGTTGCAACTGTTTACAGGTTTAGGCGTTCAAAATGGTGCAACAGGATCACCCTTGGCTGGTTGACTATTTGTGGTTATTGGTGCTGGCGGTGCTTGAAAAGCTCTTGCTTATGGAGCAAAAGCGAAGGGTGCAAGGATTGTGATAACCAATCGGACTTACGGTTAGATTCTACTTACAGGAGAGTTTGGTCGGGGTAGGCGCGGAACACTTTTTGTGAAAAAGTTTTGAATTGCAGTGTGTTGATATTACACTTGCAACTTTCTTTCTATTGTCTTAGTAGTTAATCTTGTTTATTAAACTCGTTTAAGTTGTTAGAGATAAAACCTAACCGGAATAAATGAGTCAATTGCCTACCCTTTAGAAATGATAATCACTTTATTTGGTAGGTTGACACTTTTTGTTCAAATGACAGGATTTACAACTTTCTTCTCTCAATGAAGACGGGATTTAATTCAACAACCTATAAATGATTCAGGTGTTCATATCCAGTGACCCTTGAGATCTTATAAAGTTACCATATGATATAAACTTGTCAGAAGTCTTACCGAAGTTCTTATTTTGTGATCCAAGAATCTGGTATTAAAAAACTACAGCCCAGATTTAACAAAATATCAGATGAAATTATTGTTAATTGCGAGTTTAGATGAAACCTTTTTAATGAAAGAAACCACGAATATCTTTGAGACATCAATTTTTGCCCACAAGACAATCGTAATAGTACAACCTGATTCGATCTATGATTGGTAATATATTTCATTAATGTCTGAAAAAGTAAGAGCGATTTGACTGATGTTAACATAGTTTTTTAGCTTAGTGTGACACAAAGAATACCTGATGTTTCCCTATGAATCATTCTTACCCAAACATAAACCTTTTCAAACTATCTTCAAAATAAAATTTGTGCATATTTTGCGCCTGTAGAGCAACTTGGGAAGCTGTACGAAAGCTGGAAGTATGAGTCCAGCACAATCCTTGTAATTGTCTGTCAAAAAGAAGCCAATTTGCTTTTCACATAAAACATGCATAAGATAAACCTTCAAACATAATTTTTAAAATTATCTGGGTGCAACAATAAGAACCTTTTTCTGATACGCGAAGTAAAGTCATAAAATACTAGCTAGATACCGCAGATAGTCCTTTTACAGTGGCCAAAACTCGAGGCCAGATAAAGGTCCTTCAAGACTTGTAAATTTCATATTAATCGGAAAAGAGTCATTCTCAAGGTCACGAGTTGAGTTAAATTTCAACAGTTGAATCTCCATCCATCCATCTTCCCTTTGTTTTGGAACCCGAGTAGAATCATTTATATTCAATGGGGTTGGGGTAATAAAATAGAAAAATTCGGTCTTGTTATTTTCTTGGTGGATTAAATCGCGTACTTTCACCGGAAAATGCAGCCCGTGGGAATTTTTTGAAATCTTGAACACAATGTAACAAATGTACTCTGTATCCGGTGATAACATTTCACTTTCAATCATGCATTTGATATGAAATACTTCTTGTGGTAAAAGCTCACACACCTTCCGAAATCTGCATGTACGACATATATAATATGGTTACATACATCTTTAAAAAAGTCATTTGGAGACACAGAAAACTAAATCCGTATTGTAAAGCTTTTCAATCATCAATTCACAAAATCTATGATATTTTATTTGATAATGTATATTTAGGTTAGCTTTAGCTGTTAATTAATATTGTTTTTGCCGCCTATTGTTTTAAAGTTTGTTCAGAAAATCAAACCTGCAGTTAGTTGATCTTCTTGAACTATAAAGATTCATGTCAGCAAATTTGAATATAGTTGCTTTTGCAGAAAGCATGAGAAGTTTCTTCTCGTTTACTCTGCCCAACCAGATGATGTCCTTAGAGTTTGTATACTTCTTAAATAAATTTTTAAACATAGTTGGCAAATGTTGCGGTTGATCCACGCTTAAGTTTGATTTCAAGACTTGCGGGGCTTCCTCCAACTTTCCAATGTCTTCAAGTTTCATCTGTATAGAAATCATGTTATAAGCATGTACTTAGAATATGTAGCCATGAAGTTCGCAGTTTCATCATACACATCTTCCACGTCACTTCATTAAAAAAAAAAAAAAAAAAAAAAAAAAAAAAAAAAAAAAAAAAAAAGTTTTGAGACTCACGTGGAAGATGTGTATGACGAAACTGCGAACTTCATGGCTTCAAAAAATTCAAAAGGTGGAAGTGGTATCGGGAACAAGAGCATGTATGAGCGTTGGAAAGAGGATTATGATAAATATCCATATGATGACTATGAACATGAAGATTTAACTGAAGAACAACTGGCATTATATGACGCGTTTGATATTAATATTCGTAGTCAAACTAGACGTTAGTTTATATTTGGTCTTGAGTCAAATGTATTCTAGTGGGTAGTCATTTGTTTCCTTCTTATTGGAATAGTAGTGTCTTGTTATGTTAGCAACTTTTTTGAAGTAATATATTCACCGGGTGTAAAAACCTTTTACCCAAAAAAAAAAAAAAAAAACTTAGAATCTATACTTTTTTTTTCATACATTCACCAGTTTTATAAAATATAAAGTAAATAGCAAAAACCATCCACATGGTTTGCCCAGATCGCAAGCGCAATCCCAACAACATCATAAGTGCATGCATAGTTCATTTTGGGAACCTTCGGTTCAATTTTCGTCCCTAACCAAAATGAAATGACTTGCATTCCTATATTTGACTCTTTTTTTCATTAAAAAAAAAAAAAAAAAAAAAAAAAAAAAAAAAAAAAAAAGAACCAAATGAGGGTATTTAAGTCGTTTTACTTTTTGCCCAAGACAAAAACTGAAGCAGCGGAAAATTACCTTTTAGCACCCACCATCTAGCTACATTTCCCCTATGACAGTATGATACTTATATTGTACATTTTCTTGATGTTAATATAAATTTACCTTTGCACAAAAAAAAAATAAAAAAATAAAAAATAAAAAAAAAACTGACTGAACAGAAAGTTCCCAAAAACTCTGCGCCTGCACTTTTCGAAGTTATAGTGATTGGGCCCGTGAGTTGGACAAACCATAAGGACGGGTTTTTCAGTTTACTCTATATTCTAAACAATAATTTAGAACACAACAAAGGAATATATTTAAATTTACCTTCTCAATGGCTCGAAATTCAATGCCTTCAACATAAATCACACCATCTCTATTATGGTAGGTTGAAAAGCTCTCCAGTAGAAACTCAAACACGACATCCTCTTTTTCGTTCGAGTATCGGTCCAACTCAATCATCATCCACTCTTTGTCTCTGCATGTTGCAAAATATGCATGTTGACTTTCGTTCCCCTTTTTATACTTAAGGTTAACATACATAGGTTTACTTGAAAATTTCGGTGAATCAAAAAATTTGAAGACTAAAAAGGCCCCATAACCAACATTAGGAGATGAAAATTGAGGTTTTGTCTTGATTTCGCTGTTCAAGTTGGAAATATCGAACATCTGCACTGATGTCTCAAACCTGCACATATTACTATGGTTTCAATCATCATAGTTTTTATTTCCAAAATATACACTACTACTTTTGGATTTACAATTATTTTCGACACAAAAATTGACATAAATTCAATGTTCTAAGACAAGAGTCACATTTTAAAATTAAGATTTATTCTGTCAATACTCATATAAATGATTATGGCCGTGAGAACATAATCATTATCGTTGTGAGAACAAAGGACAGCTGGACAAGAAAATTAGAACCTGAGACATGTTATATTCAAATTCTACCATCTTCGTATATGAACCAAATGGACGCAGAATTTGAGTTGGCCCACTTAGGTTATTACCCATTAATTAGTGTTATTATATGGGGAGAGTTGCCAAGAAAGGAAACAAAAATACCAAATTTGCCAATGTGTGTATCGACTAATTTCTTGCTAATCAAAAGCCTATGATAATCCAATTCAAACAAAAAGCATAGGCCTTCGCCACTTCAAACGGGCGAAGGAACGCTAGCTATATGCTTAACACATGCAAGTCGAACGTTGTTTTCGGGGGACTCTTTTGTGAAAACTGAACATCTACTCCTCTCCTTTTGATGTGCAAAAAAGTACCTTCCAAGAATTTTACCAATTATATCATTCATAGCACTATAAGCACAAGGGCGGATCCATGCTTTTGGTGTGTCATTCCTAGGAACCTCTTTAAAAATAGAAATCCTTTAGGGAATACATGGGCGAATATATGCTCCAATTTGTTTTATAAGTTTCAGAATTTACTCTCTAGCGCCCAAATTATGTAATTATGAAGTAGAAATGTTATAATTCTAACCGTTTAAATCTTATTAATTTAACTTTTTCTCCATATGTTAATGTACTTACAAAAGATACAATCATCTAGTTACTTTACATATGATCATCAAGCAACAAACATTGAGGATGAGGAGGAACCAATACATGGAGATATCAAGCAACACTAGTATATGAAAAATGATTTGGTTGTATGTACCAATCGATAATCATCATCCCAACCCAAACGAACAAACCTGTGTTAAATTGACCCGACCGGAACCAATACACCCTTTAGCCCTTTATTTTATTTCCCTCAAGTAAATAAATGAACCACATTAGCATTACTCTTGAATTTACCACTTCATAAAAATACATAGGTATGCTATGAACTATAATTAACGCTGGATATGATATCACTTATCAAAAATGGTGGAAAGAAAGAGAGACTAACCTTGATTCTGGAAGAGATTTCCACTTATGTGGAGAACTGTCTGTGTACGAAAATGTTGTCGCCGATACCATTTCATTTCTTTCTCCATTACTGCCGCATGATAGCCACTATTACACAAAAAAAAAACCAAAAAAACAAATCAGACTCAAATTTGATAATGCTTTAAATTCAAGTGTATGTTGAACTATTCCCCAAAAGATATAAGATAGAACACACGAAACACAAAACAACTGAGATACGAGAATGAACTCATTACCACTTTGTCCTGGTTAAGGAAGATTCCCTTAGAAAAATTGCTGCAAAGTTCCTCTTTCTTTAATGTAGAATAGATTTCTGGGCACTTTGACATCTGGATTATATCTTTATAGTCCGTGGGCAATTTGGACTCCCATCGATCATGATCCTCCTGTATATTTTTTTTAGACAAACAATTAACTCATGTTCAAATAAGTTACTTTTTAACACACTCTAATATATACTATACAGTTACCCGTACGGCCGTACATAAAGGCGAACGTGTAAAGTAACGTTAATTTGTGAGTGCAATTTTTTTTTATATAGGTGTGGAGTAATTAAGAGTGGAGAAAATTAGTTGTTTAAATTGTAATTAAGTATTTAAATATTTAATAGATTGCGTTACCATTTACATGTAAGGTATTTTAGTCTAACAATATTAATAATTTTTTGAGTTTTTTTAAGTTTTAAACAAATGTGTTTTCTTTATATGTTATATAGATATATATGTAGTATAGCTGTATAGATGTATTAGGAGAAGCTAGTGACGTCCTTTTAATTCAATGGAAATTAATTAAACTAGTGAAAATCATATTCAAATGTTGTAATTTACAAGTTCATTTAATGTGTATTAATGCATTTTTTGATTAATTAAGAAAATTTGTGTTCATTAACTACACCTTAACCCTTGCCCAATGAGCATTGGTTAGCAAAATCCTTAATATAATACGGAGTAACAAATTATGATAAAAATTCAAGCAATTAACAAATATGTAGTGCTATACCAAGTGACATAACATGTTCACTCTCATATAAATTGCCTGGGTTCAGGCCAGGTGTAAGAAGACTTTTTTTTTTTTTTTTTTTAATTAATCTCATTCTCTAATTGTTCTATATCTACTTATGTATCAACCAACAACTAATCTCTAATATATATTATGATAAAACTCATTTGTTTAAAAAACTCTCAAAATTAGAATTGTAAAATTGCTAGTCTATCTTTACACGTTATTTCTTCAATTGTTATACTTTAGAATAATATAATGTCCTTCCATTAAGTTAAAAAGTTTGCCTAATAAACAATATTCATCCATTTCATACACTATATACTTAACTAAAATTTCCCAACTATAATTATTTCTCGTTCTAAATTTCGGAGCTTTACACGAAACTGGACATCTAAGCCATGGGTCGCAAGTTTTAGGCCAGTCAGGCCCAAAGCCCAAAGCACAGGCCTAAAACTTTATTTTCATTTGTAAGCTAAATGAATAGAGAAATGATCGACTGAACTCATGACAAATTGTGCTTAAATCTGGGTGGCATTATCTTAATGTTCTATATTAAAGTGGTTCTCTTTGTTACATTGGATGAACAAAGAGTACCCGAGCCCGAGGGTCGATCATTTAAACGTTTATTGAGATCATTGATTTGATTAGCCAAAAACCTTGTTGTTTCCTCCTGTTTTGTCATAAAAGCTTGTTGGTTTTGTATCAATTGCTTAATCAAATCTTCCGTGGGCGACGGATTCGGAATAGCAACTTGATTTTGATTATTAAAACTTTGCCCACGGTTTTGAAAATTACCGTTATTTTGAAAATTATCCCCTTGAGGCGGGCCTTGTTGAAAATTTCCCCGATTTTGATTTTGTTGAAAATTCTGATTTTGTCCTTGAAAACCATTATTTCCACGGTTGTGATTTTGATTGTTGTTGAATTGATGATTCCGGTTTTGCACATTATTGTTTTGATTCACTTGATTAGGTTGATTAAACCCGGGTGGTCCATGATGTTGGCTCGGACGGTAGCTGAGGAGATTACGGTCTCCTTGAAGCGGTGGGTAACCGTTGCCACCCATATTTGCAGCATACACGTTCTCTTGAACGAAAGAGCCAGTCGTAGGACATTCATAATAAGGGTGTGGACCACCACAAGTAGTACAACCTTGATTAATGACGTTGACTTGTTGACTTGATTTCTCCATAGACATTGCATCGACTTTCTTTGTTAAGGCCAAAATCATACTCTTAACTTCATCATTATTTTTCTCATTACTGGGCATTGGAAGCTTATTTCTCGACATTCTAACACGAGCCTTATTTTCAATTATCGTGAAGGCATCATTTGTATTCCTAGCCAACAAGTTACCACCCGCAGCAGAATTGAGTGAATCTTGATCAATATAAAACAACCCATTATAAAAAGTATCAATCTGCTGAAGATCGGTAAACCCATGGTTAGGACATTTTTCCAACAAATCTTTGAAACGATCCCAAGCTTCACTAAACGATTCATCAAAAGCTTGTTGGAATCGAAAGATTTGGGAACGGAGATTAGAAGTTTTAGACGGAGGATAGAAATGATTCACAAACTTGGAAGCAAGGTCATTCCAAGTGTGAATTGAATTAGGCGGTTCCTTTTCCAGCCAAGTCCGGGCTGCTCCTTTTAAGGAGAAAGGAAACAACTTCAATTTCACCACATCGTGAGGCACTTGGTTCATTCTAATCGTCTCAGCGATGTCGGTGAAATTTCGGATGTGTGCATAGGGGTCTTCGTTATCAAACCCGTGGAATGATATACCCGTGATCAAATTAAGTAATCCGTGATTGATCTCAAAATTGGCATTGATGTCCGGAATCACAATTGCTCTCCTCACACCATTGAATGGTGATTGGAGTTGTTCTTCCATCGGACGCGGATCAAATGCCGGTTGTTGTCCCATTGGCGGGATAACATTGTGTTGCGGACCACCCATCGGTGGGGGTCCGTTGTGTTCGTTTTGGTTCATCTCCTCCTCGTCAAGGAAATGAACCCGACTCGTATGTCGTAAAACCCGCTCGGGGTTAGAGAACGGAGACGTAAGACTCTCAAACGAAGATCGGGTGTGCATACACCACAAACAAAATTAAAAAGAAAATGAAAAAGAAAAGAGAAAAGAAAATCTTTTTGTTTTTTATATTTTTCACAAAAACTTTTTATTTATTTTGTTTTTTTTTTATTGAAACGTTACGTTAATCAAAAACCGTTTCTCTCAAAACTACGCGCGACGGGACGGGAAAGAAGAGTGTTTCTCTCTTCAGCTAGCAATTTAATGTCTTAGCTATCCGTATTTCCCGCTTATTCGGTTGTAGAATGAAATAATCCGATAATTAATCAATTTCACGTTTTCGTTATATTGTGAGACTTATTTGGTTTACAACGCCCTTTCTTTCGATCGGAACGAGGCTGTAACTTTTATTTTATTTTTGGTATTTTGAAAACACTTTAGTAAAAGTGTTTTTGATTTTTTTTATTTTTTATAAGAGATATATATACAAAGTAGAAGAAGGCTTATCAAAACACGATTTTTCAAAACAATATTTCAAAATTCACTTCAAGCCTTCCCCGGCAACGGCGCCAAAAATTTGATAAAGATCGTTTAGTATAGGTTATTTTACCGAAGAAATACTCGCGAAAATATTTCCCCGGGTCGTTCTCCCAACGAAGGTTGAATGGAGTCGTGATTTTCGGTTCGTAAATCGTGAAATGAATAGTGAGAGATAATTGTGATTTTTGGAGTTTTAAGACTACAATAGCAAACGTAAACTAAAAGGCAATAATCAAGCATATAAAACAAGCATGTAAAGTACCAATAACGCAATCTAATCTAAAATCAAGCACTTATGGAAGCTAAAAATTACTAACTAATCTAAAAATGATATATGAGAAATTTGTTTGCTAAGTGACATGAAAAGTTCATTAAGTGTGGATTAAAGTTTGATGACGAATTATATCCCTTAAACAAGACTATTTTCTCACAACGTTGGTTTATTTTGAAAACAATCCTTTAAAAAGAAAATAATTACTAGATGTGTAATTTGATTATTCTCCGGCTTTTGCCCTTCAAATAATAAAATCACAAATCTAAATAATCTCACTAATTATTAATCACAATACCTTTTTATTAATCCACACTTAAATCACAAATCCATATTACTTAACAAACACTAATAAACTACTCGCTAAACATACCAATCAAACTAATAAAAACAAATATTCCAACAAACATGATTAATAAACTAATTATATAAAAGTAAAAAGGAATCGAAAGTAGAACCCGATCTAACGCGACGAGAATAATAAACCACCCGATTTTATAAACTTGACAAATTATAAAGTTTATTTCTTTAATAGCTTCAATATCACCAAATAGTAAATAAAGTTTTTGACTTTAATCACTAATTAGCTTTATAAAAACTAGAAAAGCTATAAGCTTTATTAATAAGTAAGCTTATAAAACCCTTAAGCTCCTCGCCTTATGTTGAATGTGATGAGAAACTAAGAAAAATCACAACTTTATGCAACATTAGTACGAATAAGCTCTTGAATAAACTAGATCTAGATTCAATAAGCTATAGAAAAGCTAATCAAATCTAGACAAACTAGTAATAGAACCAAAAAGCTAGAAAGCTAATAGATCTATACTAGTTATGAATCAACCAAAACTAAAAAGCTAGTTTGATTAGAAGAAAATAAAAGATAAACTAAGGAGATGAAAAGTATTGAGCTAATTTGATTTATTTAAGAAAAAGATTTTAAAATAAAAAGAGATTAAGAGATATAAACTAAAAATTATTAAATCTAATATTACTAAAGAAGTTATGAAAAGAGATTAAGAAATAAAAAGTTTTTATTTAATAAGCCACTAAAAGCTATTAAGCTAAAAGAGATTTTTAGATGAAAGAAAATAATAATAAAAGAAAGAGATGAGAAGTGGAGATATAAACTAAGCAACTTCTATTATATTCATTAATAAATTTGAAAAGTACTAATACAATAAGTACTTGAAAAAGCTAGTAGAAAAATTTAAGCTATTACAATACTTTTTAAAAGAAATAAAATAAGCCAAAAACTACTCTAAAAACTAATGCTACTAATAAAAAGTGTGTGTAATAAAGTGTGGAGAGAATGAATTGGAATGAATGATGATCGGTGGTATTTATAGCCAATGATTGGCTTGGGTTCTATCATATTCTCGATCCTTCCATCAGCTCCTAAATGCTTTGTCATAAGGTCCACGTGTCACGAATTGATTTGTTGTGCAGCGTCATTGTGGGTGATGTGTCGGAATATTATTTGCTGCATAAGCATTAGTGCGTGTGACAATGAATGGGTAGCAAAAGAAGCATTCACGCGCCATGTTGATTTAATTTGGTGATTTGAGATTCACGTGCCACGCCTTTCACAATTTTGCAGCTTTTCTTTTTCTTTTTGAGTAGGTCCATGTGCCTTGAAATTCCATCATTTATTTTCTTCATTTCCTTCGAGCCATAAGAATAAAGCATGGATCAATTTATTTTGTCTTAGCCCTTCTTTTATCTTTTGCCGCATGTATATATGGGAAACAAGGCCTCACGTGGCATTCTTCAAATATAAAAATCAAGAGCACTTAAAAACTCACGTGCCATCTTTGAATTTAATTGCCACTTTGTGATTTCTTCTTTGTTGTGTCGAGAGCCCAAGAGAAGCAGGCCACGTAACTGTGCAACAATAAACTTGTAGTGGTCCCCGAAAACATTTCGTCATTTCATTCATTTGCAACTCGTATTCAATTTTCTTCTTTCAGTATTTATTTCGTAACCTTCACGTGGCTTTGATATTTTTGTTCCTTTGTTGCATTTACTTGGAGTAACCCATAATTTCTTGAGTGCAGCTAGGCTTCACGTGATCAAAAGTGGCACTTCATTTCTTTTCATTTTGTGTGACATGCAATGGTAGAATCAAGACCACGTGACACCATATTTACTTCTTATTATTATTTTTCTTTCTCGAGCAAAATGAAGACATCACGTGAAGTTGACTTCATTTCTTCTCATGGGCCATGGACTTGTGTTACAACAATTAACTTTGCCACGTTGGGCCATAACGAGCTGATGGGCCTCATGTTTCCTCACAATTCTTTGGCCTCAATTCTTCATACAAAATTACCGTTGATCCCGTAATTTCGAACTATTTCCAATCTCGTGCTCGATTTGTCGTTTTGTCTTTCTTTTTGTCTATTTTTAATATTCGTTACCTGCATATTCAAAAACACAAAAACAACATATATTTGGCATTTTTGGTCGGTTTTTGGTCTTTATGATCCGGTTTTGGTAGAATAAAAGGTGTGTAAATTAACTCACACCAGTTCCCCATAAAACCCCCTTCACATTCACTTCACGATTCACGAAACCGAACCAACGAACTCGAATTCATCCTTCATTGGGAAAACGACATGGGGATTCATATTTACCCGTGCAATCCTCATATATATATATATATATATATATATATATATATATATATATATATACATACTTGGTAAAAATCGAATCATTATGTTTTTTTTTCTAATAGGTAGAATTAAAATCATTTTAACAGGAAAGAGATCAAACAGGTCGAAAGTCACGCTGTGACAACTGGCAAATTAGGGAGTTATTTTAAAAACCCGCATTACATTAAAGTTCGTTTATAAATTATATTTGAAATTTTACTCGTAACGAACTTGAAAAACCAATATTTTGGTTGATTATATCTAAAAATTTTATGGAATCGAATTTGGTTTATCGATATGATGAGAATTTATTTCGAGATTTTTATTGGCACTACGTTCACTCCGGCACTAGAATAACCTAACTAAAAATTTATGTCTTGAGTCTACGGATTCAACTATATATATTGATTTATGGAACTCTCGTGAAATATTAAATGTTTTGAAACGGGTTACGGGTTTTGGTACCCTTACTATTATTATTATTAGTATTATTATTATTATTGTTTGAATAATAAGAAAAAAAAAAGAAGAAGAGAAAAACTACAAATCGTCCTTGTGGTTACTGTCACTCCCACACAACACAAACCTACACCATCTTCTATCTCTCTCTCTACAATCCCATAACCGCCGCCCCTTTTTATTCGATCACCGCCATCACACCGCCACTCCCACCCACGAAATCTTACCACCATCTTCCGATCTATCATTTGGTATACACTACGCGCCCTAAAACCCATCTTAACACCACGAAATCTTTATAAATCCGACCCTATTATTGTTGTTTCACTAGATCCGCGAGTTCCAAGGCTTAAGAAGGTGAGAAAACGCGTTTTCACGCATGGGTTTGACTGAGCCGAGTCAAACTCGGACTAACTCGAAATGGGGTTTAAAGATATATGATTTCTTTTAAAGATTTTGATAAGAAAATAATATGGGTATCCATTTTGGTGTGGTTTTAACTCGGATTTATATAAATCCTTGTTGGGGGTCTTGCTTGGATTGATTATTTGTTGAAGTTTGTTTGTTTTTGGGTTATGTCGCGACCCCTAGGAGCCGTTTGGCTCGGTTTTGGTTCGATGGAAATCAGGCTGAGACCCCTATGGGCTCGTGCCTCATGTTTTTCTTTCGAATCTGTGGTTAGCCACGACCCATTTGGGTCCGGCAATGGTAAATGTTTTGTTTCCAGATTTTTGGTGCTCACAAGTGTGGTGATATGGTTATTGTTAGTACATGTTCTTGCGGCTTATTTTATTTTTGGCCGAATGTTTTGATGGGTCGAGACCTTGTGGTCTCGACAATGGGATTATGGTTACAATTGTGATTATTGAGGAGTTGTTGACGAATGGGAAATGTGGGGACCGATTTTGAGACGGTCACTTAGTTTGATGGAGATTGGTTAGTCGGGTGCCGTAGTCGGACCCTATTGTTGTAGCACGTGATTTGGGTATTGTTGGACGGAGATTGGTTACTTGATTTTGACTTGGTTATATTTTTATTTTGGACTTGGACAATGAGCCGAGAGTGATGACTCGGACATGTGACCATTTCGTATGACTCGGTAAATAATTATAATCAAACGTAAATAATAAAACTCGTAATAATATTATTGGTAATATAAACGTTTATATAAATATATAGACGTGAATAATAAAACGATCACGAGTAATATTATAACAATAACGTGACGATAAATATTATACTATGAAAGTGGTGTAATAAATTTCGGGAGCGTTATTGTAATTAAACGACTATAAATAACGACGAAATCTTTAACGTTGAATAAATATTAAATAAAATAATATCTTTTAATAAAAGAGGAAAACTATCGAGTTATACGGGGTCGTAGTCACTTGAGTCCAAGTGGTTTATTATTTGTGACGTTTGTGTTGTCACGGATATATGACAATTAATACACTCACTTTCGATAACTACGTAACTTATTTAATCGACGGGTTAAATAAGAACTATTTAGTTATTTAAATTGAGTATATTAATGGGCATCGTATCCTACGACGCCCATAGGTTGTGGTATGTGTACGAGAGTAATAAATTACTAAGTATCTCGTGAAGATGCCAAATTGACGAATTTGGTAGCTTAACGGCATAATTAGAGAATTTATTAAACTTTGATATATATCATATAGTACTTTATGTGCAATGTGTGACCTAGGATTCGGGTATAATCTTAGAATGGTATATTAAGTAAATAAATATGGGGATTACCAAATCGACGGATTTGATAAACTTCGATGATTTATTTAAATAATATATTGGACTAATATTAGACCTATAGATTGTTTTAATATCCGTTTTATTGTGACTTCTTGGTTTGAGTTGTGTCGACCCACCACCCGTATGGATACCAAACGCCAAACTCCAAACTAATACGAGATTTATACGAGAAATGGATTTTCGGAAGTAAAATGGAATACGTTCGGGTTTGGGAATATTTGATTTTGAGGAAATGATTTCTGAACGAGTTGATATTGTTAGGTCATGCCGAGTCCGTAGTTGCCGTCTTTTGAGTTACTATATGTCTTACTTCTACCGATTTCTTATTGTTGATTTCTGGACTTAAGGTGAGTCATAGCCCCACTTTTTACTTTTGAACTATGTTTTCAATACTTGGGGTGAGAAACGTGCAAATTATTTTATGTGGACTATTTATCGCTTCTATATTCTTTATAAAACTTGCTATGTGTATGGACTAGGATGTATTGTCAACTTTAGTCACACGGTTTTTGTGTGTACTATTCAAGGTTGGCTTATTTGGTTATTGGTGGATTGTCAACTTTAGTCACATAGTTTTCGTGTGTACTATTCAAGGTTGGCTTATTTGGTTATTGGTGAATTGTCAGCTTTAGTCACACGGTTTCGTGTGTACTATTCAAGGTTGGCTTATTTAGATACTGTAGTGTGCACCTATAGGTTATTAATACTTCGGAGGTTATCCGAGTATTTATGATATTGCGGGGGTTACCCGAATATCTATGTTAGAGCGGAGGGTATCCGTGTGTTATGTTGGAGCGGAGGATATCCGCAGGCTTTTAGTGGAATCCTTAGTCTAGCTAGCAAGCGTTTTGCGTATATGTCCATTATATTGAGTTATGAATTTAAACCTATGATCTCACCAGCGAAAGCTGACTTTTAGCACGTTTTCTCAGGTAATTAACTGATGCCCTTTGGATGCTTGGATTGGAGGCTTGGCAATGGCACCCGGTTATGGATCTATTTTCTAAAACTCTGATATTTAATTGTGGACCTACGTTTATTTCTTTTGGGCCTGACTCTGAATGATGTTGGGATAAATGTAAACTTTAAAACCCCGTTTTGGTTGTGTTTTTCTTATGTTTACTTTATCTCGTTCTGTTATGTCTTGTGTTGGATACCAATCCCCGTAATGCCCCGAAAGCTTGTTGAGTCTTCCGCTGTATCAAATTTTGGGGGTGTTATAGATTGGTATCAGAGCCAAGGTTATAGAGAACTAGGTAATGGACACCTAAATTATAACCGATTTTTATAGAAAACGATCCTCGACCATTGCCCGCCAGCCCGCCAAGCCGAAGCATCAGTATTATTATTGAGGTATATTGAGATGATTATTAGATATGGGATTCTTGAGATGATTTGAGGATTTGAGGTTTATTGATTTAGTGATATGATGGCGTTTTGAGGAATTATATGCGTTCTGAGGAATTATATGGCTTAATTGTTTTACGAATGATTTTAGTAATGCGGTATTTTAAATCTTTCTTGATATATATGATTTGGAATTATATGATGATTTTGATATGGTATTTTTGAGTTCGCGGTTTAGTTGTTTTGAAACACTTACACCTACCCTACGCCGTTGTCATAAATTATAACCTCCTTTGCACGTGTTGTTATCAAGAATTGTTATTGCTAGTACGCGTCGCCCCTCGTAGATCACTATGGCCTCTGATGACCCATACGTATTGGTCATGCGTTCGGCCACTACTTTATCGTCTCATTGTCGCCCTAAGTCACCGATTTTATCGCCTCGTGGTTCACCTACTCAGAGATAACGATTGATGGAGTACCCCTCCGATGAGGAGTATGAGGAGGAGGAGTACGCGGGTGAGCAGAATGATAACCCTCAAGATGAGGAAGAGAATGATGACCCTCAAGATGAGGAAGAGAATGATGACCCTCAGGATGAGGAAGAGGATGATCCTCAGGAGGAGGAGATGCCTGATAATGATGGGTCGCTAGCACATTCAGCTCATTTTGCGAAGCCCGATTTCCCGATACATCCGTTAGAGCCGGTTTCACCTGATCATCCGTTTTTGTTTGATTCACCACCTGGTAGTCCTATGGCGTCGGATGCACCTTCTGAGGTTTCTGCTGAGCATGCAGAGTTAGGTGAGACTGGTAGGATGTGGGCTCAGATTACTGCACAGGGCGAGAGGATCTCGCGGATGTCTGACCGACTTGAGATGGTCATTGCTGAGTTTATTGTTGAGTTTGTTGCGGAGTTGAGGAGTCTACGCCAGCATCATGGCTAGATCGATTTGGATTTGTGTTGTTGTTATGTTGCTTCCTAAGCCAGGGAGTACTTGGTTAGGAGAGATGGTTATTCTATCCCTTAAGTCATGTTATTCGGATTGTATGTTCCTTTCATATGGAACGATTAGTATTTATTATGTCTTTTGGTATTTTGGAGCAAAGTATCGACCGCTACTTGTATGGACGATGGTGATTTCGTATGATATTCTACGGTTTTTTGGCATACATGGAGAAGTGTGTTTCTATTTGCGTGGCTGATATTGTATTGGTATTACGTTCGTATTTCGACTTTCACCAATCCGATTCTTGTCAGACGTTATGGTACGTGTTAGTGGAGACTTACGAACCTTGTATTGTGACTTATGTTAATTGCCTCACGACGAAACCCTGTTAGAGCTACCAGAACTGGTCCTGCAACGACTACCCCTGGTCGTCGAGGACGCCGTCCTACTCGAAATATTGAGACCCCTACTCCTGACAACCTGGACACTACCAACCGCAACAACAGGAATCAAAATGTTGATGTTCAGGGAAACAATGATCATGTTCCACTTAATGCACCTACTGTGGATCAAGCAATGATCAATCAACTTGTGGAGCAACGAGTTGCTGAGCTACTAGCTGAGTCAAATCATCCCAACAATTCTGCTGAAACTTTTCCACCTGTTCGTGCTAGTGGATGTCACTACAAGGAGTTCAAGATTTGTGGACATATTGAGTTTGGTGGAACTGAAGGAGTGGTTTACTTGGTCAAGTGGATTGAGAAGACTGAGTCAGTGTTTAATGTTAGTGGTTGTGCGGAGAATGCGAAGGTAAAGTTTGCTTCTTTTACTTTCAAAGATGAAGCTTTAACTTGGTGGAACAATTACCGAAATTCGGTTGGGAGTAATGTGGCTTATGCTACGACTTGGGAGCAATTTAAGTCTTCGCTGATTCAGACTTACTGCCCAAGAAATGAGGTTAAGAAGCTGGAGATTGAGTTTTGGAATCACAAAGTGAAGGGTACTGATATGGCGACTTACAATCGTCGTTACCAGGAGTTGGCTTTGCTTTGCCCCGATATGGTTAGAACAGAGACTCAAAAGATTGAGCGGTATACCGATGGGTTGCCTATGGCTACAAGGAATGATGTGATTGCTGCTAGACCTGCAAATATCCATGAGGCCATCACAATCGCTCAACAATTAATGGATTCATTGGAATTGGAAGGAGCTGATAAGGATAAGAATGGAAAGAGAAAGAGAGACCATCACCCTAAGGGTAATGATCACTGAAACAAGCGACAAGCTGTTGCTAAGGCTTAAGCTATTGGGAATGGAGATAAAAAGAACCAAAATGGTGATGCACCCAAGTGTGGTCGTTGCTACAAGAATTGTACAGGACAATGTACTGTGATTTGTCAGAGTTGCTCAAGGAGAGGACATGTAGCTAGGGATTGTAGTAGGGGTGTTCAGTATTTGGTTTGACACCGAACAAACCGAAATATAAACCGGACCGAAACCGAATAAAACCAGATCGAAAATTTTAATTGGTGTATGATTTGGTTTAAAACCAAACCGAAGTATTTAATTGGTGTATGGTTTGGTTTTGGGTTTGACAAATACATAACCAAACGAAACCGAAAAAACCGAATATATATCTATCCGCACAAAAAAGTTTAAATTATATATATACATATTTTATATGTTTATCTTCCTAACAAAAAATCCTAAAAATTTAAAATATCTTATAGACAATCCACTACTCAAATCAAGGATGCTTGAAAATGGAATGTTCAAGCATAAGACTTCTGAAGACCTTTGTCGAAGGACTTTTTATCTTATTTCACTTTCAATTATTTCCATTAAGTTATGAAACCTTTTGGTTTCTTACACTTTTGTTTTATTGATTTATTTAAACACTTTGTAAGACCTTTTGATTTGGTAATTTTATTTAAACTTTTATGTTTTTATTTGTGACTTTTAGATTACATTTAGAAGTTTACTTGAATTTGGTTTTCTTGGTTTTAACCGAAACCAAACCGAATTCTAATTTTGTGTATGGTTTGGTTTTATCCGTTCTATAATTGGTTTGGTTTGGTTTTGGTTTTAACTTTTAAAATTTTCAAACCGATTAACCCGAACCGTACAACCCATGAAACCGAAAACCGAACCGATGAACACCCCTAGATTGTAGAGCACGACCCCTTGCTATGGTTCAAGCTACTCCTGAAACTATGAGTAAGGCAAATGTCACTTGTTATGGATGTGGAAAGAAGGGACATTATAGGAATGAGTGTAGAGAATCGTGGAACCGAGGAAGTCAAGGATCGGGTGGTAATGGGTACAATCGTGGAAATCGTGGAGCTGGAGGAAACCGTGGACGTCATGACAATGGGGACCAACGTGTGGAAGCAGGAACTGCTCATGGAAGAGTGTATGCACTTGGAAACGATAGAGGAGAAGATCCGAATGTCGTTACTGGTACGTTCCTTCTCAATAATCGTTATGCTTCCATACTATTTGATATGGGTGCCGATAAGAGTTTTGTGTCCACTAAGTTTGCACCCTTACTAGAGAAACCCCCGATGGCCTTAGGAATTGGGTATGATGTAGAGTTAGCTAATGGGAACATAGAAAGGATTAGGACTATCATTCGCGGTTGCACGTTAAACTTTCTGAATCGTCCTTTCAACATAGATCTTCTACCCGTCATGTTAGGAAGTTTTGATGTCATTATTGGTATGGGTTGGTTGTCGAAGTATCGTGCTGATATACGTTGCGATGAAAAGATCGTGCGTGTACCTTACGGCAAGGAGATTCTGAACATACCAGGAGATAGAAAGGATTTGAGAGGCCCATCTAGATTAGCGGTCGTGTCTTGCACTAAATTGCTGAAGCTAATGGAAAAAGGATGTTGCCTTTTCTTAGCTCAAATTTCTGAGAAAGGAGAGAAGGAAAGGTGCATTGGAGATGTGCCTATAGTTCGTGATTTTCGGATGTGTTTCCCGATGATTTGTCGGGAATCCCGCCTCCTAGACAAGTAGAGTTTCAGATTGAGTTGATACCTGGTGCTGCACCTGTAGCACGAGCGCCTTATCGTCTTGCACCTACTGGATTGGAAGAGTTGTCGAAGCAATTAGCGGAGTTAGCCGAAAAGGGATTTATAAGACCAAGCTCTTCACCTTGGGGAGCCCCGGTCTTATTTGTGAAGAAGAAGGATGGATCGTCTCGCATGTATATTGATTATCGAGAGCTGAACAAGTTAACGGTGAAGAATAGATACCCGTTATCGAGGATTGACGATTTGTTCGATCAACTTCAAGGATCGAGTGTGTATTCGAAGATCGATCTAAGATCGGGATATCATCAGCTTCGAGTTCGCGAGGAAGATATTCCGAAAACGGCTTTCAGAACCCGTTACGGGCATTACGAGTTTCAGGTGATGCCGTTTGGGTTGACCAACGCACCGGCGGTATTCATGGACCTCATGAATCGGGTGTGTAAGCCCTACTTAGATAAGTTTGTGATTGTGTTCATCGATGACATTCTAATTTATTCGAAGAATGAGAAGGAGCATGAGGAGCATCTAAGACTTATCTTAGAATTGCTCAGGAAGGAGAAACTGTATGCTAAATTTTCTAAATGTGAATTTTGAATTCCAACGGTACAATTTCTGGGTCATGTGATTGATAGACAAGGAGTTCATGTAGATCCTGCTAAGATTGAAGCGATTAAAGATTGGGCTGCACCTACGACCCCAACAGAAGTTCGTCAATTTTTGGGATTAGCCGGTTATTACCGAAGATTCATTGAGGGATTTTCGAAGATAGCAAAACCGTTGACCAAATTGACTCTAAGGAGTGTTAAGTACGAATGGGGAGATAAGGAAGAGGAAGCATTTCAGTTACTTAAGGAGATGTTGTGTAGTGCTCCTATCTTAGCGTTACCTGAAGGTAACGAGGACTTCGTTGTCTATTGTGACGCTTCTCATAAAGGTTTGGGAGCTGTGTAATGCAACGAGAGAAAATGATAGCTTATGCTTCCCGACACCTCAAGAAGCACGAGAAGAACTACACCACCCATGATTTGGGGTTAGGTGCTGTGGTTTTTGCTTTAAGGATATGGAGACATTACTTGTATGGAACCTAAGTGTGTAGTGTTTACTGACCACAAAAGTCTACAACACATTTTGAATCAAAAAGAGCTTAACATGAGACAGCGACGTTAGATTGAGTTGCTAAGCGATTACGATTGTGAAATTCACTACCATCTTGGTAAAGCAAACGTCGTTGCTGATGCTCTTAGTCGAAAGGAGAGAATTCCACCGTTACGAGTTAGGTCATTAGGAATGACTATCGTATCGCCATTACCGTCTCAAATATTAGAAGCAAACGGAAGCGTTGAAAGCAGAAAATCGACCTGCTGAGAAAATATTTGGGATGGCAGAAAATGAGAAAGGATTTGTTAAGCGTTCTGATGGAGTATTATGTTTTAGAGAGCGAAATTGGGTACCTTTGTATGGAGGAATTCGAGAGTTGATTATGCACGAGTCGCATAAGTCAAGATACTCTATTCATCCTGGGTCTGACAAGATGTACCAGGATTTGAAAAAGTTATATTGGTGGCCAAATATGAAGGCAGATATAGCGTTGTACGTTAGTAAGTGTTTGACTTACTCTAAGGTTAAGGCAGAACATCAAAGACCGTCAGGATTATTGACGCAGCCAGAACTCCCAGTTTGGAAATGGGAGCGGATTACAATGGACTTTATTACCAAATTACCTAAGCCAGCTAGCGGTTGTGACGCTATCTGGGTAATTGTGGATCGATTGACTAAGTATGCTCATTTCCTGGAGATTAGTGAAGATGATAGTGTCGACAAACTTGCGAGGTTGTATGTGAAGGAAATTAGATCTCGACATGGAGTCCCGATATCAATTATTTCTGATCGCGATAGCCGCTTTAATACAGCTTTGTGGCGATCACTTCGAACCGCTTTGGGGACGAGACTTGATATGAGTACTGCATATCATCCCCAAACCGATGGTCAAAGTGAGAGGACTATTCAGACTTTGGAGGATATGCTTCGTGCATGCATCGTAGACTTTGGTAAAGGCTGGGAGAAATATCTACCCCTTGCGGAATTCTCCTATAATAATAGCTACCACACAAGTCTTAAAGCTGCACCATTTGAAGCTTTATATGGTCGTAAATGCCATTCGCCTATTGGTTGGGCTGAAGTTGGAGATAGTCAACTCACAGGCCCCGAACTTATATTGGAAACTACTGAGAAAGTGACTCAAATTCGTGATCGATTACAAGCAGCTAGAGATAGACAGAAAAGTTATGCCGATCAGAGACGTAAACCCCTAGAGTTCCAGGTTGGAGACAAAGTGATGCTGAAAGTCTCGCCTTGGAAAGGTGTGATACGTTTCGGGAAACGTGGGAAACTCAACCCCCGCTACATTGGGCCATTCCTTATTTTGTAAAGAATTGGGCTCGTGGCTTATAGGTTGGAATTACCACAGGAACTGAGTAAAGTTCACGATGTGTTTCATGTTAGTAATTTGAAGAAGTGCCTTTATGATGAGACGCCTGTTATACCGATGAAAGATATTCGTGTTGATGAGAAATTAAACTTTGTGGAAGAGCCGATCGAGATATTGGATCGTGAGATTAAACGACTCAAGTGAAGTCACATTCCACTCGTCAAGGTTCGTTGGAATTCCCGACATGGACCGGAATTTACGTGGGAACGTAAGGACGAGTTCCGAAAGAAATATCCGAAGCTTTTCACTTCGTATATGGATTGTTCCGAGAGAAACCCGGGACGGGTTTCTTCTGAGGCTGGGAGGATGTGACAACTGGCAAATTAGGGAGTTATTTTAAAAACCCGCATTACATTAAAGTTCGTTTATAAATTATATTTGAAATTTTACTCGTAACGAACTTGAAAAACCAATATTTTGGTTGATTATATCTAAAACTTTTATGGAATCGAATTTGGTTTATCGATATGATGAGAATTTATTTCGAGATTTTTATTGGCACTACGTTGACTCCGGCACTAGAATAACCTAACTAAAAATTTATGTCTTGAGTCTACGGATTCGACTATATATATTGATTTATGGAACTCTCGTGAGATATTAAATGTTTTGAAACGGGTTACGGGTTTTGGTACCCCTATTATTATTATTATTAGTATTATTATTATTATTGTTTGAATAATAAGAAAAAAAAAGAAGAGAAAAACTACAAATCGTCCTTGTGGTTACTGTCACTCCCACACAACACAAACCTACACCATCTTCTATCTCTCTCTCTACAATCCCATAACCGCCGCCCCTTTTTATCCGATCACCGCCATCACACCGCCACTCCCACCCACGAAATATTACCACCATCTTAACCACCATCTTCCGATCTATCATTTGGTATACACCACGCGCCCTAAAACCCATCTTAACACCACAAAATCTTTATAAATCCGACCCTATTATTGTTGTTTCACTAGATCCGCGAATTCCAAGGTTTAAGAAGGTGAGAAAACGCGTTTTCACGCGTGGGTTTGACTGAGCCGAGTCAAACTCGGACTAACTCGAAATGGGGTTTAAAGATATATGATTTGTTTTAAAGATTTTGATAAGAAAATAATATGGGTATCCATTTTGGTGTGGTTTTAACTCGGATTTATATAAATCCTTGTTGGGGGTCTTGCTTGGATTGATTATTTGTTGAAGTTTGTTTGTTTTTGGGTTATGTCGCGACCCCTAGGAGCCGTTTGGCTCGGTTGTGGTTCGATGGAAATCAGGCCGAGACCCCTATGGGCTCGTGCCTCATGTTTTTCTTTCGAATCTGTGGTTAGCCGCGGCCCATTTGGGTCCGGCAATGGTAAATGTTTTGTTTCCAGATTTTTGGTGCTCACAAGTGTGGTGATATGGTTATTGTTAGTACATGTTCTTGCGGCTTATTTTATTTTTGGCCGAATGTTTTGATGGGTCGAGACCTTGTGGTCTCGACAATGGGATTATGGTTACAATTGTGATTATTGAGGAGTTGTTGACGAATGGGAAATGTGGGGACCGATTGTGAGACGGTCACTTAGTTTGATGGAGATAGGTTAGTCAGGTGCCGTAGTCGGACCCTATTGTTGTAGCACGTGATTTGGGTATTGTTGGACGGGGATTGGTTACTTGATTTTGACTTGGTTATATTTTTATTTTGGACTTGGACAATGAGCCGAGAGTGATGACTCGGACATGTGACCATTTCGTATGACTCGGTAAATAATTATAATCAAACGTAAATAATAAAACTCGTAATAATATTATTGGTAATATAAACGTTTATATAAATATATAGACGTGAATAACGTATATATAGATATATAAATGCGTATATTAATAATAAAACGATCACGAGGAATATTATAACAATAACGTGACGATAAATATTATACTATGAAAGTGGTGTAATAAATTTCGGGAGCGTTATTGTAATTAAACGACTATAAATAACGACGAAATCTTTAACGTTGAATAAATATTAAATAAAATAATATCTTTTAATAAACGAGGAAAACTATCGAGTTATACGGGGTCGTAGTCACTTCAGTCCAAGTGGTTTATTATTTGTGACGTTTGTGTTGTCACGGATATATGACAATTAATACACTCACTTTCGATAACTACGTAACTTATTTAATCGACGGGTTAAATAAGAGCTATTTAGTTATTTAAATTGAGTATATTAATGGGCATCGTATCCTACGACGCCCATAGGTTGTGGTATGTGTACGAGAGTAATAAATTACTAAGTATCTCGTGAAGATGCCAAATTGACGAATTTGGTAGCTTAACGGCATAATTAGAGAATTTATTAAACTTTGATATATATCATATAGTACTTTATGTGCAATGTGTGACCTAGGATTCGGGTATAATCTTAGAATGGTATATTAAATAAATAAATATGGGGATTACCAAATCGACGGATTTGATAAACTTCGATGATTTATTTAAATAATATATTGGACTAATATTAGACCTATAGATTGCTTTAATATCCGTTTTATTGTGACTTCTTGGTTTGAGTTGTGTCGACCCACCACCCGTATGGATACCAAACGCCAAACTTCAAACTAATACGAGATTTATACGAGAATTGGATTTTCGGAAGTAAAATGGAATACGTTCGGGTTTGGGAATATTTGATTTATACGAGAAATGGATTTTCTGAACGAGTTGATATTGTTAGGTCATGCCGAGTCCGTAGTTGCCGTCTTTTGAGTTACTATATGTCTTACTTCTACCGATTTCTTATTGTTGATTTCTGGACTTGAGGTGAGTCATAGCCCCACTTTTTACTCTTGAACTATGTTTTCAATACTTGGGGTGAGAAACGTGCAAATTATTTTATGTGGACTATTTATCGCTTCTATATTCTTTATAAAACTTGCTATGCGTATGGACTAGGATGTATTGTCAACTTTAGTCACACGGTTTTTGTGTGTACTATTCAAGGTTGGCTTATTTGGTTATTGGTGGATTGTCAACTTTAGTCACATAGTTTTCGTGTGTACTATTCAAGGTTGGCTTATTTGGTTATTGGTGAATTGTCAGCTTTAGTCACACGGTTTCGTGTGTACTATTCAAGGTTGGCTTATTTAGATACTGTAGTGTGCACCTATAGGTTATTAATACTTCGGAGGTTATTCGAGTATTTATGATATTGCGGGGGTTACCCGAATATCTATGTTAGAGCGGAGGGTATCCGTGTGTTATGTTGGAGCGGAGGGTGTCCGCAGGCTTTTAGTGGAATCTTTAGTCTAGCTAGCAAGCCTTTTGCGTATATGTCCACTATATTGAGTTATGAATTTAAACCTATGATCTCACCAGCGAAAGCTGACTTTTAGCACGTTTTCTCAGGTAATTAACTGATGCCCTTTGGATGCTTGGATTGGAGGCTTGGCAATGGCACCCGGTTATGGATCTATTTTCTAAAACTCTGATATTTAATTGTGGACCTACGTTTATTTCTTTTGGGCCTGACTCTGAATGATGTTGGGATAAATGTAAACTTTAAAACCCCGTTTTGGTTGTGTTTTTCTTATGTTTACTTTATCTCGTTCTGTTATGTCTTGTGTTGGATACCAATCCCCGTAACGCCCCAAAAGCTTGTTGAGTCTTCCGCTGTATCAAATTTTGGGGGTGTTACACACGCAAAATGTATTTTTAATGCATAAAATGATATACATTTTTTGTAATAATATTAGAGACACTAACTATTTACTAAAGAATTGGACTAATAATGTTTCGGGTCAGCCATTAGCTTTTTTTACCAGAACCCGCCCATTTTGATACATTGATAGTTTTGCTCATAAATCTTTGAGTCTTCATACATGGTCGTTACATCTTGTCACATCTACAGAATAATTATCAGGAATACCTAAGATGTTACTAATATGCGATTCAGTGAGTCAGCAAGGTTATCCGGAAATGAATGGAGATACACCTTCTCCCCCAAAATCAGTCTCTTCCTCGCGATGGGCAAGCCATCTTTCATTTACTACTAGGCTATTTTGATTCAAAAATAAATATAATGATGTCAGCATTTGACAATATTATATTTGGAATTGAGATTTTACCACACATCATCAGCCACATGAGGCAGTATTGGAGCAATGACTCTCACTATGGAGAGTAGATTCTCTGCATGAACTGTTAGACAACTCCACCTTGTAAAACTCGAACCACCGCTGAAATAGAATCAAACTCCATTTAAAAATAGTCTACTTAATACTTATGTCCTTATAAAGCATATAAAACTTCATTGAAATATAAAAGAAAATGTCTTACCCAACATAAAGGTGATCTTCGGCAACATGAAGTAGACAATCTATCCCCCAACTCTGAATTTCTGATTCAACTGGTCTTACTCTAACCATCTATCCCCCAATTCTAGTTAGTACATTCTATTTTGTCTCCCAGTTCAAGTAATTTTCCCCAAGATAACACTCCAACCATCTATCCCCCTATTTTGACTCAACTCATCTTAATCTATGTACTAAATCTAAACCACTCCACTAATGGCGCACATATTCTACACAATTATGAAAGACAAGTCCAAAACACAATCACATCTAAAAGTGTCATAATCTTACCACCAGCTCAATTTAAAATAAACACACTCAGAATACCAGATAATAACCATAGAGTTGGCATGTCTATGAGCATTCAAAAACTACCATCTCCTTGATTATTACTAATGTTAATTAAACTCATTCAGAGATTAGATTAAATATCTAATAAGTTTTCATGACTTTATATCAAACATGCATACAAAGATATTAAGAGGACAAGATAATAGTGTACGAGTTCTTTTCAAGAGCAGATAACAAGGTCAATAAAGAAATGTCAAAACACCGTTACATTTATGAGTATCAGAATATTCCTGCTATGACTACCGTATCATAGGCTTTTTCAAGTAACAAAAACAATCAAAGAATCATAACAAAAGTGTAAACCCCATCTCTCATAAATAAGTCAATAAACACATATGAACTTTAAGCTCAATGAGCATAAAAAATAATCAACTTATTGATCACCAATATAGCATCTCAAACCATAAACTGAGCCACAAAAAGAGTTCCGATTATAATGACATTTAATAGCTACTTATCCAATTCCGCTTCATAAAAACCAAATCCTCCACTTAAACAATGTTACGTAACATGACCAACTTGTATCACTATTCAAGTAGACATTTCATCAAACACTTGCTATACCATCTTCTTGATTACTACAAATGTTGATTAAACTATAAAAACTATCAAAAACAAAACTCTGTATTATCACAACATGTGATGCTCACTTTGATAACAGATACGTTTCAGAGGTGCTACTAGTTTATCCGATTTTGCTCAACCAAAACCGAATCTCCACTAAATAAAAGGCCATTTTCTTAAAGAAGATTTAAGTCCACAAAACAATTCTAACAAGCAACAAGTCTCAAAGGGTCTCACTAACATGACCAATTTACATCACTATTAAAACAAACATTATATCAAACAGTTGGTGTGCAACTCAATTTTGTTTGTTGGGGGCCCACAATTAATACATAAGCATACATATTTCGAGATTTTTGTTGGTGTGAATACTATACGCAAGTTTCAAATGAATAAGGGCTCTTGCAAAGTATATGCACTTTTTACACTTTAGTTGCATGGTTTTTATACATCAGTTCAACTTAGCTTTGTTAAACGTTATATTAAATTTAGAGTAAATTATATAGATGGTCCCTCTGGTTTGCATTGACTTTCACCCTTGGTTCCTTTACTTTTTTTTTGAATGAACAGTCACTATCTTTGAAACTCTTAACACCTGCAGTCCCTTGACCAAACTGATGTTAAATTTGACCGTTAAAGCCCTCATGCGCAAGTCGCATGAGGGTAAAATAATCTTTTTACTAGTCTTTCGATCCCAATAACACCCACCTGCTAGATTTCTCTATCCCTTTTCTCTATTTTCATCCACTTACCTCTCCATTCACTATCTCGACAACAATCATCATTTTTCTGTTTTCTACCTTCATATCCACAACAATCATCTAAAATTATTACAAAATCAAAATACATATATAAAAAGACCAAAACTAGAAGTATGTTAGTACTTTGCTAATTATTGATGTTATTCATCCATAAAAAACATTTTTTCGTACATACATTATCAACCCAAGATACAATCTTTATAAACATATACTAAGATTCATCATTTATCCCTTTTGAACAACTAGATACTTCTACTAATTAAAGACTTGTTTTTCCTAATTCCAAGAACAAAAAGTTAAGGTTTGATGTTTGGTTTTAGTAAGATTTGTTTTCGTGATAGTCTGACTCACAGATAAGTTATGAGAGTTATGGGATTTCTGGTTCGGTTTAGGAGAGAGAAACAAAGAAAAGCAAAGAAATAATCTGTTTTTGATTTTTAGTGTGGCGTTTGGAGATAAAGAAAACATAAAAATGTGTTGTGTTTATGTTTTTAAATGAGAAAGAGATTTGGTGATGTTTATGTGGGAATGATTAATAGAAAAGTTGAGCATTAATAATTAAGTTGGGCCAGAAAGGAAAGAAAGAGACCAATTTACCCTCATGTGACTTGCACATGAAGGGCTTTAATGGCAAAACTTAACATCCGTTTGGTCAAGGGATAGCGGGTGTTAAGAGTTTTAGAGTTAGTAATTGTTTGTGTGCAAAAAATAAATAAATAATAAAAAAGGTCAAGTGGTCAAGGGTGAAAGTCAATGCTAACATAAGGACCATCTATGTAATTTACTCTTAGAATTATATTCTATGTGTAGCAAAATATTTGAGTATGTTATTTGAGGGGGGGGGGGGGGGGAAAGTTTTGACTATGTGTGAGCATTGCGTTACATCATATTCTTTGGGTTTCGTGAAATATTATAATCCTTTTAGATACTCATATTTAAAGTTTCATGTTATTAGTTGTAATTAAGAACTTATAATGTTTGTTTGATATATATATATTCATCTTTTAAACAACCCATTCAACTTACGTCGGATAAAATTTGTTCGCGTTATTTGGCATAGATATAGATAATCATGATTATGGGCCTGTTTGGTAAGAGCTTTTTGAAGAGCTGTTAGCTTTTTGTTACAAAAATAATCTCATCTGAAATAAATAGCTCTGTTTGGACACATTAACTTTTAGCTTTTATTTCAAACAAATAGCTCCTAAATAAAAAGCTGATTCATGAAGCTTTTTAAAATCTTGGAGCTGTTAAAATTTTAAATTACTGATATACCCTCCAAATATTTGTTTACAATTATAAATATGTACTTTTATGTCATTTTACATCTTATAATTACATTTAACAGCTAATTTACCAAACACTTTTATTAATAAAAAAATACAGCTTGTAGCTCATGTTAACAGCTTTACAGTTTACAGCTTACAACTTACAGTTAACAGCTTACAGCATACAGCTAGTTTTGCCAAACATACTCATAATGTTTCCTTAATTTTTGAGTAAATGTTGGTTAGGTACTCTAACATAAGCCTTAATTTTGTGGCTTATATCGAGACTTATGGGCTTATATAAGTTTATGATATTGTAATAAACTTATATAAGCCCACAAGTCTCAAAATAAGCCGAAAAAGCAAGGCTTATATTATATAAGCCGAAATCAAATAAGCTCGTAAGCCCACATATAAGCCGAAACAAACACCCCTTAAAAAAATACTACGGAGCAGGATATAATCTACTTGACACAAACCAAATTAGTACTCCCGTACTTTAATAAAGTTTTATGTTTAAAGCCCAATATATGATAATGTTAAAGCCCAATATATAATAAAGTTTTATGTTACTTCTTCACTACAAAATTACACAGTAAAAATAAATAAATAAATACCGCCTAATGATTCCTCTTTTTCCGGGTAATGAATCATGTCCGGTTTGTCGCAAAGCATGTTTGGACTCATTTGGTGAGCATGCCGTGCATTGTAGAGAGCTCCCCGGCTTTAAGTACATACATGATATGGTTCGTGATGTCCTTTTCGATGTACTTAAGCGTGCTGGGGTCTCTGCAAAGAAAGAAGCACCCGTGAACTTCCTGACTGACCCCTGGGAGGGTAGATCAACACTTAGACCAGCGGATGTTTTGGTTTTTGGTTGGGCAGGTGGTAAGCATGCTTGTGTGGACCTAACAGGTGTTTCCCCTCTCGTGGGATTGAGGAGTGGAGGTTTTACTGCAGGGGAGGCTGCTCTTAAAGCTGCCTTATCCAAAGTGATCAAGCATGAGAAAGCGTGCATTGACAATCAGCACGAGTTTATACCTTTCGCGTTTGACACTTTTGGTTTTCTAGCACCTGATGCTGTAGTCTTCCTAAACAGAGTTCAGCGGGTCATGCACTCTAATGTGATGACTCCTAGATCCATGAACGTAGTTTTTCAGCGGATTAGCTTTGCAATTCAAAAAGGGCTGGCGGCGCAGCTTGTTGCCCGTTTGCCTTCAATTGCTTTATGTTAAACTATTCTCTTAAAAGTGCACTAAACAATTGTTAAGTCTTTGCATAATCAAATGATCAAAACATCAAATAAATAAAATAAATAAATAAATAAATAAATAAAAAAACGTGCAAAATTTCCCTCTAAAAAACCCCAAAATTTCACCATCCCAAAACCAAATTCAATTTACCCCCAAATCAAAACCCAAACCCTAACTTTTCAATCCCACAAAATTAACCTTCATTTCATAAAAATTTCACATTTTTATGTAATATCTCCACTTCTTACACAAAACCCATCTTTTAATTTCATCAATTTGAAAAAAACAATTATCATACAAACCGCAATATCAAAATACTCCTTCTAATCCATTGAGCTTGGGAACCTTATTTGTGAGCTTATATGATTTCCTCTTATTTTGAGACTTATGGGCTCACATAAGCTTATTATGATGTACTGTAATAACTTTATATAAGCCCATGGGTATCAAAATTAGCTGAACAATTTGAGCTTATATAAAGTAAGCTGAGATCATACAAGCTCACAAGCCCACAAATACACTTAAACAAACACCCCATGCTTATTATGAACTGATAAGTTTATGTGGATTTCATATTACAAATTTTCTGTAAGGGTGAAATAAGCTGTTTTTGATAAGCTGATCATCTGCTTATTACCTCTTATTGCACTTTGAAATTGTGGATAAGCAGTTTTGAATGTATGGCCTCTGTACATGATTACATGCTTATTATGAACCGATAAGTTTTTGTGGATTTAATATTACAAATTTTCTGTTAGGGTGAAATAAGCTGTTTTTGATAAGCTGATCATCTGCTTATTACCTCTTATTGCCCTTTGATATTGTGGATAATCAGTTTTGAATGTATGGGCTCTGTACATGATTATATGCTTATTTGGGGGTTAAATAAGCTGACCGGCAGTTGCTTGTTCAGATTGTTTATTTGCTGTTATTTTGAAGTAACGAATAGTTTATCTGCTTAATGCTTTTTTGGTAATACGTAGGTGCTTATGAGTGTTTGGCCACTTTGAGATTGTTTATTCCAAATTGAATATAGTGGCGGATTTGATACTATAAGGTTACCCTTATGTTGATATTAGCTGTTTTGAATGAGTTGATTATCTGGTTACGAGAATAAGTTATTAAAAGTAGTAATCCTAAACACCCCTTACTGCGTTTTAATTTAGTAGATAAGCATAGTTGAGTGTTTGTATGTGATTGTATATTTATTTGAGAGTGAAACAAGCAGTTTGGGAGTTGCTTATTCAGACAATATATTTGCTTCTGTATCTTTGAAGTTTGCAGTACTCTTAGCAGAATTGCAAAACCCATATAATTGGGTATCTGATTGTCTTTCGAGAGTCTAGATTAGAAATGTGCTTATGCTTATGATCTTGTTGATACTGTTATGATGAGAATGCAGTTTTCTTGTGATGGTATACTGAATCTTCTGACATATGATGGGGATGTTTCAGAATTTGGATTGTTTTTATAACAGATGCGTAAATTTGACTATGCTTATCTACTTAGTTTAGTGGTGAAATAAGGTCTTTTCAGTAAGAAGTTTCAGATTGTTTAGTTTGAACCGGTTATTGTTGGTGGATTCAGTATCGTAAGTTTAACCTTAGGGGTGAAATAAGCTATTTTGGGTAAGTTGATCTTCTGGTTATTGGCATAAGCTGTTTAATACAGTAATCCTAAACACCCCTTGTTACATTTTGATAAAGTAGTTCAGCAGTTCTGAGTGCTTGGATATGAGTATAGGCTCATTTGATGGTGAACTAAACAGCCTCGTAAATCTTTAATAAGCAGAACTGTCAAACACTCAGATAGCTAGTTTTCTAGTTATTGTGACTAGGGGTGTCATAAATCCCGACCCGACCCGGTAACCCGAATAAGGATAGTCGGGTCGGGTTACTCGGGTCCAAAATCTAACTTGGGTCAATCGGATCAACCCGATTAACCCGAGTACGAACTAGGGTCGGGTATCGGGTTCAAAAAACTTTGCTATTCGGGTTCGGGTCAACCCGACTAACCCGAGTTTTTTTTTTTTTTTTTACTGCACTCAATCTATATTTATTAAAGGCCCAAGTAATTAGTATATTCCATGTACTTGGCCCAATTTTATTCAAGTTTGATATCAAAAATATAGTTACATTAGTACACTACACTACTACAGTACTACACTTAGAAAAGAAATCGTATGTTTGAACCCCAGGTGATGCTGCAAGTTCAGTGTGACAGAGTAATTTTTGTGTCTGCAACACATGAGTCTGTTATATCTACTGTGAGTAGTCAGGTTATATGTTTGGTAATATGTACTAATATGAGTCTGTTTGGTAATATGTATTATAATACATATGTCTGCAACATGTGTATTACTCTAATCTTGGTGTCTTGATGAGTGATGGCATGTCCTACTGTTATACGCTTGGCATTTATAATCATGTGTCATTCCTATGGTTTCTATATGGCCTACTTTGTTATAAATTTGCAACAAGCCTACTGGTAACAAACATCGTTTAAGATTTGAACTACTAAATTTAAGAAATTAAATTTTGGGATTATATAAATGGCATAGACCCGAACATGGCATGACCCGACCCGATTTGACCCGAACCCGACCAACCCGAGTTCAAATAGGGTCGGGTTCGGGTATGTTATTTTTAGTCTTGACCCGACTTCGACCCGACCCGAATGACCCGAACCCGACCTACCCGACCCGATTAACACCCCTAATTGTGACATAGATACTAATGTTGTTATCTACTATACTATCAAACATGTTACAGCCTTGTAAATCTCTGGTGCATAGCCTCGTAAATCTCTGGCGTTGCATTATGTTATAGCCGAATCTGATTCCCAAACACCCCCTGAAGTCTATGCAAATGAATTAGTGTATGATCAACAACTAGTTTAGTGATTCGAAAAGTCTTTGCATATTACATGATGTTGTAACACTTTATCTTTCCGGAAAAGGTTTCTGATTCTATGTTATATTCTATTCTAGACCAACATGGGAAGGTGGTCAGTACCATGGAGATGAACAAAGTCGATTGGCTGCTCTTCGATTAGCAATGGAATTAGGAGCTGATCACATAGATGTTGAGCTTAAGATTCCTTTCTTCTTGACATTAAATGCGTCTATTCGTGCTCATAGGCTAGTCTAAAGTACTATTATTATTGTTCTTACATAGTAATTTCCTGTTATACTATCAGACAGAATATTTCTATCAGATTTCTCATTTTAGTTACTCAAATGGCAGGCCGTTGATGATTTCAACAACTTAATCCATGGAGATAAGCGGGTAACCAGGTACCGAATGCCCAAACGGCATACAAAGCCATCTTTAATTGACTCAAAGGGCACACATGTGGAAGTACGTTAATATTTTAAAGAAAACAACCCTTATTTCTACCTATTCAAATTAGTGACATGTATCATTATTGTTTGCAGTAAGTTTCATTTTCATAGAAACCTTAAGCATTAAGGCTGATGTAGATAATTATTAAATTACAGCTTTTTATGTATTCTGTTATTTATTGTATGCTACAGTCAATAGGAGCTGTCAACTGTGCCATCAGGAGACCCAATGATGGACGTTATATGGTTGCAGTACAGACTATGTAAGCGCTATTTCTGCTATCGAGGATAGTCTACGAGGTTTCTTTCTGTACATTCTAATTTCTATTAGAAGTGATTATATGGGCGGTTGGGTCAAAGTAGTGCCTTTTGTCCAGTTATAGAAGTTTCATATGATATTTCACGTGTGACTTCAACCCGTTCGACCCATTGACCCATTTGAGATTTACTTACAACACAGATTGGTACAACTGGTAGACTATTTGTGGTTATTGGTGTTGGCGGTGCTGGAAAAGCTCTTGCTTATGGAGCAAAAGCAAAGGGTGCAAGGACTGTGATAGCCAATCGGACCTACGGTTAGATTCTACTAGGGTTCACATTACCATTCGTAGTACCCGTAATTGATTGCAAATAAAACATTATACTAGTTTTATTGCATTCTTATCAGTTCAGTATGGGTGAAAACCAACTGCACGGTTCTCGTCATATTTAATTGGTGTTTGGATGGGAGTTGTTTATCAAAACTTAACAAATTGATCATCGCGACTTCAAGTCACAGTAATCAAATAACCAGTTGCATAAATGAAATATAAACACCCTCTATGCATAGTTATGCACCAACTAAAGTTTTCTCTTACTGATACTGCACAGATCGTGCTCAAGAACTTGCTGACATAATTGGTGGAGAGGCTATATATCTTGCCGATTTGAGCACTTATAGTACAGAAGGTGGCATGATACTTGCAAACACTACATCAATTGGTATGCAGCCAAATATAGACGATACTCCTATTTCTAAGGTACGGCTATCTACCTTTCTTAGGTCATATGTTTTAGAAATGGTGGTTTGCAGTTAGAAACTTAATATGGTGAATATGTGCTTGAGATAAAGTTTCTATTTTCTTTTGTGGCAGGAAGCTTTGAAGTCGTATGCATTGGTATTTGATGCTGTGTACACACCAAAAGTTACGAGATTTCTTCGGGAAGCAGGTGAATGTGGAGCCATAATTGCTACAGGGGTGGAGATGTTTATAGGACAGGCTTATGAACAATATGAGAGATCTACAGGGTTACTTGGTAAGGTTTAAATCTCACCGTCTCCCTTCTCTTATGAGTTTATCCTACTTTTCATTTGCAGCACCTAAGGAATTATTTAGGGAGATTATGGAAAAATCTTAATTGTCTCGGGAGCTGCCGTAGGTATGTATCGTTTTCTATCCTATCTTTCTTTATCTTACCGTGGAACAATAAACTAGGCAAAATAGTTGGAAATGTTATTGCCATTGATACCTTTTCCAATCATATGAAGTTTTGAAAAAACGAAAAGATTCGTTTACGTATAATCTTCATCAGATTACCTTATATATAGTTTATTTTTTGTTAGACATGATCAGTATTCTGTGTCAAGTTGTTCTTCATGTCGTCTCTTGGCTCAAATTGACCAATTAAGTTTTGTAACTCGGTTAAATTTGAGGACTTTGATGTGATTGACCACTTTTGCTCGAGTATGGAGTTAAAAAAGTATTATCCTTCAGTTAAATGCTACTAGAGTGTCTGCCCGAGATGGGCGTGGGTTCAGTAATGAGTCAACCTTCCTCTGTTGTGGAACATTTTGATTTTTTTTTTTTTTTCTCTTTTGAATCATTGGTTCTCTTCTCACACAAAAACCCGCTTTTATCTGATCATTAATCATCTAACGTTAACATAATAATCTAATTATTGCTAAACAAAATGATATAGGATTTTGACACACTTTGGGTGACTTGTATCTAATCAAATATTCAAACTTTACCCATTTGACCCATTGGAGATAGGATATTACCCAAATCAGCCCAACTTCTAAGTAAATGGGTCAAAATTTCTACCGCAGCAGACTTGACTTTGGGATCAAAATTTCTATAAAATTACGTAAAACTGAAGTTTTTGTTACTTTGTATACAGAAGCAGGAGGCTCGAGAGTAACATGTGTTGTGCAAAATGGTACACACAGGAAGCACGGAGGAGGTGATTATAGTTCTTGTTTCTCCATCATTTGTTATTTTATCATCAGTATTTTTGTTGGGACATGATAAGGAATTTTATATTTGACAGCCATTGTATTCTTGTTTTCTTATTCTAAAATTAAATTTATTTTTATAAAATGCTACGGGCATAGTACTCATGAATCTCAGAAAATGAATGGACACATAATTTATTTGGATGGATTTTGACTTGCTATTCTGCTAATAGTAAATTCTTGTGACATGTAAGCTGATGTTGTCAACAATTTTTCATAGATTTGAGAATATAGATCTTTCAATAGTAAATACACAGTTTATATATGCAAATCTTTGTAGAACATCAAACATTAAGAACATCAACCTTCACTCTTACATGAGTTTATAACTATCCAGGTTTCACTCATCATTTTTTCAATACTCAAGAGTAAAAAATGAATGTTAATGAGAACATGAAAAATTCTTTTACACTGGTCGAAACTCGAGGCCATATACAATTAGGCCAGACATAATTCCTTCATGACTTGTAAATTTCATTTCAATAGAAAGAGAGTCATCTTTGAATTCAGGAGTTGAGTTAAATTTCCACACTTGAATCTCCATCCATCCATCTTCCCTTTGTTTTGGAACCCGAGTGTTACCATTTATATTCAATGCGCTTGGGGTTGTAAAATAAACAAATTCAGCTTCATTGTTTTCTTTGTGGAGTACATCTCGTACTTTTACTGGACAATGCAGCCCCTGGCATTTTCCTGAAAGCTTGAACACAAGGTAACACACGTATTCCGTATCTCGTGACAACATTTGACTTTTGATTGTGCAATTAAGATGAAATACTTGTTGTGGTAAAAGCTCAATCACCTCTTGAAATCTGCATGTAGGATAGATTAAGAACGAAGTTATATATAAATTAAAAAACATTGGGTTAGAAAATCTAGTTTTTCGTGTGACATCTACATGTACAATAAAAAAAAGTTTAGTGGTTGAAGGTAGGGCTGGCAATACATGTGGGATTCGGGTTATTCCTCAACCCGAACATAACATGTTTAAGTGTGGAAATTTGAACATAACTTGAACACGACCAATTTAACCCGCTTATCTAACTCGGTTTGCGGTTTAGCAAGTTACACTGGTTAAATGTGTTAAATAGGTTGGCAGGGTGCCCCTTTTAAACCATTTAACCCATATAGGACCTTTAAACAACTATAAAATTAGTATTTTCTTTCAGAAAAAACTTAAAACGGGTAGTCGGGTCGACCTATTTAACCCAACCCAACCCGAACACAACCCAAAACCTCTCTACATCCAACCATAACCCGTTTATTTCTGTATCGATCTCGGGTTGTGTTTCATTTAGTGTCAGGAATTGCCGCCTCTAGTTAAAGGAAACTGTAACAAAAATAGCTATAGTATATGAAGCAAACCTGCACTTGTCTAATTGTTTTGAGGTAAAAAGATCCACATTAGAGAATCTGTATAAAACTGCCTTTGCCGAAAGCACAAGAAGTTTCTTTTCGTTGATCTCACCCAACCAAAACAACTCGTCGTAGTTTCTGCATATCTTGAATATTTCTTCGAAGTTAGTTGGCAATTGTTGCACCTGATCCACGTTGAAGTTTGATTTCAAAACTTGTTGGACTTCATTCAATTTTCCGATTTCTTCATGTTTCACCTGTATACAAGCCATATCAAATTTGCAATATCGAACATGGTTTTTAATTTTTTGGCATGCATCCGACCTCTTTATATAATGTAACAAAAGAGTTTAGAATGGAACCATGGGATATAATTGCAAACTTACTTTGTTAATTGCTCGAAATTCAATGCCTTCAACATAAACTGCAGTTTCTCCACAATAGTATGATGAAAAGCTCTCAAGCAGAAACTCAAAAACATTATCTTCGTTCTGATTCAAGAATTGGTACAACTCAATCATCATCCGGTCCTTGTCTCTCCATGTTGCGAAATAGGCATGTAGACTTTCAAGTCCCTTTCTATACTTTAGGTTAACACACATTGGTTTAGCTGAAAATTTTCTTGAATCACTAAGTTTGAAGACTAAATAGACACCATAAACAACATTTGGAGATAGAAGTTGAGCGGTTGTCTTTATTTCGATGTTCAGATTGGAAATATCAAACATCTCCACTACTGTCTCAAACCTGCACATATTATAGATATTCAAGCTATAAAAAATAGACTAGCAAGATGCTAGCAAAATCACAGTCATTAGAACATTAGAACAGAGGACCCAAAATAGGGGTATAGCTCTACGCCTCTACCACCGGTTGAAAAGAAAAATCCAGCTACAAAACTTCAAACATAATACCCATATACCAAATATGTGACTATCATAATTAGTTGAGAAAACACTGAAACCTTGTTAGATATCTACCCCCCCCCCCCCCCCTTGTAATTTATAATTTTTGCATGCAATGTTTTTCAATTATACGCTTTTTGTGACAATAAATTTACGAATGACAAGAATTTATGGTTTTACTTACTTTAAGCAAATGCATTATAATAGTTTAAGATAAATCAATCATTCTTTTTAAACGAAAAGACTTTCACAAACTTATAACACGTATCTCATTTCATATCATCTTACACGTAAAAGTACCTTTGTTGGAAAATTTTTCTATTACGAGTATATAATACAGAACACTGCAAGAAAAAAGAACCACAATGCAAGTTCAAAATACATAGGTAGGCTGTAAACTAATTAATTATGTTCCCGTAAATAGCTTGTCATGCATAATCCGGTAAAGTAACTACATTTTTTCAAAGAAAAATATATATATACATCTAACAGAAATGCATATGTATGTTTATCACTTATGTACTGATAAATTTAGAGAGGTAAAGAGAATAACCTTGATTCTTGAAGAGATTTCCACTCATGTGAACAACTGTCTATGTAAGAAAACATTGCCGCTGATACCATTTTATTTCTTTCTCCATTACCATCGAATGACAGCAACTGTTACATAAAATAAATTATAAATCAGACTCAACTTTTATCATGTGTAAACGCATGTGTGATCTCAAATTATCCATCAAAAAGGAAAAGATATGTAGAAAACTGGAAAACACCAAATAAACGAGATACAAGATAAACTGATTACCACTTTGTCTTCTTGAAGGAGGATTCCATTCGAAAAAATGTTGTAAAGATCCTCTTTCTTAGTGGTAGAGTAGATTTCAGGGCATTTTGACATCTGGACTATTTCTTTGTAGTCTTTAGGCAATTTGGGCTCCCATTTCTCATAATCCTCCTGCATATACATTAATTAATTTATAAACTCATGTTTCGTACAGTTACTTTCTTACAGTTTATAAAACAGTTAAAGGCCATAGTTAAGATATATATGAATCAAAAGTTAGCCAATTTTGTCAAAATATAGATACTTACCTGGAATTCCAATGCTTTCTTGAGTTCTATGACCACTTCATCAGCTGTTGGCCGACTTTCTCTCCTGTGATGTAAGAATTTAAGGGCAATCTTCGTAAAGATAATATATGACTCTGGCACAATTTGTTCTTTGATACCCTCGAACACTAACTCATCAAGTTTTTCTAAATGATAGTGTTGTTTAGCCAAAAAGGGTAAATAAAGGTAATCGTCATCTAGTTTTGCGGATGATAGTTTCCCACACAATATGTCAAATAAGACCGCACCCAACGAGAATATATCTGACTCTTTGGTTAAGATGCCTGTTTTCGAGTGTAGTGGGTCACTATAGCCATCAGTGCCTGTAACATTGTCTATGACATAGTCTACATCCTGATTTGTTGGACATACTAAGGAAAGCCCGAAATCACTAATTTTTGCCTTCCAATCATCAAGCAGTAGAATGTTGCTGCTGCGGATGTCCCTGTGTATTACCATTTCTGGACTTGAATCAGTTCCATGAAGAAACTCCAACCCGACTGCAATATCGATGCATATTTTAAGCCGCATCACCCACGTAAGACTATCATTGCTCACGTACTGATCAAGACTTCTTCTGGATGCATATTCATAGACAATAATTTTCTCATCCTCTTCATCACAGTAGCCTACAAGACCAATCACATTTTCATGTTTATACTCCATAAGGATTTCAAGCTCTCACAAATTCAGCTTCTCCTTCAGCAGATTTCCTACCCAACCGCTTTGCAGCAATGAAGTTATGCCCATGAGTGTGACCCTTGTACACATTCCCAAAATCTCCATGTCCAATGAGATTGTCTTGACTGAAAGTTTCTGTGGCCAACTTTATGTCTTGAAGTGACAGTTTGAGGCTGTCCATGTGGTTCTCCTGTGAATCATCGAACAATCATTAGTTTACTAAAAGATTGTTAATTTAGTAAAAGTTTGAGGATTAAAATATTAGTTACACAAAGTATAATGTATGAAATGTCACGTACTACTATGAAGAATATATAAGGAGATTATAAAGTTATTCAAAAAAAATTATGCACCTGACACTTTAAAGCTCTCTTTAGTTCGTTGATGACATCATCTATTGTTGGGCGTTGCACTTGAGTTTCTGCGAGACATCGAAATGCAATTTCTGAAAATATTTCCAAAGACTCTTTATTGGGTCCTTTACTTAGAGAAAAGACATGCTCATCAGTTTCTTCCTTTATCTTGCGATCAACAATTTCCATTATTGTTCCCTTCTCAAAATGATGTCGTGCAACGGGTGCAATCCCCTTATCAAAATGATGGGCCAACCTCCCGGTCAAGACCTCAAATAACACCACTCCAAAAGAGTAAATGTCTGATTTCTTATTTAATCTACCATACTTCTTATATTCTGGATCGAAGTACATAGGTGTACCTGCAATCGTAGTGGCATTGAAAGTACTGGCATTTTCATCTGTTGGGTGAATTTTGGAGAGCCCAAAATCGGCAATCTTTGCCTTCCAATTATCGCCCAATAGAATATTCGCACTCTTGATGTCTCGGTGTATTATCTTTTGTTTGTCCTGATCCGTGTTGTTGTGAACGTATTTCAAGCCATGTGCGATATCAAGACATATTTTCAAGCGTTGCATCCAAGTAAGATTAGTCATTTTTTCACTGTTTCCCAGATAATCCTCAAGACTCCCTTTAGAAGCAAGCTCATAGACAAGGATCATGTGATCACGATCTTCATCACAAAAACCAAGAAGAGAGATTATATTCTCATGTTTACAGCTAGTCAGGATCTCAATTTCTGCAATGAACCCTTGTTCTCCTTCTCGATTGTGAATGCGTTTTATGGCTACCGTGCTACGTTTCTTGGGAAGATCACATTTATTCTTCCCTTCTATGGAAGATGAGTTACTGCCATCAAAATGTTCGAGTTGGGCCTTGTATACCATACCATATCCGCCTGACCCAATGCAATATCTGTCGGCAAACTTCTCTGTTGCCATCTCGATATCATTAAGTCCAATCTTCAAGTGTTCCAAGTTCTTCAACTGCAACATTGTGGACATTCAAAATACAAGGTACTTAAATAAATTATTGAATGAAAAAGATTCCAAATCTGTACTAATTGTGACATTAATAGAAAAAAAGTGATACAACAACTCTTTATTCTCAGCCAATGGATTCCGTTAGCTTCGATATCAGTTACTGTTTTACTCTTTAAAATAATTTGTGATTTGTGACTAGTGTGCAGGTCCATGGAAGTTCGCGCAGATGGTGTTTTTGATTCCTGGTTTTTGGGTGTTGATCATGTGGTTTGGAGGTGGTCACTTCAATAAATTTATAGATGGGTGTTGATCAGAAATGTCTTGTCTAATTTCTTCGTGACAGGGAACAAATGTAAAAAACTATAAAGAAGTAAATTACCCTCAAGAGATTGGATGATTTACTGTCAACTGCATTCCTCGAAAGATCCTGTAATAATATTTGCAAAAGAATAGGAGATTAGTAGATAAATATAACAGTTATTATCAAATAAAGTTGATAAGCGGTTGATTGTCTTACCAGATTTTCATACATTGATTGAAGTTTCAATGCTTTCTCAAGTCCTTTAACAACCTGATCAATATGTGGACGATCTGCTCTATCCACTTTTATGCAGCAATATGCCGTATCTGAGAAGATTCTTAATGCTTCTTGGTCCATCTGATTTCGCAAATGCGGATCGATCATATCCTCCAAATTAGATTTAGCCAGTTGACTTAATAGCCCATCTCCCAACTCTTCATCTGGAAGAGCTGCACTCCTTCCGCACAAGACTTCCAATAATACAACACCGAATGAAAACACATCTGACTTGTGGGTCACCCCGCCAGTCTTTTCATATTTTGGGTCCATGTATACATTCTTAACAATATCACGAGTAAGAAGAAGACGGTGTCTCCGAGCTACTGTATTTTTCAATGAAATTTCAAAACCAGATAACTTGGGTTCCCATTTTTCATCTAGTAAAATATTCGAGCTCCTGATGTTGCAATGTATGACACTAAAATCTCGTCCAGGGTCATAATGGATGTAACTCAATGCCTTCGCTACACCAACACATATCTTCAACCTTTGCATCCATGTGAGGGTCTGGTCACTTAGATATGTTTTGAGTCTTTTGTTGGCCTCCTTCCTGTATATGATAATCTTCTCATTATCACCATCATAAAACCCAATAACAAACACTAGATTCTTATGTTTGAGACTAGAAAGCATCAAAACTTCTGTCCAAAACCTTTTGCTCTCATCTTTTACATATTCTACATAAAACCTCTTTACAATAATATCGATGAATTGTTCAGAACGTAAGAGGCGGCCTTTGTAAACGATTCCAAGCTTAAACTTTTCAATAATATCAACAAAATTGTTGGTTGCTGATTTAATATCTTCCCAACTGAGTTTTAAGTGAGAAAGATCTTTGAGGAAAGACTTTGTCTCTTTGCTGAAATGGGACTCAACATGTGTTGAGATGGAGGTCAGTGATCCCTATATGTACCAAACAAGACAATATTACCAAGTGTTCTAAAAATGACACGTGTAGATATGGAGTTCATTTTTCTAAAATTCCAGTGGCTTACAACAATAGTAATAAGAGGGTGTTTAGGAGATTATTTGATTATCGCGTTTAGAAAACCCAAATAATTCATTTGAAGTGTTTGGCAAAGAAAAATAGATAAATGATTTTTTTGCGTTTGTATGGCTTGATTGGCTTCAAAATAGCGTTTTTGGCAGCAGGTAGAGACCTGCTGTTGTGAAAAGCTAATGTGGATGAGAGAGTTATGGATAATGGTTACGTATAATATATAAAAATGATTATTTTGAATGAATACAATGATTATAAAAGATAATCATGAAAGTTATATACGGAGTACGGCAGCAATAACTTTTGTTAAATTATTATTGTATATATAATTGATAAGGTTATTTAATATGTATAACTTATTTGATAAATCAATCTCAATGACTTTCTTATAAGCTAAATTAAAATAACTTAATAGTGTAAATGTCTATTTTAGTCATTTGCATGTTAAGTCATAAATAATCTAAATTTGCCAAACACTTAAAAAATGATTATCTGATTATTGCGTTATTATACAACATAATCAAATCCAAACACTATATTATGATTATATGATTATTCAGTTTCAAAACGAATAATCTATTTTTAATAAGCAATCCCAAACACCCCCTAAGTAAATAATTACCTTGTCATGATTGGATGATGTATCTTCAACTGTGGCCGCAACTATTGAATGTTCCTTTCATATCAGAAATAAAGTAATAAGTAAATAATTTTATTTATGTTAATATTATCAATAAATATATATTATTTAGAAAAGAAAGATGAAAGAAAAAAACGTCTTACAACATTTCGACGTTCCATTTGAAGTTTCAATGCGTTCTCAAGTCTTGTGACAACCTCACTTATATCCGGCCGTCGAGATCTTTCTTCATTCAAGCAGTCATATGCTATCATCGCGAAAACGTTGAATGATTGCGGATCCATTTGTTTCCGTAGAACCGGATCAACTATTTCATCTAGTGTTTTCTTTTTATAATGAAAAAAGACTAGTGTAGCCAAATGCTTATTATCTGGATGCTCACTTACCCATTTCCTACCACACAGTAGTTCAAATAATACAATCCCAAAGGAGTACATATCCGATTTGTGGTTCACACTTTTAGTCTCAATATATGTTGGGTCTCCATACCCTTCCACATACCGAAGTCTATTAGTATGAAATGAATGGTGCCTTTGAGAAGCCTTAATCTTCATGGAACATTCAAAGATAGATAACTTGGGTTCCCAGTGATCATTTAATAGAACTCTGCCACTGGTAATGAGCCGGTGGATTACGCTGAAATCGCGTGGCTCGTCATAATGAATGTAGCTTAATGCATGCGCAATACCCACAGATATCTCCAATCTTCGCACCCATGTCAACATCGGGTCACTTAGATAGTTGACGAGACTTAACCTGGTCTCATGCCTGGTAATGATGATCTTCTCATCATTATCATCACAAAACCCAACAAGAGAAACCACATTTTTATGCTTGAGACTAGAAAGCATTGAAATCTCTGTCCAAAAATCTTGTTCTTTATTAAACCTCCGAGCACGGATATCAATCAACTCACCGGACCACAAGAGCTGTCCCATGTAGTTCTTATCAAACCCACTGTCTCTGATGAGATTTTGGTGAGCGAAGTTGTTGGTGGCAGAAAGGATATTTTGAAGGGGGACTCTGAGGTGAGCAAATTCATTCATTATCTGTAAAATAGTCAAGTTAAAATGTGAGTTAGAAACAGGGAGTATAATAATGCATACAAAGTGTTTGATAAAATTCCTGAACCATGTCTAAGTGATGTTAGGTCTAATTCTGCATATATCTTGTGGTTTATAGTTATTATGTTTGTGGATAGTAATTAAAATACTCTTAACATTCTTAAGAAGTTTAGGAAGTGATCAAGTGAATGGTCTTATTAAGTTGCATTGTTTTGGTTAGTGACTTCATGTTGAGATATAGTCTTGGTTAATGTAGTCAATATTTGCTCCTGATGCAGTTTTGATGGGATAATATGCATTGAAATTGTCTTGCTTGGTTCCCTCATTGCATTCGAAGACATGTTTTTGTCTTGTGATTGACAATTTAAGGGCAGGTTGACTACATAAAATAAGTTCATAAAGTGGTATTCAGAAGGAAAAAAAAAAAAAAAAAAAAAAAAAAAAAAAAAAAAAAAAAAACACACTATGGCATGTGCTTTGTGTAACCAGGAAATTGTTTAAATTGCTTCCAGTGACATGTTTTTGTCTTGATAAGTTGGTGTTTAGTAATTTGATGTTTGAAGTTGCTTCCAGTGTCATGTTTTCGTAGCTGTTGCAAGATACTTTATTTGAAAATAGTGGAATTGGAGGATTTTTCAGGATATTGAAAGGAATGGAAAGACATTATTAAATGTTGTAATTGAAACTTTAAAAGCCAAGTTGCTGAGTTTGAAAGGGAAGAACTCTCCTGCTGTGAAAAGAAATACTAGCAGTAAGATGCTGGTATTTGGGTATTTGGTTATCTGAAACTGAGTGTATAGCAGAAAGAAATACTACCTGACACGTTTAATATCAAGATGAGTGTATATGAAATTGAAGAGCAGTGAGACACATGAGTATGTTGGAAAGTACTATATTGGAGTACAAAGTATTAATGATAAAGACTGCTGGCACAAAAGAGAACTGAGTTTGAGAAATTGCTAAAAGATTGCATAAGGTTCAAGGGTAGAAGGTGATAAAGTAGATTGGAACACTCAAGATAAGTTGAAAAGGTGGTATCCAGGAAAAACTATGGTATCCAACTTGTGAATGAAATTGCAGACACATGAGCATGCTGGAAAGATTTAATCTAGGATGGGACAACTTGGTCTTGGTTATGACAAAGGCAATTATGGAAATTAAAAGTACAAAACATGTTCCAAAAGTATTATAGTCATTTTTAGCCCTTTTACTTGTAACAGGCGCAAGTTATAAGTATTTTACGAATATGACACGATACTGCATTCGTATCCACACTAGGTATCGAATTGGTACAAACAAACTTCTTATTTGAACTGTTTGATTCTGCTAAGTCTTTTTGAAATTGCTTGAATCTAGATGTATAATAACTTGATGATTCTGCTTGTTGATTGCTGAATGATTATAGATGATTAGACTAGTGCTTATTGAGTCAACTAGGTAAAAAAAAAAATGGCTTGATTTCGCTGATTGCTGATTGTTGAATAATTATACTAGATTGATTACAGTTGTGTTGATTGAATCGATTGGGTCACCAAGTATCAAATGAAGCTCTGGTAGAGTAATGCTAATCTAAACTACTCCAACTAACTAAAGATTAGAAAGTGAAAGTGTAGTGCAAACGATACTAGAGTGTTCAATGACACTATATATACGGTAAACTTAAACATAATCCTATGTGATCTCATATGCTGCAGCAGGTATATATATTTTTAGTTTTCTGAACATGAATATCTTTTTGGAAATTATGTAGATTCGCTTCGTACAGATATTGTGCACAATGTATGTTCAGACTCTTACTTTTATCCCAATGGCTCCGTATATATAAACTTTTTGTCATAGTGCATAATGTAACAGGCAATATACAATTGATAATAAGCAATTATAATTCTATTCCAGGTTGATGATGTTCATCTCATACTTTGAGATTTGTTCATCCCATTTAACTGATATACTTAAGCTATGTACATCTCATATAGTCATAGGCCATATTGTCTCATCACAGATTGTGAATCAGAAAAGGAGGAACTTGAGTTTGAGTAATCTTTCTATAGACTTTTTGAAATCAAATGATTATGCTATTGCTGCATTCATTCCGGTTCTCATATACTACTCATTCTTGTTTCAGGAACAAAATGATTTTTCTAAAGCGCATGAGTAGGGGACCCATAATAACAAGAACTAATTGAAGGACTATATATGGAAAGCCTTGAAAATTAGCAAGGTAATGTTTCAAAGCAGATCAATAATCCCAAAAAGTCAACTGATTACTAATAAACGCTAAAATTAGATGGTTGTAACCCATTTGACCCGTAGTATTGTTTCAACTTTCAAAGCAGATCAGCAATCCCAAAAGGTTGTTACCCATTGCTAGCAAACAATATTGATACGGAGTTCGGGTGCGTGTTGAGTTTAGATGTCGTACGTCATTTCGTTGAGTATTCTTTTCGAAACTAATACGTGTCTTATATTTTCCGTTATGCCTATGTTAGGTGGAATAAAGAGGCCAAGGGAACATATTAAATAAGTATACTCACAAAACTGAAGGAGTGAAGGGTAAGATAACTAAGGTCAAAAGGATTATTATGGGTAATATTGAGAAGGTAGTTGTTTTGTTTTCGTGATGTTTTGTTTATTGGCCCTCATTTAGCACCTTTTTTCGTCTTTTTAACATTTCGGTTTTTGGTGTTTCATGGTGCTTATGGGATATTAATGTTGCTTATATTGGCTGAGGTTACTAGGTATGTTGTGTTCAATCTCTAACATTAACTTTAGTGTGTGTCAGGCTGGGTTGACTTGAAAAGAAAAATGTTCAAGAAAACCTGATAGTCAAATATGTTTTATAGCCATATTATTACAATAATGATCTAAGTTTCTTTTTTTATAAAAAGGATTTAGAAGGTTTTATTCAATTAAAATACACTCTGGGTGACTATCAAATCATAATTAATGACCTAATTGACCTTTTTTCTTATCAGTTATTCGTCTTTTTATCGCCACATAGAGACAAACCATACCTGGACAGACAAATTTACAAGTAAATGAGTCGAACCCATATAAGGGAAGTTCCTTCTTTTCAAGTCAATGCGTCATAAGTCTGTTAATATTTGTGGTTTTCTTTCGTTGATAATTTTGAAATGGGAAAATACTTGGAGATTAGAGTCGGTAAAATTTTAAGCTTCGAGGTTAAAGGGGATGGACAACTCATATGTAGCTTACATGTAATTTTGATAAAAATTAGTTTTGATCTACAGCTTGGACAACTCAGCAATCCCCTGGTTTCCAGTTTTAATCGTCTACTAGGGACACTCCCTCAGTTTCACATAAAGGTTTGCAGGACGTCCTATCAAAATCTCGGTTGGGTGGTCATAGTTCACAAATGATTATCAACAACTCAACAAGTAGTTTACTATACCACTTTTCTTTTTTTCAATGTTTTGAAACCCGGTTTGACCGGTCGAACTGGTTCCGGCTTAGATAACGGGTCAAAAGGAACCGGTTTTTAAGAACTCAAAACCCAGTGTGATCGGCCGTTGTACCCGTTTCTATAATTCCGGCTGGGTTTGCCATTAAATCTTTTATATGTGTTCCACATTGTTTTTACAAGTTTTTAAAGGCTTTAAAAGCTGTTTAGACAGGTTTTTAAGGTATTTAAAACACTTTCTATATGCTATTTGGACAGCAGAAAGATGGGCTGTTTGGACAGCTTTTATATGTTGTTTGGACATAGCCTTTACATGGCTGTTTGGAAACAAGTTTTTGCAGCAATTACACGCTCTTTTTTTAAAAGTAATTACATAATTGTATGTTGTTTTTTAGCAGCAATTACAGCTTTTTTATGCTGTTCCGACACAGTTTTTTACAGCAACCATGTTTTTTTTTTCCAGCAATTACATGTTTGTATGCTGTTTTTTTTACAGCGATTGGCAATTAGATACTTTTAAAGGTTTGTAAGCTGCTTTTCAGAGCAATTATATGCTTTAATCTTAGAATTGTACCTAAGAGTTGAAACTCTAATTGAGACTATAAGTGTGTTAAACAGAGCATGAGCATGATAATATACTCTCTAATTTCGATATTCTTTGCAAGTCGAATGGTCTAATTGTGAAACTGATCAGAGGCTAATAAGGTACTAGGATTGAATGATGTACTAAAACAACCGAAGAAAAGAAAGTAAAGTAGGTTTCTGTTGTTTAATAAGACATGTGGGTCCTACTAGTTTAGGCTTGTTAATTTATTTTTTATTTGTTAGGGTTTTATTTATAGTTGAGTATGATAAATACAAAATTTCATTTTTTTTTCTTATAAGCTAGTTGTAGGTGACTTTGGTTCACGTTAAGACTCTCGCTAATCTTTTTTCTTCACATACCCATTTGGTTGGAATGCTAGAATGAAAACTAACCAAAAACAATTAGTTGTTGCTCTAACTAATACGTGTGTTGGCCTAGCAAGTTGCTAAGCCAGTTCTTATGTAAAATGGGTGATTAACAAATAAGCTTTGGTGTGGGTGGTAGGTCCAATGATATGGGTTTGGATTACATATTTACGTTAACCATCCATATTCATATTATCATTCTTAATCTTCATATACTAGTTTTAAACCTTCATGCATGCACACAGTTGTGACATAAGTCATAGGGGCCTCGGATGTGTGTGCAATAGGTGTCGTCACACAGGTCCTCCACTTAAAAGAGACCACATTTTAATTAGTTTTGCATATAAATACGTATAATATTAAACATATATGAGTCATATAATTCAAATTTATATGCAATTTCCTTTTAGTTTACAAATGTAATAGGACATCTTTGTTGTTATCGCCTAGGGCCACTTAAAGCCACGAGACAACCCTGACATAAGTCACACTAAAAGGGTTTAACTTTATATTTGCATATTTTTATGGAAAAAATAATTATAAATAATTCATAATGGCTATCTTCGTCATAACTATTTTTATTCATACAATATAAAATGATAATTACACGAAAATTGAAATAATAATTTGGTAATAGAATACGACTAATTATTGTTATTTAGATTCATTTGAAAAACTTGTCACTATTAAATTATACATAATATAACTGTTATGGATATACATTTAGTTACAAGAAAAATAAATTTACAAAAAGTTTTACAAAGTGGTAAATAAAAGAAGTTCATCGGCAATTTTGTCATAATATAACCATACTTATTAGCCAATTTACAATAAAATATTTTTACCCATCGCTCATCGGCAAAAAAAGGTTACAGGAGCGTGAGTGACGAGTTAAGAGTCATTGTGCGGCTGGCTAATTATGTATAATCAGTTTTATATTGTCTAGCTAAACTATAAACTGATAGAGTGAAGGTGTATACACTCAAACAAATAGATAGTAGTACTTATTACTATAGAATGATGGAAGAGGAAAAACCGTCTTACCTCATTTTGATGTTCGAGTTGAAGTTCCAACGCTTTCTCAAGTCTTATGACAATCTCAACAATATTTGGGCGCTGCAATCGTTCTTCATTCAAGCAGTCATACGCTGTTTCCGTGTAAATGTCGAATGATTGTGAGTCCATTTGACTCCATAGATCCCAATCAATTATTTCATGGAGTCTTTTCTCTTTATAATGGGTAATGGCGAGTGGAGCCAAATACTTGTTACTATTGCTTTCGATTACTGCTTTTCTACCACAGAGCACTTCAAACAGTACTATCCCAAAGGAGTACATATCTGACTTGTGGTTCACAGTGTTAGTCTCCATAAATGTTGAGTCGACATACCCAGATACATACGTACATGCACCAGTGTTGAAAGAATTGTGCCTTTGAGAAGCTTTAATCTTCATGGAACATTCAAAATTAGATAACTTGGGTTCCCAATCATCATTTAATAGAACTGTGGCACTGCATAATTGGCGGTGTATTACGCTGAAATCGCGTGACTCGTCATAATGAATGTAGCTCAATGCATGCGCAATACCGACAAATATCTCCAATCGTCGCACCCATGGCAACAACATTGGGTCACTTAGATGTAGGCCGAGACTTCCCCTGGTTGCACGCCTGATAATGATGATCTTCTCATCATTATCATCACAAAACCCAACAAGAGAAACCACATTTTTATGCTTGAGACTATAAAGCATTGAAATCTCCATCCAAAACTCTTGTTCTCTTTCATCATCCCATTCATCTTTAATAAACCTCTGACTACGGATATCAATCAACTCACCGGACAACAAGAGCTGCCCCTTGTAACTCTTATTAAACCCAGATTTTCCGATGACATTTTCGTCATCAAAGTTGTTGGTGGCAGATAGGATACTTTCAAGGGGAATTTTTAAGTGGGCAAGGTGGTGGTAATTGGGTGAAGACATTATGCTTATCTTTATTATGTAATTGCGGTAGATAATAGGGGCGTTTGGATTACGAAAGGATGTGAAGAAAGAAAGTATATATACTACCTCCGTCCCATATTAAATGTCCACTTTGAATTTTCAAAGTCTTGTCTTATTATCTTTGACCATAAATATTTTTATATATGATATATAATACATTATGCGAAATATATGAATGAATTGAGTTTTAAATGTACTTTTCGTTGACATAATTTTTATCAAGTATCATATAATACAAATAAAAATATTTAAAGTCAAAGTTAAAAAAAAAATGACTCAAATAGTCAAAACTGGACATTTAATATGGGACGGAGGGAGTATATAGCTAAGCGCAACCTCCACCTACCTTCCTCTTTTTTAAATCCTATTAGTAGATCAACAAATTTTGCTATGTCTATTAATATCCATAACGTACAACCATTAATAGTAAAGTTAGACACATTTCACTTTTTTAAATACTTGAATGAGTTATTTTACTGTCGTTTATAATCAAGTTGTGATTCTAATTATTATGTATTTGAGATTTTTTTTTTTTTTTTTTTTTTTTTTTTTTTTTTTTTTTTTTTCATACCTACAACATTTTAACTTTGTTAATAGTTCCAAATCCAACATTGCTGGTCGAATGGCCCCCAAAGCCAAATTCAAGCTAAAATGAAAGAGGTTAATATATGTTTAATTTATTGATGTGACGATTGTATGACTTTTTTCTAATATCATAACACAAAAGCTATTTATTTTGTTCTTTCATTTTGTTACATTGTCTTTCCATCTAACAATGACATATCGTACGTGCATTTGTTCTTATAGTCAGTGTCGAAATGCCACCTATTTATCATGTTTATTAGATTGTTTATTCGAGGGAAAAATAGTCGTAAAACATAGACCGTCAATATAATTTTGTCAAGACTGAGACTTCATTCCAACCTTAATTAATTTTGGTTGTTAGACGATCTTGTTTTTCCCAATATCTTTTCCGTTAGAAAATTTTTGATGATTTTCTTTGTGCATATGATTGGAGTATAGTTTGGTACTTACAAGGGTGTCTCAAAAGTAAAGTTGCTAATACAATCGCTTTAAGGCCTCTAATTTTTATATCTCTTGTATAGCTTGGCCCCCGGTTTTCAAAAACTTGCTATTTTCGGAACTCATGTATATATTGTTAAGTTCTGTGGCTATGAAGGCCTCATATTTAAGCCCTTTATGGTATCAAATATAAGCCAACCAACGTATATGACAGTATATATCTTTGGTTTTCTATAGATAAAGTATTAAAATAGAACTATTTTGAGTGAAAATGCCTCATTTCTGAACTTCACTTTAGGCCTCCGCGAGGCTTGAGACACTCATGGGTACTTAATATCCCAATTCTTCAAAATTTCTTTGTAAATTAGTATACTATGGGAATATATAGTTCAAAAGCATTAATCTCACTTCGTACATAAAAGCGTTGAAGGATTTTTTGCGTATGAGATCAATTAGGGATAAATGAACATGTGAACAAATTTGGTAAACGTACATTGTTAGCGACTTAGTACTCATAAATTTTCATCGTTAGGCCATTACCCACCTTGCAATAAATATCATCATCCATTGCTTATATTTTATCGTTGGGGGCATTTCTAAGTATATCAGCATTGTTAAAAGATTACGAAGTACTTTTAACAACAAATTTGATCATTTGATATCATATAAAATGTGCGGGTTAATTACGAAGAGTGGATGAAAGCGAAAGTATTGGAACACGAGAAATTACGTAACCAATATAAAGCATCACCATTGTAAGTAAACTTATAAATACGTTTTTATGTAAGTTATGCATGGATATGAATTACTATCAGCACATATATCATGTGTACATTAATTGAAAGCAAAATTGAGCAGCCTTCAACTCCATGATAATTCCATGTAATACAAAGCATTATAATGCATGATAAACATTGAAATAATAATAATAATAATAATAATAATAATAATAATAATAATAATAATAATAATAATAATAATAATAATAATAATAATAATAAAGTTAGTGACATGGTTTTAGTGACACAAAAAGTGTCACTAAATTCAACCTTTTAGGAGATTTAGAAAATTATAGGTAAAAAATATAAAATTTAAAGATTCAATGAAATTTTCTATGTACAAGATGTGTCTTAAATGGCAAAAAATGTATCCTCATACTTTTTTTTTGTGTCACTATACTCTTACCTACTAGACTTCTACTTACACTATTTAAGTGTAGGAGAAACACATAAAAATTTTAGCGGCACTTTTTTATACTTTTGTTAACACTTTTTGACTTTTAGTGACACTTTTTTTATCTTTTTAATGACACTTTCTTTAAGTGCCCCAAAAGACATTATTTTCGTAGTGTGAGTTTATCAAACAAGATGCTGTTGGTTGACGTCTAGTACGTAATCTTCCGAGATATTGCAAGATATATGCGATTAATTAGTTGTGTGAAAATTTTCCTACCAAAAGAATATATTGGATTAGTTGCGATTAATGGGGATAATTTAATTAACAATCAAATTAAAGTTGGCTGAAGGAAAATTATCATGTATATGTATATACAGTCTCCGTGTATTGATAGCCTAATCCCAAATGGTATAATCCTAAGATTCACGTTTAATACATACATAAACGAGCGAAATTCCTCTCCTTAAGTGTAAAAATAGAGATGATTTTTAGGTCTTCTGCGCGGCTGCAAAATCGGTATACCGCGCAATTTTCATCTTAAATTTAAACAATCATTGTAATCATCAATTCATCATTGTAATTGTCAAGATTTGTATATGTTGAACACAAACGTACATAAACAATCATTGTAATCATCAATTCATCATTGTAATTGTCAAGATTTGTATATGTTGAACACAAAGGTACATAAACAATCATTGTAATCATCAATTCATCATTGTAATTGTCAGGATTTGTATATGTTGAACACAAAGGTACATAAACAATCATTGTAATCATCCATTCATCATTGTAATTGTCAAGATTTGTATATGTTGAACACAAAGGTCCCGTACATTATATATCAATGTTATTATTACACCCTATTTTCTCTAAAACTATCTTCATTTTCATAAACTATATATCTATCATAAGAATCATTTAAAATTAATCATGTGGGTGATGGTAATACTTAAGAAGATTCAACTTGTGGGATCAGTTACATGTTGTCATTGTCAACTTGCAAAATGAGCTGGAGATGGTGATACCATAGTAGCCTATAAACTCGTGATAAATCACGGGTAGCTAATAAAAGTTTACTTAACAAAAAGGTGAAAGTTGTGAACTTTTGATATGAACGTAATAAATTGAGCTGTAAAATAGAATAATTATATAACTTAGTTTTCTTGTTCAGTAACAACAAATTGACTCATTCAAAACAAAATCAACAAATTTACAAATGTATAACTTTCGTCAATCTTCATAGTAAAAGAAAACTCTTCATATTAAAGGGAGGTGATATTTCCACATAGTAATTTACTTCATACACATATATTTAGTGGGACCCATATAAATTTTACAAATAAAATTTATATAAGCCCCACTAAAATTATGTGTATAAAGTAAATTCTTATGTGGAGATATCACTACCCGTAAAAGAAAACGTAAAAAAAAGTAGTTATTTTGAATAGGTTGATTTTCAATTCAAAGTAATATGTATTTGAAGATGTATGTTTGATGAATGAGCATCTAAAGTTCCAATAAACATTTAAGACCATCCACTATAAGAGGTCCATGAATAGGTTTAAGAAACTTGAAATGGTTTATATCTTGTTTCAACCATAGTGAGAAATCTAGGTGGCATGAATAGGTCCTAATTCTTGGACCTCTTCATAAACTCAACACAATTAATGCATGTGTAATGTGGAGCATGTATAAAATTGTTATACATTTTTAATCATAGTGAGAAAAGATTTATAAACTCAAAAGGTTTTTAATTTATTGATATGTGTTGACATGGAACACTTATAAAGCTTTATAAATTTTAACCATAGTGGATGCCCTAACAACCACGCCAAATTATATTTTTTTATACTAAAACAACATATTAATCTTATTTTCTCCACATCAAGTGTAACTTCTTCATCCTTTTTAGTCAAAGAAAATTGTAGTAATACGATGGATCGACATGCAAATGCATTAAGAAAACTTGCATAGTAGTCTCAATATGTCTTGTAAACAAATGAAGTAACGAAAACCAATACGTAACCACAAGTGTGGGAGTTAATTCACCACATACTTATTGAGTGGGTTTTGTCCGTACAATAGTTGTCTACTTTCTCAAATGTCTCGATATGGTACGTGTATTTTTTTTCGTGCCAATATGGTACGTGTACTTTCGTTTTCGTGCTAATATGGTCACTTTTTTACCTGCTACCGGTTGGCAACCTGTAAAATGGGTACAAGTTTTATTTTAATGATTTTTTGTAAAAAAATTGTCCCTTGTGATTTGTTTCTTTTGCAAAATATGTCCTTTGTGATTTTTTCAAAAATGGTCCCTTGTAATTTTTTTCTTTTGCAAAATAGGTCCTTTCTAATTTTTTTTTTCAAAAATGGTCCTTTGTGATTTGTTTCTTTTGCAAAATAGGTGCTTTGCGATTTTTTCAAAAATGGTCCATTGTGATTTGTTTCTTTTGGAAAATAGGTCCCATTCGTTTTCTTCTGTTCTTATACGTTTTTTTTCGTTTTCTTCTTTTGCAAAATAGGTCCCATTACAAAAACCAACGTGCAACACACTTATAAAGTGCTCATCGTATGGGAAAATATTATGTTACATCTATACATTGTCAAATATTACATACCACACTACTACAAAAATTGACATAGAGCCCGGTTGAAAAGGCTAATAGTGCCCGGTTTTTCATGAGGGCACAAAGGGGGGGGGGGGGGGACTCTATTAGGAATTGGAATAGAGCCCAGTTTGATAAACGGGCTTTATGATGTTTAATAGAGGCCGATTTTTTTGTTCAAAACCTTGCTATATGTGATTAAAAAAACAATTTTTAATGATAATAGACCCCTGTTTTTTCCTTACAAAACATGGCTCTATCATTTTTTTTTTTACTTTTTCAAATTTTGTTAAATACCACCTGTTTACATTATTTCCACAGCAGAAACTAGCAAAAACATCAACAAACTAGCAGAAACATCAACAAAACATAACTGTAACAAAACCATAACCTTGATGGTCTATACCAAAACCAAAGGCATTAAGATCCAAGATCTACAACAACCTAATACGGGTCCTATGGACTACAAAACATACTTAATACGACTAATTAGACATCACAACAGTTTCACAATAAAGTGTTTTGTTGGGCCAAGGGAAAGGAGATATACAAAAAGACATGAGTACATGCCAACCTTTCCTAAATACTACCATGATTGATGATCAAATGCCACACACCGAAATGCACGAGCACACGATGTCGTCCAGCTCCTTAGTAGTAAAAGGCTTCTTGTCATTCCAAGGCATCTATAAAAAAAATCCATAAGTGATATTAGTATGATGAAACAAATAAGACCAGCTTTGATGGCTGGAAATTTATTCATTTTATGCTGATTGATTGTTGTTTTTCATCAACCATTTCTCTTTAGTTAATGCTCATCTTATCGACCCAAAATTCCAATTTAAATGACTTTGTGTAAAAGTTGTCAACAAAAAGGAAAAAAACTTAGAAGTAGTAGTTCAAACTTCAAACCATACATATGCAGTAAGTTGTATCATTTCACAGAACAATTATGGTGTTGAAAAACAGATATCGATATTTTTTGTTCTTATAAGGCTATTGTTATGTGAAATGATACAACCTATATGGTTTGAGACCAACCTTATATAATGTTGCAATAGATATCAAACGAGAACAAAGCACATAATATAAGGTTGTTCACTTAGCCTTAAATTAAGACTAGAGCACATAATATAACAATGGAATCTATTTAAACGAGACCAGAGCACATAATATAAGGTTGGCTAAAGGGGAATTTGTATTCGCTTATTTAATGAACTGATGAGCTTAAAAACTGTTTGGGCATCAACCAACGAGCTTACACTTCTTAGTTAATTGAGACATGCGTGTATTCTTTTGATTTCCAATCCCATTGGACAAATAAGTTTTTTTGCTTTGTATACAGAAACGGGCAACTTTCGGGGAGCAATTCATTCACTTCCTCTAACAAATCTGTAAAACCTATATCACTCCAACCATTAGGTGCCTTTACGTCAAACAATCTCAACACTTTTCCGCATGGACAAACAATTCTTGAAATTTCACATGATTATTGTCATCTATATCACCCTCCAAATCATGTAACATGTCATCTAAGTTATCAGGACCGCTGTCGTACGAATTATCGTCATCATCCTCGCTATGATCAGGATGAACCGTGTCACGCTCTTGTAATAATTCAGCATGCCATGACCAACAAGTATACCGTTCTGTAAACCCAGTTGATATCAGGTGTCCTTTTACTTCATCAGAGTCAGTATAAAATTGTATATGGTTACAATCTTTACACGGACAAGATATTCTTAATTTTCCTTTCTTTTCCCGATCATCCTCGGCAACTCTAATAAATTCAGACAGCCTAGTCAAATATTCCTCTGAATTTCGATCTATCTTGTACATCCATCTACTTCGATCCATCTAGAATTTCGATCTATCTAGTACATTCCCAATATGTTAATACCATTCGCATCCTAAATGGGATAAATTATTTAAAAGGCAATCCTAAAATGGGGGCAATCCAAAATTAATCTCTATTAATATCAGCTAAGTATTATACTAAAAGAGAATAACTTATACCTTATTTGTACTAAATGAATGTCATAACAACGCTATTAGTGGTTCGAAAAATCATAAAAAGACACCTTACTTGCACGGGCCAATCAAGCTAGTAGCAAGTTTCGCGTGCCAAATTATTTCCGAAAACAGTCCTACAAATACAAATAAGTTACAAGTTAACAAAACAAAGATTCATATATCTAAACATATTTATGGTAGCATGGTTCGGGTCTATCGGGTTGCGGGTAATCGGGTTGGGTCTATGCAAATATTGTATGAGTTTAGCCAATCTATTTGATCCATGAATCATATATATTGTTACACATTAATTAAATAATCAATCCTAAAATTACACATATAAAGTCTAATTCGTATATTGTTATTTGGCCTAATATTCCAAACAAACTCGAAAGGCAACTTGCAATTCATGTACACTAGTAAAGTCTAATTCGTATACTAAGGTTAGGTAATAATATATATCTTCTTCTGTGTCTACTATAATCGTGTTGCTAATTGATTTCACTAACATTACATGACAATGAAGTAAACCAAATATGAGCACAAGAGTACCATGATTTTGTAAACAGTTTGAAGATAAGAATTGCAATATTGTGTTTACATACATGAGGAAATTATATACGCAAGCTAAGGACATATTGATCACGAATTAACAATAAAGATTTGCTTAACTTTGAAATTGAACATGTGTATGTATGAAAATAAACAAGAGTTATATAACAATAATTAAATATAAGAACTTACCTTTAATTATGATTTGAGATTGAACAAAATTTGATCATTTAATGCTTATATATGGAGACAATTAAAATTTGATAATTTAATGCTTATGGAGACAATATATTAAAATTTGATCATTTAAAGCCTATATATGCAAAGGTTTTGAAAAAAAGAGTCAAAAAATGGTAATAAATGTGATTCATATGGTTCTCCCCCGTTGAGTATGTTGTTTTTGTTGCCAGCCGTTGGTGGTCACTCTAATAGAGCCTGGTTTCGTGGAAGAAAAACGGGCTCTAATAGTTTTAATCATAAAGCCCGGTTTCATTTAAAGAACATGGCTCTATACAAAGGAATAGAGCCCGGTTTCGAAGGAAAAAACACGACTCTAAAAATTTTAAGCATAGAGCCCGGTTCTATCAGAAAAAACACGGCTCTATACCCTTTTCCACAACCCGGAATCCCTTTAGAGCCCGTTTTTCACAAAAACTGGACTCTATTAAGGGGGATCTATTTTCTTTTTTGTAGTAGTGCCATCACTTCTGAAACCATCTGGACTACCATACCACGTCCCAGCAGCGTCAGCCCAGTTGGTGGCTACCTTGGATATGTTAAAATGTGTTGGTCGTGCTAATGACAATGTGAAGTAGAAGGTTAGAAGACATAACACCGAGAAATGTGAATAATTAGTAGCCATTGCTAAATGGTTCTATGCTACTATGTGTAGCTATTTTATGCTTCTATGGTGATGCAAAAGTAAGGTTTTTATAGAGGGTTTTGTTTGCATTGTAACTTTCAAGTCCACGTTTGCCATGTTCTTATTTTGTCATGTTTGGATTCTAATATTTAAAATTCGTGCAATTTGGATCTTTTAATATTTTATCATATTAGGAGTAATAATAAAGATATCATCAAACAGAACATGGGTAATAAGTCTTTTTACATGTTTAATTTGTTCAACATATTATATTTAGTTAATATATGTTATTTTCTGAATTCGAATGCATCATGTCACAATTGCTGTCACACCCCGCCACGGCGGAAATGCGCAGGTGTAACTTCATGGATATCATCACAACACATGGTGTCTATATAGAGAATAACTATATGCAATAAAAATGGCAAAGTATAGACACAAAGTGTCATAACAATACCCGAAAGGAAACAACATGATAAACTCCAAACGCATAGATAAACCACTTCCAATGCAACTAATGTCTCGTCTAATCACTTCCTTCTATCATAGCCTTAGAATGCTCATCTGAAAATGATGCTTAAAATGTCAACATAATGTTGGTGAGATTTATAGGTTTAAGACTCCACACACTTGGCAACCAAAGTCACTGTGATTACAAAATATAGCTGGACAAATAATTATAGTTATCATGTAAGCTACATATATTACTAGGCAACATCACACCATAAGGCAACCATCGGGCCGGATCGTGACCCCCGCTCCCAAAACACATCATACCCGGCCGGATCGTGACCCCTGCTCCCAAAATAATGGGTAAATTAATACCCTCCGATCGGACCACACAACATAAAAGTGAGTAGGGATGCTACTCTCCAATTAGGTCGTATGCACGAGCAACAGGGTAAGCACCCTCCCAATTGGACCACACAGCTATCACACATCATATCATTACCGTTCACATATAGCATAAATATGATAACATTAAAAGTCCAAGCTCTTTAACACCATACACATAATCACAGTAATTCAAATCATTTAAGACAAGCATCATTCCCATCCCAAGTTTAAAACAAAGTAAAAATATGGGACTATGAACTCATCTCAAACCTTGCAGCTTCCACAACACAAATCACAAATCTAAACAACACAAATAAGTGCACATTACACAAGGTCAAGCTAAAAGCTACAACCCATGTAATACTCATATGATGGATGTCTAAGACTCATATGACCCACCATGGATCTCCTAGACACCACACTAACCACTACCATAACTTAATACTCACTAAATCCCTTGCACTCTTAAAATAAGAAAATGCAGAATTTTTGGGTACATTCACCCACATAAAATCACAACAAATAAAGCTCAACAACTCACACCAAAAATTTACCATGGTCTCTCATAAGCATAGAAGCTAATCCCAGAAGGCTATGGACCAATAACACACACAAATACTCATAAGAAATTCAAACTTGTTAACTACTCAAATTCGGATCTGAACGCACACCAAAAAGTTTTGATTTTTAATAATTACTTTCACAAGTTTTTGTCGCGAATCCTTTTCGTGGTAGTCTAATATAACCAAATAATTAACTATTACAGAAGGGCTAATCAAAATACCACTTTTACAACCACAATTCACCCTCAAACTTTTACCTAAATTCTGTCCCGGTTTGACAGCTTTGACACCTTAACAAAGAAAAATCAAAAGACCAACTTCCCGACCTTGAAATCAATCGTGGCTGGACTTTTTGGAAAGCTCTTTCATTAAACTTCAATTTATACCAAAAATTCGTGACTTAACTCCTCACCATCTGTTATTGACACTCACATCTTTACAGCCATAGTTTTCTGTCCAAACCCTAACTCAATAACTAGCATGTTTTACGCTCAATTCTCTGAACCAGTCATCATACTATTATCATTAATTGATCCCAACATGTTTAATAACATTAATTTACAGAAGTTAACACAAACCCTAATCCATCATACTTCATATTACATGAATTAGACCAATAACTAATTAATTGAATGAAAACTAGTATCGAAAATATACCTTGATCTTGATTTTAGCTTCAATAATAAAAACCCTAATTTTTCTTTCTTGTTTCCTCCTTGTGTCGACTTCAAATTGCAGGAAAAGAGGGGTATGGGTCGTTCATGGGGTTATATGGGTTGGGGGTTGGGCTTGTTTGAGTTGGACTATGATTCCTTATTGCTAGGAATTGTATTTGGGCTCAAATTTGGTTCCTTTTTCCCCATTTAACCCTTATGGCCGATTTTTCTTATACATAAGATATATATTATATATATATTTTTTTAAATTTATTTATTACACTCTAAACCTCATACTTTTCATATTTTATAACTACCCGTAGCTAATCCTAGCGTCTTACGCGATAAACCTCAGTTTTTACGACAAACCGGAAAATTATCATTTTCAAAACAAAGTTTCCAAAAATAGATTTTCACACTCTTTTATAAGCATAACACGTAAAAACAAACTCCTCGTAACTTGCTAACGCTCAAATACTTGAACGAAGACTCGTTACGCAAAAACACGAAAACACCAAAAAAACCTTCACAAGTCATTTCTACACTACCAAGGTGATAAAAATAAACTTTCCCAAATTCCAAAATTTCCAAATCACAATAAAAACTATTTACGCAAAGGGATTTAGTGCTAAAACTCACCTAAACCACACATATAACACTACAATCACCTATAACACACCAAACAAACATCAACCGAGTCAAGACTATCAGTCAAACTGACCTGCTAAAACCACGGTTGTTACAATTGCCTCACCTCATATTTGTTTAATAGAAGGTACACATGGTCTACATAAGGACTAACGTGGTTGCATTCTTCATTTTGTTACTATGTTTAGATAAAGGCTCATTTTTAGTTAAATGATTAAGTAAACGAACATTAAATATAATTTTTCACTAAAAAAAAACACTCAAATAATTTTATGTCTCGCTTTCCCTCTAAAAAAAACCCCAAAAATTTCATCAAATATCCAAACCAATTCAATTTCCTTCCATCCCCCCCCCCCCCCCCCCCCATCCATTAAGGGTAATGTCACTACCTCCAAGGCTGCTGATCTCCATGAGGCTATGGAAGTGGCCAACAAGCTAATGGACCAATTAATCGAGGATGCCGCTGAGCAGGTGGTAGATAACAAAAGGAAATGGGATGATCACTCCGGAAATAACAACAACAACCAGAACAAGCGACAAGAGACTGCCAAGATCTATACTGCTGGGTCGGGAGAGAAGAAAGGTTACGCTGGAACTCTACCCAAGTGCAACAAGTGTCGATTTCACCACAATGGACCTTGCCCCGCTCAGTGTGGGAACTACCAAAAGGTCGGACATAAAGCCAAAGATTGCAAGGCTCCTACCCTCGTGATGGATCCTAATGTCACGATAACCTGCTATGAATGTGGAGTGATAGGGCACTTTAGGAGTGAATGCCCAGAGCTGAGGAATCAGAATGGAGGAAGAACTCGTGGGAATGCATACGCGTTAGGAGGAGGAGAAGCTCGTCAGGACCACCAAAACATTACGGGTGATGACAATGTTTAAGAAGAGAGAGTTTCGTGCTTTGCATAATAAGACCTAAATCTAGACCCTCTTGAGTTGTATTTTCCTTGAGTGTTTGTACTTCTTTAAGATTTTCTGTTTCGTTGTATTGTGTGGATTTTCATCTAATGAATTCCCTATCATTTTATGCCGAAGCATTATGATGACTTCTTTCTGTTATGTTCTTTATTATATAAACCATCTTTGAAATTTTCCTGCAAACTATTTTGCTACCGTCTTATATACACGTTTGTGCTCCTTTATAAATATTTTGATTACTATCTTATAAATAGAATGGCCTATACTGTTTATCCGTAATAAATCGAATAATATCTTGACTAACCCGAACGTGGCATTATCAATCCTCAATTAAATATAGCCTGATCACCTATGTTTAATTCGGGAAGGATCATGCTAAGATGGGAATAGTCATCTCAAGAATTTTGTACTTCAAAGCGAACACTTCATGTCCCGGTCGTCGAAGTTCAATAATTTCCCAAAGAAGTCCCGAATTCACGTTGGAGCGTGAAGACGAAATCAAGCGTAAATACCCTCATCCTTTCTCAACTCCATTTGGTAACTCGAACTAAAAACCGAGGACGGGTTTCATTCTAAGGCGGGAAGGCTGTGACACACGGAAATTTTTCAACTAATATTTTAATAATAAACATAAATTTATTATTACTAAACTATTTAACTAAGCATTCATGAGCTTACATAACTATTTTGGGAAGCTATCCCGTGTACGGTAGCTTACAGTGACCACTAAAACTGCTTATTGTGGTCTGCTTATTCTGGTCAGAAATACTAAATATTCATTTCCTGATACTTACATACTAGTTATGTGTTAAACTAAGAAGTTTTCTCGCATTTACTGAAAAACGACCCCGCACGCGTACCGACACTTATGGCAAAAGTCAAATAAATATTTTTACGAGTCAGATATAATATTTTTATATCACTTTTATAAAAACGCAATCAAAACCGTATATTACACGTTTTTCTAAAAATGTCAAACCGAGACACCGCGGCACACGTTTAAACTCAAACGGGACACGAAACAAATAAAAATAATTTTTCCCCTCCGAAAACTCAACTTTGCCCCCCATATGGTGGATAAGGCTTCACATGTCTACTTAGTTTTTGTAAAAAGTACCTTTGTTACTTAATACATGGATAATACCATGTAAAAGCACTAACCAATCTTTTATACACTAAGCTTATATAGGCTAAAGTGGATTCTTTTCCTTGCTTATAATCAAACGAACTCAGCCATGGTCCATAATCACTTTTCCTTTCGAATTTACAAAGAAATCAATAAGCATAATCAAGAAGCTTTGTGTGGAGCTTTGGAAAGTCTGGGGTAAATAGTAATCTTGGGTCAATTATTGCTTTTGTGTCTCCTCTTGCTGGACCAAGTCTCACACTCACTGCAGTAAGCTAAGGTCCAATTTTTTTTTACTTGTATTCCTTTTGAGTACTTAAAGTAACAATGAATTAATACTTAAGCATGTGTTATTAGAGTTAAGTTATAAAGCTAAAAGTGTGCTTCTTGAAGTTTATATTACTCGACAGTCAACATATTTACATATTTATAGTTGTGTTTTTAGCTTGTGTGGTAATATCTTGTTGTGTTTAACGCTTATAAGCACACTAAAAATAAACTAGTGCTTAATTCTTTATAAATCGACACATACATATTAATATGAAATTATTTGGAGCTTTTGGACTAAAAAGAAACATGAGAAATCATAGATCTAAACGTAAACATAAGTCTTGGCTCAAAATTGGACAAGTGGTTATTTTCTTACTTTGATGTAAAGGGTTAAACGACACACAATTATTTAACGAGCTCGATTTGTAAAAATTAGTTTGGTTTTGACTTTTTTTTTTTTTTTTTTTGGTCGAATGGGACATTGGAGCGAGATCCACTCAAGCCCAATGTTTAATCTTTGAGTTTACAACTTATTGGAGTAATGACATAACATATTAACATAGAAAGCATGCTTCAAATCGACTAAACCAAACACAAACTATATATATAAACACATTGTCAAGAAACTTGCACTGGAAGCCCTTCCTAAACGAGTCTTATATGCCAACAGTGGGGAGAAACTAGCACCAAAGTGGAGCTAGTACAATGGTATTGACGTTGGGCCTTTGAGCTAGGGGTCTCGTTTTCGGTTCTTAGTGCTTGTCATTTTTTTTTTTTTTTTATATATTTTTTTTTTGTTCAATTTAATACTTTGACATGTTTTCACTTTTAGTACCTACGCTATTTAACTAATATTTTTACAACAAAATTTATATTAAGCACATGTATTGAGTTAAATTATTTTAAAAACTATATATTGACGAGGGATATTTTGCGTCACTAAAATTAAGATGGGAAAACAATTAATTACGGACGGGTCATGCCTGATTTTCGTCAAAATTCTATACTTTGTATATTTTACAACAACCGACTAAAAGACAATAAATAGATTTTATAAAATTAATGATAATGGATATATTACAATATTTCTCTAACATATTTTTCACTAACTTATCGAATATAACCTTATATATATGTACACTTTACGACTTAGAAACTTTTTATAGATATACTAAACAATTAAATACTTAATAAAAGTATTTATTACATACCGACGACGTATAATTATCACGACCACATTACTTACGAATATTTTCACATACTTATACACTTTTCAAAAGCTAATACTTACAACACTTAGAAAACTGTTTTAAATTTAATGCTGCCACACAAGCAACAACAACACAAACACTTTAACTCTTTTAAATTTATTCAAGCTTCATCGAGTCTTAAATCTGGAACTGCAAACTAAACTTGCCATACTAATCTAGGTCGCGTGTCGGTGCCACACACTTATACTATTTGACTTTACTCTATTCAGACTGCTTTGTTGAGGTGAGTTCATGACCCCTATTTTACTGTTTTGAAATACTTTTGGGGGAGAATACATGCTCGTTTTTATCTAAATGCAATACTTGTTTTACTTGAATATGCCACTTGTTTACTCAAATCATTACTTGCTCTACTTAAATGTTTGTTTGTTTACTCGAATGTGTTACGTGGTTACATGTTACATACTTGATTTCTTACTCATGGACACAAGTGCTTAAAACATTTATGCTTGCATAACCGAATGAACTGGCCCAACTGCTATGTACATACATGACCGAATGAATTGGTAACATAACCTTTGACCTTTTACCCAAAAATTGGTAACATAACCGAATGAACTGGTCACATGACTGAATGAACTGGTCACATAACCGAATGAACCGGTCGAACAAACTTTAACGCTTGTGGTCCACATTGCAAAACATTTATTATCATGACATTGTGAGTGACACAATAGTCACTTTTGAACTCACATTACTCTTACTCTTCATTTATATTTATGCAAACCTATGAACTCACCAACCTCGTGTTGACACTTTTAGCATGTATTTTCAGGTTAAGGCGGTAGCCTAGTTGTGGAGGCTTTTGGCATGGCATGACATGGTCATAGATGACTCTGATATATTTGGGACCACTTTATTTCTTTTATAGGCCTATATTTTCTGCACTATTTTTGGAATGTTGTAAACATAATGCTTTTGATTATGAAATTTCTTCTAATCGGTTGAGGTAAAACCGTTCTTTATACCTTGTGTTACGATATAATTTAGTAGCTCCCAAACATGTATGCTTCCGCTAAACCAGATTTTAGGGGTGTTACATGCTAGACAAGATCGAGAGGTATAAATAACTAGCATTGAGGTGATATCTATAGTGACGTGGTCGTGTAGTATGGATATCTATAGAGTCAGTCTCCTTTGATTGCCCTAAGAGGTTTGTGGGTTTCAAGGGTGAAATCAAGAGTTCATTTTAAGCTCTGTTAAATATACAGACCATACATCAATAGGTAATAATAATTGCTTTAAAGGTCTCGTGAGTTTCATTGATGACATTTTCAGCTGCTCTTAAATGTTTTTTTAATATGATTTAGATATAAAATCACCAGCAGTTTTTGGCCAAGCAAAATGTTTATATTTGATGGGTTACAACATTGGAATTAAGACACACTACAAAAATTTTAAAATTACATAAAAATAAAAAACGTGTGAAATCTGAGTGGTTAAACCTCACAAAAAAAATATGAGTGACCAAATCGGAACACTAATGAAACTTCATTACTATTCGGCGACTTTTTCTCTAAAATAAATATCGTGAAAATTAGGATATTACAAATTTATTATATTTTTATTTAATAAATGTATTATTTAAATTGATAAGTAACTTTCTTTCATATTTTTTTTAAAATTAAACTCAAATTCAAATCTTATTTCAACCCACATATAAAATAAAGATACGTTTGATACATCACTATCAGAATGCATCAATTACAATAATTATCATTACAAATATTTGGTTACTAAGTTGGGGAATGAAATTATCATTTGATACCCATAGACTCATAAAAGAGGGAGTATGCACCTTTTATAACTCATTCTCGTAGGACCTACCACTAACATATAGACCATATGTCTTTCTAAAAAAAAATGTGATAACCATACATTAATACAAACAATAGAAATGAAATCGGTATTCTCAATCCATGCTACCCTCTAACAATTTTTCCTAAAACACAGTTAATATTCTAACAATTAACATTCTTCACTACAAAGCTACTACAAAGTTGGTTGGTCAAAAAGTGTAGATTGGCAGGGACACCTCAACCCTGTGTACCATAATGGTACCCATCAACCCTACCCAGTAAAGGTTTGATGCCTGTAAAATACCTCCACCCAATACCCAACCATGCTTGCGGAACAGAATCGAACTCGCGTCCTTCAGTTGGTCAAGACATCACATGGTTGGGCCTGGCTTCTAAGGTAGCTGGTTGATATCATTAGAGCTTATGGTCCCCATGTGAGGACTTCCCGGTTGGTCACCCAACTCGGTACTACTCTCACCTAGGCTCGCTTAACTTAATAAGCTTCACCCAGTGGACCACAAAGCCACATGATAGCTACTACAAAGTTATAGAGGGAAAAAAAATAAAAATAAAAATAAAAAATAAAAAAAGCTGCAAAAACCAAAATCAATTAAATCACCCAATATTTCTCTCTAAAAAAACCCCACAATGCACCAAATCCCCGAACCAATCCAATTTCCCTCCAATTTTCCCCCAAATCAAAACCCTAACCCTAACTTTTCAATCCCAACAAATTAGCCTTCAATTCACAAAAAGTTCACATCTTTATGTAATATCTTCACTTCTTACACAAAACCCATCTTTTATTTCCACCAATTTCATCAATTTGTTAAAAAAAATATTGTTTTTTTTATTGTTTTCTTGTGTGCAGGTGAGATTAATAATAATGGGGGATGATGAATCAGATAGTAGTTGTAACACCCCCAAAATTTGATACAGCGGAAGACTCAACAAGCTTTCGGGGTGCTACGGGGATTGGTATCCAACACAAGACAATATAGAACGAGATAAAGTAAACATAATAAAAATACAACCAAAACGGGGTTTTAAGGTTTACATTTATCCCAACATCATTCAGAGTCAGGCCCAAAATTAAATAACAGTAGGTCCAAAATTAATTATCAGAGTTTAGAAAAATAGATCCATAAACCATGAGCCTTGGCCGAGCCTTCCATTCCAAGCATGCATCTCAACACTTAATTACCTGAGAAAACGTGCTAAAAGTCAGCTTTCGCTGGTGAGATCATAGGTTTAATTTCATCTAACAATATAGTGGACATATACGCAAAACGCTTGCTAGCTAGACTAAGGATTGGCTAAAAGCCTGCGGATACCCTCCGCTCCAACATAACACACGGATACCCTCCGTTCTAACATAGATATTCGGGTAACCCCCGGAATATCATAAATACTCGGATAACCTCCGAAGTATTAATAACCTATAGGTGCACACTATAGTATCTAAATAAGCCAACCTTGAATAGTACACACGAACCGTGTGACTAAAGCTGACAATCCACCAATAACCAAATAAGCCAACCTTGAATAGTACACACAAAACTATGTGACTAAAGCTGACAATCCATCACTAACCAAATAAGCCAACCTTGAATAGTACACACAAAATGTGTGACTAAAGCTGACAATATATCCTAGTCCATACGCATAACAAGTTTTAGAAAGAATATAGAAGCGATAATAGTCCACATAAAATAATTTGCACGTTTCTCACCCCAAGTATTGAAAACATAGTTCAAGAGTAAAAGTGGGGCTATGACTCACCTCAAGTCCAGAAAATAGTAAGAAGAAGTCGGTAGAAATAAGATGTATGATAACTCACGAAACAGCAACTACGGACTTGGCACGACCTAACAATATTAACTCGTTCAGAAATCATTTCCTCAAATTTATAATATACCCAAACCCGGACGAGAATCCGTTTTATTTCCGAAAATCCATTTCGTATTAGTTTGGTGTATTCGCGTTTGGTATCCATACGGGTAGTGGGTCGACTCAAAACAAACCAAAAAGATCACATGTAGAATAATAAAATAAACTATAGATCTAATATTAGCCCAATATATCATTTAAATAAATCGCCGAAGTTTACCGAATCCGTCGATTTGATAATCCTCATATTTATTTACGTAACATACCGTTCCAAGATTACACCCACCTAAAGCACATAGCACATAATTACTATATAATACATATCATAGTTTAATAAATTCCTCATATATATCGTCAAATTGGCCAGATTTCCCGATATATACACTCGCAATTTATTACACTTTACATATACTACAACCTATGGGCGTCGTAGGATACAATGCCCATTAATATATTCATTTCGTATAACCAAATAACCCGGTTCAACCTTACGGTTAAGTGGTTATTTAGTTATATAAAACGTTTATATTAATCGTCATATATCCGTGACAACACGAAAGTCACAAATAATAACTTACCTGGACCCGAGTGACAACGATTTCGCATAACTCAATAAGTTTATCTGTTATATATCCGAAATGACATCTTATTAAACGTTTAATAATTGTCGGGAGTTTCCCGTTTTATAACACACTTTTATAGTAATAATACGTTCAATAATATTACGCCACTTTCGTAGCCTAATATATATCAAATTGTATTATTTATAATACGACTCGTGATTATTATTATTATTAATATACGCGCCTATATAATTATATATACGTTATTCACGTCTATATATTCATATAAACGTTCATATTATCAATAATTGTTATTACGAGTTTTATTATTTATATTTCAATTTTAATAGTTATCGAGTCATACGAAATGGTCACATGTCCGAGTCATGACTCTCGGCTCATTGTCCAAGTCCAATATAATAAGTAAAAGTCATAATAACCAAAAGTATCTCCGTCCAACACAATCTCAATATACGTGCTACAACAATAGGGTCCGACTACGGCACCCGACTAACCTATCTCCGTCAATCTAAGTGACCGTCTCACAATCGGTCCCCAATATCTCTTTTCGTCAACAACTTCACAATACCAATAACCATTGTCGAGACCAAACGTGGTCTCGACCCACAAGCATTCGGCCAACATTATCCAACCAAAACCAAAACCAATACAAGTTACAAGTAAATAAATATAACCAAGTCATATTTGGGATGGTTTACCAAGCCAAACCCGGGTCTATACGACTCGATTGAGTCTCGGTACACACCACGAGCCACGATGGCTCGAACCAAACATCAAAGAGTCACAAGAAAAGCTCTAAGGAGCACAACTAAATGCCAAATCGACCACATAGGTCACGGCAACATTAACAAATACGCGGCATCGAGCCGCGACTCTAATGAGTCGAACCAAGTAACAATCAACGCGAGCCATAAACCAAGAGCCAAGACCAAGGCTCACAATAACAAGAAATCGAACTCCAAAGCTCGGATTAAAGCCCAAGCCGTGAGTCATGGACTCACGGTTCGAATCGAATCCCACAATGAACAACCTGAATACCAAACCTTATTTTTAACATCAAAACCCTTATTTCATAACATAATAATCGATTCCCATCAAAAATCATCCGTGTAGCCACGGATTAGTCCCCAAGTCGAGGCACCCAAGGTATCAAAAACGAGTATTCTCACCTTCTTGAACCTCCAAACGAATAGATCTTGTAAAAATAACAAAACTCGAACGGATCTTTAAAGATTTGGTGATGTTAATGGTGGTTTTAGGGTGTGTATGATATACCAAATGAAAGAGGGTGAAATAAGGAGTAATATGGTGGTGTTCGTTTTGTAGGGTGGTCGGTGTAGTGGTGGTGGTGGCCGGATTTTTGGTTTGGCGGCTAGGGTTTGTTTAAGAACAAATGAGAGAGAGAGATGAGAGTGGTGAGGGTTGTTGTGTTTTGTGTGAGGAACCGGACCAAAGGGACCCTTTTAGTAGTTACTTTTTTTTTTTTTTTTTAAGTTATTATTATTAATAATAATAATAATAATAATAATAATAATAATAATAATAATAATAATAATAATAATAATAATAATAATAATAATAATAATAATAATAATATAAATAATAATAATAGTAATAATAATATTACTATGGTGTTGAGCGGGTAACGTGGGTAAATGTAAAAACATGTGGCCCGAACCCGAACTCATTTCAAACTTCAATATCTCTCGAAAGACATCTCGTAACTAATTAAAATATAGTCGGACTCGTAAGACGAATCATAAAACTTTCGTTAGGTAATCCTAGTGCCAAAGTCAACGTAGTACCAAGTGAGAATTTAAGTATACATCACCGAGCATTAAATCAATAATGAATTATGAACATAATTCACGAATTCCATAACGTCTTTAATTAAAAATATCCATAAAATAGGTCTTACAAGTTCGTTGTGAAATAAGATTTCAAATAAAAATTATAAACGAACTTTAATCGTAATGCGGGTTTTTAAAATAGCTCCCTAAACTGCCGGTTGTTACATCCTCCCAGTCTCAGAAGGAAACCCGTCTCGGGTTTCACTCGGAAAATTCATCTACGAAGTGAAAAGCTTCGGATATCTCTTCCTGAACTCGTCCTCACGTTCCCACGTAAATTCTGGTCCATGTCGGGAATTCCAACGAACCTTGACGAGCGGAATGCGACTTCTCTTGAGTCGTTTAACTTCACGATCTAAAACCTCAATTGGTTCTTCCACGAAATTCAGTTTCTCATCAACACGAATATCCCTCATTGGAATGACGGGCATTTCATCGGAAAGACATTTCTTCAAATTACTTACGTGGAACACGTCGTGAACTTTACTCAGTTCATGTGGTAATTCCAACCTATAAGCCACGGGCCCAATCCTTTCTAAGATCAAGAATGGTCCAATGTAGCGTGGGTTGAGTTTACCACGTTTCCCGAAACGTATTACACCTTTCCAAGGCGAGACTTTCAGCATTACTTTGTCTCCAACCTGGAACTCTAAAGGTTTACGTCTCTGATCGGCGTAGCTCTTCTGCCTATCTCTCTGGCTGCTTGCAATCGATCACGAATGTGAGCCACTTTCTCTGTAGTTTCTAAAATAAGCTCAGGGCCTGTAAGTTGGCTATCTCCAACTTCTGCCCAACCAATAGGCGAACGACACTTTCTGCAACTGCAGCCTTAAGACTTGTGTGGTAGCTATTATTATAGGAGAATTCCGCAAGGGGTAAATACTTCTCCCAGCCTTTACCAAAGTCTATAATGCATGCACGAAGCATATCCTCTAATGTCTGAATGGTCCTCTCACTTTGACCATCGGTTTGGGGATGATATGCAGTACTCATATCAAGCCTCATCCCCAAAGCCGTTTGAAGTGATCGCCACAAAGCTGACGTAAAACGACTATCACGATCTGACGTAAAACGACTATCACGATCCGAAATAATAGATATCGGGACTCCATGACGCGAAATAATTTCCTTCACATATAACCTCGCAAGCTTATTGATGAGGCGAAAAATGATCCGTTTTAGGGGGTCATTTAAGCCCGAATCCGACTTTATTTGATCAAATATTGCCCTAAATCGTTCCTTTTGTGATTTTAGGTGTTTGGAGAGTGAATTCTGGAAAAGAAGCCATTTTGGACGTTTTTGGAGCATAAAAGTGAAGAAAACGGCAAAGTACCAAAAATCCATGCTGAAGATACAAGGTGACGGCGTCAAGACCACCATCTTGACGGCGTCAGACATGGAGAATTAAATACCGTAGCTGGTGACGGCGTCAGAAGGCTCTATGACGGCGTCAAAGTGGCAAGAATAAAATACCGTGGGTGGTGACGGCGTCACATAGGCCGTCATAAGTGGATCAAGGCCGTCCGAGGAAGTATATGGCGGCGAGGTGACAGCGTCAGAAGTAACTCTTGACGCCGTCAGAGTGTTTTTCCTATATATAGTTTTCTAGTTTTTTCATAAAAAAAGGAGAGAAGTTTTGGTGAAACCCTAAAGACGATTTTGGTGCCTCTTTTACAGGTTTTTCAAGGGTTCCAAACCCTTGAAACCTTGCATTGTAATTGAGATAAGTATACTTTTAATTCAATCAATATGTCTATGTGTTGGTTGTTTATCTTTTGTTCTTATCTTAATTCTACTATGCTAGGCTAGATTTCCTTTGTGTTTGCTTAGATATAATGAAACCTAAATGTTGATTATGTGTTGATTACTTGTCTATTCTTGTTTTGGATGAATGATATTATATGTTAGGCTTAAGAAAACTGGCAGATCTCCAAATGGTAACATGCTTGAACGTCTTAAGAAACATGAACCGAGGCGTACTAGGTCTTTATTGGTTGTATTTAATGCATGAGCCACTGTTTACAATCCCTATAGTTGTGCTGGGTCATGGTGTAGGAGGAGATAAGAGCTGATTGGCCTTAAACCACCTAACTTATATTGACCAGGGAATGGTCAACAAAGTCAAACAGCCTAAAACCAATGCTCCGTGGAAGTATAGGGTTTCCCCGGGTCGTTATGTCCCGACGAGGTGTGGATGGTATTAAAACGGGTTTGTGATCGGGTAAATTTGGACGGGAAAGGGTATAAAGTGAGTTGTGATGATTACACTACTGGAATATGAAGGATAATAGCTTAAATACACTATATTAACAAGACTGGAAAGTCAGGAAAACCAGAAACGTTTAAAACTTAAAACGCGTACGTTCACGTTTAAATAAAACGTAAGCGTACGAAATAAAAAGTGAAAACGGAAATCTGAAAACACCCAGGGGGTGAAAATGACTTTTTTACAAACTAAAAGGTAAAAGAAAATTTTTAGAAAATTAAAATAAATTTTATCCCTAATTAATTATTTAATATTAATTAATTACTAATTATTAATAATTAAAATACTTAAATATAATTTAATACTAATTAAATACTAGAAAAATGAAAATAAAATTTCTAAAATTATAAAATAACTAAAAATAAGTTTTAAAAATAAAAATAAGTGTTTTTGTCTTTTTGTGGATTTTCTATTAATTAATTACTAATTAATTACTAATTATCTAATTAACTATTTTAAATTAAGAAAAATACTAAATGAACAGTGAAAATTCTAATAAAATTTCTAAAATTACTTTATAACATATAAAAGCTATAAAAAATATAAAAACTAGGTTTTGCTTAATAAAAACTAATTATGCTATTTTAAACTAATTATTAATTAATAATTAATAAAACTAAAATTAATTCTAATTAATACTAAATGATGAAATAAAAATCTGAGAAAATTATTATAACTACTTTAATATAATAGGAATTTAATAAAAATATAAAAATGACAAGTACTTAACAAAAATTTAAAAATGAAAATTAAAATTAAATTACATTAAATAGAAACTATCACTTAATTTTAAATTAACTTTTTTGGATTTTTCTTTTTGAAACTTGATTTAAACCTAAAAATAACAATCTTTTGTAAAACCAAAAGTTTTACAACTCAAAAATAAGCTGTGGAGAGCTTATTAACCATGGTAGTTGACTTATGTTGACTGAAAATGGAAATAAGCTCAAAAGAGCTTATGTGGGGTCCACCTTGGATAAGTCTGATACAAATAAGTTATTTGTACTTAATTAAGCTGGAAAAATCACTTTGGGACCTCAAGATAAGCCAATAAGCCACAATAAGCACTTGCTTATTGTGGACTGAGACAGATTTGGGGACAAAGTTGAGGGTCCAATTTAGGTGGGGTCCACTGAGGCACAGGTCAAACAAGAGGTCAAACTGAGATCTATGGTAGGAGGGGGGTTGGGAGAACCTTATTATGGGGTCTGGGGCCCACTGAGGTGGTCACAAACCACCACCAAAGGTGGTGGTGTGGCCTGGTTATCTGCTGCACAGGGGATGATTACTCCTTGCAGCTGAGTTTGAGATGTTGTGGGGCCCCCACCAAAAATCACAAAAATAAAGAAACAATGGATTCCTAAAGATTAGGTGACCTATGTTATACTCAAGAAATTTGAAAGCCAAAAACTAAACACAAAATTCACAACAATTCGTGGAGATTTTGGATTTTCTGAACAATATAAATTTTGACTTTTATGGTTTATCTCCTAAGTTGTCTAAAATGGAATTCTAGCATTTCTAACTGAATAACTAAGTTATATTAAACTGAAATAAAGCTTGCTTAAGTGAAATTAACTACTTTTGAAATGATTTAAATGACCATGCTTATCTAAGTTCTAACAGTGAGCAGTGAAGAGGGTTCAATAGCAAATTTTGACTTTTAATGAACTAACCTATGTGTTTTATGCAGTGACTAACTTAGACTAACCTAATATGAACTATTAGATTGGTTAAAACAATAACCTAACATCTAGAAAACCATGAACAAGCTTATTCCAAACACTGCTTACCAGCTTATTCAGCAACTTTTTGAAGGAAACAACTGATTTAACCTATTAAATTGAAAGTCTAACAATAGTTTAGCTATGTTATGGAGAGATTAACAATTGAGACTTCAAAGATGAACATGAAACAATAAGCAATAACTATGATACTCTCATTGAGTATGAACTCACAGTTAACTCCTAACACTTAACAAAAGCTACTAATTAATAATGAAAAGCATTTCACATGTCTAATGAGCATACATAAACTAAGACTAGCACAAATGAATAAGATTCAAGCAATGTGGCAGTCAAATATCTTAGTTTGAAAATGAGACTTACAAAAGAGTCCAAGTGATTAACTGAGAACCAAGGTGCAATGTCACACCCTATAGCTTCCTTATGAACTTTCAACACCCAATCAATCTACAATTACCCAACTCCACTCTTCTTTTTCCACAAACTGATGTCTTCTTTATTTTTCTTTGATTTTCTTATTTTTCACTACTTTGCATTTTAAGAATAAAACTGATTTAGGTATCTACTGATCTTACACAAAACATGAAACCAACTTTATTTTAGCTTAAGGGAACCATAAAACACAACTTATAACAAGATTCAAGATAAAATGAAATTTCAATGAAAAATAACAAAAACTTACTTGGAACTGATAAGACCTGAAATATTTGATTAATTAAACTTGAATTACACTGAGGATGATTAAATTACAATTAAAAAGCTAAAGTTGAGACTTGAAACACTAGTTTACACTAAGTCGACATTACCTAATTCTAAAACTAAACTAATACTTGCTCTCTGCTCCATCTTTTTGCATTTGTAGTCTTTTTCTCTGACTCAGTGGGTCCCACAAATCATTTCCCACCAGGTTGCTTGTCATTTGGATCACCAATTGCCTCTCTACATTTTTTGGCGGGAAATTACTTTTTTAAGCAATTGGGACTGAGGAGCTTAGACTAGGAGGGGGTGGGATGTGATGGGTGCATTGGGGTGAGGAAATGGCAGGGATAAGGTTGTGGGGCAAGTGGAGATGGTGCAAGGGGGGGGGGGGGAACCAGGTGGTTTAGCTGAGGAAGAGGGAAAGTGAGGGGTGGTTTTGTTTGGGGGTTTGACCGGGTCAACCAAGGGGGTGGACTGGTGGGCTTGGAATACTTGGGCCAGGATTTGATTTTGGACTTGTTTTTGGTTTTGGATTATATAAATAACAAAGGGTCCATTTGGTTGTTTAGTTTATAACTTTCAAGGACCAATTTTGTCATTGCTGAAAACTTGAGGGGCTGAATATGCAAACTTTCCAAACTTCTTCCAAGGACCAAACCTGCCAATAAAACATAACACAAGGACCAAAAGTATATAATTTCCATTTTAAAACTTCAGGGACCTAATATGTTATTTTTGGATTTTAAGGGACTAGTTTTGTAAATTTCCAAAAGTTATTCAAATTGTTCCAAATTGTGAATTATGAATAGTTCAAGGGTATGTTTTGATAAATTCCAAGTTTTAAATACCCGAGGACTAAATTTGCCAATTTTGTAACTTAAGGGGTAAAAGTTGCCAGATTGTGTAAACTTTTATCCAGGGACTATTTGTGAATAAGTTTGAGTTCCTTAGGACTAAAGTTGACTTTTTATTCATTTTAAACTCTCAGGGACTAGTTTTGCCAATTTGTGAAACTTGAGGGACTGAAACTGCCAATTATGCAAACTTTGTACGTTTTTCATCTGTTTTTGCGTATTTTGCATTTGAAACATATAAAACACAATTTTGGAATATTTTTAGTATTTTGATGCATTACTGAGTGTTTTTGAATGTTTTGGCAGTTCATATAAGACAAAAATTATGAGTATTTACACACTCATCAATCCCCCACACTAAACTATTGCTAGTCCCTAGCAATCTTTTGAGAAAAATTAATGGGTTTGAAACTCTTTACCAAAAGCCATCACTTCTGGAGTATCCAGGTGTAAGAACTGTGGCACACCTGATAACCGTGTGATTTTGAGCAAACCACCAGCTGTCAACGGATTTGATTAGTCTTTACCAAAAGCCGTTTGCTTCTGGACTAGCCAACTCTTGATGGAATAGTCAACATCTTGGTGAGCTGATTACCAATTATGGTTTTTCCACGGCCTTTACCACAAGCCATAATCTTGTGGGCTAGCCAACTCATTTGTTTTCGGGGAGTTGAGGAACCATACAATTTTGGGCAAATTGCCAGCCATAAACGGATTTGAGATGTCTTTACCAAGAGCCGTTTGCTCCTGGACTAGCCAATCCCTTTTGTCGTTTAGACAAGGCGGACTGATTACCACAAAAAATTTTGAGCTTTAGTGAAAATTTTTTTGAAAATTTTTGGTCAAAAACGGGGGTATAAGATAGTAAAATGTGATAAAATTCGCTAGAATAGCGAATACCCCCCCACACTAAGCATGAATATTGTCCTCAATATTCAAAATCCCGGCCATTATGCCGAATCTTTGAACGTAAAAGGGCAATATTACAAGCTAAGCGTGGAAACCATCATTTTGTTTTTCACTTCTGTAATCATAGCATGGGGGACTCCCCCACACTTAGGGTGAAAACCCTATAAGCATGCTCTGTTTTTGTTTACCGAGTCGCTAGCTTGACTCGACCCCGAATTCATTTGTCCTTGGGGAAGCATGATGTAGAAAAGACAATCTCCATCGGACTTTCATTCAAGATGTTTGGATAAACATTTGAAGCATGTGAAAGTTCCACACCGATGAGATATAATCCTGGCTCAAGATAATGATACATGAAAATGCCGGGATCAAAGATAATGTCTTCATTCCCGAAGGAGTGAAGAACAGGAGAAGTCACCCTGTAGGTGAAGAAAAGGAAGAAAACCATGATGAAAATCATGATAAGATCTTCTTCCTCGAAGGCAGGATCAGTAGCCTGATTTTGGATTTCAAAGGTTAAGCTCGTAAACATCCCGGGAGGGTGGGTGGGAATTTGCAAATTCTCATGATTGAGAGCATCTCCCCCCGGGATATCAAACTCCGGAGGAGTCATGATATGAGTGAGTTCACAGGAGAACTCATCAAATGTGAATGAATCATATTCTGGATTGATGTGCGTGAGTTGACAGGAGAACTCATCGAAGGTAAATGATTCATAATCGGGGAGAGAATTATGAGAATGAGAAGTGGTATTGCCACTAATCTTCTCTCCCAAAGGATCAAAAGCAAAGGCTTCAAATTCCGGTATAGGGTCATCGGAGAGAATGTCACTATCCTTTATGGGGATAGGAGATGAAATAGGTTTCTCTTTGAAAGCCTCGATTTTAGAAATGAGGAGATTGACTTTCAATAATGTTGCACGAAGTGCTTCATCCTTGATTTCAGTGTCAATCTCATCATTCTCTTCTTCTAAGCTAACTAGCTCAGAAGGTAATTCTTCCACATGACTGATGTCTCCAGAAGATAAAGAATTTTCATCAGCATGTGAAGTACTAAGCTCGATGTTGGGGTTAGAGTTTAAAAGATTTTCAGTTTCTCCCACATCGGCTTCAAAATCAAGGAGACGATCATCATTTCCCAAAGGAAGTGGATTGATGTGAGTAAGTTCGTTTGTGAACTCCTCAATAAGAGGGTCAACATCCGAATGAGGCAATGGTGCCTCCTCATACTCAACTTCTCCATAAGATGTGTAATCATCATTAAAATCGGAGAAAGTCTCAAAATGATCTTTTGGATTTTTAGGGTGATAAGGTAAATCACACACATGATCAAAAGTCCCCTGTGACTCTCCTGGGATTGGGACAAGGATCTCAACACTAGACTTTATGAATTCGTCCGATTCCTTTTGAGGAACAGTGTCAAGATGCTCATCCCCCATATTTGGAGAGTGAGTGTGAACTTCGGGTGTGATAGCAGTTGTTTGAGATGGAATCTCAACTGCTGGGATATCAACTGATGAACTTGATGAATCTTTTTGAATAATAACATTGTTATCTTCATCATCACTGTCATCATAGTCATCAAATAGAGCAGTATTGCGAATATTAGCATGTAATTTAGCTGCTCGTTGCTCAGCCAGTAATTCTTCCATGCTTTTTCCAGATTCTCGTTCTTCAGCAAGTAATTCTGCCATAGTTTTCCCACGAGAATTTGGAATGAAAGGAAATTGTGGGGATGTGGATGTGTCAAAACCGGAAGGTTGACATTGAAAATCACTATGAGGACCCCCACAATATGCACAAGAAGAACTTGGAGTATGGCGGAGTGAAATATTAGCTAACTCCTCCTTAAGTTCTTTAAATTTCTCAAGAACTTCTAAAAAGTCTTGCTGGATTTGAGGAGTTGCTTCGATAGTTTGATACTGTGGAGGTTGGTCTTGATACGAAGAGTCATAATTGTTACAAGGAAATGGATTCCTCGTTTGACAATCAGAGCTAAAGTGTGGACCTCCACAGTAATCACAACAGTGAAACTGATGTGGTTGTGGGTTATATGTGCTGGAGTTATAATTGTTATCAGGAAACTGCTCATAGACAAGCGTGTTTCCCGATTGACAATCAGAACTGTAATGTGAACCACCACAGTACTCACAACAGTAAAACTGCTGAGTCTCATGGTGTGGTAACTGATGGAATGAATCAGTTGTGTCATGGTAAGAATAGGGATTTTGGTTATAGACAGACCCGTTTCCTGACTCTACCATGCCACAACTAGGGCAATTGCCACCATTATAAGGATTACCACACCACTGGCAAATCAGAAAGTGTGGATGAGACATAGAAAGAATCAAAAGGTTTTAGAGGGTAAGAAATGGAGAATCAAAAAGGTGAGAGGGTAAAGGTGAATATTTTTGGTGTTTTTGGAAAACATTTTATCAGAAAGAAAATCTTTTTGTGTTTTTGTGTTTGTTGAAAACTAATTTTACAAAGTTTTCAGGAACAGTTTTTATGAAAATATACACAAGGATGGTAAATATACAATGGATGTATATCCAGGTTCACTAATACGCAAAACCGTGTAGAATACGCGCACAACCTCCCCGGCAGCGGCGCCAAAAATTGATTGGCTTTAAACCACCTAACTTATATTGACCAGGGAATGGTCAACAAAGTCAAACAGCCTAAAACCAATGCTCCGTGGAAGTATAGGGTTTCCCCGGGTCGTTATGTCCCGACGAGGTGTGGATGGTATTAAAACGGGTTTGTGATCGGGTGAATTTGGACGGGAAAGGGTATAAAGTGAGTTGTGATGATTACACTACTGGAATATGAAGGATAATAGCTTAAATACACTATATTAACAAGACTGGAAAGTCAGGAAAACCAGAAACGTTTAAAACTTAAAACGCGTACGTTCACGTTTAAATAAAACGTAAGCGTACGAAATAAAAAGTGAAAACGGAAATCTGAAAACACCCAGGGGTGAAAATGACGTTTTTACAAACTAAAAGGTAAAAGAAAATTTTTAGAAAATTAAAATAAATTTTATCCCTAATTAATTATTTAATATTAATTAATTACTAATTATTACTAATTATTAATAATTAAAATACTTAAATATAATTTAATACAAATTAAATACTAGAAAAATGAAAATAAAATTTCTGAAATTATAAAATAACTAAAAATAAGTTTTAAAAATAAAAATAAGTGTTTTTGTCTTTTTGTGGATTTTCTATTAATTAATTACTAATTATCTAATTAAATATTTTAAATTAAGAAAAATACTAAATGAACAGTGAAAATTCTAATAAAATTTCTAAAATTACTTTATAACATATAAAAGCTATAAAAAATTATAAAAACTAGGTTTTGCTTAATAAAAACTAATTATGCTATTTTAAACTAATTATTAATTAATAATTAATAAAACTAAAATTAATTCTAATTAATACTAAATGATGAAATAAAAATCTGATAAAATTATTATAACTACTTTAATATAATAGGAATTTAATAAAAATATAAAAATGACAAGTACTTAACAAAAATTTAAAAATGAAAATTAAAATTAAATTACATTAAATAGAAACTATCACTTAATTTTAAATTAACTTTTTTGGATTTTTCTTTTTGAAACTTGATTTACACCTAAAAATAACAATATTTTGTAAAAACAAAAGTTTTACAACTCAAAAATAAGCTGTGGAGAGCTTATTAACCATGGCAGTTGACTTATGTTGACTGAAAATGGAAATAAGCTCAAAAGAGCTTATGTGGGGTCCACTTTGGGACCTCAAGATAAGCCAATAAGCCACAATAAGCACTTGCTTATTGTGGACTGAGACAGATTTGAAACACTAGTTTACACTAAGTCGACATTACCTAATTCTAAAACTAAACTAATACTTGCTCTGTAAGATCGTAGTTTTGATTGAATATTGTGATTCAGGAGGTCGAGTAATATGAAAGTAAATGAACTCCATGGTTAGAGAGAGAGAGTAGAGAGAGAAGGGAAATACTATGTGTTTATTGATAATGAAAAGGTAAAATTACACACACTAGTCTCACCCCTCCATGGAAGTATGGAGGGGTATATAAAGCCTAACACAAACAAACTATTACAGTATTACTATTCTAGTTCTTGTGTTTTGGCTAAATGAGATAACTAATGTAATCCCGTAAATGTCGTTCCATTTACGTGTTGGGATTATAAACTTTGATCCCAACAATCTTCCCCCAATGGGGCGACATAAGGGATTACTTACAACATTTCCTACAAGGACAAATAAGAATAAAGAAAGGTCTTCATAAGCTCTTCAAATTGCTGAGGATGGTGACAGTTGACGCTCTTTGTCTTCATCTTGTACCTCGGCTTGAAACACTTTATCTTCACTTGTAGGCAAATGATGTAATATGCATGAAATGGATTAACTTCCCCCCAATTCATGCTGCATGTCTTTAGCGGCTTCTTCGTACACTTCTTTTTGGCGAAGTTTCTGAATCAGCTTCCCCCCAAACTGACAACCGTCTTCAGCAGATTCGAAACTTTGATGTAGTCCACATGTCTTCTAACTATTGAAGTTTTTGAGTACGCAGCGGAATTTGTAGATGACACCGTAAACCACACCAAGCAAATCTGACTAGTTACTTAATCACGGTTATGCTCAATGCGGAAGCTCCGTTCGGGGGTAACATGCAAGAAATTAGCAAGATCTTCTCACATATGTAGGCTACTTCACACTTCACAACCCGCGAGAGTTGAAACGATTACACCAAAATCACAAAACTGAACCACTGATTATCTCTGCGGACGTCTCTCCGGTAGTAATAAAATTGTAAGCTCGATCACGTGAGTCTATTATGCGTCCTTGATGTGCACATTTCTTCCCCCTAAATGCAGATTCTCGTGGAAAATGAGTGTTTTCGCAAAGAAGTCAAGAAAAGTTAAAGAGGCAAAAGAACACCCATTCTCTCTTCCCCCACGATGTCTTCGCGGAATCGGAAGCATACACACTATGTTTACGATGGAAACGGAGGCAGCGTAACCCCATGTGTCTAATTAACCGAATATGTGTGAAGTATCATAAATAGCCCGTGAGAATCAACTGCTGATAAACATCTCTACTCTTTTATACTCCTCTCAACTAACTCTTTACCAACCCCATTATCATTCTATCGGCTCTTTGTAGTGACTACTGATGGAGAAAACTCAGTATGATGAATTTGAGACTGAAGTAAAATAACCCAAACTTGTGACTTAAACTTGCACTAATGTATGACAAAGAGTAGTGTAGAGAGTTCGCTCCAGTTCGAATCCCTAAGTACTCTATACTCATCAACCAACCAACCATCAAGTATAAGAAGTACATCACCTCTTGACTATCCACAACTTCATGTGACACTGAGCACTATAACGTAACTCCTTAAAGTGATAGTTATTTTGTGGTAATAGAAAGAAAGAATCACAAAAATAACTAGATATCCAAGTCTTCGTCATTTTAAAGGTTAAAAGCTCGAACAAGGATCTCGAAGAATCATGCATCCAACCAACCCCGATATCTTCAAAATACTAAGTACACGCACCCGTGAAATTCCACTTCAACCTCAAATAAATAATAAAGAATTATCGCCGTAGTCACATTTTGCGGTTAAATGCCCAAAACTAGCCTTATTGACGGTTTAATGAATTTTGATAATGGTTCCCGATCTTGTCAAAATTAATGTATCCCCTTGAAAATTTTGTATAACCAAAATACCACTTAGATTCACCAAATATTATATCAAAAATTATATAATGTATCAAAAAAAATACATTTTGATACTTAATAAATGTTTCAGCTCAATAATTTTGATATAATCACTCATTTAATTCGACCTAATAAACAAACCCAATCCACATAGTGTAAAAGCCCAGTCCATGCGTGTGAGTAAGCATCTCAGCCCGATCGAACAGAAGCCCTCTAACATGTTTAGTTCACAAACGAATGAAACGGCCTGCACCCATCCATAAATCTGATCCATAGTATTATAATTGTTTGATAACCTACATCATTCGACCTAAACACATTAACACTCTTCAAATAATAACGCCACTTTCTTATCTCCTCTTTCTCTCACACGTTTTACTCTGCCCCCACATCTCATTACTCTCTTTCTTCTCACCTAACAGATCTGAAACTCACCTTATCAACCTATTGATCTCATCTCCAAACTGAATCTCATCCCAGCTCATAAAATCTCAGTCACCTATTGAACACCAAAGATATTGCTCCCAACAATAACACATCACATCTTAGACATCATCTAATATCATCATCAATTATAATTACACTGAATCATTTCATCAAACAGCTTCCAATCGAAGCCCCTTAATCTAATCGTACCCAGGCTGACTTCGAGGTGACAAGAAGACCAAGGTAGGTTACTTTTCAGTTTTGTTTTGATATAATCCTTTGAACGAATGAAAGAGATAATCAAAACAATATTGTTTTGGTTATTTCTTTAAAAAATTCGGATATTTGAAAGAAGTTGTATGCTTCAAAATAGATCGGTGATGATATTCTCTTGTGGCTCATGTCTTGGGACGTGTCTTGGATCACACAAAGAGTAGACTGAGATCTTTTGTCCATTTAAAATTTTGTCAAGTCTTGTTTATATCCGTGTGATGGTGATGAGAATAGGGGAGTTTGATTGAGTTTGTTATAGCATGTTGTTAAATGTTGGTGCGATGTGGGTTGAAGATAGTTGGTTGTAGATTGTTGTTGGGACTAGTGATGTTACTAACTGAAGTCAACAACAAGTGTGGTATTTGGTTTTGGTCAAACTGTAATCTGCTTCATCTTTACATTTCTTCTTCATTTTGGCCATTTTACGCATAATGTTTTGCGTAGACCAGATCTTACGCGTAACTTTATGCGTAGATTTGTAGAAATCTTACGCGTAGACAACTTACGCGTAAAGTTGGTCTTATGCGTAAACCTTCTCTTTTGCGTAAGATTAACGCGTAAGAAAAGGGTTTTACGCCTTAGATGAACCTTACGCATAACTTGTCCAAGTTATGCGTAAAAAATTGTAGATACGCGTAGAAAGAGGGTTTTCTGCATAAACTTGAGCGTAAACAGATTTCCGGCGTACTTTTCCGATTAGATTCCGGCCAAAAAAAAATTATTAATTTTTTTTTTGCCGACCACTATTGCCTGACCATATTTCCGTCCATCTTTATTGACCAGTAACAAAGACCATGTATAAGCCCACCTTTTGACCACAAACTTAATCACGAATGGTTTCAAAAAATAGTCACCAAATGATGTACACAAAAAACTGATATTGTAGACAGTTGAGAGAAAAAAAATCCGTTTTTGTGTATTACCAAAAAACAAGAGAAGTAAATGAATATTATTATTTTTCTTGACCATTGGATACATCGTACCAAAAAGAAACTGTTAAAACCAAAAGAATGTAATAAACAGTTAAGGAATATGGTAAAAAAAAAAAAACAGCTTCAAGATTACAACTTTTGACAAGATAAACATCACAAAATCAACCAAAACTAAAACCAAGGCTCTTGATACCAATTGTAAGATCGTAGTTTTGATTGAATATTGTGATTCAGGAGGTCGAGTAATATGAAAGTAAATGAACTCCATGGTTAGAGAGAGAGAGTAGAGAGAGAAGGGAAATACTATGTGTTTATTGATAATGAAAAGGTAAAATTACACACACTAGTCTCACCCCTCCATGGAAGTATGGAGGGGTATATAAAGCCTAACACAAACAAACTATTACAGTATTACTATTCTAGTTCTTGTGTTTTGGCTAAATGAGATAACTAATGTAATCCCGTAAATGTCGTTCCATTTACGTGTTGGGATTATAAACTTTGATCCCAACATGCTCTCTGCTCCATCTTTTTGCATTTGTAGTCTTTTTTTCTGACTCAGTAGGTCCCACAAATCATTTCCCACCAGGTTGCTTGTCATTTGGATCACCAATTGCCTCTCTCCATTTTTTGGCGGGAAATTACTTTTTTAAGCAATTGGGACTGAGGAGCTTAGACTAGGAGGGGGTGGGATGTGATGGGTGCATTGGGGTGAGAAAATGGCAGGGATAATGTTGTGGGGCAAGTGGAGATGGTGCAAGGGGGGGGGGGGGAACCAGGTGGTTTAGCTGAGGAAGAGGGAAAGTGAGGGGATGGTTTTGTTTGGGGGTTTGACCGGGTCAACCAAGGGGGTGGACTGGTGGGCTTGGAATACTTGGGCCAGGATTTGATTTTGGACTTGTTTTTGGTTTTGGAGTATATAAATAACAAAGGGTCCATTTGGTTGTTTAGTTTATAACTTTCAAGGACCAATTTTGTCATTGCTGAAAACTTGAGGGGCTGAATATGCAAACTTTCCAAACTTCTTCCAAGGACCAAACCTGCCAATAAAACATAACACAAGGACCAAAAGTATATAATTTCCATTTTAAAACTTCAGGGACCTAATATGTTATTTTTGGATTTTAAGGGACTAGTTTTGTAAATTTCCAAAAGTTATTCAAATTGTTCCAAATTGTGAATTATGAATAGTTCAAGGGTATGTTTTGATAAATTCCAAGTTTTAAATACCCGAGGACTAAATTTGCCAATTTTGTAACTTAAGGGGTAAAAGTTGCCAGATTGTGTAAACTTTTATCCAGGGACTATTTGTGAATAAGTTTGAGTTCCCTAGGACTAAAGTTGACTTTTTATTCATTTTAAACTCTCAGGGACTAGTTTTGCCAATTTGTGAAACTTGAGGGACTGAAACTGCCAATTATGCAAACTTTGTACGTTTTTCATCTGTTTTTGCGTATTTTGCATTTGAAACATATAAAACACAATTTTGGAATATTTTTAGTATTTTGATGCATTACTGAGTGTTTTTGAATGTTTTGGCAGTTCATATAAGACAAAAATGTTTAGTATTTACACACTCATCAAGAGCTCATAGAGTTGGGGAGTTATGTATGCCACCCCACGAATGGTATTAAGGAATACAATCCGTCATCCATACAAGTGTAACAAGTAATTAACATGTAAAAGATATCTAGGGAGTAATGAAGTCTAAGTAAACACAATTTCTCCAATCACTGCTCACAACCTTAGTTTAATTTAGTTTAATTTCATTTTCATTAGTTTATTTTAATTATATAATAGTTTTGGGTTAGTTGAATAGCAACTAATTCCGCCCACTCTTCCAAAACCCGAGATTTTACTTGCTTTCATATAAATATATAAATACAAAAATAATCATCTTTCATCTCTAGAACTATTAATTAGGTTTTCTAATCCTAGCGACACTATTCCTAAGCTGAACGATTAATCCCCCGGTACTTGTCACCATACTATACTACAACGATCAGGTACACTGCCTGGTGGGGGTTGTAAGCTTCTCGAGATCCCTCGAGAGGTAAAGCAAGGTGCGATTCCCACGCATCACTTATCCACACTATCATCTTCAGTAATAGCTAAGAAATGAGCAGACTTTGTCATACGATCCACAATTACCCAGATAGCGTCACAACCTCTAGCTGTCCTCGGTAATTTGGTAATGAAGTCCATAGTAATCCGCTCCCATTTCCAGACTGGAAGTTCTGGTTGCGTTAGTAATCCGGACGGTCTCTGGTGTTCAGCTTTAACCTTAGCACATGTCAAGCACTTACTAACGTACGATGCTATATTTGCCTTCATATTTGGCCACCAATAGAACTTCTTAAGATCCTGGTACATTTTATCGGACCCAGGATGAATGGAGTACCTTGACTTATGCGACTCATGCGTAATCAACTCCCGAATTCCTCCATATAAAGGTACCCAAATCCGATTTCCAAAACATAATAATCCATCAGAACGCTTAACAAATCCTTTCTCATTATCAGCCATCCCAAATATATTCTCGGCAGATCTATTTTCTGCTTTCAACGCTTCCGTTTGAGCTTCGAGTATTTGAGACGGTAATGGCAATACGATATTCATTCCCAATGACCTAACTCGTAACGGTGGTACTCTTTCCTTTCGACTAAGAGCATCAGCAACAACGGTTGCTTTACCAGGGTGGTAGCGAATTTCACAATCATAATCGCTTAGCAACTCAATCCAACGTCGCTGTCTCATATTAAGCTCTTTTTGATTCAAAATGTGTTGTAGACTTTTATGGTCAGTAAACACAACACACTTTGTTCCGTACAAGTAATATCTCCATATTCTTAAAGCGAAAACCACAGCACCTAGCTCCAAATCATGGGTAGTGTAGTTTTTCTCATGCTTTTTGAGCTGTCGTGAAGCATAAGCTATCACCTTCTCTCGTTGCATTAACACGGCTCCCAAACCTTTATGTGAGGCGTCACATTAGACGACGAAATCCTCGTTACCTTCAGGTAACGCTAAGATAGGAGCACTACACAACATTTTCTTAAGCAATTGGAACGCTTCCTCTTCTTTATCTCCCCATTCATATGTAACACTCTTTTGAGTCAATTTGGTCAATGGTTTAGCTATCTTCGAAAATCCCTCAATGAATCTTCGGTAATAACCAGCTAAACCCAAAAATTAACGAACTTCGGTTGGGGTTGTAGGTGCAGCCCAATCTTTTATCGCCTCAATCTTAGCAGGATCCACATGGACTCCTTGTCTATCAATCACATGACCGAAAAATTGTACCGTCGGAATCCAGAATTCGCATTTCGAAAACTTGGCATAGAGTTTCTCCTTCCTGAGCAATTCTAAAATGAGTCTTAGATGCTCCTCATGCTCTTTCTCACTCTTTGAATAAATCAGAATGTCATTGATGAATACAATCACAAACTTGTCTAAGTAGGGCTTACACACACGATTCATGAGATCCATTGTCACACCCCCAATTTACCTGACTTGCAGCGGAATGGAATACCTGGGGGTGTCTGTCATAGCACCACAGTTACAGTTACATTGAACGACCTAAAGTGTCGTTTGGAAAATACTGCATTTGATCATTGAAATAATCCAGAGTTTACAAAATGAGGTCCCCAAAATGTGTTGCAAGTTTATGAAAACAAGTCATACTAGATCAAATGTTTACATAAGTGCATGAAATAATGATGAGACGCGTCGACTCCGCGACTCCATGAAGGTCCAAATGCATGTCACATGAGCTACCTTAATAACCTGAAATACATTACTAAAACGTCAACACGAATGTTGGTGAATTCCATAGGTTTATAAAATGTAATGATGTACGGCCACCACAAGTAAAAGTGCAAGATAAAAATCTCATGAAAATTGTACAATTGACCTTAAGCTCATGACACCGAAGCTATGACTGATGAAACTATGCCCCTCCTGAATGTTCTGCCGAAACACTCAAATGTAAAAGACATGAAATGCATCCGCTTACTGTTGGTAATCACTACCACGGATGGAGGCGTCACCCTCGATAGATCTATCCACTCACTCTCGCTTAACGGTAAATTAACGGTTCATGATGTTACAGGGGACTTATCACATGGCAAGGTAACTTAAGCAATGTACATATGTTTGAATACTTGGGCTCGTACTAAAATGATTGATGCAATGTATTCCCCCCGTGGGATTTGAAAACAATCAAAAATGTTGAATTGAAAACGGGGCTATGAAAACTCACCTCTAGCTGATGATACTGTGATGATGTGAAATGAACAACCATGAACATGTAATGAGCTGAAAAACAAGGCGCGCACACTAGCCGCAACCTAATGTGAATGATGAATGATCTACTTTAGATAACCAAATGATGTTATGAATGTCCATGCACATGTTTCCTATACCACTCTACTCTTTGAAAAACACTTGTTGTTATCAAAAATATATATTCCAAGATTTAGGAAAAATATGGCTATTAGAAAAATAAAACTAGTTGCAATATATATACCTATATATATATATCGTATGTACCAATGTTTGTGTTGAAATCCTCGGTTTGAAATCCTTGAAATAACGCCTTGTGGTGATGAAAATATACTTGTAATCACTAATACATCATTAGTTATGAAATTGGGTACTTGGTTAATATTTCTAGAAAATCTAGAATTTAGTACGTAGAGTTATTATTATTTCTAAAAGCTGCCAATTATAGAGGATTTTTGCCGATATGGAAACGTGAATATCTTTGTCGTTATAAGTCCATTTTACTTGTTCTTTATATCCACGGTTACGTCTTAGTATGTAGTAATATATTTTGGAAAGCTTGGCTCCTCCGAGTTACATCTAAAGCCTCTTTTTGTCCGACGAAAAACGTCCATCAGCATGTATTTTTCCGGAAAATAGTTTTCGTCAATAAACTTGCAAAAATCATAACTTCTTCGTTATAAACTCTTTTTAATCCGTTCTTTCGCCTACGGATTCGTTTTTGAAAGTATTTTCTAAAAATTTTTCCAAAGTTTCCTTTATGTTTACTGATTTTCCAGAATTTTACAAAATGGGACAGCATGTTTATATAGTTGTTACAAACCCATTTTTCTTGCTCAAAACTAGTTTCAACCTCAACCAAAACTCTTGTAAACTCCACAAATCTATACTAATCCTACCATACACCTTCTTAGGGTGCCATGGGTTCCTAATGACTAGTAATCAAGTTAATTTAACAAAGGAACACCTAAATCACAATCTAGGGTTTGTATGTTCAAAAAGTCTTCAAAAATAAAGTGGTATAACTAGTTTGTGCATGAAATTAAGCATGAATACCATAAGATACATATGTTAATTAGATGAAAACATGAAAATAATTTTGAATACTCACTTTGAAATAATAGGTGATGAGATGATGAGAAATCTTGGATTACTTGTGTTTTTGTGTTATGATTCTTGATTAGGATGATGAAATGAACAACTTTGATGCTTTGTACTTTGAAAAATAATGGATTTTGGTTATGGATCATATATGGGTCGTGGGTTTTGGGTTTTGGGGTGAAAGAGATGAGAAAAAAATGAGTTTATGATTCTATGAATGTGTTTGTTTATGTAAAAAGGTGTTTTTGTAAAGATATTTGTATAAGATATAATGTATAATACTAGCACATGGTTACATAAGGTTAAAATAAGTGGCATGTGGTCTAGGGGTGTGCTCATGGCTGATTTTCAATGTGAAAAAGGGTAGCAAAGTCGGTTTTGATCACTTAGAAAATGTAGGGTAATATTAGTTGTAGTTTGGTGTAAGTATTAGTTATAATCGGGTACCGGGTTTGCTAGAAATAAATATTAACGAAGTTAACCGGGACTTAATAAAGTTGTAAATATGTTAAAATTATATTGGGTACAATTACTGAGTGATCGGGTGATTATTGTTTAGTTTTCACGAAAACCGTCGTAATATTCATAAGCTCACGTTATATATAAAATAAATTTCCAAAATACTGGGTAACTGAATGTTATAACTTTTATGATGATAAAATGGATATAAAAATATGTCGGGACCATTGTGGGAATATTTAGATATATTCGTCGTGTTTAAACCGGGTGTTAACGTTTATTATAAATACTTATAAGAAAAACGTTAATTGTATCAAATATATAAAATTGAAAATCCTAAGAGTGGTATAACATGTAAATGACCTACTGATGATATGCAGACTATCTCCAGTCCGTATGAAATGTCATTACTGATAATGCATGAATTCGCACCTGAACCAATATGGTTACGCGAATTTGAATACCCGTAAACTAAATTTACGATGAAATGAATAATGCACGTGAATGATGAAATCTTTTCCGGCAATGAATAGTGTTTTGTGAATAGTAAAATTTCTGAATGCTTCTCGGAATGTCAAACTGACACAAAAAATGATGAATAGTAAACTGATGAATAGTGTTTTGCGTCTCATCATTATTTTATGCACTTATGTAAACATTTGATCTAGTATGACTTGTTTTCATAAACTTGCAACACATTTTGGGGACCTCATTTTGTAAACTCTGGATTATTTCAGTGATCAAATGCAGTATTTTCCAAACGACACTTTAGGTCGTTCAATGTAACTGTAACTGTGGTGCTATGACAGACACCCCCAGGTATTCCATTCCGCTGCAAGTCAGGTAAATTGGGGGTGTGACAGATTGGCATCAGAGCTAAGGTTATAGCGAACTAGGATGTATCTTGGACCCTAGACTATAACCACATCAGCATAGCATCTCATCATTGCATCATAAGTGCATAATCATGATACATGTTGTTTCATACATACCCTGTGCGAGTTATTTATACTCATATCCGTATATGTATATCATTTTATTGACCTGATTCACAAGTGACATGTCTTCAGATACTCACCCTGACATCCTTTTATCGGTTTCCGACATTGAAGATGCCTTGTCATCTTCCACTACCATTATACCACCAGTTGCATTTACACCACCATTAGTACTATTGATTTGCCATAGGAACAGGGTTTTCCTATCATTCAGCCCGTACATAGAATGCCTTTTGGTAGTGTATTCATAATTAATCTTAATGGACTTATTAGGATGCTTATTGTAAGGAAGATAGTGTGTTTTCTTTCCATCACTAGTAGGGCACTTACTACTCAGGTACTATCACCACCATCAGTTACTTATTACACTATTGGCCTTCCCACAGTGTGTACTTTAGTTTTACCTTTTGGATGTCGCGAGGTAGCGCGAAAGAGGGTAGTATTCCATACACTAGTACCATCATTGTCATTTTCCTTTTTCCATTCCCACTTGCCATGAACTAGATGACACCTAGTAGATAATACCAATAACACGGACTCAACAGAAACATCCGCAGATTCTTCAGGAATGGTTCAGAACCTACATTATCTAAGATTTGATAGATGCACAACTTCAGACACCACTTCAGGACTATCTCGACCTTATGATGCCACAAACCTGATTTCACACAGAGGGACACCAGGAAGTCCCTAGACCAGATTTATATCCTCACTAGCTTTTACTATTATCCTAGCCACAGAAGGTGTGGGACATAGTCTAAAGAACTTGTTGTCTTTTGATTGTTGTACAAACAAATATATCAAGTGTGACTCTACTATGTAAGAAATGGTTGTGCTATTTGTGATACCGGTTCACGTAGACCGAAATTTTCATGTTACTTGAAAGAAAACATCAGGACACCATTTTTATAACAATGTGTTGAACACCATCTAAAACTTTTGATAAAAGTTATGATATTTTGACAAAATCCAACATCGCATCATTAGTCCTCAATTATACATAGCCTGATCACCTATGTAAAATTCAGGAAGGATTATGCCATGAAGGAAATAATTACTTTTTCAAAGGATTGTTGATAACAATCTTCATTTAAAGGTTTTGTAAACAAAGGAACTCATTCATAAACATCCATTTTGTCGAACTACCCCTGGATACTTACCCTACCTGTCACTCACTTAGCCATTAAGTTGGATTTTCCCATTGACTTCCCTAGAAGAGACTTTCCATATCAATTACATGCATGATTCCTCTATACAATAGAAGCAACGAAAGGATTACAGAACTACTAACCAGGACTAGAAGTATATAGTGAGTGAATTCATAACTCAACAACAATCCTAAGATACTGCGAGACCATCTGAATCACCATCTCTGACTTAGTTGTCAAATTCTATCATTTAAAGGTACTAGCTAGACTGAGCTACAGGATTGAACTCAATATAGATGTCCGCAGGACAACATAATAGAAATAAACCAAGCTTCTAATTGAGACTGTAGAGCATTTCATTTAAACATGGCCTCATCCATACATGAACTTTCCTGCAGTAAGTTTTCACAAAGTACAATTGTTTGAATCAAGAATATCGATGTAGATTCCTCTAAGGCATTATGTCTAGAAATTTCAGATAACCTCACCTTCATACCAAGCAAGGGATCAAGCCAGAACATATCTCCTCATCTACATGGGAAAACAGAATAGACATTCATCGACACAACATCAAGTGATACCTTCGTCTTGCCAATTACAACGATAAACTATTTCAGGACTTAAGTTAGTCTAAATACCTATGCTTGTAGTTATGCCAGATAACCATCAATAGACATTATCCAACCTCAGGAACTAAGTGTTAGACATCTATGCATTTAAGCGAACATTTACTATTCTACCATTTTATCCTTTTCAGTGTTTTCACTTTTAAATAAAGTTGATGCGTTTACATAAATCACATACCTTGTGGAAAAATGATTTCTGAAATTCCTATTTTGAACAAGTACGATCCTTTTTGGTCAAACTTTAGCAACACTATTGTAAAATGAGAAATATACATAAACATCAAACTTTGGTAAGCAGTCTTAATCACAACATGTTTGAAAACAGTTCCTATTTCATAACTACTGGATTTTGAATCATCAGGAAAAATATTACTTAGTAAATCATTTGCTCCATTTTCTAAATTCATTTATTCAGAAAAAGATTTCAACCAAAACTCATAATCGCGAGACAAATTTCCAGAACCAACTCCGCCAATTGTTTCGACAACTCTTCTAGTTCGGTAGGTGCAAGACGATAAGGCGCTCGTGCAACAGGTGCAGCACCAGGTATTAACTCAATCTGAAACTCCACTTGTCTAGTCGGCGGGATTCCCGGCAAATCATCGGGAAACACATCAGGAAAATCACGAACTATAGGCACATCTCCAATGCACCTTTCCTTTTTCTTCGTCTCTCCCTTCTCAGAAATTTGGGCTAAGAAAAGGTAACATCCCTTCTCCATTAGCTTTGGCAACTTAGTGCATGAAATCACTGCTAATCGGGATGGGCTCCTAGAATCCTTTCGGTCTCCTAATATATTTAGGACTTCCTTTCCGTATGGTACACGCACGATCTTCTCGTCGCAAAGTATGTGAGCACGATACTTCGACAACTAATCCATACCAATGATGACATCAAAACTTCCTAACGTGACGGGTAGAAGATCTATGTTGAAAGAGTGGTTCAAGAAATTTAACGTACAGCCGCGAATGATGGTGTTAATCCTTTCTATGTTCCCGTTAGCTAACTCAATATCATATCCGATTCCTAAGGCCATCGGGGGTTTCTCTAGTAAGGGTGCAAACGTAGTGGACACAAAACTCCTATCGGCACCAGTATCAAATAGTATGGAAGCATAACGATTATTGAGAAGGAACGTACCAGTAACGACGTTCGGATCTTCTCCTCTCTCGTTCCCTAGTGCATACACTCTTCCCTGAGCAGCTCCAGCTTCCACACGTTGGTCCCCATTATCTTGTCGTCCACGGTTTCCTCCAGCTCCATGGTTTCCATGATTGTACCCATTACCACCCGAGCCTTGGTCTCCACGATTCCACGATTCTCTACACTCATTCCGATAGTGTCCCTTCTTTACACACCCATAACAAGTAACATCTGCCTTGTTTCTCATTTCAGGAGCAGCCTGAACCATAGCGAGAGGTCGGGCTCTACAATCCCTAGCAGTGTGTCCTTTCCTTGAGCAATTCTAGCATTTCACACTACACCATCCAGTATGACGCTGGTGGCAACGATCACACTTGGGTGCATCACCGTTCTGATTCTTCTTATCTCCATTCCCAATAGCATAAGCCTTAGCTTGTCTCTTGCTTCGGTGATCATTACTCTTAGAGTGACGGTCTCTCTTTCTTTTTCCATTCTTCTCCTTATCAGCTTCTTCTAATTCCAACGAATCCATAAGTTGTTGAGCAATTGTGATTGCCTCATGGATGTTTACAGGCCTAGCAGAAATCACATCATTCCTCATAGCTACAGGCAACCCATCAGTATACCTCTCGATCTTTTGAGTCTCAGTTTTCACCATATCTGGGCACAACAAGGCTAATTCCTGGTAACGACGATTGTAAGTCGCCATATCATTACCTTTCACCTTGTGGTTCCAAAACTCAATCTCTAGTTTCTTGACCTCATTCCTTGGGCAATAAGTCTGAATCAGCAAAAGACTTAAATTGCTCCCAAGTCATGGCATAAGCTACATCACTCCCAACTGCATTTTGGTGGTTGTTCCACCAAGTCAAAGCTTCATCCTTGAAAGTAAAAGAAGCAAACTTTACCTTCGCATTCTCCGCACAACCACTGACATTAAACACCGATTCAGTCTTCTCAATCCACCTAACCAAGTAAACCACTCCTTCAGTTCCACCAAACTCAATAGGTCCACAAATCTTAAACTCCTTGTATTGACATCCATTAGCACGAACAGGTGAAAAATTTCCAGCAGCATTGTTGGAATGATTTGACTCAGCTAGCAGTTCAGCAACTCTTTGCTCCACAAGTTGATTGATCATAGCTTGATCCACAGTAGGTGCGTTAAGCGGAACGTGATCATTGTCTCCCTGAACATCAACATTTTGATTCCTGTTGTTGTAGTTAATAGTGTCCAGGTTATCAGGAATAGGGGTTTCAACATTTCGAGTAGGACGGCGTCCTCGGCGACCAGGGGTAGTCGCTGCCGTACCAGTTCGGGTAGCTCTGACAGGGTTTCATCGTACAGCCATTAATATAATTCCAAGACAATATCAACCACGCAAATAGGAACACAATTCTCCATGTACGCCAAAACCGTAGAATATCGTACGAGGTCACCATCGTCCATACAAGTAGTGATCGACACTTCGTTCCAAAATACCAAAGACATGATAAATACTAATCGTTCCATACGAGACGAACGTACAATCCGAATATCATGACATAAGAGCTATAATAACTAGCTCTCCTAACCAAATACTCATTGGCTTATGTAGCAACACAACCTGATTCCAAATCGATCTAGCCACGATGCTGGCGTAGACTCCTCAACTCCGATCCCAAACCATCCAAATTCCGCAATAACGATCCCTGCTCAACACGATGTGTATCTCTATCCCTCTAGAGGCCCGCAACCTCCTTTTCTAACACTGTGTTCCTCTGCCACAGCTTGCGATATCCCTCGCGAGCCGTGAGGAAACCTCTCTGCAGACTCTCTATCTTCTCATGTATCTCTATCATACATGTTCTAATCGCTATCGTCCTGCCCATGACGGTAGTCAAATCAACTCTCAACTCAACAACAAACTCAGCAATAAACTCAGCAATAATCCTCTCGCCCTGTGCAGTAATCTGAGCCCACATCCTACCAGTCTCACCTAACTCTGCATGCTCAGCAGAAACCTCAGAAGGTGCATCCGACGCCACAGGACTACAAGGTGGTGAATCAAACAAAAACGGATGATCAGGTGAAATCGGCTCTAACGGATGTATCGGGGAATCGGGCTTCGCAGAATGAACTGGATGTGCTAGCGACCCATCATCATCAGGCATATCCTCCTCCTGAGGATCATCCTCTTCCCAATCCCGAGGGTCATCATTCTCTTCCTCATCTTGAGAGTTATCATTCTGCTCACCCACGTACTCCTCGTCGAAGGGGTACTCCATCACTCGTCATCTCCGAGCAGGCGAACCACGAGGCGATAAAGTCGGTGACGCGTACTAACAATAACAATTCTTAATAACGACACGTGCAAAGGAGGCTATGATTTGTGACAACGGCGTAGGGTAGGTGTAAGTGTTTCAAAACAACTAAATCACAACTCATAATACCATTCCAAATATACTCATCAAATAGTTCAATCATATAATCTCAATAAAAAGAATTTCAAACACCGCATTACTAAAATGTTTATAAAACATATAGGCCATATAATTCCTCGAGAATGCCATCTTATTACTAAAATCCATAAACCTCAAATCATCTCAAAATCCCAAATCTAACAATCATCTCAAATATCTCATAATACCTCAAATAATAGAAGATGCTTCGGCTTGGCGGGCTGGCGGGCGGTGGTCAAGGATCATTTTCTATAAAAATACGGTTATAGTTTAGGCGTTTATTTACCTAGTTCTCTATAACCTTGGCTCTGATACCAATCTGTAACACCCCCAAAATTTGATACAGCGGAAGACTCAACAAGCTTTCGGGGTGCTACGGGGATTGGTATCCAACACAAGACAATATAGAACGAGATAAAGTAAACATAATAAAAATACAACCAAAACGGGGTTTTAAGGTTTACATTTATCCCAACATCATTCAGAGTCAGGCCCAAAATTAAATAACAGTAGGTCCAAAATTAATTATCAGAGTTTAGAAAAATAGATCCATAAACCATGAGCCTTGGCCGAGCCTTCCATTCCAAGCATGCATCTCAACACTTAATTACCTGAGAAAACGTGCTAAAAGTCAGCTTTCGCTGGTGAGATCATAGGTTTAATTTCATCTAAAAATATAGTGGACATATACGCAAAACGCTTGCTAGCTAGACTAAGGATTGGCTAAAAGCCTGCGGATACCCTCCGCTCCAACATAACACACGGATACCCTCCGTTCTAACATAGATATTCGGGTAACCCCCGCAATATCATAAATACTCGGATAACCTCCGAAGTATTAATAACCTATAGGTGCACACTATAGTATCTAAATAAGCCAACCTTGAATAGTACACACGAACCGTGTGACTAAAGCTGACAATCCACCAATAACCAAATAAGCCAACCTTGAATAGTACACACAAAACTATGTGACTAAAGCTGACAATCCATCACTAACCAAATAAGCCAACCTTGAATAGTACACACAAAATGTGTGACTAAAGCTGACAATATATCCTAGTCCATACGCATAACAAGTTTTAGAAAGAATATAGAAGCGATAATAGTCCACATAAAATAATTTGCACGTTTCTCACCCCAAGTATTGAAAACATAGTTCAAGAGTAAAAGTGGGGCTATGACTCACCTCAAGTCCAGAAAATAGTAAGAAGAAGTCGGTAGAAATAAGATGTATGATAACTCACGAAACAGCAACTACGGACTTGGCACGACCTAACAATATTAACTCGTTCAGAAATCATTTCCTCAAATTTATAATATACCCACACCCGGACGAGAATCCGTTTTATTTCCGAAAATCCATTTCGTATTAGTTTGGTGTATTCGCGTTTGGTATCCATACGGGTAGTGGGTCGACTCAAAACAAACCAAAAAGATCACATGTAGAATAATAAAATAAACTATAGATCTAATATTAGCCCAATATATCATTTAAATAAATCGCCGAAGTTTACCGAATCCGTCGATTAGATAATCCCCATATTTATTTACTTAACATACGGTTCCAAGATTACACCCACCTAAAGCACATAGCACATAATTACTATATAGTACATATCATAGTTTAATAAATTCCTCATATATATCGTCAAATTGGCCAGATTTCCCGATATATACACTCACAATTTATTACACTTTACATATACTACAACCTATGGGCGTCGTAGGATACAATGCCCATTAATATATTCATTTCGTATAACCAAATAACCCGGTTCAACCTTACGGTTAAGTGGTTATTTAGTTATATAAAACGTTTATATTAATCGTCATATATCCGTGACAACACGAAAGTCACAAATAATAACTTACCTGGACCCGAGTGACAACGATTTCGCATAACTCAATAAGTTTATCCGTTATATATCCGAAATGACATCTTATTAAACGTTTAATAATTGTCGGGAGTTTCCCGTTTTATAACACACTTTTATAGTAATAATACGTTCAATAATATTACGCCACTTTCGTAGCCTAATATATATATCAAATTGTATTATTTATAATACGACTCATGATTATTATTATTATTAATATACACGCCTATATAATTATATATACGTTATTCACGTCTATATATTCATATAAACGTTCATATTATCAATAATTGTTATTACGAGTTTTATTATTTATATTTCAATTTTAATAGTTATCGAGTCATACGAAATGGTCACATGTCCGAGTCATGACTCTCGGCTCATTGTCCAAGTCCAATATAATAAGTAAAAGTCATAATAACCAAAAGTATCTCCGTCCAACACAATCTCAATATACGTGCTACAACAATAGGGTCCGACTACGGCACCCGACTAACCTATCTCCGTCAATCTAAGTGACCGTCTCACAATCGGTTCCCAATATCTCTTTTCGTCAACAACTTCACAATACCAATAACCATTGTCGAGACCAAACGTGGTCTCGACCCACAAGCATTCGGCCAACATTATCCAACCAAAACCAAAACCAAAACCAATACAAGTTACAAGTAAATAAATATAACCAAGTCACATTTGGGATGGTTTACCAAGCCAAACCCGGGTCTATACGACTCGATTGAGTCTCGGTACACACCACGAGCCACGATGGCTCGAACCAAACATCAAAGAGTCACAAGAAAAGCTCTAAGGAGCACAACTAAATGCCAAATCGGCCACATAGGTCACGGCAACATTAACAAATACGCGGCATCGAGCCGCGACTCTAATGAGTCGAACCAAGTAACAATCAACGCGAGCCATAAACCAAGAGCCAAGACCAAGGCTCACAATAACAAGAAATCGAACTCCAAAGCTCGGATTAAAGCCCAAGCCGTGAGTCATGGACTCACGGTTCGAATCGAATCCCACAATGAACAACCCGGATACCAAACCTTATTTTTAACATCAAAACCCTTATTTCATAACATAATAATCGATTCCCATAAAAAATCATCCGTGTAGCCACGGATTAGTCCCCAAGTCGAGGCACCCAAGGTATCAAAAACGAGTATTCTCACCTTCTTGAACCTTCAAACGAATAGATCTTGTAAAAATAACAAAACTCGAACGGATCTTTAAAGATTTGGTGATGTTAATGGTGGTTTTAGGGTGTGTATGATATACCAAATGAAAGAGGGTGAAATAAGGAGTAATATGGTGGTGTTCGTTTTGTAGGGTGGTCGGTGTAGTGGTGGTGGTGGCCGGATTTTTGGTTCGGCGGCTAGGGTTTGTTTAAGAACAAATGAGAGAGAGTGGTGAGGGTGGTTGTGTTTTGTGTGAGGAACCGGACCAAAGGGACCCTTTTAGTAGTTACTTTTTTTTTTTTTTTTTTAAAAAAAAGTTAATAATAATAATAATAATAATAATAATAATAATAATAATAATAATAATAATAATAATAATAATAATAATAATAATAATAATAATAATAATAATAGTAATAATAATATTACTATGGTGTTGAGCGGGTAACGTGGGTAAATGTAAAAACATGTGGCCCGAACCCGAACTCATTTCAAACTTCAATATCTCTCGAAAGACATCTCGTAACTAATTAAAATATAGTCGGACTCGTAAGACGAATCATAAAACTTTCGTTAGGTAATCCTAGTGCCAAAGTCAACGTAGTACCAAGTGAGAATTTAAGTATATATCACCGAGCATTAAATCAATAATGAATTATGAACATAATTCACGAATTCCATAACGTCTTTAATTAAAAATATCCATAAAATAGGTCTTACAAGTTCGTTGTGAAATAAGATTTCAAATAAAAATTATAAACGAACTTTAATCGTAATGCGAGATTTTAAAATAGCTCCCTAAACTGCCGGTTGTCACAGTAGTACTACTTGGGAAAAAAAAAACCAATCTTTAAAAAAGACCCATTTTCATATCTTTACTTATTTTTAATAATAATGGGCGGTGAAAATGAAAATGGAGTAAGAAGGAATAACAGCACATTGATATGTGCACCAATAATGGCTGATGATATTGACCAGATGTTGGTTCTTATGAATCTGGCTAAGTCTTATGGTGCTGATCTTGTTGAGATTAGATTGGATAGTTTGAAACCTTTTTTAGAGGGATTTAATGTCAGAGAAAGTATTCAGACCCTTGGTAAATTAACCCCTTTGCCTACCCTTTTTACTTACATGTCAGAAGATTCTTTTTTCGGACTTTTTTTCGATATTCAAAACTGTTTCTATGATATGAATGTTGCCATGTTGGGTTTATTAGTATTTTGTTTTTGAGTGTTTGGGCACTTTGAGATTGCTTATTTTGAACTGATTAGTATTGGTGAATTAGGTATTAAAAGTTTGCTCTTAGGGTGAAATAAGCTGATCATTTGCTTATAAGCTGTATGAAGTAGTAATCCCAAACACCCCCTTATTGCGTCTGGACATGATTATATGCTTATTGGAGGGTGATATAAGCTGATTGGGAGGTATTGTGCTGACTTAATTGAGATTAGTTACAATGGTTTGAAACAAGAAAGGTTTACTCTTTTTAAGCCCTTTATAAACCAAGTCCTTTGCCTACTCTTTTTACTTGCAGGTGCGGTTTTTTGGGACCATTTTTTGATATTCGAAACTGTTTCTATGATATGAATGTTGGATTCATTAGCATTGTGAATTGCTTGATGTGGGAATTAGGATTGTTGACTTTGGAGTTTAAGTTCAAAATTAAAAATCCTAAACACCCCTGATTGCGTTTAAATGTAGTAGATAAGCAGAGTTGAGTATCTGTATGTGATTTTATCTTTATTTGAGGGTGAAATAAGCAGTTTGGGAGTTGCTTATTCAGACAATGTATTTGCTTATTTCATGAAAGCATAAGCAATTTTAATAAGCATTACCAAACATCCCCTGAAATCAATGTAATCATAGAAGTATTGATATTGTATGCTGAATTGACATCAGACAACTCCGTCGATATTAGTATTATGAATCCTTCTTACAGAAAGGGACATTTATATTTTTCTTTAGAACAACCAGGGCTATTGGTTTCTTGATTAATCTAGTCCATATTACTGATGTCGTAGCACTTTATCTTTCCCGAAAAGGTTTCTGATTCTATGTTATTTTCTAGACCAACATGGGAAGGTGGTCAGTACAACAGAGATGAACAGAGTCGATTGGCTGCTTTTCGATTAGCAATGGAATTAGGAGCTGATCACATCAATGTTGAGCTTTGTAACAATTCGCATTTTCAGGATAATTACCATTCCCGGAAAAATTTTACTATTCACTTTTTACTATTCACTTTTTACTATTCACTTTTCACTATTCATCTCAGAAATTTTTATTTCATATTCTCGTAAGTTAAACTATTTTAACGATAATCCGAGAGTTTGACGCTCGTCGGATCATTTCTGCAAAAATCACAAAGCCGTGTCCGAGATTTACTTTTAGGTTTAAACATCCTTCCAGCATCCCGATATATCCATAAAACATTATAAACAATAGAAATATGATTTTCTATCATTTTATGACAATTCCAAAAGTTTTGGAATTTTACGTTTTTCAGTTCAGCGTTTTACGCGAATTGCGCGTTTTAGACCCGTGTTTCCAGTTTTTAGCAGGGTTTTAGCACCCGATAGATCCTACCACTCATTTTATATTTTATTATGGACTATATTGACATGTTTAACAATACTTTCAAGTTTCATATTTTTACGATACCCGGTTTTACGTTTTGAGGCTTAATCATTTACAGTTAGCGATTTACGGAGTCAAAACTAGCTACATACTTAGGATATTATCATCCAAACACCAAGAGTCATCATCTAGTCACCTTATCCCATTCCAAACCGCCAATGTGGGGGGGGGGGGAGTCACCATGGGTGGTTAAATCTTGACCATTGATCTCTAGGATAGTTACAAGTGTCTTAAACTAACCATGGTTAAATTCTAACCCAATATATGGTTAACTATTTTTCCTACCCTATAAATACCAAGCTAAAACACATATAAATCTTGCACCACACCTTCTTATAACCTTCAAGTCCTAAACCTAAGGCACTTTTCTTATATTTTGTAAGAAAGTTAACTAGTTTTTGAAAGAAAACTAGTGTTTGATCTTCAATCTTGGAAATTTTCAAAGGAAAGTTGTTATAACTTTAAAGTCTCCAAAAAGACGTAGTTATAATCTTCAAATAGCTTCGGACTTTCAAGAAGGCGTCGTTATAATCTTCAAATAACCTTGGTTTATCAAAGATTGCAAAGGGTTGAAGCAGGTCTATCAAAGTCCATTTCCTTACTTGTTACTTCCTTTCTTTATTAGAAAGCCAAAAGTTGTAAGCCAAACCCTAACATGCTTCTTGTTAATTTATCATGTTCATATCATTTACATGTTATTCTTGCTATATTATGTCTTGTATAAATGTCCATGATGTATAAAGATGAGTAAAAGATGTTGTTATAATGAATTATTGAAACAAGTTACTAAAACAAGCAAACTAGTGATTTTCTTGGAAAGTGATTGGTTCTAAACGGTCAACTAAGTTCACCAGGTAATGGTCAACAAAGTCAAATGTCAAAAACCAACTAACCAAGGAGTTTAGGGAATCCCCGGGTCGTTAAGTCCCGACGAGGCGTGCAATAGTATTTGTGAACGTTTTAAAGGATCGGGTGATTGATCAGAAAGGTCAGGAATTTAATTATTATGGTTACACTACGAGATAATGATGGAAAATGATTTAGAAACACTTAACTAATAATTACTGATGATCAGATGATTTTAAAACACAATTTACCCTAAAAACGCGCGTTTTAATTACAAATAAACGCGAGCGCGCAAATAAAAAAATGAAACGGGAGTAAACAAAGTCCTACGAACGTGAAATTTAAGTTTTTACAATCCTAATGACTTAAGAAAATTTTTAGAAAAAGAAAAATAATTTTTACACTATTTAATTAATTACTATTAATTAATTACTATTTAATAATTACTTTTTAATTAACTAAATTACCTTAAATTACTAATAATTATAAAAATTAACTCAAAAAATGAAAATAAAATTTAGAAAAATCTAAAATAATATAAAACTAATTTTGAAACAGAAAAACTATTTTTCCTAACTTTAAATTAAAAACTATTTAATTAATTAATTTAAATTAAACTAAATTATAAAAATACTAAATGATTTCAGAAAAATCTGAAAAAATTCCTAAAAATCTTTTATGAAACCAGAAGCCTAAGAAAAATTTAAAAATAACTTTTGCTTATGAATAAGCAGAAAATAAGCTAAGATAGCTTAAATAGAAGCTACCACTTCTAATTTTTTTGTCTTTTTCTGAATTTTCTTTTATACAACTGATCTACAACTAAAAAGAGGCAACTTTTGTAAAAGGACTTTTTATGGAAGTTACAAATAAGCTCTGTGGACACAAATAAGCTCAACAGTGAGCTTTAAGCTTGATTAAGCTTGAAAGATCTTGAATAAGCTGATATGGGACTTTCAAATTTAACAAACAAACCAAAGTAGTTTAATTTAAACTTGAAATGATCAATTTAATTCAGATAAGCACAAATGAAACAGCTTAAAATAGCAATTAAGCACTTAAACCTTTCACAGAAGCCAAACAGGTCCAAGGCCTCACTTTGAGCCCAAGGTGGGACCCACAAGACTGATCCAAGGGCTTAGGAGGGGGGTGATCCTAATAGCCACTCTGGGAGGCTACCCAGAAAGCCAAGGCTTAAGCCTTGAAGCTCAAAGATGAGCTTGTGAAGAGCTTGGAAAGTAGGGTCAGTGAGCCAAATGGAATGAGAACCAACAGCTGATTTTATTGGCTAAAAGCTCACAAGGACTGAGACAAGCTTTGCTCTCAATATATAAGTTACAATGGTCCTACAAACTAGTGAGTTAAGCTTAAATTACAACACTAATAAGCTCACACAAGCTTATGGCACCCAACAGTGATGAGATGAGCACAATAAGATGAAAATGAGCAGTTACCACAATTAAGCACTCAAACCAACTGAGCCATTGTAAACCATTATTGTAACTAGAAACTTTATGTGATTTTGAAATAACAATTAACAAGCTTGGAACAAATTAAATCACACAAGCTCAGCTGCTTACTAATGAGTCAGCAGAAACAATGCTCAAAAGGGCAATTATAAGATGGGTAAATAAGCTGACCAATAAGCTCATAAGTGCAATCTAATGATGGATCTAGGAAAACAGGCTAGCAGGGTCTAAAAATCACCAAAGTGTAAACCTAATAGTCAAATAATGGGCAAGTTGTGACCAAAGGAAAGTGGGTCAAAACTGGGTGCTCAGGGGAGACAAATGCCCTGCAGCTCCAAACACGAGCTTGCACAACCTTGATAAAAATTCTAAAAAAATGAAAAAACTACAGGATACTTTAGATGAGGTGATAGACTATAAACCCACAAAATTTCAAGTCCTCACTTGTTGTTGAAAAATCAGGAAAATTATCCCAAGTTTTGAGAAAACTGAGTTCACAAGGACTTTTGACTTTTTTAGAAATTCACCTAGCTGACTTTTGTGAGATTCCAGTGATCAAAGGTGAATCTACAAGTTAAGTTATGATAATATTACACTTAATTAAGCTATGTGACACTATACTCTACCTAATCCTACAATATGAGATTTTAAATTACACCACTGTGAACACCATGCCAATTACACCTTCTTTTGACTTTTTCTTGAACTCACTGGTTTGTAATGGTTTGTTTTGACTTAGTGACACTTAATGACAATTAGCAAAACAACTTAAGTCTAAATTAACAACAGCAGCCCTACTCAATTCCTTATTCCAAACACCCCTTATCAGTAAACTCACTAGAATTTTACAAAGCAAACCAAACTTTTTGAGCTTCTAAACTGATCACAACGCTTCTAATAAGCTGAATTAAAGTAAAAAGAGCTGATTTCAATTAAGAAATAGTGTTGCACAACAAGTAACTCAGATTAATTATTTTAGCTAATTGAAACAGTTAACATGTAAGATTGCTTAAAAGTAAGAATTAAAAAAAGAAAAACAAACTTAATCTAGCTGAAACTATAGTAAGCTTAATCTACTACAAGCTATCTAAGATATAAGTTAGAGCTAAATGATGAAAGAAAGAAATGTGACCTTTGGCCTTAGCTTAACAAAGGTCCCAACTAAATGGCAGCTTCAAGCTCCTAGCTTGTTTCACAACAAGCTAGGTTAAGTTCATCTTGCCCCTCTATTGTAGGCAACTTCCTCAAGCTTTCCACATTTCAAGCTAAGGTATCCCTGCAACTTAATTGTTTACTTCTTATTTTTTATATTTTCTCCTTCTGTTTTTATTTTGTTTTCTTGGTGATTACTGAGAGCAAATGTGAGGTTATGAAACTTCAAAATAACAATAATAACTTAAAATGTAAGTTGAGACAATATGGAACTGAGAATACTTTTCACTTGAAATTTTGAAGAAAATAAAATTGCATTGATATTAAAAAAAAAGTTTACAGACTACTGAATTACATAAACAACTCTAAGATTACTTGACTAACTACTTCACTCACTAACTAATTGCCCTCAGGCATACAAATGATTCTTATAAATACTAAGAAAAAAGTAGAAAGAACTTTGAACCAGGCCTGCTTCTTTCTTTTTCACTTTCTTCTCTTTTGTCTCTGCTTTTTGTTGCTTTTTTGTTGCTTTTGTACCCTGGAAAACATCTCTTAGCTTGATTAGACCACATCTTTGGTTAGCAGACCTAGGAATAATATAAGGTGGGAGGAGGGGGGAAAGGTAATAATGTTGTTGGGGGTTGACTTGGGATGTTATGGTGGAGTAGGGGGGGCTGGTAGGATGGTGGAGAGAGGAGGGGAGGGGACAAGCTTGTTGGAGTAGCAGAGGTGGTGTCTGGGTTGTGTTTGTGTTTGGCGGGCAAAAAGGAGGAAGGAGGTTGAGGGTTGACTTAGGGGTTTGACCCCGTGTCTGGTTTATTAAATAAATGGGGTGGGTTGGGCTAATTGGTGGGCTGGGGTTTTGGTGGGTTGGGAGGATTGTTTGGATTGGTTTTGATTGGTTTTATTTTACAAAAATGCAAAGGATCCGTTTGGTTTGTTTGGTAATAAAAACACAAGGACCAAAATTGCATTTGCTGAAAATTAAGGGACCCAATTTGCATATCCTCCAAAATTAATCCAAGGACCAAACATGTTACATTCCCAAAAGATGAAGGTTACAAAAGTGTATTCTCCATTTAAAATTCCCAGGGACTGATTTCGCCAAATTCCAAACTACAGGGACCATTTTGTAAATTTTCCAAAGTTTTTACCTAAGGACAATATTTGATAAATTTTGATTTCTAAATGCCTTAGGTTGACTTTTCTTTCAAAACATATGCTTAGGGACTAGTTTTGTAAATTTTTGAAAGTCGGGGGACTAAAACTGCCAATTGTGTAAACTTTGCTCGTTTTTTATTGTTTTTGCTCATTTTGCATTAGAAACGTATAAAATACAATCCCTGGGATATTTTAAGTATTTTGATGCATTTCTGAGCGTTTTCGGATGTTTTGGCAGTTTAAATACGACAAAAATGATGAGTGTTTGAGCACTCATCAATCCCCCACACTAAACTATTGCTAGTCCCTAGCAATATTTTTGGAAAACTTGATGGATTTTAAACTCTTTACCAAAAGCCATCACTTCTGGAGTAGCCAGGTGTAAGAACTGTGGCACACCTGATAACCGTGTGATTTTGAGCAAACCACCAGCTTTCAACGGATTTGATTTGTCTTTACCAGGAGCCGTTTGCTCCTGGACTAGCCAGCTCTTGATGGAATAGTCAACATCTTGGTGAGCTGATTACCAATTATGGTTTTTCCACGGCCTTTACCACAAGCCATAATCTTGCGGGCTAGCCAACTCATTTGTTTTCGGGGAGTTGAGGAACCATACAATTTTGGGCAAATTGCCAGCCGTCAACGGATTTGAGATATCTTTACCAAGAGCCGTTTGCTCCTGGATTAGCCAATCCCTTTTGTCGTTTAGACAAGGCGGACTGATTACCACAAAAATTTTGAAATAAAGTGAAAATTTTTTAAAATTTTAGGCCAAAAACGGGGATTCTAGGATATAATGTGATAAAATTCGCTAGAATTTTCCCCTCCCCCACACTTAGAATTGAATATTGTCCTCAATATTCAAAGCCCCGGCTATTATGCCGAATCTTTGAACGTAAAAAGATAATATTAAAAACTAACTGTGGGAAGATCGTTTTGTATTTTTCACTTTATTAATCTGTACATACAATCACACTTTTTTTTTTTTTTTTTTTTTTTTTTTTTTTTTTTTTTTTTTTTTGATGAAACCTTATATACATATATACATTTTTCAAATAGCGGGGGGTTGGCCATTCCCCCACCCTAGTGTGCGCCAAAAATTGATTGGTTCTAAACGGTCAACTAAGTTCACCAGGTAATGGTCAACCAAGTCAAATGTCAAAAACCAACTAACCAAGGAGTTTAGGGAATCCCCGGGTCGTTAAGTCCCGACGAGGCGTGCAATAGTATTTGTGAACGTTTTAAAGGATCGGGTGATTGATCAGAAAGGTCAGGAATTTAATTATTATGGTTACACTACGAGATAATGATGGAAAATGATTTAGAAACACTTAACTAATAATTACTGATGATCAGATGATTTTAAAACGCAATTTACCCTAAAAACGCGCGTTCTAATTACAAATAAACGCGAGCGCGCAAATAAAAAAATGAAACGGGAGTAAACAAAGTCCTACGAACGTGAAATTTAAGTTTTTACAATCCTAATGACTTAAGAAAATTTTTAGAAAAAGAAAAATAATTTTTACACTATTTAATTAATTACTATTAATTAATTACTATTTAATAATTACTTTTTAATTAACTAAATTACCTTAAATTACTAATAATTATAAAAATTAACTAAAAAAATGAAAATAAAATTTAGAAAAATCTAAAATAATATCAAACTAATTTTGAAACAGAAAAACTATTTTTCCTAACTTTAAATTAATTATTACTAATTAAAAACTATTTAATTAATTAATTTAAATTAAACTAAATTATAAAAAATACTAAATGATTTCAGAAAAATCTGAAAAAATTCCTAAAAATCTTTTATGAAACCAGAAGCCTAAGAAAAATTTAAAAATAACTTTTGCTTATGAATAAGCAGAAAATAAGCTAAGATAGCTTAAATAGAAGCTATCACTTCTAATTTTTTTGTCTTTTTCTGAATTTTCTTTTATACAACTGATCTACAACTAAAAAGAGGCAACTTTTGTAAAAGGACTTTTTATGGAAGTTACAAATAAGCTCTGTGGACACAAATAAGCTCAACAGTGAGCTTTAAGCTTGATTAAGCTTGAAAGATCTTGAATAAGCTGATATGGGACTTTCAAATTTAACAAACAAACCAAAGTAGTTTAATTTAAACTTGAAATGATCAATTTAATTCAGATAAGCACAAATGAAACAGCTTAAAATAGCAATTAAGCACTTAAACCTTTCACAGAAGCCAAACAGGTCCAAGGCCTCACTTTGAGCCCAAGGTGGGACCCACAAGACTGATCCAAGGGCTTAGGAGGGGGGTGATCCTAATAGCCACTCTGGGAGGCTACCCAGAAAGCCAAGGCTTAAGCCTTGAAGCTCAAAGATGAGCTTGTGAAGAGCTTGGAAAGTAGGGTCAGTGAGCCAAATGGAATGAGAACCAACAGCTGATTTTATTGGCTAAAAGCTCACAAGGACTGAGACAAGCTTTGCTCTCAATATATAAGTTACAATGGTCCTACAAACTAGTGAGTTAAGCTTAAATTACAACACTAATAAGCTCACACAAGCTTATGGCACCCAACAGTGATGAGATGAGCACAATAAGATGAAAATGAGCAGTTACCACAATTAAGCACTCAAACCAACTGAGCCATTGTAAACCATTATTGTAACTAGAAACTTTATGTGATTTTGAAATAACAATTAACAAGCTTGGAACAAATTAAATCACACAAGCTCAGCTGCTTACTAATGAGTCAGCAGAAACAATGCTCAAAAGGGCAATTATAAGATGGGTAAATAAGCTGACCAATAAGCTCATAAGTGCAATCTAATGATGGATCTAGGAAAACAGGCTAGCAGGGTCTAAAAATCACCAAAGTGTAAACCTAATAGTCAAATAATGGGCAAGTTGTGACCAAAGGAAAGTGGGTCAAAACTGGGTGCTCAGGGGAGACAAATGCCCTGCAGCTCCAAACACGAGCTTGCACAACCTTGATAAAAATTCTAAAAAAATGAAAAAACTACAGGATACTTTAGATGAGGTGATAGACTATAAACCCACAAAATTTCAAGTCCTCACTTGTTGTTGAAAAATCAGGAAAATTATCCCAAGTTTTGAGAAAACTGAGTTCACAAGGACTTTTGACTTTTTTAGAAATTCACCTAGCTGACTTTTGTGAGATTCCAGTGATCAAAAGTGAATCTACAAGTTAAGTTATGATAATATTACACTTAATTAAGCTATGTGACACTATACTCTACCTAATCCTACAATATGAGATTTTAAATTACACCACTGTGAACACCATGCCAATTACACCTTCTTTTGACTTTTTCTTGAACTCACTGGTTTGTAATGGTTTGTTTTGACTCAGTGACACTTAATGACAATTAGCAAAACAACTTAAGTCTAAATTAACAACAGCAGCCCTACTCAATTCCTTATTCCAAACACCCCTTATCAGTAAACTCACTAGAATTTTACAAAGCAAACCAAACTTTTTGAGCTTCTAAACTGATCACAAGGCTTCTAATAAGCTGAATTAAAGTAAAAAGAGCTGATTTCAATTAAGAAATAGTGTTGCACAACAAGTAACTCAGATTAATTATTTTAGCTAATTGAAACAGTTAACATGTAAGATTGCTTAAAAGTAAGAATTAACAAAAGAAAAACAAACTTAATCTAGCTGAAACTATAGTAAGCTTAATCTACTACAAGCTATCTAAGATATAAGTTAGAGCTAAATGATGAAAGAAAGAAATGTGACCTTTGGCCTTAGCTTAACAAAGGTCCCAACTAAATGGCAGCTTCAAGCTCCTAGCTTGTTTCACAACAAGCTAGGTTAAGTTCATCTTGCCCCTCTATTGTAGGCAACTTCCTCAAGCTTTCCACATTTCAAGCTAAGGTATCCCTGCAACTTAATTGTTTACTTCTTATTTTTTATATTTTCTCCTTCTGTTTTTATTTTGTTTTCTTGGTGATTACTGAGAGCAAATGTGAGGTTATGAAACTTCAAAATAACAATAATAACTTAAAATGTAAGTTGAGACAATATGGAACTGAGAATACTTTTCACTTGAAATTTTGAAGAAAATAAAATTGCATTGATATTAAAAAAAAAGTTTACAGACTACTGAATTACATAAACAACTCTAAGATTACTTGACTAACTACTTCACTCACTAACTAATTGCCCTCAAGCATACAAATGATTCTTATAAATACTAAGAAAAAAGTAGAAAGAACTTTGAACCAGGCCTGCTTCTTTCTTTTTCACTTTCTTCTCTTTTGTCTCTGCTTTTTGTTGCTTTTTTATTGCTTTTGTACCCTGGAAAACATCTCTTAGCTTGATTAGACCACATCTTTGGTTAGCAGACCTAGGAATAATATAAGGTGGGAGGAGGGGGGAAAGGTAATAATGTTGTTGGGGGTTGACTTGGGATGTTATGGTGGAGTAGGGGGGGCTGGTAGGATGGTGGAGAGAGGAGGGGAGGGGACAAGCTTGTTGGAGTAGCAGAGGTGGTGTCTGGGTTGTGTTTGTGTTTGGCGGGCAAAAAGGAGGAAGGAGGTTGAGGGTTGACTTAGGGGTTTGACCCCGTGTCTGGTTTATTAAATAAATGGGGTGGGTTGGGCTAATTGGTGGGCTGGGGTTTTGGTGGGTTGGGAGGATTGTTTGGATTGGTTTTGATTGGTTTTATTTTACAAAAATGCAAAGGATCCGTTTGGTTTGTTTGGTAATAAAAACACAAGGACCAAAATTGCATTTGCTGAAAATTAAGGGACCCAATTTGCATATCCTCCAAAATTAATCCAAGGACCAAACATGTTACATTCCCAAAAGATGAAGGTTACAAAAGTGTATTTTCCATTTAAAATTCCCAGGGACTGATTTCGCCAAATTCCAAACTACAGGGACCATTTTGTAAATTTTCCAAAGTTTTTACCTAAGGACAATATTTGATAAATTTTGATTTCTAAATGCCTTAGGTTGACTTTTCTTTCAAAACATATGCTTAGGGACTAGTTTTGTAAATTTTTGAAAGTCGGGGGACTAAAACTGCCAATTGTGTAAACTTTGCTCGTTTTTTATTGTTTTTGCTCATTTTGCATTAGAAACGTATAAAATACAATCCCTGGGATATTTTAAGTATTTTGATGCATTTCTGAGCGTTTTCGGATGTTTTGGCAGTTTAAATACGACAAAAATGATGAGTGTTTGAGCACTCATCAGAAAGACCTGATTAAAATGGTAAAAATATGATATTGGATTATTAAATATTGTAGTAGAGGACCTAACAAGGAAACCGTAGCAATTTGAACCACCTAAAACGAGTATACGAGTCAAAAGTTATGACGATTTGAAAGTTACCAAAGATTTCCGGCAAAACTACCCAAACTTTCCTGTCTTGCATTCTGAGTTTTTGAAAGTCACCCTTCTGGTCCGATTCATCAAAAAGTTAAAACACGAAAGTTGTCCGGAATGCCGTTTTCATTCAGGTACAAAGAAGCTCGAGACCTAAAAATGCTTTCCGAGTGATAAAATTCTTCAAATTCTAAACAGCCCATTTTTAGGCGAAAGTCACTAGATTATGGTTATACTTTGAAAGGAACAAGAGGTCTTATGACCTATAATCAAGACCACCACCATGGCTAGAGCCAAGGTTGTGTCTCATGACCTTGGAACAAGGACCAAAGGTCATGGCTAGGCCATGACGAAATGACCATACCAACTTACATAGGCGTAAACATGAAACAATGAATTAGGCGATAACTTGAACAAGCAATTTGAATCTACTTCACTTAAAAGGGAACCATGAGATATTACTAGGAAAAATGGTCATACAAGACTTATGAAACATACCCTAATAACAATCTTCATGTACTAATAAACTTTCCTAAGTTTATTCAAATATCGGACATGTAACTTTTCGGATCAAAACTTATATCTATATATTTCATCAACTACTACAATAGTAGGGAGCCTCATGTGAGGAGTTCATTATGTAAGCCGTCGAGATGAGTTGTGGATTTACGAATTAAAGTGTCCTGGCTCCTCGAACGCTTACTAACATGACTTCTGAAATATGTCAGCCCGAACGGTAGTAAACGATATACAAAACATACATGTTCCTGAATCTTTTCTTTCAAGGACATACAATATACATCATACCACATCATGGACTAAATGCAAGATATATATATAGGCACTACTTCATGTTCTTTACTCCGAACCTAAGTCGCAACATTCGATTATAGGTTGCTCGTAGAAACCTTCACGATTCAACTGTTACATTCATTACTTGCTATCTTACTTAAGGTGAGTTCATAGCCCCACTTTCCATTACTTAATTGTTTTACAAATCCTTGGGGGGGAATACATGCTATTTCTAAATCGAATACAATGCTTTTAAATTGTATGCTTGCCTGATTGTTTTATTATCACTAAGTACCAACCTTGCTAAACCGAGATCCTTTATTATGAACCATTTAGTCACTAGCAATAGTGAGCGCGAATATTATGAATAGGCCTATTGGGATTGACGAATCCCATTTGTATTGACTAAGGTCAAACAAATGCATTAATATTTGAGATTTAGGTATGTTAGCAAAGTACCTACCGGGATAAATCTGCCGATCGATATTGGTACACGTTAACGTTATGGTGTCATAAGCTTAGTGTATAATAACTGTTCCGGGCGTATAATAACGTAGCCTACCTGTTTTGATTTCCAAACATTGGTGTGAGCCTATAACTCACACTACCAACATATTGTGTTCAAACGATTTAACAAACTCTATGAATATCACTCAACCTTTGTGTTGACCTCTCAAGCATGTATTTCAGGTTCATGACGATCAAGGATGGTACGGAAGGGCACGGATACTCAAGAGGGCTATAAATTTACTTATCATTCAAAAACTCACTTAATGTGATTTGTAAACATGGAACCAATTGGGACCTCATTTTGTAATCTTTGATATTTATATAATTTGAATGATAAACCTTTTTAAAACGACTCAATTGGAGTTCGTTTTCTATTATTGTGACTATTGTGCCGTCAAGTAACACCCAGTTCGAATTCCGCTGCATCCATGAATTGGGGGTGTTACAGATTGGTACCAGAGCCATGGTTATAGAGAAACGGGTCTAATTGAGACCTAAACTATAACTACAAACAAAAACATTTTATAGCCTTCCGCTCTTCGTGTCTTCCATCCTCCAGACGATTATGGACTTAGTAAGCATGTTATGATACACAAACATATTAGTATATTCATATATACCCATTTTGAGCATTTCCCTGTAAGCATTAGTATATTGATATATAAACTCGGTTTATTTTCAATCATTTATCTAAACAATGGACTAAACATATCTGTGTATGCCTATTCTAGGGCATTTCGACACAATCACATTCTCCCAATCATGTTCCTACTCCAACATTATATGACCAAGACATTGTAACTAATTACAATGGTCTCATTCATTTTCCAAGACATTGTGAGATACAATGGTCTCATTCATTTTCCAAGACATTGTGAGATACAATGGTCTCATTCATTTTCCAAGACATTGTATTATACAATGGTCTTAACCATTTCTCAAATGTTTTGAGTCACACAATGGTCTAACCTACTTCCCAGACATTGTGAATTGCACAATGGTCTAACCAACTTCCGAGACATTGTGTTATGTGCAATGGTCTCTAGAATTATTCCATCACATCATCAATATCATTTCATATGATATCAAAAACCCGTCACAACCTATCGATTTCTAAACAAGAAATATGAGATTTCTAAAGGAAAAACAAATCCATCACCTACAAAAGCTGAAGTTCAGCCCTACATTCATCAAAGTTTTCTTATGAAACCTTCATTATTAAAAGTTCGTGATCCTGGCCAAGTATGTTCTATTTTAGAACTACTTAAAACTTCCTTTCCATACGTACCTACCCTTACTATCTTCTATGCAATGGAATATGAAAACATACGTTACAAGTCTTGTATGGACGGGACTTGCAACTTAAAGGTTTGACATCGCCTTTGTTTAGTGGACAGTTTCCCGAAAGCAACGGACATATCACAAGTATACCTAATTTAGGTATTTGAAAATTTTATCGAACCTCGGCTAAATATAGACTAGTCACCTATATTTAACCTAGGGACAGTGGAATATAGTCTGACTAACTATATTCGACTTAAAATTTTCAAATACTGAGAATAGTTGTACTAGGGTTATGTTTAGATTGATTTCCTACATGAACACGATAAACCACCAGAATACATTAAAACAATCTAAAGACACGATAGTGTCTTACCACTCAGCGAAATCTTAACACCTTATTTGTATGATCTAAATTCATTCTTGAAATTTTCATTTATGAGATAATCCGAACTACTATCTTGGGATAGTTATCAATTATTCTTCTCATCCTGTAGAAGTACTATCCTATTTAGGTCCTAAGGATACCATTCCATCATAAACTTTTAAAATCTCTTAAGATTTTTAAAGCAAACTCAACATCTATACCTAAGAGTATTAACATTAAGCATACACTAAGCACTTTTGTTCATCAACATATCACAACATTACCTTCACAACCATGGCTCATCCAATGGAAAGCATATATGATAAGAGAAGAAGAAGCTTATCAGAATCTCAACAACACTGCAGAACAATGAAGTTTAGAACTTAGCAGTCATATTTATTTATGCACTATGTTGTACTACGTGTATGTCATCCCTAGTAATGAGAGTTTTATGACTTAAGAATATTTGATGTTCAATGAACAACTCTTTGTGAAAATTCTCATCTATTGTACTTTCTATCTCTAAACCAATTTTATTGTTTAGTAGACTATTACCATTCTATAAGATTTACTCAGTTATCTTATAAACCATTCCACAAATTTTACTTTAAGCTATTTTGTTATCACTTTATTGTTTCACATCATGTTACTCCAAGATATTTTACCACCATCTTAGAAAAATCACTTCGTTAATACCACCCTATAAATCAATATCATGCCTTCATTTCCAACTTTCATAACAAACCACTAAATCTCAACATACCAAAATGAAGAACACAAACCTTCTTAACCTTCTCACCATCATCATCTTCACAACCCTTAATCCCTCAAGCTCACTTTCTGATCTTGATGCACTTTTAAAGCTCAAATCATCCTTAGTTACACCACAAACACCCTCACCAGCTTTACAAGATTGAATATTCATCTTGTACTTTTGGAACACCAGTATCATCTCGTAATACACTACCTTGTAACTCACCGACTAATTGTGAATGTTGTGTTGGGAATTCTTAAGTAGGATGATTTGTAATTATTTGAATGGATTGGGATGCCTTTTCATTTAAATAAAGAAATTGTAAATCACCGAACCATAAGTTTATATTTCCGTATTTACATTGTTTGGGATGCCTCTCTATGTAAATAAAGAATTATAAATAAGTGGACTTATTTGTATCCGAAATAACATAAGTATGAAGTCAATAAACACTAAGTACAACAACCGATTACCTACTAGGCTATGATTGCAATTACTATCTCAATTCCTATTAATATACGACTGCTATATCAATTTCCTTTGATATTCGACTATTACCATACCTTTCCTACATAAAAGTAAGCCTCATCCTACACCATACACTGAAATGACAAATCAAATTACATCACCGGTAATCCCAGACTTTAGTCCTTATAAGTAACCACACCTTTTCATCGATACCACTCCAACATATGACACACATAGAACTTCGGGACGAAGTTCCCCGTAAGGGGTAGAGACTGTAACAATTCGCATTTTCAGGATAATTACCATTCCCGGAAAAATTTTACTATTCACTTTTTACTATTCACTTTTCACTATTCATCTCAGAAATTTTTATTTCATATTCTCGTAAGTTAAACTATTTTAACGATAATCCGAGAGTTTGACGCTCGTCGGATCATTTCTGCAAAAATCACAAAGCCGTGTCCGAGATTTACTTTTAGGTTTAAACATCCTTCCAGCATCCCGATATATCCATAAAACATTATAAACAATAGAAATATGATTTTCTATCATTTTATGACAATTCCAAAAGTTTTGAATTTTACGTTTTTCAGTTCAGCGTTTTACGCGAATTGCGCGTTTTAGACCCGTGTTTCCAGTTTTTAGCAGGGTTTTAGCACCCGATAGATCCTACCACTCATTTTATATTTTATTATGGACTATATTGACATGTTTAACAATACTTTCAAGTTTCATATTTTTACGATACCCGGTTTTACGTTTTGAGGCTTAATCATTTACAGTTAGCGATTTACGGAGTCAAAACTAGCTACATACTTAGGATATTATCATCCAAACACCAAGAGTCATCATCTAGTCACCTTATCCCATTCCAAACCGTCAATGTGGGGGGGGGGGAGTCACCATGGGTGGTTAAATCTTGACCATTGATCTCTAGGATAGTTACAAGTGTCTTAAACTAACCATGGTTAAATTCTAACCCAATATATGGTTAACTATTTTTCCTACCCTATAAATACCAAGCTAAAACACATATAAATCTTGCACCACACCTTCTTATAACCTTCAAGTCCTAAAACCTAAGGCACTTTTCTTATATTTTGTAAGAAAGTTAACTAGTTTTTGAAAGAAAACTAGTGTTTGATCTTCAATCTTGGAAATTTTCTAAGGAAAGTTGTTATAACTTTAAAGTCTCCAAAAAGACGTAGTTATAATCTTCAAATAGCTTCGGACTTTCAAGAAGGCGTCGTTATAATCTTCAAATAACCTTGGTTTATCAAAGATTGCAAAGGGTTGAAGCAAGTCTATCAAAGTCCATTTCCTTACTTGTTACTTCCTTTCTTTATTAGAAAGCCAAAAGTTGTAAGCCAAACCCTAACATGCTTCTTGTTAATTTATCATGTTCATATCATTTACATGTTATTCTTGCTATATTATGTCTTGTATAAATGTCCATGATGTATAAAGATGAGTAAAAGATGTTGTTATAATGAATTATTGAAACAAGTTACTAAAACAAGCAAACTAGTGATTTTCTTGGAAAGACCTGATTAAAATGGTAAAAATATGATATTGGATTATTAAATATTGTAGTAGAGGACCTAACAAGGAAACCGTAGCAATTTGAACCACCTAAAACGAGTATACGAGTCAAAAGTTATGACGATTTGAAAGTTACCAAAGATTTCCGGCAAAACTACCCAAACTTTCCTGTCTTGCATTCTGAGTTTTTGAAAGTCACCCTTCTGGTCCGATTCATCAAAAAGTTAAAACACGAAAGTTGTCCGGAATGCCGTTTTCGTTCAGGAACAAAGAAGCTCGAGACCTAAAAATGCTTTCCGAGTGATAAAATTCTTCAAATTCTAAACAGCCCATTTTTAGGCGAAAGTCACTAGATTATGGTTATACTTTGAAAGGAACAAGAGGTCTTATGACCTATAATCAAGACCACCACCATGGATAGAGCCAAGGTTGTGTCTCATGACCTTGGAACAAGGACCAAAGGTCATGGCTAGGCCATGACGAAATGACCATACCAACTTACATAGGCGTAAACATGAAACAATGAATTAGGCGATAACTTGAACAAGCAATTTGAATCTACTTCACTTAAAAGGGAACCATGAGATATTACTAGGAAAAATGGTCATACAAGACTTATGAAACATACCCTAATAACAATCTTCATGTACTAATAAACTTTCCTAAGTTTATTCAAATATCGGACATGTAACTTTTCGGATCAAAACTTATATCTATATATTTCATCAACTACTACAATAGTAGGGAGCCTCATGTGAGGAGTTCATTATGTAAGCCGTCGAGATGAGTTGTGGATTTACGAATTAAAGTGTCCTGGCTCCTCGAACGCTTACTAACATGACTTCTGAAATATGTCAGCCCGAACGGTAGTAAACGATATACAAAACATACATGTTCCTGAATCTTTTCTTTCAAGGACATACAATATACATCATACCACATCATGGACTAAATGCAAGATATATATATATATATATATATATATATATATATATATATATATATATATATATATATATATATATATATATATATATATATATATATATATATATATATATATATATATATAGGCACTACTTCATGTTCTTTACTCCGAACCTAAGTCGCAACATTCGATTATAGGTTGCTCGTAGAAACCTTCACGATTCAACCGTTACATTCATTACTTGCTATCTTACTTAAGGTGAGTTCATAGCCCCACTTTCCATTACTTAATTGTTTTACAAATCCTTGGGGGGGAATACATGCTATTTCTAAATCGAATACAATGCTTTTAAATTGTATGCTTGCCTGATTGTTTTATTATCACTAAGTACCAACCTTGCTAAACCGAGATCCTTTATTATGAACCATTTAGTCACTAGCAATAGTGAGCGCGAATATTATGAATAGGCCTATTGGGATTGACGAATCCCATTTGTATTGACTAAGGTCAAACAAATGCATTAATATTTGAGATTTAGGTATGTTTGCAAAGTACCTACCGGGATAAATCTGCCGATCGATATTGGTACACGTTAACGTTATGGTGTCATAAGCTTAGTGTATAATAACTGTTCCGGGCGTATAATAACGTAGCCTACCTGTTTTGATTTCCAAACATTGGTGTGAGCCTATAACTCACACTACCAACATATTGTGTTCAAACGATTTAACAAACTCTATGAATATCACTCAACCTTTGTGTTGACCTCTCAAGCATGTATTTCAGGTTCATGACGATCAAGGATGGTACGGAAGGGCACGGATACTCAAGAGGGCTATAAATTTACTTATCATTCAAAAACTCACTTAATGTGATTTGTAAACATGGAACCAATTGGGACCTCATTTTGTAATCTCTGATATTTATATAATTTGAATGATAAACCTTTTTAAAACGACTCAATTGGAGTTCGTTTTCTATTATTGTGACTATTGTGCCGTCAAGTGACACCCAGTTCGAATTCCGCTGAATCCATGAATTGGGGGTGTTACAAGCTTAAGGTTCCTTTCTTCTTGACATTAAATGAGTCTATTCATGCTCATAGGCTCGTCTAAAGTACTATACTGTTATTCGTAACTCAAATGCAGGCCATTGACGATTTCAACAATTTAATCCACGGAGACAAGCCTACAAAGTGTAAACTCATAGTTTCTTCCCACAATTATCAAAATACTCCTTCGATAGAAGAGCTTGGGAACCTTGTGGCGAAAATACAATCAACAGGAACTGACATTGTCAAGTTTGCAACAACCGCTGTAGATATAACTGATGTAGCACGAGTTTTTCACATTACTGCTAATTCTCAAGTAAGCGCCGTAAGTCATGCATCATTGATTCCAGAGATATATATTCGTTTGCATATAACAAAATCTATAAGTACATAAATTTATCATTTAGGTTCCAATAATAGCAATGGTGATGGGTGAGAAAGGTCTGATGTCTCGAGCACTCTGCCCCAAATTCGGTGGATATCTGACATTTGGCACCCTTGACTCCTTGAGCATGGAAAGGTATCGGCACCCGGGCAGCCCACAATTAGGGATCTTTTGGACTTGTTTGATTTCAGAAAATTAGGACCTAACACAAAAGTATTCGGTATTATTGGGAAGCCAGTTGGACATAGCAAATCACCTTTGTTATACAATAAACCTTTCCGATCAGTTGGTTTTAATGGAGTTTATTTGTTGGGTTCAGGTTGAATTTTATTTATATTATCGGGGCTAGGATTTCAGTTTATAGGGTCTTTTTTCCCGTAAAATATCTACATCCTCTCAGTCTCATATATGTGCCTTCTTACTTATTTAACTTTCTCTGCGCTTACAAGTCATTGAAAGGTGGCTTTGTTGTACCGGTTGGGTCTTTTAACAACTGGAATATATAAATTTGAGATTTATATAAATAAGTTGACATTTTTGATCTAAAGTAATCATATTGACCATCAGGTAAGCTGGTACCGAATGCCCAAACGGCGTACAAAGCCATCTTTTATTGAATCAAATGTTATATAACCATACAATGACTAAAAGGTCACGCATGTGAAAGTACGTTGATATTTTATATTTTATGGAGAAAACCCCGTATTTGTATTTATTCAGATTAGAAAAATGTATCATTTTTTGATGCAGTTGTACCATTCCTCACAAAGAATCTTTACTTCAATGTTGTGATGAAGTTGATCCGGTTGCAAAGGTAAGTTTTATTTTTATAGAAACTTTAAGCGTTGAGGCTGATGTAGATGATTATTAAATTACGGCTCTTTATGTATTATGTTATTGATTGTATGCTACAGTCAATAGGAGCAGTCAACTGCGCTATCAGGAGACCAAAAGATGGGACGTTGTATGGGAGTAATACTGACTGTTTAGGCGCTATTTCTGCTATCAAGGATAGTCTGCGAGGTTTCTTTCTGTACTTTCTGTTAGAAGTGGTAATTTGGGCTGTTGGGTCAAAACCGTGCCTTTTATCCACTTATAAAAGTTTCATATTATATTTCACGTATGACTTTCAACCCGTTCAACCTATTTGATCCGTTTGAAGTTTACATAAATCCTAATTTGTTGCAACTGTTTACAGGTTTAGGCGTTCAAAATGGTGCAACAGGATCACCCTTGGCTGGTTGACTATTTGTGGTTATTGGTGCTGGCGGTGCTTGAAAAGCTCTTGCTTATGGAGCAAAAGCGAAGGGTGCAAGGATTGTGATAACCAATCGGACTTACGGTTAGATTCTACTTACAGGAGAGTTTGGTCGGGGTAGGCGCGGAACACTTTTTGTGAAAAAGTTTTGAATTGCAGTGTGTTGATATTACACTTGCAACTTTCTTTCTATTGTCTTAGTAGTTAATCTTGTTTATTAAACTCGTTTAAGTTGTTAGAGATAAAAATTAACCGGAATAAATGAGTCAATTGCCTACCCTTTAGAAATGATAATCACTTTATTTGGTAGGTTGACACTTTTTGTTCAAATGACAGGATTTACAACTTTCTTCTCTCAATGAAGACGGGATTTAATTCAACAACCTATAAATGATTCAGGTGTTCATATCCAGTGACCCTTGAGATCTTATAAAGTTACCATATGATATAAACTTGTCAGAAGTCTTACCGAAGTTCTTATTTTGTGATCCAAGAATCTGGTATTAAAAAACTACAGCCCAGATTTAACAAAATATCAGATGAAATTATTGTTAATTGCGAGTTTAGATGAAACCTTTTTAATGAAAGAAACCACGAATATCTTTGAGACATCAATTTTTGCCCACAAGACAATCGTAATAGTACAACCTGATTCGATCTATGATTGGTAATATATTTCATTAATGTCTGAAAAAGTAAGAGCGATTTGACTGATGTTAACATAGTTTTTTAGCTTAGTGTGACACAAAGAATACCTGATGTTTCCCTATGAATCATTCTTACCCAAACATAAACCTTTTCAAACTATCTTCAAAATAAAATTTGTGCATATTTTGCGCCTGTAGAGCAACTTGGGAAGCTGTACGAAAGCTGGAAGTATGAGTCCAGCACAATCCTTGTAATTGTCTGTCAAAAAGAAGCCAATTTGCTTTTCACATAAAACATGCATAAGATAAACCTTCAAACATAATTTTTAAAATTATCTGGGTGCAACAATAAGAACCTTTTTCTGATACGCGAAGTAAAGTCATAAAATACTAGCTAGATACCGCAGATAGTCCTTTTACAGTGGCCAAAACTCGAGGCCACATACAATGAGGCCAGATAAAGGTCCTTCAAGACTTGTAAATTTCATATTAATCGGAAAAGAGTCATTCTCAAGGTCACGAGTTGAGTTAAATTTCAACAGTTGAATCTCCATCCATCCATCTTCCCTTTGTTTTGGAACCCGAGTAGAATCATTTATATTCAATGGGGTTGGGGTAATAAAATAGAAAAATTCGGTCTTGTTATTTTCTTGGTGGATTAAATCGCGTACTTTCACCGGAAAATGCAGCCCGTGGGAATTTTTTGAAATCTTGAACACAATGTAACAAATGTACTCTGTATCCGGTGATAACATTTCACTTTCAATCATGCATTTGATATGAAATACTTCTTGTGGTAAAAGCTCACACACCTTCCGAAATCTGCATGTACGACATATATAATATGGTTACATACATCTTTAAAAAAGTCATTTGGAGACACAGAAAACTAAATCCGTATTGTAAAGCTTTTCAATCATCAATTCACAAAATCTATGATATTTTATTTGATAATGTATATTTAGGTTAGCTTTAGCTGTTACTTAATATTGTTTTTGCCGCCTATTGTTTTAAAGTTTGTTCAGAAAATCAAACCTGCAGTTAGTTGATCTTCTTGAACTATAAAGATTCATGTCAGCAAATTTGAATATAGTTGCTTTTGCAGAAAGCATGAGAAGTTTCTTCTCGTTTACTCTGCCCAACCAGATGATGTCCTTAGAGTTTGTATACTTCTTAAATAAATTTTTAAACATAGTTGGCAAATGTTGCGGTTGATCCACGCTTAAGTTTGATTTCAAGACTTGCGGGGCTTCCTCCAACTTTCCAATGTCTTCAAGTTTCATCTGTATAGAAATCATGTTATAAGCATGTACTTAGAATATGTAGCCATGAAGTTCGCAGTTTCATCATACACATCTTCCACGTCACTTCATTAAAAAAAAAAAAAAAAAAAAAAAAAAAAAAAAAAAAAAAAAGTTTTGAGACTCACGTGGAAGATGTGTATGACGAAACTGCGAACTTCATGGCTTCAAAAAATTCAAAAGGTGGAAGTGGTATCGGGAACAAGAGCATGTATGAGCGTTGGAAAGAGGATTATGATAAATATCCATATGATGACTATGAACATGAAGATTTAACTGAAGAACAACTGGCATTATATGACGCGTTTGATATTAATATTCGTAGTCAAACTAGACGTTAGTTTATATTTGGTCTTGAGTCAAATGTATTCTAGTGGGTAGTCATTTGTTTCCTTCTTATTGGAATAGTAGTGTCTTGTTATGTTAGCAACTTTTTCGAAGTAATATATTCACCGGGTGTAAAAACCTTTTACCCAAAAAAAAAAAAAAAAAAACTTAGAATCTATACTTTTTTTTTCATACATTCACCAGTTTTATAAAATATAAAGTAAATAGCAAAAACCATCCACATGGTTTGCCCAGATCGCAAGCGCAATCCCAACAACATCATAAGTGCATGCATAGTTCATTTTGGGAACCTTCGGTTCAATTTTCGTCCCTAACCAAAATGAAATGACTTGCATTCCTATATTTGACTCTTTTTTTCATTAAAAAAAAAAAAAAAAAAAAAAAAAAAAAAAAAAAGAACCAAATGAGGGTATTTAAGTCGTTTTACTTTTTGCCCAAGACAAAAACTGAAGCAGCGGAAAATTACCTTTTAGCACCCACCATCTAGCTACATTTCCCCTATGACAGTATGATACTTATATTGTACATTTTCTTGATGTTAATATAAATTTACCTTTGCACAAAAAAAAAAAATAAAAATAAAAAATAAAAAAAAAACTGACTGAACAGAAAGTTCCCAAAAACTCTGCGCCTGCACTTTTCGAAGTTATAGTGATTGGGCCCGTGAGTTGGACAAACCATAAGGACGGGTTTTTCAGTTTACTCTATATTCTAAACAATAATTTAGAACACAACAAAGGAATATATTTAAATTTACCTTCTCAATGGCTCGAAATTCAATGCCTTCAACATAAATCACACCATCTCTATTATGGTAGGTTGAAAAGCTCTCCAGTAGAAACTCAAACACGACATCCTCTTTTTCGTTCGAGTATCGGTCCAACTCAATCATCATCCACTCTTTGTCTCTGCATGTTGCAAAATATGCATGTTGACTTTCGTTCCCCTTTTTATACTTAAGGTTAACATACATAGGTTTACTTGAAAATTTCGGTGAATCAAAAAATTTGAAGACTAAAAAGGCCCCATAACCAACATTAGGAGATGAAAATTGAGGTTTTGTCTTGATTTCGCTGTTCAAGTTGGAAATATCGAACATCTGCACTGATGTCTCAAACCTGCACATATTACTATGGTTTCAATCATCATAGTTTTTATTTCCAAAATATACACTACTACTTTTGGATTTACAATTATTTTCGACACAAAAATTGACATAAATTCAATGTTCTAAGACAAGAGTCACATTTTAAAATTAAGATTTATTCTGTCAATACTCATATAAATGATTATGGCCGTGAGAACATAATCATTATCGTTGTGAGAACAAAGGACAGCTGGACAAGAAAATTAGAACCTGAGACATGTTATATTCAAATTCTACCATCTTCGTATATGAACCAAATGGACGCAGAATTTGAGTTGGCCCACTTAGGTTATTACCCATTAATTAGTGTTATTATATGGGGAGAGTTGCCAAGAAAGGAAACAAAAATACCAAATTTGCCAATGTGTGTATCGACTAATTTCTTGCTAATCAAAAGCCTATGATAATCCAATTCAAACAAAAAGCATAGGCCTTCGCCACTTCAAACGGGCGAAGGAACGCTAGCTATATGCTTAACACATGCAAGTCGAACGTTGTTTTCGGGGGACTCTTTTGTGAAAACTGAACATCTACTCCTCTCCTTTTGATGTGCAAAAAAGTACCTTCCAAGAATTTTACCAATTATATCATTCATAGCACTATAAGCACAAGGGCGGATCCATGCTTTTGGTGTGTCATTCCTAGGAACCTCTTTAAAAATAGAAATCCTTTAGGGAATACATGGGCGAATATATGCTCCAATTTGTTTTATAAGTTTCAGAATTTACTCTCTAGCGCCCAAATTATGTAATTATGAAGTAGAAATGTTATAATTCTAACCGTTTAAATCTTATTAATTTAACTTTTTCTCCATATGTTAATGTACTTACAAAAGATACAATCATCTAGTTACTTTACATATGATCATCAAGCAACAAACATTGAGGATGAGGAGGAACCAATACATGGAGATATCAAGCAACACTAGTATATGAAAAATGATTTGGTTGTATGTACCAATCGATAATCATCATCCCAACCCAAACGAACAAACCTGTGTTAAATTGACCCGACCGGAACCAATACACCCTTTAGCCCTTTATTTTATTTCCCTCAAGTAAATAAATGAACCACATTAGCATTACTCTTGAATTTACCACTTCATAAAAATACATAGGTATGCTATGAACTATAATTAACGCTGGATATGATATCACTTATCAAAAATGGTGGAAAGAAAGAGAGACTAACCTTGATTCTGGAAGAGATTTCCACTTATGTGGAGAACTGTCTGTGTACGAAAATGTTGTCGCCGATACCATTTCATTTCTTTCTCCATTACTGCCGCATGATAGCCACTATTACACAAAAAAAAAACCAAAAAAACAAATCAGACTCAAATTTGATAATGCTTTAAATTCAAGTGTATGTTGAACTATTCCCCAAAAGATATAAGATAGAACACACGAAACACAAAACAACTGAGATACGAGAATGAACTCATTACCACTTTGTCCTGGTTAAGGAAGATTCCCTTAGAAAAATTGCTGCAAAGTTCCTCTTTCTTTAATGTAGAATAGATTTCTGGGCACTTTGACATCTGGATTATATCTTTATAGTCCGTGGGCAATTTGGACTCCCATCGATCATGATCCTCCTGTATATTTTTTTTAGACAAACAATTAACTCATGTTCAAATAAGTTACTTTTTAACACACTCTAATATATACTATACAGTTACCCGTACGGCCGTACATAAAGGCGAACGTGTAAAGTAACGTTAATTTGTGAGTGCAATTTTTTTTTATATAGGTGTGGAGTAATTAAGAGTGGAGAAAATTAGTTGTTTAAATTGTAATTAAGTATTTAAATATTTAATAGATTGCGTTACCATTTACATGTAAGGTATTTTAGTCTAACAATATTAATAATTTTTTGAGTTTTTTTAAGTTTTAAACAAATGTGTTTTCTTTATATGTTATATAGATATCTTTTACCTAATAAAATAAAACCCCTAGTGGGGACTTTTTAATCAAATCATACCTTATTTGGTAATATTTTTTTAATTATTATTTATTTATTTTAAATATGTTCTCTTAAAAAAACCCAAATAATTCCATATTTGGCAAAAATATTTGTAAATTCGTTTTTCTAAGAATTTTTGAGCTAAAAAATACATGTGTCAAAAATTAAATGATAAAAAGCTGTGGGAAGGCGGGATATTTTACAATATTAAAGGGTGTGTTATGTAAATTTTAAACTAAAAAAAAACACAATCACCCGGATCAACAATCCTTGATTCCTCTCTCCCAAAACCTAAATCAAGTTCACTGGTCCAGTTTCAAACCCTAAATCGTTGCAGAACTAAAGTCGAATATCACAATCACATAGATTCCCAAAATTAATTACAATTCAACAGACCCCCAAATTCAATATTATTAGTTAGATCTGTTACCAATTTTCTATGAGTATATTCTTCTTTATCTCATATGAACAGTTTTGCTAATGTTTTGGATTTGAATCTTTATTGAGGTTTTTGTGACAAAGTTATAAACTTTATTATATTTGAGAAAAATTGAAGGTAAATGTGTGACTTTTTTCATTGTTTTTGATAAAATTTGTTTGTAATTAGTGATTAATTGAAGTTGGTATTTGTTTGCAGTTGAGATTACTAGAATTGAAGATGGAAAATGGTTTTGGGTTTGATGCTGGAAGGAATTTGAGTAAGCAGTTATTAATGGGTTGATGATTAAGAATGATCGATGTTTCAGGTTACGAAAATAAATGTTATTCCTTATTGTTGAATTTATAGTTTTATGATTGGCTTGCATTTGATAACACCTTTAACGGAAAAAAATTTGCTGTAATTTAGTATGATTATTTAATTGATATCAAAAGATTATTTTATTGTTCTTAAGATTGTAAAGTGACCAGTGATCACTTTTATGTAATTTTATTAACAAACTGTTATTATGATGGTTTAGTTTGTGTATGTTCTAAATTAAATAAATGGATTATAATTGATAAAGCTAGGGTTTCAGGAGTTAGGATTTCACGTTGAGCATGAATTTAGAAATTGATGTACTGAAATTGAAAGTTACGGTTTAGGAATTGGAGGTTAATTTATTTTTTAGAGTGGTCAGCATGGTCAACTGGATACCAGGCAACTCTTCTATAAGTTTAAATGTTTTGTAATGGATGTTAATAAAGATGAACCTTTCACCTATTTGAATATTAAATTGGTTTTCAGGTTGAGTTTATTATTGATTTTGGCCTAAGTTAGTTGATATCAGGTAATTAGGTTGTTTAAGATGTTTATAATGGTTAATAACTGTAATCATGGGGTTAGTTTTATAGTTATTTGTGGATTCCATTAGTTAAAGTTGTTGAATTGGTTTTTAGGTTAGTTAGAGGAATGTAATTGGAATAGGTTATTGTGTATTAAGAATTTTAACTTATAAAGGTTTCTGGATGTACTCTATAGAAGTGATCATGTTGTATTAAATAGTCATAATACAGATAGCCAACTGTAATAGCACATATTGTAAAAGATAGCGTTTTGGTGTTTTATTTTGTTGACAAATCATGTGCTAACCAACTATTATAGGACCATTGTATTTTGTTAATGTAATAGTTTACTGATGTAATTAACTATTGTATCAATTGAGAGCAGATAATTTAGATAAAGTGAAACATAACAAGGGTAGGACCGTAGGAGAGATAATGAAAAGAGGGTTGATTGAGTGGAAGAGAAAAAGGTAGCAATTAAGGATAAAAATAGTTTTCAAGCAGCAAAACTTTCATGAAACAGTGAAATTGGAACTTGATAATGAAATAAGTTCGACCAGATACCTATCAAATGTAGTATTGGTTTAGATAGGGACATAGTTCGGGATCGGTTTTCTACCTTAGAGGGTGTGCTTATTAAGTATAAAGATCAAGGCGATTTATTTATCATTACAGCCACATCTGAGCTTAGAATGGCTGAGAAATTGTACTTGGTAGAAGTTAGTCAAGATAAAGAGCCATCTTACGAGGGAATTACAAGTGACGGATCTACAAAGGCTGATAGGTTAATATATATTATATAGTGTTTCCGAGAATGGAAATTTTGAGAAAATTAGGAAAGTTAAGAAAGTTATGACTTGTGTAGAGGACTGGATGGTTCGCTTTGCAAGAATTTATAAAGATCCTGTGGGTTTTTGAATCTGATACCTCAAATATATCACTATTCCACCACCCCTGATTTATTCTTCTTATATCGTAGGGAAAGAGACTTTGACATGCTAATCGTAAAAGGTATATCCAACAATAAGTTTTCCTAAACTACAAACAAGAAACTCACTACCTCATTATACAACAAAACATGGCAGAAAATAAGCTTACTAAGCGTAAATGCCTTCAGCAAACTACCGTGTAGGACTCCTAACGTATATATAGTTCTTGAAGTATGAGATGCTTAAGAAGTTCAATTTATTCTTACGGATTATGCTGCTAAACCAACAAGCATGGACACTATCTAATGAATCACATTGTAAGTTTTTTGGCAACTACCATGAGATACTGAATCTAGATTAACAATGGTGATTGACATTCTGTTTAAATATACTAAGGATGCTTATGATCATCTAAGTTCAGATTATCAGTTTTCAATGATCAATGTAGGACTAGCTGCAATAAAATTAAATTTCTTCCCTTCTGTAAACTGAGGTAGATTTTTCTCGGTCACTGCCAACCATGGCATTATTGCTGCAAATACTTTCATTGTGACATGCTGCCCAACGCAATTAAAGAATTCTCCACCAGCAGATAACTGAATCTTCGTCCTATTAAAAAATTGTACCCGTTAGAAATGATACCAGTCAGTCATAGACCATACAACATTGCTCAGCCACACTATAGAGCATGATAGTCACTGTAAATGCAGAATCTCATTAAAAGTACATATTGGTGACTTGGTGTCTATATTGAGCTTAATAAGAGTTTTCATCGGTCTGTTTCCCAGTCGAAGGCCGCGTCTTCCGGGCTTCTTTTGATGGTATGTTGTTTGTTTGTCGATTAATTGTGATTAATGTTGTCATAATGTGATAATTAGGGTTGTTTGGCATTAGCTCACCATCAGGGCTGATGAGCTTATTTGAGTTTGCAAAAGCTTATAAGCCTCCGTTTTTTTTTCTACAGCTTCAACTTATGGCTTATTTAAGTCCATAAGCTCAACTTAATAAGCTCATAAGCAGGAAAAACAATGGGCTTATGAGCTTTTCAAACAAACCCATAAGCACGGAAAATAAGCTAATCCAGACACCCCCGATGTCTATGGAAGATGGTTATGGTGTTTGTTGATTAATTGTGTTTGATTGTTTTGTTTAGAGATAGTGTTTAGATATGGTTATGCTTTTTGATGATGTGATGATCAGGGGGTGTTTTAGACAGGTGACTTAAAAAGCTTAAGTTTTTTGGATTAGCGTACTTGTCTGGCTTATGACAAATTGAAAATTTGAAAAGTTCATTTTTAAAGCTAATGGACTTAAATGAGCATAAGCTCAAGTTAAGACTTAATAGGCTCCTAAACTCTTCTAAATCTGCCAATAAGCTGGAGACATATGTTAAACCAAACACCCCCATACATGGATTAGTTTATGCAGTTTTAAAAGATCTTGATGGTAAACTTATTAAAAAGGACAACACCTATATAAACATTTAGTAGAAGACTAAGTCAAATAAGCGGGTGGAAGAAGGGTTAAGAAAGAGAGCAATTCGAGGTTAATTAAGGTTAGCTCTTTTGCTTGATGTGATGTTGAATAAAAGGAGTTTATGAGCTTTTGCATTATTAAAATACATCTCTTGAAATAGTGATTGGATGAGCTTATTTGGTATTGAAATGCAATGAGGGTAGAATTACTAGAAAGGGCAACAATTTTAAAAACATGTAGTAGAAGTTGATGACATCATAAGTATCTGGAAGAGGGCTTAGGAGAAGATCTTAAATAAGCGAGTACTGAGTAGGCTTAATCTCCTTTGTTTGATGTGATGTCTTGATAGATAGGGGTGTTTGGGTAAGCTTACTTAGATAGCTTGAGCTTTTCATGTAAATAAAAGGAGATTTTGAGCTTTCGAATTATGCAAAAACATCTCTAGAAGTTTTGAACTTTGGATTAGCTTGTGTGGCATTAGAACAGGCTAATGGTATAAAGAGATTGAAAACGGACATTTTTAGAAACATGTAGAAGAAGGTCAGTGAAGAGTATGAGTATAAAGTTGTAACTAAACTGGTAAAAGGAAGGATTAGGAAAAAGAGCTTATTCTTAGATAGGCTAATAAGCTTAAGTTTTGTTGTGACATCCCATCACTATTCTGGGCCTATGGGTTTATTGTTTTTTGAAACATCTCAAGCTTATAAGTTGTGTATATAAGCTTACCAAAACACTCCCCTGTGTTTGAGTGTTAGCCAAGTTAGAATCTATCAAATGGTTTAGCGGTTTTGTCCTCTCCCTCCCTTCCTTTATCTAACTCATATATGAAATTTTTTTGCAGCTATGTCTACATTGACAATGGCCATGTGCTGGGAGCTTATGGTGATTTATGAAGAATTATTGAACCAAGTCGGTGCAACAATATATAGAAAGCCAACTTCCAAATAAATGCTATAAAATAGACAAGAAAATGATCCACCTCTGTTTGAAAAAAATGCTGATCCATATGCCATATGGTAAGGCTTCCTTGACTCAGTTGACACTTGCTCAAAGTGTATGAAAAATGTGATGGTTGGGTACCAGGTTATGGTTTAGGATGGGTCAAATGAACTGGTGTCAGGTCACGCTGAACCGTAAAAAATCTTTTTCTATTTTTTCCTTCAGTTGAGAAAGAATTAAGTTTTAGATATAATTAAAGAAATATAGTAGAACAAAGATGATAAAATTTTAAAATAAACGAGTTACAAGGTTTTATCCCGTCTGACCCGCTCAAGATGTTTCATAAGATCAGATCACAATAAGTTGTGTTCAGAAAAAAGTAAGTTGTCATTAAAGTAAATGGGAACAAATAATGATTACTCCTTTTTTTTTTCTTCCTTATAGAAATTGAACTACATAGTATTTTGGGAGGTCCACCAACGATTGCAATATGTCAATTTTTTGGGATGTTTATAAGTTTTTTTTTGGTAACCTTGGTTTCCGAACTTTTGACCGACTAATCAATGGGATTTTAACCCATCTCCACCTAAATTCAAATTGGGTAAAGCCCTCCCTTTTCATGAGGTTGGCATGGCCAAGGATGTTTCCAAGTTAAATACATGTATAAAAGTTTCTGTTCTTAAAGTTTTTGAAATAATTTTATTACTACAGGAATGTAGAACTTCAAGAATGCATCGACATAATCACGGTTGATATTTCAGTTCGTGGTTCAAATTGGCTGAAAATGTGGCCTGAAAGGTTGGAATCACCACCATATTGGTTAAAATAACAGCGAGACTGGAGTGTATGGAAAACCTGCACCGGAGGACTTCACTGATGACTACAAACACTGGAAAAACGACGTCACCAATTCATACTTGAATGGTTTAGGAATTGATTGGTTTCTATTAGAAATTTTATGCATATGAGATCCATATATGGAGGGCAGAGGGCAAGTCAAAGTCAAACCAATACTAATACAAAAAAAAAAAAAAAAAAAAAAAAAAAAAAAAAACTGTTATCGTGTATTGTTTCTTATATTGTCATTGTGGTAAAAAAAAATTTCTAGATTTGCTGTTGCATTGAAAGATCTGAACCTATGGGCGTTGAATGTGGTCCACTAGATTCGCCAGATATGCTTCCAATTATATACGAACGTGGAGCCTTTGGGATATTTCATAACTGGCGTGAATCATTCAGCACTTACCTACAAACATATGATCTTCATGCAGGTCATCTTTTCTCAACAGCTAAGAAAAGGTAAATTCATCTATTCTGATCCTATAATATGTATAGTTAGAGTCGGGTATCCTAAAGTTATAAGAATCAGCTACCTCATAGTGATTGGATTTGTGTTTTAAGGATATTTATCTGGTTACTGTCCTTTTTGATCATCTGTGTATTAACTCCTAAAATAATCATAATTCTGTAAAACCAAATATCATCTCCCTTAGCCGTTTATTAAATAGAACATTGTTTGTGGCAATAAATAAAATTTCACAAAATAATAAAATTTGAAAATGGCAGCATGCAAAATTAAAAGATAACTATCCACTGCAGGTGCAATTTAGAATCCTTGATTGCAGAAGTGGGGATGGGTCTTACGGTGATCGTGCACTATAACATTGAGATTCTTGCTGAGATCGAGAACATGGTCAAATATATGCATTGGAATGCCCGTTTGAGTTAGAACAATCATCGCACACGCAGTAGAAAAGTAGAGAAAGATAATATATAAAGAATGTATGAGATTTATAATATTGAATTTTTGTGAATGCAGATTATCTTGGTCCGCGTAGAGTTAAAGTGGTTGAGATGTCCAAGTTTGGCCGTCCAGTAAGTTGCTTATATTGTTAATAACTCAGTCTCATCTTAATCACAATAATATTGAATTTTTGTGAATGCAGATTATCTTGGTCCGCGTAGAGTTAAAGTGGTTGAGATGTCCAAGTTTGGCCGTCCAGTAAGTTGCTTATATTGTTAATAACTCAGTCTCATCTTAATCACAATTTAAATATGTATATATACTTTTTTTATGTCGTAGTTCGTTATTGTTAGGTTATCCCAACACTGCACTTGCTACCACTTTATAATGATTTGTAGATTGTAGATGTACTTTTTTATTTTTTATAATTGGGAGGTGATACTTACACCACATTTTTTGATTCTTTCACAACAATATCACATCATTAATGCACAAGTTACAACATGACATATGCATAAGTGTGGTGTGTGCATAAAAAAATGTGGTGTAAGTATCACTTCCCTTTATAATTTGATAAATAAGGTGTTTAGATGACATACAGTTGGGTTCTTAGGTGAGGCTGGGTTCTTTGAAGTTTTAGAGTTAGAGTTGGCTAAATGGGCGGGTTTTGTTCATAGGATTGGCTAAAACAAATTAGTATGGTGTTTATGTTGTGTTCTTCAGAATTAAAAAAAAAAAATTTAAAATTAAAAAAAAAGGTTAAAGAAGTTGAAGTTTCGATATAAATGAAAGCCTGAAAGGTATGAATGGAGTAAAGAATTGAATGCATATAGTGATAAACATTAAATTTATTGTTATGTTTATTTCCAATTGATTTGTGTCTTATCCAGCGTAGGCTTATTGCTTAACCGACTGCTTAAAAAGGGTGTTAACATCTTGTGCAAGTGACTGATGCCAAAGTCTTCTAACTTATCCCCAAATTTCTTTCGACACTAATGGAAACAAAAGTTAGATCTTATCAGTCTCAAAAGCTGCTTCATCACATAATAATGGTATTTGTAAGTTTATGAAAGAAGTGAAAAGGAGTATATTGATCATGGCTGAGAAGAAAAAGAGTATCTCTCACCATAACAAGTTTAAACTTTCCTAATGCAAGAAAGTTATGCTCATCAAAACCCCAGGTAAATTCTTTTTGGCTAATGGTTAAAGTGTAAACTCTTTGGAACATCCAATCCAGGAGGTGATTTTGGCACTCCTCGAAGATCATAGTGAAAATGAGGACACCATAATCTTTAATTAAGCAAGCTTCTTACTCAGTTCAGAAAATATATTTATTTGTGTAGAATGACACCTCTTGACAAGAAATGTAGACATGTTATATATTAATTGCCAGTTGGAAACTATATGAACTTTGTTATTTTTTAACTTTCTCATTGGTAGAATTGGGTTCACAATTCACCTATGTATTTTCTTTTTAACAAGTTTGTGATTGATTGTTGCTACTGTAATATTCTTGATTAGCTTATCTATGGCTTTATGGCAATAGAACTTTCCATGGATGCCAACCCTTTATAATGCCATTTACAAATACTTATTCTTTCTATATTGAATTTTGTAGTGTTGCAATTACTCGTGATCGGTGTCATGAATTGACGAGAGTTTACTCCAACAAATTATGCAACCAATATATGCCGGGAGTTGTAGGTTGTAATAATGTGGGTTGGGTAACATGTACAAAAGAAATGTTTATGACTTGAAATGGGTGGGTCTGATTTGACAAAGTGGTTTCTGATTGATCATTATTTAAAGTCAACTAAGTCTACATGTATTACCATTCTCAGGTACAAGTCAAATGTGGGATGCCAATATTTGATCTATTTTTCTATGCTATTGGGATATCTTGAAAGCTTTCTAAGCTAATTCTTGATTCATCTTTTTATGCTGAAGATGTCTGATGTATTGGTATATGAGATAAGATTCTTGATTCATCTTTTTATGTTGAAGATGTCTGATGTATTGGTATATGAGATAAGATTTGGATATAAAGAGCAAAAAAGAGGTAATTCTGAGTCAAATGAGACATGCACTTGAAGTTCTGTTGGCGGCTCAACAAAGTGGGACCGTAAGTTGGGAACTCACATGTGAAAGCGAAACAAGGGTCGGTGGTTTGGAAGAGATTAACAACTAATAATAATTTCTTAAAGAGAAATTATCGAGGACAAGCTGCAACGATAAAGCTCCCTTCTAAACATATATACATAATATTTCATATTTTTAATTCAACAAGAATAATCATTTAGGACACATTAATTTGTTTAAATTTCTAATCAATAATAATACACAATTAAAATATTTAGAAAAAAACCCGTGCGTGCACGGGTATTATAACTAGTATATGTAGTATAGCTGTATAGATGTATTAGGAGAAGCTAGTGACGTCCTTTTAATTCAATGGAAATTAATTAAACTAGTGAAAATCATATTCAAATGTTGTAATTTACAAGTTCATTTAATGTGTATTAATGCATTTTTTGATTAATTAAGAAAATTTGTGTTCATTAACTACACCTTAACCCTTGCCCAATGAGCATTGGTTAGCAAAATCCTTAATATAATACGGAGTAACAAATTATGATAAAAATTCAAGCAATTAACTAATATGTAGTGCTATACCAAGTGACATAACATGTTCACTCTCATATAAATTGCCTGGGTTCAGGCCAGGTGTAAGAAGACTTTTTTTTTTTTTTTTTTAATTAATCTCATTCTCTAATTGTTCTATATCTACTTATGTATCAACCAACAACTAATCTCTAATATATATTATGATAAAACTCATTTGTTTAAAAAACTCTCAAAATTAGAATTGTAAAATTGCTAGTCTATCTTTACACGTTATTTCTTCAATTGTTATACTTTAGAATAATATAATGTCCTTCCATTAAGTTAAAAAGTTTGCCTAATAAACAATATTCATCCATTTCATACACTATATACTTAACTAAAATTTCCCAACTATAATTATTTCTCGTTCTAAATTTCGGAGCTTTACATGAAACTGGACATCTAAGCCATGGGTCGCAAGTTTTAGGCCAGTCAGGCCCAAAGCCCAAAGCACAGGCCTAAAACTTTATTTTCATTTGTAAGCTAAATGAATAGAGAAATGATCGACTGAACTCATGACAAATTGTGCTTAAATCTGGGTGGCATTATCTTAATGTTCTATATTAAAGTGGTTCTCTTTGTTACATTGGATGAAATAGTAATACCCAAATTTAGGCATGAGTTTACTCTCTAATCAAATACTAAAGTGGGTCTCTTTGTTACAATCAATAAAATATTATGGCTTTTTAAATTTATTTAAAACCAGCTTATATTTATAAAACAACTTACACAAATTCCGAAGCTTTATTTCTTTTCGAATTTCTATTTTCTAATTCATTTTCCAGAATTAAACCTTAATAGCATCCTTAGAATAGTTTACATTTCAGCAAAGTTTATTAATAGATGGTTTTATATATGTCTTGAACGAGTATCGTAAAGTACCACACTTCGGTGCAGTTGTATGAAAATTCCATTTCTCGTCCCTTAAGTTATAAAACTTAAAAGATTTTAAAAGATTTCGTAAAAAAATTAATTTGTATATTCGTCACATGATACACCAAATTTAGATTATAAAAAGTCACAATTTTTTCTTTTATATGGTATATGAGCTTAATCAGATAAAGATAAGCAACAACAAAAAACAGTAAAGAAACAAAGAAAACAAAAATATAGTAATACATTTACAACTACACTAAAAGGTCACTTGATTGAAATCACGTTTATACATGTTTTAATATAAGAATAGCATTATTTTAGAGTGTAACAAATGACTAACAGGTCTAAATTAAAGTATATATGCAATGTTGGTGTATTTTTTGTGCCTCAATAATGTGGTTATTAGAGTAAGCATAAGCTCTTTAAAACATTTGGGTTGTAACTGAATTTTTGGTACATACTATGGTTCTTTTTTACGTTGCTATCTTTTTGGTTCCACAAATGACTTGCACGGTTGTCGCACTCGCAAAACAGGAGGCGTCATTTGTTTGTGTTTTTTGAGAGACTAAGGGCCATCAATTTATGGGAAGATCATCGATTAAGCCGTGACATCGTTCGTGCACGCCAACATATGGAGCAGCTGACTGATTAGATTAGAGAGTTAGAGGAAGGTCCGGCGTTGCGCATGCGCTTGCCGTGTTACGGTCCGTTCTGGTTGGAGAAGAGCTAAGAGTTCGTCTGTACACACATAGTGCTCTGGAAGCTAGCTAGCCACGCGAATATAATTATGCAGTTTGTTGTTGTCTTGCATGTGTAGACGGTTAATAGAACTGGTTGCCACACGTTGTTTCTACTCTTGAATCAACGACTGTCTTTTGGGAACCAATGTTGGGTTTGGTTTGTAGAAATCATTTTAGATGTTTCTAGTGGTAGACTAATCTTGTATTTTACTTATGTAACTATCAACAAAAAAATAAAAGCAGGCCATCGAAACTTTTGTTGGACCAAACAGAGCCCGCTAATGGGCTAACATTTATTTCAATATTATAATACATTGCTAGCAGTTTTTTGCAATATTATAACCGAAATAGTCGGCACGCCTGTCCTGCTTTAGTATATATAGAATGAATAAAAAATTTAACGTTTAAATGAAAATATTAGGTCAAATTATTGTTTTATTTTTAAGGTACATTCGAGAATTCATGGAGCGAAAGAGCAGGATTGTTGAAGCCCTGATCCCGAGCCAATCTTAAAAGAAAATTTTGGCCCAACAAAAGAAAAGGATAAAAACATTTCAATCTCATCCTTTAGAATCAAAACTGGGTTGGCCTAGTGGAAGAAGGGTAGTTTTTTTAGGGTAGATGTTCGGGTTCAAACCTTGTTGCTGACAAATATTTTTATTTATTTCTGTCGTCTAGTGGTTAAATACCAGCTTTGCGTATGAGAGGTCTGGAGTTCGAGTCTCTGCATAGCCATAATTTTTGAAATTTCATCCCACAACAACCACGTGTCATCCCAGGGATGGCCAGCCGCCAAACGTGCCAGCAGAAATGTTCGAACATTAGAATTTCATGTGGGACCCACCTGGAACAACTCTATTTCCCAACATTCCTTGCTGTCCGAGTGTGTATTTAATGAGTAGCTTTTCAATAGATTTTTTTTTCCGTATTATGAATTTATATTAAAATGCAAAATTTAATATTCTTTTGTATAAAACACACAAATTGGTGTTGGTGTGTGAAATATGTGTTTAAGATTGAAGTTTTATCAAGTTAATGTTTTAGCCTAATCATTTTAGTCATTAGCTTGATAGTTGCTTGTCATTGGTTCAATTTTATAAAACTTAGTGTTTTTAGCATTTTTATGGTTTAAAATTTTAAATCATATAAATTTCAAATATTTTCTTATAAGTCATCATCTTTAGTATTTTAAACTCATAAACTTTGCATCTTTTTATTAAAAGAATTATCTCTATTACGTCTTTTGATTATAGTTTTAAACTTTTTTTTGCATATTTAGCTTGAATAGTTTTTAAAATTATTTCTTTTGTGTCATTATTTTATAAAATTAGTATTTTGAACTTTCAAAAATATTCAAGAACCACAAAAATGTATAGGTTTAATGGTGATGATTAAAGGGTGATTATGGAGCAATCAAGAGATGATTATGTGTATTGAGCTTGTCGATTGGCTAAAATTAGGTTATCTAGAGTTCGTAGTGTCTGTGATTTTCAACTTGGTGACTTCTAATACTTATTCATGTATCTCTTTTATTGTTTAGCATGATTAGTTTAATTTTTGTTTTTTCTATTTTGTTACTATTAAGCATGATTAGTTTATTTAGTTTATATGCATGAATAGTTTTTTTAGCTCTTTTATTGTTTTGCAAGATTAGTTTAATTTTAATTTTCAGTATTTTGTTAGTGTTATGAAAGATATGAAAAATATATATATCAAAGTAACACCAAATGCATAAGGTTTAAATTTATATCACCATAAAAAAGTATAACAAACAATTTTTAGCTATGAATCAATTATTTATTATTGGGGAACAAATGTAAATTATAAAAGCTCTAAGGGTGAAAGTGTAATATCAAACTGCACGAATAAAGAAATTAAGCATGAATATCAAAAACACCCAATGTAAAAATATGAATAAAATAATTCGTCAACAATGTAAATCATAAAACTTTTAGGGGTTAAAGTGTAAAATTTGAATGTTTAAAAAAATGAGAAAAATATTCAAGAAGGAGACTTGAATTCGGGTCTCTTGATTTAGTAAAATTGGACATAACTGGTAACTTCACTTTGTGCTATAAATTGGAACTAATGTAAGTTTTACAACATTGATATGAAAAAAGTCAAAAAAAAAAAGTCTTCATGAATAATATACTTAAGTTGGTGTTGTACATATTGATAATGCTAATGATATATTTAAAAAAAAATAAAAAAATAAAAAAATAAAAAAGGTAATAAGATTGCATGATTCATATTAACCTTCACCAAACATCTAAATGTTTAAAAAGGAGAAAAGAAAAATCAAACATCATTATTCTGGATTTCTTTTAATATTGTCAATCCATTTCAACCCATCGTAAAGCAACGCAACGCACAATTATTTTTATAGAATATATCCCGAAAACTAGCTTTTCTTTTTCTTTAGAATTTTTTTACAAAGACTTGTTCTTTCATAATCTTTTTTATCTTGTCGAATTTTTTTAGATTTTATGTAAACTTTATGTTATTTTACCTTAAATTAACAGTGTTTTTAGGTAACCATGGTTTATGAACTTTTAGCCGAATAATCAACGGGGTTAAGATGCACTTTAGAGATTCATCTTGCTAGAATCGAGGTTGAGACCTCTCATTTTAGTTATGACAGTCATAAGTCTTTTTCCACTAGGTCACCCTAGACTCGCTTAAAGTCACAATTAAATTCAAAACAACAAATTAGATTTTATACTAAATTTGCAACCTGCACTCTTTTTTCATGTAAATTTTATAAACTGAAGTGAAAACGATTATTCTTCAAAGGTAAATTGAAGTATGAAGTTACTGTTAAAAATTAAATGTACTTGAAAATACCTAAAAAAAATTTGGCAACAAAATAGAGATTATATAACTTACAAATTTATTGAAGAGAACTCTCTTCATATTAAAATTATATTGTGAAGTACTTATAAGAATTTAAAAAGTTAGCACGAACCTTTAAATAATAAGAAGTAAAATTGATGTATTTTTTTTGAGTTTTTATAAACTTCATACAAAAAATAAATTGTGAGGTTAACTTTAAACATTGAATTTACTTGGAAAAAATATGAATTTCTTTACAAGAAAGTTAAGGTAAGAAGAAGTAACATCGCTGGAAAAACTTTAAAAAAAATTAATTTCACATTTTAAATGAACTATGAAGTTACATTTAACTGTGAATTTTGTTAAAAAAAAATTCTGAAAAAATTTGACAAGAAAATGAGGTAAAATGAGGTAAAATCGTAAAATTAGTTTTTTTGAAATAAAATCTGGATATCACAGAATTTACATGTAATAATACAGATATATATGAATCATAAGGTTTCGAAGTTTTATGAAATTATAGAAACTTACTTTGAATTCCAGTGCTCGCTTGAGTTGTATCACAACTTCACCTGCTTTTGGCCGTCTTTCTCTCTTGTGATGTAAGCACTGATACGCAATCCTTGCAAATGTTACAAATGATTGTGGATCAACTTGTTCCTTTATGCCCTCAAACACTAACTCATCAAGTTTTCCTACTTGATAGCGATTTTTAGCCAAAAAGGGCAAAAAAAGATACTCATCATCTAGTTCTATAGACGATTGTTTCCCGCACAATATGTCAAATAGAACAGCACCCAATGAAAATATATCGGATTCTTTAGTTAAGAAGTGTGTTTTCGAATATAGTGGATCACTATATCCGATTGTTCCAGCAGCATCGTCGATGACATATTCTATATCCTGATTTATTGGACATACCAAGGAATGCCCAAAACCTGCAATTTTTGCTTTCCAGTCTTCAAATAGTAGAATGTTGCTACTTTTGATGTCCCTATGTATCACCACTTCTTGATTTACATCAGTTGCATGTAGAAAATTCAACCCGCTTGCAATATCGATACATATTTTAAGCCGCATCACCCAGGTAAGACTAGCGTCGCTCAAGTACCCGTCAAGTCTTCCTCTAGATGCAAACTCCTGTAAAATGATTTTTTCAATCTCATCATCACAATAGCCTACAAGACCAATGACATTCTCATGTTTATACTTCAAAGGGATATCTAGCTCTCTAAAAAATCCAGTTTCTACGTGACTAAAGAACCTCCTATCCAACCGCTTTGCAGCAAATCTAGTTTCTCCATTAGCATGATAAGCTACTCCTTTGTAGACATTTCCAAAACCTCCTCCTCCAAGGATATTGTCATCACTAAAGTTTTGTGTGGCTGATTTAATGTCTTCAAGTGACATTTTGAAGTTTTCCTTCTGGCTTTTTTCCTGTGAATCATTGGACAGTCGATCAATTTGATAAGTAAAAACGAGAATAAAAATGGATTGCTACCTAAAATTCTTTTAAATTGTTATTTTGATTTTTTAGTTTCAGTGTCTCTTAGGTTTTAAACTTGCTACAACTCCTATGTAAATACTGCTTAATTACAAATAACTGACAAAGGCAAACGGGTCAAGTTATAAAACAGAATATCAATAAATTAGTGGGTAAAATAATATATATCTGACTTTAAATAAACCTTACACTTTCCGTGTCAACATATGTATTCTCCTCTGCAATATTACTTGAAAGCAGATTTATGAGTTCTAAGGTATTTAAAAGTTTCTTCTGGTTTCGGTATTTATATACTTAAAACTCAAATATTTAGCTTATTATGTTTTGTTTAAGTTGATTGGGCAAAATGTCTTATTTTTAGCAAATGAGAAGATAGGTTAGTGCATGCTTCTTTATAATGTGATAATAAGCCTGCAATTCAATTTGCATATTGAACATGTTTCAAAGAATTGTCTGATTTACTAATTCTTCCACTAAGATGAAAGACTTCGGATTCATATAATTAAAGTCAATAAGTGAAGGTTTGTGATAGATGATTTTATGTGATTGTTTCTGAGTGAGAATCATTCAGCAATCAAAAAGCGTTTATATTATGTTCATGCAGTTTCACATTGACAAAAAGGCTAACTTACGAGAAAGTGAATGCATCAAGTGTCACATATTACCATGGGATAAGAATATGACTTACCTGTGCTTGTAACGCTTTTTTTAGTTTATGGATGACGTCGTCTATTGTTGGACGTTGGGCTTGAGTTTCTACCAGACATCGATATGCAATTTCTGAAAATATGTCCAAAGAATCTTTGTCGGGTCCTTTGCTTAGAGCAAAGACATGTCCCCCAGCTTCTTCTTTTATCTTGTGATCAATAATTTTGACTAGTGTTCCATTTTCAAAATGATGTCGTGCAATGGGTGCAATCCCCTTCTTTTTGACCTTGGTGTAAATACGATCGTAGGCCAACCTCCCGGTTAAGATCTCGAATAACACTACTCCAAAAGAGTAAATGTCCGATTTCTTATTTAGTCTACCATACTTCTTATATTCTGGATCCAAATACACATTTGTACCTGCAATCGTGTCGGTATTGAGAGTGCTGGCCTCTTGATCTTCTGGGTGGATTTTGGAGACCCCAAAATCAGCAATCTTTGCCTCCCAATTATCACCCAATAGAATATTCGCGCTCTTGATGTCACGATGTATTATCTTTTGTTTGTCCTCATCCGTGTTGGTGTGAATGTATTTCAAGCCATGTGCTATATTAAGACTTATTTGTATACGTTGCACCCATGTAAGATTAGTCATTTTATCATCACTTTCCATATAACTTTCCAGACTTCCTCTAGAAGCAAGCTCGTATATAAGGATCATGTGACCAGGACCTTCATCGCAAAAACCAAGAAGAGAGATTATATTGTCATGTTTACAACTATTTAAAGTTTCAATCTCTGTAATGAACCCTTGCTTTCCTTCTGGATTGAAAATGTGTTTTATGGCTACCGTGCTTCGTCTCTTGGGAATATCACACTTACTCACCCCTTCTATCGAAGACCAATTACTGCTATCAAAATGTTCGAGTTGTGCCTTGTATACCTTACCATATCCGCCTGACCCAATGCAATATTTTTCGGCAAAATTCTCGGTAGCCAACTCTATATCTTTAAATCCAATCTTCAAGTGTTCCAAACTCTTTTCCTGCAACGTCGTGGAGTTATGCAACCGAATGAAATTATAAAAAATTGTTTCTACAACCTAATGAAATTCATAGAATATGAAAACATTAAAAGCCTCAATTGATTTATTTCAGGTTAATTACTACTGTACATTCATGCGGGAACGTATAATCTTAATTTAATATGATCATCATTATAAAAAAAATTCTAATATAACGTAATAATAATGCATTTAATTAATAAATAAGAAATTACGAAACTGTATTATAAAAATTGCCAAGTATTAAAAATCTTGCAATTCTTCCAAAAATAAGAATTATTCCAATATTGGGTTGATTTTACTCGTATTTCAAAATTCTAGATTAAATAAAGATGGTAATATTTCACGATGTTTCATCCACATCAAGACCATTCGACTGAAAATATATCACTTTTTACCATTTCATGCATCCAGTTTTTTTCCTAAAAAACATGAATTTTGCTATTTGTAACCCTAAGTGCTAGTTTAATACTTAAAAACAAGTAATGATAGGTGGTACATTTAGTTGGTTAGAAGAAGTTAAACTCATGGATGCACAATTATGAAGATACAAACATTAATGTTTAGCATTTTTCAAAAAACATATATGACCTTCAAAACTTCTTTCTTGTATAAATTGTATATCAAATGACTAGATAATAGCCAATTGATAGTACTGGACCCGGTTGTAACAATTCGCATTTTTTAGGATAATTACTATTCCCGGAAAATTTCACTATTCACTTTTACTATTCATTTTTCCCGAAATTTTTCCCGAAACTTGATTTTTATTTCTTGGGCTGAAGTGATAAATCATTTCCATGGCAAATTAAAAGTTTGACATTCATAAGCTCATTTTCGTGAAAGTTATTAAGGAATTACACGGAATTACACGTTTTAGGGTAAAACGTCATTCAAAAATTCTACGCACAACGAAATTCGGTCGCGTTAATTTTCCCCGTATCAGAAAAATGTTTGACACACTCATGATTTATTTGAGAATAAATCATGACTGAGAAAAACATGACCAAAATAAACCTCGGCCGTGAAAAACTGGAATTTTCAGTTTTAAGCGTTTTTACTCAGCCGTAACCCTAGCCTATACCTGCACCGCATTTCTAAGACGATTTAAGTTTTCAACTTATTAGAAAAAGTCAACATATTTTTCCCTCCTCCATTGACTAAAAATCATTCCTTGATTTTATAAGTCATTTCGTGATTTTTAGGCTTACGGTTTGATGTCTAAAGGACATTTAATACCAACCGACACTAGACTGAGCCCAGTCTAGACATTATAAGTCTTTTTAAATCATTTATATCATATTAGAAAAGTAACATTTTACTTTTCTCAATAATACGCAATATTCGTACATTTTACGTATTACGCGTTTTAGACCCGTGTTTCCAGTTTTTAGCAGGGTTTACCACCCAAATGGAACCTACCACTCATTTTATATTTTATTATGGAACATATGGACATGTTTAACAATACTTTGAAATTCCATAATTTTACGACACCTGATTTTACGTTTTGAGGCCTAATCATTTACGGTTAGCGATTAACGGGACCAAAACTCACTCCATAAATCAAGATAATATCAAAATGACCAACCAAGTCATCCATATAATCATATGGACGAAATTTATGCACATCGCCATGCATTGGTGGCTTGGTGATGAGCCTTGGAAAGTTTTGTGGTCAAAATACTTACAAGTATAGAATTTCTAGGTTTCATGTGTTACATTTTGAACCATGTATTAGTATAAACCTAACCTCCTCATCCTAGTATAAATATAAGCTCATTCCTCTTCATTTTAATACCAAAAATCCAGCCATATGTATATTCCAAGAGAGATTCATCTTTGATTTCAAGCTACAAAGTCTATATCATTGTTGAAGCTCTTGTAAAGTTTCACATGATCCTTGTACTAGTTTTCTCATTCTTTTGGTGATCTTCCATCCACACAAGAAGTGTTCTAGTAGAGACTTCAAGTGCCTTCTCAAGTGTCACAAGTTGGTGTCAAGAGATTAGAGAAGTTGGAAGCTAAAGATACTAGTTCAATCAAAGTCCTAATCCTTGTTCTTAGCTTCCTTTCTTTAGAAAGCCCAAAGTTGTAAGCAAAACCTAATACACTTCCTTGCTTAAATATCATAATCATGTTATTTACATGTTATTCTTGCTATATTATGTCTTGTAGTTATGTCCATGATGTATAAAAATAAGTAAAACATGTTATTATTATTGATTGTTAAAACAAGTTATTAAAACAAGTAAACTAGTGATTTTTTTGGAAAGACCTGATTAAAATGGTAAAAACATGATATTGGATTATTACATATTGTAGTAGAGGACCTAACAAGGAAACCGTAGCAATTTGAACCACCTAAAACGAGTATACGAGTCAAAAGTTATGACGATTTGAAATTACCAAAACTTTGCGGCAAAGCTGCCAAAACTTTCTGTTACAGAAACTTTAAACACGCAAAAAGAGGCCTTTCTGGTCCGTTTCATGAAAAAGTTAAAACACGAAAGTTGTCCGGAATCACGTTTTCCTTCAGGAACAAAGAGGCTCGAGCCTTGAAAACACTTTCTGAGTGAGATATTTCTCAATTTCTTAACAGCTATTTACATATATATAAGTCACTATATTATGGTTATACTTTAAAAGGAACAAGAGGTCTTATGACCAATAATCAAGACCACCACCATGGCTAGAGCCAAGGTTGTGTCTCATGACCTTGGAACAAGGACCAAAGGTCATGGCTAGGCCATGACGAAATGACCATACCAACTTACATAGGCGTAAACATGAAACAATGAATTAGGCGATAACATGAACAAGCAATTTGGATCTACTTCACCTAAAAGGAAACCATGAGATATTACCAAGAGAAAATGGTCATTCAAGACTTATGAAACTACCCCTAATAACAATCTTCATGTACTAATAAACTTTCCTAAGTTTATTCAAAATATCGGACATGTAACTTTTCGGATCAAAACTTATATCTATATATTTTATCAACTACTACAATAGTAGGGAGCCTCATGTGAGGAGTTCATTATGTAAGCTGTCGAGATGAGTTGTGGATTTACGAGTTAAAGTGTCCTGGCTCCTCGAACGCTTACTAACATGACTTCTGAAATATGTCAGCCCGAACGGTAGTAAACGATATACAAAACATACATGTTCATGAATCTTTTCTTTCAAAGACATACAATATACATCATACCACATCATGGACTAAATGCAAGATATATATATAGGCACTCCGTTATATTCTTTACTCCGATCCTAAGTCGCAACATTCTATTATAGGTTGCTCGTAGAAACCTTCACGATTCAACCGTTACATTCATTACTTGCTATCTTACTTAAGGTGAGTTCATAGCCCCACTTTCCATTACTTAATTGTTTTACAAATCCTTGGGGGGAATACATGCTATTTCTAAATCGAACACGATGCTTTCTAATGTATGCTTCACGACGATGTTTTATTATCACTAAGTACCAACCTTGCTAAACCGAGATCCTTTATTATGAACCATTAGTCACTAGCAATAGTGAGCGCGAATATTAATAATAGGCCTATTGGGATTGACGAATCCCATTTGTATTGACTAAGTTCAAACAAATGCATTAATATTTGAGATTAGGTATGTTAGCAAAGTACCTACCGGGATAAATCTGCCGATCGATATTGGTACACGTTAACGTTATGGTGTCATAAGCTTAGTGAAATAAATAACGATTTTGTTTTCCAAACATTGGTGTGAGCCTATAACTCACACTACCAACATATTGTGTTCAAACGATTAAACAAACTCTATGAATATCACTCAACCTTTGTGTTGACCTCTCAAGCATGTATTTCAGGTTCATGACGATCAAGGATGGCACGGAAGGACACGGATACTCAAGAGGGCTATAAATTTTATTATCATTCAAAACTCATTTAATGTAAATTATAAACATGGAATCATTTGGGACCTCATTTTGTAATCTCTGATATTTATATAATTTGAATGATACATCTTTTAAAACGACTCAATTGGAGTTCGTTTTCTATTATTGTGACTATTGTGCCGTCAAGTAACACCCAGTTCGAATTCCGCTGCGTCCATGAATTGGGGGTGTTACAGATTGGTACCAGAGCCATGGTTATAGAGAAACGGGTCTAATTGAGACCTAAACTATAACCGCAATTACAAACAAAAACATTTTATAGCCTTCCGCTCTCCGTGTCTTCCATCCTCCAGACGATTATGGACTTAGTAAGCATGTTATGTTACACAAACATATTAGTATATTCATATATACCCATTTCGAGCATTTCCCGTAGACATTTTTACGATACACACTTCTCACATTTCGAGCACTCCCCATAAACGATAGAATTATATTAACATTGTAATTCTTCTTATAGAAATCATGTGCGTACCCACTTCTCCCGATTATGTGCCCACTCTACCTAATAACTTCCAAGTATTACCACCCCCACCCGAGTTCGGATTTGACTTCGTAAATGCCTTTTCTTCTGATGACGAAGAAGAACCTTTCGAAGATTCAACCGACGAAGAAGACGATGAACCAATGCCAACTAATTTTACGATGAATATTTCTAATTATGTTGAACAAAATTATGTTGAGGCAGACTCCGAGGAGGATAATGAGTATGAATATGTACTAGAGCCATTACCACAACCACTATCACTTCCCTTCGATATCCCTACGTGTGATGATTTGGATCACTCATTATGGATCATACCTCGACCACCATTGATCCAACAAGAAAGTCAACATGAAAACTACAGTTTCTCAAACTTCATCGACTCGTACCTCTACGACACACTAAATCAAGAAGTTGCCGATCAATCAGAGCTGCTCGGACCTTCTAATCCACAATAGACTAGTGTGATGATACTAGTTAACTTTCGTACTACTAGACTGATTAGACTCAGTTAGTAAACGTTACGAAATCTATGTAATAACTAGCGATAGTAAAAACGTTGTAATTACTACACTGAAAGTATCAGTTAGTAAATTTTGAAGAAGCTTGTAATAAGTTTCGATTTTGTAAATCAACCAACGTTGTATGAATAAAACTTTTGTTTTATACTATCATGTGTTATGCCTTTAAATCTTCAACCATAATTATTCTATCATTCCCCATCAAAAATCATGCTTATTCCACAACTCTCTACTCATGACATACCTTTTATATAATAGAATCATGGCGCCAACAAAGAAGACACCACCAACTATGACGCAAGCTGCCATCCGCAAACTTGTAAAGGACAGTATCAATGCAGCACTTATCACGGAGTGAGCAGCCATAGCTACACAGGCCGCAACAGCCGCTAAAGCTATTCGAATTGCTAAAGCTGCAAGAACTGCTGAAACTACTAGAACTGCCGAAGCTGTTCGAGTTGCTGCAACTACCATCAATACCAGAGGACCAAACCCATCCGGTCCTCCAGTAATAAATATTGATCCGGTATATAAGAGCTGCACATTCAACGGTTATTTAAATTGCCAACCCACCAATTACAAAGGTACTAATGGAGCCGTAAATTTTAACCCCTGGTTTGAAAAAGCGGAGTTAGTAGTATTGATCAACAAATGCACCGAGAATGAGAAAGTCCAATATACCACCGGTCCACTATTGGATGAAGCATTATCATGGTGGAATTTAGTGTCTCAACCAATGGACATCCAAAATGATTATAAGCTTGCTAGGGATAACATGAAGAAAGGGTATTACCCTCACAGTGAAATGCCGTTAAAGGAACCATGTTGTCATCCAGAAGTAGAATTCTGGAACCATGAGGTTAAAGGAACCGACATCCTGAGTTACAACCGCCGATTCCATGAATTGAGGATACTATGCCCAACGATGGTTTCGACAAATGAGAAACTTTTGGAAGAGTATATCTGGGGACTCCCACCAAGCATACAAGAGAACATGATTACGTCTAGTCCCAAAACACTTGATGAGGCTATGCGGATGTCTCGCAGCCTCATGGATCAGGTGGTTCAGACAGCGGAAACCCAAAGACAAAACTTCAACAACTCCAATAACAATAGAACCAACAACAACAAACGACCATGGGATGGTAACCATGGAAGTAACAACAACAACAACAACAACCATCATAACCAGCAAAACAAAAGACAAGGGGTTGCAACAACTTATGTTGCTGCACCAACCAAAGGTGGATATTCTGGGGCTCAACCACAGTGTACTAAGTGCAATTTCCATCACTCTGGTCCTTGCCCGGCTAAGTGTCACCACTGTCAAAACACTGGACACCTCGCCCAGAATTGTAGAGCCAAGACTGTAGCTACCGGTAGCAATGCACAACCAAGAGTTATATGCTTCGGGTGTGGAGAAAGTGGTCATTACAGGAACAGATGTCCCCAACAGCCAAGGTCAACAAGTTGAAGACAACCAAGGGTGAGCATATATGATAAGAGGAGAAGGAGCTTATCAGAATCTCAACAACACTGCAGAACAATGAAGTTTAGAACTTAGCAGTCATATTTATTTATGCACTCTGTTGTACTACGTGTATGTCATCCCTAGTAATGGGATTTTTATGACTTAAGAATATTTATTGTTCAATAAACGACTCTTTGTGATAATTCTCATCTATTGTACTTTCTATCTCCAAACCAATTTGATTGTTTAACAGACTATTACCATTCAATGAGACTTACTTAGTTATCTTATAAACCATTCAACAAATTTTACTTCAAGCTAATTTGTTATCACTTTATTGTTTCACATCATTTTACTCCAAGATATTCTACCACCATCCTAGAAAAATCACTTTGTTGATACCACCCTATGAATCGATATCATGCCTTCATTTCCAACTTTCATCACAAACCACTAAATCTCAACATACCAAAATGAAGAACACAAACCTTCTTAACCTTCTCACCATCATCATCTTCACAACCCTTAATTCCACAAGCTCACTTTCTGATCTTGATGCACTTTTAAAGCTCAAATCATCCTTAGTTACACCACAAGCAACCTCATCAGCCTTACAAAATTGAATACCATACGTGACTAAACCGAACATCACATTATCGGTCCTAAATTATACATAGCCTGATCACCTATGTCTAATTCAGGAGGGATCATGTTATGCTGGGAGCAGTCACCTGTATGTTTTCTTAGAAACAAACTTCTCATAAGTAAACTCATCCTACGCCATACACTGAAACGACAAATCAAATTACATCACTCTAATCCTCATAAGTAACCACACCTCTTCATCGACACCACTCCAACATATAACACACACAGAACTTCGGGACGAAGTTCCCCGTAAGGGGTAGAGACTGTAACAATTCGCATTTTTTAGGATAATTACTATTCCCGGAAAATTTCACTATTCACTTTTACTATTCATTTTTCCCGAAATTTTTCCCGAAACTTGATTTTTATTTCTTGGGCTGAAGTGATAAATCATTTCCATGGCAAATTAAAAGTTTGACATTCATAAGCTCATTTTCGTGAAAGTTATTAAGGAATTACACGGAATTACACGTTTTAGGGTAAAACGTCATTCAAAAATTCTACGCACAACGAAATTCGGTCGCGTTAATTTTCCCCGTATCAGAAAAATGTTTGACACACTCATGATTTATTTGAGAATAAATCATGACTGAGAAAAACATGACCAAAATAAACCTCGGCCGTGAAAAACTGGAATTTTCAGTTTTAAGCGTTTTTACTCAGCCGTAACCCTAGCCTATACCTGCACCGCATTTCTAAGACGATTTAAGTTTTCAACTTATTAGAAAAAGTCAACATATTTTTCCCTCCTCCATTGACTAAAAATCATTCCTTGATTTTATAAGTCATTTCGTGATTTTTAGGCTTACGGTTTGATGTCTAAAGGACATTTAATACCAACCGACACTAGACTGAGCCCAGTCTAGACATTATAAGTCTTTTTAAATCATTTATATCATATTAGAAAAGTAACATTTTACTTTTCTCAATAATACGCAATATTCGTACATTTTACGTATTACGCGTTTTAGACCCGTGTTTCCAGTTTTTAGCAGGGTTTACCACCCAAATGGAACCTACCACTCATTTTATATTTTATTATGGAACATATGGACATGTTTAACAATACTTTGAAATTCCATAATTTTACGACACCTGATTTTACGTTTTGAGGCCTAATCATTTACGGTTAGCGATTAACGGGACCAAAACTCACTCCATAAATCAAGATAATATCAAAATGACCAACCAAGTCATCCATATAATCATATGGACGAAATTTATGCACATCACCATGCATTGGTGGCTTGGTGATGAGCCTTGGAAAGTTTTGTGGTCAAAATACTTACAAGTATAGAATTTCTAGGTTTCATGTGTTACATTTTGAACCATGTATTAGTATAAACCTAACCTCCTCATCCTAGTATAAATATAAGCTCATTCCTCTTCATTTTAATACCAAAAATCCAGCCATATGTATATTCCAAGAGAGATTCATCTTTGATTTCAAGCTACAAAGTCTATATCATTGTTGAAGCTCTTGTAAAGTTTCACATGATCCTTGTACTAGTTTTCTCATTCTTTTGGTGATCTTCCATCCACACAAGAAGTGTTCTAGTAGAGACTTCAAGTGCCTTCTCAAGTGTCACAAGTTGGTGTCAAGAGATTAGAGAAGTTGGAAGCTAAAGATACTAGTTCAATCAAAGTCCTAATCCTTGTTCTTAGCTTCCTTTCTTTAGAAAGCCCAAAGTTGTAAGCAAAACCTAATACACTTCCTTGCTTAAATATCATAATCATGTTATTTACATGTTATTCTTGCTATATTATGTCTTGTAGTTATGTCCATGATGTATAAAAATAAGTAAAACATGTTATTATTATTGATTGTTAAAACAAGTTATTAAAACAAGTAAACTAGTGATTTTTTTGGAAAGACCTGATTAAAATGGTAAAAACATGATATTGGATTATTACATATTGTAGTAGAGGACCTAACAAGGAAACCGTAGCAATTTGAACCACCTAAAACGAGTATACGAGTCAAAAGTTATGACGATTTGAAATTACCAAAACTTTGCGGCAAAGCTGCCAAAACTTTCTGTTACAGAAACTTTAAACACGCAAAAAGAGGCCTTTCTGGTCCGTTTCATGAAAAAGTTAAAACACGAAAGTTGTCCGGAATCACGTTTTCCTTCAGGAACAAAGAGGCTCGAGCCTTGAAAACACTTTCTGAGTGAGATATTTCTCAATTTCTTAACAGCTATTTACATATATATAAGTCACTATATTATGGTTATACTTTAAAAGGAACAAGAGGTCTTATGACCAATAATCAAGACCACCACCATGGCTAGAGCCAAGGTTGTGTCTCATGACCTTGGAACAAGGACCAAAGGTCATGGCTAGGCCATGACGAAATGACCATACCAACTTACATAGGCGTAAACATGAAACAATGAATTAGGCGATAACATGAACAAGCAATTTGGATCTACTTCACCTAAAAGGAAACCATGAGATATTACCAAGAGAAAATGGTCATTCAAGACTTATGAAACTACCCCTAATAACAATCTTCATGTACTAATAAACTTTCCTAAGTTTATTCAAAATATCGGACATGTAACTTTTCGGATCAAAACTTATATCTATATATTTTATCAACTACTACAATAGTAGGGAGCCTCATGTGAGGAGTTCATTATGTAAGCCGTCGAGATGAGTTGTGGATTTACGAGTTAAAGTGTCCTGGCTCCTCGAACGCTTACTAACATGACTTCTGAAATATGTCAGCCCGAACGGTAGTAAACGATATACAAAACATACATGTTCATGAATCTTTTCTTTCAAAGACATACAATATACATCATACCACATCATGGACTAAATGCAAGATATATATATAGGCACTCCGTTATATTCTTTACTCCGATCCTAAGTCGCAACATTCTATTATAGGTTGCTCGTAGAAACCTTCACGATTCAACCGTTACATTCATTACTTGCTATCTTACTTAAGGTGAGTTCATAGCCCCACTTTCCATTACTTAATTGTTTTACAAATCCTTGGGGGGAATACATGCTATTTCTAAATCGAACACGATGCTTTCTAATGTATGCTTCACGACGATGTTTTATTATCACTAAGTACCAACCTTGCTAAACCGAGATCCTTTATTATGAACCATTAGTCACTAGCAATAGTGAGCGCGAATATTAATAATAGGCCTATTGGGATTGACGAATCCCATTTGTATTGACTAAGTTCAAACAAATGCATTAATATTTGAGATTAGGTATGTTAGCAAAGTACCTACCGGGATAAATCTGCCGATCGATATTGGTACACGTTAACGTTATGGTGTCATAAGCTTAGTGAAATAAATAACGATTTTGTTTTCCAAACATTGGTGTGAGCCTATAACTCACACTACCAACATATTGTGTTCAAACGATTAAACAAACTCTATGAATATCACTCAACCTTTGTGTTGACCTCTCAAGCATGTATTTCAGGTTCATGACGATCAAGGATGGCACGGAAGGACACGGATACTCAAGAGGGCTATAAATTTTATTATCATTCAAAACTCATTTAATGTAAATTATAAACATGGAATCATTTGGGACCTCATTTTGTAATCTCTGATATTTATATAATTTGAATGATACATCTTTTAAAACGACTCAATTGGAGTTCGTTTTCTATTATTGTGACTATTGTGCCGTCAAGTAACACCCAGTTCGAATTCCGCTGCGTCCATGAATTGGGGGTGTTACACCGGTGTTTGAAAATTAATAAAAAATTCTTTCTATTTTATTTGTTATCTTTTAATGATAAATTATCCACACGGCTAAACAACCAAGTACCAATTATCTCACACAAGCTTAAAAATATATCGGACAAGACTTCAAATCACAAAGTTGATAGGTCACTCGCATACCGCTAAACCACAAAGCTTTTAACTTTTTGACTTCTTATTTTATCCCATTTCATCTAAACAACCCCTTTTCATTCTATCTACCGATACTGAAAATTAAATCAAACACACCTAATATACTAATCTCAGTTTTTAGCATAAGTTTCGAAAGTGCATTGTTATTATTTAAAAAAATGTAAATAGGAAAGGATTATTTATGCAAAACAAATACTGTAAGATAAACAAAATTTGTAACTTTAACGAAAGATTAATGAAATTCATAGTTTAAATTAAAAAAATGGACTATTTAATTTATGTAATTTACTCAACAAGTGATTACCTTCTGATGAGTAGATGCTGTATCGGCTGCAACTATTGAGCGTCCATTTAACTGCAATAACGAGTGAAAAGTAAATAAATCAATACTTTATACAGTAATTATGTTGACAGGATGATGAAAGTAAAACAAGGTCTTACCGCATTTTTACATTCAAATTGAAGCTCCAAGGCTTTCTCAAGTCTCGGGACAATCTCATCAATGCTTGGACGTTCCCGTTGTTCTTCATTCAAGCAATCATGCGCTATTTCCACGAAAAGTTTGAGTGACTGTGAATCCATTTGCTTCCATAGTAATGGATCAATTATATCATTTAGTATTTTCTCTCTATGATGGAAAAGGACAACTGGAACGAGATACTTATTATCTTGGTTGTCAATTATTGATTCTCTACCACACAGTAGTTCAAACAATACTATCCCAAACGAGTACATATCGGACGTGTGGCTCACACTGTTAGTCTCAATATATGTTGGGTTTCCATACCCATTCGTATACTCAACTGTATCAGTATGGAGATAACTGTACCTTTCAGATGCTTTAATCTTCATGGAACGCCCAAAATCAGATAACTTTGGTTCCCAGTAATTATTTAATAGAACTGTAGCACTGTTAATGTTCCGATGTATTACGCTGAAATCACGTGGCTGGTCATAATGAATATAACTCAATGCTTGCGCAATTCCAACTGATATCTTCAATCTTCGCCCCCATGTCAACAACATCGGGTCACTTAGATATTGGCTGAGACTTCCCTTGGTCTCATGCTTGATAATGATGATTTTCTCGTCCTTCTCATAACAAAACCCAACAAGAGAAACCAGATTATTATGCTTGAGTGTAGAAAGCATGAGAATCTCCATCCAAACCTGTCGTAGTTCTTTATTTAACCACCTTCGAGCATGGATATCAATCAACTCACAGGACCACGAGAGCCGTCCCTTGTATCTCTCTTCAAACCTATTTTTTGTGATGACATTTTGTTGAGCGAAGTTTTTGGTGGCAGATAGGATATTTTTAAGGGGGACTCTGAGGTGAGCATATTCTTTGCTGATCAAAGACATTATCTATAAATAGTCAAGTAAAAATGTGAGTTAGAAAAAGGGAGTTCAATGAAGTGCATAAGGATGCCTACAATGTTACATTGATCTTATTGAGTCTAAAACTGTATATATCATGTACTTTATCGTTATTATGTTTGTGGATAATAACTAAAATAATATCCTTTTATATTATGTTTGTGCAAGGTCTTATTAACTTGACATGTTTTGGTTCTTCATGTTGTCTTAATTATTCACTAGGTTTCGACATTACATGAAAAGTTTGGGAAGTGATGTTTGTTATTGATTTTGCTCCTGAGGTGTTACTAAAGCATTTGGTCCATAGTCAGATGGCATAAGTATGTATAGACTTTGACTTAAACCCAAAGATTCAAGGGTACTGTTATTATAGACATTCTAGCTGCTGGAGTATACAAGATGTATAATGTAGGAAAAGTTTGATATGTATGCGATAGTTGACAAGTTGAATATCAAGATGACTGTCCAACCTGTCTATGAATGAGACACATGAGTATGTTGGAAAGATTTGGTCTAGGATGGGACTACTTCGTCTTGGTTATGACAAAGGAAATTATTGAAATTAAAAGAAGGAAACATGTTCCTAAGGCATTTTTATCCCTTTTAATTATAACAGGTGCAAGTAAGTATTTGTTAGCTTCGCTAGTTTGTGAAGTTGGTGTCTTATACGTGAATTGGACTAGATATTTCGATAGTTTTGCCCCCAGGGACTAATATTGTTTAAGTGGCAAATCATTGTAATGAGCCTATAAATACCCTCATGACTCTCCATGAGGGGTTGAGGGGTGTGGTTCTGGGTGTGTAATCATTTGACTAGTAGTAATATTATCTATCTTTTTTACCCCCACCTCTCTCTCTCTCTCTCTCTCTCTCTCTCTCTCTCTCTCTCTCCTTCCCTCCCCATTTCTCCCTCTCTCCCCCTCCCTCTCCCTCTCTCCCTCTCCCTCCCCCTCCCCCCCCCCCCTCTCTAGAACAATGTATTGTTTTATCTATTTTGATCAACCTTAACTTCTCAAATCACATAAATTAACAATCTTTTCGGTCCTACAGTATTCTACGAATCTAGCATGATATTGCGTTCGTATCCACAATAGGTATTCGAATTGGTATAAATAACCGCTTATTTGAACTGTTTGATTCTACTAAGTCTTTTTGAAACTGCTTTAATCTAGATGTATAGAAACATGATGATTGTGCTTGTTGCTAATTATTACTGAATGTTTATAAATGATTAGAGCTATGCTCATTGAGTCAATGATACGACCCCTAAACTATAATATGGTTATTAGTATATTATCAATTTGGAATTATTTACTATTTAATTATTTGATATTGTTTAATTAAAGTAAGGATTAGTTTCTTGTTCTACAAGAATAGTATTAGGATGTTTTTTTTATTACAATAGGACATTAGGGTTGTAATTCCTATTATATTTAATGAACATGAAGTATTGATTTGTTAATCAATTGGGGATTCAGTTTATCGGGGGCGCGGGGGGGGGGGGGGGGGGAGGTCAGTTTATCCCATTAATATAAACTATTTAACATATTTTATTCTTTTAATCACTATTCACATCCAAAAAATACTGTTCATTCAAATCACTATTCACTATCAGAAAAACACGGTTCATCAACCCATATTTACTGTTCATTAAAAAAAAAAGTTAAATCTTCTTTTGATTTCGAGGTCAGTTTATCCCATTAATATAAACTATTTAACATATTTTATTCTTTTAATCACTACTCACATCCAAAAAATACTGTTCATTCAAATCACTATTCACTATCACAAAAACACTGTTCAGTAAAAAAAAAGTTAAATCTTCTTTTGATTTCGAGTATTAATGGCACACATATGGTGGGTTATAATGGAAGAGCATCAAGCTAGTATGCAGGCTTACAAAAAGGTCCATAAGAAGACAATATTTGAAATATAATAACAAAACAATAGTTAAAGTTAGAAGATTAGTGTTATAAATTGTAATTAGAATAGCTTAGTATGTATTATGTAAAGTCTGTAAACACATAGTACTGGGTTGGGTCTCTTAATCGGTATAACGGTTATTTAGTTTTAGGGTTATAACGTTTAAAAAGTATTATAACATTTACTTTTGGTGAATCGTTGTGTCTTTTGTTCTATCAGACATGAAGCAGCGTTTCATCTTGTATATATAGATAGGATTCTGTAAACATCAGTTAACACTTTCAGTTTATATATTAGATTTATTTAAAGGGTTCAACCCCAATCTCTCTTGTTTCCTTATCGTAGTTTTCTTGATTGATGTGGCATGATGTTTGTTTGATCATTAGATCCTGGAGATGCACAAGACCTGTAGAATATTAGTATTAGAGCGAGGGAATCAAACAACGATCGAGTCATGTTACAAATTACAGTATCAATCGAGATTAGGAAAGAGGGCAGCCATGGGAAGAAGAGATGTCAAAACGTAAAGAGAAGAAGGAAAGATTAGAAGATGGTTACACCTGCCATTGAACCGGCGGTTAACCATCAAGGAAGAAGCAACCGTTGTCTCAAGTGAAAGAGACAGAGACATGGCAATAATCTGGAAAAGTAAAGGGCATTGCAGGAACCAATCATAGAGAAAGGGCAGCGGGTAAAAAAAACCCATCAGGTTCCACGAAAAAGACACCCCTCACTTATAAGTTATAGATATAATATATATTAGGATATATATATGTATATATAAATATATAGGATATATATATATATATATATATATATATATATATATATATATATATATATATATATATATATGTATAATAATTTATATATATATAAAAAAATGAGTTTCTCTATTGAATGTGAGCATTAATGTCACAAGTTAAGAAACTCAATTATAATGATTAAGCTCACAGAGTTCCTTAATTTTGAGCTTCTTTTGAAAGCTTTTGACGCCTTTTAAAGTTGAAGTCACATTTACTTGGAGCAATTGAATGTAAAGATGAATATGAAGTGTTTTTCAGTTTTGAGTATACAAAACATCCCGCATTTAAAGAAAAGAAAAAAAAAACCCATTCCGGTATTCCCTACCATTCTTGACACTTCTTATCCACCCATTTCACCCTTACAAACATACACTCAAACGCGAAACAAAAACACTCCCTTCACACCACCCTGATCACAGCCCACCACCATCACTGGTGGTTTTTGAGATTGTTTCTTATACTCCCTCCGTCCCAAAATAAGTGTCCACTTTGAATTTTCAAAGTCTTTCTCATTCAACTTTGACCATAAATATTTTAATTTGTGTTATGTAATACATGATGAAAAATATATGAATGGATTGAGTTTTAAATGTATAGATCCATATTTTTTCGTTTTATAACATTTTACTAATGTTTTTTTTGTAGATTTGTTGGTGCCACCGCAGTCGTTACCATCAAATTATTGAAAGAAGGTCATGGGTGGGATACACTCATAAAGTGCATATTGTTTTTGGTGATCAGCCGGGTAATATTTATAAACTTTGTGACTTTCTTGAAAGTGCAAAAAATGTAGCTTTAGAGATGCTTTTTAAGTTTTGTCAAATGGGTTTTGAGCTTATAATGCCTGCATATCAGTTTGCAACCGCGGTTGTCGACAAAAGGTGTGTGCTTGCGCTTAATAAGAAGGATTTTAGCTAATCCTAATATTGCATTTATGTTTCACTTTGATTGTTCTTTAATCTCTATTAATTTATTCACTCTGCTACATTGTTTATTTATGTCACTTTGGTACTTATAAGTTCTAATATTGAATTGAGTTATATGGATAATGAAAATGGAGCTGAGTGTTGTTGAAGTTATAATTATGTGGTTTGGAGACGGCTTTTAAGAATTATATTTGCACTTGGTTACTGTAATTTGATATTGTTGAGATTTAAATTGAAACCTTTTGCTTTGTTATTGAAACAACCTTTATGTTGGACTCCAGCAGCTGTTTTATCAGTATATGGGAATAGAATATGAAAACGTGGGTTTTTTTGTTAACACCAACTAATTATTTTTTGGCTTTGGTGAATACTTTTTTTGTTCTACTGTATATAAAATTTGATAACAAGCTAACAAATGATCATAAAAAATAGGCATCTGTTTTATTTTTAAGATAAGAGATGTAAAAAGATGGGCATTTAGCGTATATAACTTGGGTAATGTTTCAGTTATAGGTTGCAATGTTGATGCAAATTCATTTAACTTATAGCGATCATACGGGTCAAATGGGAATTATTTAGGACGGAGTGAGTCTAAAAAGTATGTAAGCAATTGAAAACGGAGAAAGTGAAAAGTTGTTGGCGAGTCACATTTTATAGACTGATAACTGATGTATGATTTGAATATTTACTTTGTTTTTTGTTTTGCGCAGATAAAGCCAATGTTTAGATACACACCCTAAGTAACGGAGCTGGCTATTTTGTGAAAACATATCAAACCTCATTAAGGTTTGTTTTGTTGAAGTCGTTATTGAATCTTTTTCTTGATGATTTATTGTATCATGTTTTTAAAGTGATCATGGTTGGATTTTCAGTTTGCATCCACCACGATCGAAGGCGCTCGAGCCCGTCTTAGGGGTTGACACTAGGCTGCAATTGCTTAATTTCAAGTCAAAGAAGATTCATATCAAGGATGTCGGGAAATGCTTTGTAAGTATAAGCTGCGAACACGCAATTCCAAACACCCCTTAAGTGTTCAGCTTTACGTTAACATTTTGATTTTTTAATAACTAAATAATTTATCGTGTTAATCGAATTCTGCTTATTTACGAATTAAAATGGTGATGAGATATTGGAATTTGTTTTGGTGTGATTACTCTGAAACTAATAAAGAAAAATGATTTCTATTGACCTGTGAAGTGATGTTGTTGATATCAAGTTCCCAATAGATGAAACTGATTATTGACGACTTTTAAGCGCAATGCCAAACACCCCTAGATATGTTTAAGTACGGAACTGAAAAATGTTGCAGAGTGAAAATTTGTTTACCGGAAACAAACTAGATGTGGCATGATGGTTGTGCTCAGGTGGGTTGGGTAACAGGGTTTTGCAAACCGGACGCGTTTGGGTATAATGGGTTTGATATTGGTTTTATCTTTCACGGTGAATAAACCTTATTTACCTGTTTTCGCGGCCCTTATGTACAGTCGACGTGGTTTATGGGTCCTTTACGCGATGCAAAGTTTTGAAGGTATAAGTTTAATTGATGCTACAATATATTGATTTAGAAAATATTAGTTGCATATGCCATAAAATAAATTAGCCGTTTGGTCAATATGAGAATCTTGGTAAACTTGTAAAATAAAAAATAAAAAAGTTTACGTGAGAGGAAAACGGGTAAAATGGGTCGAGATTTCTTGGTAGTCGTTTAAAGCAAGATGATAGATCACTAAAACATCAGGAAAGTGTGAAATTAGGGAGGTTATGCTCCTGAAACCTCAGTTAAGATTGGTGGGGGATCGCTTACTACATTAACTTGGACCCAACTAAGCAAGTTAAACTATATGAATACATTTCTCGTGGGAGGATTCGTGAAGCACATGCAGGTTCGTTTGTTAACATATCATAGGTTTGTTATGTATGTTTAATATGACATATGCAAATGCAATTGGAATCGTTGTGAACTAACTTATATGCATTTTTATCGAGTATTAATGATTGATTTCATATGGCAGGAAAATAAATTCTTTCATTAAGTGTTCAAGTTTACACCAAAGAAAAAGTCTCTTTCCAGTAGAAATCTTATTTCATTATGGTTTTATGTTCCTTACAACTCTCTTCCATATTTCAGAGGATGTATAGATCTCAAAATTCGATTATCAACAAGGTAAGGACCCAGTTTATGAGAAAGCAGCGAATGATGTCTCGGGTAGGACAAGTTTTTAATTCTACAAACACTTTATGTAACATTTATACTTTGGGATTTCAGGATAGAAATGTCGGGCACTATACATCTAAATTAGGCGATAAGTAAAAGTTACAGCCTCCAATGTGCTGCATATACGGAACCTCATTGTCATCTTTATCCATTCAATATTTGATTTATAAAACTATGCATATGTTTAGTTAGCGATAGTGTAGGGATCATTTGTATAATTACATTGAAACCTTCAAATTATCTAAATACGCATAACCATTGCATTATCGATGATTCTTTATGGTGAATAAAGCCCGTGCATCGCACGGGCCATGTTGTCTCGTTATTGGAAAATTACTTCATTTAGTTCTAAGTTAGTAATTTTTCTAAGATATTATTAGAGAGCAAGGATTTGGGAAAAGATTTAGGGTGCGCTTGGTTCAAAATGGGGAATGGGAAAGGGAAAGGCAAAGGAAATACAAAGGGAATGCAAAGGAATGAAATGAAGATTATTATTATCTTTGATGGTGCTTGGTTTAAGAAAAACACATTAACCTCCAAGGTGGTGGTGGTGGTGGTGGTGGTGGTGGCTGGTAGTGGTGGTGATGGCGGCTGGTGGTGGTTACTGGTGGAGGCTGGTGGTGGTGGTGGCTGGTGGTGGTGGTGGCTAGTGGTGGTGGTTGTGGCTGATGGTGGTGGCTAGTCGTGGCTAGTGGTTGTGGTGGTGGTGGTTACTGGTGGTGGCTGGTGGTGGTGGTAGTGGTGGTAGTTGTGGTAGCTAGTGCTGGTGGTGGTGGTGGTGGCTGCTAATGGTGGTGGCTGGTGGTGGTGGTGGCTGCTAATGGGGTGGCTGGTGGTGGCTGCTGGTGGTGGTGGTGGTGGCTACTGCTGGTGGTGGCTGCTGCCAATGTTTTGAAAACCGGGTTTGAAATCGACCCGGTCGAGTCACCGGGCACCGGGTCAACCCGGTTTTCAATTTATTATTATTTTATTTTTTTGACTGGTTCAACCGGTTCGACCGTCGGGTCAACCGGTTCGACCACCGGGTCAACCCGGGTTTTTATTAAATATTTTTGAAAAAATGAAACCTGACCGTGTTTCGAGAACCGGGTTGACCCGGGTCACTCAAAACCCGGTGGGTCACACCGGTTAACCCGGTTTTAGAAACCCGGGTTGTTTTGACCCGTTTTTTCGGCCGGAACCGGTCGAACCGGTTAACCCGGCCGGGTCGACCCGGGTTTCAAAACCTTGGCTGCTGCTGGTGGGTAATCATTACCATGCCTCCCAATTTACTGGGTAATTCCCCATTACCCCATACTAAACAATGATTGCAGTCCCTAGTCATAAACAGGCATGTATAATCATTACCTTTCCCATTCCCCACCCCCCATTATCCCCAACCAAGCACCCCCTTAAGTACGTATTTATTTTTCTTATCAATATACTCTATTTATTGATTAGAAAATAAAAGGATTTTATCCCAAATCAATTGAAGAAAGTAAGTAAAAAGGAAGCAAGTTTTTTTAGCAAGTAAGAAAGTAAGAAAACCAAGGAGTTGTAAAAGACCGGACAACCCCTAGACGGAGTAAGTTCAGTACGAGTATCAAATAGGCAGTTGTGACCGGCCGATTGTATAAGTAAGAAAGTAAGAGAGAAACCTTAGTGTTTCACCCAGTAAGAGAAACCTCAGTGTTTCAACCAGTAAGAGAAACCTTAGTGTTTCACCCGGTAAGAGAAACGTCAGTGTTTCGACCGGTAAGAGAAACCGTTGTGTTTCAAAGCAAGTAAGAGAAACCGTTGTGTTTCAAAGCAAGTAAGAACCAATCGTACGATCACAAGTAAGCAAGTAAGAAAGCAAGAAGGATGACAACTCTACAACAAAACCAAAAGTCATGGAGAAATCAAGATCTGAAGAAGGTATGAACAAGAAGGCTGTAAGGAATTATTGAAGATACTGCTGACACATACTGCTGACAGGATTCTGCGGAAGGCTTACTGACTTTCTGCTGATAACTGGTTTCTGCGGACGAATATAGATTCTACGGATAGAGTTTAACCGTGGATATAACTTATGTATTTTAGGACAAGATATGTAGAATATCTTTTATTAGTTTTTCATTATTCGTTTCTTGTAAGTAAGGTTAGGGTTTCCACTAGTATATAAGGAACCCTAGGTCTTTGTAATAGACAAGTTTTTTAGTACGAAGTTTTATAAAAGATCCATTGAGGATCAAGTTTAGTATACGTTTGTTTTTATATTCCGCATAATTACAAATTCACAGAGATTATCTAACTTAGTCTAGCTAGTGATTACATTAGTTGGCTAACGATCCATTGGCTCGAGATCTATCAAGGAATAGATCCCTACAAAGGCATCAAGGAACAAGAAAGATTAAACAAGGAGAAGCAAGGAACTATCTGCTTTTGTCATTAGGGAGGAATATGTTGGAAATATAATGACAAAACAATAGTTTAAGTTAGAAGATTGTTGTTATAAATTGTAATTAGAATAGTTTAGTATGTATTATGTAAAGTCTGTAAACCCATAGTATTGGGCTGGGTCTCTTAATCAGTATAAATGGTTATTTAGCATTAGGGTTATAACGTTTAGAAAGTATTATAACGTTTACTTTTGGTGAATCGTTGCGTCTTTTGTTCTATCAAACATGAAGCAGCATTTCATCTTGTATATATAGATAGGATTCTGTAAACATCAGTTAACCCTTTCAGTTTATATATCAAATTTATTTAAAGAGTTCAACCCCAATCTCTCTTGTTTCCTTATTGTAGTTTTCTTGATTGATGTGGCATGATGTTTGATCCTGGAGAACAGACAGTGAGATATGAACCAAGGATGGCAATTATGCAGCAAAGAATGTATCTCTCTTGTTTCCTTATTGTAGTTTTCTTGATTGATGTGGCATGATGTTTGATCCTGGAGATGCACTGTAGATCAGACAGTTAGATATGAACCAAGGATGGCAATTGTGCAGCAAAGTATGTGTGGGTATTCCTACGGCCCAGCATCTCACCAAGTCCGACATATAAGCCCAACTGAGGTTCCATTCTAAAACCAATTGGTGATAGAAGGAGTAGCCCACCAAGCTTATATGTTAACTTTGAGATTATAATTCTACCGATGTGGGATTAGGTTTGTAAACCCAACAATCCTCCCCTCAAACCCAAACCACCATGGGCCTCCCCTTCGACTATAGCCACGATCCCACCTTTTTCATACCGCCGACCTTTACCATCAGAACACACCGCCTTTTACCGGCTTCCTTTCGGCAAACGGTTTACTGGGATCCACTAATACCGTCGAACCGGGGTCTAATCGAGGAAACACCGTCCACATCATCACCGGGCCCAACCTGGCTCTGATACCACTTTTGGGTATTCCTTCAGCCTAGCATCTCACCAAGTCCAACATATAAGCCCAACTGAGATTCCATTCTAAAACCAATTGGTGATAGAAGGAGTAGCCCACCAAGCTTATATGTTAACTTTGAGATTATAGTTCACAGATGTGGGATTGGGTTTGTAAACCTAACAGTATGGATATGGATATATGGGAGATCAAAGAAAAACTTGCTGAGAGACGGAAATTAATGAAGGTGAGATAAAGGAATTACAACAACCAAAATAACACCATGACAGAAATTTAGTTTGTTGAGGATTCCACCAAACCTATTACATCCGGAAAAAGTAGTGAAGATGGTGGTATTTTGGAGGAGCTTATAGTTACGTCAGCCGTGGAGAAAACTAAGTTTACGGAGCCAATTTTGGTAGCAAATAAAGATTTAGGCAGAAATTAATGGATGACTTAGATGAGCCTCTTATGGTGCTCAGATGGGAAGATTAACAAGAAAGAGTTCCTTATCATAAGGTGTTGATAGGGAAGATTATAACATTGAAGTTGTGATGTGAGATATTTCTATCTTTGGACTAATGTTCGGTTGAAACCGGATCTGATCAAAGAAGAACATGGGATCCTGGAATTACTCAATGTGACGTTTTGAAGCAACACCTTGAGGACAAGGTGTTTTGGGGGGCGGGAGTATTGATACGACCCCTAAACTATAATATGGTTATTAGTTATTATATTAGATAATTATTTACTACTTAATTATTAGATATTGTTTAATTAAAGTAAGGATTAGTATCTTGTTCTACAAGAATAGTATTATGATGTCTTTTATTATAAATAGGGCATTAGGGTTGCATTTTTTATTATGTTGAATGATAAGAATTATTGATTTGGTTATCAATATTGGGGGTTGGTTTATCTCATTAATATAGACCATTGGGGGTCGGTTTATCTCATTAAAGTAAACCATCTACCTTGCTATTTTCTTCTTTTTATCTCTTCATCGATCCCGTTCGTATCAATTGGTATCAAGCATCAAATGAAGCTTTAGTTAAATAAAATTGCCTGATCTCTCTTATTTCTAAATATTGAATGACTATATCAGATTGATTACAGTTGTGATGATTTAATTGATTAGGTCACCAAGCATCAAATGAAGCTTTGGTACTGCAATACTAATCTAAACAACTCCAACTAACTAAAGATTAGAGAGTGAAATTGTAGTGCATAATGTAACAGATGATACTAGATTGTTCAATGACACTATATATATGGTAAAATTAAACAAAATCTTATGTGATCTCATATGCCGCAGCAGGTATATATATTTTTAGTTTTCTGTACCGAACATAAATGTCTTTTTGGAAATTATGTGGATTCGCTTCGTAAGGATATTTTGCACATTGTATGTTGAGACTCTTCTACATTTATCCCAAAAGATTCAATTATATATGGTGACTAAATATGTGACATGGTTTGGGTTTTTGCTTAAAAGCAGTGATATTATAGTTTTACACCTTGCATCAACTTGTCTATTTGTTTGAAATACTAACTAAGAAATAGCATTAGCCTGTGAGTTGGTTTTTAAGCCATATTGTGTCATAGTGCATGATGTAACAGGCGATATAATATTGATAATAAGCAATTATAATTGTACTCCAGGTTGATGATTTTCATCTCATACTTTGAGATTTGTTCATCCCATTTAACTGTATATACTTAAGTTATGTTTATCTTATAAAGTCATAGGCCATATTGTCTTATTCCAGATTGATGAATCTGAAAAGGAGGAACTTCAATATAAAACTGTTGAGAAAGATCAAGAGCTTGTATAAGTTCGATCTCTATGGAACTCATTTATGAATGATTTTTTCCTTTACCATGTTATCTTGTATCGAAATTTTGAAATCTGTTGAGTTTGAGTAATCGTTCTATAGACTTTTTGAAATCAAATGATTATGCTATTGCTGCACTCATTCCAGTACTCAAATACTACTCATTCTTGTTTCAGGCACAAAATTATTTTTGCAAAGCATATGAGGAGGAGACCCATAATACCAAGGACCAATTGAAGGACTATATACGGAAAGCCTTGAAAAGTGGCAAGGTAATGTTTCAAAGCAGATCAATAATCCCAAAAAGTCAATTCATAACTGCTTATATAATATAGTAAAAGAATAAACGCTGAAATTAGAAGGTTGTTACCCATTTGACCAGTAGCATTGTTTCAACTTTCAAAGCAGATCAGCAATCCCAAAAAGTTGTTACCCATTGAGTATTGAGTTTAGATGTCATACGTTATTTTGTTGAGTATTCATTTCTGAAACTAATACGTGTCCTATGTTTTCCATTTATGGCTCTGTTAGCTGGAATAAAGAGGCCAAGGGATCATATTAAATAAGTATACTGTCAAAACTGAAGGCTAAGATAACCAAGGTCAAAAGGATTATTATGGGTAATATTGAGAAGGTAGTTGTTGCGTTTCGTGATTTTTTTTATTGGCCATCATTTAGCTACCTTTTTTGTCTTTTTAACATGTCGGTTTTTGGTGTTTCAGTGTGCTTATGGGATATTAATGTAACTTTTTTTCTTAAGAATTATTCGTTTTTTATCGCCACACCTGGACAGACAAGTCGAAGCCGTATAAGGAAAGTTGCTTGTCTTCCGGTCAAATGCGTCATTAGTCTATTAATATTTGTGGTTTTCTTTCGTAGATAATTTGGAAATGGGAAAATACATGGAGATTAGAGTCCCTAAAAGTTTATGTTTTGAGGTTAAAAATACAAACAAAAAGGGGATGGACAACTCATTTGTAGCTTACATGTAATTTTGAAGAAAATTAGTTTTGATCTACACCTTGGACAAGCAATGGTGTAAGGCCATATATACTACCTTGTGTATATCATAATGAACTTGCTAAACTACAGGTAGATTTTATAACTATACTACTTTTAAAATTTTGATTTTACTTTGTAACTCAGCAATCCCCTGGTTTCTAGTTTTAATCGTCTACCAGGGACACTCCCCGAGTTTCATATAAAGATTTGTAGGACATCCTATCAAAATCTTGGTTGGGTGGTCATAGTTCACAAATATTTTTAGACATCAACAAGTACTTTTACTATAACACTTTTCCTTTTTCAATGTTCTGAAACCAGGTTGAACCTCGCTGGTTCGACCGGTCGAACTGATTTCGGCTTAGATAACGGGTCAAAAGAAACAGGTTTTTAAGAATTCAAAACCCAGTGTGACCCTCCGGGTTTTACCCGTTTTTATAATTCCGGCTGGTTTTGTCGTTAAATATATATGTGATGTTCTACATTGCTTTTTACAAGTTTTTAAAAGCTTTAAAAGCTGTTTAGACAGGTTTTTATGGTGTTTTAAACACTTTCTATATGCTATTTGGACAGCAGAAAGATAGGCTGTTTGGAAAAGTTTTGTATGTTCTTTTTTAGCAGCAATTACATCTTTTATATGCTGTTCCAACACAGTTTTTTACAGCAACCATGTTTTTTTTTGCAGCAATCACATGTTTTTCTGTTGTTTTCTACAGAGATTGGCAATTAGATACTTTTAAATGTTTGAATGCTGATTTTCAGAGCAATTACATGCTGTTCGGACATCAGCAAGATGCTTTAATCTTAGAATAGTTCCTAAGAGTTGAAACTGTTAATGAGACTATAAGTGTGTTAAACAGAGTTTGATCATGATATTATAGTCTTTGATTCAGGATATTCACTGCAAGTCGAATGGTCTAATTGTGATAGGTGTATTCACTCAAACAAAAATATAGTAGTACTTATTATTATAGAAAGATGAAAGAGGAAAAACCGCCTTACCACATTTTGATGTTCACGTTGAAATTCCAACGCTTTCTCAAGTCTAGTGACAATCTCATCAATATTTGGGCGTTGCAATCGTTCTTCATTCAAACACTCATATGCTATATCCGCAAAGATGTTAAATGATTGAGAGTCCATTTGATTCCATAAACGCCAATGAATTATTTCATTGAGTTTCTTCTCCCTATAATGGGCAACAGCCACCGAAGCCAAGTACTTATTATCTTTGTCGTCTTTGATTACTGCTCTCCTACCACACAGTAGTTCAAACATTACTATCCCAAAGGAGTAAATATCCGACTTGTGGTTAGCACTTTTTGTCTCTATATATGTTGGGTCTGTATACCCATCCGTACTCCACACTTTATCAGTATCGAAAGAATTGTGCCTTTCAGATGCTTTGATCTTCATGGAACGTTTAAAACCACCTAATTTGGGTTCCCAGTCTTTATTTAGTTGAATCGATAGACTGTCGATGTTGCAGTGTATTATGCTAAAATCGTGTGAGTCGCATTAATGAATGTAACTCAACGCTTGCGCAATACCGACACATATCTCCAATCTTCGCACCCATGTCAACAAAATCGGGTTACCTAGATATTTGTTGAGACTTCCCCTTGTCAACCAAGTCAAGCCATCTAGGCTCTTGATAACGATGATTTTCTCATCATTCTCATCACAAAACCCAACAAGAGAAACAAGATTTTTATGCTTGAGACTAGAAAGCATGGAAATCTCCATCCAAAACTGTTGTTCTACTCCATCCTGTTCTTTAACTAACCTCCGAACAATGACATAAATCATCTCTTCGGACAACAAAAGCTGTCCCCGGTATCTCTTTTCAAAATCGTCTATGTAATCTGTGTACATGATTTTTTCTTTAGCAAAATTGTTGGTGGCGGATAGTACATTTTCAAGGGGGATTCTTAAGTGAGCAAAGTCTTCATGATTGACTGAAGACATTATGTATGTATCTGTTTGTTTATCTGAACAAAAAAGGGTGTGTGGGTTGATAAAAAAAGAAGCGAAGGAGTGTTTGGGTGATATACATAAAAATCTGTTCGGTTTGTGGTTTGTATATAAAGAAGATGTGAAGAAGCGTGTGGGGTTCCTTGTTATCTTTAATAATGGAGCTCTACTTTTTGCATTATTGTAAAGGCATTTGCTTTTTGACTTAAAGCTGAGCAAAGTCATCATCGGGTGGGAACATCATGTTTCCTGTATTCATGAATAGTCATTATACTAAAAAGGGAGTTTGGGTTGCAACATGATACCAAGGAGTACTTTTGACGAGATATACAGAGAGAAGGAGTTGAGGTAGGTTGGTGGTGAACTGGAAATCATATAAACGTGTTTAGTGCGTTTTGTATATGTGGTTGTGCTGTCTAAGTTTTTGCATTATTATATAAACATTTTCAAGGGGGATTTTTAAGTGAGCAAGGTCATCATGATTGACTGAAGACATCATGTATGTATCGATCTGTTTGTTTATCTGAACAAAAAAAGGTGTGTAGGTTGTTACAAAAAAGAAGTGAAGGAGTGTTTGGGTGATATGCATAAAAGTATATATAGAAAATGTGAATAAGCGTGCGGGGGTTCCTTGTTATCTTTAATGACGGAGCTCTACTTTTTGCATTATTGTAAAGACGACAACTGTTTTTTGACTTAAAGCTGAGCAAAGTGGGAACCTCATGTTTCTGTATACTAAAAAGGGCGTTTGGTAAAGAGGAGTGGAGGTAGGTTGGTGGTGAACAGGTAATCATATAAACGTGTTTACTGTGCGTTTTGTATATGTGGTTGTGCTGTGTAAGTTTTTGCATTATTATATTAACATTAAAAGACTTATGCAATGAAACTTCCATAAAAGGTAAAAAGAAATTTGGTAACTTGCGTATGTATTGTTTTATAAATGAAACATCACTAATACTAGTATTAGCGAGTATCAACATCTAGACAAAATTTTATGAAAGACGCTTTTACATTATTCTTTTTTTAGAAAGCAAGCAATATATTACCACAACAAAAAAGAAATAATACAAACAAAGACATTCAGCTTTTATAATTGAGATAGTGATGCCACACGCTTTTGGCTTGTGGCTGTCTTAACATGTAGTTCTTGTATTCTTTGTTGTATTTTGCATGTTTCTAGCGTCTATCAATGTTTTCTTTTTAGGATCCACTATTATAAGAGCACAAGGTGCAACAACAAGGCTTAGCTCTTCGTTTGGGCACCATGGGTGTCATATCACCTTACATCCTTTTCACAACTAACCCTCTCACCAACAACTAACTTCAACTTACTCATTTAAGGCTCATCACTTATAACTTTATTTTTTTTTATTCAATTCATTAAATAAATTCATTTACCAACAATTAAAAATAATACAACATACTAATTTTATTTCATCAAAATAAAAAAACATACGATACGAAAAAAAAGAAAAAAAAATATACTAAAATAAAAAAATACAACACATACTACTAATATGAAAATTAAACATTTTATTCGCTAACATCGTCATCGTGACTTTAGTATTTCTTGGTTATCAATGCTTGTCTCTTGCGAATGATTTCGGCTCTTACCGGGTCATTAACCAAGCTGGCATCTAGCATGAGGATCTGCATTTCCTGCATCTCCAACACCTTTACTTCCTTCTCAAACGCATTTTCTTCCCTCTTCCTCATCGTCTCGTAACAAGTCATTTTAGCGTCTTTTGTTTGCGAATACTTTTCGGATAACTGTCACGAAAAAGTACTCATTTGACTCCCACCGGAGCTCGCTCCGCTCGACGCATCCGTCGACTTTTGTTTCTTTGCAGCTCATCTATTGGGTCTTTCGGGACAAGATCGTTTGTCAGAGCCGAAAGTATCCTCGATACATGAAATGTCTAACGGGTCCTCGGCATCCCATTTCGGGTAATTTCTCAAGACCTCCCAAACATGGACATACGTGAAACCCCTTGTCCCAAAGCGTTCTTCGAAGTTCGCCTTCGTATTTTCCAGCTGATCGTGATCATTTTCACTACTTCGACGCTTTAAATGTTTATAAATAGCGTGGAATTTTTGGCATTCGCCATTAAGCCTCATCCATTTACCGGTGATCATATTTTTTGAACGAGGGTCACCGGTAGTGTCCTCGTTGAACTTCTCTACAATTTCGTTCAAAAAGAATTCTTCGGATTTGTCATTTCCCAGATTTTTGTCTTGGGAAATTTCTTTCCAAATTTCCACAAGCAACACTTCTTCGGCCTTGGTCCATCTCCGGGCCAAAAGCTTACCGACTGCATCCAAGTCACTGCGTCGGCGTCTAAATACACGACCTTTTAGGATTTTTTGGCCATGGCTTTTTTACCTCTATCTTTGGTCAGTTCTCGTGCTTGTGGTACCTTAAATTTTGAACCGGATGGTTGTGATTCGATTGGTGTTTGTGATTGAGGAGTAGGAAACGTGGATGGTTGAGACGGGTTAAAAATTTGTGGTGCCGGATATCGTTGGGCTTGATTTGCGAATCCTTGTCCAAACGCATGTTGTTGGTTGAGATAATTTTGTTCGGATTGAATTGTTGCGAACCATATGGCGATGAAGAGTTTGAATTTTGCGACGAGGGGTAGACAGATTTGACGATCCCCCGTATTGTTGTGAGTTTGATTTGAGGAGATTCGTGAAATACCCTCCTTCATTCGGGTTTTGAGACATGTTTTTTTTGTTTTTTTAGTTGATTTGTAGTGAAAAAAAAAACGTTTAATTTTAAAACGGTGATATAACCGTTTGTAAAATAAAGTCCAACCTTCCAAATCAGCTTTTTGTCAGAAACTTAGCTCCTTGTTCACGACAAGCTCCGGCGAGGGGATGCGGTGCAAAAACAAGCCTGGCGAGCTCCGGCGAGCCTCCAGCGTGGAACGGCGAGGTGAAACAACTAGGTGCACCTTGTGCTCTAACCATCTTGTTGTTATAGTGGATGCCTGTTTGTATTTTGGTTCTCTTTGTTGGTTATAGTTATCTTGCCTTTCAAAAAAAATTAAGACGATTAAAAAAGCGAGACCCAAGAAAATAAAAAACCCACACGGGCTACAAAACATATACAAAATAAAACTGAAAGATAAATGGAAAAAAAATACAATATTTCTTTAAATAATACATATGAACAATCTCGAACGCAACAAAAAATATACATACATGAGATATGTGGTATGAACTATGAAAGGGGATGGCGTATGTTTTAGACAAAAGAGACTGGGAAAGCGAGTATAGTTGATCATAAAAGATAATGGTAGGGTTTGTCTTCAACTTTCAAATAAAGAGAGTAATAATCCATGATTCTTGGTTGCTTATGTCTAATTTTTTTGGGGCTGCAACATGAAAAAATGGCATTATATAGAAAAATGTAGATAAATAATTCAAAGTTCACCCGCAGATAAAACTTGAGAGAAAATTAGTATTAAAATATGAAGTATTTTACAATATAAATGTAGATAAATAATCCAAAGTTCCAGAAGTTAAGAAAAAACACTTGGATAAAATTGGCATTGAAAATATGAATATGATTTTATGAAGAAATGTTGCATCCATGTAAATTTTATAAAAACGTTATCACAAAATGACGTGGCATGATAAATGTAACTTTGAACATTACCTCTCTTCTTTTAATTATCCAAAAGATGTAATAGTTACAATGCACATCATTTAACGAAAATGTTTTTTAATTAAATTTATGTAGACAGAGTATTCCTCGAATCTAAAAATAAATAGCGATAGAAGCCAAAATACATACACTTAAGGTGTGTTTTGGTACTTTGGTCTAGGAGAATGATGATTGGAATGATAAGAACGTCTAGTACATTGACATGGGAATCAAATTGCGATATAAAATACAAATATATTGGTTTTCCGCAACCAAGCAAGGGAGGTGGCTTTGGACCCATTCCTTGTCTTTTTTACTCATCATTATTTCCTTTTCCCTAAATAACACAACGTACGACAACAATCGGGCCTTTTACAGACAACCCAAAGTCCTGGCTAAAAGCCAAAAAGTCGTGGCTATTCATGTTTATCACAATATACAATATAGTGTATAGTATAGAATCAAGTATGATTAACATCAATCATTAATAACTTAACTTGTATGAACATCACGTACAAAATGCAATGATTCTTCTATATCAAATAGTATGACACTAGTGCAATTGTTGACCATTCGAGACCATTCAAGTAACCCTAGCCTGTCACAGTGTCTTTCTATTAAATCGATTGTATTGATAACCCATATACAATGTGACATCCAAAGACTATTATATTTTAAGTCAACTTAGCAAGTGTTATCACATCCGAGACTATTTATGTGAAACCTATAGAGGGCAGGCATTATAATATAGGGTGTGGTTTATTGTTCCTAATATCACAATATGGAATGTAGTTTGTTATTATATAGACTCAAGCATCATTAGCATGACTTGTGTGAACATCATGTGCGATCACGGTTCTCGTTATTACAATATAAAGTGCGGTTTATTGTTGTATAGAATCAAGCATCATTGCCATTCAATCATTATCACTATTTGCGTGAACAACCTATGTGATCACGGTTCTCATTACTAGCTAATCAATCACCGTCATGTATTATTGAAGATCTCACATTCATTATCGCTTAAAGTATATTATAAAGGAATAATTACATTTCATTAATTGCATACCTTGAGCAAGAGTTCAAAGTATATTGATGATACAAATAAAACAGTGAAGTATAATTTTCATTAACCTGACTTACGTGATCATAAGGTATAATTCCGGTTATCAACTACCAATTACCGTTAGATATTATGAAAGATCACATGTATAATTTCGTAGTATGTATATTGTTCTGTATACCGTACATATAATCCTGATTATTGTTAACACGACTTATATGACTCACATTATTTTGTAACAAACATGACGAATACAAGTTAAACTTGTTATTAACTTTTCAACGATCTAATCCGAGAAAATATTAATAAAATTTTAAAACTAAATAATTTAGTTTTGCATAGACCAAAAATATGTTTTTTATTTAAAATGTATATATTATTTTTGCACATTAGCTTAGCCATGACACGTTGTCGCTAAAGGTTGAGCGGGTAAACATTTTCGAGCCAAAATTTTGGAAGCAAATTCAATTTTTCCAAAAAAAAAATATAAATTTTTTACTTTAGCGACGATTTTGTCGTCACTAAAGATAATTTTAATATTTTGTGCCCGTTAACAAATTAACAATAAAAAAAATATTTTTTTATTTTATTTTTTGCCACTACTTGTGTCGTGGTAAAGCTTTTAACATTTTTATTCATTTCCTCTCCCAATCATAATAATAAAATAATGATTTCATACTTTTAGCGAAGACTGTCTTTTCATGATTGTAGTGTTTGATTGGGCATGGGTGTTCCTGACCTTATTTAGAGATCAAGTTGCCACCTATCTATCGAAGAGGGATTTCCTAGCCTATCTCAGTATATTTTTTCAAAAGAAGGAAGAAGAAATTAATGATTTCTCTAATTCTGTGAGAAAGAAAAACCAGTTTGTTAGTACTGGAGCAGAGAAGCAATGAACAGAATGAGTCCCTGTTGCTCACAACTGAATGCACCGGCCGGCACGTAGGTATATTTTGCGCTTTCCTAAGTGCGCATCTCAGTCGTCCGGTACAAAAAAGTAGAAGTAAGGTATGGAGAGTGGATGGATCTACCTGGCCAAGGTGCCAATGTCAAGTAGTTATCCAAAGTGTTGGAATATGCTCTACTTATAGTACCTAACTAGTCTTTCTGTTCGATAAGTAAGAATATATTGATCGATCAAGGAGAACCCCTAAAATAAACATAAATGAACGGGCATACCCTACCCTATACAACCTGATGGAATATGCACAAGGCACATTACATAATTATATGCCTAAGTATATCTAAGCCTATGAGGTGAAACACAAATACATTTAGATACCTAAAGTTATAATATAAATAATATATTTATATTATATTAAATTTTTAACACCTAAAATGATTTATAAGTCATTTTGACTTAAGTATTTATTATATAGCGTATAAATAATTAATAGGTTAAAAAACTTATTAGTTATTTATTAGTATTATATTGATAAATAAACTAACAAATCAAAGATTAGGAAAGTCCTAATCTACCCCTAAGGTAGTCGACCAAAGGGAAGGGAAAACAAAGGTTTTGCTTAACTTGGTGATCGAGTTAAGAAGATTCCAGGAGATTAGGATTTAGTAAAAATACAAATGCCTAATCCTAGAATCCAATAACACGCAATAACAAATCTCTTTGCTCCTCTTCCTCTCTTGTGGCCGATTGAAACAAACACCCTTTTAGGGTTTTCGGGGTTTGACTTTTATCTTGCTTGGATCAAGGACGGAATGCATTTTCTCAATTGGTGTTAGGACTAGCATTCCTTGGGTATTGCGTATGTATAGTGTGGATCAACTATAGAGTATAATCACCTTCTCATTTTAAAGGGTTCTTGATCATACCGAGATAATAAGGTACACGTCTTCTTATTATCTTTAGATTAATAATATAAACATAGGATCTAGTTTGGTGGCTTTTTGTATGCCTCTACTTATCTTTGATTAAATATATGTGCTTATTTTATATTTATTTTATATGAATTTTTTTTTTTTTTCTAAAACCATTAAACCTCAACACAACCAAACAAAGAACTCAAGACACTCCCCAAACTCTAAAATAAAGAAACTAACCTAAGAAATTAATTGAAATTAGATAACGATTACAAAGGCTAAAACTAATCCATGTTTCTACGTAATTAAAAAGAGCCTAAAGATTAATCGAAACTAAGCACATACTAAGCCCAATAAGAGACATTGGCCTGGATATACACAAGGCCTACTGAAAAATAGGTATACTCATCAAATAAATCTAGGCTAGTGATTTTTCCAATTTGAATCTGATACTTAGTTAATTCTTTTATATTTATGTTTCCACTGATACCTAATCGATAACAAACCATAATGGCTTTTTTAGGCCCAATTCCATCTATTTTTGTTGAGGCAATTCTGACTTGTTCATCAGCAACTAATCTAGCTCAAATAGATAACATTCTTTATCTTTACTTTTACTAGTCTTATCAGGTTGAATAGAAAAAGATTCTCCGCTCTGCGCCTACTCATTCTTCTCCTTTAGGATAGCGTCTTCGTTGTTCCTTTTTTTGCACTAAAAAACTAGTAAGAGCAACTAACTGCCCACGTACAAAATTTACGAAACATGAATATGAAACCAATCAAGATAATAGAAGACCGATGTATAGTGAGAAAGCTCACCCTCCTTTAGACGATAAATGTTTCTTTTACATCCCATCCACTATACAAATCAATAGGAAATTCTACAAGCCATTTTTGTTATTTTGACGATGAACCACTCCGGTACAACAAGCTAAAGTGACCTCTACGCTTCTTCTCTGGTGCGTATGGCTGAGAAAGTTCCACTTCATTTTTTACCAAATATTTGCGTTGAAAGTCATTGTCAATGTTTGGAAAAGTTTTAGCGACGACATTGTCGTCGTTAAAAGTGGTTCCCAAACTAAAGTGTTGAAAATCGTTTATTTATTCGTTTAGTGGACTTTTAACCATGACTTTGATCGTGGCTAAATGCATTTCAGTTCTTAAATACAATCCCAAATCTAGCAGTAATATTACCCATTTATTTTTTGGCAATGCAATAAAATATAATTACCAAAATTAAACATTTTTTTTCCTGGTAGTAAAGAAAAGGTCATTAATTTCTTATAAAGTGATAAAGCAAACATCACTAAGAAAGTAACTGACCTACCACAAAAACAAAAGTAAACATCATAATTCAAAAAGTAATATTAGAATCAAAAGCGGACCCAATAAGATAACACTAATTTCATATTCACGTGTCAGCGTGGCTTTTACTTGCTACAAAATAGGTGTATTATTAAAGGGAACTTTTGAGTAACAACTTTGTTGTCTAGTAAAAGCAAGCTGTTAAGTTAATAGTGAAACTTACCTATATGATTGTACATTATTACTTGATAACAAGTTGAGTTCATGAATAAGAAACAATGTTGTGAATTAAATTGGAAGTTTCAATGGATGTCAAATGCGTTAGATGTAAGTAGATTTACGAGACCAAACACAAAATAACACATTGATATTAAGCGTTTAAGCGTTGGTTTGAATTTTGAGAGCAAAGTATTAATACACATAAACGAGGTAAAGAGGTAACATGTACACCGAAAAAAGTATTAATTCCATTTGAACAAGTGAGATTTGAACACGTGAGGATGTCGATCAGTATCTAGTAATGTTACTTTTCGACGTGGTTCCAAAAACAATTTTATGCCGTTAATATCCGAATAATTATACTCACCTCGTACCAAAAATATAAGTCCACATTGCTATTTTAGTTGTCCCAAGATAAATGTCCACTTTTAATTTTCAAGTAATCAAAATGATTTTAAATGGGCGAGAATGAAATTTTATTGGTTAATATCGTAAGAAACTCACTTTTTTAATTTATAAGTTTGGCCCGTTAAATTAAAGTTAAAACATAAGACGGATAATATGAATTTATATTTGTGAAGTGATTATCTAAGGCTTAATTGACAACTGAAAGAACACGAGGTGGTTTGTCACACCCCCATAATCGGGTCCAGCGGAAGCATACGTGTAGCTGGGGTGTAACTCAATTGGTATTACAACGCAGGTTCAAAACTGGTTTTCACTGGAATTATTTAGAATAAAATAGCTTAATCAAAAATGTTGAATTTACATTTTTATTAATAGTGCGGAAGTAGGCCTTTGAAATACTTTTAAACGGTCCCCAAATGGATAATCAGAGTCTTCTATGACCATGCCATGCCCTGCCAAAACCTCCAGTAGCGTACCATTGCTTAATACCTGAAAATACATGCTAAAAAGTGTCAACACGAGGTTGGTGAGTTCATAGGTTTATAATAAGACAATAGTATTGTGAGTTCAATAGAGAGTTTTGTAACCATTGTGTGATGCACATCGTCATCAAAATAAAGTTTACCTTAAAGTAAAATTTGAAGGGTGGACCATGAGTAGAGTATGTGATCATTTCAACGAATACAATGCCACATAGAAAAATAGTCTATTACGCTAGCGCTAAGTTCATGCAACCGAAGCTATAACAGTGTGCATGCTCAAAGAGCATGAAATCATATATAGGTTCCCGACAAGTGTTTATCCCAGACACTTGTGTTTTGACATGATATATGTTCGTTTGCCTATCCGGTCAAACCGAACGGGGGAGTTACCCCCAATAGATCTACTTATAACATTCGCGCTTCCCAGCAGGAATTGACGGTTCATGAGTTTGGGCATAGTGGGATTCAAGGGCTTAGGCTAATCCGCGTAATAGTGTAAATAAAGCATAAGTTTCAGTGTGGTCCATAAAAGTGTTTGCATAAAAGCAATAGTTCATAAAGTGTGTTGCATAAAAGCAATAGTTCACAAAGTGTGTGGCATGTTTATAAAGCATTTGTGTATGTGAGAAAATAATCAAGTATGCAACCAATATACACATAGGTGCATTTGAAAAATCAATCAAGCCTTCAAAGAAACAGTAGTGTTTAAGTAGACAATTGCGCATTCAAGCATTGAGTTTAGTCAAAAACGAGCATGTATTCTCCCCCAAAACAGTTATAAAAACAGGTAAAAGTAGGGGGTATGAACTCACCTGGTGCAATAGCTATGATGACAAAAGTGGATACACTGAAATGAGACACGATCTCTAATCGCAACCTAATATGAATGATAGTTTCTAATGTAAGAAATGAAATGATGCTACACGTGCAAGTACGTATGTTATCGATACCACTCATTAGTTTTGAAAATAACGTTTATCGTCGAAAATATATATTTTTGACGTCTCGTTAAGTTAATAACCATTTTTCAGGTAAATATGTTGAAATGGTACTCCACGATACTTGTTTGGTGTCTTATCGGAAAATATAAGGTTTTCGTCGCAAAAATAGCATTTTCATAACTTGAAAATATGCCCAAAATGGCCTCGCAAAACAAGTCGCGAAATGTTGTACGTTAAGGGTTGGTGATGAAACTCGGCGTTTTTGAAAACCTTGTAACAATATCTTGAAGTCGTGTTATTTAAATTTTGGCTATACGGGTCTTGATCGGTGAGAAAATCGACTCTCATTGTTGTGACTTGAAAGTATTATGTTCAATACTTAGGAAATTTCATTATAGTAAAAGCTGTCAAAATATATAGTTTATCGGGTATATAGATGAGGTCGTAGTTTATTCGTTATATGTCTATTCGACGAACGGCCAAATGATTTGAAAAGCTTGTTGGAAGATCTTGATTTCATAAAACTACGGCTCGGACTCAAATTGATCCGATCATGAAGAAAAACAGCCAAGAAAGTGGTGTCTCGCAAAGACAGTTTTGCGGCAAAGTAATAATAGAAAAGCTGATGGAAATTTGTAAAAATCGTCTAAGTTCAAACGCTTGTATCTTTTTCGTTATAAGCTCGTTTTCTACGCTCTTTATATCCCCGGAATCGTGGGATGGCATACTAGTATATTTTTGATAAGTTGGGACGGCTAGATCAAGTTTTAGGCCTCGAAACAGTCCAAGAAAATCGTGGGACAGCAAGTAATTTTTCAGAAAATAGTTTTCGTCGTTAATATTGGAAATATCATAACTTTTTCGTCGTAACTCGGATTTTATCCCCGTTTTCGGCCATAGTTTCGTTTCGGAATGTATTTTCTAAATCTTTGGTCCAAAGTTACCCAAAACCCACTGATTTTCCCACGTTTCATGTTTTTGGACAGAACCTATTTATGGTTTGTAAAAATCAACTTTTCTAGTTCAAGACATGTTCAAGGCTTAACCAATCTACTTCAAATCAACTCCACAAATACCAAATCCTACCATACACCTTCTTAGGGTGTCATGGGGTCCTAAACATCACCAATCTTGGTGGATCTCATGAGATTACTAGTAAAAATTATAGATCTATATTTAAAGAGAAAAATGAGTAATAAGTGGTATGGATCTTACATACTTGCATGTTTTACAAATATATTTTGAAAATACATAAAAATATAAAGTAAACGAAAATATGAAAAGATCAAAAGTGTTTTTGAAGCTTACTTGAAGTTTTGATGATTTTTGAGCAAGAAACTTAATAATCTTAAGGTTTTTATTTCAAAACCTTAACAAGATCAATACTATGACTTGATAAACACTTGGATCTTGAAAAATTTATGGATTCTCCTTGGTTCCCTTTCTTGGCCGATTATACACAAAGGGGAGGAAGAGAGAAAGTTTGCTAGTGTTTTTGAGATGTGTTAATGAAAGAAAAGGTGTGAAAGGTAGTATTTATATATGAAGAAAGTCATTATGGTCAACAAAATTAATGGGTCTTGGTCTTTAGGGGGGGGGGGGGCGGCACCAAAAAGGAAAGAAACATGGGTTGTGTTTTGTGAGCTCATTAAATGAGCTTGTCTAGTGGATGTAAGTATTAGGTGGTTTGGTGTATACATTAGGTGTTATCGGGTACCGAGTTATCTAAGAATAAATGTGACCGAGGTGAAATAAAATAGGACGAAGTTGTAAAAGTTGTAAAATATTATTCCTTGTAAGAATTGGGTGTTAGAATAATTATCGAATTGAAATAGCGCAAACCGACGGAGTTATAAGCTCCGACCGTAAAATATAGTAATTGATTAGAAAACACCGGGTAAAATAATAATATAATTTTTATATTATTATTATGAGTATGTAAATATGTTAGGATCATAGTCGGGAGTATTGGGTATACGTTAGTAGTAAAACTGAGTGGTAACGTTAATTACAAATTAAGCATACGTATAGAGAAATAATGCATATCCGTGTAGGGCCTAAAATGTGATGATGATGTAACCGAGGATATGTAGACTACTCCAGTCTATATGACGTGTCATTAATGAATGATGCATGAATTCACAGCGAAACCACATTGGTTACGCGAATTTGAAGACCCGTAAACTCAGTTTACGATGAGATGAACAGCAACCGTGAATAGTGATTTCCCTTCGGGAATGAATAGTGTCACATGAATAGTAAAATTTTTGAACGTTTATCGGAATCACAAACTGACTCCGAAAATGATGAATAGTAAAATGATGAATAGTGACCGGTGAATAGTAACTGGTGAATAGTGAATAGGAGAAATGTCCCGAAAGTGCGGGTTGTTACAGTCTCACCCCCTTAGAAGGAACTTCGTCCCGAAGTTCAGTTTGTGTGGGTCCCTGGAGTGGTATTGGTGAAAAGATGATGATTTTTATCGTGTAAGCTATTGAGCTCTAACAAGGTTCAAGTCTGATGGCCACTAGGCCTACTCTGTCAGAAATAGTAAATGGTTCAGTGTGTATCGGGTTTAACTTTCTGAAGTTTTCTGAATGGTATCATGTCTTTCCTAGGCAGAACTTTCAACGTAATCCTGCCACGAACTTGAAATTCTAATGGTTTGCAACTTATCAAATTTGTAACTGATTCTTGATTTGTAGAAAATTCCTGGTTATTTCATGAATGCTTACGGGACTAGTGAGTTGGGTTTTTCCAAATTTTGATCCGTCAATGGAATGTTGACACAACGACCATAGAGTGCTTCGAATGGTGTAGTCTCTAAGCTCGTGTGGTAACTATGGTTGCAACTGAATTTGATTTATGGCAAATGGTTAATCCAACCATTTCTAGTGTCAATCACACCCGATTTGGGCATATCTCCCTAGGTTTGAATCAATCTCAAATTCTGACCATTGGTCTACAGATGATAGGTGGTGTGGTTCCAAAGAGATCTTAATGAAATCGTTAGGAGTTGAGGTGAATCAAATTCCTTTATTCGGAATAATTGAAATGGGTATCATGAATCTTGTTTTGAAAGACTTACAAGGTTAGGTCCGTCAAAGGGTGTTGTTGAAAATAATAGATTAGGATAAGGTTGCGATCCTCCGCAGGATGTCATGAATTGAGTCTCTCTCCACCTACAATCGTTAGTCTCCATATATGTCATCAAATCACAAACTCCTAAAGGTATAAGAGATGTAATATAGTGATTGATTTTCAAAGTTTGTTTTGAGATTGTGTGTGTTGTTCATAAACCTTCCCTGAGTAAATACATTTTCAACTTCAAGCAAACGGCTTTCCAAGTAACATTTTTCTCGATGTTTCAAAATTTAGTAGTTATGCAAGATAAGACTATTTCCAACATAAAGTGGGTATGGTTTATCAAAGATTGATGTTTAAAATTTCCTAACATTCAATAGTGTTGTGAAAGGTTAACCAAAAGGAATTTACTTGTCAAAATAAGTGCCTCAGAAAAGTATTTCTTACAAAATATATGTTTTGTATAATGGTAGTTTGGAGAAAAATCCATTTAAAAGTAAAAGTATTAAGAGGATAAAATAGTCGGGTATGTATATCTGCACAAATGCATATGTGTGTAACATGTTTAAATAAAGTCTATTGGTGAGGACATGTTCAATCTATAGTCTTGGTTAGGAGGTTGGATTTATCTCTATGGTGTTGCTTAGTGAGCATTTGCATCTAAACAAATCTTCTAATTCGATCAAGCCGATATTTTCCCAGATGATGGATTTTTTTTTTTTTTGGTGATCAGGTCAGTGATAGTGGTTCGAATGGTTTTATGATACCTTGAGATTTCTGTTGAGTTTTGAATGGTTTTAATGTACCGAGGGATCCTCCTTATAGATGGTATGGAAAGTCTTTCCTAGGGAGGTCATTGATAGTATCCACTTGTCAATATAGGGAGTAGTGAGTAATGAATGACATAGGAATCTATAGAGTGTTAGCTAATTCCTTATATATATATGGGGATGGGAAGAAGAAATGATAGTGATGGTGAGAAGGGAAGAGACTGTGACAACTAAACATAATAAGATTGTGATGAAAGAAAACACTGTGATGTAAGTGTATCATGCATAGTTGTGAATGTTCATGAGATGAAATGACCAGTTGACGTGCTTCTAATCGGTGGTTCACGAACTGATGAAAAGTATGAATGTTCCAACAACGAGGGTATACACATACCTGAATGAAACATTTGAAAATTGAGTGAAGAATTCAATCCAGACATAATCTTATTATAACCACTCTCAGTGTTGCAAAATTCACTTCTGAGTCAGACATAGGTGGTCAGCCTATATCTCACTATCCCGGGTTGAATATAGATGACCAGTCTACATTCCACCGAGGTTCCATGAATTTTGAAATACTCAGCTCAGTTATACTAATACCATGTCCTTCACAAATACCAAGACGTTCTGAATGACAAAAGCAAGTGACCAAACTCGAGGTCAAATTATGAAACTATGCAAGGAGAAACATAATGTGGTGACATATATGATACGCGAACATGCTTATATGAAAGACAATTATAGTAATCAACTATAATAAAAGAATATAGTATATCAGATAATGAGACAGAAATCTCATCACCTAAGTCAGCAACTAACCACAAATGAGGCTTCAGCTTGGCAGGCAGGCACGTGACGGTCATAGGGTTGAGTTTTCGTAAAAGTAGCTATAGTCTAGGTTTTAAAAACACTTAGTTCGCTATAGCCAAAGCTCTGATACCAATCTGTCACACCCCCATAATCGGGTCCAGCGGAAGCATACGTGTAGCTGGGGTGTAACTCAATTGGTATTACAACGCAGGTTCAAAACTGGTTTTCACTGGAATTATTTAGAATAAAATAGCTTAATCAAAAATGTTGAATTTACATTTTTATTAATAGTGCAGAAGTAGGCCTTTGAAATACTTTTAAACGGCCCCCAAATGGATAATCAGAGTCTTCTATGACCATGCCATGCCCTGCCAAAACCTCCAGTAGCGTACCATTGCTTAATACCTGAAAATACATGCTAAAAAGTGTCAACACGAGGTTGGAGAGTTCATAGGTTTATAATAAGACAATAGTATTGTGAGTTCAATAGAGAGTTTTGTAACCATTGTGTGACGCACATCGTCATCAAAATAAAGTTTACCTTAAAGTAAAATTTGAAGGGTGGACCATGAGTAGAGTATGTGATCATTTCAACGAATACAATGCCACATAGAAAAATAGTCTACTACGCTAGCGCTAAGTTCATGCAACCGAAGCTATAACAGTGTGCATGCTCAAAGAGCATGAAATCATATATAGGTGCCCGGCAAGTGTTTATCCCAGACACTTGTGTTTTGACACGATATACGTTTGTTTGCCTATCCGGTCAAACCGAACGGGGGAGTTACCCCCAATAGATCTATTTATAACATTCGCGCTTCCCAGCAGGAATTGACGGTTCATGAGTTTGGGCATAGTGGGATTCAAGGGCTTAGGCTAATCCGCGTAATAGTGTAAATAAAGCATAAGTTTCAGTGTGGTCCATAAAAGTGTTTGCATAAAAGCAATAGTTTATAAAGTGTGTTGCATAAAAGCAATAGTTCACAAAGTGTGTGGCATGTTTATAAAGCATTTGTGTATGTGAGAAAATAATCAAGTATGCAACCAATATACACATAGGTGCATTTGAAAAATCAATCAAGCCTTCAAAGAAGCAGTAGTGTTTAAGTAGACAATTGCGCATTCAAGCATTGAGTTTAGTCAAAAACGAGCATGTATTCTCCCCCAAAACAGTTATAAAAACAGGTAAAAGTAGGGGGTATGAACTCACCTGGTGCAATAGCTATGATGACAAAAGTGGATACACTGAAATGAGGCACGATCTCTAATCGCAACCTAATATGAATGATAGTTTCTAATGTAAGAAATGAAATGATGCTACACGTGCAAGTACGTATGTTATCGATACCACTCATTAGTTTTGAAAATAACGTTTATCGTCGAAAATATATATTTTTGACGTCTCGTTAAGTTAATAACCATTTTTCAGGTAAATATGTTGAAATGGTACTCCACGATCCTTGTTTGGTGTCTTATCGGAAAATATAAGGTTTTCGTCGCAAAAATAGCATTTTCATAACTTGAAAATATGCCCAAAATGGCCTCGCAAAACAAGTCGCGAAATGTTGTACGTTAAGGGTTGGTGATGAAACTCGGCGTTTTTGAAAACCTTGTAACAATATATTGAAGTCGTGTTATTTAAATTTTGGCTATACGGGTCTTGATCGGTGAGAAAATCGACTCTCATTGTTGTGACTTGAAAGTATTATGTTCAATACTTAGGAAATTTCATTATAGTAAAAGCTGTCAAAATATATAGTTTACCGGGTATATAGATGAGGTCGTAGTTTATTCGTTATAAGTCTATTCGACAAACGGCCAAATGATTTGAAAATCTTGTTGGAAGATCTTGATTTCATAAAACTACGGCTCGGACTCAAATTGATCCGATCATGAAGAAAAACAGCCAAGAAAGTGGTGTCTCGCAAAGACAGTTTTGCGGCAAAGTAATAATAGAAAAGCTGATGGAAATTTGTAAAAATCGTCTAAGTTCAAACGCTTGTATCTTTTTCGTTATAAGCTCGTTTTCTACGCTCTTTATATCCCCGGAATCGTGGGATGGCATACTAGTATATTTTTGATAAGTCGGGACGGCTAGATCAAGTTTTAGGCCTCGAAACAGTCCAAGAAAATCGTGGGACAGCAAGTAATTTTTCAGAAAATAGTTTTCGTCGTTAATATTGGAAATATCATAACTTTTTCGTCCTAACTCGGATTTATCCCCGTTTTCGGCCATAGTTTCGTTTCGGAATGTATTTTCTAAATCTTTGGTCCAAAGTTACCCAAAACCCACTGATTTTCCCACGTTTCATGTTTTTGGACAGAACCTATTTATGGTTTGTAAAAATCAACTTTTCTAGTTCAAGACTTGTTCAAGGCTTAACCAATCTACTTCAAATCAACTCCACAAATACCAAATCCTACCATACACCTTCTTAGGGTGTCATGGGGTCCTAAACATCACCAATCTTGGTGGATCTCATGAGATTACTAGTAAAAATTAAAGATCTATATTTAAAGAGAAAAATGAGTAATAAGTGGTATGGATCTTACATACTTGCATGTTTTACCAATATATTTTGAAAATACATAAAAATATAAAGTAAATGAAAATATGAAAAGATCAAAAGTGTTTTTGAAGCTTACTTGAAGTTTTGATGATTTTTTAGCAAGAAACTTAATAATCTTAAGGTTTTTATTTCAAAACCTTAACAAGATCAATACTATGACTTGATAAACACTTGGATCTTGAAAAATTTATGGATTCTCCTTGGTTCCCTTTCTTGGCCGATTATACACAAAGGGGAGGAAGAGAGAAAGTTTGCTAGTGTTTTTGAGATGTGTTAATGAAAGAAAAGGTGTGAAAGGTAGTATTTATATATGTAGAAAGTCATTATGGTCAACAAAATTAATGGGTCTTGGTCTTTGGGGGGGGGGGGGGGGGGCGGCACCAAAAAGGCAAGAAACATGGGTTGTGTTTTGTGAGCTCATTAAATGAGCTTGTCTAGTGGATGTAAGTATTAGGTGGTTTGGTGTATACATTAGGTGTTATCGGGTACCGAGTTATCCAAGAATAAATGTTACCGAGGTGAAATAAAATAGGACGAAGTTGTAAAAATTGTAAAATATTATTCCTTGTAAGAATCGGGTGTTAGAATAATTATCGAATTGAAATAGCGCAAACCGACGGAGTTATAAGCTCCGACCGTAAAATATAGTAATTGATTAGAAAACACCGGGTAAAATAATAATATAATTTTTATATTATTATTATGAGTATGTAAATATGTTAGGATCATAGTCGAGAGTATTGGGTATACGTTAGTAGTAAAACTGAGTGGTAACATTAATTACAAATTAAGCATACGTATATAGAAATAATGCATATCCGTGTAGGGCCTAAAATGTGATGATGATGTAACCGAGGATATGTAGACTACTCCAGTCTATATGAAGTGTCATTAATGAATGATGCGGTAAACTCAGTTTACGATGAGATGAACAGCAACCGTGAATAGTGATTTCCCTTCGGGAATGAATAGTGTCACATGAATAGTAAAATTTTTGAACGTTTCTCGGAATCACAAACTGACTCCGAAAATGATAAATAGTAAAATGATGAATAGTGACTGGTGAATAGTAATCGATGAATAGTAACTGGTGAATAGTGAATAGGAGAAATGTCCCGAAAATGCAGGTTGTTACATGGTTGGCCAACAATAACATCATAGGAACGACTGCAAAGTGTGGGGCGATCAAGAAAATTGCCAACTTGTGTTGAGAAGTTCCAAATCTTTCACATGTTGAACCTTTCTACAAATGAAACACCAATCCGTATTTTTGTTCTCTCATTGAATCAAGTAATCTCCAGAATATGGTATACTTTCGCTTGGTGCATCCTCCAAAGTAGAAAGAATCTCAACCTGCTGTATGAATGATGGATTTATTATATATACAAATATCATCAAGAAAATGTGTGCAATGATGTGTAATTCAGCACCATATACTAGTGTCGCAATTTGAATTATTTGCTTATATATGGGGAATTCAGGTTATGTTTTATTTCTAATAGGTAGAATTAAAAGATCGTCTTTACAGGAAAGAGATCAAACATGTCGAAGGTCACCCAAAATGTATTTTTAATGCATAAAATGATATATATATATATATATATATATATATATATATATATATATATATATATATAGTGTAACTTTATTTTCAGAACTCTGTTAAGTGCGGGAACTGCGAGAACTCTTTATAGACCCTTGGATGAAAAGATCCATGGTTATAAGTGAATGTGGCAATTTTGTAATTATACTAAAAATCAAAAATATTAAATTTAAAGAAAAAGGGTATTATAGGGTTTTTCTTTAGGCTGATAATAAATACTCCTACTCCGTAACAGTTACATCTCACATCCCCTAATCTCTCTCCACAAAACTGCCGCCCCTCTCCTTTTCTTCATGATCTAGTGGCCGATCTATTTAATGAATGAAGATGAAGACGGTTGTTCTTTTATCAAATCAATATAGTTGCATATCGATGTTGATTTTTATGGTTTGCTAATAAAAAAAAGAAATCGCCTATGTTCGAGAATCGATATCCTATTAGTATCAAATAATAATTGACGATGATAGTGATTGACGAGGTTTGATTTCTTGCTATCTTTTAAATTTGTTTTCGATATTGGTTTTGTTTTCTAGCTATCTTCAAGATCTGGCACTATCAATTAATATGTAAATCTCACTATATATTGAAATTAGTTACATGTTATGTTTTGGTATATCATGATATCATTTTAGGTGCCCACTGTGTAGAGTTAAAAAAAAATTAATTTGTTTTTTGGAAAATTCATTTGTGAGGGTGAATTCAGTGGTTCTACATGAGTCTGATGTTTGATTGGGTTTGCCGTATTTTCTGTGGTAGTGTAAATTTATGGGTTTGTGAGTTTTTATGATTTTGACTAAATGAAGTTTTAGTTCGTATTTTTTACCTTATTTTTTTTGCTTGTTGACTTATTTAAAAGTGGGAAATAAGTTGTTGAAATAGAAAATAAGAGGATAAGTTTAAACAAACACTTTCTTGGAACAACACACGGAACAACTAAGTTTAAGATTGTTTGTTTGCGTAAGAAACTAAGAACTGTGGTAAATATGATGTGTTAATATGATGGCAACTATTCTTTCTATTTACTTTATTGGTGCATATATGTATTATTTGCTTTTTCTTGATACTAAAATTAGCATGACAACATGTTGCAACTAAAACTAATGGCAATAAGCTATTAACCACAAACATTTGGCATGATTGGGATTTTGTTAGCAACAGGTGTTAGCAAAATACTTCATTTAATAGTGTGAAAGAAATAAAAGAAAATAGGCTCTAAGTAGCCGATAATGAAATGTTATGCATGCGTGTTTTAAGATTGATATAAAATCAAAGAAAGATATTTTGAGGTGCATACATGTTTTAAGGTACGGTGCATACATGTTTTGAGGTATGGTGCATACATGTTTTGAGGCACGGTGCATACATGTTTTAAGGAATAGTGCATTCGTGTTTATTGCTGGTTAAAAATCAATTAAAATGGTGCATATGTGTTTTATGTACAAGATTAAAACATTTGATATATACAAGATTGTGCATATGCGTTATGATAGTTGTTAGGATTATTTTTTATTTCTTATTTGTTTATGGTTTAATTGTTTTTGTGCATGCTTGTTTCAGATTGATTGAAGATGATGATATCATTGAAGACCGAGAAGTGGATGAACAAAAATATACATGAAGATAATTTGTGATTTTTGAAGATATACGATTATTGTATACGTGTTTTACGTTCTTGTAATTAAGTGGAATGTAACATTTAAGTATATGAATCTTATTTTTTTCTTTTATAACGATTTATTTTCTTTAATTTGTGTTTCAAACTTCTTAAAAAGTAATGGTTGCGCAAAAATATTGATAGGTTGATAAAAAAGTGTGAACAATTACATTATAGAAACACATTTAAATTTACAGTATTCAGAAAACATACATGCACCTAATTTTTTTCAAAAAAAAAAAATAAAAAAAAAAAATGTTCTTGTAATATTTTGGATATACGTTAACAAACAAACCAAAAAAAAAATCCGAAAATTTCTGGAATGTTTTGAAATGGGATTTAATAAAAAAAATCTTAAAATAATATAAAATTTGTATTTTACTAAAATACCCTTATGATTAAATAATAATCTTTAATATTTAAAAAAATCTTATTGGTCTAGAAGAGTTCTCGTAGTCTCGCACTTAACAGGGTTCTGAAAATAAAGCCCCCTATATATATATACTAGACGAGTACCTGTGCATAGCAACGGGATTTTCTAGCGGCATTTAATTATAATGATATTTTGGTTAAGTGGTTTGTGTAACGTTTTGTGTAACCAAAATATCACTATAATTATCTGCCGCTATAAAATTCCGTTTCTATGTACGGCTACTCATCTAGTATTTAAAAGTTTATTTTTATATACGTGTGTATTCATTCTTAAGTTGACAAAACAATTTTACATTTTTACAAGGTTTTGAAACCCGGGTTGACCCGGTTCGACCGGTTCCGGCCGAAAAAACAGGTCAAAACAACCCGGGTTTCTAAAACCGGGTTAACCGGTGTGACCCGCCGGGTTTTGAGTGACCCGAGTCAACCCGGTTCTCGAAACCCGGTTCTCGAAACCCGGCCGGGTTTCATTTTTTCAAAAAAAATTAATAAAAACCCGGGTTGACCCGGTGGTCGAACCGGTTGACCCGGCGGTCGAACCGGTTGACCCGGTCAAAAAAATAAAATAATAATAAATTGAAAACCGGGTTGACCAGGCGGTCTAACCGGTCGAACCGGTTGACACGGTGACTCGACCGGGTCGATTTCGAACCCGGTTTTCAAAACATTGCATTTTTATGTTTTCATTTATTAATTATTCATTTAACTTTCCATGTTTTTAAGTTGACAAAAAAATTGAATGTGTAATGTCAGTTTCCATATTTTCATTTAAGTTTTGATTAAGTTTAAAATGAGAGGTATTAAGGAGTGTTAAATGCATTAATTAAGGGTAATTTAGGCAAAACATTAATTTAAGTTTTTCACTTTTCACTTCTTGACTTTTTGACCATTTACTCTTTATAAATAGTATATATATATATATATATAGGGGCGCGTTATATGCAGTACCAATATTAGATACAGTACTAGTTTAAACCAATAGGAATTTAGTATTCTTAAATGTTTTTAATTAATTCAAAAGGGTAAAATAGTAAAACACATTTTTTCTTTTTTTTTTTTGTATTTTTTTTAGTTAAAAACGTTTTTCTAAGACCATTAATTTTCGGATTTTTTTTTTTTTTTTTTTTTTTTTTTTTTTTTTTTTACAATTTTCTTTTGCATGTGTTTCCAAAAAAATCAAGTGCATATGTGTTTTTTTTTTTCAAACATTGTATACTTACATATATTTCTTGTGTTAAAGTGTTTCTACGGCAAACTTATTTTGCAATTGCACATATGTTTCTAATGTGCATTCTTTAATCTTTGATATTTATGACCAAAAACAAAAACATATACATGTAAACATTTAAAAATTAAATAAAAAACCAAGAATATAAATAGTATACACAAAATTCAATAACAAATAAAATACAATACATGTACAAGTATCTTGTTATATATAATTGTGGATGTCATTTAAAAATATCTGTGCACTCTTCACTTTCTCATCAAATTAATTAGAACATATGTGCACGCTTTCAAGGAATGTATCTGCACGCGGGGCTTTCTCATCAAATTCATTAGAACATATGTGCACGCCTTCCAAAAACATGTATGTTAGCGGTGTCCACGTTGCGCTTTCTCGTCAATTTTATTAGAACATATATGCACACTTTCCAAAAACATATGTGCACGTGCACATGTATGCAAGGCACCTGATCTTTCTTTAGCTGCATATTGAGGAAACATACATGATTATATTTATGTCAACTAATTTTTTTAACATAAAAAGTAGATAACATATATGCTCCAATAACACAACCAAAACTATAGCACTTAACCATGTACATATTATATATTTTTTTGTGAAAGAGATGAAAAAGATACTTAGTATGAGATTATAATAACTCATAAAGATGAATCACCGTGTACACAAACATTAACCCATTAATATGGATTAAATAACTCATAAAGATGAATCACCATCATACTAATAGAAAAGAATATGGATGCATACTTCATACTCATCAAAACAACATCAAAGTTATTGGCTATCAATATTAGTTTATTCAAAAGTTCTGTAGTTAATTCATAGTAATATGTACTGACAGAATGAAACGAAAACCATTAAAACGTAAAGAAAAGTTAAGCTTTAAAATCATGAAAGTTTAAATATAAATAGTTAAAAAGAGTGCTCTTGTTTTATTAGTCAAACAAAGCAACCACGTAAATCTCTTTTATCATATCCCCATTTTCATATTATATGTCTACGATTCGCTTGTTTTTCATAGTGTTTCAAAACAAATTGTTTTTCAATAGAAACATTTTTTTTTTCAAAGTAAAGATTAATTCATAGATTTCTAGTAATGATATCCAAACTCAAGTCAGATCCACAGATTCGCAGAAACACCAACAAAACACATTCGACCCAAAATAAAAACCACCAAAATTCATTCTTGCTAAACATATAAGAAGCTACATAACAGAATACCAAAATCCAAAGCTTGAGAGCTCTTCAAAAGAAACATGAATCATGCTTTTTGAAATCGAGTTGTTTTTCGGATCCAAAGCCAAAATATATTTTGCAGATCTAAAGTATAATCAAATCGAACACCATTTTTTTTCAGGTCGAAAATAAATTGAAACAAAAAATAAAAAATATATATACATTTTATATATATTTAAGCCAAAAATATACTATCAAAAATTAATAAAACTTACAACATTTGAAGGTAGTGTTGGATAGAAGATTTAATGACCAATTCAAATAAGCCCATCAAAAAACCTTAAATCGGTTTTTGGGTTGGTGGTACCACGAACAGGACGGTTTTGGAGAGAGGGACGGTTGTGAAAGTGACAGCGGCGGCTGAGTCAAGGATTAGGGTTAGTTTCATAGGTTAGGGAGAGAGGGTGTGAAAGTGGAAGAGATGAAAGAGATATGAGATTATAATTTTTGTGATAATTTCCCTGGACGGTTTTTAAAATAATTAAATGAAAAATTCCCATGTTACCCTTTCAGCCATTTATTTAATTGGAAAAGAAACCCTCATCTTTTAGTAAATTACAATTTTGGCACTTTTAATCTTAACCTTTGATCAAACTCATTCAATGGCCTGGATTCATTTTAATGGTACTGTAAAGTACTGTATCTAATATTGGTACTGCATAGAATACAACACTATATATATATATACACTACTACAAAATAAGGCTTTTAGACCGGTTCTCAGACCGTTTTAGACCGGTTCACAAACAGGTCTAGATGGGGGGAGGTCCAAAAGATGAACACACATATAGACCAGTGCTTCAACCGGTCTAAAAGACTCGTTATATAGACCGGTTCTTAAACCGGTCTAAAAGACTCGCTATATAGGTCTAAAAGACTTGTTTATAGACCGGTGATTATAATACAAACCGGTCTATATGTGTATTTTTCCCAAAAAAATAAAAAAATCAGCAAGCAATTCTAAACAGCTCTCTTTACAAAAGTTTCAGTAAGGAATTCCAAACAGCCCATATGTGGCCATAAATTCATTGGAAAGTTCATACAAAAATGTGAACAATATATACAAAGTGTGAAAGTAATCCCAAATCAGTTGCTCCGTTTGTGTCACAAGTTTGATCTCTTTCTCCCACTTCTAAATCTCTTCTTGTTTTTGTTCGTATTTCTTCAATGTGATTCAGAAGACCTCTGTATCAAGGAACAACAATTAATCAAAATGTAACTCACAACATCACCAAAGGGTGTTTTATAAGTCCTGTTAATAAGAAATCCAAACAGCCCTAATATATATTTTATAAGTAGTTTCTGTAAGTTTTCACAAAACATGAGTTGAGAGACACCACATCTAGATATACAAATGCATATAAAAAAGATGATAAGCTTACCATGTGCTGCAAAATCGCAACTCATGAGTGACAGTACATCAAGCATCTCACTTTGGCAGTTTGGCTACTTGCTGCAAAATTACAACTTTGGATAGTAACTTGTTGAGTTAGTTAATTTGATTATATAAAAAAAGCTTAAGTAGTAGAAAGGAAAGTATATAATAATACAAAAATCTTAACAATCTTAAACAAATACTATCTATTGTAAACTAGATATCAATTTCACCATTCTGTTTCAGTTTAGCATCTAATAGTACTAATTTAGTATGCTGCGTATCAAAATGAGTTTGTTTAAATTTTGGGTAAATGACACTATCAACAGATTACCATGTATGCATTTTACTTTATAAAGGTGATCCAGGCAAAAACAAAGAAATATCATCAAAAAATAAACTAACTAGAGTGACCATTGGCAAACCATTAAGTATCTCTACGTTTACATATAATAGGCCTATAAAATGCTCTGCACTAACACGTTGAGGTTATGTAGTTTGGACAAATTTCTTGTCTATAATAAGAAGTCGCGGCCACTAAAGTAGCTTGTAAAAACATTGTTGTAACGAAATCATACTCTTACCTTATGTGTTTCTTGAATTAATGAAGATAGTCCTTTTGAACGATAATGGTACTCAGTTACTCACCATCTTGGCACTGTGTCATTTACCAGCTAGGTAGATAGGATATGATATATAACCTCTAATCCATCACAGACTTCATGAGTGAATTGACACTTCATATGAGGTCTTTTTAAGGAGGTCTAAAATGTATTTTGTGGTAGAGATCAACAATTAACCAAATCACTGTATTTTGATCCATTTTTAGAATAAGTGTGTGCTTCATGTATCCGCCACCATGATATCTTCTTCTTCAATACAAAAGTCCTGTCAATAAGATATAACTTGTAAATGATATATATTGATACTTAAGTCCTATCAATAAGCATTGCAAAACAGCCCCTATATAAGTATATTATAAGCCATTTCAAGTAGGAATCGCAAACATCTCATATACTATCGTCATAAGTAGTTTCAATGAGCAACCCAAAGATCCCCTACATTATTATCATAACTCATAAGTCCATGGTTTAGATGAGTTCATGAGTCTTGTTTACCTCAAAACAACATCCATCACATAGGGTTACAAATAATTCACAAAGCTTTCTAATCACATATAGTGCATCATTTTTCTTACTCACCAAACAAAACCGACACTCCAAGAGACCCAACTGATTCTTCCATCTTTAGTTATAATTCAAACCCATTAATCAAGAACTAACCCCAAGAAAGAAACAGATTTGTGACTCATGAAACCACCATTCGATGGGTTAAGATTTTTTTTACCTTGTTTTCCATATTACGCGCTTCCACCATTAATTCACCCATTATATCCTTACAGTAAGTAGACAAAAGAGCTAACAAGAACTCCAAGAAGCTGTAGCAAAAAAAAAAAAAAAAAAAAAAAAAAAAAAAAAAAAAAAAATGAGTGTCAATAAATAACTTGGGTAAAATAGTTATATAAAAACATCTCAAATATATTTATTCACTTATATCGTTTGGAAAAGCAGAAAACCACAAATCCCTAAACAACATGTATCTAACAAAACATCTCAAATGGATTAGAATATCAAAAGTTTGTAAATAAAAAAGCTAAACCAAACAGCCCCAATTCTGAAGAAATCCTAAGAAGCTATTTTCCCAACATATCTTAATTCATAACATGTATTGTAAGATTAAGCAACCAAAAAGCATAAATAAGCATAAACCACGAACTAATTTGTTAAAATCAAAGTCTAGGATTCGGGTTGGGATTTGGGAAGATCCGTAATAAGGATCTGCTTACTAATTGTGTTGCATACCTGATTCTTGATGTATTCGAGGCTTCGAGCTAAACTTGTGGGTGTGAAAAAGTTGAAGTTTCATTTGAATGAGAGGGGTTGTGTACTTGTTTGAGGGTTTTGAGTTTAGCGGTATGTGAAAAAGTTGAAGTTTCATTTGGCCGCCAAAAACAAAAGTGAAAAAGAAATTATTTGGGCCGGTGTTTTAGCAAGCAGGTCTATTTGGCTAAGTCATCAAGACCCCTTCATTTTTGATACTACCCGGTCTAAATTATTTTTTCATATATAGACCGGTGTTAACCATTTGCACCTGTCTATATAAGTTTTGGCGGGCCTAATTGCTTAAATAGACCTGTATTTTTTGAAAAGGATCTTAAAGAGGAGGTCTAAAAGGCATGTTTTGTAGTAGTGATATATATATATATATATATATATATATATATATATATATATATATATATATATATATATATATTGCAATACTATTAAAGACATTAACTATTTACTAAAAAACTGGACTAAATATGTTTCTGGTATGCCAATATCTTTTTCCCAGATCCCGTCCATTTTGATACATCTACACTATAATTATCGGGGATGCCTGAGATGTTATGAATATGCAATTCAGTGATTTAGCATCAACTTTAGCTCCACGCATTTTCCTAATCACGCAGCTAAGTTATAATCAGGGGAATGGAGGTACACCTAATCTCCAAACTGGAACCAAAATGTTTGCTGGAGCGAGCAGTCTCCAAAGATTTATTGGCATCCATTCCCAACCGGGCAAATTCACACAAATTAGATGCAGGTGTAATGTCATAAAACTGCCCAACCATAAAAACTCGATGTAAAGATTAATATATCAAAGGTTGTAACAACAAGACATTATTATGGTTACCTCAAGTATTACCCCAAAAATCAATCTCTTTCTCATAACAGGCAAGCCATCTTTCATTACTGCAGGCCATGTTGATGCCAAAACAAATTTGGCCACGGCGGCATCATTGTTAATATTATATTCAAAAGGGTGATTTTGCCAGACGAGGCAATATTGGAGCAACGACTGTCACTATGGAGAGTAGATGCTCTGCAAGAATGAACTGTTTGACAACTCCACCTTGTAAAACTCAAACCACCCGCTGAAAAGGAAACACCATATTATAGTCTACTTAATACTAATGTCAATATAAAGCGAATAAACCTTCATTGAAATATAAAAGAAAATGTCTTACCCAACATAAAGGCGATCATTGGCAACATCAAAGTAGAAAATCTATCCCCCAATTCTATTTAGTACATTCTATTTCGTCTCCCTATAGAAGTAAATTTTCGCAAAATAACACTCCAACCATCTATCCCCCAATTCTGATTCAACTTATCTTAATCTAAGTACTAAAGCTAAACCACTCGACTAATGGTGCACGGATTATTCACAATTATGAAAGACAAGTCCAAAACACAATCACATTTAAAAGTGTCATAATCTTACCACCAGCTCAAGCTAAAACAAACACACTCAGAATACCACAAAATAACCATAGAGTTGGCATGTCATTCAAAAATTACCATCTCCTTGATCATTACTAATGTTAATTAAACTATAACCACTATGAAAGGAAGCTTGCATATCACAACTCCCTTTTATAACAAATAGGTTTCAGGGGCGCTACTAGTTTATCCAATTTTGCTGAATAAAAACCAAGACTCCACTAAAAAAAGGCCATTCTCTTAAAGGCCATTTAAGTCCATATAATATTTCTATCCAACAAGTCTAAAATATCTCAAAGATATGACCAATTTACACCACTATTGAAAGACACGTCTTTATCAAACAGTTAGTTTGCAACTAAGTTAAAGATCTCAAGTTTCAAATATCAAAACAATAATATTATGCCAGTTATATATACTTAATACTTGCACCTGAGATGGAGTCCATTCTACTTGATTGATCGCACTCATAGCAGTCTCTCTAAATACTTCAATAGACACAAACCATTGTTCGCCAATCATATGGAAACTTGTGCTCTACAAAGATAAAGAATAATGGCATTTAGTTATACTATTTAGGGCCGTCCCGTGGATTTCGAGGGCCCACTAAAGATCCCAGCTTCTTCAGTGAGCTTTTCTTCATCGTCGAAACTCAATGATGCTAAAAGAAGACGATTCTGTAGATGATGAACGGCTTATCAGTGACAGAATCTGAATACTTTTGTAGGATAAGACTAGTGAATAATGTGAACATAAGTACTAACAAGAAAATAAAAATATAATACTTTGACTAACTATAAAATTCGATCCAATATTAGATTAAAAATTTCATCATTTTCATGATTAGGATATCAAGCATGCATACGAAGATATAAAGAGGACAAGATAATGGTGTACGAGTTCTTCTCAAGAGCAGATAACAAGGTCAACAAAGAAATGTCAAAACAACATTACATTTACGAGTATCAGAATCAACTACGCTGTATCACAGGCTTGTTCAAGTACAAATACAATCAAACAATCACGATAAAAGTATAAACCCCATCTCTCATAAGTCAATAAACACATATGAACTTTAAGCGCCTTAAACCATAAACAGAGCAACAAAAAGGGTTCTGGTTATAGTGACATTTGTAGCTACAATTAATTCGATTTCACTTCATAAAAATTGAATCCTCCAATAAAACAAAGTCAATTAAATCGACAACACAACGTTTATCAACAAGTCACATGGTCATAAGTAACATGACCACTTGTATCACTATTCAAGTAGACATTTCATCAAACACATGCTATACCATTTTCTTGATTACTACACACGTTGATTAAACTATAAAAACTATCAAAAGCAAAACTCTGTATTATCACAACATGTGATGCTCACTTTGATAACAGATACGTTTCAGGGGTACTACTAGTTTATCCGATTTAGCTCACCAAAAACCGAATCTCCACTAAATAAAAGGCCATTTTCTTAAAGGCGATTTAAGTCCACAAAACAATTCTAACAAGCAACAAGTCTCAAAGGGTCTAACATGACCAATTTACAACACTATTAAAATTAGTTTTTATACATCATTTTTTTTTTTTTTTTTTTTTTTTTTTTTTTTTTTTTTTTTTTTTTTTAACAGGGATTTCATTTCACTCATCACAAATGGAGGTAATTTGAAAATAACAAGTTACATCGAACATAATGGACAAAAATCGAACATAATGGACAAAATCGAAACCGAATTTCCAAACAAAATACACAAGGTAACAAGTTAAGCCAAAACAAGACATACACCATAATAGTTGTGACAGACTACAGCAATACCATACAAGGGTGGGGGGAATCACCAGAATGAAGCTTTTGGTAGACACAACCATATGAAGGTGTAGCTTGACAAAAATACATAAAGTACATAAAACATACACAGAAGATAAAACTAAGTATCCTTAAATGAGCCAGACCTAAACCAAACAGATCTAAAGTCAAAACCCAAGACAACATCAAGCTATCGATGACGGACCACAACAGATCTGAGAGAGGGTGGAGTTAAGTTAATGTGCTTGATTTATTTTTTAGAGAGAAGATGGATGAAATTTTTTTAGAGAGAAGATACAGTCATACTTACGGTGTCATCACGTAAAATTTATATACATTAGTTCAAATTAGCATTTGTTAAGGGGAGGTGATTTGTACACCACTAAAATTGGTGTGTACACCGCTAAGTATGAAGTATATAGTTGTACTATATGCATTATCAACACAATTTAGTGGTGTGCACACCAATTTTAGTGGTGTACATGGTCCCTGTTGAGCCTTAGTCCTTGACTTTTTTTTTCCACAAACAGTCACTAACTATGAAACTCTTAACACCCACAGTCCCTTGACTAAATTGACGTTAAGTTTTACCATTAAAGCCCCTCATGTGCAAGTCACGTGAGGGTAAAATAGTGTTTTTACTAGTCTTTTGATCCCAATAACACCTACTCACCAGATTTCTCTATAATTTTTCTCTTTTACCATCCAACCACCTCTCCATTCACCATCTCTAAAACAATCATCATTTTTCTCTTTTCTACCTTCATATCCAAAAGGAAATCAAAAAATATTGTTGTTATTAGTCCATAAAAACCATTTTCTGGCACATACATTATAATCCCAAGATACAATCTTTATAAACATATACCAAGATTCTTCATGCATACCTCTTGAACAATTAGACATTTCTACTAATTCAAGACTTGTTTTTCCTAATTCCAAGTCTCTTTTCCTACCATTTTTTAAAATACATGCAAAATCCATTAGAAAAGAGGATGTTTGATTGTTGTTGTCAAGGTTTTACATCAAGTGCTTTGACCATCATAACCATGAGGTAACAACACAACTAAAACAACCTGACGTAGCCATTTGACATCCCTACTACTCAAGTAATAATCGAATATCATTTGAGCTCCATTAGAAAAATCACCAAACTAGAAAAATCACCAAACTAGGCTTCCTCTCCAGCCATAATAACCTCTGAACCCAACAAGAACAAAATAATAATAATAACAATAAAATAAATAAATAAATAAATAAGGTTTGATGTTTGTTTTAGTAAGATTTGTTTTTGTGATAGTTTGATTCATAGATTAGTTATGAGAGTTATTGGATTTCTGGATCGATTTATGAGAGAAAAGAATATGTGTTTGATTTTATGTGTGGCGTTTGGAGATAAAGAAAACACAAAAATGTGTTGTGTTCATGTTTTTAAATGAGATAGGGATAAATGGGGGCCAAAATAGAAAGAAAGAGACCAATTTACCTTCATGTGACTTGCACATGATGGGTTTAACGGTCAAATGTAACGTCAGTTTGGTCAAGGACTGCAAGTGTTAAGAGTTTCAAAGTTGGTGATTGTTTGTGTAAAAAAAATCCAAGGGAGATAAAGTGAAAGTCAACGCTGACCACATGGACTATCTGCGTAATTTACTCTTAAAATTATATCCTATGTGTAGCAAAATGGTTGACTATGTTTTTGACAAAAATAAAAAATAAAAAATAAAATAAAAAATGATTGACTATGTGTGAGCATTGCATTACATCATTTTCTTTTGGTTTCATGAGATATTATAACTCTTTTAGATATTTCTATTTCAAGTTTCATGTGTTCATTGTAATTAAGAACTTCTAATGTTGCGTTTAATATATCTATGTATTCATCTTTTAAACATCACTTTTAACTTATGTTGGATAAAAATTTGATTACGATATTTAGCAATAATTATTGTGTTTCCTTAATCTTTGATTAAATGTTGGTTAGGTACTTTAAGAGAACTACACATAATCTACCTCACACTAACCAAATTAGTACTCCATACTTTATTGAAGTTTTTATGTTAAGCCCATATGTAAATGGAAAACTAATTTTTCACTTAAAAAAAAAAAAAAAAAAAAAAAAAAAAAAAAAAAAAAAAAAAAAAAAAAGTTGCAAACAACAACCAAAGATCACTCAAATAATTTAATGTCTCTCACTTTCCCTCTAAACCCCCCCCCCCCCCCCCCCCCACCCCCCAAAAAAAATTCATCAAATTCCCCCAAACCAATTCAATTTCCCGTCACTTTTTCCCCAAATCAAAACCCAAACCCTAACATTTCAATCCCACAAAATTAACATTCAATTCATAAAAAGTTCATATTTTTATGTAATATCTCCAATCTTTCCACATAACCCATCTTTTATTTCCATCAATTTGTTAAAAAAATAATAATAGATTTTTATTGTTTTTTTGGGTGCAGATGAGATTAATAATAATGGGCGATGATGAATCGGATAGTAGTACTAGTTGGGATTTTGGCGCTGAAGAAACCCACATCAGTTATTTTAAATTAACTTCATATATTTACTTATTTTTAATTGTTTTTTTGTTGTTTTTGTTGTTTTTAGGTGACACCTGCAGCTGCTGTTGAGAAGATGGGTGGTGCACCAATAATGGCTGATGATATTGACCAGATGTTGGTTCTTATGAATTTGGCTAAATCTTATGGCGCTGATCTTGTTGAGATTAGATTGGATAGTTTGAAACCTTTTTTAGAGGGGTTTAATGTCATAGAAAGTATTCAGACAGACCCTTGTTAAATTAAGCCCTTTGCCTACCCCTTTTACTTACAGGTCACAAGATTCTTTTTTCGATACCCGAAAACCGATATGAATGCAGTTTTTTTATATGTTTTTATGGATACTGAATTGTTGGAGATTACTTATTGGAACAATTTATCTGATGGGGGTAATTCCAAATTGCTTATTATGAACTGACTAGACGAGTACCCGTGCATAGCAACGGGATTTTATAACGACAAATAGTTTATTGTTAAAAAAAATTTATAGGTTATAAACGAAAAATAATGTTTTGAAACCCGGTTCGACCCGGGTGGGTCAACCGGTTGAACCGTTCCGGTCGAAAAATAGGTCGATTTAAACCGGGTCAACTTGCTAGGTTAGGTCGAAAACGGGTCAAATTAAACCGGGTCAATCCGCCTGGTTTGAAGCGTCCCGGGTCAACCCAGTTTGTGTTTTAATTGGTTGTATTTAATTTGGTATATATGTTTTTTAATTGGTTGTACAATGTGAATAAATCATTGTACTTTTAAGTAAAGGATAATGTTTTGAAACCCGGGTGGTTCAACCGATTGAACCGTTCCGGTCGAAAACGGGTCGATTTAAACTAGGTCAATCCGCCAGGTTTGAAGCATCCGGGGTCAACCCGGTTTGTGTTTTAATTGGTTGTATTTAATTTGGTAGATATGTTTTTAATTGGTTGTACAATGTGAATAAATCATTGTACTTTTAAGTAATGGATAATGTTTTGAAACCCGGTTCGACCCGGGTAGTTCAACCGGTTGAACCGCTCCGATCGAAAAATTGGTCGATTTAAACCGGGTTAACTTGCTAGGTTGGGTCGAAAAAGGGTCAAATTACCGGGTCAACCCGGTTTGTGTTTTAATTGGTTGTATTTAATTTGATAGATATGTTTTTTTAATTGGTTGTACAATGTGAATAAATTATTATACTTTTAAGTAATGGGGTGTTTTAATTAGAGTATTAATTAGATTGTTCAAGTTTCCTTAATTAATAAGGGCATTATGGGGATTGACCAAAAGTTAAGTTTTCACTTTTCCACTTTGACCATTTTCTCTTTATAAGTAGTATAGATATGTTTTTGTTGATTTGGTATTACAAATTTTCTGTTAGGGTGAAATAAGCTGCTTATTAGCTGCGTAAGCTGTTGACCCCTTATTTGCTTATTTGTGGCCTTGGACATGATTATATGCTTATTTGCTGATTGGTAATTGTCTCTTCAGATTGTTTATTTGCTGTTATTCAGACACTTGTTAGATTAAGCCCTTAGCGTACTCTTTTTACTTACATGTTTCGATGTTGGAAACTGTTTCTATGATATGAATGTTGGGTTTATTAGTATTGTGAATTGCTTGTTGTGGGAATTGGGATTGTTAACAGATAAGCATTTTTTAGTTGAGATCGCTCATTTTGAACAAATTAGTATTGGTGAATTTAATATTACAAATTTGCTCTTACGGTGAAATAAGCTGTTTTCTTAGGTTATAAGCTGTTTGAAATAGTAATCCCAAACACACCCTTATCACATTTTAATATTGTGGATAAGGTTTTAGTGTCTGGACATGAGTATATGCTTATTGGAGGGTGAAATAAGCTGATTGGGAGGTATTGTGCTGACTTAATCGAGATTAGTTAGAATGGTTTGAAACAAGAAAGGTTTACTGATAGATATAATATCAAACCCTTTATAATCTAAGTCCTTTGCCTACTCTTTTTACTTGCAGGTGCGGTTTTTTTGGACCATTTTTTGATATTCGAAACTGTTTCTATGATATGAATGTTGGATTCATTAGCATTGTGAATTGCTTGATGTGGGAATTGGGATTATTGATTTTTGAGTTGAAACTGTTATGACGTGTTTAATATGCTGAATTGTTTGACATGTGATGTGAGATGTTTGGGATTTTTGCTTATGTAAACAACTTATCTTCTTATTGCTTTTTTTAAACAGATGATGAAATATGACTATGCTTATCTACTTAGTTTAGGCCTTTAGGGTAAATAAGCTCTTTGTAATTAGTAGTTTAAGTTTAGGATGAAATAAGCAGTTTGGGAGTTAAGTGTTTGGATATGATTATAGGCTCATTGGATGGTGAACTAAGTAGCAGCTATAAGTAACAGTTTCTGAGTTGCCTATTCAAATAACATATCTGATTCTGATTATTTTACGTCTTAAATCCTAATTAGCTGATTGCCGAAAACTTAAACAAATGTGATATCTGATTATCTGGTTTCGTTACTGTAGAAGCCTATCTACACACTTTTTGCAGCATTGCCTTCTGTTATAGCAATTGCTTATTTCATGAAAGCATAAGCAGTTTTAATAAGCATTACCAAACATCCCCTGAAGTCAATGTAATCATAGAAGTATTGATGTTGTATGCTGAATTGACATCAGACAACTCCTTCAATATTACTGTTATGAGTCCTTACAAAACGGGACTTTTATATTTTTCTTTAGGACAACCAGGGCTATTGGTTACTTGACTAATCTACTCCATATTACATGACGTCGTAACACTTTATCTTACATGAAAAAAGGTTTCTGATTCTATGTTATTTTCTAGACCAACATGGGAAGGTGGTCAGTACGACAGAGATGAGCAGAGTCGATTGGCCGCTCTTCGATTAGCATGGATTTAGGAGCTGATCACATCGATGTTGAGCTTAAGGTTACTTTTTTCTTGACATTAAACGCGTCTATTGGTTTGCAACAATTTAGTTACTATCAGACATAATATTTCTATGAGATTTCTCATTTTAGTAACTCAAATGCAGGCCGTTGATGATTTCAACAACTTAATCCATGGAGATAAGCCTACAAAGTGCAAACTCATAGTTTCTCCCTACAATTATCAAAATACTCCTTCGATAGAAGAGCTTGGGAACCTTGTGGCCAAAATACAGTCAACAGGAGCTATCATTGTCAAGTTTGCAACAACCACTGTAGATATAATAACTGACGTAGCACAAGTTTTTCACATTACTTCTAATTCTCAAGTGAGCGGCGTAAGTCATGCATTTAATGAAATTTTCTTATTGGGCCGAAACGATTGGTTTGGAATTGTTGAACTATTGGACTCATATCGGGATTAAGAAATCTACGTAATGTCGTAATTTGATGCCCCCACCATGTACGATGCCCTGGGCCGTCGCCTGCTCTGCCTATAGCCAGAGCCGGGTTATGTCGAGTATAACTAAATGGTGAGTCAGGGTGACAGAGGAAAATGAGATATTTGATGGGGTAATTCCAAATTGCTTATTATGAACTGATAAGTATTGGTGAATTTGATATTACAAATCTTCTCTTAGGTAGATATAAGCTGTTTTCTTAGGGTGAAATAAGCTGATCATCTGCTTATAAGCTGTTTGAAATAGTAATCCCAAACACCCCCTTATTGTGGATAAGGTTTGAGTGCCTGGTCATGATTATATGCTTTTTTTGAGGGTGAAATAAGCTGCTGACCTAATCGAGATTAGATAGGATAGTTCGAAACAAGAAAGGTTTACTAATAGATATGATATCAAACCGTTTATAAATTAAGTCCTTTGCCTACTCTTTTTACTTGCAGGTGCGGTTCTTTGGGACTATATTTCGATATTCGAAACTGTTTCTATGAATGGATGTTGGATTCATTAGTATTGTGAATTGCTTAATTTGGGAATTGGGATGGTTGACTTTTGATTTGAAACCGTTATGATGTGTTAGTATACTTAATTGTGACATATGATGGGGGTGTTTAGGAATCTAAACAGATTATCTGCTTATTGCGCTTTTTTGAGCAGATGAAGAAATGTGACTATGCTTATCTACTTAGTTTAGGGGTGAAATAAGCTCTTTTTGATAAGGAGTTTGAGAATGTTTAGTTTGAACTGGTTAGTGTTACTTGATTCAGTATAGTAAGTTTAACCTTACGGGTGAAATCCGCTGTTTTGGATAAGTTGATCTTTCTGGTTATGAGCATAAGCTATTTAACTTAGTAATGCTGAACACCCCTTGTTGTGTTTTGATACAGTAAATCAGCAGTAATAAGTGTTTGGATCTGATTATAGGCTCATTTGATGGTGAACTAAGCAGCATCTATAAGTAACAGTTTCTGAGTTGCCTATTCAAACAGCATATCTGATTCTGATAATTTTATGTCTTAAATCCCTAATTAGCTGATTGCCGCAAACTTAAACAAATGCGATATCTGATTATCTGGTTTCATTACTGTAGAAGCCTGTCTACACACTTTTTGCAGCATTGCCTTCTATTATAGCAATTGCTTATTTCATGAAAGTATAAGCAGTTTTAATAAGCATTACCAAACATCCCCTGAAGGCAATATAATCATAGAAGTATTGATGTTGTATATTATGAATCCTTCTTAAATAAAGGGACATTTATATTTTTCTTTAGGACAACCAGGGCTATTTGTTTCTTGATTAATCTAGTCCATATTTCATGACGTTGTAACACTTTATCTTGCCCAAAGTTTGGTGGAGATTTGACATTTGGCACCCTTGAGCATGGAAAGGTATCGGCACCCGGACAGCCCACAATTAGGGATCTTTTGGCCTTGTTTAATTTCGGACAATTAGGACCCGACAGTCCGACACAAAAGTATTCGGTATTATTGGGAAGCTAGTTGGATATAGCAGTACACCTTTGTTATACAATAAAGCTTTCCGATCAGTTGGTTTTTAATGGAGTTTATGTACATTTGTTGGTGGATAATGTAAAGAATTTTCTTGGTACTTACTCATCAACAGATTTCGCGGGGTTCAGGTTGTGTTTTGATCTATTTTTATTAGAACTAGTGCTTAAGTTTCCAGGGGTTTTTCCATCAAACCGACATGCTTTTTCTATTTTTATATATAAACGAGTCTTTACAGGAAGTCTTAGTGTACAGTTTGGGGCATTTGGTAACCGGAAAATTTAATTTTATATATCAATCTAAATCACACATATATAAACCTATCATATTTTTTATAATGTTGATCATATTTGGCAGTCCCTTTTTGTGTTACTGAATGCCCAAACAGTCTACAGAGCGATCTTATAATGAGTCAAATGTTATGAAAAAAGTAGAGTGGCTAAAAGGGCAAAAATGTGAAAGTACGTTGGTATTTTATGGGAAAAAACCGTTTTCCTACTTATTCAGATTATAAAAATGTAACATTATTGTTTGCAGTTGTACCATTCCTCACAAAGAATCTTTACTTCAATGTTGTGATGAGGTTGATCCGTTGCAAAGGTATTGTTATAGAGAGCTTAACCATCGAAGCATATGTAATGATGAAATTATGGCTTTTTATGTATTATGTTACTGATTGTATGCCACAGTCAATACGAGCAGGCAATTGTGCTATCCGGAGACCAAATGATGGGACGTTATATGGTTGCAATACAGACTATGTTGGCACTATTTCTGCTATCGAGGATAGTCTACGGGGTTTCTTTCTGTACATTCTAATTTCTATTAGAAGTTTCCTATCATTTTTCATGTGACTTCAACCTGTTCGACCCATTTGACCTGTTTGAGATTTACTTACAACACAAATGGTTGCAACTGTTTACAGGTTCAGGTGTTCAAAATGGTGCAACAGGATCACCCTTGGCTGGTAGACTATTTGTGGTTATTGGTGCTGGCGGTGCTGGAAAAGCACTTACTTATGGAGCAAAAGTGAAGGGTGCAAGAGTTGTGATAGCCGATTGGACTTATGGTTAGATTCGACTATCGTTCACATTACCATTCCTAGTGCTCATACTTGATTGCAAATAAAATATTATACTAGTTTTATTGCATTCTTACGGGTTAGATTCAGTATGGGTGAAAGTCAAATGTATGGTTCTCGTCATATATAGAGGGTGTATTTGAGTGGTTTATCGACTTCAAGTCAGAGTAACCAAATAATCAGTTGCAAAATTGAGATCCAAACACCCTCTTACATGCATAGTTAATACACCAACTAAAGTTGTCTCTTACTGATGATACTGCACAGATCGTGCTAGAGAACTTGCTGACATAATTGATGGAGAGGCTATATCTCTTGCCGATTTGAGCACTTACAGTCCAGAAGGTGGTATTTGCAAACACTACATCAATTGGTATGCAGCCAAATATAGACGATACTCCTATTTCTAAGGTACGGCTATCTACCTTTCTTCGGTCATATGTTTTAGAAATGGTGGTTTGCTGTTAGAAACGTAATTATGAGGTAAATATGTGCATGAGATGAAGTTTCTATTTTCTTTTGTGGCAGGAAGCTTTGAAGTTGTATGCACTGGTATTTGATGTTGTGTACACACCAAAAATCACGAGATTACTTCGGAAAGCAGGAGAATGTGGACCCATAATTGTACAGGGGTGGAGATGTTTATAGGAAAGTCATATTAACAATATGAGAGATTTACAGGGTTACCCGGTAAGGTTTTAAATGCAAAGTTATGATATTTCGTTCCTCTCTATTACGTGTAAATTCTTGAAAAATGTACCACCATGCATCGTTGCTCTTTTGGGAAATGATTGCTGCCAAACACAATGATTGAAAAATTTACAGTTCATAAATGTAAGTTCAGATTTACACTTGATATGATCAACAATCTCTTCATTTAGCGGAGGATCCTTTGTTTCACTAATATAATCAATTAACAACTGATTATTAGCACATAATAATCACATTGTGATGTCACATGTAATGACTAATAGCACAATTCATCTCCATAAATATAAGGCCATTAGCATACGCGAACAATTCTAAACAACATGAAGTCTCAATAGTCACGCTAATTAACATGACCAATTTTATTGAAACATACATTTAATCAACATTTTTAACCTCTGCTTCTAGGAATAGGAATACCTTATTCATATTGTTACTTTGACTTCATAAACATTTGTTTTCATCTTAAAACATGCAATCGAGTTAAATATACTCTAGTAACTACCAAGTTAATCCATGTTAGCTCGAATGTTAAGTTCTCCTTCCCCGAATCCAAATGATGATATTGATAATGGTTGTGAAGGAGATGACATGGGTGGATGGTGCTTGCTTCGTAATGAGCAGAAAACGGTTAAGGTCATAATGGACAACTTTATGGCACATGCCGAGAGTTTGGCTGGGGAGGCGCGGAACACTTTTTGTGACAAAGTTATAAATTGCAGTGTGCTGACATTACACTTGCAACTTTCTTTCTATTGTCTTAGTATTTAATCTTGCTGATTTTACTCGTTTGAGTCATTTTAGATAAAATCTAACCCGTCGAATAAATGAGTCAATTGCCTACCTCTAGAAATGATAATCTCTTTATATCACGGTAGAGGCACCTATGGTACAATTCGGGTATGCTAGAAGTTGTTCATTAGAAGATTTTATAACAGTCAAAAGCTATAAATCTTTCTTAGAAACCTAGATTTTTCTTAAATGAACCTTGTTAAAAGAATTTGCGTACCAAGCCTTGTTTAGATACATTGAAATGAACCTGATAGGGTTTATAAGTCCTCGTTTCGCCAATACACCAACTATCCCTACAACTGGTAAAAGTCATACCAGCATCAATATTGAATATAAATTGACCATCAACATATATGAAAATAATGGGATTGGCCTTTATATATCACATTTGTCTAATCAACACATTTCTCAACCCAATCTAGCTGTCACAAAAACATACATACACATGTACGTAATTTTAAACAAAATTCTGCAGAACCCATTTTGCTTTTCATAAAAACATACATTAGATAAACCTTCACATATAATCTAAATATAGCAAACAATTCTTTTACATTGGCCGAAACTCAAGGCCACAAACAATGAGACCAGAAATAGGTCCTTCATGACTTGTAAATTTCATATTCATAGAAAGGGAGTCATCCTTAAATTCAGAATTTGAGTAAAATTTCCAAAGTTGAATCTCCATCCATCCATCTTTCCTTTGTTTTGGAACCCGAGTAGTATCATGTATATTCAATGGGCTTGGGGTTATAAAATAAAGAAATTCAGTCTTGTTGTTTTCTTGGTGGAGTACATCTCGTACATTTACCGGAAAATGCAGCCCCTCATATTTATCTGAAAGCTTGAACACAAGGTAACACGCATATTCTGTATAGGGTGACAACATTTGACTTTTAATCTTGCATTTGATATGAAATACTTTTTGTGGTAAAAGCTCAATCACCTCTTGAAATCTGCATGTAAGATATATTTTATGATTACATAGTTAAAAAAAAAAGTAGTATATTTAAAGACACATAAAACAAAAATCAAGAAATGAAAACTTTGCCAACCATCAAGTCACAATTTTCAGTTTTGAATTAGACTAAAAAGAAGAATAAATCCTTAAGTGATTTGATTTGACACATGTAACAAAGTTAGTTCAAAAAAGCAAACCTGGACTGGGATATTGATTTTGAAGTAAAAAGGTGCTCATTAGACACATTGTATAAAGCTGCCTTTGCCGAAACTATAAGAAGCTTCATCCTGTCTATGTTTCCCAACCAGAACAACTCTTCGTAGTTTATGTTTATCTTGAATAGTTCTTTAAAGTCAGTTGGCAGTTGACGCACCCGATCCACATTGAAGTTTGATTTCAATACTTGTTGGACTTCCGTCAATTTTCCGATTCCTTCATGTTTCACCTGCATATGATAAATGTGCTACTTAGAACATGATTTTTTTTACCATGCATTCAAATCCCCTTTTTACAACTTGAACAAAAGAACATGGACCGGAACGATCAAAGGAATAGTTTCAAAAAATTACTTTTTCAATTGCTCGAAATTCAATGCCTTCAACATAAACTGCAACATCTCCACTATAGTACGATGAAAAGCTCTCAAGTAGAAACTCAAAAATGACATCTTCATTCGTATTCAAGAAACGGTGCAACTCAATCATCATCCACTGCTCATCTCTCCATGTTGCGAAATATGCATGCAGACTTTCGTGTCCCTTTCTATACTTTAGGTTAACATACATAGGTTTTCTTGAACAGTTTCTTGAATCACAAAATTTGAAGACTAAATAGACCCCATAGACAATATCTGGAGATAAAAATTGAGCTCTTGTCTTGACATCGAAGTTCAAGTCGGAAATATCTAATATCTCCACTACTTTCTCAAACCTGCACATATTATAAATATCCAAGTCTTAATTAGTCATAGCCTTTATTCCCATACACTTCTACTTTTGAATTTCGTAATTTATAGGAACAAGAGTTTAAATTCAATATTAGATTTTAGTGTACGAGACAAATTTCTATTAAAATAAAGTTAAGAATATTACGGAGTATAAAAAACACTATCAAGATGCTAGCGAAATTTGAAATTCGCGGTCATGAGAACAGAGGACCAAAAACAAGGCAAACCTCAACTACCTTATTATAGAAGGTTTATAAAATTATATTTCCCAATCATATAGTCAGTATTAAATCTATTTTGCCATGTACAACATCAGTTCTCATTGTTGATATGTATGTATGCAGGACTAATCTTGTTATTAACCTGATGAGATGAGGTCTGAAGATTAAAAGAGCTTAAGATGAAGCACTATTCCTTTGTTGATTAGCACAAGGGATTAACAGTTCTAGCAGAATAGAGTCAAAGGGATTCAAATATTTTTTGTGTAAGTGCAGTCGGTCATTGTGATAAACGGTAAAGAGAATAACCTTATACTTTAAACATTAAATAGTATAACATACTTCTACCAATAATGTGTTTGCTTATCACTTAAAACTAACAAAGGCAGAGCGGTAGAGAGAATAACCTTGATTCTGGAAGAGATTTCCACTCATGTGGACAGCTGTTTTTGTAGGAAAACAATGCCGCTGAAACCATTGCATTTCTTCCTCCAATACCATCGAATGACATCAACTGTAATACAACAAAAAAACAAGTCAGACTCAACGTTAGGATGTGTAAATGCATGTATGATTTTGATTCATCCCTAATAAACTAAAGGATACATAGAACACTAAAGGATACATAGAACACAAGATGCACAAAAATATAAGTGAGATTTGAGGATGAACTCATTACCATTTTGTCTTGTTGAAGGAGGATTCGCTTTGAAATAATGTTGTAAAGATCCTCTTTCTTGATGGTAGAATAAATTTCAGGGCACTCTGACTTCTGGATTATTTCTTTATAGTCTTTAGGCAATTTGGGCTCCCATTTCTCATAATCCTCCTGTATATACATTAATCAATTAATAAACTCATGTTTCATACTACTTTCTTACAGTTTATAAAACAGTGAAAGGCCATAGTTTAGATATATATGAATCAAATGTTAGCCAATTTTGTCAAAACCTAGAAACTTACCTGAAATTCCAATGCTTTCTTGAGTTGTATGACCACTTCATCAGCTGTTGGTCGTCTTTCTCTCCTATGATGTAAGCATTTAAGGGCAATCCTTGTAAAGGTAATATATGACTGTGGCACAATTTGTTCTTTGATACCCTCGAACACTAACTTATCAAGTTTTTCTACATAATAGTGTTGTTTAGCCAAAAAGGGTAAATAAAGATACTCATCATCTAACTTTTCGGATGATAGTTTCCCACACAATATGTCAAGTAAAACCGCACCCAGCGAGAATATATCAGACTCTTTGGTTAAGAAGCCTGTTTTCGAGTATAGTGGGTCACGATAGCCAATTGTGCCTGTAACATTGTCGATGACATAGTCTACATCCTCATTTGTTGGACATACTAAGGAAAGCCCAAAATCACTAATTTTTGCTTTCCAATCATCAAACAGTAGAACATTGCTGCTGCTGATGTCCCTATGTATTACCAATTCTGGACTTGAAACAGTTCCATGAAGAAACTCCAACCCCATTGCAATATCGATGCATATTTTAAGCCGCATCACCCACGTAAGACTATCATCGCTCAAGTACTTATCAAGACTTCCTCTTGACGCATACTCATAGACAATAATTTTCTCATCCTCTTCATCACAATAGCCTACAAGACCAATTACATTTTCATGTTTATATTGCATAAGGATTTCAAGTTCTGTCATAAATTCAGCTTCTCCTTCAGCAGATTTCCTACCCAACCGCTTTGCAGCAATGAAGTTATGCCCATGAGTCTGACCCTTGTACACATTCCCAAAATCTCCATGTCCAATGAGATTTTCTTGATTGAAAGTATTTGTGGCCAACTTTATGTCTTGAAGTGACAGTTTGAGGCTGTCCTTGTGGTTCTCCTGTGAATCATCAGACAATCAGTCGATTTGATAAATAAAAAATACTGTAACTGAATAATTTGACATCAAAAACTCCTTTAAAGTACGGTTGTAAATCAAGCTTGGTAAAATTTAAGATTAAAACAATATGTCACAAAAGTTAAGGACCAAAAAAGGTTAAATGGTAAGATCGTTAATTCAGTAAAAGTTTGAGGATTAAAATATTAGTTGCACAAAGTAAAATGTATGAAATGTCACATACTACTACGAAGAATATATGATGAGATTATAATGTTATTCAAAAAAATGATGCACCTGACACTTTAACGCTCTCTTGAGTTCGTTGATGACAACATCTATTGTTGGGCGTTGTGCTTGAGTTTCTGCGATACATCGAATTGCAATTTTTGAAAATGTGCCCAAAGACTCTTCATTGGGTCCTTTACTTAGAGAAAAGACATGTTCATCTGTTTCTTCCTTGATCTTGTGATCAACAATTTGCATTAGTGTTCCCTTCTCAAAATGATGTCGCGCAATGAATGCAATCCCCTTCTCATTCACCTTGGTGTATACAGGATCATAGGCCAACCTCCCAGTCAAGATCTCAAACAACACAACTCCAAAAGAGTAAATGTCTGCTTTTTTATTTAATCTTCCAGACTCTTGATATTCTGGATCCAAATACATATCTGTACCTGCAATCGTACTGGCTTTGAAAGTACTGGCATCTTCCGGGTGAAATTTGGACAGCCCAAAATCGGCAATCTTAGCCATCCAATTATTGTCCAATAGAATATTCGCGCTCTTGATGTCCCGGTGTATTATATTTTGCTTGTCTTGATCTGTGTTAGTGTGAATGTAATTCAAGCCATGTGCGATACCAAGACATATTTTCAAGCGTTGCATCCAGGTAAGGTTAGTCATCTTATCACTGTTTCCCAGATAATCCTCAAGACTCCCTTTAGAAGCAAGCTCATAGACAAGGATCATGTGATCACGATCTTCATCACAAAAACCAAGAAGAGAGATTATATTCTCATGTTTACAGCTAGTCAGAATCTCAATTTCTGTAATGAACCCTTGTTGTCCTTCTTGATTGTGAATGCGCTTTATGGCTACATTGCTTCGTTTTTTGGGTAAATCGCATTTATTCACATCTTCTATCGACAAGGGATTACTGCTATCAAAATGTTCAAGATTTGCTTTGTACACATTACCGAATCCACCTGAACCGATGCAATATGCTTCATCAAAATTGTTGGTAGCCTGTATTATATCATTTAGTTGAATCTTCAAGTGTTCCAAGTTCTTCCCCTGCAATATTATGAAGTTATGCAGCACCACATTAATGCTAGTAAGGATTGGCGTGAAGTTACAAAAAGAAAGAACAAGAGGGAAATTTTTTTACTGACATTTATAAAATACTAGCTAAATGACCCGTTCGAATTGCCGGGTTTTTCGAAGAAAATTGATGAAAATATAGAATTTAAGCTGGAAAATGAACATGTATTATTGGACACAGATATTTAAATTCTAATGACATATTGTTATCTCTGAATGTTTTAATGGGTTATATCTTAAATTTATAATGATAGAAAGCTTTTAAATTTACATATATTATTGGTCAATAATTGTAAATGTCTTCAACAACTCCATCAATATTAATTGTTGCATCCATCTATCTTCTCTACAAATTTTTTATGTTGTCAAGTAAACAAATATTTCAAATTTAAAATTCAAAATCATAAATTAAATGTGACTGAATATATCATTAAACACGTTATCGCCAATGATGGATCCTTCCAAATCATGTGCATATAGGTCAAACTTTTTATGGTGACAAACAAATAATTCTTAGTAAAAACCACTAATTTTTTATGTTGTCAAGTAAACAAATATTTCACATTTATTATATTTAATATGAAATTTGTTTTGACATTTTTAAATACTAAATTATGGTTTTTTGTCAAGGGTCTAAAATTCGTGTAGAATCAAATGGAATAAATACCTGTTAAAAAAAATAAAATTCCAAGTAAATATAAATTAAAGTTGATGGATTACGCTTGATTTATAATCAGGGTTCTCATTTGGAGATTAATGGTCGAAAATAATTTATCATGTATTCTTAATTCTATAAAATGTGGTGCGGGTTCATCTCTCTCACTCCGTTCTCATTTACTATGCTACGGTATTCAGCAAGCAAGTATTGGATGTTTTCAAGCAGCTTTTTGCAAGGTGCATATCATAATACTCATATGTATTAGGAACTAATTCAAAATATCCTAAAGATATTTCTTGATTGTCAAAGTTTCAAAATGTACTTTCATAACTTAAGCGGTGACATATAAAAAAATTATTAATGGCAACAGTGTTCATTATTAATATACATTTACCAAGTCTTAAACAATGGTAAAAGTTAATGAAATAGTTGTGAATAACTAATTTATGATGTGACAATGCAAGAGATAATTCAAAAAAACAGTTAAGGAAAAATGCAATAGACAGTTTGTCAAAAGAAGGTGCTTAGTTATCTTAGAAAAATATTTATGATTTAAGTTTTTAAAAATGTTTTAGTAATTTTATATTTACAGATTTAATATGATATTTGCTTTGACGTTTTTAAATTCCAAATTAAGGCCTTTTTAGTCAAGGGTCTAAACGTCGTATAGAATTGTATGGAATAAGTGATAGTGAAAAAATAAATAAATTCCACGTAAGTGTAAAATTAAATTTGATAGATTACAGTTCATTTAAATTAGGGTTCTCATTTGTAGATTAATAGTTGAAATTATTTACGGTGTAATTTTAATTCTCACTTCGTTCTCATTTAGTAGGTGGTGGTATTCAGAAAGCAAACATTGGGTGTGTTCAAGCCTTTTTTCAAAGTGCACATCCTAGTACTGATATTAAGAACTAATTCAAAAAATCATAAATGATATTTACTGATTGTCAAAGTCTCAATATATACTTTCATAACTTAGGGGTGATTGGTAAAAACTTATCAATGGCAACAAATTTCATTATTAATAATTTTAAGATACACTTAAGAAGTTTGTAAAACAATTGAAAGAGTTAATGACATAATTGTGAACAATTAATTTTGGCGGGAGAATTCAAGAGATAATTCAAAAAACTGGTTAAAGGAAAATGCCATGGACACTTGTCAAAAGAAGGTGCTTAGTTATGCCAAGAAAATCTTAATCATTTAAGCTTCAAAAAAGTGTGTTTTTTTAGTATTTATAGATAGATAAGAATGTTCATTAGCAATAGTCGATTTGTTTTAAGTTGGATTATTAGGAAAATGAGGATGAAAATCATCAAATCAAATAGTAACTAAGTTTCGGTTTGTTTCCGATTTAATAACTAATACTTTCTTTTAATTACAAAAAACACTCAGAGTTTCAATAATATTTTATTGTTGTGAAACTTTTGAATTCTAATGACTTTAATAGAACAATTTTAATTTTTGGTACTATTTTGTGACTTATTTTTCTTTTCAAATTGAAAAAGTTTGTTATAGATTGAGTTGGTTGTGAGAAGTTATCGTTAGGGGTAGGTTTTTAAAACTATAGTACAATCAAATAATGCATGTTTAATTGCCCCTAAACATAACACTTTGATTATTTTCACAATAATGAGGCAAAACTTGGATTGTTTTAGTAACGAATATAGAGTTTGAGTGAAATAATTGAAACATTCAAGAAACTTGATTACTATTACATGAGATTTTCTCGTAAAATGAATATCATCCCAAAAACTAATGCCTAAAGATACAACTAATAAAAAGATCGACGTGTGGCAAGATTGAAAACGAAGAATTATACCGAAAATACATATCCCCATGTTTCAAATAATGAATGACTTAGACATAGTTTTGTTATTGGGTACCACTTTCGGTAGAGGTTAATGTATCAAATGGAATAGAGTTTGTGTGTAGGTATCAATTCTGTTGTTTTACTGTGTCTAGGGGGAAGAAAAGTTATATTTTAAATCAAACCATTCTTTATTGGTTTACGGAGGATGGTCGTTGGGTATCGAATCCGGTTGGATGTTTACCCCTTAGTTTATCATAATTTACGTTTGCTTAATCTCTTGAACGAACATAAACGAACACGAACAACCTCATTTAATGAACGAACATGAATAAAAAAATTCGTCCATTTAAGTGTTCATGTTCATTCATTTGTCAAGTTTAAAAAAACAAACATGAACATGACTCCATTCGTGTTCATCCGGTTCGTTTATGGCCCTAGTTGTCGGTTTACCTTCTCGGGTGCCTTTTATAATATTTTTTCTAGGTTTTTAGAAAAAAGTCATAAAATTATACTCCCTCTGTCCCATATTAAATGTCTTGTTTGACTTTTTGAAGTCAATAATTTTCAACTTTTACCTTAACTATTTTATTTTGAGTTATATAATACTTAATGCAAAATGTATGAATAAATTGAGTTTTAAATGTATTTTATTTGGTATAATTTTCATCAAGTATTATATAACACAAACAAAAATATTTATAGTGAAACTTGAAAAACAAATACTGCAAAAGTCAAAACAAGACATTTAATATGAGATCGAGGAAGTGACATTTATTTGTGGTTGTGTGAAAGAACAAAAATATAGAAAGTAAAGAAAAAATGAAATGGCCCAGAGTATCACAAAATTAAGAGAAGAATAGTCAAACCCATTAAGGTTCGTGAAAACCAACTTTTGGATGTGATCATTTTGTGCCCTTAAATCAAACAAACTGTATCACGCTCCAAATTTTATTGCCTATTCAAGTAATTTACTAAAATGACTATGGTGATAACTTTTAAGTATTTATAATTCTGATATATAATTTCGGTTTAAAATGATTGGTTGCCATCCGAAAATTTGTGTCATAAAGTTATATTGTGGCTCTAATTTAGGAGGTTAATTATTTCACAAGGGTAGATTGGGTATTTAAATGACAAAGTGACTACGAGGTATTTTGCGATATTGCTTATTTGGGTTTAAAGTGACATTTCATGGGTGCGTGTAATTATTTAGAACCTCTTGCGAAGGTGTTTTTTTAAGCTTTTTATAGCTATAAACTTTTTGTTTTAGAAAATAATCACCTTCAAATAAAAGATCTTTGTTTGGGAATACTAACTTTAAGCTTATAATTCAAACATACATCCCATATTTAAAACGCTTCTAAACAAAGCTTTTAAAATTCATGAAGCTTGTTGGTCCAACTTGACGTGTTATCACCTTTTAGTAATAATAGATGACTTTCGGTACGTGGGATGTGTTATATTCTAACAATAATTATGCATGTTAGTTGATTTTACTATAATTTATGTGTGATGATTAAGAAAAAAATTAAATATTAACGGTAGGACCAAAAATACTATTAATATGCATATACGAACGTAGCTTAAAAAGTTACGATGTATGCATACTCGACCGTCGTTCGTATGGCAATCTACTGTAGAGAATATGGTTTTAACATATTGTTAACTTAATAGAGGTCTCGTTTTGTGTTAGACAGGACTACAATTTAATATTGGAAAATGATTCATTAGTGATATTGCTACATATTGATGTACGGCGTCAATGATTGTTACGAGATACTTTTTTAATAACATTAAACTAATTATCCATAAATTGCTTTTTTATTTTTATTTTTTTTAAGTTTTTGGTCGTTTCTAATCAGCCAAATGTCTTTTAGTATCATTTTACATTTTATAGTTACAGCTACAACTAACTTACCAACACTTGTATAAAAATAAAAATGGTAGTTTGTAGTTGGCTTACAGCTAGTTTTACCACACATACCCTTAGTTTTAGTTATCGTTTTTGATAAAACGCTTGTTCGGCAACATAGTTTAAAACAAGCATTAAAATTCTTACCCTATTTATTTTAAGAGGTTTGCTAGAACCACACCATATTAAAAAAATAATAATAATAAAAAAATCCACATAATGATGTGTCATGACACTTGGACCACTCATTGACTCTTCATTCATAACTTTTTTTTTTCTTTTCTTAACAAATCATTTTGTTACACATCATTATGTGAAAGTTTTTTTTGTAAATTTTGTGTGATTCTAGCATTTCTCTTATTTTAATGATACTATACTAAACAAGATTTAGAATTATAACGTTACTTTTGATACATTTCACACATTAAAATTATACAACTATCTTACCAAATACGAAACGAAAAAAAACAACTCATGTTAAATGATGTTGCTTAGAGCTACTTTTAAACGCTAGTGCTTACAAATTGCTATTTTTGTCAAAATACACTTAAGAAAACAAAATTATTTAATACTTTCAAATTTACCATATTAATTATTAAAAGAAAAAGTTAGTTTTATGTAATATTTATAGTCTCAATATAATATCAATGTTAAAAAGATAATAATGTAAAATCAAAAGCACATACGTTTAAAGCCATAATTGTTTGGTACTTAAAAAGAAAACGTATAAAAAGTGTTTAAAGAGTTTAATTACCTTCAAGTGATTGGATGGTGTACCGTCAGCTACATTCTTCGAAAGATCCTATAATAATATTTGCAAGAGAATAGGAAATGAGTTGCCAAATATAAGAAATATTGGTACATAAAGTAGATAAACAAGTTATTTTTCTTACTGGATTTTCGTATTTCCATTGAAGTTCAAACGCTTTCTCAAGTTTTCTGACAACCTGATCTATATATGGACGATCTGCTCTATCCTCTTTTATGCACCAATATGCTGTTTCTGAGAATATCTCTAATGATTTTTGTTCCATCTGCTTTCGTAAATGCGGATCGATCATATTCTCCAAATGAGATTTTGTCAGCTGACTTAATAACCCCTCTTTCAACTTATCTTCAAGTTCATTTTCGCCTTCGTCCTTGTCATTGTTTGCACTCCTTCCGCACAAGACTTCTAGTAATACAACACCGAATGAATACACGTCTGACTTGTGGGTCACACCGCCAGTCTTTTCATATTTTGGGTCCATATATACATTTTTAACAATATCACGAGTAAGAAGAAGACGGTACCTCCGAGCTACTGTATTTTTCAACGAAAGTTCAAAACCAGATAACTTGGGTTCACATTTGTCATCTAGTAATATATTCGAGCTCTTGATGTTGCAGTGTATGACACAAAAATCACGTCCAACATCATAATGGATGTAACTCAATGCACTTGCAACACCAACACAAATCTTCAACCGTTGCATCCATGTGAAGGACTGGTCACTTAGATATTTTTCGAGACTTTGGTTGGCCTCCTTCTTGTATATGATCATCCTACTATTCACATCTTCATAAAACCCAATAAGAGACACTAGATTCTTATGCTTGAGATTAGAAAGCATCGAAATCTCCGTCCAAATCTTTTTGCTCTCATATCTATCATTGGTAAAGAACCTCTTTACAATAATATCAACGAATTGTTCAGAACTTAAGAGACGGCCTTTGTAAATTGTTCCAGGCTTAAATTTTTTGATAATATTCTCAACAGCAAAATCGTTGGTTGCTGATATTAAATCTTCAGCACTGAGTTTTAAGTGTGAGAGATCTTTGAGGAAAGACTTTGTCTCTTTGCTGACATGGGACTCAACACGTGTTGATATGGAGGTTAGTGATGCCTATATGTAACAAACAATACAACATTACCAAGTGTTCCAAAAATGGCACACACACACACACACACACACACACACACACACACACACACACACACATATATATATATATATATATATATATATATATATATATATATATATATATAGAATTGAGATCAAATGAGAACTTTCTTAAAGTTGTAAAAATGAGAACCAACCAAAATCTCATAAATGACACTCAACTTAAAAGAAAATAAAAACATAATTAATTACAACTAAAACTGTTAAAGATTTGATGAGTTTTCTTATGAAAATTGACGTAAACTAGGTGATACACTTTGATTCAACGTGTAATGTGTATCAAGGTTGAGTATTGTGTATCAAGTTTTTAGTGGTTGTTGTGTATTAGGACCGGTGTATCAATTTATATATAAGAAATTAGTTTTTTGAGATTTTAATGTATATGTATCAAAATTTTAATTGTGTATCAGTAATCCGTTTATCATGTATGAGTTGGTTATTAATCGATTTAATGTTAACATGTATTAATATATAATATTTTGGTGCATCTTTGCTAAAATGGTTATGTATCAATGTTTTAATGGTATTTTAGAATAGTTCTCATTTTTACAACTTTAAGAAAGTTCTCACATTAACCTTCCCCTATATATATATATATATATATATATATATATATATATATATATATATATATGGAGGTCACGTTTCTAAAATCCAGTAACTTGCAACAATGGTAATAAGTAAATAATTACCTTCTCATGATTGGATGATGTATCTTCAACTTTGGCCGCAACTATTGAATGTTCCTTTAATATCATATATACAGTAATATGTAAATAATTTTAGTAATGTTAATATTATCAACAAATATAGATTATTAGAAAAATAAATAAAAAAAAAAAGAAAAAAAAAAACTTCTTACAACCTTTTGACGTTCCATTTGAAGTTTCAACGCGTTCTCAAGTCTTGTGACAACCTCACTTATATCCGGGCGTTGAGATCTTTCTTCATTCAAGCAGTCATATGCTGTCTTCGCGAAAACATTGAATGATTGCGGATCCATTTGTTTCCAGAGAACTGGATCAATCATTTCATCAAGTTTTTTCTTTTTATAATGAAAAATGGCCACTGGACCCAAATACTTATTATCTTGGCCGTCAATAACTGATTCCCTACCACACAGTAGTCCAAACAATACCATCCCAAAGGAGTAAATATCGGACTTATAGTTCACACTTTTAGTCTCAAAATATGTTGGGTCTACATACCCTTTCAGATAATGAACGTCATTAGTATGAAATGAATGGTGCCTTAAAGAAGCTTTAATCTTCATGGAACGTTTAAAGCAACATAACTTGGGTTCCCATTCATCATTTAATAAAATTGTGCCATTGCTAATTAGACGGTGTATTACACTGAAATCGCGAGGCTCGTCATAATGAATATAACTCAACGCTTGCGCAATACCGACAGATATCTCCAATCTTCGCACCCATGTCAACAACATCGGGTCACTTAGATACTGAGAGAGACTTGCCCTGGTCTCTTGCCTGTAAATGATGATTTTCTCATCATTCTCATCACAAAACCCAACTAATGAAACCAGATTTTTATGCTTGAGACTAGAAAGAATTGAAATCTCAGTCCAAAACTCTTGTTCAAAGAAATCATGACATAATTTATTCCACATCTTAGCATCGATTTTAATGACCTCAAGGGACCTCAAGTGGTGTCCCAAGTATTCTTCCTTTACAAACCTCAGCGCATAAATTTTAATCAACTCACCGGACCATAAGAGCTGTCCCTTGTATCTCTCTTGAAACATAGCGTCGCAGTGGGAATAATCAGCAGCGAAGTTATTGGTAGCAGATAGGATATTTTTAAGGGGAATTTTGAGGTGAGCAAATTCTTTAGACATTATCTGTTAATCAAGTAAAAATGTGAGTGAGAAAAAATTGAATTATAATAATGCCTACATGTGTTTGATAAAATTCCTGAGCCATGTCTAAGACATTGTAGGTTTAGTTCTGCATATATCTTGTAATTTATAGAAGATAACACCCTTTAGATGTTTAGGATGTGTATTTAAAGCATTTGGACTACATGGGCGATACTTTGTCTTGTTTGGTTCCCTCATTGAATTCAAAGACATGTTTTTGGTTTGTGGGTGACAATTAAGGGCAGGTTGACTACATAAGATAAGTATCAAAGGAAGGTCTGGTACCGTAAGTATCAAATGAAGGTCTGGTACCGTAATACTAATCTAAACTACTCCAACTAACTAAAGATTAGAGAGTGAAAGTGTAGAGCATAATGTAACAGATGATACTAGAGTATTCAATGACACTATATATATGGTAAACATGAACATAATCTTATGTGATCTCATATGCCGCAGCAGGTACATATATATATATATATATATAGTGATGTATTCCATGCAGTACCATTCTTATATACAATACTTTACAGTACCACTTAAATTAAATCTGGGCCATTGGATGACTTAATTAAAGGACAAGATTAAAAGTACCAAATTTACAATTAAACAGAAGTTGAGGGTTTTCTTTTTCAATTAAACAAAAAGCTAAAAGGATATTATAGGTATTTTGTATTTATCCTAAAAAAGTACTAAAAACGTAAACCACAAAAGAAAACTGCAGTCCTCCTTCTCTAGATCTATTTTTTCGAGAAACAAACTACCAAAATTTCATCTCTCTTTCATATATCGATCTACATTTAAATTCCCACAATCAATTTCAGATTAAAAAAATGGGTGTGGTGGTTGTGCTAGAGGAGGACGACGGCGGCGGATACGGTTAATATGTGCGAGAGTTCCTTACATATCTTCAAGAAGATCTTTTCGTATTTCTTCTAGATCTGATATAAACTTTGTGAGTTGTACATTTCTTTGTTCATTCAAATGTTTTCACTTTTCCATAATTGTGTTGTTACTGTATTTAATTTTCACGTGTAACATAACCCTTTTTTTATAGCAATTTTGGTATTGGGAATATGGGTTTCTGACAAGTGGTCCAAAAACATTAACATAGATCTGTGTTTGTTTAGATATTTTGTTTTACCATTTGGGACACAAATCGTTGAGATTGTGGTTAGAGGTAAACAAAGTTTAATATAATGCTCTTTTCTAAAACATGATACTGATGGGTGTATATTTTATATATGTGCATACATGTATGATACTCACTAAAATACTTGATAGTGATGGGTGTATAGTTTATATATGTGCATATATGTATCTTTGTATTGTTAAGTTTAATTATGCTTGCAGCCCATCGAACGGTAGGATCTCGTATTGTTAAGTTTATTTTTATGATAGAAAACGTTGCTATATATGCTAGTTTATTAGCGGGCAGTGATAGTAGTTTAAACTTCCAATATGATTAAATATTTATTTTTTATTTTTTGTTTCGAAACAAGTATTGTGTTTTTGGTGCTTTATAAATACACATTTGATTAAAGTTTATGTGGCCACAGGAAACATACATGTTTTTTTAAGGCGTGCACCTATGTTTTAATAAATTCAATGAATTGGACGATAAATTCGATGAATTTAAAAAAAGATTGCATAATTTGAAATAAGAAAAGGTGCATTTTTGTTTTAAGGCTGGTAAAAAATCAATGAAAGAGTTGTGCATATGTGTTTTAAGTTTGATGTAAAGTCAAATAATGAGGTATGCATATGTGTTTTAGATTGTGCATATGTTTTTGTTAATTGTTCATAATAAGAAATTGATAATTGTTTGTAATCTCAGGTATTGAAAAGACACAAGTGTTATTATGATAAAGATGTCAACACACCAAGTGTAGAATGAGATACGAAAGCATACACATATGTTCTTGGAGGAGTGCATGTATGTTCTTAGAAGAGTGCACACATGTTTTTGATGACGTGCACAACTATATTTAAGAAGATACATTTGTATTGGAATTGTATTTTATTATTATATCAAGTTTTGTATATACTATTTACGTTCTTGGTTTGTTATTTAATTTTTAGAGGTTACATGTTTTTGTTTTTGGTCATAAATATCGAAGATCAAAGAATGTACATTAAAAACATGTGTGCAATTACCATTTTAAGCAAAATAAGTTTGACGTCGAAATAATTAAACGCAATAAATATGTGTAAGTATACAATATTAAAAAAAAAAAAAAAAAAAAAAACATGTATGCACTTGATTTTTCTGAAAACATGTAAACTACTACTACTAAAAAAAAAAAAAAAAAAAAAAAAAAAAAAAAAAAAAAAAAAAAAAAAAAAGCCCAAAACTTTAAGGGATTTAAAAAAAACGTTTTTTGTTAAAAAATATTCAAAAAAAAGTGAAAATGTGTTTTACTATTTTACCCTTTTGAATTTATTAAAAAGCTTTAATGATACTAAATTATTATTGGTCTAAATGGTACTGCAAAGTACTGTATCTAAAAATGGTACTGCATATAACGTGCCCCCTATATATATATATATATATATATATATATATATATATATATATATTTTTAGTTTTCTGTATCGAACATGAATTTCTTTTTGGAAATTATGTTGAGACTCTTTTACTTTTATCCCAAAAGATTCAATCATGGTGACTACTTATGGCCTCATATATATAAATTTTTTGTCATATTGCATGATGTAACAGGTTGATTATATTCATCTCATAAAGTCATAGGCCATATTATCTTATCAGAGATTGATGAATCTGAGAAGGATAATGATATTGCTGCTTTCATTCCTGTTCTTGTATACTACTCATTCTTGTTTCAGGAACAATATAATTTTTCCAAAGCGTATGAGAAGGGGACCCATAATACCAAGGACCAATTGAAGGACTATGTGTGGAAAGCCTTGAAAAGTGCAAGGTAATGTTTCAAAGCAGATCAATAATCCCAAAATGTCAACTGATAAATGCTTATATGATACTACCTGTGAAAGAATAAACGCTGAAATGAGAAGGTTGTTACCCATTTGACCCGTAGAATTGTTTCAACTTTCAAAGCAGATTAGCAATCCCAAAAGGTTGTACCCATTGCTTGCATACAATATTGATGAAGAAAAAGGGTCCGTGTCGAGTTTTGATGTCATACGTTATTTCGTTGAGTCTGAAACTAAAACATGTTTTATATATTTTATGTTTATGCATCTGTTAGGTGGAATAAAGAGGCCAAGGGATCATATTAAATAAGTATATTGCCAAAACTGAAGCCTAAGATGTGAACGCATAATCTTACTCGATGCTTCATATGTAAATACTATAACACGAGGACCAATAGTGTTAGTTATGTTAGTAACCGAAAATTTGTTATTGGCGGTTACGGAAAGTTAGTTAAAGTTAGTTATTTTCGGTTGGAATACCGAATGGACACAATGGTTCATGAAACCGGTTGGTACCTTATATATATGTATGTATGTACTCGATTAGAATAGTTAAACGAAACACTTATTCATTATATACTTTGCAACTTATATTTCGACTAGAATTTGGAACAACAATTCGCATCAAGAGCAAGTGGTTATACACGACTCAACTTTGTTAAACAACTTTTAACGAGAAGGCCATAAGAAGAAATACACGCTGAGAACATCCTTGGTTTTCAGAAGGAACGTTTTGTTTTCTTTTTCTTCCAAAGAAGACAACGAGTGAATAAGTAATGCTCAAAAGGATAGTGCACAATCTTTCTGCGTAGGAGGCTGCAAACGTTTAGATCAAATGAGATTGGTGGGACAAAATTTTGTTGGTAGCAACAAAGGGAAGGAAGGAAACTCTTGACGTAGACAAGGAAATGTGGAACAAGAGTAGGAAAGCGCGAAGATTCTTTTGTGGTTCGCTGGTAATGTGACACAGGAAAGGAATAACACATTCTTTTGTGATTTTCTGTTAACGCAACACATGAACGGAAAGTACACATCATTTGGTTATAAAACGAGTGGGATAAAAGGCTTTGTGAAACCGGGTTAAACAAGACACAAAGAGAGGAATACGCGGGGTTAAAACGTGAGTAGTGAACGTTGTTGTGGAAAAGTTTGGAACGTATACGTAACAAGAAGGATTAAGGAGTACTCAAGGAAAGTTTAGTGTGGAAAACGTGTCGGGACGACACAAGGTAACAACAACAATGAACAAGAAATCAGAAACAAACACCTAGTTTGTTTCGGTGTGGGTTACCGAGAGTGGTACCAAAGTTTGTGTGTAGGAAAGTTTTGGATTTCGAAGTAAAAGGAAGAAAAGACAACGTTTAGAAGACGTGGAAAAGAAATCAAGAACAACACACAAGGAAAACTTATAGCAACGTGAGGACCTGTGGTATACCGAGAAAAAGGAAGGAAGTATTTTGTTTTTGGCTTGTCGAATACAAAACAGTTCGACAAAAAATAAACAAAAGGAGGCTGTGGTGTTTTGTTTGGTTCAAAGAAAGGCAATTCGATAAGGAACAAACAAGAAAAATGAAGCCGTGGTTCTTTTTTTGATTGATTAAGAGAAAAATAATTCGACAACAAAATGGAGAAGAAAACGTGGGTGTTTTTCTATGTGTATGGATTGAATTAAAACAGAAAACAACAACGAGGCAAGGAAACAAGGAACCAACTTGGGAATAACATCGAGTCGTTGGTAAATGATATTACTAACGCTTACTAACGCGAGACAAATGGAATACACTTGTGTTTTAACACAACATCGAGGTCACAAGTCAAATTTTCTGGATTTCTATTTTATTAGATATAGAAGTATTATTTTGTGATATTAGGAAATCCCGAAAACTATTTATTGATCCCATATTATTAGGATTCTCGGAAAACTATCTATATTCCCATATTAGTAGAATACCATACTGGTTAGGAAATTCCCATAATATTATAAGGTGAAGATTATAAACGCTAGTAAGATGGCCGGTGACGATACTACTAGCACTACAGTAAAACCAGTAACACCTATCGCACAATACCAATGCCCTAAGTTGAAAAACACAAACTACAAAGTTTGGGCTATACAAATTAAGGTTATATTAGAGTCACATGGTTTGTGGGAAGTGATAGAACCTAAGGAAAATACGCAAGTAGATGATAAGAAGGATAAGGCAACGACGGCCTTCTTATATCAAGCATTGACCGAAGATGTGATTTTACAAGTAGTGGGATGTAAAACGGCTAGGGAATTATGGGATTCGTCAAAGAAAATACACGTTGGAGAAGAGAAAGTGGAGCAAGCACGGTTACAATCATTGATGATTTGGTTTAACTCACTTCAAATGAAGGAAGATGAGACGGTGGATCCATTTACAGCTACACTAAACGGCTATGCCACTAAGGCAAAAGAATTGGGGAAAACTTTGGATGAATCACTTTTAGTACGAAAACTATTAGATTCCACACCACACCAGATAGGTTCATTCAGATAGTAGCATCCATAGAACAAACAAATGATCTTGACGATATCACCTTAGATGAGATCACTGGAAAACTCAAGGCGTTTGACAAAAGGATAAAACTCTGGAAAGGAGGACAAATGGAAAGCTAGGAGAACTTATTATTCGCACATGGCAAACACTCGGCAAGAGGAAGACGTTTTTATAGACACGGAGGAAGATCAAATTCTTCACGAGGAAACTGGCAGAATAATAGAAACAAAAATAACTCACAAGGAGGGAACTCAAATCACAAAGGAAACTCAAATAAGAATAAAAGTGAGAGGGATTTGAGTAAAGTACGATGTTTCAAGTATCAGAAACTTGGACATTTTAAGAAAGATTGTAGAGGAACATCGACAACTCAGGAACAATCAAACCTTATCTTAGAAGACGATGAACCATCACTATTAATGACTACAAACGAAACCGAACACGAGGAAGTGTTGTTGAATGAAGGCCAAATTCAAGCATGAAAATAGGCTTCAGCGGATGCAAGCAAATGGTATTTAGAAAATGGTGCAAGTAACCATATGACGGGAACCAAGAGTCATTTTAGGGATTTTGACAAAATGTAACAGGACAAGTACGTTTTGGAGATGGATCGTATGTACAGATAAAGGGTAGAGGCTCTGTATTGTTAGGTTGTAAAAACCAAGAACAGAAGATAGTATCGGATGTATACTATATACCGAGCCTCAAGAGCAACATACTAAGTCTAGAACAACTTACGGAGATAGGTTGTTGTTGGGTGTACAAACTCAATCCCACATCTGTAGAACTATAATCTCAATGTTAACATATAAGCTTGGTGGACTACTCCTTTTATCACCAATTGGTTTTAGAATGGAACCTCAATTGGTCTTATATGTTGGACTTGGTGAGATGCTGGGCCGTAGGAATCTCTACAAGTGGTATCAGAGATAGGTTGGGCCCAGTGATGATGTAGATGGTGTTCACTCGATTTGACCCCGGTTCAATGGTATTAGTGGATCCCGGTAAACCTTGTAACGAAAGGAAGCCGGTAAAAGGCGGTGTATTCTGATGGTAAAGGTCGGCGGTATGAAAAAGGTGGGATCGTGGCTATAGTCGAAGGGGAGGCCCATGGTGGTTTGGGTTTGAGGGGAGGATTGTTGGGTGTACAAACTCAATCCCACATCTGTAGAACTATAATCTCAATGTTAACATATAAGCTTGGTGGGCTACTCCTTCTATCACCAATTGGTTTTAGAATGGAACCTCAGTTGGGCTTATATGTTGGACTTGGTGAGATACTGGGCCGTAGGAATCTCTACAGTTGTAAGGTCATTATAGACGGAAACAAAATAACTTTGTATGATAAGAACAAGAAGTAGTTGATGAAAGTTGAAAGATCTAAGAATCGACTTTACAGTATTAGATTATAGATAGAAGCACCTATATGTATCTTAGCAAATGTAGATAACTAAGCATGGTTATGGCATGCTAGATTAGGTCATCTGAACTTTGACGATATCAACAAGATGACTAGGAAGGGTCTAGTGGAAGGAATACTAAGAATAAATCATGCTAGACAGATTTGTGATGCATGTTTATTAGGAAAACATAGTAGAACACCATTTCCAAATCAAGCTAAATTCAGATCAAAGAACCCGTTGGACTCAGTATACGGAGACCTCTGTAGTCCTATAAGTCCAGCCACACACTCTAGCAAGAAACTCATATTCTTGTTAGTGGACGATTGTACATATTTCATGTGGGCCTACTTTCTGACATCGAAAGATCATGCACTTAGTACTTTCAAGGAATTTAGACGGCAGATAGAAGTGGAGACGAGAATGAAATTAAGGATGCTAAGAACATATAGAGGACATCAAATGAATTCACCAAGTATTGTAAGGAGAATGGAATAGCATGACAATTGACAGCACCTTACTCACCACAACAAAATAAAGTAGTGGAGAGAAGAAATAGGACAGTGTTATCAACTACGAGGAGTATGATGAAAGCAATGAAGTTACCCTTACCTTTTTGGGCGGAAGCAGTTAAACTTGTCATTTACATACTTAGCAGGGTACCTATGAGAGCCCTGGTAGATAAAACTCCATATGAGGCACTCTACAACAGAAAACCAAATTTGGAAAACCTAAGAATATTCGGATGCACAACTTATGAAAAGATAACGATACCTCACTTAAAGAAGATGGATGGCAGAAGCATACCAATGATTTACTTAAGAGTAGAGGAAGGATCAAAGGCATGTAGGTTATATGATCCGATAGCAACACAAGATACATTTTGGCCTAGTTTTGTGGTAGAAGGAGTTGACAATGAAAACACTACACCAGTTAACACAGAAATCAATGATAATGTTGATAATACGTATCAGGAACAGGATCCAATTCCTGATCCAGTTTCACCAATCACACCACCGACATACACTTACAACCCACACTCAGAAGAAGAAGAAGCTACTATTAGCTCATTAGAGAGCTCAGATCATAGATTTGATGATACACCAATAAGAGGTTTCAAGGAAGTAACGGAAATCTATAAGGATGCACGTGAAGTTGAAACTGAAAGTTTGTTGTTTACGGAAGAAGAACCCCGTAACTACAAAGAGGCATCAACAAATAAGAAATGGATTGAGGCCATGGAGATTGAATTGGATTCAATCAACAAGAATAACATGTGGACTCTTACAACATTGCCAGAAAATCAAAAGGCAATAGGACTCAAATGGGTTTACAAGACCAAGAGTGATGCAGAAGGAAAGATCATCAAATACAAGGCACAGTTAGTAGCAAAAGGATATGTACAAGAACAAGGAATAGACTTCGATGAAGTATTTACACCAGTTACTCGGATAGAGATAGTTCGATTGATATTAGCATTAGCAGCATATCATGGTTGGCAATTACATCACTTAGATGTAAAATCAGCATTTTTACATGGAGATTTGAAGGAAGAAGTCTACGTTACACAACCTGAAGGATTTATTCAACAAGGAAATTCAAGGAAAGTCTATAAGCTTATTAAAGCTTTATATGGCTTAAGACAAGCACCAAGAGCTTGGAATGTAAAGCTTGATCAAACATTGAAGTCATTAGATTTTAAAAAGTGTAATCTCGAACAAGCAGTTTATACAAAGAGAAGCAAAACTTCTACAATTATAGTTGGAGTTTACGTAGATGATTTGATAATTACGGGCACTCCAAGGAAGGAATTAGAAGTATTTAAATCCCATATGGAAGAAAAATTTGAAATGAGCGACTTAGGATTGTTAGCTTATTACCTTGGGATAGAAGTTACACAGACAGGAGGAGAGATTACAATCAAGCAGACAAGTTATATTAACAAGATCTTAAAGGAAACAAGTATGATGGATAGTAATGGTACGAAGATACCAATGGATCCCGGTACTAAGTTGGTCAAGGCGGACGATGGAAACTCAGTTGATGCAACGTATTACAGAAGCTTAATTGGAAGTCTCTGGTACTTACTACATACAAGACCAGATTCATGCAAGACCCGAAGGATCATCACCTGAAGGCGGTAAAGCAAGTAATCCGATATATCAAAGGAGCATGGCATAATATACAAGAAAGAAGGCGGCTGCAAGATTAGAGGTTACAGTGACAGTAGTAATTATGTAATCAACACCGATCAAGGAAAAGGAACTACTGGGTTAGTATTTTATTTTGGAGAGTCACCTATTACCTGGTGTACTCAGAAGCAACCAACAGTGGCACTTTCATCATGTGAATCAGAATTCATGGCGGCTGTTGGAGCAGCATGTCAAGCCTTATGGTTAAGGCGAGTAATTAGTGAATTAACTGGATGGGAAGAGAAAAGAATAACGTTGAAGGTGGATAACATTTCAGCAATAGCACTCCTCAAGAACCCAGTTTTTCATGGAAGAAGCAAGCACATAGACATTCGCTATCATTTCATTCGTGAATGCGTAGAGAATGGGCACATCAACATGGAACACGTCAGCAGAGAACTACAAAGAGCTACAAAGAGCAGATATTCTAACGAAGGCTCTACCAAGATTGAAGTTCGTGACTATGCGACAAATGCTCGGAGTTCAAGATTCAGGACGAATCAACGATCAAGATTAAAGAGGAGAATGTGAACGCATAATCTTACTCGATGCTTCATATGTAAATATTATAACACGAAGGACCAATAGTGTTAGTTATGTTAGTTAGTAAGCGAAAATCAGTTATTGGCGGTTACAGAAAGTTAGTTAAAGTTAGTTATTTTTGGTTGGAATACCGAATGGACACAAAGGTTCATGAAACCGGTTGGTACCTATATGTATGTATGTACTCGAATAGAATAGTTAGACGAAACACTTATTCATTATATACTTTGCAACTTATATTTTGACTAGAATTTGGGACAACATAAGATAACCAAGGTCAAAAGGATTATTATGGCTAATATTGAGAAGGTTCGTGATGTTTTGTTTATTGGCCATCATTTAGCTACCTTTTTCAGATAGTGATGATGATGAAGTCCTTGAGGACTTCAATGAAACTTCTAGTTTTATGGCATTTGACGGTTCTAAAGATGGTAATGGAGTGGGCATGAGGAGCTTATTGGAGTAATGGAAGGATGACACCCATGACCAAAACCCTTATGATGATGATGAGTTGGATGATTGTGGTCTAATTGATGCTCAATTGAAGTTTGCTAATGCTTATGGCATTAGTCTCCGTGGTAAGATTAGATGAGTTGTTTTTATTTTGTTTTGCATAAGTATGGCATTTCATTACTTATGATTGTTTAGGTCTTAAGAACTATAGGCGCTTTTGGTTTGCCTTCTTTGGGCTGAGGTGTGGGATTCACCCACATCCGTTGTACTTAATTATTTTTCTTGGAGTAATAATATTTTACCGGGGGTAACTCTTTTACCCAAAAAAAAATACACTGTGGGTGACTATCAAGTCTTAACTAGTGACATAATTGACCTTCTTATCAATTATTCATTTTTTTTATCTCCACATAAAGACAACCCTTAACGTGGACAGACAAATTTACAAGTAAATGAGTCGAACCCATATAAGGGAAGTTGCTTCTCTTCCGGTCAATGCGTCCTAAGTCTGTTAATATTTTGTGGTTGTGTTTCATAGATAATTTTAAAATGGGAAAATACTTGAAGATTAGAGTCCGCAAAAGTTTAAGTTTTGAGGTTAAAGACACAAACAAAAAGAGGATGGACAACTCATATGTAGCTTACATGTAATTTTGAAGAAAATTAATTTTATTCTACAGCTTGGACAAGCTGCAGTGCAAGGCCATATATCGTAAAATTTTATAACTATACTACTTTTAAAATTTTGATTTTACTTTTTAGCTCAGCAATCCCCTGGTTTCTTATTTTAATCGTCTACCAGGGACACTCCCCCAGTTTCATATAATGGTTTGCAGGACGTCCTATCAAAATCTCGGTTGGGTGGTCATAGTTTACAAATGTTTGCAGATATCAACAAGTACTTTTATTGTACCACTTTCATGTTTTTCAATGTTTTGAAACCCGGTTCGACCCCGGTGGTTCGACCGGTCAAACCAGTTCCGGCTTAGATAACGGGTCGATCAAAAGGAACTGGATTCAATTTAAAATCCAGTGTGACCCGCCGTGTTTTACCTGTTTTAATAATTCCGGCTGGGTTAGTAATTAAATCTTTTATATGTGTTCCACATTGCCTTTTGCAACTTTTTAAAGGCTTTAAAAGCTGTTTAGACAGGATTTTATGGTGTTTTAAACACTTTCTAGATGCTATTTGGACAGCAGAAAGATGGGCTGTTTGGACAGGCTTATATGCTGTTTTAACAGCTTTTATAGGTTGTTTGGACATAGCCTTTACATGGCTGTTTGGAAACAAGTTTTTGCAGCAATTACATGCTCTTTTTTAAAAAGCAATTACATATTTGTATGTTGTTTTTTAGCAACAATTACAGCTTTTATATGCTGTTCCGACTCAGTTTTTTACAGCAACCATGTTTTTTTTGCAGCAATTACATGTTTGTATGCTGTTTTTCAGAGCAACTACATTCTGTTTGCACATCAGAAAGTTGGATGTTTGGACAGGTATATGCTTTAATTCCTAAGAGTTAAAATTTTGGTATTGAATAATTCCCTCTTTTTTGCAATTCTATTGGAGGAAATACTATTTGGCAATTTCAATCATGCAATTAGATGTTGACAAATGGGTCTCAAAGTCAGATATGATATGGTGCAGCTCCTGAAGTGCTTACTTGGATGAAACAGTGATAACGTGAAACATGCTTCAGTAATCTAGAAGACATCTCGTCTGGGAACTTGCTTGTCACGCGCTTTCTCATTTCTCCATTTAGTAGTTTACAGATGAGTTTGTTTTTGCTCCTTTTTCTAAAGCACGTTATTCTAGGTAGATTGTGGACATAAAACAGGGTTCTAAGCTCGGATCAAATAGTTTTACATTACATTAATGGAATTAGTAGTTTGAATTTTCAATGTACATTATTAGTTTTAACAGCTATTTAAACGTGGCTACAGCAGAAATTGAGCATTTGTTTTGTGATATAATATGATAGTCACCACCGTTTTCTCTCTAAAATTGATACCAAGTGACATGACATTTCGTCACTAAACTCCCTAAAGGCAGTTAACTATGCCGTTAATAGAATTTCTTAGTGACGACTTTCACTATATTAGTGACGAATTTCAGTCACGGAAAAACTCGTCACAAAATAGTCACAACACAATCTTCGTCACTTTTAACTTTGTAATGGAGTTATAGTGATGACAAGTGAGATGTGACGACCTTGATTTTCGTGACTAAATTGGTTTAGTGACGAATTTTTCACTGTTAGTGATGCTATTGCAGCTGTTACTAAAGCCTTTTTTTCTTGTAGTAATTTAGGTCTGTTAAATGTTTTTCTTAGTTGCTAGGGTTTATTGCTATAAAAATTTGTTAGTTTTAGTTGAATTTGATTCATACAAATTTCAAATACCTTCTCATTTCTACGTGGTATGAGGGCTAATAACCATGATTGTGGGTTGAATGATGAATTAACAACCGATGAAATGAAAGTAAAGTAAGTTTCTTTTGTTTAATCCAGCATGTGGGTTCGTACTAGTTGAGGCTGGTTAATTTTGTTGTTTATTTGTTAGGGTTTTATTACTTTCCTATATAAACTATTGTAAGTTGTTATTTATAGTTGAGTATGATTAATACAAATTTTCATTTTTTTATATGCTAGTTGTAGGTGACTTCGGTTCACGCTAATCGCTATAAAATGCTAGTTGTAACTGTCATGGATATAGGAGATTTCTCAAGTTGTAAAAACAAGTTGTGTCAAGCTAGGGAATTGCGAGCCATTGGGTTTGATCTAATGGCTCAAATCAAAAGAAGTTCTTTTGATTTGAGCCATTGGATCAAATCTAATGGCTCACAAACGTCCAACTTGACTCAAATTGTTTTTTCAACTTGAGACAATCTCTTCCCCTTATTTAAATACAAGATAAATAAATTTGCAAGAAGTCTTACACAAACAAAAGAAATTCATAAAACTTGTCACTAACTTACATAGTATAACCATATTTATTAGCCAATTTACAATAAAGTATTTTCACCTATTGCTCATCGTCTTCGGAAAAGAAAAAAGGTTACAGGTAGCACTTTCAAAAAAAATATCTAGTCAAGTAATATAGTGACAGATTTAATTATTTGATATTTGCTAAGCTAATTAACTAGCTAGGATTGGTAGAGTCAACGACTTAGGAGAGTGTGGGTGATTATGTATAATCAGTTTTACAGGGTCTAGCTAAAATGTAAACAAATAGATAGTACGAGTAGTACTTATTATTATAAAAAGATGGAAGAGGAAAAACCGTCTTACCTCATTTTGATGTTCAAGTTGAAGTTCCAACGCTTTCTCAAGTCTCGTGACGATCTCGTCAATATTTGGGCGTTGCGATCGTTCTTCATTCAAACAATCATATGCTATTTGCGCGAAAATGTTAAATGATTGAAAGTCCATTTGATTCCATAACTCCCAATCAATTATTTCATTGAGTTTCTTCCCCCGATAATGGGAAACGGCCACCGAAGCCAAGTACTTATCATCTTGGTCGTTGGCGATTCTTGCTTCTCGACCACACAGTAGTTCAAACAACACTATCCCAAAGGAGTACATATCTGACTTGTGATTTACACTTTGAGTCTCAATATATGCTGGGTCTGCATACCCCTTCGCACACATAATTGTATTCGTATGGAAAGAATTGTGCCTTTGAGATGCTTTAATGTTCATGGAACATATAAAATCATATAACCTGGGTTCCCAGTCATCATTTAATAGAACTCTGCCACTGCCAATGAGCCGGTGGATTACGCTGAAATCACGTGGCTCGTCATAATGAATGTAGCTCAATGCATGCGCAACACTGACAGATATCTTCAATCTTCGCACCCATGTCAACAAAATCGGGTTACTTAGATATTGGTTGAGACTTCCTCTGGTCTCATCCCTGATAATGATGATCTTCTCATCATTCTCATGACAAAACCCAACTAATGAAACAAGATTTTTATGCTTGAGACTAGAAAGCATTGAAATCTCCATCCAAAACATCTTTTCTCCATCCTGAAAGTCTTTAGTAAACCTCTGAGCAATGATATCAATCAATTCACCCGACCACAAAAGTTGCCCCTTGTAACGTTTTCGAATTCCAACCCTGCCGACGACATTTTCTTCTGCAAAGTTGTTGGTGGTGGATAATATACTTTCAAGGGGAATTCTTAGATGAGCAAACTCGTCTTTTGGTGAAGACTTTCTCTGTAAATACGATGGTCGTTTAATACACAAGTTAACACAAAAAGGGAGTTTAGTTAAGGGCATAATAATGACTACAAAGTGTTTGATGAAATTCCTGAACCTTTTTCTAAGACATGTTGAGCCATATATTTTGCCTTCAATGTTATAGTGACCTTATATTGTGTCTAGAACAGTATATATCATGTACTTTTAAAAGTTATTATGTTTGTAGATGGTAACTAAATTAAGATACTTTTATAGTTTTGGAAGTGTGTGGTATTATTAAGTTGGCATGTTTTGCTTCTTCATGTTGTCTTAAATTATTCATTAGGTTTCGACATTACCTGAAATGTTTAGGAAGTGATGTTTGTTAGTGATTTTGTATCAAGTTGTTCATTTGTTTGTAATACTAAGAAACAGCATTAGCATTAGCATTAGCCTCTGAGTTGGTTCTTAAGCCATATTGTGTCACAGTGCATGATGTAACAGGCGATATACTATTCATAATAAGCAATTATAATTTTATTACAGGTTGGTGATGTTCATCCCATACTTTGAGATTTGTTCATCCCATTTAACTCATAATGTTACGTTCATCTCATAAAGTCATAGGTCATATTGTCTTATCACAGATTGATGAATTGGAAAAGGAGGAACTTAAATATAAAACTGTTGAGGAAGATCAAGAGCTTGTATAGGTTCGATCTCTATGGAACTCATTTATGAATGATTTTTTTTTTTCCTTTGCCATCTTATCTTGTAGTGAAATATCGAAATCTGTTGAGTTTGAGTAATCTTTCTGTAGACTGTTTGAAATCAAATGATTATGCTATTGCTGCATTCATTCCAGTTCTTATATACTACTCATTCTTGTTTCAGGAACAAAATGATTATTCCAAAGCGTATGAGAAGGGGACCCATAATACCAAGGACCAATTGAAGGACTATATATGGAATACCTTGAAAAGTGGCAAGGTAATGTTTCAAAACAGATTGTTAATCCCAAAAAGTCAACTGATAATTGCTTATATAATACAGTAAAAGAATACACGCTGAAATTAGAAGGCTGTTACCCATTTGACCCGTAACATTGTTTCAACTTTCAAAGCAGATCAACAATCCCAAAAGGTTGTTACCCATTGCTTGCATACAATATTGATAAGGATTTTGGGTGCCGTGTTGAGTGTAGTGTCACACGTTATTTCGTTGAGTATTCTTTTCTGAAACTAATACGTGTCAGGCAGAATTCTATTTTGATGAAATAAAAAATCTCTCCATACATGTCTTATATTTTCCGTTTATGCCTCTGTTGGGCGGAATAAAGAGGCCAAGGGAAAATATTAAATAAGTATACTGTTTTGACCGAAGGCTAAGATAAACAAGGTCAAAAGGATTATTATGGGTAATATTGAGCAGGTAGTTGTTCCGTTTACGTGATGTTTTGTTTCTTGGCCATCATTTAGCTACCTTTTTCGTCTTTTTAACATGTCGGTTTTTGGTGTTTCATGGTGCTTATGGGATATTAATGTTGCTTATATTGGCTGAGGTTACTAGGTATGTTGTGTTTAATCTCTTACATTAACTTCAGTGTGTGTCAGGCTGGGTTGGCTTGAAAAGAAATTTTGTCCAAGAAAAACTGATAGTCAAATATGTTTTATAGCCATATTATTAAAATAATAATTTTTTTTTTATATATATAAAGGATTTAGAAAGTTTTATTCACTAAAAATACACTGTGGGTGACTATCAAGTCTTAACCAGTGACCTAATTGACCTTTTTTCTTATCAGTTACTCGTTTTTTTATCGCACATAGAGACAAACCATAACCTGGACTGACAATGTACAAGTAAATGAGTCGAACCCGTATAAGGGAAGTTGCTTCTCTTCCGGTCAATGTGTCATAAGTCCTAAAAGTTTAAGTTTTGAGGTTAAAGACACAAACAAAAGGGGATGGACAACTCGCGTAGCTTACATGTAATTAGTTTTGATCTACAGCTTGGACAAACTAGAGTTCAGGACCATATATACTACCTTGTGCATATCGTAATGAACTTGCTAAACTACAGGTAGATTTTATAACTTTACTACTTTTAAAATTTTGATTTTACTTTGTAACTCAGCAATCCCCCGCCAGGGACACTCCCCCAGTTTCATATAAAGGCTTGCAGGACGTCCTATCAAAATCTTGGTTGGGTGGTCATACTTCACAAATGTTTGCAGACATCAACAACTACTTTTACTATACCACTTTTCTTTTTTTCAATGTTTTGAAACCGGTCGAACCGGTTCCGCCTTAGATAACGGGTCAAAAGAAGCCGGTTTTTGAAAATTCAAAACCCAGTGTGACCCGCCGGGTTTTACCCGTTTCTATAATTCCGGCTGGGTTTGTCAATAAATCTTTTATATGTGTTCCGCATTGCTTCTTACAAGTTTTTGAAAGCTTTAAAAGCTGTTTAGACAGGTTTTTATGGTGTTTTAAACACTTTCTATATGCTATTTGGACAGCAGAAAGATAGGCTGTTTGGACAGGCTTATATGTTGTTTTAACAGCTTTTATATATGTTTGGTTTTCTTCATTGTTTGCAAACATGTGTTCAATTTATTTCTGTTTGTAAAATGGGTTACTTGACTTAAGTGACCCCATTAAGCTGACAAAATGAGATGACTTCCTTCTCCAAAGTTTCATTTTAGCCCTCTAACTCGGGTTTTTTGTTTATATCTGTCTTCTCTTTTGAATATTGTTTCAAACATTTATCTTATTTATTTATGTCAAACCTTTCTCTTCGAAATAGGATAATTTTTATTTTTTTATTTTATTCTTTTATTTATAACCCATATATGTTTGGCTAGTACGCATATAGGGTTAATATTGTTTTATTGTTTTTTCTGTTATGCATCAATAACTTTATGTTGATCCAAACCCGGACTCGAATGGATGGGGGTTGGTCCTTATCTAAATTTACCAGAACCCAAATGTCTTTTAGGGAGGGGTGCGGGTGAGTTTTCCTTCGGACATGATGACAATTGACCCGACGCGAATGAAACCGAACCTCACTAATTAATTTGACCCTATTCACTGTATGTAGCCAACACCAACTTACGTGGTAGTTTGGAGTTAAACGTTATAAATTAGTTTCCTAAGGCGTTTATCTTTTGATAATTTTGCTAGATTTCGACAATTGATAATTTCAAGATGTAAATAAAAGAAATTCTGAAAATTTCAAGAATTGCTAAATTTTAAAAGAAGTCGGTGACTTTAATTGCTGTGTATAGAGCGAAAGTCACCGGCTCTAGTTAATATACATTCACATAATTACCTATAAGCAAGAAATGCAGCCCACAAATATTGTTCACGTTGTTGAGTACTATTATCTCTTTGGTTTGTTTATATTTATTCCTCCATGGGTTTCCTGTTTGTTAATTACTAAAAGTTTTGAGTCACATAAGAATAAACTATAATAGTGAGGTGATAGTTTTCTTATTAAAAAATATAATAATAATATGGGCTTTTATAATTGAAAATTTTAAAAAAGAGACATGCTATACAAAGTAGAAAAATCATTCACATGCTCTTGTGTAAGTTGATGTTATAATCCCTTGAAAATTTATGAGCTTGAAAGAAACTTAGTGGGTCCAGCAATTAACTATATATTTGCTATATTTTTATTTGAGGATACTTTGTCTTTCAATTTTTGTAGCCAATTCGCTACAATCGTTCATAAAAAAACTATATATTTGCTACAATCCTTCATTCACATGCTCTTGTGTAAGTTGATGTTATAATCCCTTGAAAATTTATGAGCTTGAAAGAAACTTAGTGGGTCCAGCAATCAACTATATATTTGCTATATTTTTATTTGAGGATAGTTTGTCTTTCAATTTTTGTAGCCAATTCGCTACAATCCTTCATAAAAAAACACAAGCAATGAATCGGGGGGGGGGGGACAGACAAAAATCAAACCCCACAAAAAGAATCAGGGACCCACATTTATAGCAAAAGATTATAGCTAATATATTCCTTTTTTGTTTATAATTATAAATAATTCATAATGGTCATGCATCTTCGTCAATAACTATTTTTATTCATACAATATAAAATGATAATTATACGAAAATCTGAACAATGACTCGGTAATAAAATAGGATTAATTATTATTATTTTAATTTCATATGAAAAATTTCTCACAACTAAATTACTGCATAATATAACTGTTATGGATATATATTCAATTACAAGAATATAAAGTCTTAAAAAGTGGTAAATATAAGAAATTCATAAAACTTGTCACTAACTCGTATAGTATAACCATACTTATTAGCCAATTTGCACTCAAATAAACATATAGTAGTAGTACTACTTATTGCTCGTATGATAAAAAGATGGAAGAGGAAAAACTGTCTTACCGCATTTTGATGTTCCAGTTGAAGTTCCAGCGCTTTCTCAAGTCTCGCAACAATCTCATCAATATCTGGGCGCTGCGATCGTTCTTCACTCAAGCATTTATATGCTATTTCTGCAAAGATGTTAACTGATTGAGAGTCCATTTGACTCCATAGATCCCAATCAATTATTTCATTGAGTTTCTTCTCCCTATAATGGGCAACGGCCACCGAAGCCAAATACTTATTATCTTGGTTGCCTTTGATTACTGCTTGCCTACCACACAGTAGTTCAAACATTACTATCCCAAAGGAGTACATATCCGACTTGTGGTTTGCACTTTTTGTCTCGATATATGTTGGGTCTGTATACCCATCGGTACTCCAAACTTTATCTGTATTGAAAGAATTGTGCCTTTCAGATGCGTTGATCTTCATGGAAAGTATAAAATCACCTAATTTGGGTTCCCAGTCATCATTTAAATAAATCAATGAACTGTTGATGTTGCGGTGTATTACGCTAAAATCACGTGACTCGTCATAATGAATGTAACTCAACACTTGCGCAATACCGACACATATCTCCAATCTTCGCACCCATGTTAACAACATCGGGTCACTTAGATGGAGTAGAAGGCTTCCTCTGGTCTCACGCCTGATAATGATGATCTTCTCATCATTTTCATCACAAAACCCAACAAGAGAAACCAGATTCTTGTGCTGGAGACTAGAGAGAATAGAAACCTCCATCCAAAACTGTTGGTCTCCATCAAACGGTCGTTCTTTATTTAACCTCCCAGCGTAGATATTAATTAGCTCACCGGACCACAAAAGCTTTCCTTGGTAATACTTTTCATATGCATCTTCTCCAACGAACATGTATTTAGAAAAGTTGTAGGTGGCTGATAGTATATCTTCAAGGGGGATTTTTAAGTGAGCAAGGTCGTCATGATTGACTGAAGACATCATGTATGTATCTATTTGTTAATCTGAACAAAAAAGGGTGTGTGGGTTGTTAAAAAAAGAAGTGAAGGAGTGTGTTTGGGTGATATACATAAAAATCTGTTCTGTTTGTGTTTATAGAAGATGTGGGTAGGTGTGTGTTCCTTGTTATCTTAAATGTATGGACGTAGTAACTGCATTGACTTTTTGACCATAACACACAAGCGTGTAGGAAATTTCCCTTTCAAAGTTTCAAAATGGTACTCCGCAAAACAACATACACAGTAACCGAAACAATAATACAACACATGTGAAAAACAAAAGTATGATGGGAAATTTCTTAGCAACTACTATGAGATTGGATTGGTAGTTGTATTATTAATGGTAGTAGACTATTGAATTCTTGACCATATCACAAATAGTGTCAACTGTCAAGTGTATAGGAAACTTTCCTCTGAAAGTTTGAAAAAAAATTGGAATAAAGATTTACATGAACAAACCAATGTATGTTAATGTGTATTTACATGATTGACTGAAGACATCATGTATGTATCTTGTTTATCTGAACAAAAAAGGGTGTGTGGGTTGTTACAAAAATGAAGTGAAGGAGTGTTTAGGTGAAATACATAACTCTGTTCGGTTTGTGCTTGCATATATAGAAGCTGTGGTAGTTGCATTATTAATTATAGTAGTATAATTTACAACACTATTATTGAAGCAAACAATTAATTGCAACTACCACATTGATGGTGCAACTCAATAAATAAACAATAACGCGTCGAGTATTAATAATTCGTTCAACCCGTGATATAAATTTTTTGCTGACTTTTTTCTATATATTTTTCTAAAAAAAGATGTCCACATATTTATTGTATAAGAGAAAGAACATGCAAAATTACACCACACAAAATCACAAGCATATGCAAAATATATCGAATGCACATATTATCAAGGGAGGACAGTTACCTAATTGCTAGCCCTGTATCAGTATATTCTTATGGCTTTTTGATATTGATTCTCAATCTTGGTGTTCCTATTTTATTTGTTAAAATGTGGGGCCTCGGTGCTAAACAAGGATGAATATTTCAAACGTTATATATAGATAATACAATTAAGGTATGACTGGCGAAATTGACAATATCACGAAATGGAAGCAAGAAGTAATAGCAAGAAGCGTTGGTAGTAAGTAGTATCTGGTTTGTTTTTATAAAAACATTCGATAACATACTTGTATAACTATAATCACTAAGGGTAAATGTAACTTGTGAGTAAATGCTACTAGAAGTAGCATTTTAATTTGAACCATTTAAATAATACAGACATTGGTTGCTTGTTGCCAAACAAGCATTATATTATAGCGATAAACGCTAGTTGTTATTTGTTCCAAAACGTTCATAAACATTTGCTGTCAAACCATTACAACATCGTCCACTTTTAGCTGGGACTTTTTTGGGCTTTCGGCGGGGACTTGTCCCCGCTAATACTTTTTGGTGGGGACATGTCCCCGCTAAAAGTTGGCGTTGAAAATGCAATGGACGGTCAGCGTGAATTTGTGCCAGCTCAGCACATTTTTTGTCGTTTAGCGACTTTCGGCGGGGACACGTGCGTCGCCGCCAAAAGGCTGGTCGCCCGTCCTCCTGTTTGTTGTAGTGAACATTGTTTACCAAACGCTAAGTTTTGTCATAATTTTTTTTTGTTTTGTTTCTGAAAAATAAAGTCGAAATTATGATATTAAGGAACTTCTCTATATACCTCCCTTTTATTTTTCTTAATCCGCTAAAAGCCTTACTTTCAACTCGGCCTCATGGTCAGTGTATCTGAGTTCAACATTAATAGTCTCCGTTTTCATATTCTTTATCTTTGACATGTGTGGTACTCAATCGTCGATAGCTGCCCTCCATCCCCTTGCTTCACATGCGTTCCCTTCTTATCAGTTGTTGGCTAGCCCTTTGTATTTCATGGCATAGCTATATGTGCCTTTCGGATTTGATGGCATTTCAATCAGGAGTCTTTTTCATCCTTCGATGCTAACTCTGAACTCAAGTTTCCACCTCCTGCCAGCACTTCTATCCATCAATTCTTGTTCAAGACTTGAATTTGACAGCCGAACCCAACGATTGAAGTATATGTAAGGAGTAGAAGAAACAATCAATAAAAAAAAAAATTCATTGCGATATCAATTCCATCAAATATGAAAGAAATTCTTGAAATAAAGAATTCATCATTTTAAGAAAAAAAAGAAAGAAATTCCATCATAATTGCTAAATCTTAAATTTCTACTTCACTAACACATAGAAAGAGATTTGCATTTTAATCATTATTTATGAACTTTTTTTTACTTTGTCAACTAGATTTAGATTCGTATATATACACGTACGGTATTATATGCTCTAGCTATTTTACAAAGTTTTCTTAATATATGATGATAATGATTTTAAAGCTACATATATCAGTGATATTACATAAATCCAAAAGATGGTCGTTTGTTGTATATACTTGTATTGAAATCAATTATGTCTTTTATATATCAATATTTATATTTATGTCGTGGGATATGTATAAAAATTAATTGTTTTTTTAATGTCCTTGCATAGATAGATGTGGATGTGTGTGGTGTTCGTGTATTGTGTTTAATGGATGGAGCCATGGTGGTCTGGTTTTTACATTATTGTAATTGATGGAGCCATTAACTATCGACTTTTGAACAAAACATAATATCCAAATATGCTTGGTTTTGAATTATTTTGTTAATGATTTTTACTTTGTAATTGATGGAGCCATTATTGTAATGTAAAGACTATATTGACTTTTGAACAAAACATTGTACGTAGTATATATTGTTAACAAAGTTAGTATAGTTTATATTACAGTATTATTTCCCATAACATGAGTTTGTATGAGCTACATGATTGGCGGGTCAATGCTAGTTAAAACTGACCAGCATTATCAATAGTCAATGTTGCAATAAACTATAAACACAATATGAATTATAAATTTTAGGTGTTTAATGATTAAGTGGTCAAAGACAAGTGACCAAAACTGTAAGTATACGATTAGATATCACGTTTAGTGTTGAAATAACGTTCCAAAAATCTTCCAAAACATTTTTAGAGATTAGAAGTTAGAACTGAGTGATTTCGAAAGGAAAAGAAGAAGAAGCCTTAGGTGGTTCTTGAATAATTGCTTATCTAGAGAACAAAATGATCATTAGAGCAAGTTTTGACTAAAGTAATTGTTCTTTAACTTCAAAAATTCATATTACCCGTTTAGGCAGAATTGCATATATATCCCTCCAAAAGTGAATAATTACATATATATATCATTTGTACAATTTTTTGATGCACATAATACAATGGTTTTTATGCATGCTTTGGATAGATATGCAATTATGCATTTTCGGAATGATATATATGCAAAAACCCCGACCGTTTATGGGAAAATATGTAGGCTTTGGATATAGTTGAGATTGAATTCGAATTATGGGTCTCTGTTCCTCAAGTGATGAATATATCATCAATCATTTAAACAACTATTAAAAAGTTTGGAGCTTGATTTAAAGATGTCTATGTTTTGTTCGATTATGGTCATGGTTTGGAATTGTACTAAAAGAATACAATGGAATTAGATATTTTGTTATATGCTTTGGTTACTAAAGAAGTGTATGTTTTGAAAATGTTAGAGTTCAACAAATTTTGAGTTTTGGTGTGTTTGATTAGAAATCTTTAAGCAATAATTGATGCATGAATATACGGCTTAACTGATTAATTTGAAAATGGATGTTTGTGGTCAATAGTAACCAACTAAAAACTGATCCTAGACGTATAAAAATGTCAAAACATTCGAGTAAATGAGTAAAAAGTCAAGGTATGGTTCATGAATATGAAGTGGTTTGGTGTTATAATGGCGTCTAATCAATTTTATGGACTTAGCTTTTAGTATATAAAGTGATAATGATGTATAAGTGCAGGCCGCGGGTTGAAAATGTGCAGTTTTCTTTAATTCATATAAAATCAACCATAACTCGGATTTAAGCATGCCATACATCATTGGAAAGGTATAAATGTTTACTATCACTTAAAATTGGACTTAGAAGCTAATTTCTTTTGGAATTCTCTCAGCTTGCAAAACTTTGAAGCTGAATCGGTAGTTAATTAAGATGTTTGTTTAGGTGTTGTTAAGGTTGATGCCTTAGTGCCACATATATTGGTTCTATGGTTTTGTACATAACTTTGGAGGTATGTGAGAGTGTATAAGCATTTGTGAGTCAAGTTTATCATTAGTCATGGGTTTATACTAACTGGCATGCACCGAATGAACATCGATTTGTATAGGTGATTAAAGGAAGTCATGTGGACAATTATCTTAATAGCTATTAGTTGGACCCCGAGGTTGAAGCAAACATTTTAATGCAAATCATTTTTTTAATTGTGCCAATCATTTTGAGTGTCCCAATCATTTGAGTGTCCCAATCATTTTTTTAATTGTGCAAATCATTTTTTTTTTCTTCCTGCAAGTTCGGTGTTATTTTTAATAGATGGAGGTCTAGTAGTTGCATTTTTAATCATAGTAGACTATTGACTTTTTGACCATTACACAAATTTTATCTAGCGTATAGGAAACTTCCCTTTCAAAATTTGAAAATAATAAAGCAAAACAACGAACCTAGAAATACTGAAAGAAACTAATTTGAATTTGTAATAGAAACATTAATACACCACTAGTGGAAATCATGTATATGTTTGTTTATTTATCTGAACAAAAAAGGATGTGTTGGTTATTACAGAAAGAACCGAAGGAGTGTATGGTTTATAAGCATAAACGTGTTCGGTTTGTGTTCGTGTATATAGAAGATGTGGTAGTTGCATTATTAAACGTACTAACAATAATTTACGGCACTATTGAAGCAAACATTTTTATGCAACTACCACGTTGAAGCAAACATTTTAATGCAACTACCACACTAAAGCAAACATTTTAAGTGAGCAAACTCGTCATGATTGACGGAAGACATCATGGGTATGTTTGGCGAAATGGGCTGGGGCTGGAGCTGAGGCTGGGGGTAGGGCTTATATTATAACCGAAATTAAAATTTGTATTTTTATAAACTTGTTTGGCAAATGGGCTGGGGCTGAGGTTTATTATTGCAAAATTACTAAAAGGACATAATTAAATGAGTTTTTGTATATGTTAGATATTTTTGTGGGTAAATAAGTAATTTATTTTTCAAAAGCCCCGGGGCTTAAGTTTTTAGCCTCTTTTATGGGTCTAAAGTTTTTAGCCGGCTTATTTTATAAGTTCTTCCATAAGCTCCATGACAAACGAGACTTATTTAATTAACTAGCTTATTTAAAAAACCCAAGCCTCCATAAGCCCCATAAAAGCCCTCCCCAAACATAGCTTATGTATGTATCTGTTTGTGTATCTCAACTAAAAAGGGTGTGTGGGTTGTTTTTTAAAAAGAAATGAAGTAGTGTTTGACTGTTTGGGGTGATGAGCATAAAAATCTGTTCGGTGGGGTCCTTGTTATCTTTACCTTTAATGGTGGAGGTCTATTTTTTTTTTTTTTTTTGCATTATTGTAAAGACAATTGCTTTTTGACTTAAAGCTGAGCAAAGTCATCCGGTGGGGAACATCATGTTTCCTGTATTCATGATCAATAGTCATTATAAACGTGTTTACTGCGTTTTGTATATGTGGTTGTGCTGTGTTGCATTATTATATTAACAGTAAAAGACTTATGCAATGAAACTTCCATACACGGTAAAAAGAAATTTGGTAACTTGAGTATGTATTGCTTTTTAAATGAATCACATCACCAATATATATTAGCGAGTATAAAATTTATGAAAGACGCTTTACAATATTCTTTTTTTAGAAAGTAAGCAATGTATTACCACAACAAAAAAGAAATAATACAAACAAAGACATTCAACTTTTATAATTGAGACGATTAAAAAAGCGGGACCAAGAAAATAAAAAACCCACAAGGGCTTACAACAAAACATATACAAAATAAAACCGAAAGATAAATGACAAAAAACTACAATATTCCTTTAAATGATACATATGAACAATCTCGAACACAATAAAAAACATGCATACATGAGATATGTGGTATGAACTATGAAAGGAGATAACGGATGTTTTAGAGAAAAGAGACTGACAAAGCAAGTATAATTGACCATAAAAGATAATGGTAGGGTTTGTCTTCAACTTTCAAATAAAGTGAGTAATAGTCCATGATTCTTGGTTGCTTATGTCTATTTTTTTTTTGGCTGTAACATGAAAAAAATGGCATTTTACGGAAAAATGTAGATAAATAATTCAAAGTTCACGAAGATAAAACTTGCGAGAAAATTAATATTGAAAATATGAAGTATTTTACATACAAATGTAGATAAATAATCCAAAGTTCCACAAGATAAGAAAAAACACTTGGAGAAAATTGGTAATGAAAATCTGAATATGATTTTATGAAGAAATGTTACATCCACATAAATTTACAAAAACGTTATCACAAAATGATGTGGCATGATAAATGTAACTTTCAACATTACCTCTCTTCTTTTAATTTCCCATAGATGTAATAGTTACAAATAACACATCATTTAATGAATTTTTTTTTTATTAAATTTATGTACACATAGCATTCCTCGAATCTAAAAAGAATAGCGATAGAAGCCAAAGTACATACACTTAAGGCGTGTTTTGAACTTTGATCTAGGAGAATAATGATCGGAAGATTAGAATGTCTAGTACATTGTACTTTGGTCTAGGAGAATAATGATTGGAAGATTAGAATGTCTAGTACATTGACACGGGAATCAAATACAATGTGACATCCAAAGACTATATTCTATTTTAAGTCAATTGAGCAATTGTTATCACGTCCAAGACTATTTATGTGAAACCTATAGAGGGCAGGTATTATAATATAGAGTGTGGTTTATTTTCATAGTATAACAATATGGAATGTAGTTTGTTATTATATAGACTCAAGCATCATTAACATGACTTGTGTGAACATCATGTGCGATCACGGTTTTCGTTATTACAACATGAAGTGCGGTTTATTGTTGTATAGAATCAAGCATCATTGACATTAAACCATTGTCACTACTTGTGTGAATAACCTGTGTGATCATGGTTCTCGTTACTAGCCAATTAATCACCGTCATGTATTATTGAAGATCGCACATTCATTATCGCTTAAAGTATATTATAAAGGAATCATTACATTTCATTGATTGCATACCTTAAGCAAGAGTTCAAAGTATATTGATGATACAAATAAAAAAGTGAAGTATAATTTTCATTAACCCGACTTACGTGATCATACTGTATAATCCCGGTTATCAACTGCCACTCAATTACTGTTGATATTATGAAAGATCACATGTATAATCTCATAGTATGTATATTGTTCCGTATACCGTACATATAATCCCGATTATTGTTAACACAACTTATATGACTCACATTATTTTGTAACAAACATGACGAATACAAGTTAAACTTGTTAGTATTAACTTTTCAACGATGTAATCCGAGAAAATATTAATAAAATTTTAAAACTAAATATTTTAGTTTTGCATAGACCAAAAATGTGTTTTTTTATTTTAAATGTATATATTAGATTTGAGCATTAGCTTAGCCATGACGCGTTGTTGCTAAAGGTTGAGTGGGTAAACATTTTCGAGCCAAAATTTTGGAAGCAAAATTAATTTTTCCAAAAAAATATAAAATTTTACTTTAATGACGATTTTGTCGTCACTAAAGATAATTTTAATATTTTAATATTTTAATATTTTAATATTTTATGCCCTTTAACAGATTAACAAGAAAATAATGTATATTTTTTATTCATTTTCTCTCCCAATCATCATAATAAAATAATGATTTTATACTTTTAGCGCATACTGTCTTTCCATAATTGTAGTGTTTGATTGGGCACGGGTGTTCCTGTCCTTATTTAGAGATCAAGTTGCCACCTGTCTATCGAAGGGGGATTTCCTAGCCTATATCAGTATATTTTTTCAAAAGAAGGAAGAAGAAATTAATGATTTCTCTAATTCTGTGAGAAAGAAAAACCAGTTAATTAGTACTGGGGTACAGAAGCAATCAATAGAATGGGTCCCTGTTGTTCACAAGTGAATTCACTGGCCGACACGTAGGTATATTTCGCGCTTTCCTAGGTGCGCATCTCAGTCGTCCAGTACTCTAAAAAGCAAAAGTAAGGTAAGGAGAGTGGATGGATCTACCTGGCTGTAACAACCGTGATTTTAGTAGGTTAGTTTGACTAACAATCTCGTCATATTTAAGTTCGTTTGGTAAGTGTGTTATGTGAGCTTATGCTATATGTTTGCTATATGTGAGTAAGATGTGAGCTCATAAGTGAGATAAGTGAACTTTGGTAGCTAAATCCCTTGGTGTGTGAATTTTCGTTTTGATATGAGTGGTGTTATTTTGAGTAAATTCATTTGATCGCCTTAGTGGTGTGGAAATGAAAGTTTTGCGTTGGTGTTTTCTTGAATTTTTGCGTAACGAGTCTTCCATCAAGTATTTGAGTGTTAGAAAGTTACGAGGAGTTGTTTTTATGAGTTACATTTCACAAGAGTGAAGAAATCTATTTTTGGAAACTTTGTTTTGAAAAATGATATTTTTCCGGTTTGTCGTAAAAGTTGAAGTTTATCGCGTAAGATGTTTAGGTTGCGTTATGGGAGTATATGAAATATGAGAAGAATAGGGCTTTTAGTGTAATAATTTAATTTAATAATAAAAAAAATATGGAGGGGGGGAGGGTGTACGATCGGCCAAGGGGAGAAGGGGGGAAAAAGAGACCCAATTGTAACCCAATTACAACTCTAAGTTAGGTAATTATCAACCAATTAATATAAATACAAAATCAAGACTCCCAAACCTATTTTTCCTGCATATTTAGTCGATCCCCAAGAGGAGAGAAAAAGAAAAATTAGGGTTTTGCTCTTGAAGCCAAAAATCAAGCGTAAGGTATACTTTTGATACTAGTTTTCATTCAATTAATGTTTTATTGTTATAATTCGTGTAATATAAATTATGATGGAGTTAGGGTTTATATACTTCTATAAATTAATGAAGTAAAACATGTTAGGATTATTAGATGTCAATAATATGGTTAATGGCTAAGGGAATTGAGTGTTAAACGCGTTAGATTATGTGTTAGGGTTTGGACAGAAAACTATGGCTGTAAAGATGTGAGTGTAAATAACATATGGTAAAGAGTTAAATCACGAATTTTAGGTCTAAATTGAAGTATAATGAAAGAGCTTTCCAAAAAGTCCAGCCACGATCGATTTTAAGGTGGAGAAGTCGGTCTTTTGATTTTTCTTTGTTAAGATGTCAAAGCTGTCAAACCGGGACAGATTTTGGGTAAAAGTTTGAGGGTGTTTTGTGGTTGTAAAAGTGGTATTTTGACTAGTCCTTCTGGAATAGTTAAGTATTAGGTTATATTAGACTACCACGAAAAGGATTCGCGATAAAAACTTTTAGAAGTATTTTACGTAAATCAATACTTTTTAGTGTGCGTTCAGAACTGAATTTGAGTAGTTGACAAATTTGATTTTCTTTTGAGTATTTGCGTGTGTTATTGGTCCATGGCCTTCTGGGATTAGCTTATATGCTTATGAGAAACCATGGTGAATTTTTGTTGTGAGTCGATGAGCTTTATTTGTCGTGATTTTATGTGGGCGAATGTACCCAAAAATTCTGCGTTTTCTGATTTTAAGAGTGCAAGGGATTTAGTGAGTATTAAGGTATGGTAGTGGTTAGTATGGTGTTTAGGAGATCCATGGTGGGTCATATGAGTCTTAGACATCCATAATATGATTATTACATGGGTTATAGCTTATAGCTTGACCGTGTGTAACGTAAACTTGTTTGTGTTGTATAGATTGTGATTTGTGTTTGTTGGAAGCTGCAAAGTTGAGGTGAGTTCATAGTCCCACTTTTATATTGTTTTTAAACTTGGGATGGAAATGATGCTTGTGTTAAAGTTACTGTGATTATGTGTTTTAAATGCATGGACTTGCGAGTGTTATTATATATGTTTGCATGCTAAGTGATTATTGCGTGATGAAAATTGTGTGGAAATCGAGGGTAGAACTGTACCTGAGATGAGAAGGGTAGAACTATACCCAAGTGGTGAAATTTGTGTGGGAATTCAATTGGGAGGATGTTTATCCTTTTGCTCGCACATGCGACTCAATTGATGAAAGAATTGGATCGGTGGACACGTTCCGTCCTAACTAAATGGATTGGGGGACACGTTCTGTCCCATTGGTTGTTTTTAATTGTGTGATTGTGTGTTTACGTGTATAATAACTTGTCTTGCTGTCATGCTATGTGGTATAATCACAGTTAACCGGTTGCCTACAGTGTGTGTGTGTGTCTAAACCTATGAATCTCACCAACATTATGTTGACGTTTTAATCATCATTTTCAGGTGAGCATTCTAAGACCAAGGTAGAGAGCAGCGATTAGGCGAGACCTAGTTTGCATTGGAAGGATTTGGTTTATGTTTGGATTTGATTTCGTTTGACTTTTGGTTGTGTTACGATTACGATTTTCATTTAGTGCCTTGGAGTTTATTGAAGCTATTTTTGGATTACATTTGGTTATTTATTTTGGTATTTGGGTATTGTTACAGCACTTCGTGTTGTACTTGCTTTATTTATGTGCATGTAGTGTTTTCTCTATTAGACACCAGGTGTTGTGATGATATCCATGAAGTTACACACTCGCGTTTTCCGCCTTGGCGAGGTGTGACAGATTGGTATCAGAGCCTTGGTTATAGAGAATTAGGTGGTTTAACCTAGACTATAACTTAGGAGTCCTAGTTGCATTTAGGACCTATGTGTAAGTATAATACTTTTACATGTCTATTTTCCTAATATATGAGCTACTTTATCGAATTTTTTGGACGTCTATCGAACCCTGTACTTAGTATCGTGTGTGTGTCATTTATAGAATGGCACCTCCTGCGTGAAATAAGCGGGTGGAAGAAGGGTTAAGAAAGAGAGCAATTCGAGGTTAATTAAGGTTAGCTCTTTTGCTTGATGTGATGTTGAATAAAAGGAGTTTATGAGCTTTTGCATTATTAAAATACATCTCTTGAAATAGTGATTGGATGAGCTTATTTGGTATTGAAATGCAATGAGGGTAGAATTACTAGAAAGGGCAACAATTTTAAAAACATGTAGTAGAAGTTGATGACATCATAAGTATCTGGAAGAGGGCTTAGGAGAAGATCTTAAATAAGCGAGTACTGAGTAGGCTTAATCTCCTTTGTTTGATGTGATGTCTTGATAGATAGGGGTGTTTGGGTAAGCTTACTTAGATAGCTTGAGCTTTTCATGTAAATAAAAGGAGATTTTGAGCTTTCGAATTATGCAAAAACATCTCTAGAAGTTTTGAACTTTGGATTAGCTTGTGTGGCATTAGAACAGGCTAATGGTATAAAGAGATTGAAAACGGACATTTTTAGAAACATGTAGAAGAAGGTCAGTGAAGAGTATGAGTATAAAGTTGTAACTAAACTGGTAAAAGGAAGGATTAGGAAAAAGAGCTTATTCTTAGATAGGCTAATAAGCTTAAGTTTTGTTGTGACATCCCATCACTATTCTGGGCCTATGGGTTTATTGTTTTTTGAAACATCTCAAGCTTATAAGTTGTGTATATAAGCTTACCAAAACACTCCCCTGTGTTTGAGTGTTAGCCAAGTTAGAATCTATCAAATGGTTTAGCGGTTTTGTCCTCTCCCTCCCTTCCTTTATCTAACTCATATATGAAATTTTTTTGCAGCTATGTCTACATTGACAATGGCCATGTGCTGGGAGCTTATGGTGATTTATGAAGAATTATTGAACCAAGTCGGTGCAACAATATATAGAAAGCCAACTTCCAAATAAATGCTATAAAATAGACAAGAAAATGATCCACCTCTGTTTGAAAAAAATGCTGATCCATCTGCCATATGGTAAGGCTTCCTTGACTCAGTTGACACTTGCTCAAAGTGTATGAAAAATGTGATGGTTGGGTACCAGGTTATGGTTTAGGATGGGTCAAATGAACTGGTGTCAGGTCACGCTGAACCGTAAAAAATCTTTTTCTATTTTTTCCTTCAGTTGAGAAAGAATTAAGTTTTAGATATAATTAAAGAAATATAGTAGAACAAAGATGATAAAATTTTAAAATAAACGAGTTACAAGGTTTTATCCCGTCTGACCCGCTCAAGATGTTTCATAAGATCAGATCACAATAAGTTGTGTTCAGAAAAAAGTAAGTTGTCATTAAAGTAAATGGGAACAAATAATGATTACTCCTTTTTTTTTTCTTCCTTATAGAAATTGAACTACATAGTATTTTGGGAGGTCCACCAACGATTGCAATATGTCAATTTTTTGGGATGTTTATAAGTTTTTTTTTGGTAACCTTGGTTTCCGAACTTTTGACCGACTAATCAATGGGATTTTAACCCATCTCCACCTAAATTCAAATTGGGTAAAGCCCTCCCTTTTCATGAGGTTGGCATGGCCAAGGATGTTTCCAAGTTAAATACATGTATAAAAGTTTCTGTTCTTAAAGTTTTTGAAATAATTTTATTACTACAGGAATGTAGAACTTCAAGAATGCATCGACATAATCACGGTTGATATTTCAGTTCGTGGTTCAAATTGGCTGAAAATGTGGCCTGAAAGGTTGGAATCACCACCATATTGGTTAAAATAACAGCGAGACTGGAGTGTATGGAAAACCTGCACCGGAGGACTTCACTGATGACTACAAACACTGGAAAAACGACGTCACCAATTCATACTTGAATGGTTTAGGAATTGATTGGTTTCTATTAGAAATTTTATGCATATGAGATCCATATATGGAGGGCAGAGGGCAAGTCAAAGTCAAACCAATACTAATACAAAAAAAAAAAAAAAAAAAAAAAAAAAAAAAAAAAAAAAAACTGTTATCGTGTATTGTTTCTTATATTGTCATTGTGGTAAAAAAAAGTTTCTAGATTTGCTGTTGCATTGAAAGATCTGAACCTATGGGCGTTGAATGTGGTCCACTAGATTCGCCAGATATGCTTCCAATTATATACGAACGTGGAGCCTTTGGGATATTTCATAACTGGCGTGAATCATTCAGCACTTACCTACAAACATATGATCTTCATGCAGGTCATCTTTTCTCAACAGCTAAGAAAAGGTAAATTCATCTATTCTGATCCTATAATATGTATAGTTAGAGTCGGGTATCCTAAAGTTATAAGAATCAGCTACCTCATAGTGATTGGATTTGTGTTTTAAGGATATTTATCTGGTTACTGTCCTTTTTGATCATCTGTGTATTAACTCCTAAAATAATCATAATTCTGTAAAACCAAATATCATCTCCCTTAGCCGTTTATTAAATAGAACATTGTTTGTGGCAATAAATAAAATTTCACAAAATAATAAAATTTGAAAATGGCAGCATGCAAAATTAAAAGATAACTATCCACTGCAGGTGCAATTTAGAATCCTTGATTGCAGAAGTGGGGATGGGTCTTACGGTGATCGTGCACTATAACATTGAGATTCTTGCTGAGATCGAGAACATGGTCAAATATATGCATTGGAATGCCCGTTTGAGTTAGAACAATCATCGCACACGCAGTAGAAAAGTAGAGAAAGATAATATATAAAGAATGTATGAGATTTATAATATTGAATTTTTGTGAATGCAGATTATCTTGGTCCGCGTAGAGTTAAAGTGGTTGAGATGTCCAAGTTTGGCCGTCCAGTAAGTTGCTTATATTGTTAATAACTCAGTCTCATCTTAATCACAATAATATTGAATTTTTGTGAATGCAGATTATCTTGGTCCGCGTAGAGTTAAAGTGGTTGAGATGTCCAAGTTTGGCCGTCCAGTAAGTTGCTTATATTGTTAATAACTCAGTCTCATCTTAATCACAATTTAAATATGTATATATACTTTTTTTATGTCGTAGTTCGTTATTGTTAGGTTATCCCAACACTGCACTTGCTACCACTTTATAATGATTTGTAGATTGTAGATGTACTTTTTTATTTTTTATAATTGGGAGGTGATACTTACACCACATTTTTTGATTCTTTCACAACAATATCACATCATTAATGCACAAGTTACAACATGACATATGCATAAGTGTGGTGTGTGCATAAAAAAATGTGGTGTAAGTATCACTTCCCTTTATAATTTGATAAATAAGGTGTTTAGATGACATACAGTTGGGTTCTTAGGTGAGGCTGGGTTCTTTGAAGTTTTAGAGTTAGAGTTGGCTAAATGGGCGGGTTTTGTTCATAGGATTGGCTAAAACAAATTAGTATGGTGTTTATGTTGTGTTCTTCAGAATTAAAAAAAAAAAATTTAAATTAAAAAAAAAGGTTAAAGAAGTTGAAGTTTCGATATAAATGAAAGCCTGAAAGGTATGAATGGAGTAAAGAATTGAATGCATATAGTGATAAACATTAAATTTATTGTTATGTTTATTTCCAATTGATTTGTGTCTTATCCAGCGTAGGCTTATTGCTTAACCGACTGCTTAAAAAGGGTGTTAACATCTTGTGCAAGTGACTGATGCCAAAGTCTTCTAACTTATCCCCAAATTTCTTTCGACACTAATGGAAACAAAAGTTAGATCTTGTCAGTCTCAAAAGCTGCTTCATCACATAATAATGGTATTTGTAAGTTTATGAAAGAAGTGAAAAGGAGTATATTGATCATGGCTGAGAAGAAAAAGAGTATCTCTCACCATAACAAGTTTAAACTTTCCTAATGCAAGAAAGTTATGCTCATCAAAACCCCAGGTAAATTCTTTTTGGCTAATGGTTAAAGTGTAAACTCTTTGGAACATCCAATCCAGGAGGTGATTTTGGCACTCCTCGAAGATCATAGTGAAAATGAGGACACCATAATCTTTAATTAAGCAAGCTTCTTACTCAGTTCAGAAAATATATTTATTTGTGTAGAATGACACCTCTTGACAAGAAATGTAGACATGTTATATATTAATTGCCAGTTGGAAACTATATGAACTTTGTTATTTTTTAACTTTCTCATTGGTAGAATTGGGTTCACAATTCACCTATGTATTTTCTTTTTAACAAGTTTGTGATTGATTGTTGCTACTGTAATATTCTTGATTAGCTTATCTATGGCTTTATGGCAATAGAACTTTCCATGGATGCCAACCCTTTATAATGCCATTTACAAATACTTATTCTTTCTATATTGAATTTTGTAGTGTTGCAATTACTCGTGATCGGTGTCATGAATTGACGAGAGTTTACTCCAACAAATTATGCAACCAATATATGCCGGGAGTTGTAGGTTGTAATAATGTGGGTTGGGTAACATGTACAAAAGAAATGTTTATGACTTGAAATGGGTGGGTCTGATTTGACAAAGTGGTTTCTGATTGATCATTATTTAAAGTCAACTAAGTCTACATGTATTACCATTCTCAGGTACAAGTCAAATGTGGGATGCCAATATTTGATCTATTTTTCTATGCTATTGGGATATCTTGAAAGCTTTCTAAGCTAATTCTTGATTCATCTTTTTATGCTGAAGATGTCTGATGTATTGGTATATGAGATAAGATTCTTGATTCATCTTTTTATGTTGAAGATGTCTGATGTATTGGTATATGAGATAAGATTTGGATATAAAGAGCAAAAAAGAGGTAATTCTGAGTCAAATGAGACATGCACTTGAAGTTCTGTTGGCGGCTCAACAAAGTGGGACCGTAAGTTGGGAACTCACATGTGAAAGCGAAACAAGGGTCGGTGGTTTGGAAGAGATTAACAACTAATAATAATTTCTTAAAGAGAAATTATCGAGGACAAGCTGCAACGATAAAGCTCCCTTCTAAACATATATACATAATATTTCATATTTTTAATTCAACAAGAATAATCATTTAGGACACATTAATTTGTTTAAATTTCTAATCAATAATAATACACAATTAAAATATTTAGAAAAAAACCCGTGCGTGCACGAGTATTATAACTAGTATATGTAGTATAGCTGTATAGATGTATTAGGAGAAGCTAGTGACGTCCTTTTAATTCAATGGAAATTAATTAAACTAGTGAAAATCATATTCAAATGTTGTAATTTACAAGCTCATTTAATGTGTATTAATGCATTTTTTGATTAATTAAGAAAATTTGTGTTCATTAACTACACCTTAACCCTTGCCCAATGAGCATTGGTTAGCAAAATCCTTAATATAATACGGAGTAACAAATTATGATAAAAATTCAAGCAATTAACTAATATGTAGTGCTATACCAAGTGACATAACATGTTCACTCTCATATAAATTGCATGGGTTCAGGCCAGGTGTAAGAAGACTTTTTTTTTTTTTTTTTTTTTTTTTTTTAATTAATCTCATTCTCTAATTGTTCTATATCTACTTATGTATCAACCAACAACTAATCTCTAATATATATTATGATAAAACTCATTTGTTTAAAAAACTCTCAAAATTAGAATTGTAAAATTGCTAGTCTATCTTTACACATTATTTCTTCAATTGTTATACTTTAGAATAATATAATGTCCTTCCATTAAGTTAAAAAGTTTGCCTAATAAACAATATTCATCCATTTCATACACTATATACTTAACTAAAATTTCCCAACTATAATTATTTCTCGTTCTAAATTTCGGAGCTTTACACGAAACTGGACATCTAAGCCATGGGTCGCAAGTTTTAGGCCAGTCAGGCCCAAAGCCCAAAGCACAGGCCTAAAACTTTATTTTCATTTGTAAGCTAAATGAATAGAGAAATGATCGACTGAACTCATGACAAATTGTGCTTAAATCTGGGTGGCATTATCTTAATGTTCTATATTAAAGTGGTTCTCTTTGTTACATTGGATGAAATAGTAATACCCAAATTTAGGCATGAGTTTACTCTCTAATCAAATACTAAAGTGGGTCTCTTTGTTACAATCAATAAAATATTATGGCTTTTTAAATTTATTTAAAACCAGCTTATATTTATAAAACAACTTACACAAATTCCGAAGCTTTATTTCTTTTCGAATTTCTATTTTCTAATTCATTTTCTAGAATTAAACCTTAATAGCATCCTTAGAATAGTTTACATTTCAGCAAAGTTTATTAATAGATGGTTTTATATATGTCTTGAACGAGTATCGTAAAGTACCACACTTCGGTGCAGTTGTATGAAAATTCCATTTCTCGTCCCTTAAGTTATAAAACTTAAAAGATTTTAAAAGATTTCGTAAAAAAATTAATTTGTATTTTCGTCACATGATACACCAAATTTAGATTATAAAAAGTCACAATTTTTTCTTTTATATGGTATATGAGCTTAATCAGATAAAGATAAGCAACAACAAAAAACAGTAAAGAAACAAAGAAAACAAAAATATAGTAATACATTTACAACTACACTAAAAGGTCACTTGATTGAAATCACGTTTATACATGTTTTAATATAAGAATAGCATTATTTTAGAGTGTAACAAATGACTAACAGGTCTAAATTAAAGTATATATGCAATGTTGGTGTATTTTTTGTGCCTCAATAATGTGGTTATTAGAGTAAGCATAAGCTCTTTAAAACATTTGGGTTGTAACTGAATTTTTGGTACATACTATGGTTCTTTTTTACGTTGCTATCTTTTTGGTTCCACAAATGACTTGCACGGTTGTCGCACTCGCAAAACAGGAGGCGTCATTTGTTTGTGTTTTTTGAGAGACTAAGGGCCATCAATTTATGGGAAGATCATCGATTAAGCCGTGACATCGTTCGTGCACGCCAACATATGGAGCAGCTGACTGATTAGATTAGAGAGTTAGAGGAAGGTCCGGCGTTGCGCATGCGCTTGCCGTGTTACGGTCCGTTCTGGTTGGAGAAGAGCTAAGAGTTCGTCTGTACACACATAGTGCTCTGGAAGCTAGCTAGCCACGCGAATATAATTATGCAGTTTGTTGTTGTCTTGCATGTGTAGACGGTTAATAGAACTGGTTGCCACACGTTGTTTCTACTCTTGAATCAACGACTGTCTTTTGGGAACCAATGTTGGGTTTGGTTTGTAGAAATCATTTTAGATGTTTCTAGTGGTAGACTAATCTTGTATTTTACTTATGTAACTATCAACAAAAAAATAAAAGCAGGCCATCGAAACTTTTGTTGGACCAAACAGAGCCCGCTAATGGGCTAACATTTATTTCAATATTATAATACATTGCTAGCAGTTTTTTGCAATATTATAACCGAAATAGTCGGCACGCCTGTCCTGCTTTAGTATATATAGAATGAATAAAAAATTTAACGTTTAAATGAAAATATTAGGTCAAATTATTGTTTTATTTTTAAGGTACATTCGAGAATTCATGGAGCGAAAGAGCAGGATTGTTGAAGCCCTGATCCCGAGCCAATCTTAAAAGAAAATTTTGGCCCAACAAAAGAAAAGGATAAAAACATTTCAATCTCATCCTTTAGAATCAAAACTGGGTTGGCCTAGTGGAAGAAGGGTAGTTTTTTTAGGGTAGATGTTCGGGTTCAAACCTTGTTGGTGACAAATATTTTTATTTATTTCTGTCGTCTAGTGGTTAAATACCAGCTTTGCGTATGAGAGGTCTGGAGTTCGAGTCTCTGCATAGCCATAATTTTTGAAATTTCATCCCACAACAACCACGTGTCATCCCAGGGATGGCCAGCCGCCAAACGTGCCAGCAGAAATGTTCGAACATTAGAATTTCATGTGGGACCCACCTGGAACAACTCTATTTCCCAACATTCCTTGCTGTCCGAGTGTGTATTTAATGAGTAGCTTTTCAATAGATTTTTTTTTCCGTATTATGAATTTATATTAAAATGCAAAATTTAATATTCTTTTGTATAAAACACACAAATTGGTGTTGGTGTGTGAAATATGTGTTTAAGATTGAAGTTTTATCAAGTTAATGTTTTAGCCTAATCATTTTAGTCATTAGCTTGATAGTTGCTTGTCATTGGTTCAATTTTATAAAACTTAGTGTTTTTAGCATTTTTATGGTTTAAAATTTTAAATCATATAAATTTCAAATATTTTCTTATAAGTCATCATCTTTAGTATTTTAAACTCATAAACTTTGCATCTTTTTATTAAAAGAATTATCTCTATTACGTCTTTTGATTATAGTTTTAAACTTTTTTTTGCATATTTAGCTTGAATAGTTTTTAAAATTATTTCTTTTGTGTCATTATTTTATAAAATTAGTATTTTTAACTTTCAAAAATATTCAAGAACCACAAAAATGTATAGGTTTAATGGTGATGATTAAAGGGTGATTATGGAGCAATCAAGAGATGATTATGTGTATTGAGCTTGTCGATTGGCTAAAATTAGGTTATCTAGAGTTCGTAGTGTCTGTGATTTTCAACTTGGTGACTTCTAATACTTATTCATGTATCTCTTTTATTGTTTAGCATGATTAGTTTAATTTTTGTTTTTTCTATTTTGTTACTATTAAGCATGATTAGTTTATTTAGTTTATATGCATGAATAGTTTTTTTTAGCTCTTTTATTGTTTTGCAAGATTAGTTTAATTTTAATTTTCAGTATTTTGTTAGTGTTATGAAAGATATGAAAAATATATATATCAAAGTAACACCAAATGCATAAGGTTTAAATTTATATCACCATAAAAAAGTATAACAAACAATTTTTAGCTATGAATCAATTATTTATTATTGGGGAACAAATGTAAATTATAAAAGCTCTAAGGGTGAAAGTGTAATATCAAACTGCACGAATAAAGAAATTAAGCATGAATATCAAAAACACCCAATGTAAAAATATGAATAAAATAATTCGTCAACAATGTAAATCATAAAACTTTTAGGGGTTAAAGTGTAAAATTTGAATGTTTAAAAAAATTAGAAAAATATTCAAGAAGGAGACTTGAATTCGGGTCTCTTGATTTAGTAAAATTGGACATAACTGGTAACTTCACTTTGTGCTATAAATTGGAACTAATGTAAGTTTTACAACATTGATATGAAAAAAGTCAAAAAAAAAAGTCTTCATGAATAATATACTTAAGTTGGTGTTGTACATATTGATAATGCTAATGATGGATTTAAAAAAAAATAAAAAAATAAAAAAATAAAAAAGGTAATAAGATTGCATGATTCATATTAACCTTCACCAAACATCTAAATGTTTAAAAAGGAGAAAAGAAAAATCAAACATCATTATTCTGGATTTCTTTTAATATTGTCAATCCATTTCAACCCATCGTAAAGCAACGCAACGCACAATTATTTTTATAGAATATATCCCGAAAACTAGCTTTTCTTTTTCTTTAGAATTTTTTTACAAAGACTTGTTCTTTCATAATCTTTTTTATCTTGTCGAATTTTTTTAGATTTTATGTAAACTTTATGTTATTTTACCTTAAATTAACAGTGTTTTTAGGTAACCATGGTTTATGAACTTTTAGCCGAATAATCAACGGGGTTAAGATGCACTTTAGAGATTCATCTTGCTAGAATCGAGGTTGAGACCTCTCATTTTAGTTATGACAGTCATAAGTCTTTTTCCACTAGGTCACCCTAGACTCGCTTAAAGTCACAATTAAATTCAAAACAACAAATTAGATTTTATACTAAATTTGCAACCTGCACTCTTTTTTCATGTAAATTTTATAAACTGAAGTGAAAACGATTATTCTTCAAAGGTAAATTGAAGTATGAAGTTACTGTTAAAAATTAAATGTACTTGAAAATACCTAAAAAAAATTTGGCAACAAAATAGAGATTATATAACTTACAAATTTATTGAAGAGAACTCTCTTCATATTAAAATTATATTGTGAAGTACTTATAAGAATTTAAAAAGTTAGCACGAACCTTTAAATAATAAGAAGTAAAATTGATGTATTTTTTTTGAGTTTTTATAAACTTCATACAAAAAATAAATTGTGAGGTTAACTTTAAACATTGAATTTACTTGGAAAAAATATGAATTTCTTTACAAGAAAGTTAAGGTAAGAAGAAGTAACATCGCTGGAAAAACTTTAAAAAAAATTAATTTCACATTTTAAATGAACTATGAAGTTACATTTAACTGTGAATTTTGTTAAAAAAAAAATCTGAAAAAATTTGACAAGAAAATGAGGTAAAATGAGGTAGAATCGTAAAATTAGTTTTTTTGAAATAAAATCTGGATATCACAGAATTTACATGTAATAATACAGATATATATGAATCATAAGGTTTCGAAGTTTTATGAAATTATAGAAACTTACTTTGAATTCCAGTGCTCGCTTGAGTTGTATCACAACTTCACCTGCTTTTGGCCGTCTTTCTCTCTTGTGATGTAAGCACTGATACGCAATCCTTGCAAATGTTACAAATGATTGTGGATCAACTTGTTCCTTTATGCCCTCAAACACTAACTCATCAAGTTTTCCTACTTGATAGCGATTTTTAGCCAAAAAGGGCAAAAAAAGATACTCATCATCTAGTTCTATAGACGATTGTTTCCCGCACAATATGTCAAATAGAACAGCACCCAATGAAAATATATCGGATTCTTTAGTTAAGAAGTGTGTTTTCGAATATAGTGGATCACTATATCCGATTGTTCCAGCAGCATCGTCGATGACATATTCTATATCCTGATTTATTGGACATACCAAGGAATGCCCAAAACCTGCAATTTTTGCTTTCCAGTCTTCAAATAGTAGAATGTTGCTACTTTTGATGTCCCTATGTATCACCACTTCTTGATTTACATCAGTTGCATGTAGAAAATTCAACCCGCTTGCAATATCGATACATATTTTAAGCCGCATCACCCAGGTAAGACTAGCGTCGCTCAAGTACCCGTCAAGTCTTCCTCTAGATGCAAACTCCTGTAAAATGATTTTTTCAATCTCATCATCACAATAGCCTACAAGACCAATGACATTCTCATGTTTATACTTCAAAGGGATATCTAGCTCTCTAAAAAATCCAGTTTCTACGTGACTAAAGAACCTCCTATCCAACCGCTTTGCAGCAAATCTAGTTTCTCCATTAGCATGATAAGCTACTCCTTTGTAGACATTTCCAAAACCTCCTCCTCCAAGGATATTGTCATCACTAAAGTTTTGTGTGGCTGATTTAATGTCTTCAAGTGACATTTTGAAGTTTTCCTTCTGGCTTTTTTCCTGTGAATCATTGGACAGTCGATCAATTTGATAAGTAAAAACGAGAATAAAAATGGATTGCTACCTAAAATTCTTTTAAATTGTTATTTTGATTTTTTAGTTTCAGTGTCTCTTAGGTTTTAAACTTGCTACAACTCCTATGTAAATACTGCTTAATTACAAATAACTGACAAAGGCAAACGGGTCAAGTTATAAAACAGAATATCAATAAATTAGTGGGTAAAATAATATATATCTGACTTTAAATAAACCTTACACTTTCCGTGTCAACATATGTATTCTCCTCTGCAATATTACTTGAAAGCAGATTTATGAGTTCTAAGGTATTTAAAAGTTTCTTCTGGTTTCGGTATTTATATACTTAAAACTCAAATATTTAGCTTATTATGTTTTGTTTAAGTTGATTGGGCAAAATGTCTTATTTTTAGCAAATGAGAAGATAGGTTAGTGCATGCTTCTTTATAATGTGATAATAAGCCTGCAATTCAATTTGCATATTGAACATGTTTCAAAGAATTGTCTGATTTACTAATTCTTCCACTAAGATGAAAGACTTCGGATTCATATAATTAAAGTCAATAAGTGAAGGTTTGTGATAGATGATTTTATGTGATTGTTTCTGAGTGAGAATCATTCAGCAATCAAAAAGCGTTTATATTATGTTCATGCAGTTTCACATTGACAAAAAGGCTAACTTACGAGAAAGTGAATGCATCAAGTGTCACATATTACCATGGGATAAGAATATGACTTACCTGTGCTTGTAACGCTTTTTTTAGTTTATGGATGACGTCGTCTATTGTTGGACGTTGGGCTTGAGTTTCTACCAGACATCGATATGCAATTTCTGAAAATATGTCCAAAGAATCTTTGTCGGGTCCTTTGCTTAGAGCAAAGACATGTCCCCCAGCTTCTTCTTTTATCTTGTGATCAATAATTTTGACTAGTGTTCCATTTTCAAAATGATGTCGTGCAATGGGTGCAATCCCCTTCTTTTTGACCTTGGTGTAAATACGATCGTAGGCCAACCTCCCGGTTAAGATCTTGAATAACACTACTCCAAAAGAGTAAATGTCCGATTTCTTATTTAGTCTACCATACTTCTTATATTCTGGATCCAAATACACATTTGTACCTGCAATCGTGTCGGTATTGAGAGTGCTGGCCTCTTGATCTTCTGGGTGGATTTTGGAGACCCCAAAATCAGCAATCTTTGCCTCCCAATTATCACCCAATAGAATATTCGCGCTCTTGATGTCACGATGTATTATCTTTTGTTTGTCCTCATCCGTGTTGGTGTGAATGTATTTCAAGCCATGTGCTATATTAAGACTTATTTGTATACGTTGCACCCATGTAAGATTAGTCATTTTATCATCACTTTCCATATAACTTTCCAGACTTCCTCTAGAAGCAAGCTCGTATATAAGGATCTTGTGACCAGGACCTTCATCGCAAAAACCAAGAAGAGAGATTATATTGTCATGTTTACAACTATTTAAAGTTTCAATCTCTGTAATGAACCCTTGCTTTCCTTCTGGATTGAAAATGTGTTTTATGGCTACCGTGCTTCGTCTCTTGGGAATATCACACTTACTCACCCCTTCTATCGAAGACCAATTACTGCTATCAAAATGTTCGAGTTGTGCCTTGTATACCTTACCATATCCGCCTGACCCAATGCAATATTTTTCGGCAAAATTCTCGGTAGCCAACTCTATATCTTTAAATCCAATCTTCAAGTGTTCCAAACTCTTTTCCTGCAACGTCGTGGAGTTATGCAACCGAATGAAATTATAAAAAATTGTTTCTACAACCTAATGAAATTCATAGAATATGAAAACATTAAAAGCCTCAATTGATTTATTTCAGGTTAATTACTACTGTACATTCATGCGGGAACGTATAATCTTAATTTAATATGATCATCATTATAAAAAAAATTCTAATATAACGTAATAATAATGCATTTAATTAATAAATAAGAAATTACGAAACTGTATTATAAAAATTGCCAAGTATTAAAAATCTTGCAATTCTTCCAAAAATAAGAATTATTCCAATATTGGGTTGATTTTACTCGTATTTCAAAATTCTAGATTAAATAAAGATGGTAATATTTCACGATGTTTCATCCACATCAAGACCATTCGACTGAAAATATATCACTTTTTACCATTTCATGCATCCAGTTTTTTTCCTAAAAAACATGAATTTTGCTATTTGTAACCCTAAGTGCTAGTTTAATACTTAAAAACAAGTAATGATAGGTGGTACATTTAGTTGGTTAGAAGAAGTTAAACTCATGGATGCACAATTATGAAGATACAAACATTAATGTTTAGCATTTTTCAAAAAACATATATGACCTTCAAAACTTCTTTCTTGTATAAATTGTATATCAAATGACTAGATAATAGCCAATTGATAGTACTGGACCCGGTGTTTGAAAATTAATAAAAAATTCTTTCTATTTTATTTGTTATCTTTTAATGATAAATTATCCACACGGCTAAACAACCAAGTACCAATTATCTCACACAAGCTTAAAAATATATCGGACAAGACTTCAAATCACAAAGTTGATAGGTCACTCGCATACCGCTAAACCACAAAGCTTTTAACTTTTTGACTTCTTATTTTATCCCATTTCATCTAAACAACCCCTTTTCATTCTATCTACCGATACTGAAAATTAAATCAAACACACCTAATATACTAATCTCAGTTTTTAGCATAAGTTTCGAAAGTGCATTGTTATTATTTAAAAAAATGTAAATAGGAAAGGATTATTTATGCAAAACAAATACTGTAAGATAAACAAAATTTGTAACTTTAACGAAAGATTAATGAAATTCATAGTTTAAATTAAAAAAATGGACTATTTAATTTATGTAATTTACTCAACAAGTGATTACCTTCTGATGAGTAGATGCTGTATCGGCTGCAACTATTGAGCGTCCATTTAACTGCAATAACGAGTGAAAAGTAAATAAATCAATACTTTATACAGTAATTATGTTGACAGGATGATGAAAGTAAAACAAGGTCTTACCGCATTTTTACATTCAAATTGAAGCTCCAAGGCTTTCTCAAGTCTCGGGACAATCTCATCAATGCTTGGACGTTCCCGTTGTTCTTCATTCAAGCAATCATGCGCTATTTCCACGAAAAGTTTGAGTGACTGCGAATCCATTTGCTTCCATAGTAATGGATCAATTATATCATTTAGTATTTTCTCTCTATGATGGAAAAGGACAACTGGAACGAGATACTTATTATCTTGGTTGTCAATTATTGATTCTCTACCACACAGTAGTTCAAACAATACTATCCCAAACGAGTACATATCGGACGTGTGGCTCACACTGTTAGTCTCAATATATGTTGGGTTTCCATACCCATTCGTATACTCAACTGTATCAGTATGGAGATAACTGTACCTTTCAGATGCTTTAATCTTCATGGAACGCCCAAAATCAGATAACTTTGGTTCCCAGTAATTATTTAATAGAACTGTAGCACTGTTAATGTTCCGATGTATTACGCTGAAATCACGTGGCTGGTCATAATGAATATAACTCAATGCTTGCGCAATTCCAACTGATATCTTCAATCTTCGCCCCCATGTCAACAACATCGGGTCACTTAGATATTGGCTGAGACTTCCCTTGGTCTCATGCTTGATAATGATGATTTTCTCGTCCTTCTCATAACAAAACCCAACAAGAGAAACCAGATTATTATGCTTGAGTGTAGAAAGCATGAGAATCTCCATCCAAACCTGTCGTAGTTCTTTATTTAACCACCTTCGAGCATGGATATCAATCAACTCACAGGACCACGAGAGCCGTCCCTTGTATCTCTCTTCAAACCTATTTTTTGTGATGACATTTTGTTGAGCGAAGTTTTTGGTGGCAGATAGGATATTTTTAAGGGGGACTCTGAGGTGAGCATATTCTTTGCTGATCAAAGACATTATCTATAAATAGTCAAGTAAAAATGTGAGTTAGAAAAAGGGAGTTCAATGAAGTGCATAAGGATGCCTACAATGTTACATTGATCTTATTGAGTCTAAAACTGTATATATCATGTACTTTATCGTTATTATGTTTGTGGATAATAACTAAAATAATATCCTTTTATATTATGTTTGTGCAAGGTCTTATTAACTTGACATGTTTTGGTTCTTCATGTTGTCTTAATTATTCACTAGGTTTCGACATTACATGAAAAGTTTGGGAAGTGATGTTTGTTATTGATTTTGCTCCTGAGGTGTTACTAAAGCATTTGGTCCATAGTCAGATGGCATAAGTATGTATAGACTTTGACTTAAACCCAAAGATTCAAGGGTACTGTTATTATAGACATTCTAGCTGCTGGAGTATACAAGATGTATAATGTAGGAAAAGTTTGATATGTATGCGATAGTTGACAAGTTGAATATCAAGATGACTGTCCAACCTGTCTATGAATGAGACACATGAGTATGTTGGAAAGATTTGGTCTAGGATGGGACTACTTCGTCTTGGTTATGACAAAGGAAATTATTGAAATTAAAAGAAGGAAACATGTTCCTAAGGCATTTTTATCCCTTTTAATTATAACAGGTGCAAGTAAGTATTTGTTAGCTTCGCTAGTTTGTGAAGTTGGTGTCTTATACGTGAATTGGACTAGATATTTCGATAGTTTTGCCCCCAGGGACTAATATTGTTTAAGTGGCAAATCATTGTAATGAGCCTATAAATACCCTCATGACTCTCCATGAGGGGTTGAGGGGTGTGGTTCTGGGTGTGTAATCATTTGACTAGTAGTAATATTATCTATCTTTTTTACCCCCACCTCTCTCTCTCTCTCTCTCTCTCTCTCTCTCTCTCTCTCTCTCTCTCTCCTTCCCTCCCCATTTCTCCCTCTCTCCCCCTCCCTCTCCCTCTCTCCCTCTCCCTCCCCCTCCCCCCCCCCCCCTCTCTAGAACAATGTATTGTTTTATCTATTTTGATCAACCTTAACTTCTCAAATCACATAAATTAACAATCTTTTCGGTCCTACAGTATTCTACGAATCTAGCATGATATTGCGTTCGTATCCACAATAGGTATTCGAATTGGTATAAATAACCGCTTATTTGAACTGTTTGATTCTACTAAGTCTTTTTGAAACTGCTTTAATCTAGATGTATAGAAACATGATGATTGTGCTTGTTGCTAATTATTACTGAATGTTTATAAATGATTAGAGCTATGCTCATTGAGTCAATGATACGACCCCTAAACTATAATATGGTTATTAGTATATTATCAATTTGGAATTATTTACTATTTAATTATTTGATATTGTTTAATTAAAGTAAGGATTAGTTTCTTGTTCTACAAGAATAGTATTAGGATGTTTTTTTTTATTACAATAGGACATTAGGGTTGTAATTCCTATTATATTTAATGAACATGAAGTATTGATTTGTTAATCAATTGGGGATTCAGTTTATCGGGGGCGCGGGGGGGGGGGGGGAGGTCAGTTTATCCCATTAATATAAACTATTTAACATATTTTATTCTTTTAATCACTATTCACATCCAAAAAATACTGTTCATTCAAATCACTATTCACTATCAGAAAAACACTGTTCATCAACCCATATTTACTGTTCATTAAAAAAAAAAGTTAAATCTTCTTTTGATTTCGAGGTCAGTTTATCCCATTAATATAAACTATTTAACATATTTTATTCTTTTAATCACTACTCACATCCAAAAAATACTGTTCATTCAAATCACTATTCACTATCACAAAAACACTGTTCATTAAAAAAAAGTTAAATCTTCTTTTGATTTCGAGTATTAATGGCACACATATGGTGGGTTATAATGGAAGAGCATCAAGCTAGTATGCAGGCTTACAAAAAGGTCCATAAGAAGACAATATTTGAAATATAATAACAAAACAATAGTTAAAGTTAGAAGATTAGTGTTATAAATTGTAATTAGAATAGCTTAGTATGTATTATGTAAAGTCTGTAAACACATAGTACTGGGTTGGGTCTCTTAATCGGTATAACGGTTATTTAGTTTTAGGGTTATAACGTTTAAAAAGTATTATAACATTTACTTTTGGTGAATCGTTGTGTCTTTTGTTCTATCAGACATGAAGCAGCGTTTCATCTTGTATATATAGATAGGATTCTGTAAACATCAGTTAACACTTTCAGTTTATATATTAGATTTATTTAAAGGGTTCAACCCCAATCTCTCTTGTTTCCTTATCGTAGTTTTCTTGATTGATGTGGCATGATGTTTGTTTGATCATTAGATCCTGGAGATGCACAAGACCTGTAGAATATTAGTATTAGAGCGAGGGAATCAAACAACGATCGAGTCATGTTACAAATTACAGTATCAATCGAGATTAGGAAAGAGGGCAGCCATGGGAAGAAGAGATGTCAAAACGTAAAGAGAAGAAGGAAAGATTAGAAGATGGTTACACCTGCCATTGAACCGGCGGTTAACCATCAAGGAAGAAGCAACCGTTGTCTCAAGTGAAAGAGACAGAGACATGGCAATAATCTGGAAAAGTAAAGGGCATTGCAGGAACCAATCATAGAGAAAGGGCAGCGGGTAAAAAAAACCCATCAGGTTCCACGAAAAAGACACCCCTCACTTATAAGTTATAGATATAATATATATTAGGATATATATATGTATATATAAATATATAGGATATATATATATATATATATATATATATATATATATATATATATATATATATATGTATAATAATTTATATATATATAAAAAAATGAGTTTCTCTATTGAATGTGAGCATTAATGTCACAAGTTAAGAAACTCAATTATAATGATTAAGCTCACAGAGTTCCTTAATTTTGAGCTTCTTTTGAAAGCTTTTGACGCCTTTTAAAGTTGAAGTCACATTTACTTGGAGCAATTGAATGTAAAGATGAATATGAAGTGTTTTTCAGTTTTGAGTATACAAAACATCCCGCATTTAAAGAAAAGAAAAAAAAAAAACCCATTCCGGTATTCCCTACCATTCTTGACACTTCTTATCCACCCATTTCACCCTTACAAACATACACTCAAACGCGAAACAAAAACACTCCCTTCACACCACCCTGATCACAGCCCACCACCATCACTGGTGGTTTTTGAGATTGTTTCTTATACTCCCTCCGTCCCAAAATAAGTGTCCACTTTGAATTTTCAAAGTCTTTCTCATTCAACTTTGACCATAAATATTTTAATTTGTGTTATGTAATACATGATGAAAAATATATGAATGGATTGAGTTTTAAATGTATAGATCCATATTTTTTCGTTTTATAACATTTTACTAATGTTTTTTTTGTAGATTTGTTGGTGCCACCGCAGTCGTTACCATCAAATTATTGAAAGAAGGTCATGGGTGGGATACACTCATAAAGTGCATATTGTTTTTGGTGATCAGCCGGGTAATATTTATAAACTTTGTGACTTTCTTGAAAGTGCAAAAAATGTAGCTTTAGAGATGCTTTTTAAGTTTTGTCAAATGGGTTTTGAGCTTATAATGCCTGCAAATCAGTTTGCAACCGCGGTTGTCGACAAAAGGTGTGTGCTTGCGCTTAATAAGAAGGATTTTAGCTAATCCTAATATTGCATTTATGTTTCACTTTGATTGTTCTTTAATCTCTATTAATTTATTCACTCTGCTACATTGTTTATTTATGTCACTTTGGTACTTATAAGTTCTAATATTGAATTGAGTTATATGGATAATGAAAATGGAGCTGAGTGTTGTTGAAGTTATAATTATGTGGTTTGGAGACGGCTTTTAAGAATTATATTTGCACTTGGTTACTGTAATTTGATATTGTTGAGATTTAAATTGAAACCTTTTGCTTTGTTATTGAAACAACCTTTATGTTGGACTCCAGCAGCTGTTTTATCAGTATATGGGAATAGAATATGAAAACGTGGGTTTTTTTGTTAACACCAACTAATTATTTTTTGGCTTTGGTGAATACTTTTTTTGTTCTACTGTATATAAAATTTGATAACAAGCTAACAAATGATCATAAAAAATAGGCATCTGTTTTATTTTTAAGATAAGAGATGTAAAAAGATGGGCATTTAGCGTATATAACTTGGGTAATGTTTCAGTTATAGGTTGCAATGTTGATGCAAATTCATTTAACTTATAGCGATCATACGGGTCAAATGGGAATTATTTAGGACGGAGTGAGTCTAAAAAGTATGTAAGCAATTGAAAACGGAGAAAGTGAAAAGTTGTTGGCGAGTCACATTTTATAGACTGATAACTGATGTATGATTTGAATATTTACTTTGTTTTTTGTTTTGCGCAGATAAAGCCAATGTTTAGATACACACCCTAAGTAACGGAGCTGGCTATTTTGTGAAAACATATCAAACCTCATTAAGGTTTGTTTTGTTGAAGTCGTTATTGAATCTTTTTCTTGATGATTTATTGTATCATGTTTTTAAAGTGATCATGGTTGGATTTTCAGTTTGCATCCACCACGATCGAAGGCGCTCGAGCCCGTCTTAGGGGTTGACACTAGGCTGCAATTGCTTAATTTCAAGTCAAAGAAGATTCATATCAAGGATGTCGGGAAATGCTTTGTAAGTATAAGCTGCGAACACGCAATTCCAAACACCCCTTAAGTGTTCAGCTTTACGTTAACATTTTGATTTTTTAATAACTAAATAATTTATCGTGTTAATCGAATTCTGCTTATTTACGAATTAAAATGGTGATGAGATATTGGAATTTGTTTTGGTGTGATTACTCTGAAACTAATAAAGAAAAATGATTTCTATTGACCTGTGAAGTGATGTTGTTGATATCAAGTTCCCAATAGATGAAACTGATTATTGACGACTTTTAAGCGCAATGCCAAACACCCCTAGATATGTTTAAGTACGGAACTGAAAAATATTGCAGAGTGAAAATTTGTTTACCGGAAACAAACTAGATGTGGCATGATGGTTGTGCTCAGGTGGGTTGGGTAACAGGGTTTTGCAAACCGGACGCGTTTGGGTATAATGGGTTTGATATTGGTTTTATCTTTCACGGTGAATAAACCTTATTTACCTGTTTTCGCGGCCCTTATGTACAGTCGACGTGGTTTATGGGTCCTTTACGCGATGCAAAGTTTTGAAGGTATAAGTTTAATTGATGCTACAATATATTGATTTAGAAAATATTAGTTGCATATGCCATAAAATAAATTAGCCGTTTGGTCAATATGAGAATCTTGGTAAACTTGTAAAATAAAAAATAAAAAAGTTTACGTGAGAGGAAAACGGGTAAAATGGGTCGAGATTTCTTGGTAGTCGTTTAAAGCAAGATGATAGATCACTAAAACATCAGGAAAGTGTGAAATTAGGGAGGTTATGCTCCTGAAACCTCAGTTAAGATTGGTGGGGGATCGCTTACTACATTAACTTGGACCCAACTAAGCAAGTTAAACTATATGAATACATTTCTCGTGGGAGGATTCGTGAAGCACATGCAGGTTCGTTTGTTAACATATCATAGGTTTGTTATGTATGTTTAATATGACATATGCAAATGCAATTGGAATCGTTGTGAACTAACTTATATGCATTTTTATCGAGTATTAATGATTGATTTCATATGGCAGGAAAATAAATTCTTTCATTAAGTGTTCAAGTTTACACCAAAGAAAAAGTCTCTTTCCAGTAGAAATCTTATTTCATTATGGTTTTATGTTCCTTACAACTCTCTTCCATATTTCAGAGGATGTATAGATCTCAAAATTCGATTATCAACAAGGTAAGGACCCAGTTTATGAGAAAGCAGCGAATGATGTCTCGGGTAGGACAAGTTTTTAATTCTACAAACACTTTATGTAACATTTATACTTTGGGATTTCAGGATAGAAATGTCGGGCACTATACATCTAAATTAGGCGATAAGTAAAAGTTACAGCCTCCAATGTGCTGCATATACGGAACCTCATTGTCATCTTTATCCATTCAATATTTGATTTATAAAACTATGCATATGTTTAGTTAGCGATAGTGTAGGGATCATTTGTATAATTACATTGAAACCTTCAAATTATCTAAATACGCATAACCATTGCATTATCGATGATTCTTTATGGTGAATAAAGCCCGTGCATCGCACGGGCCATGTTGTCTCGTTATTGGAAAATTACTTCATTTAGTTCTAAGTTAGTAATTTTTCTAAGATATTATTAGAGAGCAAGGATTTGGGAAAAGATTTAGGGTGCGCTTGGTTCAAAATGGGGAATGGGAAAGGGAAAGGCAAAGGAAATACAAAGGGAATGCAAAGGAATGAAATGAAGATTATTATTATCTTTGATGGTGCTTGGTTTAAGAAAAACACATTAACCTCCAAGGTGGTGGTGGTGGTGGTGGTGGTGGCTGGTAGTGGTGGTGATGGCGGCTGGTGGTGGTTACTGGTGGAGGCTGGTGGTGGTGGTGGCTGGTGGTGGTGGTGGCTAGTGGTGGTGGTTGTGGCTGATGGTGGTGGCTGGTCGTGGCTAGTGGTTGTGGTGGTGGTGGTTACTGGTGGTGGCTGGTGGTGGTGGTAGTGGTGGTAGTTGTGGTAGCTAGTGCTGGTGGTGGTGGTGGTGGCTGCTAATGGTGGTGGCTGGTGGTGGTGGTGGCTGCTAATGGGGTGGCTGGTGGTGGCTGCTGGTGGTGGTGGTGGTGGCTACTGCTGGTGGTGGCTGCTGCCAATGTTTTGAAAACCGGGTTCGAAATCGACCCGGTCGAGTCACCGGGCACCGGGTCAACCCGGTTTTCAATTTATTATTATTTTATTTTTTTGACTGGTTCAACCGGTTCGACCGTCGGGTCAACCGGTTCGACCACCGGGTCAACCCGGGTTTTTATTAAATATTTTTGAAAAAATGAAACCTGACCGGGTTTCGAGAACCGGGTTGACCCGGGTCACTCAAAACCCGGTGGGTCACACCGGTTAACCCGGTTTTAGAAACCCGGGTTGTTTTGACCCGTTTTTTCGGCCGGAACCGGTCGAACCGGTTAACCCGGCCGGGTCGACCCGGGTTTCAAAACCTTGGCTGCTGCTGGTGGGTAATCATTACCATGCCTCCCAATTTACTGGGTAATTCCCCATTACCCCATACTAAACAATGATTGCAGTCCCTAGTCATAAACAGGCATGTATAATCATTACCTTTCCCATTCCCCACCCCCCATTATCCCCAACCAAGCACCCCCTTAAGTACGTATTTATTTTTCTTATCAATATACTCTATTTATTGATTAGAAAATAAAAGGATTTTATCCCAAATCAATTGAAGAAAGTAAGTAAAAAGGAAGCAAGTTTTTTTAGCAAGTAAGAAAGTAAGAAAACCAAGGAGTTGTAAAAGACCGGACAACCCCTAGACGGAGTAAGTTCAGTACGAGTATCAAATAGGCAGTTGTGACCGGCCGATTGTATAAGTAAGAAAGTAAGAGAGAAACCTTAGTGTTTCACCCAGTAAGAGAAACCTCAGTGTTTCAACCAGTAAGAGAAACCTTAGTGTTTCACCCGGTAAGAGAAACGTCAGTGTTTCGACCGGTAAGAGAAACCGTTGTGTTTCAAAGCAAGTAAGAGAAACCGTTGTGTTTCAAAGCAAGTAAGAAACAATCGTACGATCACAAGTAAGCAAGTAAGAAAGCAAGAAGGAAGACAACTCTACAACAAAACCAAAAGTCATGGAGAAATCAAGATCTGAAGAAGGTATGAACAAGAAGGCTGTAAGGAATTATTGAAGATACTGCTGACACATACTGCTGACAGGATTCTGCGGAAGGCTTACTGACTTTCTGCTGATAACTGGTTTCTGCGGACGAATATAGATTCTACGGATAGAGTTTAACCGTGGATATAACTTATGTATTTTAGGACAAGATATGTAGAATATCTTTTATTAGTTTTTCATTATTCGTTTCTTGTAAGTAAGGTTAGGGTTTCCACTAGTATATAAGGAACCCTAGGTCTTTGTAATAGACAAGTTTTTTAGTACGAAGTTTTATAAAAGATCCATTGAGGATCAAGTTTAGTATACGTTTGTTTTTATATTCCGCATAATTACAAATTCACAGAGATTATCTAACTTAGTCTAGCTAGTGATTACATTAGTTGGCTAACGATCCATTGGCTCGAGATCTATCAAGGAATAGATCCCTACAAAGGCATCAAGGAACAAGAAAGATTAAACAAGGAGAAGCAAGGAACTATCTGCTTTTGTCATTAGGGAGGAATATGTTGGAAATATAATGACAAAACAATAGTTTAAGTTAGAAGATTGTTGTTATAAATTGTAATTAGAATAGTTTAGTATGTATTATGTAAAGTCTGTAAACCCATAGTATTGGGCTGGGTCTCTTAATCAGTATAAATGGTTATTTAGCATTAGGGTTATAACGTTTAGAAAGTATTATAACGTTTACTTTTGGTGAATCGTTGCGTCTTTTGTTCTATCAAACATGAAGCAGCATTTCATCTTGTATATATAGATAGGATTCTGTAAACATCAGTTAACCCTTTCAGTTTATATATCAAATTTATTTAAAGAGTTCAACCCCAATCTCTCTTGTTTCCTTATTGTAGTTTTCTTGATTGATGTGGCATGATGTTTGATCCTGGAGAACAGACAGTGAGATATGAACCAAGGATGGCAATTATGCAGCAAAGAATGTATCTCTCTTGTTTCCTTATTGTAGTTTTCTTGATTGATGTGGCATGATGTTTGATCCTGGAGATGCACTGTAGATCAGACAGTTAGATATGAACCAAGGATGGCAATTGTGCAGCAAAGTATGTGTGGGTATTCCTACGGCCCAGCATCTCACCAAGTCCGACATATAAGCCCAACTGAGGTTCCATTCTAAAACCAATTGGTGATAGAAGGAGTAGCCCACCAAGCTTATATGTTAACTTTGAGATTATAATTCTACCGATGTGGGATTAGGTTTGTAAACCCAACAATCCTCCCCTCAAACCCAAACCACCATGGGCCTCCCCTTCGACTATAGCCACGATCCCACCTTTTTCATACCGCCGACCTTTACCATCAGAACACACCGCCTTTTACCGGCTTCCTTTCGGCAAAAGGTTTACTGGGATCCACTAATACCGTCGAACCGGGGTCTAATCGAGGAAACACCGTCCACATCATCACCGGGCCCAACCTGGCTCTGATACCACTTTTGGGTATTCCTTCAGCCTAGCATCTCACCAAGTCCAACATATAAGCCCAACTGAGATTCCATTCTAAAACCAATTGGTGATAGAAGGAGTAGCCCACCAAGCTTATATGTTAACTTTGAGATTATAGTTCACAGATGTGGGATTGGGTTTGTAAACCTAACAGTATGGATATGGATATATGGGAGATCAAAGAAAAACTTGCTGAGAGACGGAAATTAATGAAGGTGAGATAAAGGAATTACAACAACCAAAATAACACCATGACAGAAATTTAGTTTGTTGAGGATTCCACCAAACCTATTACATCCGGAAAAAGTAGTGAAGATGGTGGTATTTTGGAGGAGCTTATAGTTACGTCAGCCGTGGAGAAAACTAAGTTTACGGAGCCAATTTTGGTAGCAAATAAAGATTTAGGCAGAAGTTAATGGATGACTTAGATGAGCCTCTTATGGTGCTCAGATGGGAAGATTAACAAGAAAGAGTTCCTTATCATAAGGTGTTGATAGGGAAGATTATAACATTGAAGTTGTGATGTGAGATATTTCTATCTTTGGACTAATGTTCGGTTGAAACCGGATCTGATCAAAGAAGAACATGGGATCCTGGAATTACTCAATGTGACGTTTTGAAGCAACACCTTGAGGACAAGGTGTTTTGGGGGGCGGGAGTATTGATACGACCCCTAAACTATAATATGGTTATTAGTTATTATATTAGATAATTATTTACTACTTAATTATTAGATATTGTTTAATTAAAGTAAGGATTAGTATCTTGTTCTACAAGAATAGTATTATGATGTCTTTTATTATAAATAGGGCATTAGGGTTGCATTTTTTATTATGTTGAATGATAAGAATTATTGATTTGGTTATCAATATTGGGGGTTGGTTTATCTCATTAATATAGACCATTGGGGGTCGGTTTATCTCATTAAAGTAAACCATCTACCTTGCTATTTTCTTCTTTTTATCTCTTCATCGATCCCGTTCGTATCAATTGGTATCAAGCATCAAATGAAGCTTTAGTTAAATAAAATTGCCTGATCTCTCTTATTTCTAAATATTGAATGACTATATCAGATTGATTACAGTTGTGATGATTTAATTGATTAGGTCACCAAGCATCAAATGAAGCTTTGGTACTGCAATACTAATCTAAACAACTCCAACTAACTAAAGATTAGAGAGTGAAATTGTAGTGCATAATGTAACAGATGATACTAGATTGTTCAATGACACTATATATATGGTAAAATTAAACAAAATCTTATGTGATCTCATATGCCGCAGCAGGTATATATATTTTTAGTTTTCTGTACCGAACATAAATGTCTTTTTGGAAATTATGTGGATTCGCTTCGTAAGGATATTTTGCACATTGTATGTTGAGACTCTTCTACATTTATCCCAAAAGATTCAATTATATATGGTGACTAAATATGTGACATGGTTTGGGTTTTTGCTTAAAAGCAGTGATATTATAGTTTTACACCTTGCATCAACTTGTCTATTTGTTTGAAATACTAACTAAGAAATAGCATTAGCCTGTGAGTTGGTTTTTAAGCCATATTGTGTCATAGTGCATGATGTAACAGGCGATATAATATTGATAATAAGCAATTATAATTGTACTCCAGGTTGATGATTTTCATCTCATACTTTGAGATTTGTTCATCCCATTTAACTGTATATACTTAAGTTATGTTTATCTTATAAAGTCATAGGCCATATTGTCTTATTCCAGATTGATGAATCTGAAAAGGAGGAACTTCAATATAAAACTGTTGAGAAAGATCAAGAGCTTGTATAAGTTCGATCTCTATGGAACTCATTTATGAATGATTTTTTCCTTTACCATGTTATCTTGTATCGAAATTTTGAAATCTGTTGAGTTTGAGTAATCGTTCTATAGACTTTTTGAAATCAAATGATTATGCTATTGCTGCACTCATTCCAGTACTCAAATACTACTCATTCTTGTTTCAGGCACAAAATTATTTTTGCAAAGCATATGAGGAGGAGACCCATAATACCAAGGACCAATTGAAGGACTATATACGGAAAGCCTTGAAAAGTGGCAAGGTAATGTTTCAAAGCAGATCAATAATCCCAAAAAGTCAATTCATAACTGCTTATATAATATAGTAAAAGAATAAACGCTGAAATTAGAAGGTTGTTACCCATTTGACCAGTAGCATTGTTTCAACTTTCAAAGCAGATCAGCAATCCCAAAAAGTTGTTACCCATTGAGTATTGAGTTTAGATGTCATACGTTATTTTGTTGAGTATTCATTTCTGAAACTAATACGTGTCCTATGTTTTCCATTTATGGCTCTGTTAGCTGGAATAAAGAGGCCAAGGGATCATATTAAATAAGTATACTGTCAAAACTGAAGGCTAAGATAACCAAGGTCAAAAGGATTATTATGGGTAATATTGAGAAGGTAGTTGTTGCGTTTCGTGATTTTTTTTATTGGCCATCATTTAGCTACCTTTTTTGTCTTTTTAACATGTCGGTTTTTGGTGTTTCAGTGTGCTTATGGGATATTAATGTAACTTTTTTTCTTAAGAATTATTCGTTTTTTATCGCCACACCTGGACAGACAAGTCGAAGCCGTATAAGGAAAGTTGCTTGTCTTCCGGTCAAATGCGTCATTAGTCTATTAATATTTGTGGTTTTCTTTCGTAGATAATTTGGAAATGGGAAAATACATGGAGATTAGAGTCCCTAAAAGTTTATGTTTTGAGGTTAAAAATACAAACAAAAAGGGGATGGACAACTCATTTGTAGCTTACATGTAATTTTGAAGAAAATTAGTTTTGATCTACACCTTGGACAAGCAATGGTGTAAGGCCATATATACTACCTTGTGTATATCATAATGAACTTGCTAAACTACAGGTAGATTTTATAACTATACTACTTTTAAAATTTTGATTTTACTTTGTAACTCAGCAATCCCCTGGTTTCTAGTTTTAATCGTCTACCAGGGACACTCCCCGAGTTTCATATAAAGATTTGTAGGACATCCTATCAAAATCTTGGTTGGGTGGTCATAGTTCACAAATATTTTTAGACATCAACAAGTACTTTTACTATAACACTTTTCCTTTTTCAATGTTCTGAAACCAGGTTGAACCTCGCTGGTTCGACCGGTCGAACTGATTTCGGCTTAGATAACGGGTCAAAAGAAACAGGTTTTTAAGAATTCAAAACCCAGTGTGACCCTCCGGGTTTTACCCGTTTTTATAATTCCGGCTGGTTTTGTCGTTAAATATATATGTGATGTTCTACATTGCTTTTTACAAGTTTTTAAAAGCTTTAAAAGCTGTTTAGACAGGTTTTTATGGTGTTTTAAACACTTTCTATATGCTATTTGGACAGCAGAAAGATAGGCTGTTTGGAAAAGTTTTGTATGTTCTTTTTTAGCAGCAATTACAGCTTTTATATGCTGTTCCAACACAGTTTTTTACAGCAACCATGTTTTTTTTTGCAGCAATCACATGTTTTTCTGTTGTTTTCTACAGAGATTGGCAATTAGATACTTTTAAATGTTTGAATGCTGATTTTCAGAGCAATTACATGCTGTTCGGACATCAGCAAGATGCTTTAATCTTAGAATAGTTCCTAAGAGTTGAAACTGTTAATGAGACTATAAGTGTGTTAAACAGAGTTTGATCATGATATTATAGTCTTTGATTCAGGATATTCACTGCAAGTCGAATGGTCTAATTGTGATAGGTGTATTCACTCAAACAAAAATATAGTAGTACTTATTATTATAGAAAGATGAAAGAGGAAAAACCGCCTTACCACATTTTGATGTTCACGTTGAAATTCCAACGCTTTCTCAAGTCTAGTGACAATCTCATCAATATTTGGGCGTTGCAATCGTTCTTCATTCAAACACTCATATGCTATTTCCGCAAAGATGTTAAATGATTGAGAGTCCATTTGATTCCATAAACGCCAATGAATTATTTCATTGAGTTTCTTCTCCCTATAATGGGCAACAGCCACCGAAGCCAAGTACTTATTATCTTTGTCGTCTTTGATTACTGCTCTCCTACCACACAGTAGTTCAAACATTACTATCCCAAAGGAGTAAATATCCGACTTGTGGTTAGCACTTTTTGTCTCTATATATGTTGGGTCTGTATACCCATCCGTACTCCACACTTTATCAGTATCGAAAGAATTGTGCCTTTCAGATGCTTTGATCTTCATGGAACGTTTAAAACCACCTAATTTGGGTTCCCAGTCTTTATTTAGTTGAATCGATAGACTGTCGATGTTGCAGTGTATTATGCTAAAATCGTGTGAGTCGCATTAATGAATGTAACTCAACGCTTGCGCAATACCGACACATATCTCCAATCTTCGCACCCATGTCAACAAAATCGGGTTACCTAGATATTTGTTGAGACTTCCCCTTGTCAACCAAGTCAAGCCATCTAGGCTCTTGATAACGATGATTTTCTCATCATTCTCATCACAAAACCCAACAAGAGAAACAAGATTTTTATGCTTGAGACTAGAAAGCATGGAAATCTCCATCCAAAACTGTTGTTCTACTCCATCCTGTTCTTTAACTAACCTCCGAACAATGACATAAATCATCTCTTCGGACAACAAAAGCTGTCCCCGGTATCTCTTTTCAAAATCGTCTATGTAATCTGTGTACATGATTTTTTCTTTAGCAAAATTGTTGGTGGCGGATAGTACATTTTCAAGGGGGATTCTTAAGTGAGCAAAGTCTGTTAGAGTTTGACAATCAAAGTACACATATTGCGGAAGCTAGGATCAAGTAATAACACGTATAAAGATTAACTAAAACATAAATAGAAAACATACCCGATGCACTTCAAATAAACCTTGATTCTTGTACAATTAGATCAATGATAAACCCCTTACCGTTTTGTTTATCGATCTCTTGATAATTACTAAAGTAAGTAATTACCTCGTTCTTGTACACACAAACTACCAACGAATAAAGGTTTGATGCAAGTAAACAAAACACTTAATTTGCTTATGAAAATTTCGATCCTAAAACCCTTATGGGAGTGAGGATCGATCGACCAAGAGAAGAAACAAGGAGAAGAAAACTTTAGGGTTTTGTGTGTGTGCACAAGAGATATGAAACCCTAATCCTTGGCCTTGTATATATACTAGGTGATTCCTTGGAGCACAAGCAAGGGTGGATCGACCCATGGTGTGGGCTTCGACCGGCCTAGGCACCCTTGGGGTGTTTCTAGATCCTTCTTGACTCCCAAGTTACACTCTAGTCCTCGTTCTCTTATCCCTTAATAATAATTAATACTTACGTTTAATATTAATGATTATTTAGTCCCTTAAGTGTTTATAAATATATATATACGATACATTTAACATATATATATTTATTTACATTATTCTTGTTTGTAAAGTGTGCAATCCCGAGGTCTCGGGTTCGATACTAGACATTTACTAATTAATATTTATACGTAACTTTTAACAGCTCCCACTCGTATATCTATTAATAGTAAAATGACAATGGTTAGCGTCTTGCAACACTCCAATGCCCCTAGTTCGACCTGAGCTAGGTTTCCTGGAAAACCTTTAATGATTCATCATTATTATTATCCTTTCGCCTCTAATACTACATTAATAAAGATGTGAGGTTCTTTATTAAATTCTGTTTCTCGTCTCTTTATGATTGAACAAAATTACCAAAACATCTGAACGTATTCCAGATAGACTTTGGGCGTGGCCACGCAAACATTTTGTCAACCCTACGAGGGGCCCAGCAGTATTAAACTTCTGAACAAATCAGAAGGAGCGAATTCTCTCTTGACTACAAGAATAACCCATGAACTTTGCAACATTCTGAAAACAACCCTTATGACTTCCAATTACGGTAAGCGGTAGATTGCTCCACAAAATGCACTACATCCATGACACTTATCTGGTATCTCAAGTCTGAGGATAACTATTAAATATGATTCTCACAATAAATTTAAATCATATTGTTGGGATAAGTCCAATACTCAATTCATTGAATATCATGTGAAATTGGTATGACTACGCATCAATATACTTTCAAGTATATCCTAAACCAATACTCAAAATTGTCTTAGTTTAATGATATTCCCATATCATTAATCGACAACGGACTATTTAGAATAATAAATTATTCACGGATCTTAAACATGCAAATATAGGATATATTATTAATAAGACAATGAATAAATAAACATAACCAATATTTTATTTCAGTAAATATTAATAATTGTACATTACATCCTTTATCCAAATACTAATCACAAATGGGCATGAAACTATCAGCTAATTTAAGTCCTATTCCTTCAGCATGCTTGTAAAGCTTGGTGCCAGGTAAAGGCTTTGTAAATTGATCAGCTAAGTTTTCATCTGTGTGAACTTTGAGCATTTCGATTTCACCTATCTCAACTTGTTCTCTGACATAGTGGTGCTTAATCGGGAAATGTCTGGTGCCTCTCATGATTCCAGGTTCATTGGCAAATGTAATTGCGGCTGAGTTGTCACAATACATTTTTATAGGTCGCTGAATCGAAGGCATAACCCCAAGCCCTGAAACAAACTTCCTAATCCAAACAGCTTCCATTGCAGCTTCTGAAGCAGCTATATACTCACTTTCTGTAGCAGACATCGCCAGTACACTCTGCTTTTTGCTCCTCCAATCAACAGCTCCTCCATTAATGACAAAGACATAACCCGTCTGAGACTTCGTATCATCTTTATCACCTTTCCAAGAAGCATCGCAGTAACCTGTTACATCAAGCTCTGCAGATGGAGTACCCCCATATACTAAGAACATCTCTTTAGTAGCCCTAAGGTACTTAAGAATATTCTTAACAGCAGTCCAGTGTTTTTCACCTGGGTTCTGCTGATATCGACTGGTTAAATTCTGAGCAAACGCAACATCAGGCCTTGTGCTTTTTACCGCATACATTATAGATCCCACAGCCGAAGCATAAGGGACTCTCTTCATGCGTTGCACCTCTTCGGGTGTTGAAGCACAAACTTTGTTGCTCAAGCCATGTTGCTCTTGCATCGGCAAATATCCTTTCTTGGAATTTTGCATACTGAATCTCTTCAATATTTTATCAATGTAAGCACTTTGGCTTAATCCAATTAATCGCTGAGATCTATCTCTATATATCTTGATTCCCAGAATAAATGCAGCTTCCCCTAGATCTTTCATAGAAAAACAACTTCCAAGATATTCCTTAACCTTTTGTAAACTTGGAATGTCATTCCCCATGATCAATATGTCATCGACATATAATATAAGGAAAATTACATTACTCCCACTAGCTTTGTGATATACACATGGCTCATCAAGATTTTGAGTGAATCCATACTTCTTAATTTCACTATCAAATCTTTTATTCCATTGTCGTGATGCTTGCTTTAATCCATAAATGGATCTCTTAAGCTTGCATACACGATCTGGGAATTCTGGATTTACAAACCCCTCAGGCTGCGCCATATAGATGTCTTCATCTAGGCGACCATTTAAGAAGGCGGTTTTGACATCCATTTGCCAAATCTCATAGTCATAGTAAGCGGCTATGGCTATAAGAATCCTAATTGCCCTTATGTCAGCTACAGGAGAAAAGGTCTCCTCATAGTCAACACCTAAAGTTTGAGTATAGCCTTTAGCTACCAAACGGGCCTTATAGGTGTGTACAATGCCATCCATATCAGTCTTCTTCTTGTAGAGCCATTTACTCCCAACTAGCTTGGCACCCGGAGGTAGGTCTACTTCTTCCCAGACTTCATTATCTTTCATGGATTGCATTTCCCCATTCATAGCTCCCTGCCATTTTTCCTTTTCTGGACTATTCATAGCAGCTTTATAACTTGTAGGTTCATCAAGATCCCCTATCAAGTTGTCATCACACTCCATGTTTAAACATAGACGTGTAGGAGCCTTCACAGATCTTGAAGATCTGCGAACGGGAATCACTTCAACTTCTGGTGGAGGACCTAAACTTTCAGGTTCTTCAGGAAGTTGGCTAGTGTTTTCAGAAGGTGTCACATCTTCATGATCGTCTTCCAGATCATATACTCTCCCACTGAATTCTTGAGATATGAGCTCCTTTTCTAAGAAGTCTCCATACCTTGCAACAAAAACCTTGTTTTCAGCTGGGTAATAAAAGTAGTAACCCATAGTTTCCTTAGGGTAACCTACGAAGATGCACTTTACAGATCTTTGTTGGAGTTTGTCTGCTGAGTCACGTTTAACATACGCCTCACAACCCCAGACCTTTAGATAAGACAAGTTAGGAACTTTCCCAGTCCATACTTCATATGGAGTCTTATCAACCTTCTTTGTTGGAACCATATTTAAAATGCGAACTGCAGATTCCAAGGCATAATCCCAAAACGAGTAAGGAAGAGTTGTTAGATTAAACATAGATCGTATCATATCTTGCAATGTACGATTCCTTCTTTCAGATACACCATTTTGTTGTGGAGTATATGGAGAAGTAAGGTGCTGGACAATTCCCTCCTTTGCTAAGTAATCTATAAACTCTTGACTCAGGTATTCACCACCTCTATCGGATCGAAGAGCTTTAATCTTCTTTCCTAGTTGCAACTCTACTTCTGCTTTAAACACTTTGAATGTCTCAAACACCTCATGTTTATGTTTAAGTAAATAAACATAACCATAACGGCTGTAGTCATCCGTAAATGTTAAGAAGTAGCTAGCACCTCTCCTTGACACATGTCTAAGTGGTCCACACACATCTGTGTGAATAAGACCAAGTAGATCATTCGCCCTTTCAATCCTATTTTTAAAGGGTTTCTTAGTCATTTTCCCAGCAATGCAAGATTCGCATTTATCAAATGATTCATCATTGATCTTTTCTAAAAGCCCATCATGTTGCAGCTTTTTCATGCGATCTTTGCCAATGTGAGCAAGTCGACAATGCCAAAGATAAGATGAATCCAGACCTTTCTTGATTCTCTTATTGTTGATGCTATACATTGAATTATTTTTAACAAAAGCTTTATCATTATCATTCATATCAATTTCAAAGACACCATTCACAGCAATAGCATTAAAATAAAAAACACCATTTAAAGAAACCGAAATTCCATTGCTAGAAATAGTATGCTCAAAACCAAGGTTCAACAAACATGAAAATGAAATTACACCTCTAACAATTGACGGTGCATAATGACAATTATTTAAAGATAGTACTAAGCCCGAAGGCAACACTAAATCATAAACTCCTATAGCTTCAACTCCTGCATGCGCTCCGTTACCAACGTGCAAGAATTGTTGTCCATAGGCCAGCTTTCTCTCAACTCTAAACCCCTGCAAGGTATTGCAAATGTGAATGCCACATCCCGTATCATATACCCATGAATTCAATTTAGGAGTAAGAGTGAATAATTCAATCATAAAGAACGCACCTGATGAACTGGGGTTACCAGCTTCATTCCCCTGCTTCTTGAGTCGCAAGTCATGAATATAGAGAGGACAATTGCGCTTCCAATGGCCCTTTTCATGACAATGGTGACATGCCTGATCCTTCTTGTTTGGTGGATTCACCTTTTTCTGCTTAGGCTGATGTTGCTTCATCTTGGGTTCAGGTTGATAGGCCATGACCTGCTTGCCTTTGTTAACCTTCCCTTTGCCTTTGTTCACATGCGATTTCTTCTGGATTCTCCCACCATGAATTGCCAACACTTGCGGGGTAGGATTCTTGACCTTGGCTGGTAGACTTTTCTCATACTCAATAAGCAATGCGAGTAATTCAGATACTGTCTTCCCCGAGCAGTGCATATTGAAGTTCTGCACAAAACCAGCAAAGTCCTTGTTAAGGGACCTGTTGATCAAGTGCACTTGCACATTGTCAGGGTAACCAAATCCAATTCTGTGAAGCTGATCAAAAGATTCCTTCATCTCAGTCACATAATCTTCAACTGGTTTACCATCACCATGCTTGCAGTTATGTAGCTTGTCCAATTCATCATACAATTCAACTGCTGGTGGTTTCTCATAAGATTGCCTAAGAACATCAAGCATATCTTTTGGGAAAAAGTACTCAAACTTCTTTTGCAATTGAGCACTCATGCTAGTGAGCATTAAACAAGCAACCTCATTAAACTTAGCATGTTCCACCCTCCATGCCGCCTTGACTGCTTCTGGTTCAGAAGCAGCAGGCTCAGCTGGGCATTCTTCGGTCAAATAGTCCATTTTACCGGTCGACCTCAAGACAATTCTAAGTGAGCGGTACCAATCATTGAAATTCTTTCCAGTCAGTTTCTCTCTCTCAAGATGACTCTTGAAAGCAGAAATCACAGATGGGGTATCGGGTTGAGCCATATCTACAGATAAAAGTTCAAACATTAGTATTTTCGATAATAAATATCTTCAAGAAAATAAAATACCCATTAGTTATATTCATATAACCACCAAAATTTTCTTGAAAACCTAGGATCTAACTTTACATAGTTCCACCACATCAGTTGATCTGCTAGTGGTGAAAGTACAAAAGATAGTAATCTGTCGAACAATAATTGGCAAACAAGATTTCCAATTCCTAGATCATTATGGGAATTACATCAAATTGATTCATCAATTTGCCTTGTAAGCATGTTTCATCCCATCTCATGCCTTAAGTTCTAGGTCTCACGCACAACTTAATTAAGTCGTCTACCTTAGAAACTGTAAAATTACAATTATGGTCTCACGCGTTAAAAGAATTTTACCTTGTTATAGTAATTTAGCCTAGGTCTCACGTTTACTAAATTAAAATTCCAAGTGTTTCTTATAGGTAGATGGCATGTAACTTAAATTATAAAGGGTATTTATTTTTGATATGTCAATCAAAATATGTACAAAGATGCATGCACTCATCTTTATAACATAAGTTTTCATAAAAACTTTTTATATCCAATTCGTGAAATTAATACACAAAGTTTTACTTGAGGTTTATGCCAAAACCCTAAGATGACTTTCTACAACATATGATTTTAAAAGTAATTCGTTTAAGACATATTCAAGATTGTGATAACCAAGGCAGACTCTAAGGCTCTTTTCTAAGCCTTCAAATCACGGTTATGAATATCATCTTAAAAGACTTAATTTTAAAAACATATTTGCACAAAACATCATTCAAGCAAAAGTTTATGGATTCAATCTCAAAATAGTAATAAAGTTTGAATTTTGCTAGTCTCGACTGGGAGCTGATTACCGTGCGAATCGGACCACGATTGTCAATAAGACCTTGCAAGATTCTTACTTTATCACTTTAGGGTTTCAAAATTATTAGTCCATATTATTTTCTTTTATGAAAATCACCCTTTTTATTGCTTACATCAAGTCAAACAATTAAGAAAACAATAAAACAAGTAATTTAAAGAAAATAAACAACTAATAATAAAACCTGAAACAATTAGCCACATGCAAACCATATTAAAAGATCCTAATAAAATCAATTCTAGGTATAATTATGCATGTAATCACCTAAGGCCTTCCCTTCTTAATGGAAGTGGAGCCACATACATTGACGAATCAATTGCGTAGGCCAAAGATAATATACACACCACATAGCATATAAATTGATTTTAATATATATGGAGTCTTCCCCAATTTTAGATCTATTTAAAACATGTGACATAAATAAACAAACAAGATCCATGACTAACATGCATGTTTCGTCACGGATTAACCTAACAATTAGCACATAGGTCACAAGTATGTTCACAAAAACCGGTTTAGACCTAGGGTTTCTATATGATTATTATATAATCAAGAAAACCACAAACCCTAATTAGGGTTTTATAGTGGAAATCGACCCCCCCCTTAAAATTAGGGTTAGGGTTACAAAAATTTTTTAAAAAAATTTAAAGAAAACCCTAGAAAAACATGTATCTAAAACAATTAAAGATCCGATTTTTATTACGTTTTAGTAATCAATTACATGTTATCCATGGCTCGTGATGCCACTGTTAGAGTTTGACAATCAAAGTACACATATTGCGGAAGCTAGGATCAAGTAATAACACGTATAAAGATTAACTAAAACATAAATAGAAAACATACCCGATGCACTTCAAATAAACCTTGATTCTTGTACAATTAGATCAATGATAAACCCCTTACCGTTTTGTTTATCGATCTCTTGATAATTACTAAAGTAAGTAATTACCTCGTTCTTGTACACACAAACTACCAACGAATAAAGGTTTGATGCAAGTAAACAAAACACTTAATTTGCTTATGAAAATTTCGATCCTAAAACCCTTATGGGAGTGAGGATCGATCGACCAAGAGAAGAAACAAGGAGAAGAAAACTTTAGGGTTTTGTGTGTGTGCACAAGAGATATGAAACCCTAATCCTTGGCCTTGTATATATACTAGGTGATTCCTTGGAGCACAAGCAAGGGTGGATCGACCCATGGTGTGGGCTTCGACCGGCCTAGGCACCCTTGGGGTGTTTCTAGATCCTTCTTGACTCCCAAGTTACACTCTAGTCCTCGTTCTCTTATCCCTTAATAATAATTAATACTTACGTTTAATATTAATGATTATTTAGTCCCTTAAGTGTTTATAAATATATATATACGATACATTTAACATATATATATTTATTTACATTATTCTTGTTTGTAAAGTGTGCAATCCCGAGGTCTCGGGTTCGATACTAGACATTTACTAATTAATATTTATACGTAACTTTTAACAAAGTCTTCATGATTGACTGAAGACATTATGTATGTATCTGTTTGTTTATCTGAACAAAAAAGGGTGTGTGGGTTGATAAAAAAAGAAGCGAAGGAGTGTTTGGGTGATATACATAAAAATCTGTTCGGTTTGTGGTTTGTATATAAAGAAGATGTGAAGAAGCGTGTGGGGTTCCTTGTTATCTTTAATAATGGAGCTCTACTTTTTGCATTATTGTAAAGGCATTTGCTTTTTGACTTAAAGCTGAGCAAAGTCATCATCGGGTGGGAACATCATGTTTCCTGTATTCATGAATAGTCATTATACTAAAAAGGGAGTTTGGGTTGCAACATGATACCAAGGAGTACTTTTGACGAGATATACAGAGAGAAGGAGTTGAGGTAGGTTGGTGGTGAACTGGAAATCATATAAACGTGTTTAGTGCGTTTTGTATATGTGGTTGTGCTGTCTAAGTTTTTGCATTATTATATAAACATTTTCAAGGGGGATTTTTAAGTGAGCAAGGTCATCATGATTGACTGAAGACATCATGTATGTATCGATCTGTTTGTTTATCTGAACAAAAAAAGGTGTGTAGGTTGTTACAAAAAAGAAGTGAAGGAGTGTTTGGGTGATATGCATAAAAGTATATATAGAAAATGTGAATAAGCGTGCGGGGGTTCCTTGTTATCTTTAATGACGGAGCTCTACTTTTTGCATTATTGTAAAGACGACAACTGTTTTTTGACTTAAAGCTGAGCAAAGTGGGAACCTCATGTTTCTGTATACTAAAAAGGGCGTTTGGTAAAGAGGAGTGGAGGTAGGTTGGTGGTGAACAGGTAATCATATAAACGTGTTTACTGTGCGTTTTGTATATGTGGTTGTGCTGTGTAAGTTTTTGCATTATTATATTAACATTAAAAGACTTATGCAATGAAACTTCCATAAAAGGTAAAAAGAAATTTGGTAACTTGCGTATGTATTGTTTTATAAATGAAACATCACTAATACTAGTATTAGCGAGTATCAACATCTAGACAAAATTTTATGAAAGACGCTTTTACATTATTCTTTTTTTAGAAAGCAAGCAATATATTACCACAACAAAAAAGAAATAATACAAACAAAGACATTCAGCTTTTATAATTGAGATAGTGATGCCACACGCTTTTGGCTTGTGGCTGTCTTAACATGTAGTTCTTGTATTCTTTGTTGTATTTTGCATGTTTCTAGCGTCTATCAATGTTTTCTTTTTAGGATCCACTATTATAAGAGCACAAGGTGCAACAACAAGGCTTAGCTCTTCGTTTGGGCACCATGGGTGTCATATCACCTTACATCCTTTTCACAACTAACCCTCTCACCAACAACTAACTTCAACTTACTCATTTAAGGCTCATCACTTATAACTTTATTTTTTTTTATTCAATTCATTAAATAAATTCATTTACCAACAATTAAAAATAATACAACATACTAATTTTATTTCATCAAAATAAAAAAACATACGATACGAAAAAAAAGAAAAAAAAATATACTAAAATAAAAAAATACAACACATACTACTAATATGAAAATTAAACATTTTATTCGCTAACATCGTCATCGTGACTTTAGTATTTCTTGGTTATCAATGCTTGTCTCTTGCGAATGATTTCGGCTCTTACCGGGTCATTAACCAAGCTGGCATCTAGCATGAGGATCTGCATTTCCTGCATCTCCAACACCTTTACTTCCTTCTCAAACGCATTTTCTTCCCTCTTCCTCATCGTCTCGTAACAAGTCATTTTAGCGTCTTTTGTTTGCGAATACTTTTCGGATAACTGTCACGAAAAAGTACTCATTTGACTCCCACCGGAGCTCGCTCCGCTCGACGCATCCGTCGACTTTTGTTTCTTTGCAGCTCATCTATTGGGTCTTTCGGGACAAGATCGTTTGTCAGAGCCGAAAGTATCCTCGATACATGAAATGTCTAACGGGTCCTCGGCATCCCATTTCGGGTAATTTCTCAAGACCTCCCAAACATGGACATACGTGAAACCCCTTGTCCCAAAGCGTTCTTCGAATTTCGCCTTCGTATTTTCCAGCTGATCGTGATCATTTTCACTACTTCGACGCTTTAAATGTTTATAAATAGCGTGGAATTTTTGGCATTCGCCATTAAGCCTCATCCATTTACCGGTGATCATATTTTTTGAACGAGGGTCACCGGTAGTGTCCTCGTTGAACTTCTCTACAATTTCGTTCAAAAAGAATTCTTCGGATTTGTCATTTCCCAGATTTTTGTCTTGGGAAATTTCTTTCCAAATTTCCACAAGCAACACTTCTTCGGCCTTGGTCCATCTCCGGGCCAAAAGCTTACCGACTGCATCCAAGTCACTGCGTCGGCGTCTAAATACACGACCTTTTAGGATTTTTTGGCCATGGCTTTTTTACCTCTATCTTTGGTCAGTTCTCGTGCTTGTGGTACCTTAAATTTTGAACCGGATGGTTGTGATTCGATTGGTGTTTGTGATTGAGGAGTAGGAAACGTGGATGGTTGAGACGGGTTAAAAATTTGTGGTGCCGGATATCGTTGGGCTTGATTTGCGAATCCTTGTCCAAACGCATGTTGTTGGTTGAGATAATTTTGTTCGGATTGAATTGTTGCGAACCATATGGCGATGAAGAGTTTGAATTTTGCGACGAGGGGTAGACGGATTTGACGATCCCCCGTATTGTTGTGAGTTTGATTTGAGGAGATTCGTGAAATACCCTCCTTCATTCGGGTTTTGAGACATGTTTTTTTTGTTTTTTTAGTTGATTTGTAGTGAAAAAAAAACGTTTAATTTTAAAACGGTGATATAACCGTTTGTAAAATAAAGTCCAACCTTCCAAATCAGCTTTTTGTCAGAAATTTAGCTCCTTGTTCACGACAAGCTCCGGCGAGGGGATGCGGTGCAAAAACAAGCCTGGCGAGCTCCGGCGAGCCTCCAGCGTGGAACGGCGAGGTGAAACAACTAGGTGCACCTTGTGCTCTAACCATCTTGTTGTTATAGTGGATGCCTGTTTGTATTTTGGTTCTCTTTGTTGGTTATAGTTATCTTGCCTTTCAAAAAAAATTAAGACGATTAAAAAGCGAGACCCAAGAAAATAAAAAACCCACACGGGCTACAAAACATATACAAAATAAAACTGAAAGATAAATGGAAAAAAATTACAATATTTCTTTAAATAATACATATGAACAATCTCGAACGCAACAAAAAATATACATACATGAGATATGTGGTATGAACTATGAAAGGGGATGGCGTATGTTTTAGACAAAAGAGACTGGGAAAGCGAGTATAGTTGATCATAAAAGATAATGGTAGGGTTTGTCTTCAACTTTCAAATAAAGAGAGTAATAATCCATGATTCTTGGTTGCTTATGTCTAATTTTTTTGGGGCTGCAACATGAAAAAATGGCATTATATAGAAAAATGTAGATAAATAATTCAAAGTTCACCCGCAGATAAAACTTGAGAGAAAATTAGTATTAAAATATGAAGTATTTTACAATATAAATGTAGATAAATAATCCAAAGTTCCAGAAGTTAAGAAAAAACACTTGGATAAAATTGGCATTGAAAATATGAATATGATTTTATGAAGAAATGTTGCATCCATGTAAATTTTATAAAAACGTTATCACAAAATGACGTGGCATGATAAATGTAACTTTGAACATTACCTCTCTTCTTTTAATTATCCAAAAGATGTAATAGTTACAATGCACATCATTTAACGAAAATGTTTTTTAATTAAATTTATGTAGACAGAGTATTCCTCGAATCTAAAAATAAATAGCGATAGAAGACAAAATACATACACTTAAGGTGTGTTTTGGTACTTTGGTCTAGGAGAATGATGATTGGAATGATAAGAACGTCTAGTACATTGACATGGGAATCAAATTGCGATATAAAATACAAATATATTGGTTTTCCGCAACCAAGCAAGGGAGGTGGCTTTGGACCCATTCCTTGTCTTTTTTACTCATCATTATTTCCTTTTCCCTAAATAACACAACGTACGACAACAATCGGGCCTTTTACAGACAACCCAAAGTCCTGGCTAAAAGCCAAAAAGTCGTGGCTATTCATGTTTATCACAATATACAATATAGTGTATAGTATAGAATCAAGTATGATTAACATCAATCATTAATAACTTAACTTGTATGAACATCACGTACAAAATGCAATGATTCTTCTATATCAAATAGTATGACACTAGTGCAATTGTTGACCATTCGAGACCATTCAAGTAACCCTAGCCTGTCACAGTGTCTTTCTATTAAATCGATTGTATTGATAACCCATATACAATGTGACATCCAAAGACTATTATATTTTAAGTCAACTTAGCAAGTGTTATCACATCCGAGACTATTTATGTGAAACCTATAGAGGGCAGGCATTATAATATAGGGTGTGGTTTATTGTTCCTAATATCACAATATGGAATGTAGTTTGTTATTATATAGACTCAAGCATCATTAGCATGACTTGTGTGAACATCATGTGCGATCACGGTTCTCGTTATTACAATATAAAGTGCGGTTTATTGTTGTATAGAATCAAGCATCATTGCCATTCAATCATTATCACTATTTGCGTGAACAACCTATGTGATCACGGTTCTCATTACTAGCTAATCAATCACCGTCATGTATTATTGAAGATCTCACATTCATTATCGCTTAAAGTATATTATAAAGGAATAATTACATTTCATTAATTGCATACCTTGAGCAAGAGTTCAAAGTATATTGATGATACAAATAAAACAGTGAAGTATAATTTTCATTAACCTGACTTACGTGATCATAAGGTATAATTCCGGTTATCAACTACCAATTACCGTTAGATATTATGAAAGATCACATGTATAATTTCGTAGTATGTATATTGTTCTGTATACCGTACATATAATCCTGATTATTGTTAACACGACTTATATGACTCACATTATTTTGTAACAAACATGACGAATACAAGTTAAACTTGTTATTAACTTTTCAACGATCTAATCCGAGAAAATATTAATAAAATTTTAAAACTAAATAATTTAGTTTTGCATAGACCAAAAATATGTTTTTTATTTAAAATGTATATATTATTTTTGCACATTAGCTTAGCCATGACACGTTGTCGCTAAAGGTTGAGCGGGTAAACATTTTCGAGCCAAAATTTTGGAAGCAAATTCAATTTTTCCAAAAAAAAAATATAAATTTTTTACTTTAGCGACGATTTTGTCGTCACTAAAGATAATTTTAATATTTTGTGCCCGTTAACAAATTAACAATAAAAAAAATATTTTTTTATTTTATTTTTTGCCACTACTTGTGTCGTGGTAAAGCTTTTAACATTTTTATTCATTTCCTCTCCCAATCATAATAATAAAATAATGATTTCATACTTTTAGCGAAGACTGTCTTTTCATGATTGTAGTGTTTGATTGGGCATGGGTGTTCCTGACCTTATTTAGAGATCAAGTTGCCACCTATCTATCGAAGAGGGATTTCCTAGCCTATCTCAGTATATTTTTTCAAAAGAAGGAAGAAGAAATTAATGATTTCTCTAATTCTGTGAGAAAGAAAAACCAGTTTGTTAGTACTGGAGCAGAGAAGCAATGAACAGAATGAGTCCCTGTTGCTCACAACTGAATGCACCGGCCGGCACGTAGGTATATTTTGCGCTTTCCTAAGTGCGCATCTCAGTCGTCCGGTACAAAAAAGTAGAAGTAAGGTATGGAGAGTGGATGGATCTACCTGGCCAAGGTGCCAATGTCAAGTAGTTATCCAAAGTGTTGGAATATGCTCTACTTATAGTACCTAACTAGTCTTTCTGTTCGATAAGTAAGAATATATTGATCGATCAAGGAGAACCCCTAAAATAAACATAAATGAACGGGCATACCCTACCCTATACAACCTGATGGAATATGCACAAGGCACATTACATAATTATATGCCTAAGTATATCTAAGCCTATGAGGTGAAACACAAATACATTTAGATACCTAAAGTTATAATATAAATAATATATTTATATTATATTAAATTTTTAACACCTAAAATGATTTATAAGTCATTTTGACTTAAGTATTTATTATATAGCGTATAAATAATTAATAGGTTAAAAAACTTATTAGTTATTTATTAGTATTATATTGATAAATAAACTAACAAATCAAAGATTAGGAAAGTCCTAATCTACCCCTAAGGTAGTCGACCAAAGGGAAGGGAAAACAAAGGTTTTGCTTAACTTGGTGATCGAGTTAAGAAGATTCCAGGAGATTAGGATTTAGTAAAAATACAAATGCCTAATCCTAGAATCCAATAACACGCAATAACAAATCTCTTTGCTCCTCTTCCTCTCTTGTGGCCGATTGAAACAAACACCCTTTTAGGGTTTTTGGGGTTTGACTTTTATCTTGCTTGGATCAAGGACGGAATGCATTTTCTCAATTGGTGTTAGGACTAGCATTCCTTGGGTATTGCGTATGTATAGTGTGGATCAACTATAGAGTATAATCACCTTCTCATTTTAAAGGGTTCTTGATCATACCGAGATAATAAGGTACACGTCTTCTTATTATCTTTAGATTAATAATATAAACATAGGATCTAGTTTGGTGGCTTTTTGTATGCCTCTACTTATCTTTGATTAAATATATGTGCTTATTTTATATTTATTTTATATGAATTTTTTTTTTTCTAAAACCATTAAACCTCAACACAACCAAACAAAGAACTCAAGACACTCCCCAAACTCTAAAATAAAGAAACTAACCTAAGAAATTAATTGAAATTAGATAACGATTACAAAGGCTAAAACTAATCCATGTTTCTACGTAATTAAAAAGAGCCTAAAGATTAATCGAAACTAAGCACATACTAAGCCCAATAAGAGACATTGGCCTGGATATACACAAGGCCTACTGAAAAATAGGTATACTCATCAAATAAATCTAGGCTAGTGATTTTTCCAATTTGAATCTGATACTTAGTTAATTCTTTTATATTTATGTTTCCACTGATACCTAATCGATAACAAACCATAATGGCTTTTTTAGGCCCAATTCCATCTATTTTTGTTGAGGCAATTCTGACTTGTTCATCAGCAACTAATCTAGCTCTTGAAATAGATAACATTCTTTATCTTTACTTTTACTAGTCTTATCAGGTTGAATAGAAAAAGATTCTCCGCTCTGCGCCTACTCATTCTTCTCCTTTAGGATAGCGTCTTCGTTGTTCCTTTTTTTGCACTAAAAAACTAGTAAGAGCAACTAACTGCCCACGTACAAAATTTACGAAACATGAATATGAAACCAATCAAGATAATAGAAGACCGATGTATAGTGAGAAAGCTCACCCTCCTTTAGACGATAAATGTTTCTTTTACATCCCATCCACTATACAAATCAATAGGAAATTCTACAAGCCATTTTTGTTATTTTGACGATGAACCACTCCGGTACAACAAGCTAAAGTGACCTCTACGCTTCTTCTCTGGTGCGTATGGCTGAGAAAGTTCCACTTCATTTTTTACCAAATATTTGCGTTGAAAGTCATTGTCAATGTTTGGAAAAGTTTTAGCGACGACATTGTCGTCGTTAAAAGTGGTTCCCAAACTAAAGTGTTGAAAATCGTTTATTTATTCGTTTAGTGGACTTTTAACCACGACTTTGATCGTGGCTAAATGCATTTCAGTTCTTAAATACAATCCCAAATCTAGCAGTAATATTACCCATTTATTTTTTGGCAATGCAATAAAATATAATTACCAAAATTAAACATTTTTTTTCCTGGTAGTAAAGAAAAGGTCATTAATTTCTTATAAAGTGATAAAGCAAACATCACTAAGAAAGTAACTGACCTACCACAAAAACAAAAGTAAACATCATAATTCAAAAAGTAATATTAGAATCAAAAGCGGACCCAATAAGATAACACTAATTTCATATTCACGTGTCAGCGTGGCTTTTACTTGCTACAAAATAGGTGTATTATTAAAGGGAACTTTTGAGTAACAACTTTGTTGTCTAGTAAAAGCAAGCTGTTAAGTTAATAGTGAAACTTACCTATATGATTGTACATTATTACTTGATAACAAGTTGAGTTCATGAATAAGAAACAATGTTGTGAATTAAATTGGAAGTTTCAATGGATGTCAAATGCGTTAGATGTAAGTAGATTTACGAGACCAAACACAAAATAACACATTGATATTAAGCGTTTAAGCGTTGGTTTGAATTTTGAGAGCAAAGTATTAATACACATAAACGAGGTAAAGAGGTAACATGTACACCGAAAAAAGTATTAATTCCATTTGAACAAGTGAGATTTGAACACGTGAGGATGTCGATCAGTATCTAGTAATGTTACTTTTCGACGTGGTTCCAAAAACAATTTTATGCCGTTAATATCCGAATAATTATACTCACCTCGTACCAAAAATATAAGTCCACATTGCTATTTTAGTTGTCCCAAGATAAATGTCCACTTTTAATTTTCAAGTAATCAAAATGATTTTAAATGGGCGAGAATGAAATTTTATTGGTTAATATCGTAAGAAACTCACTTTTTTAATTTATAAGTTTGGCCCGTTAAATTAAAGTTAAAACATAAGACGGATAATATGAATTTATATTTGTGAAGTGATTATCTAAGGCTTAATTGACAACTGAAAGAACACGAGGTGGTTTGTCACACCCCCATAATCGGGTCCAGCGGAAGCATACGTGTAGCTGGGGTGTAACTCAATTGGTATTACAACGCAGGTTCAAAACTGGTTTTCACTGGAATTATTTAGAATAAAATAGCTTAATCAAAAATGTTGAATTTACATTTTTATTAATAGTGCGGAAGTAGGCCTTTGAAATACTTTTAAACGGTCCCCAAATGGATAATCAGAGTCTTCTATGACCATGCCATGCCCTGCCAAAACCTCCAGTAGCGTACCATTGCTTAATACCTGAAAATACATGCTAAAAAGTGTCAACACGAGGTTGGTGAGTTCATAGGTTTATAATAAGACAATAGTATTGTGAGTTCAATAGAGAGTTTTGTAACCATTGTGTGATGCACATCGTCATCAAAATAAAGTTTACCTTAAAGTAAAATTTGAAGGGTGGACCATGAGTAGAGTATGTGATCATTTCAACGAATACAATGCCACATAGAAAAATAGTCTATTACGCTAGCGCTAAGTTCATGCAACCGAAGCTATAACAGTGTGCATGCTCAAAGAGCATGAAATCATATATAGGTTCCCGACAAGTGTTTATCCCAGACACTTGTGTTTTGACATGATATATGTTCGTTTGCCTATCCGGTCAAACCGAACGGGGGAGTTACCACCAATAGATCTACTTATAACATTCGCGCTTCCCAGCAGGAATTGACGGTTCATGAGTTTGGGCATAGTGGGATTCAAGGGCTTAGGCTAATCCGCGTAATAGTGTAAATAAAGCATAAGTTTCAGTGTGGTCCATAAAAGTGTTTGCATAAAAGCAATAGTTCATAAAGTGTGTTGCATAAAAGCAATAGTTCACAAAGTGTGTGGCATGTTTATAAAGCATTTGTGTATGTGAGAAAATAATCAAGTATGCAACCAATATACACATAGGTGCATTTGAAAAATCAATCAAGCCTTCAAAGAAACAGTAGTGTTTAAGTAGACAATTGCGCATTCAAGCATTGAGTTTAGTCAAAAACGAGCATGTATTCTCCCCCAAAACAGTTATAAAAACAGGTAAAAGTAGGGGGTATGAACTCACCTGGTGCAATAGCTATGATGACAAAAGTGGATACACTGAAATGAGACACGATCTCTAATCGCAACCTAATATGAATGATAGTTTCTAATGTAAGAAATGAAATGATGCTACACGTGCAAGTACGTATGTTATCGATACCACTCATTAGTTTTGAAAATAACGTTTATCGTCGAAAATATATATTTTTGACGTCTCGTTAAGTTAATAACCATTTTTCAGGTAAATATGTTGAAATGGTACTCCACGATACTTGTTTGGTGTCTTATCGGAAAATATAAGGTTTTCGTCGCAAAAATAGCATTTTCATAACTTGAAAATATGCCCAAAATGGCCTCGCAAAACAAGTCGCGAAATGTTGTACGTTAAGGGTTGGTGATGAAACTCGGCGTTTTTGAAAACCTTGTAACAATATCTTGAAGTCGTGTTATTTAAATTTTGGCTATACGGGTCTTGATCGGTGAGAAAATCGACTCTCATTGTTGTGACTTGAAAGTATTATGTTCAATACTTAGGAAATTTCATTATAGTAAAAGCTGTCAAAATATATAGTTTATCGGGTATATAGATGAGGTCGTAGTTTATTCGTTATATGTCTATTCGACGAACGGCCAAATGATTTGAAAAGCTTGTTGGAAGATCTTGATTTCATAAAACTACGGCTCGGACTCAAATTGATCCGATCATGAAGAAAAACAGCCAAGAAAGTGGTGTCTCGCAAAGACAGTTTTGCGGCAAAGTAATAATAGAAAAGCTGATGGAAATTTGTAAAAATCGTCTAAGTTCAAACGCTTGTATCTTTTTCGTTATAAGCTCGTTTTCTACGCTCTTTATATCCCCGGAATCGTGGGATGGCATACTAGTATATTTTTGATAAGTTGGGACGGCTAGATCAAGTTTTAGGCCTCGAAACAGTCCAAGAAAATCGTGGGACAGCAAGTAATTTTTCAGAAAATAGTTTTCGTCGTTAATATTGGAAATATCATAACTTTTTCGTCGTAACTCGGATTTTATCCCCGTTTTCGGCCATAGTTTCGTTTCGGAATGTATTTTCTAAATCTTTGGTCCAAAGTTACCCAAAACCCACTGATTTTCCCACGTTTCATGTTTTTGGACAGAACCTATTTATGGTTTGTAAAAATCAACTTTTCTAGTTCAAGACATGTTCAAGGCTTAACCAATCTACTTCAAATCAACTCCACAAATACCAAATCCTACCATACACCTTCTTAGGGTGTCATGGGGTCCTAAACATCACCAATCTTGGTGGATCTCATGAGATTACTAGTAAAAATTATAGATCTATATTTAAAGAGAAAAATGAGTAATAAGTGGTATGGATCTTACATACTTGCATGTTTTACAAATATATTTTGAAAATACATAAAAATATAAAGTAAACGAAAATATGAAAAGATCAAAAGTGTTTTTGAAGCTTACTTGAAGTTTTGATGATTTTTGAGCAAGAAACTTAATAATCTTAAGGTTTTTATTTCAAAACCTTAACAAGATCAATACTATGACTTGATAAACACTTGGATCTTGAAAAATTTATGGATTCTCCTTGGTTCCCTTTCTTGGCCGATTATACACAAAGGGGAGGAAGAGAGAAAGTTTGCTAGTGTTTTTGAGATGTGTTAATGAAAGAAAAGGTGTGAAAGGTAGTATTTATATATGTAGAAAGTCATTATGGTCAACAAAATTAATGGGTCTTGGTCTTTAGGGGGGGGGGGGGGGCGGCACCAAAAAGGAAAGAAACATGGGTTGTGTTTTGTGAGCTCATTAAATGAGCTTGTCTAGTGGATGTAAGTATTAGGTGGTTTGGTGTATACATTAGGTGTTATCGGGTACCGAGTTATCTAAGAATAAATGTTACCGAGGTGAAATAAAATAGGACGAAGTTGTAAAAGTTGTAAAATATTATTCCTTGTAAGAATTGGGTGTTAGAATAATTATCGAATTGAAATAGCGCAAACCGACGGAGTTATAAGCTCCGACCGTAAAATATAGTAATTGATTAGAAAACACCGGGTAAAATAATAATATAATTTTTATATTATTATTATGAGTATGTAAATATGTTAGGATCATAGTCGGGAGTATTGGGTATACGTTAGTAGTAAAACTGAGTGGTAACGTTAATTACAAATTAAGCATACGTATATAGAAATAATGCATATCCGTGTAGGGCCTAAAATGTGATGATGATGTAACCGAGGATATGTAGACTACTCCAGTCTATATGACGTGTCATTAATGAATGATGCATGAATTCACAGCGAAACCACATTGGTTACGCGAATTTGAAGACCCGTAAACTCAGTTTACGATGAGATGAACAGCAACCGTGAATAGTGATTTCCCTTCGGGAATGAATAGTGTCACATGAATAGTAAAATTTTTGAACGTTTATCGGAATCACAAACTGACTCCGAAAATGATGAATAGTAAAATGATGAATAGTGACCGGTGAATAGTAACTGGTGAATAGTGAATAGGAGAAATGTCCCGAAAATGTGGGTTGTTACAGTCTCACCCCCTTAGAAGGAACTTCGTCCCGAAGTTCAGTTTGTGTGGGTCCCTGGAGTGGTATTGGTGAAAAGATGATGATTTTTATCGTGTAAGCTATTGAGCTCTAACAAGGTTCAAGTCTGATGGCCACTAGGCCTACTCTGTCAGAAATAGTAAATGGTTCAGTGTGTATCGGGTTTAACTTTCTGAAGTTTTCTGAATGGTATCATGTCTTTCCTAGGCAGAACTTTCAACGTAATCCTGCCACGAACTTGAAATTCTAATGGTTTGCAACTTATCGAATTTGTAACTGATTCTTGATTTGTAGAAAATTCCTGGTTATTTCATGAATGCTTACGGGACTAGTGAGTTGGGTTTTTCCAAATTTTGATCCGTCAATGGAATGTTGACACAACGACCATAGAGTGCTTCGAATGGTGTAGTCTCTAAGCTCGTGTGGTAACTATGGTTGCAACTGAATTTGATTTATGGCAAATGGTTAATCCAACCATTTCTAGTGTCAATCACACCCGATTTGGGCATATCTCCCTAGGTTTGAATCAATCTCAAATTCTGACCATTGGTCTACAGATGATAGGTGGTGTGGTTCCAAAGAGATCTTAATGAAATCATTAGGAGTTGAGGTGAATCAAATTCCTTTATTCGGAATAATTGAAATGGGTATCATGAATCTTGTTTTGAAAGACTTACAAGGTTAGGTCCGTCAAAGGGTGTTGTTGAAAATAATAGATTAGGATAAGGTTGCGATCCTCCGCAGGATGTCATGAATTGAGTCTCTCTCCACCTACAATCGTTAGTCTCCATATATGTCATCAAATCACAAACTCCTAAAGGTATAAGAGATGTAATATAGTGATTGATTTTCAAAGTTTGTTTTGAGATTGTGTGTGTTGTTCATAAACCTTCCCTGAGTAAATACATTTTCAACTTCAAGCAAACGGCTTTCCAAGTAACATTTTTCTCGATGTTTCAAAATTTAGTAGTTATGCAAGATAAGACTATTTCCAACATAAAGTGCGTATGGTTTATCAAAGATTGATGTTTAAAATTTCCTAACATTCAATAGTGTTGTGAAAGGTTAACCAAAAGGAATTTACTTGTCAAAATAAGTGCCTCAGAAAAGTATTTCTTACAAAATATATGTTTTGTATAATGGTAGTTTGGAGAAAAATCCATTTAAAAGTAAAAGTATTAAGAGGATAAAATAGTCGGGTATGTATATCTGCACAAATGCATATGTGTGTAACATGTTTAAATAAAGTCTATTGGTGAGGACATGTTCAATCTATAGTCTTGGTTAGGAGGTTGGATTTATCTCTATGGTGTTGCTTAGTGAGCATTTGCATCTAAACAAATCTTCTAATTCGATCAAGCCGATATTTTCCCAGATGATGGATTTTTTTTTTTTTTTGGTGATCAGGTCAGTGATAGTGGTTCGAATGGTTTTATGATACCTTGAGATTTCTGTTGAGTTTTGAATGGTTTTAATGTACCGAGGGATCCTCCTTATAGATGGTATGGAAAGTCTTTCCTAGGGAGGTCATTGATAGTATCCACTTGTCAATATAGGGAGTAGTGAGTAATGAGTGACATAGGAATCTATAGAGTGTTAGCTAATTCCTTATATATATATGGGGATGGGAAGAAGAAATGATAGTGATGGTGAGAAGGGAAGAGACTGTGACAACTAAACATAATAAGATTGTGATGAAAGAAAACACTGTGATGTAAGTGTATCATGCATAGTTGTGAATGTTCATGAGATGAAATGACCAGTTGACGTGCTTCTAATCGGTGGTTCACGAACTGATGAAAAGTATGAATGTTCCAACAACGAGGGTATACACATACCTGAATGAAACATTTGAAAATTGAGTGAAGAATTCAATCCAGACATAATCTTATTATAACCACTCTCAGTGTTGCAAAATTCACTTCTGAGTCAGACATAGGTGGTCAGCCTATATCTCACTATCTCGGGTTGAATATAGATGACCAGTCTACATTCCACCGAGGTTCCATGAATTTTGAAATACTCAGCTCAGTTATACTAATACCATGTCCTTCACAAATACCAAGACGTTCTGAATGACAAAAGCAAGTGACCAAACTCGAGGTCAAATTATGAAACTATGCAAGGAGAAACATAATGTGGTGACATATATGATACGCGAACATGCTTATATGAAAGACAATTATAGTAATCAACTATAATAAAAGAATATAGTATATCAGATAATGAGACAGAAATCTCATCACCTAAGTCAGCAACTAACCACAAATGAGGCTTCAGCTTGGCAGGCAGGCACGTGACGGTCATAGGGTTGAGTTTTCGTAAAAGTAGCTATAGTCTAGGTTTTAAAAACACTTAGTTCGCTATAGCCAAAGCTCTGATACCAATCTGTCACACCCCCATAATCGGGTCCAGCGGAAGCATACGTGTAGCTGGGGTGTAACTCAATTGGTATTACAACGCAGGTTCAAAACTGGTTTTCACTGGAATTATTTAGAATAAAATAGCTTAATCAAAAATGTTGAATTTACATTTTTATTAATAGTGCGGAAGTAGGCCTTTGAAATACTTTTAAACGGTCCCCAAATGGATAATCAGAGTCTTCTATGACCATGCCATGCCCTGCCAAAACCTCCAGTAGCGTACCATTGCTTAATACCTGAAAATACATGCTAAAAAGTGTCAACACGAGGTTGGAGAGTTCATAGGTTTATAATAAGACAATAGTATTGTGAGTTCAATAGAGAGTTTTGTAACCATTGTGTGACGCACATCGTCATCAAAATAAAGTTTACCTTAAAGTAAAATTTGAAGGGTGGACCATGAGTAGAGTATGTGATCATTTCAACGAATACAATGCCACATAGAAAAATAGTCTACTACGCTAGCGCTAAGTTCATGCAACCGAAGCTATAACAGTGTGCATGCTCAAAGAGCATGAAATCATATATAGGTGCCCGGCAAGTGTTTATCCCAGACACTTGTGTTTTGACACGATATACGTTTGTTTGCCTATCCGGTCAAACCGAACGGGGGAGTTACCCCCAATAGATCTATTTATAACATTCGCGCTTCCCAGCAGGAATTGACGGTTCATGAGTTTGGGCATAGTGGGATTCAAGGGCTTAGGCTAATCCGCGTAATAGTGTAAATAAAGCATAAGTTTCAGTGTGGTCCATAAAAGTGTTTGCATAAAAGCAATAGTTTATAAAGTGTGTTGCATAAAAGCAATAGTTCACAAAGTGTGTGGCATGTTCATAAAGCATTTGTGTATGTGAGAAAATAATCAAGTATGCAACCAATATACACATAGGTGCATTTGAAAAATCAATCAAGCCTTCAAAGAAGCAGTAGTGTTTAAGTAGACAATTGCGCATTCAAGCATTGAGTTTAGTCAAAAACGAGCATGTATTCTCCCCCAAAACAGTTATAAAAACAGGTAAAAGTAGGGGGTATGAACTCACCTGGTGCAATAGCTATGATGACAAAAGTGGATACACTGAAATGAGGCACGATCTCTAATCGCAACCTAATATGAATGATAGTTTCTAATGTAAGAAATGAAATGATGCTACACGTGCAAGTACGTATGTTATCGATACCACTCATTAGTTTTGAAAATAACGTTTATCGTCGAAAATATATATTTTTGACGTCTCGTTAAGTTAATAACCATTTTTCAGGTAAATATGTTGAAATGGTACTCCACGATCCTTGTTTGGTGTCTTATCGGAAAATATAAGGTTTTCGTCGCAAAAATAGCATTTTCATAACTTGAAAATATGCCCAAAATGGCCTCGCAAAACAAGTCGCGAAATGTTGTACGTTAAGGGTTGGTGATGAAACTCGGCGTTTTTGAAAACCTTGTAACAATATATTGAAGTCGTGTTATTTAAATTTTGGCTATACGGGTCTTGATCGGTGAGAAAATCGACTCTCATTGTTGTGACTTGAAAGTATTATGTTCAATACTTAGGAAATTTCATTATAGTAAAAGCTGTCAAAATATATAGTTTACCGGGTATATAGATGAGGTCGTAGTTTATTCGTTATAAGTCTATTCGACGAACGGCCAAATGATTTGAAAATCTTGTTGGAAGATCTTGATTTCATAAAACTACGGCTCGGACTCAAATTGATCCGATCATGAAGAAAAACAGCCAAGAAAGTGGTGTCTCGCAAAGACAGTTTTGCGGCAAAGTAATAATAGAAAAGCTGATGGAAATTTGTAAAAATCGTCTAAGTTCAAACGCTTGTATCTTTTTCGTTATAAGCTCGTTTTCTACGCTCTTTATATCCCCGGAATCGTGGGATGGCATACTAGTATATTTTTGATAAGTCGGGACGGCTAGATCAAGTTTTAGGCCTCGAAACAGTCCAAGAAAATCGTGGGACAGCAAGTAATTTTTCAGAAAATAGTTTTCGTCGTTAATATTGGAAATATCATAACTTTTTCGTCCTAACTCGGATTTATCCCCGTTTTCGGCCATAGTTTCGTTTCGGAATGTATTTTCTAAATCTTTGGTCCAAAGTTACCCAAAACCCACTGATTTTCCCACGTTTCATGTTTTTGGACAGAACCTATTTATGGTTTGTAAAAATCAACTTTTCTAGTTCAAGACTTGTTCAAGGCTTAACCAATCTACTTCAAATCAACTCCACAAATACCAAATCCTACCATACACCTTCTTAGGGTGTCATGGGGTCCTAAACATCACCAATCTTGGTGGATCTCATGAGATTACTAGTAAAAATTATAGATCTATATTTAAAGAGAAAAATGAGTAATAAGTGGTATGGATCTTACATACTTGCATGTTTTACCAATATATTTTGAAAATACATAAAAATATAAAGTAAATGAAAATATGAAAAGATCAAAAGTGTTTTTGAAGCTTACTTGAAGTTTTGATGATTTTTTAGCAAGAAACTTAATAATCTTAAGGTTTTTATTTCAAAACCTTAACAAGATCAATACTATGACTTGATAAACACTTGGATCTTGAAAAATTTATGGATTCTCCTTGGTTCCCTTTCTTGGCCGATTATACACAAAGGGGAGGAAGAGAGAAAGTTTGCTAGTGTTTTTGAGATGTGTTAATGAAAGAAAAGGTGTGAAAGGTAGTATTTATATATGTAGAAAGTCATTATGGTCAACAAAATTAATGGGTCTTGGTCTTTGGGGGGGGGGGCGGCACCAAAAAGGCAAGAAACATGGGTTGTGTTTTGTGAGCTCATTAAATGAGCTTGTCTAGTGGATGTAAGTATTAGGTGGTTTGGTGTATACATTAGGTGTTATCGGGTACCGAGTTATCCAAGAATAAATGTTACCGAGGTGAAATAAAATAGGACGAAGTTGTAAAAATTGTAAAATATTATTCCTTGTAAGAATCGGGTGTTAGAATAATTATCGAATTGAAATAGCGCAAACCGACGGAGTTATAAGCTCCGACCGTAAAATATAGTAATTGATTAGAAAACACCGGGTAAAATAATAATATAATTTTTATATTATTATTATGAGTATGTAAATATGTTAGGATCATAGTCGGGAGTATTGGGTATACGTTAGTAGTAAAACTGAGTGGTAACGTTAATTACAAATTAAGCATACGTATATAGAAATAATGCATATCCGTGTAGGGCCTAAAATGTGATGATGATGTAACCGAGGATATGTAGACTACTCCAGTCTATATGAAGTGTCATTAATGAATGATGCGGTAAACTCAGTTTACGATGAGATGAACAGCAACCGTGAATAGTGATTTCCCTTCGGGAATGAATAGTGTCACATGAATAGTAAAATTTTTGAACGTTTCTCGGAATCACAAACTGACTCCGAAAATGATAAATAGTAAAATGATGAATAGTGACTGGTGAATAGTAATCGATGAATAGTAACTGGTGAATAGTGAATAGGAGAAATGTCCCGAAAATGCAGGTTGTTACATGGTTGGCCAACAATAACATCATAGGAACGACTGCAAAGTGTGGGGCGATCAAGAAAATTGCCAACTTGTGTTGAGAAGTTCCAAATCTTTCACATGTTGAACCTTTCTACAAATGAAACACCAATCCGTATTTTTGTTCTCTCATTGAATCAAGTAATCTCCAGAATATGGTATACTTTCGCTTGGTGCATCCTCCAAAGTAGAAAGAATCTCAACCTGCTGTATGAATGATGGATTTATTATATATACAAATATCATCAAGAAAATGTGTGCAATGATGTGTAATTCAGCACCATATACTAGTGTCGCAATTTGAATTATTTGCTTATATATGGGGAATTCAGGTTATGTTTTATTTCTAATAGGTAGAATTAAAAGATCGTCTTTACAGGAAAGAGATCAAACATGTCGAAGGTCACCCAAAATGTATTTTTAATGCATAAAATGATATATATATATATATATATATATATATATATATATATATATATATATATATATATATATATATATATAGTGTAACTTTATTTTCAGAACTCTGTTAAGTGCGGGAACTGCGAGAACTCTTTATAGACCCTTGGATGAAAAGATCCATGGTTATAAGTGAATGTGGCAATTTTGTAATTATACTAAAAATCAAAAATATTAAATTTAAAGAAAAAGGGTATTATAGGGTTTTTCTTTAGGCTGATAATAAATACTCCTACTCCGTAACAGTTACATCTCACATCCCCTAATCTCTCTCCACAAAACTGCCGCCCCTCTCCTTTTCTTCATGATCTAGTGGCCGATCTATTTAATGAATGAAGATGAAGACGGTTGTTCTTTTATCAAATCAATATAGTTGCATATCGATGTTGATTTTTATGGTTTGCTAATAAAAAAAAGAAATCGTCTATGTTCGAGAATCGATATCCTATTAGTATCAAATAATAATTGACGATGATAGTGATTGACGAGGTTTGATTTCTTGCTATCTTTTAAATTTGTTTTCGATATTGGTTTTGTTTTCTAGCTATCTTCAAGATCTGGCACTATCAATTAATATGTAAATCTCACTATATATTGAAATTAGTTACATGTTATGTTTTGGTATATCATGATATCATTTTAGGTGCCCACTGTGTAGAGTTAAAAAAAAATTAATTTGTTTTTTGGAAAATTCATTTGTGAGGGTGAATTCAGTGGTTCTACATGAGTCTGATGTTTGATTGGGTTTGCCGTATTTTCTGTGGTAGTGTAAATTTATGGGTTTGTGAGTTTTTATGATTTTGACTAAATGAAGTTTTAGTTCGTATTTTTTACCTTATTTTTTTTGCTTGTTGACTTATTTAAAAGTGGGAAATAAGTTGTTGAAATAGAAAATAAGAGGATAAGTTTAAACAAACACTTTCTTGGAACAACACACGGAACAACTAAGTTTAAGATTGTTTGTTTGCGTAAGAAACTAAGAACTGTGGTAAATATGATGTGTTAATATGATGGCAACTATTCTTTCTATTTACTTTATTGGTGCATATATGTATTATTTGCTTTTTCTTGATACTAAAATTAGCATGACAACATGTTGCAACTAAAACTAATGGCAATAAGCTATTAACCACAAACATTTGGCATGATTGGGATTTTGTTAGCAACAGGTGTTAGCAAAATACTTCATTTAATAGTGTGAAAGAAATAAAAGAAAATAGGCTCTAAGTAGCCGATAATGAAATGTTATGCATGCGTGTTTTAAGATTGATATAAAATCAAAGAAAGATATTTTGAGGTGCATACATGTTTTAAGGTACGGTGCATACATGTTTTGAGGTATGGTGCATACATGTTTTGAGGCACAGTGCATACATGTTTTAAGGAATAGTGCATTCGTGTTTATTGCTGGTTAAAAATCAATTAAAATGGTGCATATGTGTTTTATGTACAAGATTAAAACGTTTGATATATACAAGATTGTGCATATGCGTTATGATAGTTGTTAGGATTATTTTTTATTTCTTATTTGTTTATGGTTTAATTGTTTTTGTGCATGCTTGTTTCAGATTGATTGAAGATGATGATATCATTGAAGACCGAGAAGTGGATGAACAAAAATATACATGAAGATAATTTGTGATTTTTGAAGATATACGATTATTGTATACGTGTTTTACGTTCTTGTAATTAAGTGGAATGTAACATTTAAGTATATGAATCTTATTTTTTTCTTTTATAACGATTTATTTTCTTTAATTTGTGTTTCAAACTTCTTAAAAAGTAATGGTTGCGCAAAAATATTGATAGGTTGATAAAAAAGTGTGAACAATTACATTATAGAAACACATTTAAATTTACAGTATTCAGAAAACATACATGCACCTAATTTTTTTCAAAAAAAAAAAAAAAAAAAAAAAAAAAATGTTCTTGTAATATTTTGGATATACGTTAACAAACAAACCAAAAAAAAAATCCGAAAATTTCTGGAATGTTTTGAAATGGGATTTAATAAAAAAAATCTTAAAATAATATAAAATTTGTATTTTACTAAAATACCCTTATGATTAAATAATAATCTTTAATATTTAAAAAAATCTTATTGGTCTAGAAGAGTTCTCGTAGTCTCGCACTTAACAGGGTTCTGAAAATAAAGCCCCCTATATATATATACTAGACGAGTACCTGTGCATAGCAACGGGATTTTCTAGCGGCATTTAATTATAATGATATTTTGGTTAAGTGGTTTGTGTAACGTTTTGTGTAACCAAAATATCACTATAATTATCTGCCGCTATAAAATTCCGTTTCTATGTACGGCTACTCATCTAGTATTTAAAAGTTTATTTTTATATACGTGTGTATTCATTCTTAAGTTGACAAAACAATTTTACATTTTTACAAGGTTTTGAAACCCGGGTTGACCCGGTTCGACCGGTTCCGGCCGAAAAAACAGGTCAAAACAACCCGGGTTTCTAAAACCGGGTTAACCGGTGTGACCCGCCGGGTTTTGAGTGACCCGAGTCAACCCGGTTCTCGAAACCCGGCCGGGTTTCATTTTTTCAAAAAAATTTAATAAAAACCCGGGTTGACCCGGTGGTCGAACCGGTTGACCCGGCGGTCGAACCGGTTGACCCGGTCAAAAAAATAAAATAATAATAAATTGAAAACCGGGTTGACCAGGCGGTCTAACCGGTCGAACCGGTTGACACGGTGACTCGACCGGGTCGATTTCGAACCCGGTTTTCAAAACATTGCATTTTTATGTTTTCATTTATTAATTATTCATTTAACTTTCCATGTTTTTAAGTTGACAAAAAAATTGAATGTGTAATGTCAGTTTCCATATTTTCATTTAAGTTTTGATTAAGTTTAAAATGAGAGGTATTAAGGAGTGTTAAATGCATTAATTAAGGGTAATTTAGGCAAAACATTAATTTAAGTTTTTCACTTTTCACTTCTTGACTTTTTGACCATTTACTCTTTATAAATAGTATATATATATATATATAGGGGCGCGTTATATGCAGTACCAATATTAGATACAGTACTAGTTTAAACCAATAGGAATTTAGTATTCTTAAATGTTTTTAATTAATTCAAAAGGGTAAAATAGTAAAACACATTTTTTCTTTTTTTTTTTTTTGTATTTTTTTTAGTTAAAAACGTTTTTCTAAGACCATTAATTTTCGGATTTTTTTTTTTTTTTTTTTTTTTTTTTTTTTTACAATTTTCTTTTGCATGTGTTTCCAGAAAAATCAAGTGCATATGTGTTTTTTTTTTCAAACATTGTATACTTACATATATTTCTTGTGTTAAAGTGTTTCTACGGCAAACTTATTTTGCAATTGCACATATGTTTCTAATGTGCATTCTTTAATCTTTGATATTTATGACCAAAAACAAAAACATATACATGTAAACATTTAAAAATTAAATAAAAAACCAAGAATATAAATAGTATACACAAAATTCAATAACAAATAAAATACAATACATGTACAAGTATCTTGTTATATATAATTGTGGATGTCATTTAAAAATATCTGTGCACTCTTCACTTTCTCATCAAATTAATTAGAACATATGTGCACGCTTTCAAGGAATGTATCTGCACGCGGGGCTTTCTCATCAAATTCATTAGAACATATGTGCACGCCTTCCAAAAACATGTATGTTAGCGGTGTCCACGTTGCGCTTTCTCGTCAATTTTATTAGAACATATATGCACACTTTCCAAAAACATATGTGCACGTGCACATGTATGCAAGGCACCTGATCTTTCTTTAGCTGCATATTGAGGAAACATACATGATTATATTTATGTCAACTAATTTTTTTAACATAAAAAGTAGATAACATATATGCTCCAATAACACAACCAAAACTATAGCACTTAACCATGTACATATTATATATTTTTTTGTGAAAGAGATGAAAAAGATACTTAGTATGAGATTATAATAACTCATAAAGATGAATCACCGTGTACACAAACATTAACCCATTAATATGGATTAAATAACTCATAAAGATGAATCACCATCATACTAATAGAAAAGAATATGGATGCATACTTCATACTCATCAAAACAACATCAAAGTTATTGGCTATCAATATTAGTTTATTCAAAAGTTCTGTAGTTAATTCATAGTAATATGTACTGACAGAATGAAACGAAAACCATTAAAACGTAAAGAAAAGTTAAGCTTTAAAATCATGAAAGTTTAAATATAAATAGTTAAAAAGAGTGCTCTTGTTTTATTAGTCAAACAAAGCAACCACGTAAATCTCTTTTATCATATCCCCATTTTCATATTATATGTCTACGATTCGCTTGTTTTTCATAGTGTTTCAAAACAAATTGTTTTTCAATAGAAACATTTTTTTTTTCAAAGTAAAGATTAATTCATAGATTTCTAGTAATGATATCCAAACTCAAGTCAGATCCACAGATTCGCAGAAACACCAACAAAACACATTCGACCCAAAATAAAAACCACCAAAATTCATTCTTGCTAAACATATAAGAAGCTACATAACAGAATACCAAAATCCAAAGCTTGAGAGCTCTTCAAAAGAAACATGAATCATGCTTTTTGAAATCGAGTTGTTTTTCGGATCCAAAGCCAAAATATATTTTGCAGATCTAAAGTATAATCAAATCGAACACCATTTTTTTTCAGGTCGAAAATAAATTGAAACAAAAAATAAAAAATATATATACATTTTATATATATTTAAGCCAAAAATATACTATCAAAAATTAATAAAACTTACAACATTTGAAGGTAGTGTTGGATAGAAGATTTAATGACCAATTCAAATAAGCCCATCAAAAAACCTTAAATCGGTTTTTGGGTTGGTGGTACCACGAACAGGACGGTTTTGGAGAGAGGGACGGTTGTGAAAGTGACAGCGGCGGCCGAGTCAAGGATTAGGGTTAGTTTCATAGGTTAGGGAGAGAGGGTGTGAAAGTGGAAGAGATGAAAGAGATATGAGATTATAATTTTTGTGATAATTTCCCTGGACGGTTTTTAAAATAATTAAATGAAAAATTCCCATGTTACCCTTTCAGCCATTTATTTAATTGGAAAAGAAACCCTCATCTTTTAGTAAATTACAATTTTGGCACTTTTAATCTTAACCTTTGATCAAACTCATTCAATGGCCTGGATTCATTTTAATGGTACTGTAAAGTACTGTATCTAATATTGGTACCGCATAGAATACAACACTATATATATATATATACACTACTACAAAATAAGGCTTTTAGACCGGTTCTCAGACCGTTTTAGACCGGTTCACAAACAGGTCTAGATGGGGGGAGGTCCAAAAGATGAACACACATATAGACCAGTGCTTCAACCGGTCTAAAAGACTCGTTATATAGACCGGTTCTTAAACCGGTCTAAAAGACTCGCTATATAGGTCTAAAAGACTTGTTTATAGACCGGTGATTATAATACAAACCGGTCTATATGTGTATTTTTCCCAAAAAAATAAAAAAATCAGCAAGCAATTCTAAACAGCTCTCTTTACAAAAGTTTCAGTAAGGAATTCCAAACAGCCCATATGTGGCCATAAATTCATTGGAAAGTTCATACAAAAATGTGAACAATATATACAAAGTGTGAAAGTAATCCCAAATCAGTTGCTCCGTTTGTGTCACAAGTTTGATCTCTTTCTCCCACTTCTAAATCTCTTCTTGTTTTTGTTCGTATTTCTTCAATGTGATTCAGAAGACCTCTGTATCAAGGAACAACAATTAATCAAAATGTAACTCACAACATCACCAAAGGGTGTTTTATAAGTCCTGTTAATAAGAAATCCAAACAGCCCTAATATATATTTTATAAGTAGTTTCTGTAAGTTTTCACAAAACATGAGTTGAGAGACACCACATCTAGATATACAAATGCATATAAAAAAGATGATAAGCTTACCATGTGCTGCAAAATCGCAACTCATGAGTGACAGTACATCAAGCATCTCACTTTGGCAGTTTGGCTACTTGCTGCAAAATTACAACTTTGGATAGTAACTTGTTGAGTTAGTTAATTTGATTATATAAAAAAAGCTTAAGTAGTAGAAAGGAAAGTATATAATAATACAAAAATCTTAACAATCTTAAACAAATACTATCTATTGTAAACTAGATATCAATTTCACCATTCTGTTTCAGTTTAGCATCTAATAGTACTAATTTAGTATGCTGCGTATCAAAATGAGTTTGTTTAAATTTTGGGTAAATGACACTATCAACAGATTACCATGTATGCATTTTACTTTATAAAGGTGATCCAGGCAAAAACAAAGAAATATCATCAAAAAATAAACTAACTAGAGTGACCATTGGCAAACCATTAAGTATCTCTACGTTTACATATAATAGGCCTATAAAATGCTCTGCACTAACACGTTGAGGTTATGTAGTTTGGACAAATTTCTTGTCTATAATAAGAAGTCGCGGCCACTAAAGTAGCTTGTAAAAACATTGTTGTAACGAAATCATACTCTTACCTTATGTGTTTCTTGAATTAATGAAGATAGTCCTTTTGAACGATAATGGTACTCAGTTACTCACCATCTTGGCACTGTGTCATTTACCAGCTAGGTAGATAGGATATGATATATAACCTCTAATCCATCACAGACTTCATGAGTGAATTGACACTTCATATGAGGTCTTTTTAAGGAGGTCTAAAATGTATTTTGTGGTAGAGATCAACAATTAACCAAATCACTGTATTTTGATCCATTTTTAGAATAAGTGTGTGCTTCATGTATCCGCCACCATGATATCTTCTTCTTCAATACAAAAGTCCTGTCAATAAGATATAACTTGTAAATGATATATATTGATACTTAAGTCCTATCAATAAGCATTGCAAAACAGCCCCTATATAAGTATATTATAAGCCATTTCAAGTAGGAATCGCAAACATCTCATATACTATCGTCATAAGTAGTTTCAATGAGCAACCCAAAGATCCCCTACATTATTATCATAACTCATAAGTCCATGGTTTAGATGAGTTCATGAGTCTTGTTTACCTCAAAACAACATCCATCACATAGGGTTACAAATAATTCACAAAGCTTTCTAATCACATATAGTGCATCATTTTTCTTACTCACCAAACAAAACCGACACTCCAAGAGACCCAACTGATTCTTCCATCTTTAGTTATAATTCAAACCCATTAATCAAGAACTAACCCCAAGAAAGAAACAGATTTGTGACTCATGAAACCACCATTCGATGGGTTAAGATTTTTTTTACCTTGTTTTCCATATTACGCGCTTCCACCATTAATTCACCCATTATATCCTTACAGTAAGTAGACAAAAGAGCTAACAAGAACTCCAAGAAGCTGTAGCAAAAAAAAAAAAAAAAAAAAAAAAAAAAAAAAAAAAAAAAAAAATGAGTGTCAATAAATAACTTGGGTAAAATAGTTATATAAAAACATCTCAAATATATTTATTCACTTATATCGTTTGGAAAAGCAGAAAACCACAAATCCCTAAACAACATGTATCTAACAAAACATCTCAAATGGATTAGAATATCAAAAGTTTGTAAATAAAAAAGCTAAACCAAACAGCCCCAATTCTGAAGAAATCCTAAGAAGCTATTTTCCCAACATATCTTAATTCATAACATGTATTGTAAGATTAAGCAACCAAAAAGCATAAATAAGCATAAACCACGAACTAATTTGTTAAAATCAAAGTCTAGGATTCGGGTTGGGATTTGGGAAGATCCGTAATAAGGATCTGCTTACTAATTGTGTTGCATACCTGATTCTTGATGTATTCGAGGCTTCGAGCTAAACTTGTGGGTGTGAAAAAGTTGAAGTTTCATTTGAATGAGAGGGGTTGTGTACTTGTTTGAGGGTTTTGAGTTTAGCGGTATGTGAAAAAGTTGAAGTTTCATTTGGCCGCCAAAAACAAAAGTGAAAAAGAAATTATTTGGGCCGGTGTTTTAGCAAGCAGGTCTATTTGGCTAAGTCATCAAGACCCCTTCATTTTTGATACTACCCGGTCTAAATTATTTTTTCATATATAGACCGGTGTTAACCATTTGCACCTGTCTATATAAGTTTTGGCGGGCCTAATTGCTTAAATAGACCTGTATTTTTTGAAAAGGATCTTAAAGAGGAGGTCTAAAAGGCATGTTTTGTAGTAGTGATATATATATATATATATATATATATATATATATATATATATATATATATATATATATATATATATATATATATATATATATATATATATATTGCAATACTATTAAAGACATTAACTATTTACTAAAAAACTGGACTAAATATGTTTCTGGTATGCCAATATCTTTTTCCCAGATCCCGTCCATTTTGATACATCTACACTATAATTATCGGGGATACCTGAGACGTTATGAATATGCAATTCAGTGATTTAGCATCAACTTTAGCTCCACGCATTTTCCTAATCACGCAGCTAAGTTATAATCAGGGGAATGGAGGTACACCTAATCTCCAAACTGGAACCAAAATGTTTGCTGGAGCGAGCAGTCTCCAAAGATTTATTGGCATCCATTCCCAACCGGGCAAATTCACACAAATTAGATGCAGGTGTAATGTCATAAAACTGCCCAACCATAAAAACTCGATGTAAAGATTAATATATCAAAGGTTGTAACAACAAGACATTATTATGGTTACCTCAAGTATTACCCCAAAAATCAATCTCTTTCTCATAACAGGCAAGCCATCTTTCATTACTGCAGGCCATGTTGATGCCAAAACAAATTTGGCCACGGCGGCATCATTGTTAATATTATATTCAAAAGGGTGATTTTGCCAGACGAGGCAATATTGGAGCAACGACTGTCACTATGGAGAGTAGATGCTCTGCAAGAATGAACTGTTTGACAACTCCACCTTGTAAAACTCAAACCACCCGCTGAAAAGGAAACACCATATTATAGTCTACTTAATACTAATGTCAATATAAAGCGAATAAACCTTCATTGAAATATAAAAGAAAATGTCTTACCCAACATAAAGGCGATCATTGGCAACATCAAAGTAGAAAATCTATCCCCCAATTCTATTTAGTACATTCTATTTCGTCTCCCTATAGAAGTAAATTTTCGCAAAATAACACTCCAACCATCTATCCCCCAATTCTGATTCAACTTATCTTAATCTAAGTACTAAAGCTAAACCACTCGACTAATGGTGCACGGATTATTCACAATTATGAAAGACAAGTCCAAAACACAATCACATTTAAAAGTGTCATAATCTTACCACCAGCTCAAGCTAAAATAAACACACTCAGAATACCACAAAATAACCATAGAGTTGGCATGTCATTCAAAAATTACCATCTCCTTGATCATTACTAATGTTAATTAAACTATAACCACTATGAAAGGAAGCTTGCATATCACAACTCCCTTTTATAACAAATAGGTTTCAGGGGCGCTACTAGTTTATCCAATTTTGCTGAATAAAAACCAAGACTCCACTAAAAAAAGGCCATTCTCTTAAAGGCCATTTAAGTCCATATAATATTTCTATCCAACAAGTCTAAAATATCTCAAAGATATGACCAATTTACACCACTATTGAAAGACACGTCTTTATCAAACAGTTAGTTTGCAACTAAGTTAAAGATCTCAAGTTTCAAATATCAAAACAATAATATTATGCCAGTTATATATACTTAATACTTGCACCTGAGATGGAGTCCATTCTACTTGATTGATCGCACTCATAGCAGTCTCTCTAAATACTTCAATAGACACAAACCATTGTTCGCCAATCATATGGAAACTTGTGCTCTACAAAGATAAAGAATAATGGCATTTAGTTATACTATTTAGGGCCGTCCCGTGGATTTCGAGGGCCCACTAAAGATCCCAGCTTCTTCAGTGAGCTTTTCTTCATCGTCGAAACTCAATGATGCTAAAAGAAGACGATTCTGTAGATGATGAACGGCTTATCAGTGACAGAATCTGAATACTTTTGTAGGATAAGACTAGTGAATAATGTGAACATAAGTACTAACAAGAAAATAAAAATATAATACTTTGACTAACTATAAAATTCGATCCAATATTAGATTAAAAATTTCATCATTTTCATGATTAGGATATCAAGCATGCATACGAAGATATAAAGAGGACAAGATAATGGTGTACGAGTTCTTCTCAAGAGCAGATAACAAGGTCAACAAAGAAATGTCAAAACAACATTACATTTACGAGTATCAGAATCAACTACGCTGTATCACAGGCTTGTTCAAGTACAAATACAATCAAACAATCACGATAAAAGTATAAACCCCATCTCTCATAAGTCAATAAACACATATGAACTTTAAGCGCCTTAAACCATAAACAGAGCAACAAAAAGGGTTCTGGTTATAGTGACATTTGTAGCTACAATTAATTCGATTTCACTTCATAAAAATTGAATCCTCCAATAAAACAAAGTCAATTAAATCGACAACACAACGTTTATCAACAAGTCACATGGTCATAAGTAACATGACCACTTGTATCACTATTCAAGTAGACATTTCATCAAACACATGCTATACCATTTTCTTGATTACTACACACGTTGATTAAACTATAAAAACTATCAAAAGCAAAACTCTGTATTATCACAACATGTGATGCTCACTTTGATAACAGATACGTTTCAGGGGTACTACTAGTTTATCCGATTTAGCTCACCAAAAACCGAATCTCCACTAAATAAAAGGCCATTTTCTTAAAGGCGATTTAAGTCCACAAAACAATTCTAACAAGCAACAAGTCTCAAAGGGTCTAACATGACCAATTTACAACACTATTAAAATTAGTTTTTATACATCATTTTTTTTTTTTTTTTTTTTTTTTTTTTTTTTTTTTTTTTTTTAACAGGGATTTCATTTCACTCATCACAAATGGAGGTAATTTGAAAATAACAAGTTACATCGAACATAATGGACAAAAATCGAACATAATGGACAAAATCGAAACCGAATTTCCAAACAAAATACACAAGGTAACAAGTTAAGCCAAAACAAGACATACACCATAATAGTTGTGACAGACTACAGCAATACCATACAAGGGTGGGGGGAATCACCAGAATGAAGCTTTTGGTAGACACAACCATATGAAGGTGTAGCTTGACAAAAATACATAAAGTACATAAAACATACACAGAAGATAAAACTAAGTATCCTTAAATGAGCCAGACCTAAACCAAACAGATCTAAAGTCGAAACCCAAGACAACATCAAGCTATCGATGACGGACCACAACAGATCTGAGAGAGGGTGGAGTTAAGTTAATGTGCTTGATTTATTTTTTAGAGAGAAGATGGATGAAATTTTTTTAGAGAGAAGATACAGTCATACTTACGGTGTCATCACGTAAAATTTATATACATTAGTTCAAATTAGCATTTGTTAAGGGGAGGTGATTTGTACACCACTAAAATTGGTGTGTACACCGCTAAGTATGAAGTATATAGTTGTACTATATGCATTATCAACACAATTTAGTGGTGTGCACACCAATTTTAGTGGTGTACATGGTCCCTGTTGAGCCTTAGTCCTTGACTTTTTTTTACCACAAACAGTCACTAACTATGAAACTCTTAACACCCACAGTCCCTTGACTAAATTGACGTTAAGTTTTACCATTAAAGCCCCTCATGTGCAAGTCACGTGAGGGTAAAATAGTGTTTTTACTAGTCTTTTGATCCCAATAACACCTACTCACCAGATTTCTCTATAATTTTTCTCTTTTACCATCCAACCACCTCTCCATTCACCATCTCTAAAACAATCATCATTTTTCTCTTTTCTACCTTCATATCCAAAAGGAAATCAAAAAATATTGTTGTTATTAGTCCATAAAAACCATTTTCTGGCACATACATTATAATCCCAAGATACAATCTTTATAAACATATACCAAGATTCTTCATGCATACCTCTTGAACAATTAGACATTTCTACTAATTCAAGACTTGTTTTTCCTAATTCCAAGTCTCTTTTCCTACCATTTTTTAAAATACATGCAAAATCCATTAGAAAAGAGGATGTTTGATTGTTGTTGTCAAGGTTTTACATCAAGTGCTTTGACCATCATAACCATGAGGTAACAACACAACTAAAACAACCTGACGTAGCCATTTGACATCCCTACTACTCAAGTAATAATCGAATATCATTTGAGCTCCATTAGAAAAATCACCAAACTAGAAAAATCACCAAACTAGGCTTCCTCTCCAGCCATAATAACCTCTGAACCCAACAAGAACAAAATAATAATAATAACAATAAAATAAATAAATAAATAAATAAGGTTTGATGTTTGTTTTAGTAAGATTTGTTTTTGTGATAGTTTGATTCATAGATTAGTTATGAGAGTTATTGGATTTCTGGATCGATTTATGAGAGAAAAGAATATGTGTTTGATTTTATGTGTGGCGTTTGGAGATAAAGAAAACACAAAAATGTGTTGTGTTCATGTTTTTAAATGAGATAGGGATAAATGGGGGCCAAAATAGAAAGAAAGAGACCAATTTACCTTCATGTGACTTGCACATGAGGGGTTTAACGGTCAAATGTAACGTCAGTTTGGTCAAGGACTGCAAGTGTTAAGAGTTTCAAAGTTGGTGATTGTTTGTGTAAAAAAAATCCAAGGGAGATAAAGTGAAAGTCAACGCTGACCACATGGACTATCTGCGTAATTTACTCTTAAAATTATATCCTATGTGTAGCAAAATGGTTGACTATGTTTTTGACAAAAATAAAAAATAAAAAATAAAATAAAAAATGATTGACTATGTGTGAGCATTGCATTACATCATTTTCTTTTGGTTTCATGAGATATTATAACTCTTTTAGATATTTCTATTTCAAGTTTCATGTGTTCATTGTAATTAAGAACTTCTAATGTTGCGTTTAATATATCTATGTATTCATCTTTTAAACATCACTTTTAACTTATGTTGGATAAAAATTTGATTACGATATTTAGCAATAATTATTGTGTTTCCTTAATCTTTGATTAAATGTTGGTTAGGTACTTTAAGAGAACTACACATAATCTACCTCACACTAACCAAATTAGTACTCCATACTTTATTGAAGTTTTTATGTTAAGCCCATATGTAAATGGAAAACTAATTTTTCACTTAAAAAAAAAAAAAAAAAAAAAAAAAAAAAAAAAAAAAAGAAAAAAAAAAAAAAAAAGTTGCAAACAACAACCAAAGATCACTCAAATAATTTAATGTCTCTCACTTTCCCTCTAAACCCCCCCCCCCCCCCCCCCCCCCCCCACCCCCCAAAAAAAATTCATCAAATTCCCCCAAACCAATTCAATTTCCCGTCACTTTTTCCCCAAATCAAAACCCAAACCCTAACATTTCAATCCCACAAAATTAACATTCAATTCATAAAAAGTTCATATTTTTATGTAATATCTCCAATCTTTCCACATAACCCATCTTTTATTTCCATCAATTTGTTAAAAAAATAATAATAGATTTTTATTGTTTTTTTGGGTGCAGATGAGATTAATAATAATGGGCGATGATGAATCGGATAGTAGTACTAGTTGGGATTTTGGCGCTGAAGAAACCCACATCAGTTATTTTAAATTAACTTCATATATTTACTTATTTTTAATTGTTTTTTTGTTGTTTTTGTTGTTTTTAGGTGACACCTGCAGCTGCTGTTGAGAAGATGGGTGGTGCACCAATAATGGCTGATGATATTGACCAGATGTTGGTTCTTATGAATTTGGCTAAATCTTATGGCGCTGATCTTGTTGAGATTAGATTGGATAGTTTGAAACCTTTTTTAGAGGGGTTTAATGTCATAGAAAGTATTCAGACAGACCCTTGTTAAATTAAGCCCTTTGCCTACCCCTTTTACTTACAGGTCACAAGATTCTTTTTTCGATACCCGAAAACCGATATGAATGCAGTTTTTTAATATGTTTTTATGGATACTGAATTGTTGGAGATTACTTATTGGAACAATTTATCTGATGGGGGTAATTCCAAATTGCTTATTATGAACTGACTAGACGAGTACCCGTGCATAGCAACGGGATTTTATAACGACAAATAGTTTATTGTTAAAAAAAATTTATAGGTTATAAACGAAAAATAATGTTTTGAAACCCGGTTCGACCCGGGTGGGTCAACCGGTTGAACCGTTCCGGTCGAAAAATAGGTCGATTTAAACCGGGTCAACTTGCTAGGTTAGGTCGAAAACGGGTCAAATTAAACCGGGTCAATCCGCCTGGTTTGAAGCGTCCCGGGTCAACCCAGTTTGTGTTTTAATTGGTTGTATTTAATTTGGTATATATGTTTTTTAATTGGTTGTACAATGTGAATAAATCATTGTACTTTCAAGTAAAGGATAATGTTTTGAAACCCGGGTGGTTCAACCGATTGAACCGTTCCGGTCGAAAACGGGTCGATTTAAACTAGGTCAATCCGCCAGGTTTGAAGCATCCGGGGTCAACCCGGTTTGTGTTTTAATTGGTTGTATTTAATTTGGTAGATATGTTTTTAATTGGTTGTACAATGTGAATAAATCATTGTACTTTTAAGTAATGGATAATGTTTTGAAACCCGGTTCGACCCGGGTAGTTCAACCGGTTGAACCGCTCCGATCGAAAAATTGGTCGATTTAAACCGGGTTAACTTGCTAGGTTGGGTCGAAAAAGGGTCAAATTACCGGGTCAACCCGGTTTGTGTTTTAATTGGTTGTATTTAATTTGATAGATATGTTTTTTTAATTGGTTGTACAATGTGAATAAATTATTATACTTTTAAGTAATGGGGTGTTTTAATTAGAGTATTAATTAGATTGTTCAAGTTTCCTTAATTAATAAGGGCATTATGGGGATTGACCAAAAGTTAAGTTTTCACTTTTCCACTTTGACCATTTTCTCTTTATAAGTAGTATAGATATGTTTTTGTTGATTTGGTATTACAAATTTTCTGTTAGGGTGAAATAAGCTGCTTATTAGCTGCGTAAGCTGTTGACCCCTTATTTGCTTATTTGTGGCCTTGGACATGATTATATGCTTATTTGCTGATTGGTAATTGTCTCTTCAGATTGTTTATTTGCTGTTATTCAGACACTTGTTAGATTAAGCCCTTAGCGTACTCTTTTTACTTACATGTTTCGATGTTGGAAACTGTTTCTATGATATGAATGTTGGGTTTATTAGTATTGTGAATTGCTTGTTGTGGGAATTGGGATTGTTAACAGATAAGCATTTTTTAGTTGAGATCGCTCATTTTGAACAAATTAGTATTGGTGAATTTAATATTACAAATTTGCTCTTACGGTGAAATAAGCTGTTTTCTTAGGTTATAAGCTGTTTGAAATAGTAATCCCAAACACACCCTTATCACATTTTAATATTGTGGATAAGGTTTTAGTGTCTGGACATGAGTATATGCTTATTGGAGGGTGAAATAAGCTGATTGGGAGGTATTGTGCTGACTTAATCGAGATTAGTTAGAATGGTTTGAAACAAGAAAGGTTTACTGATAGATATAATATCAAACCCTTTATAATCTAAGTCCTTTGCCTACTCTTTTTACTTGCAGGTGCGGTTTTTTTGGACCATTTTTTGATATTCGAAACTGTTTCTATGATATGAATGTTGGATTCATTAGCATTGTGAATTGCTTGATGTGGGAATTGGGATTATTGATTTTTGAGTTGAAACTGTTATGACGTGTTTAATATGCTGAATTGTTTGACATGTGATGTGAGATGTTTGGGATTTTTGCTTATGTAAACAACTTATCTTCTTATTGCTTTTTTTAAACAGATGATGAAATATGACTATGCTTATCTACTTAGTTTAGGCCTTTAGGGTAAATAAGCTCTTTGTAATTAGTAGTTTAAGTTTAGGATGAAATAAGCAGTTTGGGAGTTAAGTGTTTGGATATGATTATAGGCTCATTGGATGGTGAACTAAGTAGCAGCTATAAGTAACAGTTTCTGAGTTGCCTATTCAAATAACATATCTGATTCTGATTATTTTACGTCTTAAATCCTAATTAGCTGATTGCCGAAAACTTAAACAAATGTGATATCTGATTATCTGGTTTCGTTACTGTAGAAGCCTATCTACACACTTTTTGCAGCATTGCCTTCTGTTATAGCAATTGCTTATTTCATGAAAGCATAAGCAGTTTTAATAAGCATTACCAAACATCCCCTGAAGTCAATGTAATCATAGAAGTATTGATGTTGTATGCTGAATTGACATCAGACAACTCCTTCAATATTACTGTTATGAGTCCTTACAAAACGGGACTTTTATATTTTTCTTTAGGACAACCAGGGCTATTGGTTACTTGACTAATCTACTCCATATTACATGACGTCGTAACACTTTATCTTACATGAAAAAAGGTTTCTGATTCTATGTTATTTTCTAGACCAACATGGGAAGGTGGTCAGTACGACAGAGATGAGCAGAGTCGATTGGCCGCTCTTCGATTAGCATGGATTTAGGAGCTGATCACATCGATGTTGAGCTTAAGGTTACTTTTTTCTTGACATTAAACGCGTCTATTGGTTTGCAACAATTTAGTTACTATCAGACATAATATTTCTATGAGATTTCTCATTTTAGTAACTCAAATGCAGGCCGTTGATGATTTCAACAACTTAATCCATGGAGATAAGCCTACAAAGTGCAAACTCATAGTTTCTCCCTACAATTATCAAAATACTCCTTCGATAGAAGAGCTTGGGAACCTTGTGGCCAAAATACAGTCAACAGGAGCTATCATTGTCAAGTTTGCAACAACCACTGTAGATATAATAACTGACGTAGCACAAGTTTTTCACATTACTTCTAATTCTCAAGTGAGCGGCGTAAGTCATGCATTTAATGAAATTTTCTTATTGGGCCGAAACGATTGGTTTGGAATTGTTGAACTATTGGACTCATATCGGGATTAAGAAATCTACGTAATGTCGTAATTTGATGCCCCCACCATGTACGATGCCCTGGGCCGTCGCCTGCTCTGCCTATAGCCAGAGCCGGGTTATGTCGAGTATAACTAAATGGTGAGTCAGGGTGACAGAGGAAAATGAGATATTTGATGGGGTAATTCCAAATTGCTTATTATGAACTGATAAGTATTGGTGAATTTGATATTACAAATCTTCTCTTAGGTAGATATAAGCTGTTTTCTTAGGCTGAAATAAGCTGATCATCTGCTTATAAGCTGTTTGAAATAGTAATCCCAAACACCCCCTTATTGTGGATAAGGTTTGAGTGCCTGGTCATGATTATATGCTTTTTTTGAGGGTGAAATAAGCTGCTGACCTAATCGAGATTAGATAGGATAGTTCGAAACAAGAAAGGTTTACTAATAGATATGATATCAAACCGTTTATAAATTAAGTCCTTTGCCTACTCTTTTTACTTGCAGGTGCGGTTCTTTGGGACTATATTTCGATATTCGAAACTGTTTCTATGAATGGATGTTGGATTCATTAGTATTGTGAATTGCTTAATTTGGGAATTGGGATGGTTGACTTTTGATTTGAAACCGTTATGATGTGTTAGTATACTTAATTGTGACATATGATGGGGGTGTTTAGGAATCTAAACAGATTATCTGCTTATTGCGCTTTTTTGAGCAGATGAAGAAATGTGACTATGCTTATCTACTTAGTTTAGGGGTGAAATAAGCTCTTTTTGATAAGGAGTTTGAGAATGTTTAGTTTGAACTGGTTAGTGTTACTTGATTCAGTATAGTAAGTTTAACCTTACGGGTGAAATCCGCTGTTTTGGATAAGTTGATCTTTCTGGTTATGAGCATAAGCTATTTAACTTAGTAATGCTGAACACCCCTTGTTGTGTTTTGATACAGTAAATCAGCAGTAATAAGTGTTTGGATCTGATTATAGGCTCATTTGATGGTGAACTAAGCAGCAGCTATAAGTAACAGTTTCTGAGTTGCCTATTCAAACAGCATATCTGATTCTGATAATTTTATGTCTTAAATCCCTAATTAGCTGATTGCCGCAAATTTAAACAAATGCGATATCTGATTATCTGGTTTCATTACTGTAGAAGCCTGTCTACACACTTTTTGCAGCATTGCCTTCTATTATAGCAATTGCTTATTTCATGAAAGTATAAGCAGTTTTAATAAGCATTACCAAACATCCCCTGAAGGCAATATAATCATAGAAGTATTGATGTTGTATATTATGAATCCTTCTTAAATAAAGGGACATTTATATTTTTCTTTAGGACAACCAGGGCTATTTGTTTCTTGATTAATCTAGTCCATATTTCATGACGTTGTAACACTTTATCTTGCCCAAAGTTTGGTGGAGATTTGACATTTGGCACCCTTGAGCATGGAAAGGTATCGGCACCCGGACAGCCCACAATTAGGGATCTTTTGGCCTTGTTTAATTTCAGACAATTAGGACCCGACAGTCCGACACAAAAGTATTCGGTATTATTGGGAAGCTAGTTGGATATAGCAGTACACCTTTGTTATACAATAAAGCTTTCCGATCAGTTGGTTTTTAATGGAGTTTATGTACATTTGTTGGTGGATAATGTAAAGAATTTTCTTGGTACTTACTCATCTACAGATTTCGCGGGGTTCAGGTTGAGTTTTGATCTATTTTTATTAGAACTAGTGCTTAAGTTTCCAGGGGTTTTTCCATCAAACCGACATGCTTTTTCTATTTTTATATATAAACGAGTCTTTACAGGAAGTCTTAGTGTACAGTTTGGGGCATTTGGTAACCGGAAAATTTAATTTTATATATCAATCTAAATCACACATATATAAACCTATCATATTTTTTATAATGTTGATCATATTTGGCAGTCCCTTTTTGTGTTACTGAATGCCCAAACAGTCTACAGAGCGATCTTATAATGAGTCAAATGTTATGAAAAAAGTAGAGTGGCTAAAAGGGCAAAAATGTGAAAGTACGTTGGTATTTTATGGGAAAAAACCGTTTTCCTACTTATTCAGATTATAAAAATGTAACATTATTGTTTGCAGTTGTACCATTCCTCACAAAGAATCTTTACTTCAATGTTGTGATGAGGTTGATCCGTTGCAAAGGTATTGTTATAGAGAGCTTAACCATCGAAGCATATGTAATGATGAAATTATGGCTTTTTATGTATTATGTTACTGATTGTATGCCACAGTCAATACGAGCAGGCAATTGTGCTATCCGGAGACCAAATGATGGGACGTTATATGGTTGCAATACAGACTATGTTGGCACTATTTCTGCTATCGAGGATAGTCTACGGGGTTTCTTTCTGTACATTCTAATTTCTATTAGAAGTTTCCTATCATTTTTCATGTGACTTCAACCTGTTCGACCCATTTGACCTGTTTGAGATTTACTTACAACACAAATGGTTGCAACTGTTTACAGGTTCAGGTGTTCAAAATGGTGCAACAGGATCACCCTTGGCTGGTAGACTATTTGTGGTTATTGGTGCTGGCGGTGCTGGAAAAGCACTTACTTATGGAGCAAAAGTGAAGGGTGCAAGAATTGTGATAGCCGATTGGACTTATGGTTAGATTCGACTATCGTTCACATTACCATTCCTAGTGCTCATACTTGATTGCAAATAAAATATTATACTAGTTTTATTGCATTCTTACGGGTTAGATTCAGTATGGGTGAAAGTCAAATGTATGGTTCTCGTCATATATAGAGGGTGTATTTGAGTGGTTTATCGACTTCAAGTCAGAGTAACCAAATAATCAGTTGCAAAATTGAGATCCAAACACCCTCTTACATGCATAGTTAATACACCAACTAAAGTTGTCTCTTACTGATGATACTGCACAGATCGTGCTAGAGAACTTGCTGACATAATTGATGGAGAGGCTATATCTCTTGCCGATTTGAGCACTTACAGTCCAGAAGGTGGTATTTGCAAACACTACATCAATTGGTATGCAGCCAAATATAGACGATACTCCTATTTCTAAGGTACGGCTATCTACCTTTCTTCGGTCATATGTTTTAGAAATGGTGGTTTGCTGTTAGAAACGTAATTATGAGGTAAATATGTGCATGAGATGAAGTTTCTATTTTCTTTTGTGGCAGGAAGCTTTGAAGTTGTATGCACTGGTATTTGATGTTGTGTACACACCAAAAATCACGAGATTACTTCGGAAAGCAGGAGAATGTGGACCCATAATTGTACAGGGGTGGAGATGTTTATAGGAAAGGCATATTAACAATATGAGAGATTTACAGGGTTACCCGGTAAGGTTTTAAATGCAAAGTTATGATATTTCGTTCCTCTCTATTACGTGTAAATTCTTGAAAAATGTACCACCATGCATCGTTGCTCTTTTGGGAAATGATTGCTGCCAAACACAATGATTGAAAAATTTACAGTTCATAAATGTAAGTTCAGATTTACACTTGATATGATCAACAATCTCTTCATTTAGCGGAGGATCCTTTGTTTCACTAATATAATCAATTAACAACTGATTATTAGCACATAATAATCACATTGTGATGTCACATGTAATGACTAATAGCACAATTCATCTCCATAAATATAAGGCCATTAGCATACGCGAACAATTCTAAACAACATGAAGTCTCAATAGTCACGCTAATTAACATGACCAATTTTATTGAAACATACATTTAATCAACATTTTTAACCTCTGCTTCTAGGAATAGGAATACCTTATTCATATTGTTACTTTGACTTCATAAACATTTGTTTTCATCTTAAAACATGCAATCGAGTTAAATATACTCTAGTAACTACCAAGTTAATCCATGTTAGCTCGAATGTTAAGTTCTCCTTCCCCGAATCCAAATGATGATATTGATAATGGTTGTGAAGGAGATGACATGGGTGGATGGTGCTTGCTTCGTAATGAGCAGAAAACGGTTAAGGTCATAATGGACAACTTTATGGCACATGCCGAGAGTTTGGCTGGGGAGGCGCGGAACACTTTTTGTGACAAAGTTATAAATTGCAGTGTGCTGACATTACACTTGCAACTTTCTTTCTATTGTCTTAGTATTTAATCTTGCTGATTTTACTCGTTTGAGTCATTTTAGATAAAATCTAACCCGTCGAATAAATGAGTCAATTGCCTACCTCTAGAAATGATAATCTCTTTATATCACGGTAGAGGCACCTATGGTACAATTCGGGTATGCTAGAAGTTGTTCATTAGAAGATTTTATAACAGTCAAAAGCTATAAATCTTTCTTAGAAACCTAGATTTTTCTTAAATGAACCTTGTTAAAAGAATTTGCGTACCAAGCCTTGTTTAGATACATTGAAATGAACCTGATAGGGTTTATAAGTCCTCGTTTCGCCAATACACCAACTATCCCTACAACTGGTAAAAGTCATACCAGCATCAATATTGAATATAAATTGACCATCAACATATATGAAAATAATGGGATTGGCCTTTATATATCACATTTGTCTAATCAACACATTTCTCAACCCAATCTAGCTGTCACAAAAACATACATACACATGTACGTAATTTTAAACAAAATTCTGCAGAACCCATTTTGCTTTTCATAAAAACATACATTAGATAAACCTTCACATATAATCTAAATATAGCAAACAATTCTTTTACATTGGCCGAAACTCAAGGCCACAAACAATGAGACCAGAAATAGGTCCTTCATGACTTGTAAATTTCATATTCATAGAAAGGGAGTCATCCTTAAATTCAGAATTTGAGTAAAATTTCCAAAGTTGAATCTCCATCCATCCATCTTTCCTTTGTTTTGGAACCCGAGTAGTATCATGTATATTCAATGGGCTTGGGGTTATAAAATAAAGAAATTCAGTCTTGTTGTTTTCTTGGTGGAGTACATCTCGTACATTTACCGGAAAATGCAGCCCCTCATATTTATCTGAAAGCTTGAACACAAGGTAACACGCATATTCTGTATAGGGTGACAACATTTGACTTTTAATCTTGCATTTGATATGAAATACTTTTTGTGGTAAAAGCTCAATCACCTCTTGAAATCTGCATGTAAGATATATTTTATGATTACATAGTTAAAAAAAAAAAGTAGTATATTTAAAGACACATAAAACAAAAATCAAGAAATGAAAACTTTGCCAACCATCAAGTCACAATTTTCAGTTTTGAATTAGACTAAAAAGAAGAATAAATCCTTAAGTGATTTGATTTGACACATGTAACAAAGTTAGTTCAAAAAAGCAAACCTGGACTGGGATATTGATTTTGAAGTAAAAAGGTGCTCATTAGACACATTGTATAAAGCTGCCTTTGCCGAAACTATAAGAAGCTTCATCCTGTCTATGTTTCCCAACCAGAACAACTCTTCGTAGTTTATGTTTATCTTGAATAGTTCTTTAAAGTCAGTTGGCAGTTGACGCACCCGATCCACATTGAAGTTTGATTTCAATACTTGTTGGACTTCCGTCAATTTTCCGATTCCTTCATGTTTCACCTGCATATGATAAATGTGCTACTTAGAACATGATTTTTTTTACCATGCATTCAAATCCCCTTTTTACAACTTGAACAAAAGAACATGGACCGGAACGATCAAAGGAATAGTTTCAAAAAATTACTTTTTCAATTGCTCGAAATTCAATGCCTTCAACATAAACTGCAACATCTCCACTATAGTACGATGAAAAGCTCTCAAGTAGAAACTCAAAAATGACATCTTCATTCGTATTCAAGAAACGGTGCAACTCAATCATCATCCACTGCTCATCTCTCCATGTTGCGAAATATGCATGCAGACTTTCGTGTCCCTTTCTATACTTTAGGTTAACATACATAGGTTTTCTTGAACAGTTTCTTGAATCACAAAATTTGAAGACTAAATAGACCCCATAGACAATATCTGGAGATAAAAATTGAGCTCTTGTCTTGACATCGAAGTTCAAGTCGGAAATATCTAATATCTCCACTACTTTCTCAAACCTGCACATATTATAAATATCCAAGTCTTAATTAGTCATAGCCTTTATTCCCATACACTTCTACTTTTGAATTTCGTAATTTATAGGAACAAGAGTTTAAATTCAATATTAGATTTTAGTGTACGAGACAAATTTCTATTAAAATAAAGTTAAGAATATTACGGAGTATAAAAAACACTATCAAGATGCTAGCGAAATTTGAAATTCGCGGTCATGAGAACAGAGGACCAAAAACAAGGCAAACCTCAACTACCTTATTATAGAAGGTTTATAAAATTATATTTCCCAATCATATAGTCAGTATTAAATCTATTTTGCCATGTACAACATCAGTTCTCATTGTTGATATGTATGTATGCAGGACTAATCTTGTTATTAACCTGATGAGATGAGGTCTGAAGATTAAAAGAGCTTAAGATGAAGCACTATTCCTTTGTTGATTAGCACAAGGGATTAACAGTTCTAGCAGAATAGAGTCAAAGGGATTCAAATATTTTTTGTGTAAGTGCAGTCGGTCATTGTGATAAACGGTAAAGAGAATAACCTTATACTTTAAACATTAAATAGTATAACATACTTCTACCAATAATGTGTTTGCTTATCACTTAAAACTAACAAAGGCAGAGCGGTAGAGAGAATAACCTTGATTCTGGAAGAGATTTCCACTCATGTGGACAGCTGTTTTTGTAGGAAAACAATGCCGCTGAAACCATTGCATTTCTTCCTCCAATACCATCGAATGACATCAACTGTAATACAACAAAAAAACAAGTCAGACTCAACGTTAGGATGTGTAAATGCATGTATGATTTTGATTCATCCCTAATAAACTAAAGGATACATAGAACACTAAAGGATACATAGAACACAAGATGCACAAAAATATAAGTGAGATTTGAGGATGAACTCATTACCATTTTGTCTTGTTGAAGGAGGATTCGCTTTGAAATAATGTTGTAAAGATCCTCTTTCTTGATGGTAGAATAAATTTCAGGGCACTCTGACTTCTGGATTATTTCTTTATAGTCTTTAGGCAATTTGGGCTCCCATTTCTCATAATCCTCCTGTATATACATTAATCAATTAATAAACTCATGTTTCATACTACTTTCTTACAGTTTATAAAACAGTGAAAGGCCATAGTTTAGATATATATGAATCAAATGTTAGCCAATTTTGTCAAAACCTAGAAACTTACCTGAAATTCCAATGCTTTCTTGAGTTGTATGACCACTTCATCAGCTGTTGGTCGTCTTTCTCTCCTATGATGTAAGCATTTAAGGGCAATCCTTGTAAAGGTAATATATGACTGTGGCACAATTTGTTCTTTGATACCCTCGAACACTAACTTATCAAGTTTTTCTACATAATAGTGTTGTTTAGCCAAAAAGGGTAAATAAAGATACTCATCATCTAACTTTTCGGATGATAGTTTCCCACACAATATGTCAAGTAAAACCGCACCCAGCGAGAATATATCAGACTCTTTGGTTAAGAAGCCTGTTTTCGAGTATAGTGGGTCACGATAGCCAATTGTGCCTGTAACATTGTCGATGACATAGTCTACATCCTCATTTGTTGGACATACTAAGGAAAGCCCAAAATCACTAATTTTTGCTTTCCAATCATCAAACAGTAGAACATTGCTGCTGCTGATGTCCCTATGTATTACCAATTCTGGACTTGAAACAGTTCCATGAAGAAACTCCAACCCCATTGCAATATCGATGCATATTTTAAGCCGCATCACCCACGTAAGACTATCATCGCTCAAGTACTTATCAAGACTTCCTCTTGACGCATACTCATAGACAATAATTTTCTCATCCTCTTCATCACAATAGCCTACAAGACCAATTACATTTTCATGTTTATATTGCATAAGGATTTCAAGTTCTGTCATAAATTCAGCTTCTCCTTCAGCAGATTTCCTACCCAACCGCTTTGCAGCAATGAAGTTATGCCCATGAGTCTGACCCTTGTACACATTCCCAAAATCTCCATGTCCAATGAGATTTTCTTGATTGAAAGTATTTGTGGCCAACTTTATGTCTTGAAGTGACAGTTTGAGGCTGTCCTTGTGGTTCTCCTGTGAATCATCAGACAATCAGTCGATTTGATAAATAAAAAATACTGTAACTGAATAATTTGACATCAAAAACTCCTTTAAAGTACGGTTGTAAATCAAGCTTGGTAAAATTTAAGATTAAAACAATATGTCACAAAAGTTAAGGACCAAAAAAGGTTAAATGGTAAGATCGTTAATTCAGTAAAAGTTTGAGGATTAAAATATTAGTTGCACAAAGTAAAATGTATGAAATGTCACATACTACTACGAAGAATATATGATGAGATTATAATGTTATTCAAAAAAATGATGCACCTGACACTTTAACGCTCTCTTGAGTTCGTTGATGACAACATCTATTGTTGGGCGTTGTGCTTGAGTTTCTGCGATACATCGAATTGCAATTTTTGAAAATGTGCCCAAAGACTCTTCATTGGGTCCTTTACTTAGAGAAAAGACATGTTCATCTGTTTCTTCCTTGATCTTGTGATCAACAATTTGCATTAGTGTTCCCTTCTCAAAATGATGTCGCGCAATGAATGCAATCCCCTTCTCATTCACCTTGGTGTATACAGGATCATAGGCCAACCTCCCAGTCAAGATCTCAAACAACACAACTCCAAAAGAGTAAATGTCTGCTTTTTTATTTAATCTTCCAGACTCTTGATATTCTGGATCCAAATACATATCTGTACCTGCAATCGTACTGGCTTTGAAAGTACTGGCATCTTCCGGGTGAAATTTGGACAGCCCAAAATCGGCAATCTTAGCCATCCAATTATTGTCCAATAGAATATTCGCGCTCTTGATGTCCCGGTGTATTATATTTTGCTTGTCTTGATCTGTGTTAGTGTGAATGTAATTCAAGCCATGTGCGATACCAAGACATATTTTCAAGCGTTGCATCCAGGTAAGGTTAGTCATCTTATCACTGTTTCCCAGATAATCCTCAAGACTCCCTTTAGAAGCAAGCTCATAGACAAGGATCATGTGATCACGATCTTCATCACAAAAACCAAGAAGAGAGATTATATTCTCATGTTTACAGCTAGTCAGAATCTCAATTTCTGTAATGAACCCTTGTTGTCCTTCTTGATTGTGAATGCGCTTTATGGCTACATTGCTTCGTTTTTTGGGTAAATCGCATTTATTCACATCTTCTATCGACAAGGGATTACTGCTATCAAAATGTTCAAGATTTGCTTTGTACACATTACCGAATCCACCTGAACCGATGCAATATGCTTCATCAAAATTGTTGGTAGCCTGTATTATATCATTTAGTTGAATCTTCAAGTGTTCCAAGTTCTTCCCCTGCAATATTATGAAGTTATGCAGCACCACATTAATGCTAGTAAGGATTGGCGTGAAGTTACAAAAAGAAAGAACAAGAGGGAAATTTTTTTACTGACATTTATAAAATACTAGCTAAATGACCCGTTCGAATTGCCGGGTTTTTCGAAGAAAATTGATGAAAATATAGAATTTAAGCTGGAAAATGAACATGTATTATTGGACACAGATATTTAAATTCTAATGACATATTGTTATCTCTGAATGTTTTAATGGGTTATATCTTAAATTTATAATGATAGAAAGCTTTTAAATTTACATATATTATTGGTCAATAATTGTAAATGTCTTCAACAACTTCATCAATATTAATTGTTGCATCCATCTATCTTCTCTACAAATTTTTTATGTTGTCAAGTAAACAAATATTTCAAATTTAAAATTCAAAATCATAAATTAAATGTGACTGAATATATCATTAAACACGTTATCGCCAATGATGGATCCTTCCAAATCATGTGCATATAGGTCAAACTTTTTATGGTGACAAACAAATAATTCTTAGTAAAAACCACTAATTTTTTATGTTGTCAAGTAAACAAATATTTCACATTTATTATATTTAATATGAAATTTGTTTTGACATTTTTAAATACTAAATTATGGTTTTTTGTCAAGGGTCTAAAATTCATGTAGAATCAAATGGAATAAATACCTGTTAAAAAAAATAAAATTCCAAGTAAATATAAATTAAAGTTGATGGATTACGCTTGATTTATAATCAGGGTTCTCATTTGGAGATTAATGGTCGAAAATAATTTATCATGTATTCTTAATTCTATAAAATGTGGTGCGGGTTCATCTCTCTCACTCCGTTCTCATTTACTATGCTACGGTATTCAGCAAGCAAGTATTGGATGTTTTCAAGCAGCTTTTTGCAAGGTGCATATCATAATACTCATATGTATTAGGAACTAATTCAAAATATCCTAAAGATATTTCTTGATTGTCAAAGTTTCAAAATGTACTTTCATAACTTAAGCGGTGACATATAAAAAAATTATTAATGGCAACAGTGTTCATTATTAATATACATTTACCAAGTCTTAAACAATGGTAAAAGTTAATGAAATAGTTGTGAATAACTAATTTATGATGTGACAATGCAAGAGATAATTCAAAAAAACAGTTAAGGAAAAATGCAATAGACAGTTTGTCAAAAGAAGGTGCTTAGTTATCTTAGAAAAATATTTATGATTTAAGTTTTTAAAAATGTTTTAGTAATTTTATATTTACAGATTTAATATGATATTTGCTTTGACGTTTTTAAATTCCAAATTAAGGCCTTTTTAGTCAAGGGTCTAAACGTCGTATAGAATTGTATGGAATAAGTGATAGTGAAAAAATAAATAAATTCCACGTAAGTGTAAAATTAAATTTGATAGATTACAGTTCATTTAAATTAGGGTTCTCATTTGTAGATTAATAGTTGAAATTATTTACGGTGTAATTTTAATTCTCACTTCGTTCTCATTTAGTAGGTGGTGGTATTCAGAAAGCAAACATTGGGTGTGTTCAAGCCTTTTTTCAAAGTGCACATCCTAGTACTGATATTAAGAACTAATTCAAAAAATCATAAATGATATTTACTGATTGTCAAAGTCTCAATATATACTTTCATAACTTAGGGGTGATTGGTAAAAACTTATCAATGGCAACAAATTTCATTATTAATAATTTTAAGATACACTTAAGAAGTTTGTAAAACAATTGAAAGAGTTAATGACATAATTGTGAACAATTAATTTTGGCGGGAGAATTCAAGAGATAATTCAAAAAACTGGTTAAAGGAAAATGCCATGGACACTTGTCAAAAGAAGGTGCTTAGTTATGCCAAGAAAATCTTAATCATTTAAGCTTCAAAAAAGTGTGTTTTTTTAGTATTTATAGATAGATAAGAATGTTCATTAGCAATAGTCGATTTGTTTTAAGTTGGATTATTAGGAAAATGAGGATGAAAATCATCAAATCAAATAGTAACTAAGTTTCGGTTTGTTTCCGATTTAATAACTAATACTTTCTTTTAATTACAAAAAACACTCAGAGTTTCAATAATATTTTATTGTTGTGAAACTTTTGAATTCTAATGACTTTAATAGAACAATTTTAATTTTTGGTACTATTTTGTGACTTATTTTTCTTTTCAAATTGAAAAAGTTTGTTATAGATTGAGTTGGTTGTGAGAAGTTATCGTTAGGGGTAGGTTTTTAAAACTATAGTACAATCAAATAATGCATGTTTAATTGCCCCTAAACATAACACTTTGATTATTTTCACAATAATGAGGCAAAACTTGGATTGTTTTAGTAACGAATATAGAGTTTGAGTGAAATAATTGAAACATTCAAGAAACTTGATTACTATTACATGAGATTTTCTCGTAAAATGAATATCATCCCAAAAACTAATGCCTAAAGATACAACTAATAAAAAGATCGACGTGTGGCAAGATTGAAAACGAAGAATTATACCGAAAATACATATCCCCATGTTTCAAATAATGAATGACTTAGACATAGTTTTGTTATTGGGTACCACTTTCGGTAGAGGTTAATGTATCAAATGGAATAGAGTTTGTGTGTAGGTATCAATTCTGTTGTTTTACTGTGTCTAGGGGGAAGAAAAGTTATATTTTAAATCAAACCATTCTTTATTGGTTTACGGAGGATGGTCGTTGGGTATCGAATCCGGTTGGATGTTTACCCCTTAGTTTATCATAATTTACGTTTGCTTAATCTCTTGAACGAACATAAACGAACACGAACAACCTCATTTAATGAACGAACATGAATAAAAAAATTCGTCCATTTAAGTGTTCATGTTCATTCATTTGTCAAGTTTAAAAAAACAAACATGAACATGACTCCATTCGTGTTCATCCGGTTCGTTTATGGCCCTAGTTGTCGGTTTACCTTCTCGGGTGCCTTTTATAATATTTTTTCTAGGTTTTTAGAAAAAAGTCATAAAATTATACTCCCTCTGTCCCATATTAAATGTCTTGTTTGACTTTTTGAAGTCAATAATTTTCAACTTTTACCTTAACTATTTTATTTTGAGTTATATAATACTTAATGCAAAATGTATGAATAAATTGAGTTTTAAATGTATTTTATTTGGTATAATTTTCATCAAGTATTATATAACACAAACAAAAATATTTATAGTGAAACTTGAAAAACAAATACTGCAAAAGTCAAAACAAGACATTTAATATGAGATCGAGGAAGTGACATTTATTTGTGGTTGTGTGAAAGAACAAAAATATAGAAAGTAAAGAAAAAATGAAATGGCCCAGAGTATCACAAAATTAAGAGAAGAATAGTCAAACCCATTAAGGTTCGTGAAAACCAACTTTTGGATGTGATCATTTTGTGCCCTTAAATCAAACAAACTGTATCACGCTCCAAATTTTATTGCCTATTCAAGTAATTTACTAAAATGACTATGGTGATAACTTTTAAGTATTTATAATTCTGATATATAATTTCGGTTTAAAATGATTGGTTGCCATCCGAAAATTTGTGTCATAAAGTTATATTGTGGCTCTAATTTAGGAGGTTAATTATTTCACAAGGGTAGATTGGGTATTTAAATGACAAAGTGACTACGAGGTATTTTGCGATATTGCTTATTTGGGTTTAAAGTGACATTTCATGGGTGCGTGTAATTATTTAGAACCTCTTGCGAAGGTGTTTTTTTAAGCTTTTTATAGCTATAAACTTTTTGTTTTAGAAAATAATCACCTTCAAATAAAAGATCTTTGTTTGGGAATACTAACTTTAAGCTTATAATTCAAACATACATCCCATATTTAAAACGCTTCTAAACAAAGCTTTTAAAATTCATGAAGCTTGTTGGTCCAACTTGACGTGTTATCACCTTTTAGTAATAATAGATGACTTTCGGTACGTGGGATGTGTTATATTCTAACAATAATTATGCATGTTAGTTGATTTTACTATAATTTATGTGTGATGATTAAGAAAAAAATTAAATATTAACGGTAGGACCAAAAATACTATTAATATGCATATACGAACGTAGCTTAAAAAGTTACGATGTATGCATACTCGACCGTCGTTCGTATGGCAATCTACTGTAGAGAATATGGTTTTAACATATTGTTAACTTAATAGAGGTCTCGTTTTGTGTTAGACAGGACTACAATTTAATATTGGAAAATGATTCATTAGTGATATTGCTACATATTGATGTACGGCGTCAATGATTGTTACGAGATACTTTTTTAATAACATTAAACTAATTATCCATAAATTGCTTTTTTATTTTTATTTTTTTTAAGTTTTTGGTCGTTTCTAATCAGCCAAATGTCTTTTAGTATCATTTTACATTTTATAGTTACAGCTACAACTAACTTACCAACACTTGTATAAAAATAAAAATGGTAGTTTGTAGTTGGCTTACAGCTAGTTTTACCACACATACCCTTAGTTTTAGTTATCGTTTTTGATAAAACGCTTGTTCGGCAACATAGTTTAAAACAAGCATTAAAATTCTTACCCTATTTATTTTAAGAGGTTTGCTAGAACCACATCATATTAAAAAAATAATAATAATAAAAAAATCCACATAATGATGTGTCATGACACTTGGACCACTCATTGACTCTTCATTCATAACTTTTTTTTTTCTTTTCTTAACAAATCATTTTGTTACACATCATTATGTGAAAGTTTTTTTGTAAATTTTGTGTGATTCTAGCATTTCTCTTATTTTAATGATACTATACTAAACAAGATTTAGAATTATAACGTTACTTTTGATACATTTCACACATTAAAATTATACAACTATCTTACCAAATACGAAACGAAAAAAAACAACTCATGTTAAATGATGTTGCTTAGAGCTACTTTTAAACGCTAGTGCTTACAAATTGCTATTTTTGTCAAAATACACTTAAGAAAACAAAATTATTTAATACTTTCAAATTTACCATATTAATTATTAAAAGAAAAAGTTAGTTTTATGTAATATTTATAGTCTCAATATAATATCAATGTTAAAAAGATAATAATGTAAAATCAAAAGCACATACGTTTAAAGCCATAATTGTTTGGTACTTAAAAAGAAAACGTATAAAAAGTGTTTAAAGAGTTTAATTACCTTCAAGTGATTGGATGGTGTACCGTCAGCTACATTCTTCGAAAGATCCTATAATAATATTTGCAAGAGAATAGGAAATGAGTTGCCAAATATAAGAAATATTGGTACATAAAGTAGATAAACAAGTTATTTTTCTTACTGGATTTTCGTATTTCCATTGAAGTTCAAACGCTTTCTCAAGTTTTCTGACAACCTGATCTATATATGGACGATCTGCTCTATCCTCTTTTATGCACCAATATGCTGTTTCTGAGAATATCTCTAATGATTTTTGTTCCATCTGCTTTCGTAAATGCGGATCGATCATATTCTCCAAATGAGATTTTGTCAGCTGACTTAATAACCCCTCTTTCAACTTATCTTCAAGTTCATTTTCGCCTTCGTCCTTGTCATTGTTTGCACTCCTTCCGCACAAGACTTCTAGTAATACAACACCGAATGAATACACGTCTGACTTGTGGGTCACACCGCCAGTCTTTTCATATTTTGGGTCCATATATACATTTTTAACAATATCACGAGTAAGAAGAAGACGGTACCTCCGAGCTACTGTATTTTTCAACGAAAGTTCAAAACCAGATAACTTGGGTTCACATTTGTCATCTAGTAATATATTCGAGCTCTTGATGTTGCAGTGTATGACACAAAAATCACGTCCAACATCATAATGGATGTAACTCAATGCACTTGCAACACCAACACAAATCTTCAACCGTTGCATCCATGTGAAGGACTGGTCACTTAGATATTTTTCGAGACTTTGGTTGGCCTCCTTCTTGTATATGATCATCCTACTATTCACATCTTCATAAAACCCAATAAGAGACACTAGATTCTTATGCTTGAGATTAGAAAGCATCGAAATCTCCGTCCAAATCTTTTTGCTCTCATATCTATCATTGGTAAAGAACCTCTTTACAATAATATCAACGAATTGTTCAGAACTTAAGAGACGGCCTTTGTAAATTGTTCCAGGCTTAAATTTTTTGATAATATTCTCAACAGCAAAATCGTTGGTTGCTGATATTAAATCTTCAGCACTGAGTTTTAAGTGTGAGAGATCTTTGAGGAAAGACTTTGTCTCTTTGCTGACATGGGACTCAACACGTGTTGATATGGAGGTTAGTGATGCCTATATGTAACAAACAATACAACATTACCAAGTGTTCCAAAAATGGCACACACACACACACATATATATATATATATATATATATATATATATATATATATATATATATATATATATATATATATATATATATATATATATATATATAGAATTGAGATCAAATGAGAACTTTCTTAAAGTTGTAAAAATGAGAACCAACCAAAATCTCATAAATGACACTCAACTTAAAAGAAAATAAAAACATAATTAATTACAACTAAAACTGTTAAAGATTTGATGAGTTTTCTTATGAAAATTGACGTAAACTAGGTGATACACTTTGATTCAACGTGTAATGTGTATCAAGGTTGAGTATTGTGTATCAAGTTTTTAGTGGTTGTTGTGTATTAGGACCGGTGTATCAATTTATATATAAGAAATTAGTTTTTTGAGATTTTAATGTATATGTATCAAAATTTTAATTGTGTATCAGTAATCCGTTTATCATGTATGAGTTGGTTATTAATCGATTTAATGTTAACATGTATTAATATATAATATTTTGGTGCATCTTTGCTAAAATGGTTATGTATCAATGTTTTAATGGTATTTTAGAATAGTTCTCATTTTTACAACTTTAAGAAAGTTCTCACATTAACCTTCCCCTATATATATATATATATATATATATATATATATATATATGGAGGTCACGTTTCTAAAATCCAGTAACTTGCAACAATGGTAATAAGTAAATAATTACCTTCTCATGATTGGATGATGTATCTTCAACTTTGGCCGCAACTATTGAATGTTCCTTTAATATCATATATACAGTAATATGTAAATAATTTTAGTAATGTTAATATTATCAACAAATATAGATTATTAGAAAAATAAATAAAAAAAAAAGAAAAAAAAAAAACTTCTTACAACCTTTTGACGTTCCATTTGAAGTTTCAACGCGTTCTCAAGTCTTGTGACAACCTCACTTATATCCGGGCGTTGAGATCTTTCTTCATTCAAGCAGTCATATGCTGTCTTCGCGAAAACATTGAATGATTGCGGATCCATTTGTTTCCAGAGAACTGGATCAATCATTTCATCAAGTTTTTTCTTTTTATAATGAAAAATGGCCACTGGACCCAAATACTTATTATCTTGGCCGTCAATAACTGATTCCCTACCACACAGTAGTCCAAACAATACCATCCCAAAGGAGTAAATATCGGACTTATAGTTCACACTTTTAGTCTCAAAATATGTTGGGTCTACATACCCTTTCAGATAATGAACGTCATTAGTATGAAATGAATGGTGCCTTAAAGAAGCTTTAATCTTCATGGAACGTTTAAAGCAACATAACTTGGGTTCCCATTCATCATTTAATAAAATTGTGCCATTGCTAATTAGACGGTGTATTACACTGAAATCGCGAGGCTCGTCATAATGAATATAACTCAACGCTTGCGCAATACCGACAGATATCTCCAATCTTCGCACCCATGTCAACAACATCGGGTCACTTAGATACTGAGAGAGACTTGCCCTGGTCTCTTGCCTGTAAATGATGATTTTCTCATCATTCTCATCACAAAACCCAACTAATGAAACCAGATTTTTATGCTTGAGACTAGAAAGAATTGAAATCTCAGTCCAAAACTCTTGTTCAAAGAAATCATGACATAATTTATTCCACATCTTAGCATCGATTTTAATGACCTCAAGGGACCTCAAGTGGTGTCCCAAGTATTCTTCCTTTACAAACCTCAGCGCATAAATTTTAATCAACTCACCGGACCATAAGAGCTGTCCCTTGTATCTCTCTTGAAACATAGCGTCGCAGTGGGAATAATCAGCAGCGAAGTTATTGGTAGCAGATAGGATATTTTTAAGGGGAATTTTGAGGTGAGCAAATTCTTTAGACATTATCTGTTAATCAAGTAAAAATGTGAGTGAGAAAAAATTGAATTATAATAATGCCTACATGTGTTTGATAAAATTCCTGAGCCATGTCTAAGACATTGTAGGTTTAGTTCTGCATATATCTTGTAATTTATAGAAGATAACACCCTTTAGATGTTTAGGATGTGTATTTAAAGCATTTGGACTACATGGGCGATACTTTGTCTTGTTTGGTTCCCTCATTGAATTCAAAGACATGTTTTTGGTTTGTGGGTGACAATTAAGGGCAGGTTGACTACATAAGATAAGTATCAAAGGAAGGTCTGGTACCGTAAGTATCAAATGAAGGTCTGGTACCGTAATACTAATCTAAACTACTCCAACTAACTAAAGATTAGAGAGTGAAAGTGTAGAGCATAATGTAACAGATGATACTAGAGTATTCAATGACACTATATATATGGTAAACATGAACATAATCTTATGTGATCTCATATGCCGCAGCAGGTACATATATATATATATATATAGTGATGTATTCCATGCAGTACCATTCTTATATACAATACTTTACAGTACCACTTAAATTAAATCTGGGCCATTGGATGAGTTAATTAAAGGACAAGATTAAAAGTACCAAATTTACAATTAAACAGAAGTTGAGGGTTTTCTTTTTCAATTAAACAAAAAGCTAAAAGGATATTATAGGTATTTTGTATTTATCCTAAAAAAGTACTAAAAACGTAAACCACAAAAGAAAACTGCAGTCCTCCTTCTCTAGATCTATTTTTTCGAGAAACAAACTACCAAAATTTCATCTCTCTTTCATATATCGATCTACATTTAAATTCCCACAATCAATTTCAGATTAAAAAAATGGGTGTGGTGGTTGTGCTAGAGGAGGACGACGGCGGCGGATACGGTTAATATGTGCGAGAGTTCCTTACATATCTTCAAGAAGATCTTTTCGTATTTCTTCTAGATCTGATATAAACTTTGTGAGTTGTACATTTCTTTGTTCATTCAAATGTTTTCACTTTTCCATAATTGTGTTGTTACTGTATTTAATTTTCACGTGTAACATAACCCTTTTTTTATAGCAATTTTGGTATTGGGAATATGGGTTTCTGACAAGTGGTCCAAAAACATTAACATAGATCTGTGTTTGTTTAGATATTTTGTTTTACCATTTGGGACACAAATCGTTGAGATTGTGGTTAGAGGTAAACAAAGTTTAATATAATGCTCTTTTCTAAAACATGATACTGATGGGTGTATATTTTATATATGTGCATACATGTATGATACTCACTAAAATACTTGATAGTGATGGGTGTATAGTTTATATATGTGCATATATGTATCTTTGTATTGTTAAGTTTAATTATGCTTGCAGCCCATCGAACGGTAGGATCTCGTATTGTTAAGTTTATTTTTATGATAGAAAACGTTGCTATATATGCTAGTTTATTAGCGGGCAGTGATAGTAGTTTAAACTTCCAATATGATTAAATATTTATTTTTTATTTTTTGTTTCGAAACAAGTATTGTGTTTTTGGTGCTTTATAAATACACATTTGATTAAAGTTTATGTGGCCACAGGAAACATACATGTTTTTTTAAGGCGTGCACCTATGTTTTAATAAATTCAATGAATTGGACGATAAATTCGATGAATTTAAAAAAAGATTGCATAATTTGAAATAAGAAAAGGTGCATTTTTGTTTTAAGGCTGGTAAAAAATCAATGAAAGAGTTGTGCATATGTGTTTTAAGTTTGATGTAAAGTCAAATAATGAGGTATGCATATGTGTTTTAGATTGTGCATATGTTTTTGTTAATTGTTCATAATAAGAAATTGATAATTGTTTGTAATCTCAGGTATTGAAAAGACACAAGTGTTATTATGATAAAGATGTCAACACACCAAGTGTAGAATGAGATACGAAAGCATACACATATGTTCTTGGAGGAGTGCATGTATGTTCTTAGAAGAGTGCACACATGTTTTTGATGACGTGCACAACTATATTTAAGAAGATACATTTGTATTGGAATTGTATTTTATTATTATATCAAGTTTTGTATATACTATTTACGTTCTTGGTTTGTTATTTAATTTTTAGAGGTTACATGTTTTTGTTTTTGGTCATAAATATCGAAGATCAAAGAATGTACATTAAAAACATGTGTGCAATTACCATTTTAAGCAAAATAAGTTTGACGTCGAAATAATTAAACGCAATAAATATGTGTAAGTATACAATATTAAAAAAAAAAAAAAAAAAAAAAAAAACATGTATGCACTTGATTTTTCTGAAAACATGTAAACTACTACTACTAAAAAAAAAAAAAAAAAAAAAAAAAAAAAAAAAAAAAAAAAAAAAAAAGCCCAAAACTTTAAGGGATTTAAAAAAAACGTTTTTTGTTAAAAAATATTCAAAAAAAAGTGAAAATGTGTTTTACTATTTTACCCTTTTGAATTTATTAAAAAGCTTTAATGATACTAAATTATTATTGGTCTAAATGGTACTGCAAAGTACTGTATCTAAAAATGGTACTGCATATAACGTGCCCCCTATATATATATATATATATATATTTTTAGTTTTCTGTATCGAACATGAATTTCTTTTTGGAAATTATGTTGAGACTCTTTTACTTTTATCCCAAAAGATTCAATCATGGTGACTACTTATGGCCTCATATATATAAATTTTTTGTCATATTGCATGATGTAACAGGTTGATTATATTCATCTCATAAAGTCATAGGCCATATTATCTTATCAGAGATTGATGAATCTGAGAAGGATAATGATATTGCTGCTTTCATTCCTGTTCTTGTATACTACTCATTCTTGTTTCAGGAACAATATAATTTTTCCAAAGCGTATGAGAAGGGGACCCATAATACCAAGGACCAATTGAAGGACTATGTGTGGAAAGCCTTGAAAAGTGCAAGGTAATGTTTCAAAGCAGATCAATAATCCCAAAATGTCAACTGATAAATGCTTATATGATACTACCTGTGAAAGAATAAACGCTGAAATGAGAAGGTTGTTACCCATTTGACCCGTAGAATTGTTTCAACTTTCAAAGCAGATTAGCAATCCCAAAAGGTTGTACCCATTGCTTGCATACAATATTGATGAAGAAAAAGGGTCCGTGTCGAGTTTTGATGTCATACGTTATTTCGTTGAGTCTGAAACTAAAACATGTTTTATATATTTTATGTTTATGCATCTGTTAGGTGGAATAAAGAGGCCAAGGGATCATATTAAATAAGTATATTGCCAAAACTGAAGCCTAAGATGTGAACGCATAATCTTACTCGATGCTTCATATGTAAATACTATAACACGAAGGACCAATAGTGTTAGTTATGTTAGTAACCGAAAATTTGTTATTGGCGGTTACGGAAAGTTAGTTAAAGTTAGTTATTTTCGGTTGGAATACCGAATGGACACAATGGTTCATGAAACCGGTTGGTACCTTATATATATGTATGTATGTACTCGATTAGAATAGTTAAACGAAACACTTATTCATTATATACTTTGCAACTTATATTTCGACTAGAATTTGGAACAACAATTCGCATCAAGAGCAAGTGGTTATACACGACTCAACTTTGTTAAACAACTTTTAACGAGAAGGCCATAAGAAGAAATACACGCTGAGAACATCCTTGGTTTTCAGAAGGAACGTTTTGTTTTCTTTTTCTTCCAAAGAAGACAACGAGTGAATAAGTAATGCTCAAAAGGATAGTGCACAATCTTTCTGCGTAGGAGGCTGCAAACGTTTAGATCAAATGAGATTGGTGGGACAAAATTTTGTTGGTAGCAACAAAGGGAAGGAAGGAAACTCTTGACGTAGACAAGGAAATGTGGAACAAGAGTAGGAAAGCGCGAAGATTCTTTTGTGGTTCGCTGGTAATGTGACACAGGAAAGGAATAACACATTCTTTTGTGATTTTCTGTTAACGCAACACATGAACGGAAAGTACACATCATTTGGTTATAAAACGAGTGGGATAAAAGGCTTTGTGAAACCGGGTTAAACAAGACACAAAGAGAGGAATACGCGGGGTTAAAACGTGAGTAGTGAACGTTGTTGTGGAAAAGTTTGGAACGTATACGTAACAAGAAGGATTAAGGAGTACTCAAGGAAAGTTTAGTGTGGAAAACGTGTCGGGACGACACAAGGTAACAACAACAATGAACAAGAAATCAGAAACAAACACCTAGTTTGTTTCGGTGTGGGTTACCGAGAGTGGTACCAAAGTTTGTGTGTAGGAAAGTTTTGGATTTCGAAGTAAAAGGAAGAAAAGACAACGTTTAGAAGACGTGGAAAAGAAATCAAGAACAACACACAAGGAAAACTTATAGCAACGTGAGGACCTGTGGTATACCGAGAAAAAGGAAGGAAGTATTTTGTTTTTGGCTTGTCGAATACAAAACAGTTCGACAAAAAATAAACAAAAGGAGGCTGTGGTGTTTTGTTTGGTTCAAAGAAAGGCAATTCGATAAGGAACAAACAAGAAAAATGAAGCCGTGGTTCTTTTTTTGATTCATTAAGAGAAAAATAATTCGACAACAAAATGGAGAAGAAAACGTGGGTGTTTTTCTATGTGTATGGATTGAATTAAAACAGAAAACAACAACGAGGCAAGGAAACAAGGAACCAACTTGGGAATAACATCGAGTCGTTGGTAAATGATATTACTAACGCTTACTAACGCGAGACAAATGGAATACACTTGTGTTTTAACACAACATCGAGGTCACAAGTCAAATTTTCTGGATTTCTATTTTATTAGATATAGAAGTATTATTTTGTGATATTAGGAAATCCCGAAAACTATTTATTGATCCCATATTATTAGGATTCTCGGAAAACTATCTATATTCCCATATTAGTAGAATACCATACTGGTTAGGAAATTCCCATAATATTATAAGGTGAAGATTATAAACGCTAGTAAGATGGCCGGTGACGATACTACTAGCACTACAGTAAAACCAGTAACACCTATCGCACAATACCAACGCCCTAAGTTGAAAAACACAAACTACAAAGTTTGGGCTATACAAATTAAGGTTATATTAGAGTCACATGGTTTGTGGGAAGTGATAGAACCTAAGGAAAATACGCAAGTAGATGATAAGAAGGATAAGGCAACGACGGCCTTCTTATATCAAGCATTGACCGAAGATGTGATTTTACAAGTAGTGGGATGTAAAACGGCTAGGGAATTATGGGATTCGTCAAAGAAAATACACGTTGGAGAAGAGAAAGTGGAGCAAGCACGGTTACAATCATTGATGATTTGGTTTAACTCACTTCAAATGAAGGAAGATGAGACGGTGGATCCATTTACAGCTACACTAAACGGCTATGCCACTAAGGCAAAAGAATTGGGGAAAACTTTGGATGAATCACTTTTAGTATGAAAACTATTAGATTCCACACCACACCAGATAGGTTCATTCAGATAGTAGCATCCATAGAACAAACAAATGATCTTGACGATATCACCTTAGATGAGATCACTGGAAAACTCAAGGCGTTTGACAAAAGGATAAAACTCTGGAAAGGAGGACAAATGGAAAGCTAGGAGAACTTATTATTCGCACATGGCAAACACTCGGCAAGAGGAAGACGTTTTTATAGACACGGAGGAAGATCAAATTCTTCACGAGGAAACTGGCAGAATAATAGAAACAAAAATAACTCACAAGGAGGGAACTCAAATCACAAAGGAAACTCAAATAAGAATAAAAGTGAGAGGGATTTGAGTAAAGTACGATGTTTCAAGTATCAGAAACTTGGACATTTTAAGAAAGATTGTAGAGGAACATCGACAACTCAGGAACAATCAAACCTTATCTTAGAAGACGATGAACCATCACTATTAATGACTACAAACGAAACCGAACACGAGGAAGTGTTGTTGAATGAAGGCCAAATTCAAGCATGAAAATAGGCTTCAGCGGATGCAAGCAAATGGTATTTAGAAAATGGTGCAAGTAACCATATGACGGGAACCAAGAGTCATTTTAGGGATTTTGACAAAACGTAACAGGACAAGTACGTTTTGGAGATGGATCGTATGTACAGATAAAGGGTAGAGGCTCTGTATTGTTAGGTTGTAAAAACCAAGAACAGAAGATAGTATCGGATGTATACTATATACCGAGCCTCAAGAGCAACATACTAAGTCTAGAACAACTTACGGAGATAGGTTGTTGTTGGGTGTACAAACTCAATCCCACATCTGTAGAACTATAATCTCAATGTTAACATATAAGCTTGGTGGACTACTCCTTTTATCACCAATTGGTTTTAGAATGGAACCTCAATTGGTCTTATATGTTGGACTTGGTGAGATGCTGGGCCGTAGGAATCTCTACAAGTGGTATCAGAGATAGGTTGGGCCCAGTGATGATGTAGATGGTGTTCACTCGATTTGACCCCGGTTCAATGGTATTAGTGGATCCCGGTAAACCTTGTAACGAAAGGAAGCCGGTAAAAGGCGGTGTATTCTGATGGTAAAGGTCGACGGTATGAAAAAGGTGGGATCGTGGCTATAGTCGAAGGGGAGGCCCATGGTGGTTTGGGTTTGAGGGGAGGATTGTTGGGTGTACAAACTCAATCCCACATCTGTAGAACTATAATCTCAATGTTAACATATAAGCTTGGTGGGCTACTCCTTCTATCACCAATTGGTTTTAGAATGGAACCTCAGTTGGGCTTATATGTTGGACTTGGTGAGATACTGGGCCGTAGGAATCTCTACAGTTGTAAGGTCATTATAGACGGAAACAAAATAACTTTGTATGATAAGAACAAGAAGTAGTTGATGAAAGTTGAAAGATCTAAGAATCGACTTTACAGTATTAGATTATAGATAGAAGCACCTATATGTATCTTAGCAAATGTAGATAACTAAGCATGGTTATGGCATGCTAGATTAGGTCATCTGAACTTTGACGATATCAACAAGATGACTAGGAAGGGTCTAGTGGAAGGAATACTAAGAATAAATCATGCTAGACAGATTTGTGATGCATGTTTATTAGGAAAACATAGTAGAACACCATTTCCAAATCAAGCTAAATTCAGATCAAAGAACCCGTTGGACTCAGTATACGGAGACCTCTGTAGTCCTATAAGTCCAGCCACACACTCTAGCAAGAAACTCATATTCTTGTTAGTGGACGATTGTACATATTTCATGTGGGCCTACTTTCTGACATCGAAAGATCATGCACTTAGTACTTTCAAGGAATTTAGACGGCAGATAGAAGTGGAGACGAGAATGAAATTAAGGATGCTAAGAACATATAGAGGACATCAAATGAATTCACCAAGTATTGTAAGGAGAATGGAATAGCATGACAATTGACAGCACCTTACTCACCACAACAAAATAAAGTAGTGGAGAGAAGAAATAGGACAGTGTTATCAACTACGAGGAGTATGATGAAAGCAATGAAGTTACCCTTACCTTTTTGGGCGGAAGCAGTTAAACTTGTCATTTACATACTTAGCAGGGTACCTATGAGAGCCCTGGTAGATAAAACTCCATATGAGGCACTCTACAACAGAAAACCAAATTTGGAAAACCTAAGAATATTCGGATGCACAACTTATGAAAAGATAACGATACCTCACTTAAAGAAGATGGATGGCAGAAGCATACCAATGATTTACTTAAGAGTAGAGGAAGGATCAAAGGCATGTAGGTTATATGATCCGATAGCAACACAAGATACATTTTGGCCTAGTTTTGTGGTAGAAGGAGTTGACAATGAAAACACTACACCAGTTAACACAGAAATCAATGATAATGTTGATAATACGTATCAGGAACAGGATCCAATTCCTGATCCAGTTTCACCAATCACACCACCGACATACACTTACAACCCACACTCAGAAGAAGAAGAAGCTACTATTAGCTCATTAGAGAGCTCAGATCATAGATTTGATGATACACCAATAAGAGGTTTCAAGGAAGTAACGGAAATCTATAAGGATGCACGTGAAGTTGAAACTGAAAGTTTGTTGTTTACGGAAGAAGAACCCCGTAACTACAAAGAGGCATCAACAAATAAGAAATGGATTGAGGCCATGGAGATTGAATTGGATTCAATCAACAAGAATAACATGTGGACTCTTACAACATTGCCAGAAAATCAAAAGGCAATAGGACTCAAATGGGTTTACAAGACCAAGAGTGATGCAGAAGGAAAGATCATCAAATACAAGGCACAGTTAGTAGCAAAAGGATATGTACAAGAACAAGGAATAGACTTCGATGAAGTATTTACACCAGTTACTCGGATAGAGATAGTTCGATTGATATTAGCATTAGCAGCATATCATGGTTGGCAATTACATCACTTAGATGTAAAATCAGCATTTTTACATGGAGATTTGAAGGAAGAAGTCTACGTTACACAACCTGAAGGATTTATTCAACAAGGAAATTCAAGGAAAGTCTATAAGCTTATTAAAGCTTTATATGGCTTAAGACAAGCACCAAGAGCTTGGAATGTAAAGCTTGATCAAACATTGAAGTCATTAGATTTTAAAAAGTGTAATCTCGAACAAGCAGTTTATACAAAGAGAAGCAAAACTTCTACAATTATAGTTGGAGTTTACGTAGATGATTTGATAATTACGGGCACTCCAAGGAAGGAATTAGAAGTATTTAAATCCCATATGGAAGAAAAATTTGAAATGAGCGACTTAGGATTGTTAGCTTATTACCTTGGGATAGAAGTTACACAGACAGGAGGAGAGATTACAATCAAGCAGACAAGTTATATTAACAAGATCTTAAAGGAAACAAGTATGATGGATAGTAATGGTACGAAGATACCAATGGATCCCGGTACTAAGTTGGTCAAGGCGGACGATGGAAACTCAGTTGATGCAACGTATTACAGAAGCTTAATTGGAAGTCTCTGGTACTTACTACATACAAGACCAGATTCATGCAAGACCCGAAGGATCATCACCTGAAGGCGGTAAAGCAAGTAATCCGATATATCAAAGGAGCATGGCATAATATACAAGAAAGAAGGCGGCTGCAAGATTAGAGGTTACAGTGACAGTAGTAATTATGTAATCAACACCGATCAAGGAAAAGGAACTACTGGGTTAGTATTTTATTTTGGAGAGTCACCTATTACCTGGTGTACTCAGAAGCAACCAACAGTGGCACTTTCATCATGTGAATCAGAATTCATGGCGGCTGTTGGAGCAGCATGTCAAGCCTTATGGTTAAGGCGAGTAATTAGTGAATTAACTGGATGGGAAGAGAAAAGAATAACGTTGAAGGTGGATAACATTTCAGCAATAGCACTCCTCAAGAACCCAGTTTTTCATGGAAGAAGCAAGCACATAGACATTCGCTATCATTTCATTCGTGAATGCGTAGAGAATGGGCACATCAACATGGAACACGTCAGCAGAGAACTACAAAGAGCTACAAAGAGCAGATATTCTAACGAAGGCTCTACCAAGATTGAAGTTCGTGACTATGCGACAAATGCTCGGAGTTCAAGATTCAGGACGAATCAACGATCAAGATTAAAGAGGAGAATGTGAACGCATAATCTTACTCGATGCTTCATATGTAAATATTATAACACGAAGGACCAATAGTGTTAGTTATGTTAGTTAGTAAGCGAAAATCAGTTATTGGCGGTTACAGAAAGTTAGTTAAAGTTAGTTATTTTTGGTTGGAATACCGAATGGACACAAAGGTTCATGAAACCGGTTGGTACCTATATGTATGTATGTACTCGAATAGAATAGTTAGACGAAACACTTATTCATTATATACTTTGCAACTTATATTTTGACTAGAATTTGGGACAACATAAGATAACCAAGGTCAAAAGGATTATTATGGCTAATATTGAGAAGGTTCGTGATGTTTTGTTTATTGGCCATCATTTAGCTACCTTTTTCAGATAGTGATGATGATGAAGTCCTTGAGGACTTCAATGAAACTTCTAGTTTTATGGCATTTGACGGTTCTAAAGATGGTAATGGAGTGGGCATGAGGAGCTTATTGGAGTAATGGAAGGATGACACCCATGACCAAAACCCTTATGATGATGATGAGTTGGATGATTGTGGTCTAATTGATGCTCAATTGAAGTTTGCTAATGCTTATGGCATTAGTCTCCGTGGTAAGATTAGATGAGTTGTTTTTATTTTGTTTTGCATAAGTATGGCATTTCATTACTTATGATTGTTTAGGTCTTAAGAACTATAGGCGCTTTTGGTTTGCCTTCTTTGGGCTGAGGTGTGGGATTCACCCACATCCGTTGTACTTAATTATTTTTTTTGGAGTAATAATATTTTACCGGGGGTAACTCTTTTACCCAAAAAAAAATACACTGTGGGTGACTATCAAGTCTTAACTAGTGACATAATTGACCTTCTTATCAATTATTCATTTTTTTTATCTCCACATAAAGACAACCCTTAACGTGGACAGACAAATTTACAAGTAAATGAGTCGAACCCATATAAGGGAAGTTGCTTCTCTTCCGGTCAATGCGTCCTAAGTCTGTTAATATTTTGTGGTTGTGTTTCATAGATAATTTTAAAATGGGAAAATACTTGAAGATTAGAGTCCGCAAAAGTTTAAGTTTTGAGGTTAAAGACACAAACAAAAAGAGGATGGACAACTCATATGTAGCTTACATGTAATTTTGAAGAAAATTAATTTTATTCTACAGCTTGGACAAGCTGCAGTGCAAGGCCATATATCGTAAAATTTTATAACTATACTACTTTTAAAATTTTGATTTTACTTTTTAGCTCAGCAATCCCCTGGTTTCTTATTCTAATCGTCTACCAGGGACACTCCCCCAGTTTCATATAATGGTTTGCAGGACGTCCTATCAAAATCTCGGTTGGGTGGTCATAGTTTACAAATGTTTGCAGATATCAACAAGTACTTTTATTGTACCACTTTCATGTTTTTCAATGTTTTGAAACCCGGTTCGACCCCGGTGGTTCGACCGGTCAAACCAGTTCCGGCTTAGATAACGGGTCGATCAAAAGGAACTGGATTCAATTTAAAATCCAGTGTGACCCGCCGTGTTTTACCTGTTTTAATAATTCCGGCTGGGTTAGTAATTAAATCTTTTATATGTGTTCCACATTGCCTTTTGCAACTTTTTAAAGGCTTTAAAAGCTGTTTAGACAGGATTTTATGGTGTTTTAAACACTTTCTAGATGCTATTTGGACAGCAGAAAGATGGGCTGTTTGGACAGGCTTATATGCTGTTTTAACAGCTTTTATAGGTTGTTTGGACATAGCCTTTACATGGCTGTTTGGAAACAAGTTTTTGCAGCAATTACATGCTCTTTTTTAAAAAGCAATTACATATTTGTATGTTGTTTTTTAGCAACAATTACAGCTTTTATATGCTGTTCCGACTCAGTTTTTTACAGCAACCATGTTTTTTTTGCAGCAATTACATGTTTGTATGCTGTTTTTCAGAGCAACTACATGCTGTTTGCACATCAGAAAGTTGGATGTTTGGACAGGTATATGCTTTAATTCCTAAGAGTTAAAATTTTGGTATTGAATAATTCCCTCTTTTTTGCAATTCTATTGGAGGAAATACTATTTGGCAATTTCAATCATGCAATTAGATGTTGACAAATGGGTCTCAAAGTCAGATATGATATGGTGCAGCTCCTGAAGTGCTTACTTGGATGAAACAGTGATAACGTGAAACATGCTTCAGTAATCTAGAAGACATCTCGTCTGGGAACTTGCTTGTCACGCGCTTTCTCATTTCTCCATTTAGTAGTTTACAGATGAGTTTGTTTTTGCTCCTTTTTCTAAAGCACGTTATTCTAGGTAGATTGTGGACATAAAACAGGGTTCTAAGCTCGGATCAAATAGTTTTACATTACATTAATGGAATTAGTAGTTTGAATTTTCAATGTACATTATTAGTTTTAACAGCTATTTAAACGTGGCTACAGCAGAAATTGAGCATTTGTTTTGTGATATAATATGATAGTCACCACCGTTTTCTCTCTAAAATTGATACCAAGTGACATGACATTTCGTCACTAAACTCCCTAAAGGCAGTTAACTATGCCGTTAATAGAATTTCTTAGTGACGACTTTCACTATATTAGTGACGAATTTCAGTCACGGAAAAACTCGTCACAAAATAGTCACAACACAATCTTCGTCACTTTTAACTTTGTAATGGAGTTATAGTGATGACAAGTGAGATGTGACGACCTTGATTTTCGTGACTAAATTGGTTTAGTGACGAATTTTTCACTGTTAGTGATGCTATTGCAGCTGTTACTAAAGCCTTTTTTTCTTGTAGTAATTTAGGTCTGTTAAATGTTTTTCTTAGCTGCTAGGGTTTATTGCTATAAAAATTTGTTAGTTTTAGTTGAATTTGATTCATACAAATTTCAAATACCTTCTCATTTCTACGTGGTATGAGGGCTAATAACCATGATTGTGGGTTGAATGATGAATTAACAACCGATGAAATGAAAGTAAAGTAAGTTTCTTTTGTTTAATCCAGCATGTGGGTTCGTACTAGTTGAGGCTGGTTAATTTTGTTGTTTATTTGTTAGGGTTTTATTACTTTCCTATATAAACTATTGTAAGTTGTTATTTATAGTTGAGTATGATTAATACAAATTTTCATTTTTTTATATGCTAGTTGTAGGTGACTTCGGTTCACGCTAATCGCTATAAAATGCTAGTTGTAACTGTCATGGATATAGGAGATTTCTCAAGTTGTAAAAACAAGTTGTGTCAAGCTAGGGAATTGCGAGCCATTGGGTTTGATCTAATGGCTCAAATCAAAAGAAGTTCTTTTGATTTGAGCCATTGGATCAAATCTAATGGCTCACAAACGTCCAACTTGACTCAAATTGTTTTTTCAACTTGAGACAATCTCTTCCCCTTATTTAAATACAAGATAAATAAATTTGCAAGAAGTCTTACACAAACAAAAGAAATTCATAAAACTTGTCACTAACTTACATAGTATAACCATATTTATTAGCCAATTTACAATAAAGTATTTTCACCTATTGCTCATCGTCTTCGGAAAAGAAAAAAGGTTACAGGTAGCACTTTCAAAAAAAATATCTAGTCAAGTAATATAGTGACAGATTTAATTATTTGATATTTGCTAAGCTAATTAACTAGCTAGGATTGGTAGAGTCAACGACTTAGGAGAGTGTGGGTGATTATGTATAATCAGTTTTACAGGGTCTAGCTAAAATGTAAACAAATAGATAGTACGAGTAGTACTTATTATTATAAAAAGATGGAAGAGGAAAAACCGTCTTACCTCATTTTGATGTTCAAGTTGAAGTTCCAACGCTTTCTCAAGTCTCGTGACAATCTCGTCAATATTTGGGCGTTGCGATCGTTCTTCATTCAAACAATCATATGCTATTTGCGCGAAAATGTTAAATGATTGAAAGTCCATTTGATTCCATAACTCCCAATCAATTATTTCATTGAGTTTCTTCCCCCGATAATGGGAAACGGCCACCGAAGCCAAGTACTTATCATCTTGGTCGTTGGCGATTCTTGCTTCTCGACCACACAGTAGTTCAAACAACACTATCCCAAAGGAGTACATATCTGACTTGTGATTTACACTTTGAGTCTCAATATATGCTGGGTCTGCATACCCCTTCGCACACATAATTGTATTCGTATGGAAAGAATTGTGCCTTTGAGATGCTTTAATGTTCATGGAACATATAAAATCATATAACCTGGGTTCCCAGTCATCATTTAATAGAACTCTGCCACTGCCAATGAGCCGGTGGATTACGCTGAAATCACGTGGCTCGTCATAATGAATGTAGCTCAATGCATGCGCAACACTGACAGATATCTTCAATCTTCGCACCCATGTCAACAAAATCGGGTTACTTAGATATTGGTTGAGACTTCCTCTGGTCTCATCCCTGATAATGATGATCTTCTCATCATTCTCATGACAAAACCCAACTAATGAAACAAGATTTTTATGCTTGAGACTAGAAAGCATTGAAATCTCCATCCAAAACATCTTTTCTCCATCCTGAAAGTCTTTAGTAAACCTCTGAGCAATGATATCAATCAATTCACCCGACCACAAAAGTTGCCCCTTGTAACGTTTTCGAATTCCAACCCTGCCGACGACATTTTCTTCTGCAAAGTTGTTGGTGGTGGATAATATACTTTCAAGGGGAATTCTTAGATGAGCAAACTCGTCTTTTGGTGAAGACTTTCTCTGTAAATACGATGGTCGTTTAATACACAAGTTAACACAAAAAGGGAGTTTAGTTAAGGGCATAATAATGACTACAAAGTGTTTGATGAAATTCCTGAACCTTTTTCTAAGACATGTTGAGCCATATATTTTGCCTTCAATGTTATAGTGACCTTATATTGTGTCTAGAACAGTATATATCATGTACTTTTAAAAGTTATTATGTTTGTAGATGGTAACTAAATTAAGATACTTTTATAGTTTTGGAAGTGTGTGGTATTATTAAGTTGGCATGTTTTGCTTCTTCATGTTGTCTTAAATTATTCATTAGGTTTCGACATTACCTGAAATGTTTAGGAAGTGATGTTTGTTAGTGATTTTGTATCAAGTTGTTCATTTGTTTGTAATACTAAGAAACAGCATTAGCATTAGCATTAGCCTCTGAGTTGGTTCTTAAGCCATATTGTGTCACAGTGCATGATGTAACAGGCGATATACTATTCATAATAAGCAATTATAATTTTATTACAGGTTGGTGATGTTCATCCCATACTTTGAGATTTGTTCATCCCATTTAACTCATAATGTTACGTTCATCTCATAAAGTCATAGGTCATATTGTCTTATCACAGATTGATGAATTGGAAAAGGAGGAACTTAAATATAAAACTGTTGAGGAAGATCAAGAGCTTGTATAGGTTCGATCTCTATGGAACTCATTTATGAATGATTTTTTTTTTTCCTTTGCCATCTTATCTTGTAGTGAAATATCGAAATCTGTTGAGTTTGAGTAATCTTTCTGTAGACTGTTTGAAATCAAATGATTATGCTATTGCTGCATTCATTCCAGTTCTTATATACTACTCATTCTTGTTTCAGGAACAAAATGATTATTCCAAAGCGTATGAGAAGGGGACCCATAATACCAAGGACCAATTGAAGGACTATATATGGAATACCTTGAAAAGTGGCAAGGTAATGTTTCAAAACAGATTGTTAATCCCAAAAAGTCAACTGATAATTGCTTATATAATACAGTAAAAGAATACACGCTGAAATTAGAAGGCTGTTACCCATTTGACCCGTAACATTGTTTCAACTTTCAAAGCAGATCAACAATCCCAAAAGGTTGTTACCCATTGCTTGCATACAATATTGATAAGGATTTTGGGTGCCGTGTTGAGTGTAGTGTCACACGTTATTTCGTTGAGTATTCTTTTCTGAAACTAATACGTGTCAGGCAGAATTCTATTTTGATGAAATAAAAAATCTCTCCATACATGTCTTATATTTTCCGTTTATGCCTCTGTTGGGCGGAATAAAGAGGCCAAGGGAAAATATTAAATAAGTATACTGTTTTGACCGAAGGCTAAGATAAACAAGGTCAAAAGGATTATTATGGGTAATATTGAGCAGGTAGTTGTTCCGTTTACGTGATGTTTTGTTTCTTGGCCATCATTTAGCTACCTTTTTCGTCTTTTTAACATGTCGGTTTTTGGTGTTTCATGGTGCTTATGGGATATTAATGTTGCTTATATTGGCTGAGGTTACTAGGTATGTTGTGTTTAATCTCTTACATTAACTTCAGTGTGTGTCAGGCTGGGTTGGCTTGAAAAGAAATTTTGTCCAAGAAAAACTGATAGTCAAATATGTTTTAGAAAGTTTTATTCACTAAAAATACACTGTGGGTGACTATCAAGTCTTAACCAGTGACCTAATTGACCTTTTTTCTTATCAGTTACTCGTTTTTTTATCGCACATAGAGACAAACCATAACCTGGACTGACAATGTACAAGTAAATGAGTCGAACCCGTATAAGGGAAGTTGCTTCTCTTCCGGTCAATGTGTCATAAGTCCTAAAAGTTTAAGTTTTGAGGTTAAAGACACAAACAAAAGGGGATGGACAACTCGTGTAGCTTACATGTAATTAGTTTTGATCTACAGCTTGGACAAACTAGAGTTCAGGACCATATATACTACCTTGTGCATATCGTAATGAACTTGCTAAACTACAGGTAGATTTTATAACTTTACTACTTTTAAAATTTTGATTTTACTTTGTAACTCAGCAATCCCCCGCCAGGGACACTCCCCCAGTTTCATATAAAGGCTTGCAGGACGTCCTATCAAAATCTTGGTTGGGTGGTCATACTTCACAAATGTTTGCAGACATCAACAACTACTTTTACTATACCACTTTTCTTTTTTTCAATGTTTTGAAACCGGTCGAACCGGTTCCGCCTTAGATAACGGGTCAAAAGAAGCCGGTTTTTGAAAATTCAAAACCCAGTGTGACCCGCCGGGTTTTACCCGTTTCTATAATTCCGGCTGGGTTTGTCAATAAATCTTTTATATGTGTTCCGCATTGCTTCTTACAAGTTTTTGAAAGCTTTAAAAGCTGTTTAGACAGGTTTTTATGGTGTTTTAAACACTTTCTATATGCTATTTGGACAGCAGAAAGATAGGCTGTTTGGACAGGCTTATATGTTGTTTTAACAGCTTTTATATATGTTTGGTTTTCTTCATTGTTTGCAAACATGTGTTCAATTTATTTCTGTTTGTAAAATGGGTTACTTGACTTAAGTGACCCCATTAAGCTGACAAAATGAGATGACTTCCTTCTCCAAAGTTTCATTTTAGCCCTCTAACTCGGGTTTTTTGTTTATATCTGTCTTCTCTTTTGAATATTGTTTCAAACATTTATCTTATTTATTTATGTCAAACCTTTCTCTTCGAAATAGGATAATTTTTATTTTTTTATTTTATTCTTTTATTTATAACCCATATATGTTTGGCTAGTACGCATATAGGGTTAATATTGTTTTATTGTTTTTTCTGTTATGCATCAATAACTTTATGTTGATCCAAACCCGGACTCGAATGGATGGGGGTTGGTCCTTATCTAAATTTACCAGAACCCAAATGTCTTTTAGGGAGGGGTGCGGGTGAGTTTTCCTTCGGACATGATGACAATTGACCCGACGCGAATGAAACCGAACCTCACTAATTAATTTGACCCTATTCACTGTATGTAGCCAACACCAACTTACGTGGTAGTTTGGAGTTAAACGTTATAAATTAGTTTCCTAAGGCGTTTATCTTTTGATAATTTTGCTAGATTTCGACAATTGATAATTTCAAGATGTAAATAAAAGAAATTCTGAAAATTTCAAGAATTGCTAAATTTTAAAAGAAGTCGGTGACTTTAATTGCTGTGTATAGAGCGAAAGTCACCGGCTCTAGTTAATATACATTCACATAATTACCTATAAGCAAGAAATGCAGCCCACAAATATTGTTCACGTTGTTGAGTACTATTATCTCTTTGGTTTGTTTATATTTATTCCTCCATGGGTTTCCTGTTTGTTAATTACTAAAAGTTTTGAGTCACATAAGAATAAACTATAATAGTGAGGTGATAGTTTTCTTATTAAAAAATATAATAATAATATGGGCTTTTATAATTGAAAATTTTAAAAAAGAGACATGCTATACAAAGTAGAAAAATCATTCACATGCTCTTGTGTAAGTTGATGTTATAATCCCTTGAAAATTTATGAGCTTGAAAGAAACTTAGTGGGTCCAGCAATTAACTATATATTTGCTATATTTTTATTTGAGGATACTTTGTCTTTCAATTTTTGTAGCCAATTCGCTACAATCGTTCATAAAAAAACTATATATTTGCTACAATCCTTCATTCACATGCTCTTGTGTAAGTTGATGTTATAATCCCTTGAAAATTTATGAGCTTGAAAGAAACTTAGTGGGTCCAGCAATCAACTATATATTTGCTATATTTTTATTTGAGGATAGTTTGTCTTTCAATTTTTGTAGCCAATTCGCTACAATCCTTCATAAAAAAACACAAGCAATGAATCGGGGGGGGGGGGGGGGGGGGGGGGGGGGGGGACAGACAAAAATCAAACCCCACAAAAAGAATCAGGGACCCACATTTATAGCAAAAGATTATAGCTAATATATTCCTTTTTTGTTTATAATTATAAATAATTCATAATGGTCATGCATCTTCGTCAATAACTATTTTTATTCATACAATATAAAATGATAATTATACGAAAATCTGAACAATGACTCGGTAATAAAATAGGATTAATTATTATTATTTTAATTTCATATGAAAAATTTCTCACAACTAAATTACTGCATAATATAACTGTTATGGATATATATTCAATTACAAGAATATAAAGTCTTAAAAAGTGGTAAATATAAGAAATTCATAAAACTTGTCACTAACTCGTATAGTATAACCATACTTATTAGCCAATTTGCACTCAAATAAACATATAGTAGTAGTACTACTTATTGCTCGTATGATAAAAAGATGGAAGAGGAAAAACTGTCTTACCGCATTTTGATGTTCCAGTTGAAGTTCCAGCGCTTTCTCAAGTCTCGCAACAATCTCATCAATATCTGGGCGCTGCGATCGTTCTTCACTCAAGCATTTATATGCTATTTCTGCAAAGATGTTAACTGATTGAGAGTCCATTTGACTCCATAGATCCCAATCAATTATTTCATTGAGTTTCTTCTCCCTATAATGGGCAACGGCCACCGAAGCCAAATACTTATTATCTTGGTTGCCTTTGATTACTGCTTGCCTACCACACAGTAGTTCAAACATTACTATCCCAAAGGAGTACATATCCGACTTGTGGTTTGCACTTTTTGTCTCGATATATGTTGGGTCTGTATACCCATCGGTACTCCAAACTTTATCTGTATTGAAAGAATTGTGCCTTTCAGATGCGTTGATCTTCATGGAAAGTATAAAATCACCTAATTTGGGTTCCCAGTCATCATTTAAATAAATCAATGAACTGTTGATGTTGCGGTGTATTACGCTAAAATCACGTGACTCGTCATAATGAATGTAACTCAACACTTGCGCAATACCGACACATATCTCCAATCTTCGCACCCATGTTAACAACATCGGGTCACTTAGATGGAGTAGAAGGCTTCCTCTGGTCTCACGCCTGATAATGATGATCTTCTCATCATTTTCATCACAAAACCCAACAAGAGAAACCAGATTCTTGTGCTGGAGACTAGAGAGAATAGAAACCTCCATCCAAAACTGTTGGTCTCCATCAAACGGTCGTTCTTTATTTAACCTCCCAGCGTAGATATTAATTAGCTCACCGGACCACAAAAGCTTTCCTTGGTAATACTTTTCATATGCATCTTCTCCAACGAACATGTATTTAGAAAAGTTGTAGGTGGCTGATAGTATATCTTCAAGGGGGATTTTTAAGTGAGCAAGGTCGTCATGATTGACTGAAGACATCATGTATGTATCTATTTGTTAATCTGAACAAAAAAGGGTGTGTGGGTTGTTAAAAAAAGAAGTGAAGGAGTGTGTTTGGGTGATATACATAAAAATCTGTTCTGTTTGTGTTTATAGAAGATGTGGGTAGGTGTGTGTTCCTTGTTATCTTAAATGTATGGACGTAGTAACTGCATTGACTTTTTGACCATAACACACAAGCGTGTAGGAAATTTCCCTTTCAAAGTTTCAAAATGGTACTCCGCAAAACAACATACACAGTAACCGAAACAATAATACAACACATGTGAAAAACAAAAGTATGATGGGAAATTTCTTAGCAACTACTATGAGATTGGATTGGTAGTTGTATTATTAATGGTAGTAGACTATTGAATTCTTGACCATATCACAAATAGTGTCAACTGTCAAGTGTATAGGAAACTTTCCTCTGAAAGTTTGAAAAAAAATTGGAATAAAGATTTACATGAACAAACCAATGTATGTTAATGTGTATTTACATGATTGACTGAAGACATCATGTATGTATCTTGTTTATCTGAACAAAAAAGGGTGTGTGGGTTGTTACAAAAATGAAGTGAAGGAGTGTTTAGGTGAAATACATAACTCTGTTCGGTTTGTGCTTGCATATATAGAAGCTGTGGTAGTTGCATTATTAATTATAGTAGTATAATTTACAACACTATTATTGAAGCAAACAATTAATTGCAACTACCACATTGATGGTGCAACTCAATAAATAAACAAAAACGCGTCGAGTATTAATAATTCGTTCAACCCGTGATATAAATTTTTTGCTGACTTTTTTCTATATATTTTTCTAAAAAAAGATGTCCACATATTTATTGTATAAGAGAAAGAACATGCAAAATTACACCACACAAAATCACAAGCATATGCAAAATATATCGAATGCACATATTATCAAGGGAGGACAGTTACCTAATTGCTAGCCCTGTATCAGTATATTCTTATGGCTTTTTGATATTGATTCTCAATCTTGGTGTTCCTATTTTATTTGTTAAAATGTGGGGCCTCGGTGCTAAACAAGGATGAATATTTCAAACGTTATATATAGATAATACAATTAAGGTATGACTGGCGAAATTGACAATATCACGAAATGGAAGCAAGAAGTAATAGCAAGAAGCGTTGGTAGTAAGTAGTATCTGGTTTGTTTTTATAAAAACATTCGATAACATACTTGTATAACTATAATCACTAAGGGTAAATGTAACTTGTGAGTAAATGCTACTAGAAGTAGCATTTTAATTTGAACCATTTAAATAATACAGACATTGGTTGCTTGTTGCCAAACAAGCATTATATTATAGCGATAAACGCTAGTTGTTATTTGTTCCAAAACGTTCATAAACATTTGCTGTCAAACCATTACAACATCGTCCACTTTTAGCTGGGACTTTTTTGGGCTTTCGGCGGGGACTTGTCCCCGCTAATACTTTTTGGTGGGGACATGTCCCCGCTAAAAGTTGGCGTTGAAAATGCAGTGGACGGTCAGCGTGAATTTGTGCCAGCTCAGCACATTTTTTGTCGTTTAGCGACTTTCGGTGGGGACACGTGCGTCGCCGCCAAAAGGCTGGTCGCCCGTCCTCCTGTTTGTTGTAGTGAACATTGTTTACCAAACGCTAAGTTTTGTCATAATTTTTTTTTGTTTTGTTTCTGAAAAATAAAGTCGAAATTATGATATTAAGGAACTTCTCTATATACCTCCCTTTTATTTTTCTTAATCCGCTAAAAGCCTTACTTTCAACTCGGCCTCATGGTCAGTGTATCTGAGTTCAACATTAATAGTCTCCGTTTTCATATTCTTTATCTTTGACATGTGTGGTACTCAATCGTCGATAGCTGCCCTCCATCCCCTTGCTTCACATGCGTTCCCTTCTTATCAGTTGTTGGCTAGCCCTTTGTATTTCATGGCATAGCTATATGTGCCTTTCGGATTTGATGGCATTTCAATCAGGAGTCTTTTTCATCCTTCGATGCTAACTCTGAACTCAAGTTTCCACCTCCTGCCAGCACTTCTATCCATCAATTCTTGTTCAAGACTTGAATTTGACAGCCGAACCCAACGATTGAAGTATATGTAAGGAGTAGAAGAAACAATCAATAAAAAAAAAATTCATTGCGATATCAATTCCATCAAATATGAAAGAAATTCTTGAAATAAAGAATTCATCATTTTAAGAAAAAAAAGAAAGAAATTCCATCATAATTGCTAAATCTTAAATTTCTACTTCACTAACACATAGAAAGAGATTTGCATTTTAATCATTATTTATGAACTTTTTTTTACTTTGTCAACTAGATTTAGATTCGTATATATACACGTACGGTATTATATGCTCTAGCTATTTTACAAAGTTTTCTTAATATATGATGATAATGATTTTAAAGCTACATATATCAGTGATATTACATAAATCCAAAAGATGGTCGTTTGTTGTATATACTTGTATTGAAATCAATTATGTCTTTTATATATCAATATTTATATTTATGTCGTGGGATATGTATAAAAATTAATTGTTTTTTTAATGTCCTTGCATAGATAGATGTGGATGTGTGTGGTGTTCGTGTATTGTGTTTAATGGATGGAGCCATGGTGGTCTGGTTTTTACATTATTGTAATTGATGGAGCCATTAACTATCGACTTTTGAACAAAACATAATATCCAAATATGCTTGGTTTTGAATTATTTTGTTAATGATTTTTACTTTGTAATTGATGGAGCCATTATTGTAATGTAAAGACTATATTGACTTTTGAACAAAACATTGTACGTAGTATATATTGTTAACAAAGTTAGTATAGTTTATATTACAGTATTATTTCCCATAACATGAGTTTGTATGAGCTACATGATTGGCGGGTCAATGCTAGTTAAAACTGACCAGCATTATCAATAGTCAATGTTGCAATAAACTATAAACACAATATGAATTATAAATTTTAGGTGTTTAATGATTAAGTGGTCAAAGACAAGTGACCAAAACTGTAAGTATACGATTAGATATCACGTTTAGTGTTGAAATAACGTTCCAAAAATCTTCCAAAACATTTTTAGAGATTAGAAGTTAGAACTGAGTGATTTCGAAAGGAAAAGAAGAAGAAGCCTTAGGTGGTTCTTGAATAATTGCTTATCTAGAGAACAAAATGATCATTAGAGCAAGTTTTGACTAAAGTAATTGTTCTTTAACTTCAAAAATTCATATTACCCGTTTAGGCAGAATTGCATATATATCCCTCCAAAAGTGAATAATTACATATATATATCATTTGTACAATTTTTTGATGCACATAATACAATGGTTTTTATGTATGCTTTGGATAGATATGCAATTATGCATTTTCGGAATGATATATATGCAAAAACCCCGACCGTTTATGGGAAAATATGTAGGCTTTGGATATAGTTGAGATTGAATTCGAATTATGGGTCTCTGTTCCTCAAGTGATGAATATATCATCAATCATTTAAACAACTATTAAAAAGTTTGGAGCTTGATTTAAAGATGTCTATGTTTTGTTCGATTATGGTCATGGTTTGGAATTGTACTAAAAGAATACAATGGAATTAGATATTTTGTTATATGCTTTGGTTACTAAAGAAGTGTATGTTTTGAAAATGTTAGAGTTCAACAAATTTTGAGTTTTGGTGTGTTTGATTAGAAATCTTTAAGCAATAATTGATGCATGAATATACGGCTTAACTGATTAATTTGAAAATGGATGTTTGTGGTCAATAGTAACCAACTAAAAACTGATCCTAGACGTATAAAAATGTCAAAACATTCGAGTAAATGAGTAAAAAGTCAAGGTATGGTTCATGAATATGAAGTGGTTTGGTGTTATAATGGCGTCTAATCAATTTTATGGACTTAGCTTTTAGTATATAAAGTGATAATGATGTATAAGTGCAGGCCGCGGGTTGAAAATGTGCAGTTTTCTTTAATTCATATAAAATCAACCATAACTCGGATTTAAGCATGCCATACATCATTGGAAAGGTATAAATGTTTACTATCACTTAAAATTGGACTTAGAAGCTAATTTCTTTTGGAATTCTCTCAGCTTGCAAAACTTTGAAGCTGAATCGGTAGTTAATTAAGATGTTTGTTTAGGTGTTGTTAAGGTTGATGCCTTAGTGCCACATATATTGGTTCTATGGTTTTGTACATAACTTTGGAGGTATGTGAGAGTGTATAAGCATTTGTGAGTCAAGTTTATCATTAGTCATGGGTTTATACTAACTGGCATGCACCGAATGAACATCGATTTGTATAGGTGATTAAAGGAAGTCATGTGGACAATTATCTTAATAGCTATTAGTTGGACCCCGAGGTGAGTACACAATGGATTTCCAAACGGCGATGCACAATAATTTTTTTTTTTTTTTTTTTTTTTTTTTTTTAATGTTTCAAAGCTTGATAGTGTGATTCTGCTTAAACTTTGGCATTGTGCTTATACTTGTTTTGTTAAAGCTATTACATTACTAGGGTGATATACAAAAATGTATTTGGTTTCTGTTTGTATATATAGAAGATGTGGATAAGTGTCTGAGTCCCCCCTATTTTTTGAGAGGTGATTTGCATACTCAAGAAAATGATTGGGACACTCCAATTAATTATGTTTGGATATTTATACCCTCACATGGGTGAAAATGTAAGGGTAACTGTGAGGGTATAAATGACCAAACACAATTAATTTGAGTGTCCCAATCATTTTTTTAATTGTGCAAATCATTTTTTTTTTTCTTCCTGCAAGTTCGGTGTTATTTTTAATAGATGGAGGTCTAGTAGTTGCATTTTTAATCATAGTAGACTATTGACTTTTTGACCATTACACAAATTTTATCTAGCGTATAGGAAACTTCCCTTTCAAAATTTGAAAATAATAAAGCAAAACAACGAACCTAGAAATACTGAAAGAAACTAATTTGAATTTGTAACAGAAACATTAATACACCACTAGTGGAAATCATGTATATGTTTGTTTATTTATCTGAACAAAAAAGGATGTGTTGGTTATTACAGAAAGAACCGAAGGAGTGTATGGTTTATAAGCATAAACGTGTTCGGTTTGTGTTCGTGTATATAGAAGATGTGGTAGTTGCATTATTAAACGTACTAACAATAATTTACGGCACTATTGAAGCAAACATTTTTATGCAACTACCACGTTGAAGCAAACATTATAATGCAACTACCACACTAAAGCAAACATTTTAAGTGAGCAAACTCGTCATGATTGACGGAAGACATCATGGGTATGTTTGGCGAAATGGGCTGGGGCTGGAGCTGAGGCTGGGGGTAGGGCTTATATTATAACCGAAATTAAAATTTGTATTTTTATAAACTTGTTTGGCAAATGGGCTGGGGCTGAGGTTTATTATTGCAAAATTACTAAAAGGACATAATTAAATGAGTTTTTGTATATGTTAGATATTTTTGTGGGTAAATAAGTAATTTATTTTTCAAAAGCCCCGGGCTTAAGTTTTTAGCCTCTTTTATGGGTCTAAAGTTTTTAGCCGGCTTATTTTATAAGTTCTTCCATAAGCTCCATGACAAACGAGACTTATTTAATTAACTAGCTTATTTAAAAAACCCAAGCCTCCATAAGCCCCATAAAAGCCCTCCCCAAACATAGCTTATGTATGTATCTGTTTGTGTATCTCAACTAAAAAGGGTGTGTGGGTTGTTTTTTAAAAAGAAATGAAGTAGTGTTTGACTGTTTGGGGTGATGAGCATAAAAATCTGTTCGGTGGGGTCCTTGTTATCTTTACCTTTAATGGTGGAGGTCTATTTTTTTTTTTTTTTTTTTGCATTATTGTAAAGACAATTGCTTTTTGACTTAAAGCTGAGCAAAGTCATCCGGTGGGGAACATCATGTTTCCTGTATTCATGATCAATAGTCATTATAAACGTGTTTACTGCGTTTTGTATATGTGGTTGTGCTGTGTTGCATTATTATATTAACAGTAAAAGACTTATGCAATGAAACTTCCATACACGGTAAAAAGAAATTTGGTAACTTGAGTATGTATTGCTTTTTAAATGAATCACATCACCAATATATATTAGCGAGTATAAAATTTATGAAAGACGCTTTACAATATTCTTTTTTTAGAAAGTAAGCAATGTATTACCACAACAAAAAAGAAATAATACAAACAAAGACATTCAACTTTTATAATTGAGACGATTAAAAAAGCGGGACCAAGAAAATAAAAAACCCACAAGGGCTTACAACAAAACATATACAAAATAAAACCGAAAGATAAATGACAAAAAACTACAATATTCCTTTAAATGATACATATGAACAATCTCGAACACAATAAAAAACATGCATACATGAGATATGTGGTATGAACTATGAAAGGAGATAACGGATGTTTTAGAGAAAAGAGACTGACAAAGCAAGTATAATTGACCATAAAAGATAATGGTAGGGTTTGTCTTCAACTTTCAAATAAAGTGAGTAATAGTCCATGATTCTTGGTTGCTTATGTCTATTTTTTTTTTGGCTGTAACATGAAAAAAATGGCATTTTACGGAAAAATGTAGATAAATAATTCAAAGTTCACGAAGATAAAACTTGCGAGAAAATTAATATTGAAAATATGAAGTATTTTACATACAAATGTAGATAAATAATCCAAAGTTCCACAAGATAAGAAAAAACACTTGGAGAAAATTGGTAATGAAAATCTGAATATGATTTTATGAAGAAATGTTACATCCACATAAATTTACAAAAACGTTATCACAAAATGATGTGGCATGATAAATGTAACTTTCAACATTACCTCTCTTCTTTTAATTTCCCATAGATGTAATAGTTACAAATAACACATCATTTAATGAATTTTTTTTTTATTAAATTTATGTACACATAGCATTCCTCGAATCTAAAAAGAATAGCGATAGAAGCCAAAGTACATACACTTAAGGCGTGTTTTGAACTTTGATCTAGGAGAATAATGATCGGAAGATTAGAATGTCTAGTACATTGTACTTTGGTCTAGGAGAATAATGATTGGAAGATTAGAATGTCTAGTACATTGACACGGGAATCAAATACAATGTGACATCCAAAGACTATATTCTATTTTAAGTCAATTGAGCAATTGTTATCACGTCCAAGACTATTTATGTGAAACCTATAGAGGGCAGGTATTATAATATAGAGTGTGGTTTATTTTCATAGTATAACAATATGGAATGTAGTTTGTTATTATATAGACTCAAGCATCATTAACATGACTTGTGTGAACATCATGTGCGATCACGGTTTTCGTTATTACAACATGAAGTGCGGTTTATTGTTGTATAGAATCAAGCATCATTGACATTAAACCATTGTCACTACTTGTGTGAATAACCTGTGTGATCATGGTTCTCGTTACTAGCCAATTAATCACCGTCATGTATTATTGAAGATCGCACATTCATTATCGCTTAAAGTATATTATAAAGGAATCATTACATTTCATTGATTGCATACCTTAAGCAAGAGTTCAAAGTATATTGATGATACAAATAAAAAAGTGAAGTATAATTTTCATTAACCCGACTTACGTGATCATACTGTATAATCCCGGTTATCAACTGCCACTCAATTACTGTTGATATTATGAAAGATCACATGTATAATCTCATAGTATGTATATTGTTCCGTATACCGTACATATAATCCCGATTATTGTTAACACAACTTATATGACTCACATTATTTTGTAACAAACATGACGAATACAAGTTAAACTTGTTAGTATTAACTTTTCAACGATGTAATCCGAGAAAATATTAATAAAATTTTAAAACTAAATATTTTAGTTTTGCATAGACCAAAAATGTGTTTTTTTATTTTAAATGTATATATTAGATTTGAGCATTAGCTTAGCCATGACGCGTTGTTGCTAAAGGTTGAGTGGGTAAACATTTTCGAGCCAAAATTTTGGAAGCAAAATTAATTTTTCCAAAAAAATATAAAATTTTACTTTAATGACGATTTTGTCGTCACTAAAGATAATTTTAATATTTTAATATTTTAATATTTTAATATTTTATGCCCTTTAACAGATTAACAAGAAAATAATGTATATTTTTTATTCATTTTCTCTCCCAATCATCATAATAAAATAATGATTTTATACTTTTAGCGCATACTGTCTTTCCATAATTGTAGTGTTTGATTGGGCACGGGTGTTCCTGTCCTTATTTAGAGATCAAGTTGCCACCTGTCTATCGAAGGGGGATTTCCTAGCCTATATCAGTATATTTTTTCAAAAGAAGGAAGAAGAAATTAATGATTTCTCTAATTCTGTGAGAAAGAAAAACCAGTTAATTAGTACTGGGGTACAGAAGCAATCAATAGAATGGGTCCCTGTTGTTCACAAGTGAATTCACTGGCCGACACGTAGGTATATTTCGCGCTTTCCTAGGTGCGCATCTCAGTCGTCCCGTACTCTAAAAAGCAAAAGTAAGGTAAGGAGAGTGGATGGATCTACCTGGCTGTAACAACCGTGATTTTAGTAGGTTAGTTTGACTAACAATCTCGTCATATTTAAGTTCGTTTGGTAAGTGTGTTATGTGAGCTTATGCTATATGTTTGCTATATGTGAGTAAGATGTGAGCTCATAAGTGAGATAAGTGAACTTTGGTAGCTAAATCCCTTGGTGTGTGAATTTTCGTTTTGATATGAGTGGTGTTATTTTGAGTAAATTCATTTGATCGCCTTAGTGGTGTGGAAATGAAAGTTTTGCGTTGGTGTTTTCTTGAATTTTTGCGTAACGAGTCTTCCATCAAGTATTTGAGTGTTAGAAAGTTACGAGGAGTTGTTTTTATGAGTTACATTTCACAAGAGTGAAGAAATCTATTTTTGGAAACTTTGTTTTGAAAAATGATATTTTTCCGGTTTGTCGTAAAAGTTGAAGTTTATCGCGTAAGATGTTTAGGTTGCGTTATGGGAGTATATGAAATATGAGAAGAATAGGGCTTTTAGTGTAATAATTTAATTTAATAATAAAAAAAATATGGAGGGGGGGAGGGTGTACGATCGGCCAAGGGGAGAAGGGGGGAAAAAGAGACCCAATTGTAACCCAATTACAACTCTAAGTTAGGTAATTATCAACCAATTAATATAAATACAAAATCAAGACTCCCAAACCTATTTTTCCTGCATATTTAGTCGATCCCCAAGAGGAGAGAAAAAGAAAAATTAGGGTTTTGCTCTTGAAGCCAAAAATCAAGCGTAAGGTATACTTTTGATACTAGTTTTCATTCAATTAATGTTTTATTGTTATAATTCGTGTAATATAAATTATGATGGAGTTAGGGTTTATATACTTCTATAAATTAATGAAGTAAAACATGTTAGGATTATTAGATGTCAATAATATGGTTAATGGCTAAGGGAATTGAGTGTTAAACGCGTTAGATTATGTGTTAGGGTTTGGACAGAAAACTATGGCTGTAAAGATGTGAGTGTAAATAACATATGGTAAAGAGTTAAATCACGAATTTTAGGTCTAAATTGAAGTATAATGAAAGAGCTTTCCAAAAAGTCCAGCCACGATCGATTTTAAGGTGGAGAAGTCGGTCTTTTGATTTTTCTTTGTTAAGATGTCAAAGCTGTCAAACCGGGACAGATTTTGGGTAAAAGTTTGAGGGTGTTTTGTGGTTGTAAAAGTGGTATTTTGACTAGTCCTTCTGGAATAGTTAAGTATTAGGTTATATTAGACTACCACGAAAAGGATTCGCGATAAAAACTTTTAGAAGTATTTTACGTAAATCAATACTTTTTAGTGTGCGTTCAGAACTGAATTTGAGTAGTTGACAAATTTGATTTTCTTTTGAGTATTTGCGTGTGTTATTGGTCCATGGCCTTCTGGGATTAGCTTATATGCTTATGAGAGACCATGGTGAATTTTTGTTGTGAGTCGATGAGCTTTATTTGTCGTGATTTTATGTGGGCGAATGTACCCAAAAATTCTGCGTTTTCTGATTTTAAGAGTGCAAGGGATTTAGTGAGTATTAAGGTATGGTAGTGGTTAGTATGGTGTTTAGGAGATCCATGGTGGGTCATATGAGTCTTAGACATCCATAATATGATTATTACATGGGTTATAGCTTATAGCTTGACCGTGTGTAACGTAAACTTGTTTGTGTTGTATAGATTGTGATTTGTGTTTGTTGGAAGCTGCAAAGTTGAGGTGAGTTCATAGTCCCACTTTTATATTGTTTTTAAACTTGGGATGGAAATGATGCTTGTGTTAAAGTTACTGTGATTATGTGTTTTAAATGCATGGACTTGCGAGTGTTATTATATATGTTTGCATGCTAAGTGATTATTGCGTGATGAAAATTGTGTGGAAATCGAGGGTAGAACTGTACCTGAGATGAGAAGGGTAGAACTATACCCAAGTGGTGAAATTTGTGTGGGAATTCAATTGGGAGGATGTTTATCCTTTTGCTCGCACATGCGACTCAATTGATGAAAGAATTGGATCGGTGGACACGTTCCGTCCTAACTAAATGGATTGGGGGACACGTTCTGTCCCATTGGTTGTTTTTAATTGTGTGATTGTGTGTTTACGTGTATAATAACTTGTCTTGCTGTCATGCTATGTGGTATAATCACAGTTAACCGGTTGCCTACGGTGTGTGCGTGTGTCTAAACCTATGAATCTCACCAACATTATGTTGACGTTTTAATCATCATTTTCAGGTGAGCATTCTAAGACCAAGGTAGAGAGCAGCGATTAGGCGAGACCTAGTTTGCATTGGAAGGATTTGGTTTATGTTTGGATTTGATTTCGTTTGACTTTTGGTTGTGTTACGATTACGATTTTCATTTAGTGCCTTGGAGTTTATTGAAGCTATTTTTGGATTACATTTGGTTATTTATTTTGGTATTTGGGTATTGTTACAGCACTTCGTGTTGTACTTGCTTTATTTATGTGCATGTAGTGTTTTCTCTATTAGACACCAGGTGTTGTGATGATATCCATGAAGTTACACACTCGCGTTTTCCGCCTTGGCGAGGTGTGACAGATTGGTATCAGAGCCTTGGTTATAGAGAATTAGGTGGTTTAACCTAGACTATAACTTAGGAGTCCTAGTTGCATTTAGGACCTATGTGTAAGTATAATACTTTTACATGTCTATTTTCCTAATATATGAGCTACTTTATCGAATTTTTTGGACGTCTATCGAACCCTGTACTTAGTATCGTGTGTGTGTCATTTATAGAATGGCACCTCCTGCGTGAAAGACGCTTCGTTGGACCACCGTAGTCGCTAAGGGACGTAAGAGAGTTGGGAAGATGAAGAGAACCAACAGGAGGATATTGGTCCCCGCTAGCATGGTACCATGTGTGATTGAAGAGAAGCTGACACTCGAGAATGTGAATGGGGAAATGGTGGAGAGATATGAGACAAAGGTAGCTGATAAGGAAGGTTTCACCACCAAGTACCCGTGTAAGTGTCCTCAGTCTCTGGAAGATGATGGGGTAGTTTGGGCTAGACCCCGAGGATTGTATGATTTTGTGGATAGGATAGATGAAGACTTAAGAAATCGTGAAGATGATTTTGCAAGACATCCTCTACCACAGAATCATGAAGATAGGAATGGATGGGTGAGCGAAGAGGAGGAAGTGGATTCGGATTTGGAGTCCACTGCGCGTACACCGTTTTAGGTCTTAGATAGGACTCGAACCGCGTACGACTTGTTTTCAATGTTATGTTTTTAATGTTTATGGTTTTGTTGAGTTATTTTGACGTTGATTGTATGTTGGAATGTGATTCCAATGGATTATGGGAATTTTTCCCCGTTATTAATAATAAGGCTTGAGTTTGAATATCTTATGTGTATGTTATGTGGTCATTGGTGTATTATGTGTTATTAATGTATGAGTTTGTGTTTTTATCATGCTAAGGTGTTATTTTGTGAGGCGTAGCATTGAAAGCAAGCACACACGTGAAAGGATGCATATATAACTATGGTGGCCAACATAGTTATGCATGTATCACGACGCATGTGGGCTTACGATCAATCTTACGTTGAGCAAGAATGACATGCTTACGTGTAGTAAGGTTTAATTTCTGGTATTTGTGATGCGTGTCCCATGTGATGGGAATTATGTTATGATGGTGGTAGAGAAATGGAAGTTGATAAGGTCATTCTTGAGTGTACTATCGTGTTAGAGGGTGTTCCGTTTAAGATCGACTTAATACCCTTAGGGCATGGTAGTTTTGATGTAGTGGTAGGGATGAATTGGTTGGCTAAGCATAAGGCCGAGGTGGTATGCCATGAGAAGGTGGTTCGAATTCCACTAGAAAATGACGGTGTACTTCGAGTGCAAGGAGAAAGGGTGGAGAAGAAATCAAAATCCCTTATGAACACGAAGACTAGGGAACTCAAGGTGGGGGATATTCCTATAGTGTGTGAATTTCCGGGCGTTTTTCCGGAAGATTTATCCGGGTTACCGCCGCTACGATAAGTGGAGTTTCGTATAGAATTGATCTCAGGAGCGACGCCGGTGGTGAAATCTCCCTATCGTTTGGCACCTTCATAGATGCAAGAGTTGGCCGCACAGTTGAAAGAGCTTCAAGACAAGGGGTTCATTCGAGCTAGTCATTCTCCGTGGGGAGCGTCTGTTTTGTTCGTTAAGAAGAAAGATGGTTCGTTTAGAATGTGTATTGATTACCGAGATACATAGGGCCGTTTGAGATTACAGAACGAATTGGAATGGTGGCGTACAGATTGAAATTGCCTGAGGAGTTAAGTAGTGTTCATGACACATTCCATGTGTCTAATCTGAAGAAATGTTTGGCGGATGCTAGTTTGCATGTGCCATTAGAAGAATTTAAGGTAAATAGGACTCTATATTTCGTAGAAGAGCTTGCTGAGATTATGGATAGAGAGGGTATAAGTATGAAGCGTGGGAAGATAGCTTTGGTTAAAGTGCGTTGGAATTCCAAACGTGGTCCTGAATTTACTTGGGAACGTGAGGATCAAATGAGGCTTAAGTATCCGAAATTGTTTGCTGAGGTCGGTGAGGAAACGAGCTGTTAAATCTCGGGACGCGATTTCCCTAAGTGGGGGATGATGTAACAACCGTTATTTTAGCAGGTTAGTTTGACTAACAATCTCGTTATATTTAACTTTGTTTGGTAAGTGTGTTATGTGAGCTTATGCTATATGTGTGCTATATGTGAGTAAGATGTGAGCTCATAAAGTGAGATAAGTGAACTTTGGTAGCTAAATCCCTTGGTTTGTGAATTGTCGTTTTGATATGAGTGGTGTTATTTTGAGTAAATTCATTTGATCGCCTTAGTGGTGTGGAAATGAAAGTTTTGCGTTGGTGTTTTCTTGAATTTTTGTGTAACGAGTCTTCCCTCAAGTATTTGAGTGTTAGAAAGCTACGAGGAGTTGTTTTTATGAGTTACATTTCACGAGAGTGAAGAAATATATTTTTGGAAACTTTGTTTTGAAAAATGATATTTTTCCGGTTTATCGTAAAAGTTGAAGTTTATCGCGTAAGATGTTTAGGTTGCGTTATGGGAGTATATGAAACATGAAAAGAATAGGGTTTTTAGTGTAATAACTTAATTTAATAAAAAAACTAAAAATAATATGGAGGGGGGGGGGGGTTGTACGATCGGCCAAGGGGAGAAGGGGGAAAAAGAGACCCAATTGTAACCCAATTACATCTCTAAGTTAGGTAATTATCCACCAATTAATATAAATACAAAATCAAGACTCCCAAACCTATTTTTCCTACATATTTGGTCGATCCGCAAGAGGAGAGAAAAAGAAAAATTAAGGTTTTGCTCTTGAAGCCAAAAATCAAGCGTAAGGTATACTTTAGAAACTAGTTTTCATTCAATTAATGTTTTATTGTTATAATTCGTGTAATATAAATTATGATGGAGTTAGGGTTTATATAATTCTGTAAATTAATGAAGTAAAACATGTTAGGATGATTAGATGTCAATAATATGGATAATGGTTAAGGGAATTGAGTGTTAAACGCGTTAGATTATGTGTTAGGGATTGGACAGAAAACTATGGCTGTAAAGATGTGAGTGTAAATAATAGATGGTAAAGAGTTAAGTCCGAATTTTAGGTCTAAATTGAAGTATAATGAAAGAGCTTTCCAAAAAGTCCAGCCACGATCGATTTTAAGGTCGGGAAGTCGGTCTTTTTATTTTTCTTTGTTAAGGTGTCAAAGTTGTCAAACCGGGACAGATTTTGGGTAAAAGTTTGAGGGTGTTTTGTGGTTTTAAAAGTGGTATTTTGACTAGGCCTTCTGGAATAGTTAAGTATTAGGTTATATTAGACTACCACGAAAAGGATTCGCGATAAAAATTTGTGGAAGTATTTTATGTAAATCAAAACTTTTTGGTGTGCGTTCAGATCCGAATTTGAGTAGTTGACAAGTTTGATTTTCTTTTGAGTATTTGTGTGTGTTATTGGTCTATGGCCTTCTGGGATTAGCTTCTATGCTTATGAGAGACCATGGTGAATTTTTGGTGTGAGTTGTTGAGCTTTATTTGTCGTGATTTTATGTGGGCGAATGTACCCAAAAATTCTGCGTTTTCTGATTTTAAGAGTGCAAGAGATTTAGTGAGTATTAAGTTATGGTAGTGGTTAGTATGGTATTTAGGAGATCCATGGTGGGTCATATGAGTCTTAGACATCCATCATATGATTATTACATGGGTTATAGCTTATAGCTTGACCGTGTGTAACGTAAACTTGTTTGTGTTGTATAGATTGTGATTTGTGTTTGTTGGAAGCTGCAAAGTCGAGGTGAGTTCATAGTCCCACTTTTATATTTTTTTTAAACTTGGGATGGAAATGATGCTTGTGTTAAAGTTACTATGATTATGTGTTTTAAATGCATGGACTTGCGAGTGTTATTATATATGTTTGCATGCTAAGTGATTATTGTGTGATGAAAATTGTGTGGAAATCGAGGGTAGAACTGTACTTGAGATGAGAAGGGTAGAACTGTACCCAAGTGGTGAAATTTGTGTGGGAATTCAATTGGGAGGATGTTTATCCTGTTGCTCGCGCATGCGACTCAATTGATGAAAGAATTGGATCGGTGGACACGTTCCGTCCTAACTAAATGGATCGGGGGACACGTTCCGTCCCATTGGTTGTTTTTAATTGTGTGATTGTGTGTTTACGTGTATAATAACTTGTCTTGCTGTCATGCTATGTGGTATAATCACAGTTAACCGGTTGCCTACAGTGTGTGTGTCTAAACCTATGAATCTCACCAACATTATGTTGACGTTTTAAGCATCATTTTCAAGTGAGCATTCTAAGACCAAGGTAGAGAGCAGCGATTAGGCGAGACCTAGTTTGCATTGGAAGGATTTGGTTTATGTTTGGATTTGATTTTGTTTGAATTTTGGTTGTGTTACGATTACGATTTTCATTTAGTACCTTGGAGTTTATTGAAGATATTTTTGGATTACATTTGGTTATTTATTTTGGTGTTTGGGTATTGTTACAGCACTTCGTGTTGTACTTGCTTTATTTATGTGTATGTAGTGTTTTCTCTATTAGACACCAGGTGTTGTGATGATATCCATGAAGTTACACACTCGCGTTTTCCGCCTTGGCGAGGTGTGACACCGGCCAAGGTGCCAATGTCAAGTAGTTATCGAAAGTTTTGGAATATGCTCTACCTATAGCACCTCACTAGTCTTTCTGTTCGGTAAGTAAGAATATATTGATCGATCGAGGAGAACCTCTAAAGTAAACATAAATGAAGGGGCATACCCTACCCCATACAACCTCATGGAATATGCACAAGGCACATTACATAATTATATGCCTAAGTATATCTAAGCCTATGAGGTGATACACAAATACACTTAGATACCTAAAGTTATAATATAAATAATATATTTATATTAAATTAAATTATTAACACCTAAAATGATTTATAAGTCATTTTAACTTAAATATTTATTATATAGCATATAAATAATTAATAGGTTAAAAAACTTATTAGTTATTTATTAGTATTATATTGATAAATAAACTAACAAAAGATTAGGAAAGTCCTAATCTACCCCTTAAGGTAGTCGATCAAAGGGAGGGAAAAACAAGGGTTTTGCTTAACTTGGTGATCGAGTTAAGAAGATTCTAGGAGATTAGGATTTAGTAAAAATACAAATGCCTAATCCTAGAATCCAATAACACGCTATAACAAATCTCTCTGCTCCTCTTCCTCTCTTGTGGCCAATCGAAACAAACACCTTCTTAGGGTTCTCGGGTTTTGACTTTTATCTTGCTTGGATCAAGGACGGAAATGCATTTACTCAATTGGTGTTAGGACTAGCATTCCTTGGGTATTGCGTATGTATAGTGTGTATCAACTATAGAGTATAATCACCTTCTCATTATGAAGGCTTCTTGATCATACCGAGCTAATAAGGTACGTGTCTTCTTATTATCTTTAGATTAATAATATAAACATAGGATATAGTTTGGTGGTTTTTCGTATGCCTCCGCTTATATTTGATTAAATATATGTACTTGTTTTATATTTATTTTATATGAAAAACGTTTTCTAAAACCATTAACCCCAACACAACCAAACATGGAACTCAAGACACTCCCCAAGCTCTAAAATAAAGAAACTAACCTTAGAAATTAATTGAAATTAGATTATGATTACAAAGGCTAAAACTAATCCAAGTTTCTACGTAATCAAAAAGAGCCAAAAGATTAATCGAAACTAAGCACATACTAAGCCCAATAAGACACATTGGCCTGGATATACACGAGGCCAACTCAAAAATAGGTATAATCATCATATAAATCTAGGGTAGTGATTTTTTCAATTTGAATATGATACTTAGTTAATTCTTTTATATTTCTGTTCCTACAAATACCTAATCGATAACAAACCATAATGGCTTTTTAGGCCCAATTCCTTCTATTTTTGTTGAGGCAATTCTGACTTGTTCATCAGCAACTGATCTAGCTCTTGAAATAGATAACATTCTTGATCCTTTCTTTTACTAGTCTTATCGGGTTAAATAGAAAAAGATTCCCCGCTCTGCTCCTACTCCTTCTTCTCCTTTAGGATAGCGTCTTCGTTGTTCCTTTTTTTGCACTAAAAAACTAGTAAGAGCAACTAACTGCCTACGTACGAAATTTACGAAACATGAATATGAAACCAAGCAAGATAAAAGAAGACCGATGTATAGTGAGAAAGCTCACCCTCCTTTAGACGATAAAGGCTTCTTTTACATCCCATCCCCTAGGCAAATCAGTAGGAAATTCTACAAGCCATTTTTTTTCTTTTGACGATGAATCACTCCGGTACAACAAGCTAAAGTGACCTCTACGCTTCGTCCCTAGTGCGTAGGGCTGAGAAAGTTCCACTTCATTTTTTACCAAATATTTGCGTTGAAAGTCATTGTCAATGTTTGGAAAAGTTTTAGCAACGACATTGTCGTCGTTAAAAGTGATTCCAAAACTCAAATGTTGAAAATCATTTAAGTTTTCGTTTAGTGGGCTTTTAACCACGACTTTGATCGTGGCTAAATGTGTTTCAATTCTTGACTAAAATCCAAAATCTAGTTGTAATATTGCCTTTTTTTTTTTTTTTTTTTTTTTTGCAATGCAATAAAATATAGTGGTAGCAAAAGACATGTGACCAAACTTAAACCATCTTTTTTTCCTGGTAGTAAAGAAAAAGTCATTTCTTATAAAGTGATAAAGCAAACATCACTAAGAAAGTAACTGACCTACCACAAAAACAAGTGTAACATCATAATTCAAACATTAATATACGAGTCAAAAGCGGACCCAATAAGATAACACTAATTTCATATTCACAAGGCTTTTACTTGCGACAAAGTAGGTGCATTGTTTAAAGGTGCATTATTTAAAGGTGCATTATTAAAGGGAACTTTTGAGTGACAAGTTTGTTGTCTAGTTAAAGTAAACTGCTTAAGTTAATAGTGAAACTTACCTATATGATTGTACATTATTACTTCATAACAAGTTGAGTTCCTGAATAAGAAACAATGTTGTGGCTTAAATTAGAAGTTTCAATGGATGTCAAGCCGCTAGATGCAAGTCGATTTTACAAGACCAAACACAAAATAACACATTGATATTAAGTGTTAAAGTGTTGGTTTGAATTTTGAGAGCAAAATATTAATACACATAAACGAGGTAAAGAGGTTACATGTAAACCCAAAAAAGTATTAATTCCATTTGAACAAGTGAGGATGTCGATGAGTATCTAGTAATGTTACTTTTCGACGTGGTTTGGATTTATTTGGCTAGGTTCCAACATTCTTAGCCGTTGATTGGATTATGATCAATTTAGAATTTTGAAAAACTCAAATTGTTTAATTACCGACATGACTATACCTTTTTATTTTTCTATTTTTTTTTATTAATTGTCATTGTCATTAAGTGTTTTTAAGTAAATTTATAAATCAAAATCAGTTATTAAAAAGCCTTTAAAGATGTAAGTATCGATGCAGTGTAAGCTAAGCAACGGGCCTCCAAATATTTCAGATGCTGATCAACGTGCAAAGAATTCGAATGTTGACCCGACTATGGAAGCTGGAACCCCTGAAGATAAGCTGACTTCCATAGGAACTTTTGGTCGTGGTGACAGTAGCTGATGTTGCATCTTCAGACGCGTTTTATTGCAAGTTTATGATGTTTAAAATCTTATGTGCTTCGCTTGTTTGATAGTAGTAAATAAGATTAGACAGATATTCATGGCTATCATTTAAGTTGAGTTTAAGATAACACATTACATTATACTTCACCTGACATTACAATATGTTTAATATATACTTGCCTGCTTTTACCCAAACTCATTTTGGCTGTGATATTACAATATGTTGAAATTAGAGTTTACAAATTGAAGCTCAGAGATAGATCTATGAACGTATCACAACCCTTGCCTCACGTATCATGTATGGTAGTAGTAGCCATGGGTGGCTTTACCCTCACGGAGATGTAAAGCGGTCTATTAAAGGGCCTTTTTATTAAACTACTTTGCCCATAAATTGTTTAAAAAAAATCTATGCTTTTTATGCATCTTTTAGTTTTGAAAAACTTCTTTCTGCCAAAGCAACTGTCATCTAAATGGTTTTTGTAATATATGTAAGTATATCAATCGGTGTAGCATTTTATACGGGTATAATTTCTCACCAACTCTTAGTTCCAAAAACAATTTTATGCCGTTAATATCCAAATAATTTACTCACCTCTTACCAAAAAATATAAATTCACTTTGCTATTTTGGTTATTCCAAGATAAATGTCCACTTTTAATTTTCAAGTGATCAAAACGATTTCAAGTGGTCAAGAATGATATTTTATTGATTAATATTGTAAGAAGCTCGCTTTTTAAATTTTCAAGTTTGGCCCATTAAATTAAAGTTAAAACATAACACGGATAATATAAAATTATATTTGTCAAGAGATTACGTAAGGCTTAGCTGTCAACTGAAAGAACATGATGTGGTTGGCCAGCAATAACATCATAACAACGATTGCAAAGTGTGGGGCGATCAAGAAAATTGCCAACTTATGTTGAGAAGTTCCAATATCTTTCACATGTGGAACCTTTCTACACGTGAAACACCAATCCATATTTTTCTTCTCTCATTGAATCAAGTAATCTCCAGAATATGGTACACTCTCGCTTGGTTCATCCTCCAAAGTAGAAAGAATCTCACCCTACAGTATGAATGATGGATTTACTATGCAAATATCATCAAGAAAATGCGTACAATGATGTGTAATTCAGCACCATCTACTAGTGTCGCAATTTGAATTATTTACTTATATATGGGGAATTCAGGTTATGTTTTATTTCTAATAGGTAGAATTAAAAGATCATCTTAACATGAAAGAGATCAAACAGGTCTAAGGTCACCCAAAATGTATTTTTAATGCATAAAATGATATATATTTTTTGTAATACTATTAGCTAGAGACACAAACTGTTTTACTAAAAAAACTGGACTAAAAATGTTTCTGGTAAGCCAATATCTTTTTTCCTAGATCCCGCCCATTTTCATACCTCTTCAGTTTAGCTCATATATGTTTAAGAGTTTTCATACATGCTCATATACATTTTGCCACATCTACACTATAATTATCGAAGGGATACCTGAGATGTTATGAATATGTGATTTAGTGATTCAGTTTCAAGTTTAGCTCCACGCATTTTCCTAATCTCGCAGCTAGGTTATAATCAGGGGAATGGAGGTACACCTAATCTCCAAACTGGAACCAAAAAGTTTGCCGGTGCGAGCAGTCTCCAAAGATTTATTGGCATCCGTTCCCAACCGGTAAATTCATACAAATTAGATGCAGGTGTAATGTCATAAAATTGCCCAACTATAAATACTCGATGTAAAGATTAATATATCAAAGGTTGTAACATCAAGACATTATCATGGTTACCTCAAGTATTACCCCAAAGATCAATCTCTTTCTCATAACAGGTAATCCATCTTTCATTACTACAGGCCATGTTGATTCCAAAACAAATTTGCCCACGTCATCATTGTTAATATTATATTCAAAAGGGAGATTTTGCCACACATCTTCAGCTAGATGAGGCAGTATTGGAGCAACTATTCTCACTATGGAGAGTAGATGCTCTACATGAATGAACTGTTTGACAACTCCACCTTGTAAAACTCAAACCACTGCTGAAAAGGAATCACCATATTACAATGTACTTAATACTTATGTCAATATAAAGCGAATAAACCTTAATTGAAATATAAAAACAATTGTCTTACCCAACATAAAGGCGATCTTTGGTAACATTGAAGTAGAAAATCTATCCCCCAATTCTAGTTAGTACATTCTATTTCGTCTCCATGCAGAAGTAATTTTCTGCAAAATAACACTTCAACCATCTATCCCCCTTATTCTGATTCAACTTATCTTAATCTAAGTACTAAATCTAAACCACTCCACTAATGGTGCACGGATTCTTCACAATTATGAAAGACAAGTCCAAAACACAATCACATTTTAGGTTCTAGATACATACATTGTATTTGGCTACATATACTTAAACAAGAAGCTCCAAAATGCCACTCACGCTTGCCCTTCCTGTGTGTTATGTGCATTTGCTTAAGGTATAATACGACATTAAAATTTCAACTTCAACATATCAACATTTTTCTCTGTCTCTTAAACCCTCTCTTTAAAATTAATAGCAGAAACCAAAGCAAGAAGAAGGTAGCAACTGTTGGAAACACGAGGGCCTTTTAGGCTTACGAAGAGAGGAATACTTAGAGAGCTTTTATAAAGAAACTTTTATTACTTGAACTTTTTTCATAGTACATACAAATGCATCACTACACCTATTTATACTTCTCCATGGAAGGTTCTAGAACCCAGATATTTTCCATGGATAATTACTTACATCATCATCCTAATCTTAATTCTAGATGATTCTTGACACATCATTATCCTTATCAACATATCTAGTCCTAGATACTTCCTACTAGATAAGTTTAACTAGATATTTCTAGTATCATTCTAGATATTTCACAAAGATATTTTCTATGAGTATTCTATGAGTTTCTAGAAGCTTCCATACCATTCTACGACTTTCTAGAAACTTCCATACCATTCTCTGGCTAAATCAAGTTTATGATCCAACACCCCCATTTAAACTTGATTTACCGACTCCAAGCATCATTCGTTGTCTTGAGAAATCTTTCTCGTTGAGCGGTTTGGTGAAGATATCTGCAACTTGATCTTCAGACCTCGTATGTGTCACTCGGACATCCTTTCTTGCAATGCACTCTCTAATAAAGTGATAACGAGTGTTGATATGCTTACTTCGATCATGGTAGACTGGATGTTTTGCTAAGTCGATTGCTGACTTGTTATCCACGTAGATCTCAGTCGCATCTTCTTGCTCCATGTGTAGCTCCTTTAGCATACTTCTTAGCCAAATTGCGTGACATATACACGATGTTGCAGCTACGTACGGTAACAATAGGTTGCTTCTTTGAAGACCATGTAAAGGCACTGTTACCCAGGAAGAACAGGAATCCTGTTGTACTTCTTCCATCGTCTTTATTTCCAACCCAGTCACTATCGCTATATCCAACCAGCTTGAAGTCTTCACTTGTTGAGTAAAACATACCATAATCTACGGTACCTATGATATAACGGAGGATCCTCTTTGCAATCTCCAAATGTTTTATCGTAGGCTCTTCCATGAAACGACTAATCAATCCAACCGCAAAGAGAATGTCGGGTCTTGTACATGTCAAATAGCGCAAACTTCCAACGAGACTCTTGAATTGAGTTGAGTCTACCGCTTCTCCTCTGTCATGCTTAGAAGGCTTTTGATGAGTGTGTAAATACTCATCATTTTTACCAATTCTGAACTGCCAAAACATCCAAAAACACTCAATAACGAATCAAAATAGTGAAAATATCCCAGGAAAGTGTTTTACATGTCTCAAATGCAAAAATACCAAAAATAGATGAAAAACGCATAAAGTTTGCATAATTGGCAGTTTCAGTCCCCCAACTTTCAAAAGTTGTCAAATCTAGTCCCTGGTCATTCTAAAAACTTGAAAAAGTCACCAAAGGCCCTTATAAATCAAAAAGTTACATAATTAGTCCTTTGGTGAAAAGTTTCACAGAATGTCAAGTTTAGTCCCTGAACTTTGTAAATTGTCAAAAATAGTCCCTGGGATATGAAAAACTTTGAGAAAAACAAATTTTGTCCTTGCACTAATCTCTTATGGCAACTTTGGTCCCTTGGAAGAAAGTTTGGTGAAATTACAAGGCAGGTCCCTGAAGTTTGGGGAATTGGCAGATTTAGTCCCTGGGGTTTTTAAAAAGTGAAAAATTCAAAATAAAACCTCACACTATTCATCATTGGCATATTATACCCTTAGAAACAAATTAAAAAGATGCCAAAACCCAACCCTCCACTTTCCCAAAATTACACAAATAGTCCTTGTAATAAAACCAAATCCGGATCCATAAATAACTAAACCAAAACCACACCACTAAACCTAAATCCAATCCATGTGAAATTTGGGCCCAAATACAAAACTAATCCACCCCAGCCCAGTCCACTCCCAACTTTGACCCGAGTCCATGTTTGACTTCGGTCAAATACCACCAAACCACCCCTTTTCCCTCTTCTCCCTCACCACTCCCTCAGACCAAAACCACCCCTGGTTTTACTACCACCACCCCCCACTTGCAGCTTCATCATCACAAACCCACCCCCTACACCTACCCCTCACCTCAGCATTAATTGTTTCTCCCCCAGTCCACTCAACCAGGGAACAATTTGCAAATTGCTTTTTGGCGCCAAAATACGTGTGAGCTTCTTATTGGACCAAATTGATCAGAGGATGGTGGGAATTGCTCAGAAGAGGATGGGAACCCTAATCAAGGGCTATAAAAGGCAAAGAGATGCAAGAAGAAGTATTGTCTAGTTTTTTTTAAATAATTGTAATCGTATAAGTAATTTAAGCAATTGTAGTGTAGTAACAAGCTTTTAAGCAGTTGTAGAAGTTAATTCCATGTATTGTTAAACTATTTTCATTAATATATGCAAGTTTTCTCAGCTTATTTTGTTTATGCAATTTTCAAATTCCACTTATTAATCTGAATTGTAGTCTGATAGGATTTAAGCTCAAATTATGGACTGAGTAGGATCATATAAGCTCCAATAAGCTTATATAAGCTTTAGAGACAATTAAAACTCAGTGGTGTTAGAAGAAAATCAAAAAGCTAAAAAAGTCAACATTGGTCAACTGTACATGTTTTTGAGTTATTTTCAGGTATGGAGGATCATTGAGGAGCAAGATTAAGCTGAGGATTGCCTATCTAAAGATAGGCTTCAAAGGAAAATCCCTTGTTCATGCTAGGGATAATCTTGTAAGCTTTGCTAATTTCAATTTTTCCATTTAAAAATATTAAGTTCTGAGTAGCTCTTGATTTCTAGTTTGTAAGTTTTAATCTGTGCTTGTTTGATTTAGTTGAACATTGTTTGAGTAGATTTAAAGTTTGATAATCAATTTTAGTTATTAGAATCTTTAGTTAACTCTTAATCTTATATTTAACTGTCATTAAGTAGTATAAGTAGTGTATTTGTGTTATACATGTTATATATTGTTTCTGAGTGCTTAATCTATGCTACTGAGTCACAATTAAAAGTTAGGAATCAAGTTTATATGCCTTAGTCACCTTATGCTTTGAAAATCATCAATACCTAAATATAAGGGTGTGTTTGGATAAACTATGTTCATTGTGTTCAAGGATGAATTAGTAGTAACTTCTGGTTCAGATAAGTCATATTAGGTCTAAGTTAGTTAAGCAAGTCATAAAATTGGATGAGTATTGAGCAAAAAGTCAAAATCATACTCTAATTCCCCACACAGTCAACTGTGTAGGAATTTGGATACCATAAGCTCATAATCTGATAAGGAGTTGATAATTTAGCTTTTAGTAAACTTATATTAGCTTAAAACATCATAATCAGTAGTTTAGATCACTTAGAATCTCACCAAAGTCAAAATTCCAAGTTCTTGTCAAAAGTCAAAAACTGCATTCTCAGGTTTTTACCAAAATCCCAAGTTTAATTTGGAGCTGTGTAATGGATATTAAGTCTTGAAACTTTGTGTGATTAAAGTCTACTAGCTGATCTATAAGCTTGAATTTTTGCTTAATTTGTTTAGAAGCCTAAGTGGGTCCCACAGACCTTCAAAGTAAGTTGCAGGGCAAAGGTGTGCCCTGCTCACCCAGACACCCAGTCACCACCACCACTTTGGTGGTGTTTTGTGACCACCTCAGTGGACCCCAGACCCCATATTTAGGTTTTTACATCCCCCCTCCTACCAAGGAGCAGCCATTGACCATTTGTTTGACCCTCACCCTAGTGGACCCCACCTGCAATTGCTCACCAAGTTTGTCCCCAGTCTGTGTTAGTTTCCATTGTGCTAAAGTGCTTATTTCAATCTTTACAGCTTATTAGCGATCTAGTGTTTGTGTTTGTTGCTTATTTGTGATTATTAAACTTGCTGAGACCCTTTTTTACCATTGTGGACCCCACCCAAGGCCATTTGACCCAAATTGACCACACAGTCAACATAAGTCAACTGTGTAGCCAAGGGGGGTGCTTATAGCTTATTTATAAGCTATCTTGAAAAGTGTCTTTACAAAAGTTTGTTATTTTAAGGTATAAAATAGTTCTGAAAAAGAAAAACCCAAAAAAATCAAAGTTAAAGTAAGTGATAGTTTCTATTTAATTCAAGTTAATTTTAATTTTCATTTTTAAATTTTAATTAAGTCACTAGTGTTTTTATATTTTTATTAAATACCTTATATAGTAAAGTAATTTTGATAATTTTTTCAGATTTTTATTTTGTCATTTAGTGTTAATTAGATTTAATTTTAATTTTCTTTATTATTAATTAACATCAAGTATTAAATAGTTTAATTAGTTTTTATAAGGCTAAATCTAGTTTTTATAATTTTCCTAGTTCTAATATAGTATAATAAGTTTTTAGAAAATAAATTTTGAGATTCCACTGTTCATTTTCTATTTTTCTTATTTTAATTGTTTAAAATAGACTTAAGTTAATTAAAAGGTAAATAATTAGTTGTTTAATCTTAAAACATAATTTTTAGAGTTTTTATAATTTTGTAGGATTCCTGTGATGGTTAAGTAATTTTATAAATTTTATCTTAATTTTCTAAGTTAATTTAGTATTAATATAAATTAAAAGTAGTTTATTTAGTTTAATTGAGTTAAATAGTTTTTAATTAATATCAAAACCACAAAAAGACAAAAATATTATTTTTAATTTTTTATACTTTCTTCAAGTTCTAATTTAGGTTTAGAAAATATTTTGGTTAATTTTTAGTTTAATTTAAATCATTTGTCATTTTTAGTTTATTTAAATTAGGTTTTAATTTAGATTTTAAATAGTTTAATTAATTAAATAATATTTAAATAGTATTTTAATCATTTCCATAATTTCATTTTCATTTTTAATTTTCAAGTTTGAAAAAGTGTCAAAAGCACCCCCTGTAGTTTGATAATTACCAAAAACCCACTTTTCCAGTCCGATACGTGATCTTAATTGTGAATTTGTGCATATATCTGGTATCTGATTATTGTGAATATTATATCTGTTTACCAATACCAAAATAACAGTAGCAAAATCAATTCCATATCATCTGGGCTACTGTCCTCAGTCCCACTCACTCATAAACGATTCCAAAAGCACCATTTCAATCTCGCTGGGACTTTTACGACCCGGGGAAACACTACACTATCACCGGAGTATTGATTCTAGGCTATCTTTGACTTATTGACCTTGGTCAATAATAATCTGACGGTTCGGGCTCAATCAAAATTTGGCGCCGCTGCCGGGGAGGTTGTTGCGTGTTTTACAAAATCGTTTTAAGTTTAGTGGTTTTCAAAACCCTCCCTGTAAAAAGTTTTTGTAAAAACTTAATCATATCAAAAAACGTTCATTAACACTTCTCCTGAAGTGTTGAAAACACCAAAAAAATTAAAAACAATCAAAAACAAACTGTGAAGTTAAATTACTTCGTGTTCTTTAAGATTACAACCTGAAACAGTTGGTATAAGGTAAGTTCTGACATTAAATTGCGAACTGAAGAGGAAACCTATTTACTTCCTCCCGCCAGCCTGCGAGTAATCTTAAAGGGACGATTTCGGTTAACGAATCAGTTCCAAAAATATTTCCCAAGTTTTCTGCACACACACCCATAAGCCTAAAGCAGTTTTTCAAATTAATTAATAAACCCATAATAAGTTCCCAAACTTAAGATAAAAACTTGCCTTTGTATCCCTGTGAGTAGTGTACCTTTTTCAAAGAAGCCATTCACTTGTGATTATTGGTTTAAGTTCACTGTGGTTTTGCCTCGAACTTGTGTTGAAAAATTGTTTTTAGTGCATGCGCACTCGATCTCAAACAAAGAATAAAAAACAGAAAGACGTACCCGAGCTACGTTCTAATACAGAAACCGAAATGGCCGCTGGGCCACCACCACTATTACCACCCCCTGACCCTCCTAGGGATGAGCCAGCTCCCGATCTCCGAACGATGGAGGAGCTGTGCCAACCTACCATGCAAGGGCGGGGTGGGCCTATTGCACCACTCACTATTGGGGCTGCGGACTTTGGCCTCAAGCATCACATGATCCAACAAGTCCAGAATTCGTGTCAATTTCACGGATTACCGGGTGACGATGCCAACAAGCATCTTGACAAATATCTTACGGTCACCCAAAGCATGAAACAGCATGGTGTCACCGATGATGCCCTCCGGCTGTACCTCTTCCCCTATTCTCTCACTCATCATGCCACTGCAGGGTTTGACCGACTCCCAAGGAATTCTATTCGTACCTTTGATGACATGGTAACCAAGTTTCTAGCAAAATATTTTCCACCTTCCATGGTTACCAAGTTACGAAATGATATCAGCAACTTCCGGCAACGTCCCGATGAGTCTCTTTTTGAGGCTTGGGAACGTTATAAGCTAGCTATTGATCGGTGCCCTAACCACAATATGTTACAAGTTACCATCATAGATACCTTCTATAATGGTCTGACATTGAGGCACCGGGATATTCTCAATGTTGCTGCTGGTGGGACCTTTATGAAAAGGTGTCCCGAGGAGTGCTATGACTTAATCGAGAACATGACTGCCCATCATAACTTTTGGGATTCCTCTGCGGAGAGGGATGCGTCATGTAATTCCGTTACTCCCTCATCATCATCTCCTGAAATAATTGCTCTTACCAAAAAGATGGATGATATTTCTACGGCTGTGTTGAGAATGAACCAAACGATACAACATCAGGTTCAAAATCAACAAGTGAAAGCCGTGGCCCGAAGTTGTGAAACTTGTGGGGGCCCACATCTGTATTCCGAGTGTCCAGCTACTGCTGACCTTCCTCAAGAGAACGTTTATGCTGCTCACGGTTCCTACAATACGGGGGGTAATTCTTACCAACCGCAAGGGGACCGTAATCTCTTAAGCTATCGTTCCAACAACTTTCTCGGACCTCCCGGTTTTAACCAAAATCAAAACCGTAACGCGAATCAGAATTTTAACCAAGGTCAAAACTCAAATTTCCAAAACCCGAACCAAAATCAAGGCCAGTTTAATCAAAACAATTTTCAAAATGGCAATCAAAACCAAGGTTTTCAAGGAAATTTTCAAAGAAACCAGAATCAGGGGAATTACAATCAGGGTAATTTCAATCAGAGAAACACTTTTCAGGGTAACAACAATCAAAATCAAGGGAATTTTCAAAACAACCGTGTTCAAAATCCCCCTGTTCAAAATCAAAACGTTGTTCCACCCCCGTCTTCCTTCGATGCTGAGATTAAACAATTCATGAAAGCACAAGAGGAAACGAATCGGTTATTGATCAAGACGATCTCTGAACTTCAGAAGTCTTTAAATGATCGACCCTCGGGCCCGGGTACATTACCGAGCAACACGATCGCAAACCCGAGGGGCGATGTCACCCGAAGTGGGGTATCATACAATGGACCCTCGATTCCTTCTACTTCTTCTTCTCCTCCTAAGGTAGCGGAACGTGAACCTGAGGTTACTACGGACACGGTACTTCCTACTAATAACGGGGGGTACCAACAACGTCCACCCTCAAGTTGTCCCGGTCCCGGCTCGTAAGCCGAAAGTTGTATTTGATCCTCCTGTGAGTCCTGATGAAATTCCAAAGAATGATCCTAAGCCTTCAATTCCATATCCTTCACGTGTGTATGATCAAAAGAACCGCGAAAGAGTTAATCATCAGATGGAAAAATTTTATCAAATTTTCCAAGAATTACACTTTGATATTAGCTTCGCGGACGCTCTTCTTCTCATGCCTAAGTTTGCTTCGACAATCAAAAATCTGATAAGCAACAAAGAAAAACTCTGTGAGATGGCAAAAACTTCACTCAATGAGCATTGCTCAGCAGTGCTCTTGAAAAAGCTTCCCGAAAAGCTTGGAGATCCCGGGAAATTCTCATTCCATGTATTTTCCCTGGGATGGTTGAATGCTTTGCCTTGGCCGATCTTGGCGCAAGCATTAACCTGATGCCTTACTCAGTCTGGAAAAGACTTTCTCTACCTACTCTCACTCCGACCTGCATGACACTCGAGCTTGCAGACCGTACCATATCCCGTCCTCTCGGCATTGCCGAAGATATCTTTGTGAAAGTAGGAAAGTTCCATTTTCCAGCAGATTTCGTGATTGTTGATTTTGATGCTGACCCACGAGTTCCTCTCATTCTCGGGAGGGGATTCTTAAGAACGGGTCGTACTTTAATCGATGTATTCGAAGAACAAATCACTCTACGTGTTGGTGGCGAAGCCATCACATTCAATCTTGATCAGACTTCAAGATACTCCTCCAACTATGACGCTGAAACGGTTAACCGAATTGATGTCATCGATGTTGCGTCTGAGGAGTATTCTCAAGAGGTCCTCGGTTTCTCATCCAGTGGCAGTCTTTCTACTGACCCGATCATTTCCGACTCTTCCCCTTCCCTCACTCCGTTTGAGGGAAGTGACTTCCTTTTGGAAGAGCTCGAGGCTTTTCTTGCTCAAGATAGCTCAATTCCCGTTGGAGTTGATGAAAACTATCTTGACCCGGAGGGGGACATTCTTCTCCTTGAAAGATTATTAAATGACGATCCTTCACCCTCTCCGTCTCCACAAATACTTCATAAAGAGGAAGTCAAAAATGTTGAAAGAACTGAAGACTTCCCCGAGGTTGAGCTCAAGGACTTGCCTCCTCATCTAGAATATGCATTTCTGGAGGGTGATAATAAATTACCCGTCATTATTGCCAAAGACTTAAAAGATGAGCAAAAGGCTGCACTCCTAAAGGTTCTTAAGTCAAACAAGCAAGCAATTGCTTGGAAACTCTCCGACATTAAGGGCATAAGCCCGAACTTTTGTACTCATAAAATCTTAATGGAGGATGACTTTAAACCAGCTGTGCAACATCAGAGAAGGGTAAATCCCAAAATCCACGAAGTTATCAAACAAGAAGTTCTTAAACTTCTTGATGCGGGATTGATTTACCCTATATCTGACAGTCCTTGGGTTAGCCCAATTCATTGTGTTCCCAAAAAGGGTGGCATTACCGTTGTCACCAACGAGGATAACGAGTTGATTCCAACTCGTTTGGTCACGGGTTGGCGGGTTTGTATTGACTATCGAAAGTTAAATGAAGCCACCCGTAAAGACCATTTTCCTCTCCCTTTTATGGACCAAATGCTCGAAAGACTTGCGGGGAATGAATACTACTGCTTCCTCGATGGCTTCTCGGGTTACTTCCAAATCCCCATTGATCCCCAGGATCAAGAGAAGACTACCTTCACATGCCCCTACGGAACTTTTGCTTACAGACGTATGCCTTTCGGCTTATGTAATGCACCAGGCATGTTCCAGAGATGCATGATGTCTATTTTTTCCGACATGATCGGGAAAACTATGGAGGTATTCATGGATGACTTTTCGGTCATCGGGGATTCATTTCAGACTTGCCTCTCCCACTTGGAACAGATGCTTAAACGTTGCAAAGAAACGAATCTAAGTCTCAACTGGGAGAAGAGCCACTTTATGGTCAAGGAGGGCATTGTCCTCGGCCATAAGATTTCAAAAAACGGGATCGAGGTTGACAGAGCTAAAATCGATGTCATTGCCAAATTACCTCATCCCACCACCGTAAAAGGTGTTAGGAGCTTTTTGGGTCATGCCGGCTTCTACCGTAGGTTTATCCAAGATTTTTCTAAGATTGCCCGGCCTATGACCCATCTCCTCGAGAAGGATGCTCCTTTCATCTTCTCTCCTGAGTGCATCGAAGCTTTTGAAACATTAAAGAAAAAGCTTACCGAGGCACCGATTCTTGTTGCCCCCGATTGGGACCAACCTTTTGAGCTTATGTGCGATGCTAGTGATTTTGCCATAGGTGCGGTCTTGGGGCAACGAAAAGCAAAATACTTTCAGCCCATACACTACGCAAGCAAAACTATGACTGAGGCTCAAGGTCATTACACCACCACTGAAAAAGAACTCCTAGCTGTGGTGTATGCCTTCGAGAAATTCCGGTCATACCTAATCTTGACTAAATGCGTAGTGTACACAGATCACTCGGCTTTGAAATACCTATTTGCAAAACAAGATGCAAAGCCAAGGCTTCTTCGTTGGGTTCTCCTCCTTCAGGAATTTGATATCATTATCCGTGATAAAAAAGGAGCCGAGAACCTTGCTGCTGATCATCTCTCACGATTAGAGAACCCTCATCAAGATGTGTCCGAGAAAAAGGAAATAAATGAAACATTTCCTCTCGAGACACTCAATGCGGTTGCTTTTCGTGGTGACTCTACTACCCCATGGTTTACCGACTTTGCAAATTACCATGCGGGTAACTTCATAGTGAAGGGGTTAACGTCCCAACAAAAGAAAAAATTCTTCAAAGACGTTAAACATTACTTCTGGGACGACCCCTTCCTCTTCAAAATCTGTGCCGATCAAGTCATCCGGCGATGTGTATACGGACAGGAAGCCACTGATATTCTCAAGGCTTGCCATGCTGGACCCACCGGGGGCCACCATAGTCCTAACTACACCGCCAAAAAGGTGTTTGATTCCGGTTTCTATTGGCCCACAATCTACAAGGATGCCCACGAGTTAGTCAAAGCCTGTGATGCTTGTCAGCGTCACGGGAATATTTCACAAAAGAACGAAATGCCGCAAAATGCTATTCAAGTTTGTGAAATCTTTGACGTCTGGGGCATTGACTTTATGGGGCCATTCCCATCTTCTCGTGGAAACAAATACATACTCGTGGCTGTTGACTACTTGTCAAAATGGGTTGAGGCTAAGGCCTTACCCACTAACGATGCCCGAGTAGTTGTGAAATTCTTGAAATCCCTCTTTGCTCATTTTGGAACCCCACGTGCCATCATTAGTGATCGCGGTACTCACTTTTGCAATGATCAATTTGCAAAAGTCATGCTGAAGTACGGTGTTACTCATCGTCTTTCTACCGCTTATCACCCCCAAACAAGTGGGCAGGTGGAGGTTTCCAACCGTGGTATTAAACGGATTCTTGAGAGGACAGTAGGTGAAAACCGTGCTTCCTGGTCGGATAAACTAGATGATGCACTCTGGGCCTTCCGTACAGCTTACAAAACACCCATCGGGTGCACTCCATACAAGCTTGTATACGGGAAGGCGTGTCATTTACCGATCGAGCTCGAGCACAAAGCCTACTGGGCCTTGAAACATGCTAACTACGACCTTCATAAAGCGGGTGATCACCGTAAGGTTCAAATTAATGAATTAAACGAACTTCGTGATCAAGCCTACGAGAACTCTTTGATCTACAAAGAAAAGACAAAGAAGATTCACGACTCTAAGATTAAGAACCGAGTTTTTAACGTCGGTGACAGAGTCCTTCTTTTCAATTCAAGATTAAAGATCTTCTCGGGGAAATTAAAAACCCGATGGACTGGACCATTCACTATTGCTAAAGTATACCCATACGGGACTGTTGAGTTATCTCAACCCGAAGGTCCCAACTTCAAAGTGAATGGTCATAGATTGAAACATTATTTTGGAGAGGACACACCACCCATGGTTGTCCCGAATCTCCAAACTTTCCCCATGGACCAATGAATTCGGGGATCGAGTCAAGCTAGTGACTCGGTGAACAAAAATTAGCAGCATATATGGGTTTTCACCCGTATTTCTGACTTCTTTCTACTTTCTACCACCCTAGTGTGGGGGAGTGGCCATCCCCCACCGTTTCAAAAGTAAATATGTTTCAAAATTCAATAGTCATGTTTTGTATGTATATTATATCAACTCCCGGGCTGTCAGGGCAAATTTATTACAGTTAATCATTCACAAGTGATTAGCTAGCGTGGTAAACCTGACACAAGCCTGGGAGGTGTATGTATATTATAAACTTTATCATTCAACTCCCGGGCTGTCAGGGCAAATTTATTACAGTTAATCATTCACAAGTGATTAGCTAGCGTGGTAAACCTGACACAAGCCTGGGAGGTGTATGTATATTATAAACTTTATCATTCAACTCCCGGGCTGTCAGGGCAAATTTATTACAGTTAATCATTCACAAGTGATTAGCTAGCGTGGTAAACCTGACACAAGCCTGGGAGGTAGTGATTCCCAAAAAAAAAAAAAAAAAAAAAAAAAAAAAAAAAAAAAAAAAAGATTGTATGTACAGATAAAATAAAGTGAAAAATAGAAATTTCCACAGTTAGAATCGAATATTAGCTTTTCCATTCAGAGATTCGGCATAATAGCCGGGACTTTGAATATTGAGGACAATATTCAGTTCTAGTGTGGGGGGGGGGGGGGGAAATTCTTACGAATTTTATCACAAAACTTTCCAAGTACCCCCATTTTAGGCCAAAATTTTTCAAAATTTTTCACTTTATTCCAAAATTTTTGTGGTTATCAATCCGCCAAAGTCTAAATGACAAAGGGATTGGCTAGTCCAGGAGCAAACGGCTCTTGGTAAAGACATCTCAAACCCGTTGATGGCTGGCAGTTTGCCAAAAATTGCATGGTTCCTCAGCTCCCCCGCATCCTCATAAGCAAATGAGTTGGCTAGCCCACAAGATTATAGCTTGTGGTAAAGGCAGTGGAAAATCCATAATTGGTATTCAGCTCACCAAGATGTTGACTTAGTCCATCAAGATGCTGGCTAGTCCAGAAGCAAACGGCTTTTGGTAAAGACAAATCAAATCCGTTGACAGTTGGAGGTTTGCTCAAAATCACACGGTTATCAGGTGTGCCACAGTTCTTACACCTGGCTACTCCAGAAGTGATGGCTTTTGGTAAAGAGTTTCAAATCCATTAAGTTTTTCTCAAAAGATTGCTAGGGACTAGCAATGTTTTAGTGTGGGGGATTGATGAGTGTGTAAATACTCATCATTTTTACCAATTCTGAACTGCCAAAACATCCAAAAACACTCAATAACGAATCAAAATAGTGAAAATATCCCAGGAAAGTGTTTTACATGTCTCAAATGCAAAAATACCAAAAACAGATGAAAAACGCATAAAGTTTGCATAATTGGCAGTTTCAGTCCCCCAACTTTCAAAAGTTGTCAAATCTAGTCCCTGGTCATTCTAAAAACTTGAAAAAGTCACCAAAGGCCCTTATAAATCAAAAAGTTACATAATTAGTCCTTTGGTGAAAAGTTTCACAGAATGTCAAGTTTAGTCCCTGAACTTTGTAAATTGTCAAAAATAGTCCCTGGGATATGAAAAACTTTGAGAAAAACAAATTTTGTCCTTGCACTAATCTCTTATGGCAACTTTGGTCCCTTGGAAGAAAGTTTGGTGAAATTACAAGGCAGGTCCCTGAAGTTTGGGGAATTGGCAGATTTAGTCCCTGGGGTTTTTAAAAAGTGAAAAATTCAAAATAAAACCTCACACTATTCATCATTGGCATATTATACCCTTAGAAACAAATTAAAAAGATGCCAAAACCCAACCCTCCACTTTCCCAAAATTACACAAATAGTCCTTGTAATAAAACCAAATCCGGATCCATAAATAACTAAACCAAAACCACACCACTAAACCTAAATCCAATCCATGTGAAATTTGGGCCCAAATACAAAACTAATCCACCCCAGCCCAGTCCACTCCCAACTTTGACCCGAGTCCATGTTTGACTTCGGTCAAATACCACCAAACCACCCCTTTTCCCTCTTCTCCCTCACCACTCCCTCAGACCAAAACCACCCCTGGTTTTACTACCACCACCCCCCACTTGCAGCTTCATCATCACAAACCCACCCCCTACACCTACCCCTCACCTCAGCATTAATTGTTTCTCCCCCAGTCCACTCAACCAGGGAACAATTTGCAAATTGCTTTTTGGCGCCAAAATACGTGTGAGCTTCTTATTGGACCAAATTGATCAGAGGATGGTGGGAATTGCTCAGAAGAGGATGGGAACCCTAATCAAGGGCTATAAAAGGCAAAGAGATGCAAGAAGAAGTATTGTCTAGTTTTTTTTAAATAATTGTAATCGTATAAGTAATTTAAGCAATTGTAGTGTAGTAACAAGCTTTTAAGCAGTTGTAGAAGTTAATTCCATGTATTGTTAAACTATTTTCATTAATATATGCAAGTTTTCTCAGCTTATTTTGTTTATGCAATTTTCAAATTCCACTTATTAATCTGAATTGTAGTCTGATAGGATTTAAGCTCAAATTATGGACTGAGTAGGATCATATAAGCTCCAATAAGCTTATATAAGCTTTAGAGACAATTAAAACTCAGTGGTGTTAGAAGAAAATCAAAAAGCTAAAAAAGTCAACATTGGTCAACTGTACATGTTTTTGAGTTATTTTCAGGTATGGAGGATCATTGAGGAGCAAGATTAAGCTGAGGATTGCCTATCTAAAGATAGGCTTCAAAGGAAAATCCCTTGTTCATGCTAGGGATAATCTTGTAAGCTTTGCTAATTTCAATTTTTCCATTTAAAAATATTAAGTTCTGAGTAGCTCTTGATTTCTAGTTTGTAAGTTTTAATCTGTGCTTGTTTGATTTAGTTGAACATTGTTTGAGTAGATTTAAAGTTTGATAATCAATTTTAGTTATTAGAATCTTTAGTTAACTCTTAATCTTATATTTAACTGTCATTAAGTAGTATAAGTAGTGTATTTGTGTTATACATGTTATATATTGTTTCTGAGTGCTTAATCTATGCTACTGAGTCACAATTAAAAGTTAGGAATCAAGTTTATATGCCTTAGTCACCTTATGCTTTGAAAATCATCAATACCTAAATATAAGGGTGTGTTTGGATAAACTATGTTCATTGTGTTCAAGGATGAATTAGTAGTAACTTCTGGTTCAGATAAGTCATATTAGGTCTAAGTTAGTTAAGCAAGTCATAAAATTGGATGAGTATTGAGCAAAAAGTCAAAATCATACTCTAATTCCCCACACAGTCAACTGTGTAGGAATTTGGATACCATAAGCTCATAATCTGATAAGGAGTTGATAATTTAGCTTTTAGTAAACTTATATTAGCTTAAAACATCATAATCAGTAGTTTAGATCACTTAGAATCTCACCAAAGTCAAAATTCCAAGTTCTTGTCAAAAGTCAAAAACTGCATTCTCAGGTTTTTACCAAAATCCCAAGTTTAATTTGGAGCTGTGTAATGGATATTAAGTCTTGAAACTTTGTGTGATTAAAGTCTACTAGCTGATCTATAAGCTTGAATTTTTGCTTAATTTGTTTAGAAGCCTAAGTGGGTCCCACAGACCTTCAAAGTGAGTTGCAGGGCAAAGGTGTGCCCTGCTCACCCAGACACCCAGTCACCACCACCACTTTGGTGGTGTTTTGTGACCACCTCAGTGGACCCCAGACCCCATATTTAGGTTTTTACATCCCCCCTCCTACCAAGGAGCAGCCATTGACCATTTGTTTGACCCTCACCCTAGTTGACCCCACCTGCAATTGCTCACCAAGTTTGTCCCCAGTCTGTGTTAGTTTCCATTGTGCTAAAGTGCTTATTTCAATCTTTACAGCTTATTAGTGATCTAGTGTTTGTGTTTGTTGCTTATTTGTGATTATTAAACTTGCTGAGACCCTTTTTTACCATTGTGGACCCCACCCAAGGCCATTTGACCCAAATTGACCACACAGTCAACATAAGTCAACTGTGTAACCAAGGGGGGTGCTTATAGCTTATTTATAAGCTATCTTGAAAAGTGTCTTTACAAAAGTTTGTTATTTTAAGGTATAAAATAGTTCTGAAAAAGAAAAACCCAAAAAAATCAAAGTTAAAGTAAGTGATAGTTTCTATTTAATTCAAGTTAATTTTAATTTTCATTTTTAAATTTTAATTAAGTCACTAGTGTTTTTATATTTTTATTAAATACCTTATATAGTAAAGTAATTTTGATAATTTTTTCAGATTTTTATTTTGTCATTTAGTGTTAATTAGATTTAATTTTAATTTTCTTTATTATTAATTAACATCAAGTATTAAATAGTTTAATTAGTTTTTATAAGGCTAAATCTAGTTTTTATAATTTTCCTAGTTCTAATATAGTATAATAAGTTTTTAGAAAATAAATTTTGAGATTCCACTGTTCATTTTCTATTTTTCTTATTTTAATTGTTTAAAATAGACTTAAGTTAATTAAAAGGTAAATAATTAGTTGTTTAATCTTAAAACATAATTTTTAGAGTTTTTATAATTTTGTAGGATTCCTGTGATGGTTAAGTAATTTTATAAATTTTATCTTAATTTTCTAAGTTAATTTAGTATTAATATAAATTAAAAGTAGTTTATTTAGTTTAATTAAGTTAAATAGTTTTTAATTAATATCAAAACCACAAAAAGACAAAAATATTATTTTTAATTTTTTATACTTTCTTCAAGTTCTAATTTAGGTTTAGAAAATATTTTGGTTAATTTTTAGTTTAATTTAAATCATTTGTCATTTTTAGTTTATTTAAATTAGGTTTTAATTTAGATTTTAAATAGTTTAATTAATTAAATAATATTTAAATAGTATTTTAATCATTTCCATAATTTCATTTTCATTTTTAATTTTCAAGTTTGAAAAAGTGTCAAAAGCACCCCCTGTAGTTTGATAATTACCAAAAACCCACTTTTCCAGTCCGATACGTGATCTTAATTGTGAATTTGTGCATATATCTGGTATCTGATTATTGTGAATATTATATCTGTTTACCAATACCAAAATAACAGTAGAAAAATCAATTCCATATCATCTGGGCTACTGTCCTCAGTCCCACTCACTCATAAACGATTCCAAAAGCACCATTTCAATCTCGCTGGGACTTTTACGACCCGGGGAAACACTACACTATCACCGGAGTATTGATTCTAGGCTATCTTTTACTTATTGACCTTGGTCAATAATAATCTGACGGTTCGAGCTCAATCAGCTTTACCTTATGTTCTATGGGGGTGCCAACGGGATTACATTTCTCCATGCCGAATTTCTTTAATATCTCCTTGGCATATCCTTCTTGACTTATGAAAATTCCATCATCCGTCTGCTTCACCTCAATGCCAAGATAATAAGACATAAGTCCTATGTCTGTCATCTCGAACTCTTTCGTCATTGACTTCTTGAGCTCATCCATCATACTCTGAGAGTTTCCTTCATGCCCTTTGGCAACATATCCCTCCGGTTGCTCCACATAAACTTCTTCTTCGAGAAGTCCATTTAGAAATGCAGACTTCACATCCATTTGGTGGATTTTCCACCTATGTTGAGCTGCAATAGCAATGATCATTCTAATAGTTTCTAAACAAGCAACAGGAGCAAATACCTCTTCGTAGTCGATCCCATGCTTCTGCTTGTAACCTTTTGCCACAAGTCTTGCCTTGTACTTCTCCACTTCGCCTTTGGCGTTTTTCTTAGCCTTGTATACCCATTTGACTCCAATAGCCTTTTGGCCTTTCGGAAGGGTCGTCAACTCCCATGTATCATTCTTCACTATTGACTTTATCTCCTCGTTCATGGCTTGTCTCCATTTCTTACTTTTCATAGCCTCCTCAAAAACTAAAGGTTCACAATCAGCGTATAAACAAAGAAGGGGTGTTTCCTCAGTTACCTCGTAGAGCTCCTGCAAACTTCTTGTCTTCGGTTCTCCTTCACTTGAACTTGAAAGTGAGTCTTGGGTTGGAGTTGGACTTTGAGGTTGTTGGACTTCTTCACTTGATTCATTTGACTCTTCTTCATCAGTCATAGGAAAAAAGTCATACCTTTCATTTTCCTTAATGCTCCAATCCCATGTTTCTTCTTCATCGAACTCCACGTCTCTACTCACTACCACCTTCCTTGTGATTGGATTATAGAGCGTATAACCTTTTGATTGCTTGTCATAGCCAACGAATACATGCTTCTCACTTCTATCATCAAGCTTGGATCGCCTTTGGCTTGGAACGTGAACATATGCTATGCTTCCGAATACCCTTAGGTGAGAGACGGTAGGCTTCATCCCATTCCATGCTTCTTGTGGAGTCTTGTTATCTAAACTCTTTGACGGACACCGGTTCAATAGATATACCGCACAGTCAACCGCTTCGGCCCAAAACTCCTTTGGCATTTTCTTACTTTTCAACATGCTTCGGACCATATTGAGAATGGTTCTATTCTTTCTCTCCACGACTCCATTTTGTTGTGGGGAGTAAGGAGCCGTTAGAAATCTCCGGATCCCATTATCCTCACAAAATTTGTTAAATTCTTTTGATAAAAATTCTCCACCTCTATCGGATCTCATGGATTTAATTTTTATACCTTTCTCCTTCTCAACCATAGCTTTAAATATCTTAAAAGCTTCAAAAGCTTGGGATTTTTCTTTTAGAAAATATACCCAAGTTTTTCTTGAAAAATCATCAATAAAGAGCATAAAGTAAAGATTCTTACCATGAGAAGGTGGAGTAATGGGACCGCACAAATCCGTGTGAATTAGTTGCAAAGGCTCCTTAGCTCTTGATGTCGCTTCTTTCGGGAACGAACTTCTAGCATGCTTTCCAATAAGACATCCTTCACACACTTGATTGGGATGATCAATTTGATCTAACCCTTTCACCATTCCCTTTGATGATAATAACTTTAAGTCACCAAAGTTTAAGTGCCCATACCTCATATGCCAAAGCCACGAATGATCCTTCAAACAACTCTTTAAGCACTTAGCTTCATCATGTTGAATGTTTAGAAGGAACATTCGGTTTTTAGTCATATGGACTTTAGCTACGAGCTTTCCTTTGGGATTTCTTATTGTGGCACTACGATCCTTGAAATGGATATCGTAATTTTTCTCTAAAAGTTGTCCCACACTTAAAATGTTACTTTTAAGGTTAGGCACATTGTATACGTCCGAAATATATTGGTGACTTCCATCTTTAGCTCGGATAAGTATCTTAAATTTTCCTTTCACCGGTGCCTTTGATTCATCTCCAAAGGTGATGTTACCTTTACTTTCCTCCATCTCCACGAACAAGTCTTTTTCACACGTCATATGGTTACTTGCAGCGGAATCTATATGCCATGGTTCTATCCTCTCTTCTTGTTTGTCACGTCTTGCCATTAGCAAGGTAAGCTCATCGTTGTCTTCTACCTCCACAAGATTAGCTTTTTCTTCCACTTGTCTTGAGCTACTACACTCACTCGCATAATGACCATATTTACGACAAATATAACATTGTATTTGGGGCTTACCTCCTCTTTGAGATTGAAAGCCTCTCCCACGACCTCTTCGATATGAAAACCATTGGTTTTCATCTTCTTTGTTGACATCTTCTCTTCCTCGTCCTCGGCCTTGGAAACCACCACGACCTCGAAAAATACCGCGTCCTCGTCCTTGCTCCTTTCCATATAGAAAGCTCTTTTCTCTTTCTTTGAAAGAGACCTTCGAGTATAAAGCTTGCTCCAAGGGTTCTTTCCCCCTTCTTTTCTTCAACTTTTCTTCATGGGCTTGTAAAGATCCCATGAGTTGATCAGTGGTCATAGAGTCTATGTCTTTTGACTCCTCTATGGCCACGAAAATGTAATCAAAGCTTGGTGGCAAAGAGCGAAGAATCTTTTCTATCACCCTTGTGTCACTCAAGCTTTCACCATTTCTCTTCATTTCATTTGAAATAGTCAAGACACGAGTGAAATAATCAGAAATGGTTTCGGATTCCTCTATTTGGAGCTTTTCGAACTCTCCTCTAAGAGTTTGAAGACGTAACTTTTTCACCTTGTCAATTCCTTTGAAAGCATTTTGAAGGATCTCCCACGCTTCCTTAGAAGTGGTTGCATTTGCAACTTTCTCAAACATCGCATCATCAAGACATTGGTAGATGAGTGTAAGAGCACTTTGATCCTTCTTTCTTGCCTTTTGCAATTCCACCCTTTGGGCGGCATTCAACGAACTTTCATCATCAACTTTCTCAACACCTTTTTCGACTATCTCCCACACATCATGTGAACCGAGTAACGCCTTCATTCGAATGCACCAACTACCATAGTTGTCTTTGGTAAGACGAGGAAATTGGAACAAGTTCATTTCACTTGACATCTCGATCTTCTAGCTCTGATACCACTTTGTTGGAAACACGAGGGCCTTTTAGGCTTACGAAGAGAGGAATACTTAGAGAGCTTTTACAAAGAAACTTTTATTCCTTAAACTTTTCTTCATTTGGTACATACAAATGCATCACTACACCTATTTATACTTCTCCATGGAAGGTTCTAGAACCCAGATATTTTCCATGGATAATTACTTACATCATCATCCTAATCTTAATTCTAGATGATTCTTGACACATCATTATCCTTACCAACATATCTAGTCCTAGATACTTCCTACTAGATAAGTTTAACTAGATATTTCTAGTATCATTCTAGATATTTCACAAAGATATTTTCTATGAGTATTCTACGAGTTTCTAGAAGCTTCCATACCATTCTACGACTTTCTAGAAACTTCCATACCATTCTCGAGCTAAATCAAGTTTATGATCCAACAGCAACTTTGCTGTTACTATCTAATGACCCAAATTCCACACATGTGAAACACCTGACATATGTCATGTTGCCTAAAGTCCTGTAAGAGTTTTTTATCAAGTCAAGCCTCTTCAATAAAGTGATCACGAAACCCAAGATATATGCACACGAGCCTAAACAGTATACAACCCTATTCCATAGTCATGAAACCCTTAGCTAGAGATCCTAATTGAAAAATATACAATACTGATACTTTAGGGGTGTTTGGGATTGCTTATATAGATTAATTATCTCCTTGTTCAGTTACTTAAAAGCCAAATAAGCACTTTTGGGTTTTCAAAGAAAAGAAACAATTAACTCTTCTCTGTTAACTGCTTTTTTATACAACATTAGCAAATTCAAACACTATTAGCTACATCGCTTTTCGCTTTTTTCACAGCTGATTATCTGCTTGTAATAATTGTCAACCATAGGCTTAAGCATTTTTTTAGAAGCTAATTATTAACATCCATCATGATTATCAAACTAGCTACCAGCATAAACAGCATTCAATCCACAGTAATGAAACATTCTAAACCTTAAACTAAGGGTGTCTGTTTAGGATTATTGCTTATTAGACACGCGCGTTGTAGGACGGCGCGTTGGAGAAATTAGACACGCGCCGTGGTGGAGGTGAATTGTAGTCGTCGTGTTTGCGTTTGGTGGTGTTGTAGCGTGGTTCGTCGGCCATTGTTGTGTAAATATTACTGCCGGTGTATTACCTTTTTTTTTTTTTTTTTTTTTTTTTTTTTTTGCAAAACAATAGTTTTACATTTAATTAATAAATTAAAGATAGTAGTATTTGGGAGATTAATGCAGATTTGAATTATAGTTGGCGATGGAAGAATCTGTTGGACATAAGAAATTCTGTCAAAAGAAGTGTTTGGCACAATGTTGGAAATGGGGAAAGTACATCTGTGTGGCATGATTTATGGTGTGAGATTGGTCCATTATCTAACATTGTCACTAATAGGAGCAGATATGATGCTAGGCTTTCAAGAGAATTGGTAATAAAAGATATAGTATGTAATGGAGAATGGAAATGGCCTCATGAATGGAACAGTTTGTTTCCCCAAATTGTAAACTTAACTGTTCCAATACTTGATCCTGACAAAGCTGACAAGATAGTATGAAGAAACAAGGACAACAAAGAATGCAAGTTTAGTGTAAAGGAAGTTTACAAAGATTTGAGGGTTGAAGCAAATGATGTCAATTGGGCTAAAAGTGTTTGGTTCTCACAAAACATACCCAAGCATGCTTTTATTCAATGGTTGGCTGCTCAATCGAAACTGATGACTTATGATAGAATGGCTAAGTGGGGAAGTTATGACATGTCTGTTTGTGCCCTTTGCATGAGTGATGCTGAAACTCATGATCACCTCTTCTTTAAATGTCAATTCTCCACTGCTGTTTCGGACAGCTTAGAAAAAATGATGAATGAACAGATGGTGACTTGTAACTGGAATGAGATTATCAACCATATAGCAGACAAGCCATGTAATAATAGCATATGGAGTATTGTTAGAAGGTTAAGCTTGGCTGCTGCAGTGTATGGTATTTGGAAAGAAAGAAATAATAGAATATTTAGAGATGAAAGAGGTACTTGGGAAGCTGTTCTTGGTAAAATCTGTGATCAAGTTAGAAGCAGGCTCCTAAGTCTTAAAGCTAAGTCAACCTCTGCTATAAGTCATGTGGAACAAGTGTGGAATGTCAAGATTGGAAGAATTAAAAACTGAATGCTTCTTATGCTATCCCTTGCTACAATGGGTGTTTGGTTATCTGAATAAACAGCAACATTTCTACTAAAACCTGTTGTTGTTTGTACTTGCAAACCATAACAGTGATTGATACCTTGTACCTTGGAGTTCCTCCTGTAAGACTGTACCTATGTAACCTCTTATCATAATTCAGTTTGGCCTTGGGAGGAAACTGGATTGGCAAGTATGGCTAAGTAGGAGGTGTATAACAGTTGGAATATACCATAAAGTAGGGTCCATCACTGTGAAGGGTATATGGTTGGGGCGGCCAATGTATGATGAGTAGAATAGCGAGGAGTGAAAGATGAACCTGCTTGGTCCTCTCAATACATTGGCATATGAGGTTTGGATGGTCATCATTGAGGGTTAGTGTTCCCAATCAACTGAAGCCTTTCTAGAGAAGGAAATGTAGGTTGATTTGGCAGAGCCCCCAATGGATGGGTTACGGGTTCCTAGTGAAGCCACACACCATTTCTGTCTTAGCCATTGTGGATGCTGGTTGAATGGTTTTGATGGAAAGGTGATGTGGAAATGTAGCTAGATGGGTGGTGCTTTAATGGTGAATTGAGTCAAGCTGGGGTGGTTTATGCTATAGTGCAGACTTGGTCTCTTGGAAATACTCTGTTTTGACAGAGTTGTGAGCTAGTGATGCAAGATATCGGATATAAAAAGCTTTTATATAGTTTTGTTAGATTAGATAACAAAGTATCTGGTCTTTCTGTTAGAATGTATGCTGATGTAGTGTGACTGAATGGGACTGTCCAGTTCAGTTTATGAATGTTTTGTAATTTGTTGATGATATTAATATAATTCACCTTTTGCACAAAAAAAATTAAATTAAATTACAGTAATTTTTTAAGTTTGTAATTATATCAAGTAAAGATAAGCATAAAGTATTCTAAGTATATATTTCATCATTTCACCAAAAAGAATGTGGATTATTAATTTAAGACGTGAAAGTATTACAGGCTATATTATTATTAATTTATGTTAAGTACATAATGGTTAAACTTTATGGCATATATTCTCGAGTCTCGCTAGGTGCATATTGGATTATCGGGATGACTAGGATGTCAATGGTTATAATAGACTTGTAAAGGCTTAAGCTTTTTTAAAATAAGTTTACACAATTCTATGAATCTTTTATAAGCTATGAGCTTACATAAGCACAAGTTAATTAAAACATGCTTATAAGGGTTTATAATTAGTGAAATTACTTAAATACTCTTAAAAATGTAATAGATTAACACATAAAAGCTTGAAATATACTCTGACTAATTGATTTATTTTTAAGTGATTTTATGGTAATAAACTTCGACTAATTAGCAAAGCAATTTTATGAAAAAATAAAAAATGTTTTCAGCTTAAAGTATAAGTTATGACTCGTTCACTAAATATACCTTTTGGGCCGGTTTGGTAGGGCCGGATTTGTGCCAGGTCGGGCTGAGCAGGCGATATAAGGGTGCCATTTTATGAAAAGCCCAATGTATAAATATGCTCAGGTGAAGCCTTCCTGAGTTTCATACCGATCAACATCATCGCATTTAGTTTATATTTTGCGTGTTTTTATTTATTTATTTATTTATTTATTTATGGACATCTATCTCTTGAATCTTGAGCTTTGTTTTTTTTTTTTTTTTTTGCATTTTTCGTTGAGATTTTTAATTTGCTATGATTTATCGCATGCTATAAACTAGTAATCACTTAATTGCTCACAAATTGTATACTTAATTACTTAAGATAACAAGCTATCTTCAGTGTGAAATATTTGTTTGTATTATAATAGTTAAAACGTGATATATTGGACTTAGTATGTGTATATATTGGTTTTTTAGTACGCTAACATGTATTTATATTAGTTTTTAGTTGGTGGTCAATGATATAAGATGGATGGCCAAATGGATTGTGGTTAATAGAGATGATCAACAATTGTGCTTTGAAAAATGCTACGAAAATAGCACTATCTATATTATATATTACTGGTTGGACTTCTATAACATGTTTAGTAATAATGATGAATCTTTCAATGTATATCAAATTTTACACACTAAAAGGGACTATTATTTGGTTTATCGTTCTGGACAACCGAAATTTTTGAGACGGTTTTGCTATTTGGTATGAAACTTTTTTAAGATATTTTGAGCTGTAAGTTTTTTATTTTGAAAAACAAGCTCTTACAAAAATAAAAGATTAAAATCCTCTCATGTTCAATTTAACATGAGAGGTTATATTAACCAATTAATTAGAAACAAGATAATTAAATGAGAGTCCATTTTTTTAATAAAAGTTAAGGGCTAACTTTTTTGTTTACTCTCACAATATTATTAACATGACATCTCATGTTTACTTTAAACGTAAGAGGATCTCAATCCAAAAATAAAATACTTGTTTGGATACACAAAATCAAAGCTTTTAAAATAAATAAATAAAACCACAAGGCTCATTCGGAAAACAATATAATAACTTAAAGGACCACAATCAGTAGTCCATGTACAACACTCCAACCATTTACCCAATCCGTCAAACCACCAATACGGTCCACACACCAAACAAAATTTCGGGGGTTCTTTCAAAGGACCATACTCATCATTCCTTATGTAACCAATTCTGACATATGCACTGGTGCACCCGTTATTAAAATTCCGCATGTAAATTCTGGTCCAGTCCACACTTAAACATGGATTGATTTTGTTACGTGGCCTCACCAAAATAGTGAAAACCCATGTTTACAAAGAAAGAGGAATTGCATATATATCCCTACAAAGATGAATAATTACATATATATCATTGATACAAGTTTTCGATGCACATGATACAATGGTTTTTACGCATGCAAAAAATATATATGCAATTTTGCATATTTGGATGGATATATATATATATATATATATATATATATATATATATATATATATATATATATATATATATGCAGGGGCGGAGCTACGGGGGGGGGGGGGGGGGGTCACGGTGGGCACGTGCCCCCCCCAAAACTTTCCGGCGTAGTGTGTTTTTTTTCCGGATTCTCGTTTTTTTGGGCATTTTGCCCCCCCCCCCCCCCCCCCCCCATAAGTAATTTCGTCACTCCGGTTCTGATGAGTTTGTGAGATATGTTTATCAAAAACTGAAAATGAAAGTTGTTTTAATGGTGAATGGGAGGTGTCTATTCGGAGAAGATGAAAGTGAAAGAAGAAAAATAAATTTTGTCATGTTTTGATAGTCACGTGGATGAGTTAACAGTTGTACTTTTTCTTTATTTTTTAATTACATCACAAGCCTTTGTTAGTTTTATAATATTTGATTTTATACTTCTATAGCAGCTTATTTGTATATGGTTTGTAGATTTATAAATAATGTTCTTTATTTCTAGCCTTCACCAATGTCACCATTAATCGAGTCTAATAAAAGTTTTAGCTTTTATAGTTTTATTCAATGATTGCAATTCTTTTTTACATATTTATTATTAAATTAAAAATTCTTAAGTTAGCGCTCATTTTTTTTCCTTCTAAATCAAGCTTGGTGTAAAAAAAAAAAAAAAAAAATGCTAATAACAAAAAATAATAATAATAATAATAATAATAATAATAAAATGCCCCCCCTATAAATTTTTTCTGGCTCCGCCCCTGTATATATGCAAATGCCTCCACAAAGAAAAAAAAATAGAACCCATGCTTTCAAACTAAAAAAAAAAAAAAAAAAAAAAAAAAAAAAAAAAAAAAACCTCCACATGTAGATGCTACTTCCTTTAGATGACAAGTTAAAGCTATTTGAACTATAGGGTTCTGTTTTATCTCTAGAGGTTCTTTTAAAGCTATTTGAACTATAGGGTTCATTTCGAAACAGCATCACAAGTTAAAGGACTACAATGACGATTCCTTATGTAACATATTTTAACATTTCGGTCCACTCCATTTATAATTAAACTGGTCCAGTTCACAAGAAGATGCTATTGTTATGGATGACGTCACTGTTGGTCCAGTTCACCTATCACTATTAACTCATTACCCACTCAGTTCTTTGCTATGTTGTGTATTGTATCTCCTGAAGCCTAACCAACCAGTCAGAATTCGATTTGCAGGTCAGTTCATTTTTTTGAACTTTTTCTTTATATGATTTAGTTGCATGCTCAAGTTGTCGTAAAATTGTACGTGTGTGGTTCTGTCACATGCATAACAGTAATATCATACGGGATTTTTTTATTTTTTTTTTAATTTTTTTTTCTTTAATTTTTTCATGGCTTGGTACAAAAGATAATTCACGGTTTTGTAATAGGATACGAATACTTTTATTTCATTTTATGAATTTTTTGTTGTGGTTGTCCGGGTTCAGATTTTTAATAAACAGAGATATTACTTAAGTGATATGTCACGTTAATAACTTAATACCTTATAATTGAATGATATGAAATAGGTTTAGAGTGGGGTTTAAATGATAAATTTTAAAGTAAACTGCAAATATCATACCGTTGGTTTTTCCAATTTGGGAGTAACAATAGAAAAATGATTGTTGTGCCTACTAATCATGGCTACAAATGTGTACCTAATGATTTGATTGGTTGATTTCAAAACATGATTGACGGAAATTTGGAGAAAAAATACATGATACAATTGTACGTAACAATAATCATCTTTTATAAGACCGGGCGTTATGGTGGATGCTGCAGACCACCTAACGAACATCATCGCGAGCCGACAAACGAACACCAGCGCTCGCCAAGGTTTTTTTTTTGTAACGATTTTTTTTTTTTTTTTTTTCTATGTGTGAGATATATTGTGGGGTATTTTTATGTGTTCGGTTTTTTGCTCACCACTACGTCTTTAAAGGTGAAGGTAATAAAGTAGTAGTGGATTATGAATTACCTTATGACTTGTTTTATGACAATTGGTTTGATATGTTTCATGCCTTTGATTTTGGGCTTTGTTTGCAAGGATTTTTTTTTTTTTTTTTTTTTTTTTTTTTTTAATTTATTTATTTATTTGTTTTTTTTTTTTTTTTGCTTTTTTTTTTTTTTTTTTTTTTTTTTTTGGGAAGTTTAGCTCTACTATGAAAATCATATGAGTTTTATTAATGCCTCCTTGTTTGTATGATTTGCGCATAGTGCATACCTCATTCTCAGTAAGCAAATCAAATGAGGTTATTAAACAGCACTAGCATAACACATTTGGCTGGCTTATTAAATAGCTTTTGTTGGCCCAGTTAGTGATTTTCTCCATATGAAATAGTTTAAACTGTTAACCTGGGTTACCACAGGCATTATACCTAAAGCACATTCTGCAACTTTAGTCACTACAAGATATATGGCATTTGCTGACAGACAAAAGTGTCAGGATAGGTATAAAAAAGTGTCAGAAATGATAAATTAGCTTCTCCTTCACATATAATAAGTGTCAGCAGAAGTTCCGATGGTAAAGGTCTATAGTGACACACCTATCCTGACACTTGATGTGTCAGTAATATACAAATATACTTTTACAAACACATATTCATGTGATGTATCCTTCCTTTTACATATCATACCATTAGCCATTACATACATACATCCAGAACTTCCAGTATATAATTCCAAATCTAGAACTTCCAGTATATGATTCCAAAATGTGTGACATCATCATATTACAATGCATATCAAAGTTAGGTCTTAATATACAATATCATACAAAAACCATTATCCAGTACCACAAGCATTACATGTACTTAATACCAAATTTTGTCCAGAAGCACGGGTAAAATGATGGTCACCATTTCCTAGAGGGATAGATGCTATAAGTTCAGAAGTAAAAGCATGGCGACAACTTCGGGGTCTGGTCTTGCGACAGGAAGAACGTGTTCGAGGGTACCTATATACATAATCCCATACCAACAATTAGAGGTGCAAAATCGGGCGGGTTGAGTAATGGGTCAAAATGGGTTGAACCACAAACCATTTTTAGTCCATTTTTCTTATTTGTACACATAACAAATGTATAAAAAAATGATAGAAAAACTATGCTACAAAATATACTAATCTATTTTTTTTTCTGGAAGTAAGTGATATGAGCTGTTGTAAGCAGGTACATCGACGTAGGAGATCCCTTATACCCGTTCCACTTTAACCAAGTTCTTACAGTTAACCCATTTGAACCGTTAGATGTAAAATATAACTAAAATCAACCAAATTTTAGGTAAATGTGTTGAAAATTACACTTAATGAGCAAAGGTGGCTAAAATATATGAAGATTCAGTAACAAGTCAACATCCAATCAGGTTAAGTCAGGTTTCCCCGACCCATCAACACTTTTTTGGAACATTCTGTTTGAAACACTCTTTAGTATTCAATGTACTCATAAGTTTGATAACACTTTATTAGGAGATTTATAACATTTGAGAACACCTTGGTGAATGGTGACTTTTAAAGTGATCAGCCCATATAGTTAAGTTTAAAATGCTACCCATTTAACCATCGAGGATTATGCTTTAGCCAACACCCACCTTTTAGATTGGATGTAAATGGGTCAAATCTGCAACCCCGAACTGAGTACCACCAAGATTTCATATCATCAAGAAAATCATTATGTCTACTTACATTTATGAAGGTCCGGTTCGTGCTTCCAAATCCATGATGTATGGCCTAAAATCAATAAGTGAATATACAAACTTCATGCTCAAGAGAATTCAATTGCTCACTGAGTCACTGAAGTGAAACAACATAGAATAGAGATTTAGTGTTCTTACTTGATTTCCTTAGCTAACATGTCGTCGGGTTGCTCCCTAACAACTTGCCTGAGAAAGAACAACACTCATAAGCGGTCAGAAAAGAGGAGATATAGTGTCTAGGAATTAAAAAGATCAACTGACTTCACAAGGTTATTATACCGGTACTGGAGGACAGCATGCTGATTACTGCGTGATGGATGATCCGTAGGGATGTCTGCTACCCTTCTTTCTCTCCCAAAAAGATAACAGGTTTGACAATGCACATACAAGGGACCTGTTTAAAACTAAAACTGTTAGTGAAACAATAGCATATTCTTACTATTTAGAACCAAAACTTTTAAAAAAGTAAAACTAATGAAAAGGGGCAAGCCTACCATTAAGTGATTCGCCACCTTTAAAAACATAAAATCTCCATCTTAGATCTGGTTTCCTTGCATCAGGCGGCTCCTGAACAAAAGTGTCACACCTGTCATAAAGAATTCCTGTAAACGTACACTAAAGGGTAAATTAACAAGTAGATGCAGAAGCTCACTGCTGCAGTGCTGCTTATTACACTGCGTGATACAGAGTTTATGCACAAATTGATTATCAACTTATAATGTTTGTTACTTGAAAACATGTTTTTTCAAACAACAAATTCTATAAGAATCTAGCAAAAGTATTCAAATGATAGCATGAGATAAATGGTTAATGCGACAGTAAGAAACAATACAAATCTAGAATTCACAGTAAAATCTTCTCTCTTGATGTCCTTTAAAGCTTCAAAAAGTAAAACCAATCACTAACGGACCATGGGTGTTACCAAATCTCAACATTAAGGATGGGCAGTGTAATTTGTAACACTAAAGGCGACATGTGAAATTTATGTACAAACATTAGGACAAACCGTGAAATTTTGTCTAAAAAATAAAATATACTCGGATCATATACCATGGAAAATTCAGCATAAGATCCAAACGTCATGATTGCTGCCGGCGTGCCAACTTTTAGATGTTTAACTCCATCACCCACTGCGGCAATTAGACCTACACCCTGTAATTTGGTAAATGTTCGCACACATTAACAACATAGCCCGACTGCTCTGTTCAAAAACATATTATAACTTAAAATTCATCGCTTTATGAACGAAAACTTACATCGCTTGCATTAACCCCTGGTTTAAACAGTAATTTTAGTGGTGCACGAACTACACTTGTAGCACTACGGAAATTGTGGCTCAGGGTGTGAAGTATTAAATTAATCTTTGGTCTGATTTCTTTTTTCAGTAAACTTTATATACCAAAAGACATGGATTTCCAGTCACCTGCAACAAAAAAAGATCTGGAAAGTCACCTTACACTATCCACTTACTGCATATACACTATGTTGCTTCAAGTAGGTGTCCAGGTCAGTTGTTACACGCACAACTTTGAGATATACTTAAAATTCCTAGTTGATCCACAGATCCTTGTATCCAAACAGTCTGAATTCTCTTCTGAGTGACAAGAGTTGAGTGGAAAATTTGACTAACATAATCTCTAACAAACACTCGATTTTAGGGGGTTTATCATGTTTACTAGTTCTCGTTTATACCTAGTAGATACTACACAATCTACATATACGCCACTTAAATACAAGTACACAATTCAATCCTATATACTATATTAATAAAAATTTAAACAAACAGTATGAGCAAAGCATATAAAGTTGGACTAAGTTTATAATACAACGCCAACAAAATGAACAAATCACTTCTCGTAACATTCAAATGGTGTTTCATCTAATATAGCTTCACTTGAGGTGATTCTAGCTTTTGTCAAACAAAGAGTACATAACAGTTTCAGATTCATTTTTTCACAAGACATGAGTTAGGCATATCATCAAACACTACTAACCTCTAGTTAACTAATTTGAGTTAGGCATATCATCAAACACCTTATATGCAACAATTAACTACAAACCTCTAATGAACTAATTAGCATATGCCTTTGAGATTTTGAGGCATTACTGTATGTCTGTGTATGAGTGTTTTGAACAATGCTTAAAAAGATCTACAAAATCATACTTAAGTTAGTTAGCCCACTAATAATAAATTGGTCCACTGATATGTTGGTTTACTTTAGAGATCCATCAACACAAAAGAGTAACTTGCTAATAAGCTCAAGTACGGTGATAGCCCAACAATTGTCTCAGCTGTTAATTTGGTAGGTGTCATTTGAAAAAGAAAAAAATAAAAATAAATAAATAAATAAATAAAAAATAAAAAAAATAAAAATAAAAAATAAAAAAGTGTGTCATTTGAAATGAAGTAATAGTTTTATACCCTACAACAATTGTCTGTTTCGATGGTTACAATAGAAAAGTTGACCATGACCATAAAAAAGTGAAGCGAAAATTACCTGATACCCACTTGGGTATATTTGTTTTATAAAAAGAGGACTACCTTTTGGTATTATAAATAAAAAGGTTTTGTTAAACACAACTCATTGTGTATAAGCATTTTATAAATACATGATTAACATTTAGTAAACACTTAAATAACATTAAACAGTCCATAGTTAAGATCACTTACCTCTTTTATAATAATTAAAATGATATATTTATGGAATATATGAGTTCATTAATTATCATTTTCATAAATTTGAAATGCTTACAAACAACCCATAGGGTTGTGTTTAACAAAACTCTAAATAAAATAACGAATAATTAGCTCTTTTAGAATTCCTCTAAATTTACTGAGTGTATCTTAGGGCCCATTTGGTTCGGCAGAATCCTAAGGATTCTGGTGGAATTGGAATCCAATTCCATTCCATAACATGTTTGGTTGAAAAATTCAAAGAATTTGGAATTTGAATTCCATTCTTTACTTTGTTTGGTTGGCAAACGGAATGGAATGAAATTTTTTCAAAATCCCATATATATGGAATTCAACATTCTATGGCAATATGAGAGGATTGTTTACAATTCCATAGAATTCATATTATCTTTATCATTGTCATTGCTATTATTATTATTATTATTATTATTATTATTATTATTATTATTATTATTATTATTATTATATTATAAACCATCACTTTTATTAACAATAAATAGGATTTTACAAGAAATTGGTGGGTATTATTATTATTATTATTATTATTATTATTATTATTATTATTATTATTTATTTTTTATTATAAACATCACTTTTATTAGAAACTTGTAAGATTTACAAGAAATTAGTGGGGACCCGAGACACGATCTGAGCCCCCACTCCTCTAGCTATAGCAAAGCCAATCCTACTAAAAATATGAACAGCAGCCTGTGTTCCAATGTCTTGAGTCATAGAGAACTTTAGGATTCACTTCAGTAAGGCCACCGCATCCTTCTCAAGTTTCCCAAAAGAAGAGAAAGAGAAGGGGAGAAACCCATATCCAATATTTGCGCACTTAGTTTCATACTTGACACGTTTATGTTGTGCAGCCTCAATCACCGCACGACCTGACACAAAATCAACCATACCAGTTTGCGTCAATGGCGATGACCCTGTCAGATCAACACAAACATCAAGACTTTCGTCCCAAGAGTTGAGCAACATATCAGCTGGACGTAAGGGGTTGTCCCTTTCTCCAATAAGCCCAATATCCACTTCCTTACGAGCCGGACGTAAGGGGTTATTATTATTATTATTATTATTATTATTATTATTATTATTGTTATTATTATTATTATTATTATTATTATTATTATTATTATTATTATTATTATTATTATTATTATTATTATTATTATAAACATCACTTTATTAGAAAATTGTAGGATTTACAAGAGGTTAGTGGGAAGCCGAGATACTAACTGGGCTCCCACTCCTTTATCTATAAAAAAACTAATCCTACTAAAGATATGAGCAGCAACACGTGCTCCAATGTCTTGGGTCATCGACAACTTTCGAATTCGCTTCAATAAGGTCACTGCATCCTTCTCAAGTTCCCCAAAAGAAGAGAAAGAGAAGGGGATGAACCCATATCCAATATTCGCACACTTAGCCTCATATTTGACACGTTTACGTTATGTAGCCTCAATCACTGCACAACCCGGCACAAAATCAACCATACCAGTTTGCGTCAAAGGCGATGACCCAGTCAAATCAACACATACATCAAGCCCTCCATCCCACGAGTAGAGCAACATATCGGCAGGACGTAAGGGTTTGTCCTGTTCCTCATAAAGCCCAATATCAACCTCTTTACGAGCCGAAATACCTGATCGAGAACATATGTCAATAAGAACATCCCGTACCAAGTTATGCCTATGTTTAATACCAAGAATACCCATGCAAGATACAGCATGGTCCCCAAAAATATCCCCATGAAAGACCATGGAACAAGCTGGGCACGACATTTGAACAGAGAAAAGAGGAACACCAAGCCGATAACATAACACGCACCGGTAGGTCCTGGCATTCATAGTCTGTCCCAACCCAGACATCAGAACCACCCTAAGCTACTCTGAAGTGTAGTCCTCCATTTGCGATTTCCATAATGCCATATGTCTAGTAGATAAAGAAAATATAGATTCGGCTGTTTGGGTAACACGTGTGAAATATATATCTGCCAGTTTCTTCATGAGTTTGGGGGCAACGTGTAACAATTCGCAATTTCAGGTTAATTTCTATTCCCAGAAAATTTACTATTCACTTTTACTATTCATGTTACTATTCATTTTTACTATTCATTTCTTTTTGAAATTTTCCCGAAAGTTGATTTTTATTTCATATTCTCGAGTGATAAATCATTTCCATGGCAAATTAAATGTTTGACATTCGTCAGATCATTTTCGTGAAAGTTATTAAGGAATTACACGTAACTATACGTTTTAGGGTAAAACGTCATTCAGAAATTCCACGCACAACGAAATTTGATCCCGTCAGGTGACCCCACATCAGAAAAATGTTTAACACACTCATGATTTATTTGAGAATAAATCATGACTGAGAAAAATATGACCTTTATAAACCTCGGCCGTGAAAAACTGGAATTTTCAGTTTTACGCGTTTTTACTCAGCCATAACCCTAGCCTTTACCTGCACCGCATTTCTAAGACGATTTGAGTTTTCAACTTATTAAAATAAGTCAACATATTTTTCCCTCCTCCATTGACTAAAAATCATTCTTTGATTTTATAAGTCATTTCGTGATTTTTAGGCTTCCGGTTTGATGTCTAAAAGACATTTAATACCAACCGACACTAGACTGAGCCCAGTCTAGACATTATAAATCATTTTAAATCATTTTTATCATATTAGATAAGTAACATTTTACTTTTCTCAATTTTACGCAATATTCGTACATTTTACGTATTACGCGTTTTAGACCCGTGTTTCCAGTTTTTAGCAGGGTTTACCACCCAAATGGAACCTACCACTCATTTTATATTTTATTATGGGACATATGGACATGTCTAACAATACTTTAAAGTTTCATAATTTTACGACACCCGGTTTTACGTTTTGAGGCCTAATCATTTACGGTTGGCATTTCCCGGAGTCAAAACTAACAAATATCTAGATATTATCATCCAAGCAAGCCAACTCACCCCCCCTTATCCCTTTTGAACCGCCATAGGGGGGGGGGAGTCACACCCTTGGGTGGCTTGATCTTGTGTCTTGTGATCTTGGATGAATTACATGTGTAAACCTTGTCATGGAAGCCTTTGAAAAAGTCTTACTTTGTAACCTCCTCTTGGAGCTATAAAAGCCCCCCTCTCCCCCCTTCCTTGTGCCGTGCATCCCCAACCCCAAAACCCTTTCATCCTTAGTTCATTTCCTTCTAATTTCTAGCAAGATTCAAGTGAAGTTCAAGTATAGAAACCCTAGCTTAGTTTCTAGTAATCAAAACTCTTCCAAACCCTAACATACTTGGTGATTTCTCTTGAGTTTAAATCCACTCAATTCACCTTAACCTTCATCATCCATCTTTCAAGAATACCAAGGGTAGAAAGGTTGCATGAAGTGAAAAGGGTTGAAGCAAGTCTATCAAAGTCCATTTCCTTACTTGTTACTCCTTTCTTTCTTAGAAAGCCAAAAGTTGTAAGCCTAAACCTAACATGCTTCTTGTTAATTTATCATGTTCATATCATTTACATGTTATTCTTGCTATATTATGTCTTGTATGAATGTCCATGGTGTATAAAAATGAGTAAAAGATGTTGTTATAATGAATTGTTGAAACAAGTTACTAAAACAAGCAAATTAGTGAATTTCTTGGTAAGACCTGATCAAAATGGTAAAAATATGATATTGGATTATTACATATTACAGTAGAGGACTTAACAAAGAAACCGCAGCAATTTGAACCACCTAAAAAGAGTATACGAGTCAAAAGTTATGGCGATTTGAAGTTACCAAAACTTTCCGGCAAAACTGCCTAAAAAGCTTCTGTGACAGAACATAAAACACGCAAAAAGAGGCCTTTCTGGTCCGTTTCATGAAAAAGTTAAAACACGAAAGTTGTCCGGAATCACGTTTTCCTTTAGGATTAAAGAGGCTCGAGCCTTGAAAACACTTTCTGAGTGAGATATTTTTCAATTTATTAACAGCTATTTACATATATCTAGATTATGGTTATACTTTGAAAGGAACAAGAGGTCTTATGACCTATAAACAAGACCACCACCATGGCTAGAGCCAAGGTTGGGTCTCATGACCTTGGAACAAGGACCAAAGGTCATGGCTAGGCCATGACGAAATGACCATAACAACTTACATAGGCGTAAACATGAAATAATGAATTTGGCGATAACATGAACAAGCAATTTGGATCTACTTCACTTAAAAGGAAACCATGAGATTTTACCAAGAGAAAATGGTCATTCAAGACTTATGAAACTACCCCTAATAACAATCTTCATGTACTAATAAACTTTCCTAAGTTTATTCAAAATATCGGACATGTAACTTTTCGGATCAAAACTTATATCTATATATTTTATCAACTACTACAATAGTAGGGAGCCTCATGTGAGGAGTTCATTATGTAAGCCGTCGAGATGAGTTGTGGATTTACGAGTTAAAGTGTCCTGGCTCCTCGAACGCTTACTAACATGACTTCTGAAATATGTCAGCCCGAACGGTAGTAAACGATATACAAAACATACATGTTCATGAATCTTTTCTTTCAAAGACATACAATATACATCATACCACATCATGGACTAAATGCAAGATATATATATAGGCACTCCGTTATATTCTTTACACAAATCCTAAGTCGCAACATTCTATTATAGGTTGCTCGTAGAAACCTACACGATCAAACCATCACCTTCATTACTTGCTATCGTACTTAAGGTGAGTTCATAGCCCCACTTTACATTACTTCAAAGTTTTACAAACCCTTGGGGGGAATACATGCTATTTATAAACCGAACACAATGCTTTGAAACTACCTTGCCAATCCTAGGCCCCTATCATGAACCATTTAATCACTAGAACTAGTGAGCGCGAGTATTGTGAATAGGCCTATTGGGATTGACGAATCCCATTTGTTTGAGCAGATTAGTTCAAATGAATGCACTATATTTGAACATTAAGTATGACGGCAAAGTACTTACCGGGGCAACAAAACCGCAGATTGATATTGGTACCCGTTAACGTCTTGGTTGCATGAGCTTAGTACATAATAATAACTGTTTTGTTTTCTAACATGAGTATGAGTCTAATTAACTCATTACTACCAACATATTGTGTTCAACCGTTAAACAAACTCTATGAATTTCACTCAACCTTTGTGTTGACCTCTTAAGCATGTATTTCAGGTCCATGATAATCAAGAATGGAGCGGGAAGGGCACGTACTGAAGGAAGAAGGCTATAAACTATTATGTCATTCGATAAAAACATCATAGACTTTATATTGATGTGTTTTGAAACAATGGAACCTTTTGGGACCTTACTATGTAAACTCTGATATATTTGAATAAATATGAATGACAACTCTTTTTAATACAATTCGTTTAGAGATCGTTTTCTATTATTATGACTATTGTGCCGTCGAGTAACACCCAAGTTGAATTCCGCTGCATCATGAATTGGGGGTGTTACAGATTGGTATCAGAGCCATGGTTATAGAGAAACGGGTCTAAGTGAGACCTAAACTATAACTACAATAACAAGCAAAAACATTTTTATAGCCTTCCGCTCTTCGTGCCTTCCATCCTCCAGGAGATTATGGACTTATTACACATGTTATGCTACATGAACATATTTGTATATTGTAATATGCACATTGCCATAATTTGAGCATTTTCCATAAGCATTTGATTTATTTTGACATCGAAATACTAATTGTAGACATCATGTCCGCACCTCCATCTCCCGATCATCTTCCTGCTATGCCTGAGTATTTACCAATCCTTCCCGAACCTAATGATCCTTACTTTGAAGCAATTGATTACGACGACGAGGAAGAACCTTATGAGGATCTAGACAACGAAATAGATTCGGACGAAGATCCTGAAATGGATATGGACATAAACATCGATGATTACGAAGAGGATCCTGAAATGGATGTTGACATCGAAGGCATCGATGAGGAAGCGGAGGAACTATTAGTGGTGCCACATCTATCACCATTAACATCTCCACCTCCTGTTTCACCAATTTCATCCGAATCTAACCGTACCACTCCAGCTCAAGTTCCGAATTCTACTCACCAAACCGACGGAACATCTACATCTACACATATGTTCGTGAACTCAGCTCAATACGAAATCTACTCTTTGAAACAAGCTCTCAACCTAACCCAACTCAAAGTTCGAAGCATGGCAAGTCAAATGCACGACTGTATGTCCAAGGTAAATTCTGCTAGAATGGATGCCATGAATGCTCGAGACGACCTATATTGGTTTAAGCTTGACATGAGCTACGTGAAGAGTGACTCGACTCATGTTGGGGAAGTAGTCTTAAATCCTTTGACTGGCTTGGATAATGTCAAGGATAGACTCACTTTGGTTGAGAGGGCCCAAGAACAGGATGCGGTACAAATTCATAAACTACTTCACCGCCTAAATGCCGCAGAAATCCGGTTAGATGTTGCAAACTTTGATAGGTATCAACTTAAGAATGATTTGTGTGGAATGCAAACTCAAATGAGTTCCATACAATAGAGGCTATACCAAAAGGATGTCAAAGAATACCGTCCAAATGAAAGTGTAGACGTGTTAGCAACACGCGGAAATAATAATCCAACCGGACTACAACAACCTCCCAACCGACGTTTGACTAGTGTTATAGTACTAGTTATCTTTAGTACAACGTTGTAATTACTAACTGAAAGTATCAGTTAGTAAGTTTTGAATGAACTTGTAATAAGTTCGATTTTGTAAACAACGTTATATAAATAGTATCAATGCAGCACTTATCACAGAACGTGCAGCAGTAGCTGCAGCAGCTGCAGCAGCTGCCGAAGCCACCACAGCTGCTGGTGCTGCTGATGCTGCAGCAGCCGCCGATGCTGCAGCAGCTGCTGATGCTGCAGCAGCTGATGAAGCCGCCACTGCTGCGGAAGCTGCAATTGCTGCAGAGGCTGCCAGAATTGCCAGTCTTAACCTTGGAGGACCTACCCCTCCGGTGACCAATGTTACTACAGTACCAAAGGGTTGCTCGTTCATTTCCTACCTGAAATGTGAACCCATCAAATTCAAGGGTACTGAAGGGGCTGTAGGTTTGACCCGTTGGTTCGAAAAGGCGGAGTCGGTGTTCTTGGTTAGTAAATGTATCGAGGGGGATAAAGTTCAGTATGCCACAAGTACTTTGTTGAATGAGGCGTTGTCCTGGTGGAACTCAATTGCTCAACCCATGGGCATTGAGAATGCCTACAAAATTACTTGGGCTAATTTGAAACAAATGATGATCAAGGAATACTGTCCTCGGAGTGAGATACAAAAGTTAGAAGTTGAGTTCTGGGATCATACGGTTAAGGGAAATGATATCATGACCTACAACCGTAGATTCCAGGAACTGAGGATACTTTGTCCAACAATGGTTTCTACAAAGGAAAAATTGTTGGAAAGGTATATCTGGGGACTTCCCTCAAGCATACAGGGGAATGTGACTTCGGCAAATCCAAAGGAACTTGATGAGGCTATACGGATGTCCTGTAGCCTCATGGATCAAGTGGTACGTATGTTGGAAACCCGCAAACAAAACAACCTCAACACCAACAACAACACCAACAACGCCAACAACAGCAATGCCAACAACCCCAACAACTCCAACTACCGTAACAACAACAACAACAACAACAACAACAACAAGAACAACAACAACAAACGACCATATGATGGTAACCGTGGGAATAACAACAACAACAACCAAACCCGAAACAACAACCATCACAATCAACAGAACAAGAGACAGGAAGCCGCGACGGCTTATGTTGCTGCACCAGCTGGTGGTAAGTATGTTGGTAATCTACCACAATGTACCAAGTGCAATTACCATCACGAAGGTCCTTGCCCGGCCAAATGCCACAAGTGCCAAAAGCCCGGACATCTTGCCAAAGATTGTAGAGGCAAGGGTATAGCTACTGGGGCTAACACACAGCCCATAGTTACATGTTTTGGGTGTGGTGAAAGGGGACACTACAAGAACAACTGTCCTCAAAACCAAGGACCCCAAGGCGGAGGTGCTCGTGGTAGAGCCTATGTCATGGGAAAAGAAGAACCACACCAGGACCCGAACGTGGTTACCGGTACGTTCTTACTCAATAATATTCCTGTTAAAGTATTATTCGATTCTGGTGCTGATATGAGCTTTATATCTACTAGAATTGCGCCTTTACTTGATATTCCATCAATCACTTTAACCACTAGTTATAATATTGAGCTAGCTACCGGTGACTTAGTAAAAACCAATACCGTAATCCCAAACTGTACCCTTAATCTCTTAGACCACCCCTTTGACATCAATCTTATGCCAATTGAACTCGAAAGTTTTGATGTAGTTATTGGCATGGATTGGTTGTCTAAACATCAAGCTAACATTATTTGTGGTGAAAGAGTTGTGCACATTCCATGTGACAATGAAACTTTGATCATTCGTGGTGATCAAAGTGGAACTCGAATAAACATCATCTCATGTATCAAAACCATGAAGTACATTGAGAAAGGATGTTATGCTTTCTTAGCCCACGTAACAGAAAAGAAAACCGATGAAAAACGTCTCGAAGATGTTCCTATTGCCCGTGAGTTTCCTGAAGTCTTTCCAGAAGACTTACCCGGACTACCACCAAATCGTCAAATAGAGTTCAGAATTGATTTAGTACCAGGAGCGGCGCCAGTTGCCCGCGCACCATACCGGCTAGCACCTTCAGAGATGCAAGAGCTATCTAATCAATTACAAGAACTTGCGGACAAGGGATTTATTCGACCCAGTTCCTCACCTTGGGGAGCTCCAGTTTTGTTCGTGAAGAAGAAAGATGGGTCACTACGAATGTGTATTGACTATCGTGAGCTAAACAAATTAACCATAAAGAACCGATACCCACTACCAAGAATTGATGACTTATTCGATCAATTGCAAGGCTCAACCTATTACTCAAAAATTGACCTACGATCAGTGATGAGTGCTTATTCACACATCCTTTTTAGACCTAAAATCAGACCAAATACGTCAAATACTATCCAAATATGCCAAGAGAATGTATGTTTTTGTATTTGTGTATATGCAGGTACGGATATGCGAAAAATGAACGAAAACAAAGCAAAACCGACGAAAACGAGCACGAGATTGAAAAAGGTCACAAGACTAAGCCAAAAAAGAAATTTATCCAAGAAAAGCCCAAAACGACAATTCTAATTCTTAAATATTCAAAGAATGACAAAAGGGACCCTTGGTGGATGCGTGAAGTTATTGACATGAAAAATACTCCAAGTATTCACAAGTTGTCAATTTTGATCCTTTGAAGAACTAAGGAAGAAAAGTCAACTCTATTCCTCCAAGTTACTAGGTCATTACGTTTAATATTAAGTTGTATTAGTTACATTTTATAATGTTTTAGGCTTGAATTTTATGATTTGTAAAGGTCTAGGGGCTAAATATGCAACAATGTAAAAGATTAGAGAAGCCCTAGCCCCTAGCCTATAAATAGATCTCATAAGCCTCATTTGAGAGGTTGGTTAGTTTTTAGGGTTGTTGAGGGTTGGTCCTCATAGTGGTAGGAGTAGTGTAATTTTATTTTTAAGAAGTCATTTTTATTTTACTTTCTCTTTCTAGCTTTATCTCTCTAAAAATCTTTAATTTTTAGTTGTTAAATTTGTGTTTTTATTGGTGGGATTTATTGTTCATGGTTAAACTAGTTTGTTTGGTGAAAGATTTGGTGAAAAACATTAGTTTTTAGGCTTTATTTTGGATTAAAATGGTGTTTTGTTATGTATTTTATCGAGTTATAAAATTAATATCGAGTTTGAAAAAAAAAAACAATTTTAAATCTATCGAGTTTGGAATTTTATTCCTATCGAGTTTGATTTTTGAAACCAAGGACCTTTTTGCAATATTATAGAGTTAGTTTAACATAGGGACCTATATGCAATTTAAATAAATATTTAAGAGTTATCGAGTTAAGGTTTCACATAGGTTATATCGAGTTACAGGTTCATTGTTCTTTCGAGTTAGAGTTTAAAAGGGTTTTATCGAGTTAGCTTTTCAGTGTTTATCGAGTTAGGAACTACTTATTTCTTTCGAGTTAGAGTTTTACACTAGGTTTTATCGAGTTTGAGTCAAAAATGTTTATCGAGTTTGATTTTTATTTTTACCAAGTTTCATTTCTTTTGGCGAGTTAGCCATGATTATCGAGTTAGATAATCGTTCCCTCATCGTTTATCGAGTGAGGTTTTCTTATGCTTAATTTCTAAACGAAACTCTGCCGAAATTTTCTAAAATTTTATCAACTTAGTTTTTTTTACATAACAAGTTAATATCTTTTTATTTAGTCACGTTATCTAGTAAACATTTTTAGTTTAATAATAAATAGTTTTTATTTCTTTTACGCATTTCCTTTTTAATTAGTCTTTATTTCCTTTTCATTTATAAAAATTAAAAAGCCAAAAATATAATTTTCCTTTTACGTTATCAAGTCTTTTTATTTCTTTTATCAAGTCTTTTTATTTTATCGAGTAACTTTATTTTATTAATATGATTTTCGAGTAGTTTTTTAGTGTTTGCTTGGTGGCACGAGTTTGTGAGTTAAGTGTGGCCATAAAAGAGGATCGTGATTAATAATCGTTTTGATTATTTAGACTTGTGATTTTATTATTTGAAGGGCAAAAGCCGGAGAATAATCAAATTACAAATCTAGTAATTATTTTCTTTTTAAAGGATTATTTTCAAAATAAACCAACGTTGTGAGAAAATAGTCTTGTTTAAGGAAAATAATTCGTCGTCAATCCTTGGCCCACACTTGATGAACTTATTTACGTCACTTAGCAAACATATTGTCTTTAAATTCATTTCCAGTCTTAATTTCTTTTAACGTTTTAAATCTCGTTTTCTTTAGTCATTTTATCTTACACTTGTTTTAGTTGTTTGTTTTTACTTTGCGTCGTTTTATTGTTTCCTCTTTACTTTAACTGCGATTTAAATCCTTTTAGTAGTGTAATCAAAAACCCAAAATATCTCTTTTATCCTCATTCACTTCACAAGATTCACAAACCGTGTCGACAAGATCAATTCAACGCTTCGTTGGGAGAACGACCCGGGGAACATACTTTCACCGGTATTTCTTCGGAAAACTATAAAAAGAGAAACAATTTTGGCGCCGCTGCCGGGGAAGCGTTGTTAAGATTTCGTCGATCGTTTTGTTTGATTTGTGTTTTGAAGATCCTTCTCCCGAGAAGTTTTCGTTTTTTGTAAATATTCTCTTCAAAAAAAAAAAAAAAAAAAAAAAAAAGAAAAAAAAATTATTAAAAGTATATAAAAAACCAAAAAATTTTTCCTTTTCTACTTTGATTTTCTTTTTCGAAAAAAAAAAAATAATAATAATAATCTTCTTATCTTCTCATATTTGATTCTTCTTCTCAATCCCTCTTACGTTTAATTCTCATGGATCCGATTTGTCTCTATTGTGGAGAACCGTTCTTCGGAGGGTTGTGTGTGTGGTGTACGTGCAATGAATGTGGAGATAATATACGAGATGGCGTTTGTTTGAATTGTAATTCTCATACTTATGACCAAAATTCGTTCAACAATTCGTCAAACATTCCCGATTTTTATACACCACCACCACCGTCGTTTTCTTGCTATAATTGTGGAAACCCGACCGAAGAAGGAAGGCCGTGTGGAGGATGTTTTTGTGATGGATGTGGATACACCGATTGTATGTGCTATATGCCGAGTGCAGATACGTCTTACGCTTACGACTCGAGCTTCAATAATTTTCCTCAAAATGATTTTTATGAGCCAAATTCGTGCTACAACGGTGATTCCATCGGGTTTTGAAAATTGTGGGGGATCGTTTGAAAATTCTTATCTTGAATCAAATTCTTATTACAATTCTAATGATTTTTATCAACCCCCACAATCTTCCAATTTCAATAATCAAATTCTTGAACTCAAATCAATGATGGATAAGTTGAAAGAGATGGTGATTAATCGTTATACATCTACTCCAGAGCCTTATGAGAGACCAATGGAAGTACCTCGTGTCGAAGAAAGAAAATTCCAGTTTTGCGAGTGTTGTTTGTACGATGATGATTCCACAATTACCATCAATATAAATCCTCAAAATGATTCTATCTCTTCTCCCTTAGAGCCCGTGGACTCTCTAACAATGGGGGACGAGCCTCTTGACACTATTCCGGCAACGGAATCTGACGAATTCAATACGTCAAGTGTTGAGAACCTCATTCCAATCCAAAGTGAGTCCGGGGAAAATTCTAACGGTGATTCTTCTTTCCATCCTTCTTTCACACCGGTTGAAGGGAGTGATGTCGTTTTAGATGAGATCGAGGCTTTTCTTGCTAATGATTCCATTCCGATAATGGACGATGCTAATTTTGATCCGGAGGGGGATATTCGTTTACTCGAAGAATTATTGAATGAAGATCCGTCAACTTCTCTCCCTCCGATGAGCAATGAAGATTTAGTAGAAGTCGAAAGTTATTCCGATTCTCACAATGAGTACACTTCGAGTGATGAAGACTCTTGTGGAGATATCGATGAAGATGATGATGCTGAAATCCAAGATGAGGCTCTTCGTGAGAAATTATCCAAAGTTTATCTTCTCATTTCTAAAATCGAAGCTTTAAATAATCCGACTCCGTCTACTGATGTTGCGATTACTTCTTCATTTCCTATCCTCGATACGGATAGTGATTTTTCACCCGAGCTTGAAATTTTTCGATTTGAAGAGACGAGTAGTGGCAATCCCACTATTCATGCTGATATCTCTCTTCCGGATTATGAGCGTTTTGTCTTTGAAATCGACTCTACACCTATTTTCTATAATCCGTTACGTGACCCTCTTTTAGAGGATGTCGATCTATTTCCGGCTACGGATGACTCGATACCACCGGGTATTGAGAATGACGAGAATGATTTTATTTTCGATTCACTTTCTTCTCGTCCGCCCGCGAAACCACCCGATGAGGATTTTGGATCCGATACGAATGAAGTTATTTTTGGAGTGGTGGACGAGAATTTTGAACATGATGTTCCTATGCTTAATATTTTACCCACCCAACCCACCCTTGATTCTGAAATAGACTTTGCTTTTATCATCTGGGTGTTTTATCCGTTCTTTGATTATCCCATCATTTCTTCACTTTTCCACTCCACCGGGAGTGAGGATACCGTTTTTGACCCCGGCATCTCCGTTTATGCCGGTTATCTGTTCCATCTGCTCTCCCCAAGGACGAATTAATTCGGGGATCGAGTCAAGCTCATGTGACTCGGTGATAAAAAACAAGCGCTTCGTGGGAGGCACCCCATGCTTATCCATTTCATTTTTTTTTATTTTCTATTTTCTTTAATAACGTAACTTGAGGAGGGCAACCTTTTCTATATCTCGTGTTTTCGTGGTTGTTTGTGTATGTTCAGGAATTTCCCCGAAGTTTGAAGACTCTCGTGCTCGTGGTTTGTCATTCTCTCCACTCGAGTTTCATCCTTCGCTGCTCTATCGGAAATTCCCATATCCTAAATCTTATCGACTAACGTTTATCTCTTGGCATACTTAATAAACGGCCTTAGATTTTACGTAGGATTACCTTTACCCTTAAAACATTGAGGACAATGTTTCACTTTAGTCTGGGGGGGTGAATCTTCGATTCGATTTGACCTTGCACTTTTATTTGAGCTGTTAACTTACGCAACTCCGTTTTCCACCAAAAATTTTAATTTTTGTCAACTCTTTTTTTAAAAAAAAATGAAAAAAAAAATGAAAAAAAATATATATGATATGAATAATAAGTTTTGACACCTTGTTTTGACTTTCCTACCGGCGAGAGTAGAAATAAATGTTTCGACTTGACCGGGCGTGTTGAGCCCTAGCTCGTCTCCCTTAACCAATATAATCAAATGATTATGGCTAAGCATCCGCGGATCTCATTACTTGGGATTTTAAATTTGTGGAGATCGAGGAATGATAGAGTTTATTTAGAAGTTTCGTGCTATACACGGATCGCATAACTGGGATTTAAAAAACCCACGAGAGGTACTTGTGGCCTCCTTGTTCCCATCAGAAAAGTCACCCATATATAATAGATGTTCTAGGTTAATTAGTGGTATTTAGGTTTGAATAATATTTAGTTCTTTGTTTTCTTAAGAGAATTTTTGCTTTAGAAGTTGGGTACATATCAAGGAACATCAAAAATAAGAGCAAAAAGTGAAAAAATCAAAAGTCAAAAGTTGATTATGCATGTGGTTTTGGAGCTACCCAATAAGCTTCCATTGATGTTGAGAAAAAAAGTCAAGAAAGAAAAAAGTATCAAAAGTATGAAAAAAGTGAAAAATGAAAAAAAAATGAAAGTTGTAGTATTGTTGAATAAGAGCTAATGTATGTATCAATAAGTTGTTGGCGCGTGAGGTGCATGTGATACGTGATTAGTAATCAGTCACATGAGGTGCACGTGATCGTACTCCGCAACTTATATTTCTGATATTGTATGTACCCCAAATTCTTTGATGTGGACCGAATTTCTATTGCAGTGGTTCTTAAGAGAAAATGAATAACTACTTATCGTTTTAACTTAGGTATCACTATCGGACTAACAAATATCAAAACGAGAAAAAAATATGAAGTAATTCATTTCTCAACAAATTAAAATCCTGAGATACAAAACATAGGACCTGGGAACAAGAGGTAATACACAAGTAACTTTTGTGGGCAGTGTTAGCATCTAACTTCTGGTAAACAATGATTTCGATTTTACGCTTAGTTTGGGAGCTTGTGAAAAATCAAGGATGACGATTTTTATCCGTATGGTCTCTTCTCTGTGAGAAGTGTTTCTACTCGTTGACCCTGAAAATTATCAACAGATAAGAATTGATAATGAAAGTCAAAGCAAACCGTCACTTATATAAAAATGAAAAAGTACAAAAAGAGTAGTAGTAGTTGTATTCCTGAAAATCGGAAAACGGAGCATTTTTGAGAATAAATGATTTTACTATCTCTTTTGAACATCATTGCTACTTTACAACGTCAGTAAAGAGAGGTTTTGAAATTATTTATCTCTTAAGTGTGAGGTGATGACATTGCGTGAGGGCACGGCAATACCTTAGTCTGGGGGATTTTGATGAGTGCTTATTCACACATCCTTTTTAGACCTAAAATCAGACCAAATACGTCAAATACTATCCAAATATGCCAAGAGAATGTATGTTTTTGTATTTGTGTATGTGCAGGTACGGATATGCGAAAAATGAACGAAAACAAAGCAAAACCGACGAAAACGAGCACGAGATTGAAAAAGGTCACAAGACTAAGCCGAAAAAGAAATTTATCCAAGAAAAGCCCAAAACGACAATTCTAATTCTTAAATATTCAAAGAATGACAAAAGGGACCCTTGGTGGATGCGTGAAGTTATTGACATGAAAAATACTCCAAGTATTCACAAGTTGTCAATTTTGATCCTTTGAAGAACTAAGGAAGAAAAGTCAACTCTATTCCTCCAAGTTACTAGGTCATTACGTTTAATATTAAGTTGTATTAGTTACATTTTATAATGTTTTAGGCTTGAATTTTATGATTTGTAAAGGTCTAGGGGCTAAATATGCAATAATGTAAAAGATTAGAGAAGCCCTAGCCCCTAGCCTATAAATAGATCTCATAAGCCTCATTTGAGAGGTTGGTTAGTTTTTAGGGTTGTTGAGGGTTGGTCCTCATAGTGGTAGGAGTAGTGTAATTTTATTTTTAAGAAGTCATTTTTATTTTACTTTCTCTTTCTAGCTTTATCTCTCTAAAAATCTTTAATTTTTAGTTGTTAAATTTGTGTTTTTATTGGTGGGATTTATTGTTCATGGTTAAACTAGTTTGTTTGGTGAAAGATTTGGTGAAAAACATTAGTTTTTAGGCTTTATTTTGGATTAAAATGGTGTTTTGTTATGTATTTTATCGAGTTATAAAATTAATATCGAGTTTGAAAAAAAAAAACAATTTTAAATCTATCGAGTTTGGAATTTTATTCCTATCGAGTTTGATTTTTGAAACCAAGGACCTTTTTGCAATATTATAGAGTTAGTTTAACATAGGGACCTATATGCAATTTAAATAAATATTTAAGAGTTATCGAGTTAAGGTTTCACATAGGTTATATCGAGTTACAGGTTCATTGTTCTTTCGAGTTAGAGTTTAAAAGGGTTTTATCGAGTTAGCTTTTCAGTGTTTATCGAGTTAGGAACTACTTATTTCTTTCGAGTTAGAGTTTTACACTAGGTTTTATCGAGTTTGAGTCAAAAATGTTTATCGAGTTTGATTTTTATTTTTACCAAGTTTCATTTCTTTTGGCGAGTTAGCCATGATTATCGAGTTAGATAATCGTTCCCTCATCGTTTATCGAGTGAGGTTTTCTTATGCTTAATTTCTAAACGAAACTCTGCCGAAATTTTCTAAAATTTTATCAACTTAGTTTTTTTTACATAACAAGTTAATATCTTTTTATTTAGTCACGTTATCTAGTAAACATTTTTAGTTTAATAATAAATAGTTTTTATTTCTTTTACGCATTTCCTTTTTAATTAGTCTTTATTTCCTTTTCATTTATAAAAATTAAAAAGCCAAAAATATAATTTTCCTTTTACGTTATCAAGTCTTTTTATTTCTTTTATCAAGTCTTTTTATTTTATCGAGTAACTTTATTTTATTAATATGATTTTCGAGTAGTTTTTTAGTGTTTGCTTGGTGGCACGAGTTTGTGAGTTAAGTGTGGCCATAAAAGAGGATCGTGATTAATAATCGTTTTGATTATTTAGACTTGTGATTTTATTATTTGAAGGGCAAAAGCCGGAGAATAATCAAATTACAAATCTAGTAATTATTTTCTTTTTAAAGGATTATTTTCAAAATAAACCAACGTTGTGAGAAAATAGTCTTGTTTAAGGAAAATAATTCGTCGTCAATCCTTGGCCCACACTTGATGAACTTATTTACGTCACTTAGCAAACATATTGTCTTTAAATTCATTTCCAGTCTTAATTTCTTTTAACGTTTTAAATCTCGTTTTCTTTAATCATTTTATCTTACACTTGTTTTAGTTGTTTGTTTTTACTTTGCGTCGTTTTATTGTTTCCTCTTTACTTTAACTGCGATTTAAATCCTTTTAGTAGTGTAATCAAAAACCCAAAATATCTCTTTTATCCTCATTCACTTCACAAGATTCACAAACCGTGTCGACAAGATCAATTCAACGCTTCGTTGGGAGAACGACCCGGGGAACATACTTTCACCGGTATTTCTTCGGAAAACTATAAAAAGAGAATCAATTTTGGCGCCGCTGCCGGGGAAGCGTTGTTAAGATTTCGTCGATCGTTTTGTTTGATTTGTGTTTTGAAGATCCTTCTCCCGAGAAGTTTTCGTTTTTTGTAAATATTCTCTTCAAAAAAAAAAAAAAAAAAAAAAAAAAGAAAAAAAAATTATTAAAAGTATATAAAAAACCAAAAAATTTTTCCTTTTCTACTTTGATTTTCTTTTTCGAAAAAAAAAAAAAATAATAATAATAATCTTCTTATCTTCTCATATTTGATTCTTCTTCTCAATCCCTCTTACGTTTAATTCTCATGGATCCGATTTGTCTCTATTGTGGAGAACCGTTCTTCGGAGGGTTGTGTGTGTGGTGTACGTGCAATGAATGTGGAGATAATATACGAGATGGCGTTTGTTTGAATTGTAATTCTCATACTTATGACCAAAATTCGTTCAACAATTCGTCAAACATTCCCGATTTTTATACACCACCACCACCGTCGTTTTCTTGCTATAATTGTGGAAACCCGACCGAAGAAGGAAGGCCGTGTGGAGGATGTTTTTGTGATGGATGTGGATACACCGATTGTATGTGCTATATGCCGAGTGCAGATACGTCTTACGCTTACGACTCGAGCTTCAATAATTTTCCTCAAAATGATTTTTATGAGCCAAATTCGTGCTACAACGGTGATTCCATCGGGTTTTGAAAATTGTGGGGGATCGTTTGAAAATTCTTATCTTGAATCAAATTCTTATTACAATTCTAATGATTTTTATCAACCCCCACAATCTTCCAATTTCAATAATCAAATTCTTGAACTCAAATCAATGATGGATAAGTTGAAAGAGATGGTGATTAATCGTTATACATCTACTCCAGAGCCTTATGAGAGACCAATGGAAGTACCTCGTGTCGAAGAAAGAAAATTCCAGTTTTGCGAGTGTTGTTTGTACGATGATGATTCCACAATTACCATCAATATAAATCCTCAAAATGATTCTATCTCTTCTCCCTTAGAGCCCGTGGACTCTCTAACAATGGGGGACGAGCCTCTTGACACTATTCCGGCAACGGAATCTGACGAATTCAATACGTCAAGTGTTGAGAACCTCATTCCAATCCAAAGTGAGTCCGGGGAAAATTCTAACGGTGATTCTTCTTTCCATCCTTCTTTCACACCGGTTGAAGGGAGTGATGTCATTTTAGATGAGATCGAGGCGTTTCTTGCTAATGATTCCATTCCGATAATGGACGATGCTAATTTTGATCCGGAGGGGGATATTCGTTTACTCGAAGAATTATTGAATGAAGATCCGTCAACTTCTCTCCCTCCGATGAGCAATGAAGATTTAGTAGAAGTCGAAAGTTATTCCGATTCTCACAATGAGTACACTTCGAGTGATGAAGACTCTTGTGGAGATATCGATGAAGATGATGATGCTGAAATCCAAGATGAGGCTCTTCGTGAGAAATTATCCAAAGTTTATCTTCTCATTTCTAAAATCGAAGCTTTAAATAATCCGACTCCGTCTACTGATGCTGCGATTACTTCTTCATTTCCTATCCTCGATACGGATAGTGATTTTTCACCCGAGCTTGAAATTTTTCGATTTGAAGAGACGAGTAGTGGCAATCCCACTATTCATGCTGATATCTCTCTTCCGGATTATGAGCGTTTTGTCTTTGAAATCGACTCTACACCTATTTTCTATAATCCGTTACGTGACCCTCTTTTAGAGGATGTCGATCTATTTCCGGCTACGGATGACTCGATACCACCGGGTATTGAGAATGACGAGAATGATTTTATTTTCGATTCACTTTCTTCTCGTCCGCCCGCGAAACCACCCGATGAGGATTTTGGATCCGATACGAATGAAGTTATTTTTGGAGTGGTGGACGAGAATTTTGAACATGATGTTCCTATGCTTAATATTTTACCCACCCAACCCACCCTTGATTCTGAAATAGACTTTGCTTTTATCATCTGGGTGTTTTATCCGTTCTTTGATTATCCCATCATTTCTTCACTTTTCCACTCCACCGGGAGTGAGGATACCGTTTTTGACCCCGGCATCTCCGTTTATGCCGGTTATCTGTTCCATCTGCTCTCCCCAAGGACGAATTAATTCGGGGATCGAGTCAAGCTCATGTGACTCGGTGATAAAAAACAAGCGCTTCGTGGGAGGCACCCCATGCTTATCCATTTCATTTTTTTTATTTTCTATTTTCTTTAATAACGTAACTTGAGGAGGGCAACCTTTTCTATATCTCGTGTTTTCGTGGTTGTTTGTGTATGTTCAGGAATTTCCCCGAAGTTTGAAGACTCTCGTGCTCGTGGTTTGTCATTCTCTCCACTCGAGTTTCATCCTTCGCTGCTCTATCGGAAATTCCCATATCCTAAATCTTATCGACTAACGTTTATCTCTTGGCATACTTAATAAACGGCCTTAGATTTTACGTAGGATTACCTTTACCCTTAAAACATTGAGGACAATGTTTCACTTTAGTCTGGGGGGGTGAATCTTCGATTCGATTTGACCTTGCACTTTTATTTGAGCTGTTAACTTACGCAACTCCGTTTTCCACCAAAAATTTTAATTTTTGTCAACTCTTTTTTAAAAAAAAAAATGAAAAAAAAATGAAAAAAAATATATATGATATGAATAATAAGTTTTGACACCTTGTTTTGACTTTCCTACCGGCGAGAGTAGAAATAAATGTTTCGACTTGACCGGGCGTGTTGAGCCCTAGCTCGTCTCCCTTAACCAATATAATCAAATGATTATGGCTAAGCATCCGCGGATCTCATTACTTGGGATTTTAAATTTGTGGAGATCGAGGAATGATAGAGTTTATTTAGAAGTTTCGTGCTATACACGGATCGCATAACTGGGATTTAAAAAACCCACGAGAGGTACTTGTGGCCTCCTTGTTCCCATCAGAAAAGTCACCCATATATAATAGATGTTCTAGGTTAATTAGTGGTATTTAGGTTTGAATAATATTTAGTTCTTTGTTTTCTTAAGAGAATTTTTGCTTTAGAAGTTGGGTACATATCAAGGAACATCAAAAATAAGAGCAAAAAGTGAAAAAATCAAAAGTCAAAAGTTGATTATGCATGTGGTTTTGGAGCTACCCAATAAGCTTCCATTGATGTTGAGAAAAAAAGTCAAGAAAGAAAAAAGTATCAAAAGTATGAAAAAAGTGAAAAATGAAAAAAAAAATGAAAGTTGTAGTATTGTTGAATAAGAGCTAATGTATGTATCAATAAGTTGTTGGCGCGTGAGGTGCATGTGATACGTGATTAGTAATCAGTCACATGAGGTGCACGTGATCGTACTCCGCAACTTATATTTCTGATATTGTATGTACCCCAAATTCTTTGATGTGGACCGAATTTCTATTGCAGTGGTTCTTAAGAGAAAATGAATAACTACTTATCGTTTTAACTTAGGTATCACTATCGGACTAACAAATATCAAAACGAGAAAAAAATATGAAGTAATTCATTTCTCAACAAATTAAAATCCTGAGATACAAAACATAGGACCTGGGAACAAGAGGTAATACACAAGTAACTTTTGTGGGCAGTGTTAGCATCTAACTTCTGGTAAACAATGATTTCGATTTTACGCTTAGTTTGGGAGCTTGTGAAAAATCAAGGATGACGATTTTTATCCGTATGGTCTCTTCTCTGTGAGAAGTGTTTCTACTCGTTGACCCTGAAAATTATCAACAGATAAGAATTGATAATGAAAGTCAAAGCAAACCGTCACTTATATAAAAATGAAAAAGTACAAAAAGAGTAGTAGTAGTTGTATTCCTGAAAATCGGAAAACGGAGCGTTTTTGAGAATAAATGATTTTACTATCTCTTTTGAACATCATTGCTACTTTACAACGTCAGTAAAGAGAGGTTTTGAAATTATTTATCTCTTAAGTGTGAGGTGATGACATTGCGTGAGGGCACGGCAATACCTTAGTCTGGGGGATTTTGATGAGTGCTTATTCACACATCCTTTTTAGACCTAAAATCAGACCAAATACGTCAAATACTATCCAAATATGCCAAGAGAATGTATGTTTTTGTATTTGTGTATGTGCAGGTACGGATATGCGAAAAATGAACGAAAACAAAGCAAAACCGACGAAAACGAGCACGAGATTGAAAAAGGTCACAAGACTAAGCCGAAAAAGAAATTTATCCAAGAAAAGCCCAAAACGACAATTCTAATTCTTAAATATTCAAAGAATGACAAAAGGGACCCTTGGTGGATGCGTGAAGTTATTGACATGAAAAATACTCCAAGTATTCACAAGTTGTCAATTTTGATCCTTTGAAGAACTAAGGAAGAAAAGTCAACTCTATTCCTCCAAGTTACTAGGTCATTACGTTTAATATTAAGTTGTATTAGTTACATTTTATAATGTTTTAGGCTTGAATTTTATGATTTGTAAAGGTCTAGGGGCTAAATATGCAATAATGTAAAAGATTAGAGAAGCCCTAGCCCCTAGCCTATAAATAGATCTCATAAGCCTCATTTGAGAGGTTGGTTAGTTTTTAGGGTTGTTGAGGGTTGGTCCTCATAGTGGTAGGAGTAGTGTAATTTTATTTTTAAGAAGTCATTTTTATTTTACTTTCTCTTTCTAGCTTTATCTCTCTAAAAATCTTTAATTTTTAGTTGTTAAATTTGTGTTTTTATTGGTGGGATTTATTGTTCATGGTTAAACTAGTTTGTTTGGTGAAAGATTTGGTGAAAAACATTAGTTTTTAGGCTTTATTTTGGATTAAAATGGTGTTTTGTTATGTATTTTATCGAGTTATAAAATTAATATCGAGTTTGAAAAAAAAAACAATTTTAAATCTATCGAGTTTGGAATTTTATTCCTATCGAGTTTGATTTTTGAAACCAAGGACCTTTTTGCAATATTATAGAGTTAGTTTAACATAGGGACCTATATGCAATTTAAATAAATATTTAAGAGTTATCGAGTTAAGGTTTCACATAGGTTATATCGAGTTACAGGTTCATTGTTCTTTCGAGTTAGAGTTTAAAAGGGTTTTATCGAGTTAGCTTTTCAGTGTTTATCGAGTTAGGAACTACTTATTTCTTTCGAGTTAGAGTTTTACACTAGGTTTTATCGAGTTTGAGTCAAAAATGTTTATCGAGTTTGATTTTTATTTTTACCAAGTTTCATTTCTTTTGGCGAGTTAGCCATGATTATCGAGTTAGATAATCGTTCCCTCATCGTTTATCGAGTGAGGTTTTCTTATGCTTAATTTCTAAACGAAACTCTGCCGAAATTTTCTAAAATTTTATCAACTTAGTTTTTTTTACATAACAAGTTAATATCTTTTTATTTAGTCACGTTATCTAGTAAATATTTTTAGTTTAATAATAAATAGTTTTTATTTCTTTTACGCATTTCCTTTTTAATTAGTCTTTATTTCCTTTTCATTTATAAAAATTAAAAAGCCAAAAATATAATTTTCCTTTTACGTTATCAAGTCTTTTTATTTCCTTTATCAAGTCTTTTTATTTTATCGAGTAACTTTATTTTATTAATATGATTTTCGAGTAGTTTTTTAGTGTTTGCTTGGTGGCACGAGTTTGTGAGTTAAGTGTGGCCATAAAAGAGGATCGTGATTAATAATCGTTTTGATTATTTAGACTTATGATTTTATTATTTGAAGGGCAAAAGCCGGAGAATAATCAAATTACAAATCTAGTAATTATTTTCTTTCTAAAGGATTATTTTCAAAATAAACCAACGTTGTGAGAAAATAGTCTTGTTTAAGGAAAATAATTCGTCGTCAATCCTTGGCCCACACTTGATGAACTTATTTACGTCACTTAGCAAACATATTGTCTTTAAATTCATTTCCAGTCTTAATTTCTTTTAACGTTTTAAATCTCGTTTTCTTTAGTCATTTTATCTTACACTTGTTTTAGTTGTTTGTTTTTACTTTGCGTCGTTTTATTGTTTCCTCTTTACTTTAACTGCGATTTAAATCCTTTTAGTAGTGTAATCAAAAACCCAAAATATCTCTTTTATCCTCATTCACTTCACAAGATTCACAAACCGTGTCGACAAGATCAATTCAACGCTTCGTTGGGAGAACGATCCGGGGAACATACTTTCACCGGTATTTCTTCGGAAAACTATAAAAAGAGAATCAATCAGGTTACCACCAAGTTAGAGTTCGTGATGACGACATTCCAAAAACAGCCTTTAGGACACGATATGGTCACCATGAATTCCAAGTGATGCCATTTGGGTTAACAAATGCACCGGCAGTATTCATGGATCTCATGAATCGGGTGTGTAAACCATATTTGGACAAATTCGTGATCGTATTCATAGACGACATTCTCATATATTCCAAAAACGAAGAGGAACACAAAGAACACCTGAGAACAATTTTAGGACTACTCAAGGAAGAGAAATTGTATGCAAAGTTTTCCAAATGTGAATTTTGGATTCAATCAGTACAATTCCTTGGGCATGTGATTGACAAGACCGGTTTACATGTCGATCCCGCTAAAATTGAAGCTATCAAAAATTGGCCAACACCTACCAAACCTACAGAAATTCGTCAATTTCTGGGTTTAGCCGGGTATTACCGAAGGTTTATTGAAGGATTTTCCTCAATAGCAAAGTCTTTGACTAAGCTAACTCAGAAAGACAAGAAATACGTATGGAATGAAGATGAAGAAAAAGCTTTCCAAACCCTCAAACAGAAACTTTGTAGTGCTCCTATCCTAGCATTGCCCGATGGGATCGAAGATTTTGTAGTCTATTGTGATGCATCGCACCAAGGGTTAGGTGCCGTGTTGATGCAACGCGATAAGGTCATGGCTTATGCATCAAGACAACTCAAGGTTCATGAGGAAAATTACACCACTCATGACTTAGAGTTAGGAGCTGTGGTCTTTGCACTAAAAATCTGGAGGCACTATCTATACGGTACTAGATGTACTGTGTACACCGATCATAAAAGTCTACAACACATTTTGGACCAAAAAGAACTAAACATGAGACAACGTCGTTGGTTGGAATTACTAAGTGATTATGACTGCGACATTCGTTACCACCCAGGAAAAGCAAACGTAGTAGCCGACGCCCTAAGCCGAAAGGAACGGATTAAACCACTACGAGTCCGAGCCTTAGTTTTAACCATAAATTCAAACTTTCCTACTCAAATCCTTCACGCTCAAGCTGAGGCGGTGAAACAAGAAGACATCCAAAAGGAAAAGTTGGATGGCATGATACAAAAGAAATTCGAAACCCGTTCAGATGGAACTCTATGCTTCCAAGGTCGAAGTTGGGTACCACTTTATGGTGGCCTACGAGACTTGATCATGCATGAATCACACAAGTCTAAATACTCCATACATCCAGGATCTGATAAGATGTATCATGATCTTAAGTTACTATATTGGTGGCCGAACATGAAGGCCGACATTGCAACATACGTTAGCAAATGTCTTACCTACTCCAAAGTAAAAGCCGAACATCAAAAACCATCCGGTCCATTGCAACAACCAGAGATTCCTACTTGGAAATGGGAAAGAATTACTATGGACTTCATTACCAAGCTCCCAAAGACATCAAGCGGTTATGACTCCATTTGGGTCATAGTTGATCGTCTCACAAAATCCGCACACTTTATACCAATCAAAGAGACTTACAAAATGGAACAACTAACCCGACTGTACGTCAAAGAAATAGTCTCAAGACATGGTGCACCAATATCCATCATATCTGACAGAGATGGTAGATTTACTTCCAATTTCTGGCAGTCACTCCAAGACGCCTTTGGAACAAATCTAGACATGAGTACAGCGTACCACCCTCAGACCGATGGTCAGAGTGAACGAACCATCCAAACACTTGAAGACATGCTTCGAGCATGTATAATAGACTTTGGAAAAGGATGGGATACTCATCTACCATTAGTCGAATTTTCCTACAACAACAGCTATCATACAAGTATTCAAGCAGCTCCATTTGAAGCACTTTATGGTCGAAAGTGTCGTTCACCTGCTTGTTGGGCTGAAGTGGGAGAAGTTCAACTCACTGGACCAGAACTCATCCGTGAAACAATAGATAAGATTGTACAAATCAGAAGTCGATTACAAGCCGCAAGAGATCGACATAAAAGTTATGCCGACACACGACGCAGACCCCTAGAATTCCAAGTCGGAGATAGGGTTATGCTAAAAGTATCACCTTGGAAAGGTTTGATACGATTCGGTAAACGAGGAAAACTAAACCCAAGATACATCGGACCATTCAAAATCCTAGCCAGAGTTAGCCCTGTGGCGTACAGACTTGAGCTTCCATCGGAACTAAGTAGTGTACACCCCACTTTCCATGTATCTAACCTAAAGAAATGCTTGTCGGATGAATCACTCGTGATTCCACTCGATGAAATTCAACTCAATGACGATCTTTAATTTATTGAGGAACCCGTAGAAATCATGGACCGAGAGGTCAAACAACTCAAGCAAAGCCGTATTCCAATTGTCAAAGTTCGTTGGAACTCACGACGTGGTCCTGAATACACATGGGAACGAGAGGACCAGATCCGTAAGAAATACCCACATCTTTTTACCAACGAAGCTTCTACTCCTAACGCAAATTGATCTCCGGGACGGAGCTCTCGTATGGGGTGGAGACTGTAACAATTCACAATTTCAGGTTAATTTCTATTCCCGGAAAATTTACTATTCACTTTTACTATTTATGTTACTATTCATTTTTACTATTCATTTCTTTTTGAAATTTTCCCGAAAGTTGATTTTTATTTCATATTCTCGAGTGATAAATCATTTTCATGGCAAATTAAATGTTTGAAATTCGTCAGATCATTTTCGTGAAAGTTATTAAGGAATTACACGTAACTATACGTTTTAGGGTAAAACGTCATTCAGAAATTCCACGCACAACGAAATTTGATCCCGTCAGGTGACCCCACATCAGAAAAATGTTTAACACACTCATGATTTATTTGAGAATAAATCATGACTGAGAAAAATATGACCAGAATAAACCTCGGCCGTGAAAAACTGGAATTTTCAGTTTTACGCGTTTTTACTCAGCCGTAACCCTAGCCTTTACCTGCACCGCATTTCTAAGACGATTTGAGTTTTCAACTTATTAAAATAAGTCAACATATTTTTCCCTCCTCCATTGACTAAAAATCATTCTTTGATTTTATAAGTCATTTCGTGATTTTTAGGCTTCCGGTTTGATGTCTAAAAGACATTTAATACCAGCCGACACTAGACTGAGCCCAGTCTAGACATTATAAATCATTTTAAATCATTTTTATCATATTAGATAAGTAACATTTTACTTTTCTCAATTTTACGCAATATTCGTACATTTTACGTATTACGCGTTTTAGACCCGTGTTTCCAGTTTTTAGCAGGGTTTACCACCCAAATGGAACCTACCACTCATTTTATATTTTATTATGGGACATATGGACATGTCTAACAATACTTTAAAGTTTCATAATTTTACGACACCCGGTTTTACGTTTTGAGGCCTAATCATTTACGGTTGGCATTTCCCGGAGTCAAAACTAACAAATATCTAGATATTATCATCCAAGCAAGCCAAATCACCCCCCTTATCCCTTTTGAACCGCCATAGGGGGGGGGGGGGGAGTCACACCCTTGGGTGGCTTGATCTTGTGTCTTGTGATCTTGGATGAATTACATGTGTAAACCTTGTCATGGAAGCCTTTGACAAAGTCTTACTTTGTAACCTCCTCTTGGAGCTATAAAAGCCCCCCTCTCCCCCCTTCCTTGTGCCGTGCATCCCTAACCCCAAAACCCTTTCATCCTTAGTTCATTTCCTTCTAATTTCTAGCAAGATTCAAGTGAAGTTCAAGTATAGAAACCCTAGCTTAGTTTCTAGTAATCAAAACTCTTCCAAACCCTAACATGCTTGGTTATTTCTCTTGAGTTTAAATCCACTCAATTCACCTTAACCTTCATCATCCATCTTTCAAGAATACCAAGGGTAGAAAGGTTGCATGAAGTGAAAAGGGTTGAAGCAAGTCTATCAAAGTCCATTTCCTTACTTGTTACTCCTTTCTTTCTTAGAAAGCCAAAAGTTGTAAGCCTAAACCTAACATGCTTCTTGTTAATTTATCATGTTCATATCATTTACATGTTATTCTTGCTATATTATGTCTTGTATGAATGTCCATGGTGTATAAAAATGAGTAAAAGATGTTGTTATAATGAATTGTTGAAACAAGTTACTAAAACAAGCAAATTAGTGAATTTCTTGGTAAGACCTGATCAAAATGGTAAAAATATGATATTGGATTATTACATATTACAGTAGAGGACTTAACAAAGAAACCGTAGCAATTTGAACCACCTAAAAAGAGTATACGAGTCAAAAGTTATGGCGATTTGAAGTTACCAAAACTTTCCGGCAAAACTGCCTAAAAAGCTTATGGTTATACTTTGAAAGGAACAAGAGGTCTTATGACCTATAAACAAGACCACCACCATGGCTAGAGCCAAGGTTGGGTCTCATGACCTTGGAACTAGGACCAAAGGTCATGGCTAGGCCATGACGAAATGACCATAACAACTTACATAGGCGTAAACATGAAATAATGAATTTGGCGATAACATGAACAAGCAATTTGGATCTACTTCACTTAAAAGGAAACCATGAGATTTTACCAAGAGAAAATGGTCATTCAAGACTTATGAAACTACCCCTAATAACAATCTTCATGTACTAATAAACTTTCCTAAGTTTATTCAAAATATCGGACATGTAACTTTTCGGATCAAAACTTATATCTATATATTTTATCAACTACTACAATAGTAGGGAGCCTCATGTGAGGAGTTCATTATGTAAGCCATCGAGATGAGTTGTGGGTTTACGAGTTAAAGTGTCCTGGCTCCTCGAACGCTTACTAACATGACTTCTGAAATATGTCAGCCCGAACGGTAGTAAACGATATACAAAACATACATGTTCATGAATCTTTTCTTTCAAAGACATACAATATACATCATACCACATCATGGACTAAATGCAAGATATATATATATATATATATATATATATATATATAGGCACTCCGTTATATTCTTTACACAAATCCTAAGTCGCAACATTCTATTATAGGTTGCTCGTAGAAACCTACACGATCAAACCATCACCTTCATTACTTGCTATCGTACTTAAGGTGAGTTCATAGCCCCACTTTACATTACTTCAATGTTTTACAAACCCTTGGGGGGAATACATGCTATTTATAAACCGAACACAATGCTTTGAAATTGTATGCTGCCTGATTGTTTTATTATTACTAAGTACCTACCTTGCCAATCCTAGGCCCCTATCATGAACCATTTAATCACTAGAACTAGTGAGCGCGAGTATTGTGAATAGGCCTATTGGGATTGACGAATCCCATTTGTTTGAGCAGATTAGTTCAAACGAATGCACTATATTTGAACATTAAGTATGACGGCAAAGTACTTACCGGGGCAACAAAACCGCCGATTGATATTGGTACCCGTTAACGTCTTGGTTGCATGAGCTTAGTACATAATAATAACTGTTTTGTTTTCTAACATGAGTATGAGTCTAATTAACTCATTACTACCAACATATTGTGTTCAACCGTTAAACAAACTCTATGAATTTCACTCAACCTTTGTGTTGACCTCTTAAGCATGTATTTCAGGTCCATGATAATCAAGAATGGAGCGGGAAGGGCACGTACTGAAGGAAGAAGGCTATAAACTATTATGTCATTCGATAAAAACATCATAGACTTTATATTGATGTGTTTTGAAACAATGGAACCTTTTGGGACCTTACTATGTAAACTCTGATATATTTGAATAAATATGAATGACAACTCTTTTTAATACGATTCGTTTAGAGATCGTTTTCTATTATTATGACTGTTGTGCCGTCGAGTAACACCCAAGTTGAATTCCGCTGCATCATGAATTGGGGGTGTTACACAACGATCTCACATGGATTACTCAAAAGGTCAATCTCCACTTTCACATTAAAAGCACACAAGGCATCATCAAAGGAAGGCCCAAAAGTTAAGATACCAGAATGTCGAAGCAACTTAGTCTGTAAGCTAGCAGATTGAAGTCTAGATGCAAGAAATGCATAGTTTAAGATGTCACCTGCAGAATAAACACCAAGCCCCCCGAACGCAAAGGGTAGGGTAGAAAGCCTCCATTGCCAATCACCAAAACCAGGTCCAGAAGCGGTAACAATACGCTCTAGATTAGAACGAAGAGCCAGATCAAAAGAAATCTGAGCACGCTCAAAGACCCGTGGAGAACAAGTGCGCATAGCAAAATATAATTTGGAAATACCGGCACAAGCACGAAAGAGCAACAACTCACACTAAGGATCATTAATCTTAGCAACAGCATACATAAGCTCAATGGTTTTAGCAACCCTTTTCATAACAAACTCACTACTAAAATCAAAGTCCACACTAGCAGGCCCACCCAATAATTTAACACCGTGCAAAGGTCTGGCAATATTAGGTGGGAAAACACCCACATGCCTGCTTTTGGGGTCTTCCTTAGGCCAAAAAATCTCAGTTTTATCAACATTGAGGTGCAGACCACAACGAGGTCTATCCATCATGATAAGCTCCAAAACATTCCCCACAACCAAAGTATCGCCAATAATAGTGCCATCATCTAGATACCAAGCTTGAAGTGAAAGGCTAAAGGAGTCTCTAATCTTGCATACCAAGGGATGTAACACTAAGGCAAAAGTAGAGGTCCAAGTGGATCACCTTGTTGCACCCCTTGGTGGGACCATAAGGTGTGTTCCCCATAATACAATCTAGCTGGGTTGGAATAACAAAACTCCACCCAACATGAAATAGCCGGACAATGAAGACGAACCTCCTGTAGCATAACCTCACGATCCACCAAATTGAAGGCATTTTTGAAATCTACCAACAACATCGAAAGACCCACATCATCTCCACGATCCTCAATCAACCGATTCACGTCATGAAGAATAGCCTCCCTTCCTCTAGACACCCCAACCCCAAACTGTAGGTCATTCAAATAACCATCCAAAGAATGGCCAATCATAGCAGCACTAACCTTGGAAACTAAACGCCTCCAAATAGTCCGCACAACAATAGGACGGATGACACCTCCCGGCTTGGCAAGTGGTGTAAGAGGAGCACTAGCGATATACTCACCCAGCGCCCTGGGGCATTTACCATCAAGGAAGAGATTAACCACTTGGGTGATAGAAATTATTATTATTATTATTATTATTATTATTATTATTATTATTATTATTATTATTATTATTATTATTATTATTATTATTATTATTATTATTATTATTATTATTATTATTATTATTATTATTATTATTATTATTAGGATTGATTTAAAATAGAAATCTACTATGCTTTTTTGAAAGTAGAAACTTAAAAGTTGGTTTTCAATTGATTTAAAATACATCTTGCAGCAGATTATTCTCTATTATTCTATCTACATTGATAGAAACTCAAAAAAAAAACAAGCAATTTGATTGAATGAAATTACTGGGCCCAATTCGAGAGGGGCAAGATCTCCAATACAAACGAACAATGTTTGAAATTTACTGACTTGATAAAAAACAAAAGAAACACATCATGTTATCTATTGCTAATAACTGCTCCTGAAAACTAGGTGTAAACTGCTCCCCACCACTCCGCAAGTTCATTACTTTGTTGACCCAGTGGATCCAACCAAATCCCAAAAATAGCATTAAGTTGATCCGGTTCATTTGAGTCCGGGTCATATGTTTTGGCCCGTTTCTGTTTTCTGGTATACACCTGTAGCCGAGTTGTATCATTACTTCCCTCCCGGTAAAATGAATTGTCCTCATGGTGAAAGTTAGGAAATTGTTCCGTCAGCAAATCATAAGATTCCCAAGTAGCCTCTTCGACAGGTCGATTAGACCAAGAAATCAGCAGCTCTAGAACTAGTTTACCTGCTTCAGAAACCCATCGGTGTGAAATAACAGAATTAGGTTGCAAATTAACTTCCCAATCTTTAGTAACTGGTAAAGGATTAATTGCAGTATCATCAAAGGAACCGTGAGTTGGCTTGAGCATCGAAACATGGAAAACAGGGTGAATTCTTGCATCAGAGGGCAGCTCCAACTCATAGGCAACAGGACCTACTACGCATTTAACACGACATGGCCCAAAAAATCGTGGTGAGAGCTTTTCATATCGACGTTTGGCTAAGCTTCGTTGGCGATATGGCTGAATTTTTAGAAAAACATAATCGCCTACCTGAAATGATAACTCCCTTGACTTCGAATTAGCTTGATTCCTCATACGGTCTTGGGCCCTGCTAAGATTGAGACGAATCAGCTTTATCATGTCATCGCGAGTGATCAGTTGTTGTTCCAATTCATTATTTTTTGTTTCTCCCGAGACATAAGAAAAAAACGGTGGAGGTTCCCTGCCATAAACCACAGAAAATGGGGTGGTGCCCGTGGAAGTATGATACCCAGTGTTGTAGGAGAATTCAGCCCAGGGTAAATAGGAACTCCACTTTGTGGGCTGTTCAGTAGCAAAACACCGTAAATAGTCTTCCAAATAACGGTTGAGCACCTCCGTTTACCCATCCGTTTGTGGGTGGTAACTAGTGCTTAATTGCAACTTGGTTTGGCTCAAACGAAATAGCTCTTGCCAAAAATTACTAAGGAAGATCACATCCCTGTCTGAAACAATAGAAAGTGGAAAGCCATGTAATCGTACAATCTCTTTACAGAATACCAAAGCGACACTCTTAGCAGTGAACGGATGAGATAAACAGATGAAGTGGGCGTATTTGCTCAAACGGTCCACCACAACAGGGATCGTATCAAAATGATTAGAGGGAGGTAAACCCACAATAAAATCCATTGATATATCCTCCCAAATCTGAGTTGGAATGGGTAAGGGTTGGAGTAAACCGGCAGGAGATAAAGTTTGGTATTTCTGTTGTTGACAAACCACACATTGTTGTACAAAAAGCCGAACCTCCTACATCATTTTGGGCCAGAAATATTTAGTCAAACGCTTTAGTGTTTTAAGAAAACCACCATGTCCACCAATAGGGGTGGTATGAGCCTCCTGCAACAACTTAAGTTTGATGTTAGGTACCTCCGGTATCACCAAACGGTTCTTATAAAACAAAAATTGCTCCACCAAATGGAAATCAGGGACTGCAGTTGGATCAGATAATAGTCGTTGAATAATGTCACTTGTAAACGGGTCGGTTTGGAGCCCTAATTTGATATCTGCAACTTCAACACAATATGGAATAGTTAGATTTAATAACTCACCAGAATGTGGCATACGAGAGAGGGCATCTGCCCCTCTATTCTCTTTTACAGCTCGGTGATGAATTGAGAAATCATAAGGCATGAGCTTAAGTAAAATCCGTTGTTGTTCAGTGGTGGTAATGCGTTGCTCGAGTAAGAATTTCAGTGTGTAATGATCTGTACGCACTATAAAATGATGGCCCAATAGATAATGGTTCCATTTTTGTACCGCTAATACCAATGCCAGTAGCTCACGGTCATAAGCCGATTTTACCCTATTAGATAGAGAAAAACCCTTGCTGAAATAAGCGACTGGATGTTCATCTTGAGAGAGAATGGCCCCTACTCCCTCGGTGGATGTGTCACACTCCACCACGAAGGTTTTTGAAAAGTTTGGAAGCCGAAGAACAGGGGCACTAAGCAAGGCCTGTTTGAGAGTATTAAATGCAAGCAAGGCTTCTGTGGACCAAATAAACTCGTCCTTCTTGGTAAGGACTGTTAGTGGTCGTGCGATTATCCCATAGTTGCTCACGAATCTTCTGTAGTATCCAGTGAGGCCCAGAAATCCGCGGACTTGTTTGACATTGGAAGGGATTGGCCATGATTGAACAGCTGAGATTTTTTCTTGTTCCACTTGCACCCCTTTGGAAGTAATCACATGCCCGAGAAATAAAACTTTTGTTTGCCCAAAACAGCATTTAGACAACTTGACAAAAAATTGATTATCATGCAACAGTTTCAAAGCTTGTTCTAGATGCAACACATGTTGTTCGATATTTTGGCTGTAAATTAAGATGTCATCAAAGAAAACCAGTATAAAACGAAACAAAAATGGACGAAGAAGGTCATTCATTACCACTTGAAAGGTCGAGGGTGCATTAGTGAGCCCGAAAGGCATAACTTTAAACTCGTAATGTCCAGAATGAGTGCGAAATGCAGTTTTCGGGATGTCCTGGTCAGCCACTCTGATCTGGTAGTATCCCGACCTTAAATCAAGCTTAGAAAAAACGGTAGCCCCATATAATTCGTCCAATAATTCATCAATATTAGGAATGGGGTATTTATCAGCCACGGTGATCTTGTTAAGGGCTCGGTAGTCCACACATGTAACACCCCCAATTCATGGATGCAGTGGAATTCAAACTGGGTGTTACTCGACGGCACAATAGTCACAATGATAGAAAACGAACTCTAATTGAGTCGTTTTAAAAGATTTATCATTCAAATTGTATAAATATCAGAGATTACAAAATGAGGTCCCAAATGGTTCCATGTTTACAATTTACATTAAATGACTTTTTGAATGATAATAAAATTTATAGCCCTCTTGAGTATTCGTGCCCTTCCGTGCCATCCTTGATCGTCATGAACCTGAAATACATGCTTGAGAGGTCAACACAAAGGTTGAGTGATATTCATAGAGTTTGTTTAATGTTTGAACACAATATGTTGGTAGTGTGAGTTATAGGCTCACACTAATGGTTGGAAAACAAAGATGGGCCACGTTGTTATACGCCCGGAACAGTTATTATCAAATACTAAGCTTATGACACCAAAACGTTAACGGGTACCAATATCAATCGGCGGAGTTATCCCGGTAGGTACTTTGCCGTCATACCTAATGTCTAAAATATTAATGTATTTGTTTGAACTTAATCAATACAAATGGGATTCGTCAATCCCAATAGGCCTATTCACAATATTTGCGCTCACTATTGCTTAGTGATTAAATGGTTCATAATAAGGGATCTTGGTTTAGCAAGGCTGGTACTTAGTGATAATAAAACAATCAGGCAAGCATATAATTTGAAAGCATTGTGTTCGGTTAAAATAGCATGTATTTCCCCCAAGGGTTTGTAAAACAATTAAGTAATGGAAAGTGGGGCTATGAACTCACCTTGAGTTGGATGATGTATAATGAGAATTTGATATGCCGTAAGAACTTCTACGAGCAACCTAGAATAATTGTTGTAACTTAGGTTTGGAATAATGTCTAAGGAAACATAAACATGCCAATATATGTCTTGCACTTAGTCCATGATGTGGTACTTTGTATAGTGTAAGTCTTTGAAAAGAAATGATTCATGAAACATGTATGTTTTATATATCGTTTATTACCGTTCGTGTAACACCCCCAATTCATGGTTGCAGCGGAATTCGAACTGGGTGTTACTCGACGGCACAATAGTCACAATAATAGAAAACGAACTCCAATTGAGTCGTTTTGAAAGATTTATCATTCAAATTATATAAATATCAGAGTTTACAAAATGAGGTCCCAAATGGTTCCATGTTTACAAATCACATTAAATGAGTTTTGAATGATAATAAAATTTATAGCCCTCTTGAGTATCCGTGCCATTCCGTGCCATCCTTGATCGTCATGAACCTGAAATACATGCTTGAGAGGTCAACACAAAGGTTGAGTGATATTCATAGAGTTTGTTAAATCGTTTGAACACAATATGTTGGTAGTGTGAGCTATAGACTCACACCAATGTTTGGAAAACAAAACAGGCAGGCTACGTTATTATACGCCCATAAAATGTATTATACACTAAGCTTATGACACCAAAACGTTAACGTGTACCAATATCGATCGGCAGATTTGTCCCGGTAGGTACTTTGCTAACATACCTAAATCTCAAATATTAATGCATTTGTATGAACTTAGTCATAACAAATGGGATTCGTCAATCCCAATAGGCCTATTATTAATATTCGCGCTCACTATTGCTAGTGACTAAATGGTTCATAATAAAGGATCTCGGTTTAGCAAGGTTGGTACTTAGTGATAATAAAACATCGTCGTGAAACATACATTAGAAAGCATTGTATTCGATTTATAAATAGCATGTATTCCCCCCAAGGAATTGTAAAACAATTAAGTAATGGAAAGTGGGGCTATGAACTCACCTTAAGTAGAATAGCAAGTAATGAAGGTGATGGTTGGATCGTGTAGGTTTCTACGAGCAACCTATAATAGAATGTTGTGACTTAGGATCGGAGTAAAGGATATGAAGTAGTGCCTATATATATATCTTGCATTATAGTCCATGATGTGGTATGATGTATAATGTAAGTCTTTGAAAGAAAAGATTCATGAAACATGTATGTTTTGTATATCGTTTACTACCGTTCGGGCCGACATAATTCAGAAGTCATGTTAGTAAGCGTTCGAGGAGCCAGGACACTTTAACTCGTAAATCCACAACTCAACTCGACGGCTTACATAATGAACTCCTCACATGAGGCTCCCTACTATTGTAGTAGTTGATGAAATATATAGATATAAGTTTCGATCCGAAAGGTTACATGTCCGATATTTGAATAAACTTAGGAAAGTTTATTAGCACATGAAGATTGTTATTAGGGGTAGTATCATAAGTCTTATATGACCATTTTCTCTTGGTAATATCTCATGGTTTCCTTTTAAGTGAAGTAGATCCAATTTGCTTGTTCATGATATCGCCTAATTCATTGTTTCATGTTTTCGCCTAAATAAGCTTGTATGGTCGTTTCGTCATGGCCTAGCCATGACCTTTGGTCCTTGTTTCAAGGTCATGAGACACAACCTTGGCTCTAGCTATGGTGGTGGTCTTGTTTATAGGTCATAATAACTCTTGTTCCTTTTAAAGTTTAACCATAACTTAGTGACTTATTATATGTAAATAGCTGTTAAGAAATTGTGAAATATCTTACTCAGAAAGTGTTTTCAAGGCTCAAGCCTCTTTGTTCCTGAAGGAAAACGTGATTCTGGACAACTTTCGTGTTTTAACTTTTTCATGAAACGGACCAGAAAGGCCTCTTTTTGCGTGTTTTCTATTCTGTCACAGAAACATTTTGGCAGTTTTGCCGGAAAGTTTTGGTAACTTCAAATCGGCGTAACTTTTGACTCGTATACTCGTTTTAGGTGGTTCAAATTGCTATGGTTTCCTTGTTAAGTCCTCTACTGTATTATGTAATAATCCAATATCATATTTTTACCATTTTTATCAGGTTATACCAACAAATTCACTAATTTGCTTGTTTGAATAACATAAGTTACATATATGTATCAATACTTGTTTTACTCATTTTTATACATCATGGACATGAATACAAGACATAATATAGCATGAATAATATGTAAATAACATGAACATGATTATTCAATAAGAAGCATGTTAGGGTTTGGCTTACAACTTTTGGCTTTCAATGATGAAAGGAAGTTAACATGTAAGGATAGGACTTTGATAGACTTGCTTCAACCCTTTTTCACTTCATGCAATCTTTCTACCCTTGGTATTCTTGAAAGATGGATGATGAAGGTTTAGGTGAATTGAGTGGATTTAAACTCAAGAGAAAATCACCAAGTATATAAGGTTATGGAAGTGTTTGATGAATGATAACCTAACTAGAGTTTCTACCTTGAAGAATCACTTGAACCTTGCAAGAAATTGGAAGAGAATGAGCTAAGGATGAGAGAATGGGAGTGTGAGTGTGGCGTTTGAATGAAGGGGAGGGGGGGCTATTTATATGGCCTTGAGGAGGTTAGGAAACAACTAGGAAATGACCAAAACTTGGTCACCAAGTTCAACACTTGTAATGATCTAAGGATCAATGGTCAAGATCAAGCCACAAGTATGAAACCCCCCCCCCCCCTAATGGCGGTTTGATATGGCTAGGAAGGATGAGGTGGTTCTTGCTTGATATTATCCAAGATATTGGATGAGTTTTGACTCCGGGAAATGCCAATCGTAAATGATTAAGCCTCAAAACGTAAAACCGGGTGTCGTAAAATTATGAAATTTGAAAGTATTGTTAGACATGTCCATATAGTCCATAATAAAATATAAAATGAGTGGTAGGATCTATCGGGTGCCAAAACCCTGCTAAAAACTGGAAAGACGGGTCTAAAACGCGTAATACGTAAAATGTACGAATTTTGCGTAAAACTGAGAAAAGTAAAATGTTACTTTTCTAATAGGATAAAAATGATTTAAAATGACTTATAATGTCTAGACTGGGCTCAGTCTAGTGTCGGTTGGTATTAAATGTCTTTTAGACATCAAACCGTAAGCCTAAAAATCACGAAATGACTTATAACATCAAGGGATGATTTTTGGTCAATGGAGGAGGGAAAATTATGTTGACTTTTTCTAATAATTTTGAAAACTCAAAATGTCTTAGAAACTCGTTTTGTGGTCTAACGGTTAATCGCCCATTCGGTTAAGCGTGCTCATGTGAGATTAGTACCGACATGGGTGACCTGCTGGGAAGTCTTTGGTCATGTTTTTCTCAGTCACGATTAATTCTCAAATAAATCATGAGTGTGTCAAACATTTTTCTGATGCGGGGTCACTTAACGCGGTCGAGTTTCGTTGTACGTAGAATTTCTGAATGACGTTTTACCCTAAAACGTGTATTTCCTTAATAACTTTCACGAAAATGATCTGACGAATGTCAAACATTTAATTTGCCATGGAAATGATTTATCACTCGAGAATATCAAATAAAAATCAACTTTCGGGAAAGTTTCGGGAAAAATGAATAGTAAAAGTGAATAGTGAAATTTTCCGGGAATGGTAATTAACCTGAAAATGCGAATTGTTACAGTTCGGGCCGACATAATTCAGAAGTCATGTAGTAAACGTTCGAGGAGCCAGGACACTTTAATTCGTAAATCCACAACTCATCTCGACGGCTTACATAATGAACTCCTCACATGAGGCTCCCTACTATTGTAGTAGTTGATAAAACATATATGTATAAGTTTTGATCCGAAAAGTTACATGTCCAATATTTGAATAAACTTAGGAAAGTTTATGATCACATGAAGATTGTTATTAGGGTAAGTTTCTTATAACTTATATGACAATTTATTGTAATATCTCATGGTTCTTTAGATGAAGTAGATCCAAATTGTATGTTTAAGTTATCGTTAATTCTCTAGTTCATATATTTGCCTTGGTATGTATATATGGTCTTAACTCATGTTTTCGCCTTGGTATGTTTTTATGGTCTTTAGCCATGGCTTCGCCATGACCTTTGGTCATTGTTCCATGGTCTTGAGACTCAACCTTGGCTCTAGCCATGGTTGTGGTCTTGAATCTAGGTCATAAGACCTCTTGGTCTTAGTATAACATAACTATTATATAGTGAATTTGGTCTAAAAATGAGCTGTTAAGAATTTGAAGAAAATATCACTCGGAAAGATTTTTCAGGGCTCGAGCTTCTTTGGAACTGAACAAAAACGGCGTTTCGGACAACTTTCGTGTTTTAAATTTTTTATGAATCGGACCAGAAGGGTGACTTTCAAAATGGCAGAATGCAAAACAGTAGGGTATAGGCAGTTTTGCCGTTTTGGTTTCGCTAACTTCTTATGGCCATAACTTTTGACTCGGGTACTCATTTTGGGTGATTCAAATTGCTATGTTTTCCTTGTTAAGTCCTCTTTAACAGTAAGTAAGTGTCAAATATCGTAGTTGTACTATTTTGGTCGTGGTTCTCCATAAAAGTCACTAGTTTACTTGTTTAAATAACATAAGTTAACAATCATATACAATAACTTGTTTTACTCATTTTTATACATCATGGACATGATAACAAGACAATATATAGCATGAATGATATGTAAATAGCATGAATATGATATTTAAGCAAGGAAGTGTGTTAGAGTTTGCTTACAACTTTTGTGAAGAACTAACTAGAACCAAGATCAAAACCAAGAATCACTACTTAATCTTCCAAAAATTTACCAACCGTAGCCATGCTTCCATATCAAAAACCCTATCTTATAATCCCTTGATAAACACTAATCTATCACAAAAACAAGCCTTAGTAAAAAAAATCTTGAAGAAGAACTCATGGAAATTGGATGAGTTTTTGTGGTGATTTTATAGAGTTTTATGGCTGAAAAGTGTTAAGGATCAACTAGGAACTATGACTTGAACTTGTGATGGATTGAATGAGAAAGATCAATGATCAAAATGGTGTATTTTGATGATGTTGGGTCGTTGGTATTGAGAGAGAAAGGAAGAGAATGAGTCTTGATCTTATAAGGAAATGAGGAGGTTAGTTATGTTGACTTGTCAACACTTGGTGAGCAAGTATGGACACTTGTATGCATCTTAGAGTTAGGAGCATGAGATCATGCCAAAAGTGTGAATCCCCCACCTAGAGGCGGTTCACAAAGCTTGGGGAACAAGTGTGGACTTTTGATGATATTATCCAAGCTTATGGAGCTAGTTTCGACTCCGTAAAATGCTAACCGTAAGTTTTTTTTTTTGGGTAAAAGGTCAACGACCCGGTAAATATGCTAACCGTAAATTGTTACGTCACAAAACGTAAAACCGGGTATCGTAAAAATACGAAACTTGGAAGAATTGTTAAACTTGTCAAAATACTCCATAATAAAATATAAAATGAGTGGTAGGTTCCATTGGGGTGGTAAAACCCTGCTAAAACTGAAAACACGGGTCTAAAACGCGTAATACGTAAAACGTACGAATATTGCGTAAAATTGAGAAAAGTAAAATGTTACTTTTCTAATGTGATAAAAATGATTTAAAAAGACTTATAATGTCTAGACTGGGCTCAGTCTAGTGTCGGTTGGTATTAAATGTCTTTTAGACATCAAACCGTAAGCCTAAAAATCAAGGAATGACTTATAAAATCAAGGAATGATTTTTGGTCAAAGGAGGAGGGAAAAATATGTTGACTTTTTCTAATAAGTTGAAAACTCAAATTGTCTTAGAAACGCGGTGTAGGTATAGGCTAAGGTTACGGCTGAGTAAAAACGCTTAAAACTGAAAATTCCAGTTTTTTTCACGGCCGAGGCTTATTTTGGTCATGTTTTTCTTAGTCAAGATTAATTCTCAAATAAATCATGAGTGTGTCAAACATTTTTCTGATGCGGGGTCACTTAACGCGGTCGAGTTTCGTTGTGCGTAGAATTTTTGAATGACGTTTTACCCTAAAACGTGTAATTCCTTATTAACTTTCACGAAAATGAGCTTATGAATGTCAAACTTTTAATTTGTCATGGAAATGATTTATCACTCGAGGCCAAGAAACAAAAATCAAGTTTTGGGAAAATTTCGGGAAAAATGAATAGTAAAAGTGAATAGTGAAATTTTCCGGGAATAGTAATTAACCTGAAATTGCGAATTGTTACAACACACATGCACCACGAGTTGTCCTTCTTCTTTACTAATAAAACGGGGCTGGAAAACGGGCTATTATTTGGTTGTGTAAACCCGGTAGCCAAGAGTTGTTCGACTTGCTTTTCTATTTCGGTCTTTTGGGAATGTGGGTAGCGGTAAGGGCGGATATTAGGTGGGGTTTCATTTGGTATCAAAGGGATGAAGTGATTTTGACAATGGTTCGGGGTAGGACTTGTGGTTCGTAAAAAATGGGGGCATAACGAGAAATAACAGGCTGTAATGCAGACGCTATTTGGGGTGTAAGTTCAGGTTCAATGGCTAAATGTTGAAAACTGGATGATTTTTGGGGGCCAGAGTGCACTCCTTGCAGTTTTATCGTTTCCTGTCTATTGTAAAAATCATAAACAACTCCTTCCAATTTGCTTGGACCGTGCCCGAAGTGGCTAACCATTGTATACCTAACACCAAATATGCTCCGCCAAGAGAAAAAGGGTGGAAATCCTGAATGATCTTAAGATCATTTACTTGTAAGGTAAGATCCTTACAAATTTGACCACATCGAATTACATCACCATTACCTATTTGTACCCCAAACGGTGCTACCAATTGGGTGACAAGTTTCAACTCACTGACCAAAACATCTGAAATAAAATTATGTGTCGATCCTCCATCTATCAGAATTAAAACCTCAGTGGAGTTGAGCTTACCGTGGACTTTCATGGTAGTAGGATGTGGCTTCCCGAGAATCGCGTGTAGACTGATTCCAGCACTTTCATCGGGGTCAATATCGAGGCTGGTGGTTTCGATTTCCTGTTGTTCCCCATTCTCCTCCTCTGCTTCTAACACCTTAAATGTTCCTGTTTTACATCGATGGCCCGGTCCATATTTATCTCCACACCTAAAGCATTCCCCTTTTAAGAAGCGGTTTTGTTTTTCAGCATCCGTGATTCGTAAGTTAGATTTTGGGTCGGGTTTAGGTTGATTTGCGAGAACAGGTGAGTATGAACCAGGGGTAAATGGTTTTGAATCAGGTTTTAATTGGGAATTCCATGTGGTTTTCTTTTCTGGGCGGCAATGGTTAATTTTGGATTCAAATTCAAGTGCCAAACTATTCGCTTTGTAAACAGTGCGTGGCTTATGTATTCTAACATCAGCCTTCAACTCATCTTTAAGTCCATTGAGGAAAACTCCCAACAGACAATGGTCGGGCCAGTTTGAAATACGGGCTGATCGTCGTGCAAACTCCTGCTTATATTCATGGACAGAGCCGGTTTGCTTTATGCTACATAAATACTCATCTGGATTTTGGAACTCAGGTGGTCCAAAATGCTTCTGTAAAACGTTTATTAATTCCTCCCAGTAAATGATCTGATGCTCGGCCGACATCCATGAATAGAGATCCAAGGCGTCCCCCTCTAGATGCATAGCCGATACATTTGGTTTCCTTGCACCTGAGGTGGTGGAACTACTCAACAGAGTCCAACGAGTTATGAACAGTAATGTTATGACACATAGATCCACAAATGTAGTTTTCAAAAGAGTTAGCTTTGCAATCCAAAAAGGGCTAGCGGCACAGCTTGTTGCTCGTTTGCCTTCAACCACTATGTAAATTCTATTTTGATGAAATAAAACGAGAAAAAGTAATTATAAAATCAAAAATACTTTTCTGCTTTCAATCTCCAACCTCTTGGATCCCCACCACTGAAGACTGGGAGCTCGATTTTATGGAATGGACGGCGGTTGTGATTCGAATGACTTGATTCCCCTTCTTCATATCTGCTGCTGCCACCACCAGACCTTTCCTTGGTCGCTGCTTGGCGTTTGAAATCAGCTATGTCCTCCTTTAAGGATTCCATGGCCTCAAGTTTAGCAGCAATAGCCGCTAACTGGGTAGCGATAGGGTCATTTGCACCACTACCCGCGTTGGAACTATTCCGGGTTTGCACCATCTTTGCTTCGTCGATTTCCCGGCAATGGAACCAATGATAGAAACTCAAAAACAAACAAGCAATTTGATTGAACGAAATTACTGGGCCCAATTCGAGAGGGGCAAGATCTCCAATACAAACGAACAATGTTTGAAATTTACTGACTTGATAAAAAATAAAAGAAACACAGCATGTTATCTATTGCTAATAACTGCTCCTGAAAACTAGGTGTAAACTGCTCCCCACCACTCCACAAGTTCATTACTTTGTTGACCCAGTGGATCCAACCAAATCCCAAAAATAGCATTAAGTTGATCCGGTTCATTTGAGTCCGGGTCATATGTTTTGGCCCGTTTCTGTTTCCTGGTATACACCTGTAGCCGAGTTGTATCATACATATTTGAAACTGGTTTAAGGATGCTATCACATTTTCTTATAACATGCAAGCGAATGAACGTATAGTACAATGACTACAAAGTAGGACCATGTTACCTAGCTAAAATGTTAAGTTTTGCCTTGTCCTTGATTTTGAAGGAGATGATACTGGTTATGTAATGACAATAAGTGGCAATATGGGTAGGTCGTGCGTGTTTGGTAATGTGTCAAAAGGGTTTAAGGTTCAAATGGACAACTTTTGGGTACGTGTGTAGAAATGAGCTGGGTTTGTTTGGGCTGACCGGGAACACTTTTGTACAAAGTTTTGAATATGCAATATGGACTAATAACATGCTTTGAGCAATTTTTGTGTTTTTTATTATTAGTTATTCTTGTTGTATTACTCTTCTGATTCATTAACCCTAATTGATCATTCCCTTTCACGAGTAAATGAGTCAATTGCCTACCCTACCTATAGAAATGATATACACCCACTACTTTTGTTCAAATTACAGGATTTACAACTTTCCTCTTTGGATGAAGGCGGGTCGGATTTCATTTCACAACAGATAAATGATTCTGGAGTCAAAATTCATTGACCTTTCGGTGACGAAATGCATTTGATATACACAAACGATCTAAGCTTTTTGGGAATGTGATCCATCAGGTAACATTATACTAGGCACGAAGAAATGTCAAGCGGGTTCTTTAAAGACTACCATTTACACTCATGTATCATCTCAATGCCTGAAAATTAATTAGGTTGTCATGGTTGACCGATTTATTGCTCTTAGAGTGTTTCCATTACTATGTTTGCAATGGCTTCATAAACGAGTACCCAATTTATTCTTAGTTTGGGACCAAAGAGTCTAATTCCACAAATTGGGTACTCGTTTACGAAGCCATTGCCACCCGAGCATTGAACAGCCTGCTGAAAGGTTAATGTTTTGTAAGTAACAGGCATGTTTTCATATTAACGTGCATTGTAATTTCCATGATTGTTTTACCTGTCTTTGTGTTGCTCGATCAATGGTTCGAGTTTGATTTGTAATCAATTGGTCCAAGTTCGAGGTGTGGTATGTGAAGGGGAAAAGCACACATCTTAGGTATTCTAAACAAAAAATATTTTCATGTATGTTGTCAGCATATATCACTGAAGAGGGAACTAAAATTTCTCCTAATTACATAAATCAAGACCTCCATATTATACAAAAACTATTCTACAATTGGTACGAGTCAATTGTATGAAATGAAAGGGATCGACATTGATATATCATGGATGTCTAAACTCTTACAATACCTTTGCCAACCCAAATATTAGTTGTCACATAAACATACATATATAAAGTGATTTTAAGCATAAATGAGATGAACCTTAGCTTCAAACATAATTTTTATAATTATCCGGAGCAACAAATAGACTAAATATGGCAGATGGTTCTTTCACAGTGGCCTAAACTCGAGGCCACATACAATGAGGCCAGACATAGTTCCTTCATGGCTTGTAAATTTCATCTTCATAGAAAGAGAGTCATCCTTGAATTCATGAGTTGAGTTAAACTTCCACAATTGAATTTCCATCCATCCATCTTCTCTTTGTTTTGGAACCCGGGTGATACCATTTATATTCAATGGGCTTGGGGTTATAAAATAAACAAATTCAGCCTCACTGTTTTCTTTGCGGAGTATGTCTCGTACTTCTACTGGACAATGCAGCCCCTCGCATTTTTCTGAAAGCTTGAATACAAGGTAACACACGTATTTTGTATCTGGTGACAACATTTGACTTTTGATTGTGCAATTGAGATGAAATACTTGTTTTGGCAAAAGCTCAAACACCTCTTGAAATCTGCATATACGATGGATAAGGACGAAGTATATATAGACAGGAAACTAAATCCAAGAAGTTTTTTTTGGGTAAAAGGTCAAAAGACCCGGTAAATATATTACTCCAAAAAACATTTAAGTACAACGGATATGAGTGAATCCCATATCTCAGCCCGTTACATAGGCGAAAAGCTTACATAACAAGATACTTCCTATTTTCTAGATAAGAAAACAAACCACTACCACATCATGTAGAAAGACTCAAACAAAAATATAAACTACTTCCTACGACCTTGGAGATTAAAGCCATAAATGGCATTAAGAGCATCCAATTCCCCTGGAAGATCATAAATTTGCTTCGAGTAATCATCATAGTCATCAAACTCATCTTCACGCTCATGACCACCACCAAAAAGATTTGCAGATTCGTCGAACGTGTTAAGAACCTCCTCCTCGTCACTATCAGTAACCACAACATTACCCACCTTGGAAAATGGGTTAGCCCTCTTAGTGACAGAGGCAGACGGAACAGGATGACCATCATCATCCACAAGAGTACCTTTTCCATCGATAAGAAGGTTTTCAAACTTACTAATTTTCTCAACTAAAGGAGTAGAACCAACTTCCTTAGTTCCCATTGAATCACTCACAAGCGGTTCTTGTGATGTAGCACCAGTCTTAACCGACTCATCCACATTAACTTCCATTGAACTGCCAGTATCCACATCCATGCAGGTGTCATAAGTAGGAATACCAAACGTAGCCGTATCATCCATATTAAGCGCATCAAATTGGTTAGATGTAGAGATCGTAGTTCCACTCGTACTAGCCCCATCAGAAGTCTTCTTCTTACCATCATTAACTTTCTTGGGCACAGTAGGAGTCTTCTTTGGTTGATATTCAAAATGCTTACCCACAACAGGTTTAGTAAAACCTCCGCGACCCGTATTCGAGACAGCTTGCTTACCCTTCTTCTTATTGTTAACAGTCTTAAAACCATCATTAACATTCTTAGAAGATTGAGCAGTCGGTATCACACCCTTAGGACAATCCACCAAAACATGTCCAAACACCCTGCATTTATCACATCGAGGCGGTTTCCACTCATATTCCACACGGATCTTCTCAATAGTCGTACCCGAACCGTCAAGTAAAGGAATCTCAACAGTAAGGCTGTCCCTAAGAACCTCATCCGACTTCACTTCAATCATACATCTAGCAAAACTACTCCTACCCCAAGATTCTTTGCACATCTGACTAGTAAAGGCATCCAATCTCTTGGGAGTCCCAATCAAAGTAGCAAGCAAACTCAGACCATCATCAGAAAACATCGCTAAAGGAACATCATGAAATTTAACCCACACCGGAATATGAGTTAAATCCTCTTTCAACAAATTGGTATTCAAAGTCCAAGGTTTAAGAATAATAGGAACATTACGGATCAACCATGGACCATTATCAAGCACATCATCAACACCTTTCTTCGAAGTAAACTTGAAGAAGAAGAACCCCTTAGCGTTCATCATTACCTTTTGTAACCCATACTTAGCCCACGCATTGCGAACAAAATAATCCACAACAGGAAAAGCAAGACGATGACCAAGAAAATATCCATAGAGTGTATGCTCAAACCTCATGTTCACCTCTTCCACTACTTTCATTGGGACTGAAAGGTCAACATTATCCTTCTTATAGCTGCATTCTAATCTCCTAAAATTAGACACGTTCTTATGAGATTCGTTAGAAGCAACACCCGCATAAGAAATCGACTTCACTCCATTACCACTAGTAGAATCAACCTTGGGTGCATTAGGAGGAGGCCGACTACCACTCGAATTGTTCAACTCAGAAGACGAAGCCATATTGGCAATATCACTGTCAATTTTAGACATAGCTTCATCAAACTTCTTATTCGCATTAGCAATTAATAGCTCCACATTAGGTTGTATTGAACTATGAGAGGACTGCTCCAAATCATCCAAAACAACCTTCCAAAACAACCTTATCGTTACCCTTGTTCACATTAACATCCACCACATCAACATCAACCATTGGAACACTAGCATCCTTCATATCAAGCTTAGGACTCAAAAAACCCCTCTCCATCACCCACCACCACGTACACAACGCAACAAATAATCAACCAGCAGCAATCATGCAATACGAAAAAATAAAAGAAAACCCTAATCTTAGCGATTAGGGTTTAAAGCAATAGAAACCAAATCACTAACCTCCCACCATATGAAGATCGATTAATAAAAGATTAGAGTTATAAGATATTGATCGATCAAATAAAAAACCAAATCAGACCCAATCGAAACCCTAAAAAAACCCTAAGTAATGATCCAAGCAATCGATTGAAGATTGAAAGGTGTGAACGATTAGGGGTTGTACCGATCGATTGTAAACCTAACCAGGAAGGAGAGGCTTAGGATCGAGCAGAATCAATAGGATCGATTTAGGGTTGTTTGGGAGTCGAGAATCGCCAAGATCGCCAAACGGGTTTAGGGTAGACTAAATCCAAGAAGTTAAACTTTTGTCAGCCATTTATTCAGGAATATTTAATTGTTAACCATAAAACAAAAAACATTGAGCTAGAAATCTAGTTTTTTGTGTGACATCTACATATTTGGATTTACAATCAATATATGTTTAGCGATTAATGATAGGGCCGTCAATCCATGTTGGGTTCGGGTTGGTGGGTCAGGATACCCCAACCCGAACATGACCTGTTTAAATAATTGGGTCAGACTTGTAACTTCTTTAAATATATTTTCTGAACACGATTCATTTAATCTGCTTATCTAACTGGGTTGCGGATTAGCCGGTTACATGGGTTAAATAGGTTAAACGTGTTGGCAAGTCGACCTGTTTATCCCACCCAACCCGAACATGACCCGAAACCTTTTTACACCCAACTCTAACCCATTTATTTCCGTATCGGTCTCGTGTCGTGTTTCATGTAGCATCAGGAATTGCCGCCCCTAGTTAAAGGAACTATAAAAAATTTAGCTATAATATCAGCAACGAACCTGGACTGGGCTGATGGTTTTGAAGTAAAAAGATCGACATTAGAGAATTTGTATAAAGCTGCCTTTGCCGAAAGCAAAAGAAGTTTCTTTTCGTCGACTTTGCCCAACCAGAACAACTCGCCGTAGTTTCTGCATATCTTGAATATTTCTTCAAAGTTAGTTGGAAGTTGCTGCACCTGATCCGGATTGAAGTTTGATTTCAAGACTTGTTGGACTTCCTTCAATTTTTCGGTGTCTTCATGTTTTACCTGTGTACAAACGATGTTAAATATGCAACATAGAACATGGGTTAAGTTTAATTTTTTGGCATGCGTCTGACCTTTATGTATAATATAATCAAAAGATTATATAATGGAACCAGGGGATATAATTTCAAACTTACTTTGTCAATTGCTCGAAATTCAATGCCTTCAACATAAACCGCACTTTCTCCACAATAGTGTGATGAAAAGCTCTCAAGTAGAAACTCAAAAACAACATTTTCGTTTTGATTCAAGAATTGGTACAACTCAATCATCATCCAGTCCTTGTCTCTCCATGTTGCGAAATATGCATGTAGACTTTCGAGTCCCTTTCTATACTTTAGGTTAACACACATCGGTTTACTTGAAAATTTTCTGGAATCACTAAGTTTGAAGACTAAATAGACCCCATAAACAACATTAGGAGATAAAAATTGAGCTCTTGTCTTGATTTCCATGTTCAAGTCGGAAATATCTAACATCTCCACCACTGTCCCAAACCTGCACATGTTATAAATATTCGAGTCTCAATCAGTCATAGCCCTTGTACCCCATAAACTTCTACTTTGAATTTTTTAAACTCTTTTCACCCAAAATACATGATATAAATTACTTTTTGGGGAGCTTATGTTCAAAATTAAACTGTATTGTGTCATTAACAATATAAATGACTATAATAATATTGTTACATCCATATAAAATCAATATCTTTTAAAGGTATCATATTATAGAATAGAATAGCAAGATACTAGCAAAATAGTTGAAAAACGAAAGCAAGCTACGGACTTCAGACAGAATCTATCGAGAAAACACTAAGACCACATATATTCAAATTCTACCATCTTCAAAGTTGAACCTCATAAATGCATAATTTAAAGTTGGTGTACAGGTTGTTTGCCCTTTAACTATTACTCCACATAAAAAGTTGCAAGTACCTACTACTTTCCCACTCATCAAAGAACCAGCCAAATCCAATTCCTAAAAATAGTTTTTTGTCATAAATACACAGTTACTTCTGGTTTTTCATGAGTGAGAAAAGTCCATGCACTGGCTTGGCAAGTATCCAGATTATATAATATATACACTGTAAAAATTAAAAAAAAAAAAAAAAAACCCCTCTACGCTAGTTCAAAATACATAGGTATGATGTAAACTAATTATGCTACCATAAACAACTTGTTATGCATAAAACAGTAAGGTAACTAAATTCAACATCAGAAAATAATTAAGATATACTTCTAACAACAATGCATATGGGCCATATGTGTGCTCATCACTTAATAGTAACAAATGCAGAGAGGCAGAGAGAATAACCTTGATTCTGGAAGAGATTTCCACACATGTCGACAACTATTGTTGTAGGAAAACATTGTCGTAGACACCATTTCGTTTCTTTCTCCATCACCATCGAATGACAGCAACTGTTATACAAGAAAAAAAAAGTTTAGACTCAATGTGCAAATTAAATGCATGTGTGATTTTGAACTATTCTTCAAAAAGTAAAAGATGCATAGAACACAAGAAGACACAACATAACCGAGATATGAAAATGAACTGATTACCACATTGCCTTGTTGAAGGAGGATTCCTTCAGAAAAAATGTCGTAAAGATCCTCTTTCTTGATGGTAGAATAATCTTCAGGGCACTTTGACATCTGGATTATTTCTTTATAGTCTTTAGGCATTTTGGGCTCCCATTTCTCATAATCCTCGTGTATATATAGTAATCAAAAGTTACTTTCTTACAGTTTATATGAATAAAAGGTTAGTCAGTTTTGTCAAAATATAGAAACTTACCTGGAATTCCAATGCTTTCTTTGGCCGTATGACCACTTCATTAGCTGTTGGCCGTCTTTCTCTCCTGTGATCTAAGCATTGATAGGCAATCCTTGAAAATATAGCAAACGACTGTGGCACAATTTGTTCTCTTATACCCTCAAACACTAACTCATCAAGTTTTCCAACTTGATAGCGACTTTTAGCCAAAAATGGTAAATAAAGATACTTGTCATCTAGTTCTATGGATGATGGTTTCCCACACAATATGTCAAATAAGACCGCACCCAATGAGAATATATCAGACTCTTTGGTTAAGAAGCCTGTTTTCGATTGTAGTGGGTCACAATATCCGATTGTGCCTGTAACATTGTCGATGACATAGTCTACATTCTGATTCGTAACTAGACATACTAAAGAAAGCACAAAACCACTAATTTTTGCTTTCCAGTCATCAAATAGTAGAATTTTGCTGCTGCTGATGTCCCTATGTATTACCATTTCTGGACTTGAAACCGTTCCATGAAGAAACTCCAACCCAATTGCAATATGGATGCATATTTTAAGCCGCATCACCCACGTAAGACTATCATCGCTCAAGTACTTATCAAGACTACCTCTGGATGCGTACTCATATACAATAACTTTTTCATCCTCTTCATCACAGTAGCCTAAAAGACCAATGACATTTTCATGTTTATTCTCCATAAGGATGTCCAACTCCGCCATAAATTTTGCTGCTGCCAGCTCTGTCAAAACTTCAGCATCTCCTTGACCTGACTTCTTATCAAACCGCTTTACAACAATGATGTTATTCCCATGTGCACTCTGAGTAGCTCCCTTGTATACATTCCAAGAATCTCCATGTCCAATGATATTGTCTTGACTGAAGCCATTCGTAGCCAACTTTATGTCTTCAAGTGACAGTTTGAAGCTGTCCTTGTGGTTCTCCTGAGAATTATGGGACAGTCAGCTGATTTTCTACGTTTAAAACATAATGAAACTACTTTCCATCTAGAATTTGTTCGAATTTTTATTTTTCATTTTAGGTTCCCAGTCTCAGAGTTCATGTCAACGTTATGGTTGTAAATCAAGGATGATTGTTGCAATTTCCAAATTAAAGAAAAAAAACATATATACATGGAAGATAAGAGCCAGGAGGTTTACTGGCGAATCAGTAGCACGTCATGAAGTTAAATTAATAAGTTAAAATAAAGTTTAAGATCAAAACAAATAAACCGCAAAACTTTAGTACAAAGAAAAAACTTAAACAGTAAGATAGTATATCGAGTAAAAGTTTAAGAAAATGTTGTTTACACAAAGTATAATGTATGAAATGTTACATATTACTATCAACAATTTAATGAAATTTAAAAGTTTTATTTTAAAATATTGACTTACCTGAGAGTCTAATGCTTTTTTGAGTTTGTTGATGACAACTTCTATTGTTGGACGTTGCTTTTGAGTTTCCGCCACACATCGAAATGCGACTTCTAAAAAGATGTCCAAAGACTCTTTATTGGGACCTTTACAAAAGACATGTTCATCGGTCTCTTCCTTTATCTTGTGATCAACAATTTCCATTATTGTTCCCTTTTCATAATGATCTCTTGCAATGGGTGCAATTCCATTCTCATTCACCTCGGTGTATACAAAATCATAGGCCAACCTCCCAGTCAAGATCTCAAGCAACACTACTCCAAACGAGTAAATGTCTGATTTCTTATTTAATCTACCAGTCTTCTTATATTCTGGATCCCAATACAAAGGTGTACCAGCAATGATATTGGTATAGATAGTGCTAGCCACTTGATTTGCTGGGTGGAATTTGGAGAGCCCAAAATCCGCAATCTTTGCCTCCAAATTATCTCCCAATAGAATATTATCGCTCTTGATGTCTCGGTGTATCATCTTTTTCTTTACCATGATCTGTGTTGTTGTGAATATAATTCAAACCATGTGCAATATCAAGACATATATTTAGACATTGCAACCAATTAAGATTAGTCATCTTGTCACTGTTCCCCAAATAGCTTTCAAGGCTTCCTTTGGAAGCATGCTCATAAACCAAGATCATTGCACCATTGCCTTCATAACAAAAACCAAGAAGAGAGATTATATTCTCATGCTTACAAGTAGTAAGAGTTTCAATTTCTACAATGAACCCTTGTTCTCCTTCTTGATTGTTAATGCGCTTTATGGCTACCGTGCTTCGTTTTCTGCGTAGATCGCATATATCCACCCCATTTATTGATGAGGAATTGTTGCCATCAAAATGTTCAAGATCTGCTTTGTATACTTTACCGAATCCGCCAGACCCAATGCTGTATGCTTCATCAAAATTATTGGTAGCCTCTTTTATAGCTTTTAGTCCAATCTTCAAGTGTTCCAGATTCCCCTGCAACGATTTGTACAACACCACATTAATGCTTGTAAGGATTGGAGTGATATTAAGAGAAGAGGTTTTTATGATCGACTGATATTTATTAAACGCTAAATAATGGTTTTATCCCTAAACTTTAAAGTTGGTTTAATCAATTAACTTCTTTTGTTTTAAACTTTAATTTAACTATGTCTATCCCAAACTGAAACCTATTTAGTTTCACGACAGTTTGAGGTCGTGTTTTGTGTCGTGTCTAGAATTGCTGCTCCTAGTTACAAATTTTCCCCGTTTTGAGATTAAGTGAACCAGTTAGTTTCATTCGGGCGTTGTCTTTTAAACACCCATAGTCATGAACTAGTATTCTTTAAACGAACCACTAAGATGTAAATTTAGTAAAAAAGTCCTTTGCCAGTTAAAGGTCTACTAAATTGTCAGATAAATTTAAACATTACCCAAAAAAGTTAATTCGTTAAACTATATGTTACCTCAAAATAATGAGAACGTTCATGAAAAATTGATGATTTTCCACCCTAAAACTAATACCTAAAAATACATCTAACCAAAAGATCAAGATATGTGACAAGATTGAAAATGGAGATTAAGAAGATAATACATATGTAGTGTTTCAAATGATGAATGAAGTGGGAATCAGTTGAAGCATATTACTAATTTTAAGCTATTACTCTCTCAATTTTAAAATAATTGTCACCAAACAAAAAATAAACAATTTAAGAAAAGTGGAACGACCATTATATTTTTCAACCAATCGAATATCATTTTTATCCACTAAGATCATTTTCGATTGGTTAAAATGAAAAGTGGATAATTATTTTAGGGCATCCCAAAATAGAAAGTTGGACTATGATTTTGGGATGGAAGAAGTAATTTTTATTAGATATGCTTTCATTGTAGGTTCTATAAATGTATGAAATTGAATTGAGTTTGTGTACGTAATTTTTATTGTTTTTATTTAGTTAGTTAACTTAGCTTTAATAGGAGAGGACAAATTTTACTTTTAGTTAAATCTTATCCATTGGTTGACAAGGACCGGGCATTAGGATTTTTTTTACCCGACTGGATGTTTACCCTAATTTAGATTGGTGTTTCATTATCTTGTTAGACAATTAGGTTAATGGTTTCTTACTTTATTTAACATAGTCCTCCCAACTTTTAGATGACAAACTCTAATGGTGTGTTTGATTTAAGACTTGTGGATTTAAGTAATGAAATAAAAGAAAAGACAGATGTTTGGAACAAGGGGGTTTGAGTTTTAGAATACAATGATCCTTACTAAAAGTACAACTTTTGCTAATGTTGATGCTAATGGTAATGCTATGGTGAATGAACCTCAAGTGGCGAATGAGTCTACTAATGTACCTGTGGTTGCTCCTAGTGTTGAAGAGTTATTGTTAAGTGCGCGTAAGAATTTTGATGCTTCTATGAATCAAGTTCAACGTGAGATTGCTGCTAATACGGGTGGTTTGGATCAGCCTTCTAATGCAAGTGGTACGGGAGTGAAGTCGGCTCGCATGGATAATGCTACTAGTGGTAATGGAGTGAAATCGGCCTCTTATGCGGGTGCTACCTCATACGAACCTCAGAAACATGTGTCTAATTTTCATAGGTTGGAATGTAGCACCAAGAAGGCTAATGTTGACCTTTTTGTCCCGATGCAAGTAGTGGAAGAGGTGAATCTCCGATTTGAGAATACTCTTTACGGGTATTTCCTTGGTCAACGCCTTGCGTTCCCTGTTGTTGATTACTATGTACGTAATGCGTGGGCTAAGTTTGGCATACATAAGGTAATGATGAATGCAAAGGGGTTCTTTTTCTTTAAGTTCACTTCTAAGAAAGGTGTTGATGATGTACTTGAAAATGGACCATGGTTGATTCGGAATGTGCCTATTATTCTTAAACCATGGACATTGAACACCAATTTACTTAAAGAGGATTTGACTAACATCCCGGTGTGGGTTAAATTCCATGATGTTCCCCTTGCTATGTTTTCTGATGATGGTCTTAGTCTCCTTGCTACATTGATTGGTACACCCATAAGGTTAGATGCTTATACCAGCCAAATGTGCAAGGATTCTTGGGGCCGAAGTAGTTTTGCTAGATGCATGATTGAAGTGAAGTCGGATGAGGTGCTTCGGGATAGCATCACTGTTGAGATACCTCTACTTGATGGTTCAGGTTCGACTATTGAGAAGATACAGGTTGAATACGAGTGGAAACCACCTCGTTGTGATAAATGTAAGATCTTTGGTCATACTCCTGTTGATTGCCCTAAATTTATCCCACCTACTACTCAACATACACCGAGTGTTAATGATGGCTTTCAAATGGTCAATAATAAGAAGAAGAGTAATAGTGGTGGTCAATGTGGTCCTATTAAAGGAGGTTTCACAAAGCCTAATGTGGGAAAGAAGGTACAATATAGACCCAAAGCGCCTCCTTCTGAACCCAAGAATGTGGATGTCAATAGGAAGAAGAATGTTGATGTGCCTAGTGCTAGTGGAACGAAGATTGTTACATCTAATCAGTTTGATGCTCTTAAGATGACTGATACTGATGAGTATGGTATTCCTACTAAGGAAGTGACTTTGGATGTGACGTCTGTAAGAACTGAGGAAGCTGAACAGGATGAGTCTGTTAAGACTACTAATACAACACAAGAACCTCTTGTGCGTGATCTGAATGAAAAGGAAAAGGTTGGGACTTCTATGCCTAGTTCATCTACTTCTTCTACTAAGAGGGTTAACCCATTTTCTAAAGTGGGAGATGTCATTGTGTCTGATGATGAGGAGGTTATTAACACGTTTGATGAGTCCGCTAATCTATTTGGTGGGGGTCACGAGCGTGAATATGACTATGATGGATATGATTACGATGACTATGCGCAGCAGGTTTGTGATCTTCCGGGGAATTTGGATGCTTTTAATGCCATGTACGGCACTAAGCTTCAAGGTCTTAGGAAGTAATTTATTTTGTCATTGTCTTTTGTTATCATTTGAGTAGTGGTTTGTTTTCCTTTTGGAAAATAGGTAGTATCTTGTTATGTAAGCTGTCGCCTATGTAACGGGCTGAGATATGGGACTCACCCATTTCCTTTGTACTTAAATGTTTTTTGGAGTAATATATTTACCGGGTCTTTTGAGACCTTTTACCCAAAAAAAAAAGTAGCTTTTAGTATTTAAATTATGAAAGAAAAAAAGTATGTCAAAATTGCTAGCGACTAAACTCAAAAAACAATAATGGCAACTCTCAAACCGCTAAGAGTTAGCTAATGTTCTTAGCCGGAAAGGCAAGTCCATCGCGGGCACTACCCGACTTATTTCGATATTGCATGTTGGCCGTGTATTCGTAATCAAGTTTTGAAAAAAATGTTACATGTATCATATTTTTTCTCTTTCAAACCAGTACCAAATCTTAAACTCATATACAAACCAAACACACCTTTATTTCTTGTCTTTTACTTTTGTTTACTTTTTATTGACTAATAAGAAGGTGCAATCTTATCATGCGACAAAATGCAGATTTTCTATTAATACTATCAGGTTTTCAGCCAAATTTCTTTTGTACAAAAGTGTGACAACCGGCAATTTAGGGAGCCATTTTGAAAACCCGCATTACGTTAAAGTTCGTTTATAAATTTTTATTTGGAATTTTATTTCACAACGAACTTGTAAGACCTATTTTATGGATAATTATATTTGTTGACGTTATGGGATTCGTAAATTATTTTAATAATTCATTGTGATATTAAGCTCGGTGATGTATTCTTAAATTCTCACTTGATACTACGTTGACTCCGGCACTAGGTTAACTTAACAATTTTAATTATTTTAATATTGGTTCGGATATTTATATTTTTGGAACGTACCGCGAGATTTTTGATTATTTGGAACGAGTTCGGTTTGAGAAAGTTGTTTGGTTATATAAGGTTTCGGGTTTGGTCCGTGTATTTACACCGGGCTACTTAACCAACCTTACCCACTTCATATTATTATTATTATTAATAAAAGGATTTTTTTTAGAGTAAATTGCACATAAATCGTCCTTGTGGAACCTGACCTAGCAACACAACACACACCCACACCTTCACCCTCACCTCTCATTCTCTCTCTCTAATATATCAACACAACCCCATCAACCCTAGCCGCCATCTTTTCCGGCAGCCACCACCATCACACCGCCACTCCCACACACAAAGTGACACCACCATTTTAACCCCCTCGTCCCGATCTATCTATTGGTATACTATACGCGCTCTAACTCCCACGTTAACACCTCGAAATCACCACAAATCATGCACCACCCTTCGTATTTTTGAAGTTCCTTTCGATTTGGTCTTGGAGTTTGAAGGTAGGACGAGTTTTCACTCGTATTTTGGTAAAAGCGTGACCCAAGGGTCACGAATTTAAAGATACTCGTTTGGTTCATGGGTTAAAACATGAAATACTAGTGGGTTTTAAATAAAATATAATGTTTGGATGGTTTGGTATCCGGGTTGTTGTTTTTCTTGTTGGGTCGAGGTGTACCCGAGAGCAAGTGCTCTCGGTTTGTACCATTTTCGAATTTTGTTGTTGATATGTTATGATTCTTGATCATGGTGCTCGATTTGGGATGTTTGGATCTTATTTGTGATGTTTGGTTGATTCTTGGATGGTTATGGTTGACCCTTGTGGTCGTTTGGACCTTTGGCCGACACCCCAAAGGGGTCGTTTGGGTTAGTTTGGCTCGTTTAGAGCTAGCCGAGACCATAAAGGTCTCGGGTGGGACCCACACGAGTTGTGGTGAAGTTTTGACTCGGGTTGACTTGGTATTTGACCCGAATACGGTTATTTTGAGAACCGTTTGTGATGTCGAAATATTTATATTTCGGCTAAGTTTACTTTGTGGTTATTTGATTGTTGTTGGTTACCATTATTGTGGCTTATTTTATTTTGGAGTTGTGTTGACGAGAAGTGGTTTTGGGGACCGATTGTGAGACGGTCACTTAGATTGACGGAGATAGGTTAGTCGGGTGCCGTAGTCGGACCCTATTGTTGTAGCACGTGGTTTGGGATTGTGTTGGACGGAGATGCTTTTGTATTTATGACATTTGCTTATTACTTTGGACTTGGACAATGAGCCGAGAGTCATGACTCGGACATGTGACCATTTCGTATGACTCGATAACTATTTACAATTAAAACGTAAATAATAAAACTCGTAATAATAATTATTGGTAATATAAACGTTTATATGAATATATAGACGTGAAGAACGGATATATAATTATATGAATGCGTATATTAATAATAATAATAATCGCGAGTCATATTATAAATAATACGACTAGATATATATATTAGGCTACGAAAGTGGCGTAATATTATTGAACGTATTATTATTATTATAAAAAGTTGTTATAAAACGAGGAACTCTCAACAATTATTAAACATTTAATAAAAATGGCATTTTATATATATATATCGGGTAAACTCATCGAGTTATGCGGAGTCGTAGTCACTCGAGTTTAGGTAAGTTTTATTTGTGACTTTCGTGTTGTCACGGATATATGACGATTAATATAAACGTTTTCTATAACTAAATAACCACTTAACCGAAGGGTTGAACCGGGTTATTTGGCTATATGAAATGAATATATTAATGGGCATCGTATCCTACGACGCCCATAGGTTGTGGTATATGTAAAGAGTAATAAATTGCGAATATATATATCGGGAAATCTGGCCAATTTGACGATGTATATGAGGAATTTATTAAACTACGATATATACCATATAGTGTTTATGTGCTATGTGCTCTAGGATTGGGTGTAATCTTGTAACGGTATGTTACGTAAATAAATATGAGGTTTATCTAATCGGCGGATTTGATAAACTTTGGCGATTTATTTAAATGATATATTAGGCTAATATTAGATCTATAGTTCATTTTATTATTCTTTGTGTGACCTTTTTGGTTTGTTTTGTGTCGACCCACCACCCGTATAGATACCAAACGTAAATACACCAAACTAATACGAAATGGATTTTCGGAAATAAAACGGATTCTCGTCCGGGTTTGGGAATATCTTGTATTTGAGGAAATGATTTCTGAACGAGTTAATATTGTTAGGTCGTGCCGAGTCCGTAGTTGCTGTTTCGTGAGTTACTATACATCTTACTTCTACCGACTTCTTCTTGCTATTTTCTGGACTAGAGGTGAGTCATAGCCCCACTTTTTAATCTTGAACTATGTTTTCAATACTTGGGGTGAGAAACGTGCAAATTATTTACGTGGACTATTATCGCTTCTATATTCTTTCTAAAACTTGCTATGCGTATGGACTAGGATATATTGACAACTTTAGTCACATAATTTCGTGTGTACTATTCAAGGTTGGCTTCTTTAGATACTCTAGTGTACACCTATAGGGTTCTTAATATTACGGAAGAGTATCCGTGTTTTTATGTTGAGCGGAGGGTATCCGCAGGTTTATTTCGGAGGGTATCCGTGTGTTATGTTGGAGCGGAGGGTATCCGCAGGCTTTTAGTAAATCCTTTAGTCTTGCTAGCAAGTGTTTTGCGTATATGTCCACTATATTGTTAGATGAATTTAAACCTATGATCTCACCAGCGTAAGCTGACCTTTAGCACATTTTCTCATGTAATTAAGTGATGATTTGGATGCACGGGTTGGAAGGCTCGGCTAAGGCTCGTGGACTATGGATCTATTTTTCTAAACTCTGATATTGAATTGTGGACCTACTGTTATGTTATTTTGGGCCTGACTCTGAATGATGTTGGGATAAATGTAAACTTTAAAACCCCGTTTTGGTTGCGTTTTTATTATGTTTACTTTATCTCGTTCTATTATGTCTTGTGTTGGATACCAATCCCCGTAGCACCCCAAAAGCTTGTTGAGTCTTCCGCTGTATCAAATTTTGGGGGTGTTACAGATTGGTATCAGAGCCAAGGTTATAGAGAACTAGGTAAATGAACACCTAAACTATAACCGAATTTTTATAGAAAAAGATCCTTGACCATTGCCCGCCAGCCCGCCAAGCCGAAGCATCTTCTATTATTTTGAGGTATTATGAGATATTGGAGATGACTTGAGGTTATGGAATATATATTGATTTAGTGTATGATGCGTTTTGAGGAAGTATATGGCTTAATGGTCTTATAAATGTCTTAGTAATGCGGTATTCTAAATCTTTCTTGATATATATGATTTGGAATTATAAGATGGTTTTGATATGGTATTTTGAGTTTGCGATTTAGTTGTTTTTGAAACACTTACACCTACCCTACGCCGTTGTCACAAATTATGGCCTCCCATATGCCCGATGTTGTCGAGGATATTCTTACTGCACCGGTTTTACCTGCAGAGTTCACTATGGCATCTGATGATCCTTACCAGATTGCCATGCTTTCAGCTACTGTGCCGCAGACAGCTTCTACTTCAACACCACCTGCTGCATCTACGCAGGGACCCTCATCTTCTCTAGGGCCCCCTGGTACATCGAGGCAGCTTACTCTTCATCAGGCTTTGGCTCGTGTGGCCCCACGCTTTGCCCACCGAGCTATGGCACGTATGTCGGTACGCCCTACTTCATCACCTTTACAGATCGATGCTCACTCTCTTCTGTCAGAGGCGCCGCCCACATCATTGCGTCGTCGTCCAAGATCACCTACCACATCTCCACCTGGTTCACCTGTTAGGAGACGACGATTGATGAGGTACTCTTTCGAGGAGGAGGAGGAGTACGAGGGCGAGGATGAGGCTGATGACCCTGAGGAGGAGGATAACCCTCAGGAGGTTGAGCAGAGTGATGATGATGACCCTGAGGAGGAGGATGATCCTCAGGAGGATGAGATGCCTGATGATGATGATGTGTTAGTACCACCAGCTCAGGCTGAGGAGCCTGATTCACCTATACATCCGATTGAGCCTGATTCACCTGATCATCCGTTTTTGGTTGAGTTGCCACCTGGTAGTCCCGATGAGTCGGATGCACCTTCTGAGGTTTCTGCTGAGCATGCAGAGTTAGGTGAGACTGGTAGGATGTGGGCTCAGATTACTGGTCTTGGTGAGAGAGTTACACGTATATCTGATCGACTTGAGATGGTTATTGGAGACTTTATAGCGGATCTGAGAGTTGATATGACTGTGGTCGTGGGCAGGACTACTGAGATGAGGAGAGGTTTGATGGAGATTCACGAGCATATCGATAGTTTACAGCGAGGTTTTATTACAGCTCGAGAGGCTGACCGCAGGTTATGGCAGCGGAACGCCGAGCTGGAGAAGGAGGTGGCTGACCTCAAGAGAGACCGAGACACCCATAGCGTGGAGCTAGGATCTTTATGGAGAGATCTTGATGGCTTGAGGCAGGAGTTGAGGAGCCTCCGCCAGCAGCGTGGCTAGTTGCTTGGGTTATGTGGTCTTGTTGCTTTCTTAACCGAGGAGTGTTCGGTTAGAAAAGCTAGTTATCCTATTTTGATGTATTTTGTTCAATATTTGTCTCTTTTGGGAACGATTAGTATGTTTTATGTTTTCCAGTAGTGGGACGATGTTGGACCTCTATTGTATGGTTGATGGTTATTAGTATGTGGTATTATGTGATTTTTGGTGTTATGGAAATTGAGTCCCTATTCGTTTTATTGATGTTCTGTGGTGTATTGTTGCTATTCTTTCCATGACTTGGCTTCGTTAAATTACTTTTGTTGAGCATATTGATAAGTTCTATTGGAGACTCATGAACTTGTATGATGATACAGATCAATGGCCCCACGACGAAACCCTGTTAGAGCTACCAGAACTGGTCCTGCAGTGACTACCCCTGGTCGCCGTGGACGCCGACCTACTCGAAATGTTGAAACCCCTACTCCTGACAACCTGGACACTACCGACCGTGACAACAGGAATCAGAATGTTGATGTTCAGGGAGACAACGATCATGTTCCACTTAATGCACCTACTGTGGATCAAGCTATGATCAATCAACTTGTGGAGCAACGAGTTGCTGAGCTGTTAGCTGAGTCAAATCATTCCAACAATTCTGCTGGAACTTTTCCACCTGTTCGTGCTAATGGATGTCACTACAAGGAGTTTAAGATTTGTGGACCCATTGAATTTGGTGGAACTGAAGGAGTGGTTTACTTGGTCAGATGGATTGAGAAGACGGAGTCAATGTTCAATGTTAGTGGGTGTGCGGAGAATGCGAAGGTAAAGTTTGCTTCTTTTACTTTCAAGGACGAAGCTTTAACTTGGTGGAACAATTACCGAAATTCAGTTGGGAGTGATGTAGCTTATGCCATGACTTGGGAGCAATTTAAGTCGCTGCTGATTTAGACTTATTGCCCAAGGAATGAGGTTAAGAAGCTAGAGATTGAGTTTTGGAATCACAAAGTGAAGGGTACTGATATGGCGACTTACAATCGTCGTTACCAAGAGTTGGCCTTGCTTTGCCCAGATATGGTAAAAACTGAGACTCAAAAGATCGAGAGGTATACTGATGGGTTGCCTGTAGCTACAAGGAATGATGTGATTTCTGCTAGGCCTGCAAACCTCCATGAGGCAATCACAATTGCTCAACAACTTATGGATTCGTTGGAATTGGAGGGAGCTGATAAGGAGAAGAATGGAAAGAGAAAGAGTGACCATCACTCTAAGGGAAATGATCGCCGAAGCAAGAGGCAAGCTAAGGCTTATGCTATTGGAGATAGAGGTAAGAAGAACCAGAACGGTGATGCACCCAAGTGTGGTCGTTGTCACCAGAATCATTCTGGATGGTGTAGTGTGAAATGCCAGAATTGCTCTAAGAAAGGACACACAGCTAAGGATTGTAGAGCCCGACCTCTTGCTATGGTTCAAGCTGCTCCTGAGATGATAAATAAAGCAGACGTTACTTGTTATGGGTGTGGAAAGAAGGGACACTATAGGAACGAGTATAGAGAAGTGGGGAACCGAGGAAATCAAGGCTCGGGTGGTTATGGGTACAATCATGGAAACCGTGGAGCTGGAGGAAACCGTGGACGACAAGATAATGGGGACCAACGTGTGGAAGCTGGATCTGCTCAGGGAAGAGTGTATGCACTCAGGAACGAGAGAGGAGAAGATTCGAACGTCGTTACTGGTACGTTCCTTCTCAATAATCGTTATGCTTCCATACTATTTGATACTGGTGCCGATAGAAGTTTTGTGTCCACTACGTTTGCACCCTTACTAGAGAAACCCCCGATGGCCTTAGGAATTGGATATGATATAGAGTTAGCAAATGGGAATATAGAAAGGATTAATACCATCATTCGCAGTTGCACGTTAAATTTCTTGAACCACCCTTTCAACATAGATCTTCTACCCGTCACGTTAGGGAGTTTTGATGTCATCATTGGTATGGATTGGTTGTCGAAGTATCGTGCTCACATACTTTGCGACGAGAAGATCGTGCGTGTACCTTACGGAAAGGAGATCCTAAATATACTAGGAGATCGAAAAGGTTCGAGGAGTCCATCCCGGTTAGCAGTCATTTCTTGCACTAAGTTACCAAAGCTAATGGAGAAAGGATGTTACCTTTTCTTAGCCCAAATTTCTGAGAAAGGAGGAACGGAGAAAAAGGAAAGGTGCATTGGAGATGTGCCTATAGTTCGCGATTTTCCTGATGTGTTTCCCGATGATTTGCCGGGAATCCCGCCGACTAGACAAGTGGAGTTTCGGATTGACTTGATACCTGGTGCTGCACCTGTAGCACGAGCGCCATATCGTCTTGCACCTACCGAGCTAGAAGAGTTGTCAAAACAATTGGCGGAGTCAGCCAAAAAAGGATTCATAAGACCAAGTTCTTCACCTTAGGGAGCCCCAGTTTTATTCGTGAAGAAGAAGGATGGATCGTTTCATATGTGTATTGATTGCCGAGAGTTGAACAAGTTAACGGTGAAGAATAGATACCCGTTACCGAGGATCGACGACTTGTTCGATCAACTTCAAGGATCGAGTGTGTATTCGAAGATCGATTTGAGATCGGGATATCATCAACTTCGAGTTCGCGAGGAAGATATTCCGAAAACGGCTTTCAGGACCCGTTACGGGCATTACGAGTTTCAGGTGATGCCGTTTGGGTTGACTAACGCACCGACGATATTCATGGATCTCATGAATCGGGTGTGTAAGCCTTACTTAGATAAGTTTGTGATTGTGTTCATCGATGACATTCTGATTTATTCAAAGAGCGAGAAGGAGCATGAGGAGCATCTAAGACTTATCTTAGAATTGCACAGGAAGGAGCAACTGTATGCTAAGTTCTCCAAATGTGAATTTTGGATTCCGACGGTACAATTTCTGGGTCATGTGATTGATAGACAAGGAGTCCATGTGGATCCTGCTAAGATTGAGGCAATAAAAGATTGGGCTGCACCTACGACCCCAACAGAAGTTCGTCAATTTTTAGGTTTAGCTGGTTATTACCGAAGGTTCATCGAGGGATTTTCGAAGATAGCTAAACCATTAACCAAATTGACTCAAAAGAGCGTTACGTATGAATGGGGAGATAAGGAAGAGGAAGCATTTCAATTACTTAAGAAGATGTTGTGTAGTGCTCCTATCTTAGCGTTACCTAAAGGTAACGAGGATTTCGTCGTCTATTGTGACGCTTCTCATAAAGGTTTGGGAGCTGTGTTAATGCAATGATAGAAAGTCATAGCTTATGCTTCCCGACAGCTCAAGAAGCATGAGAAAAACTACACCACCCATGATTTGGAGTTAGGTGTTGTGGTTTTTGCTTTAAGGATATGGAGACATTACTTGTATGGAACCAAGTGTGTTGTGTTCACTGACCATAAAAGTCTACAACACATCTTGAATAAAAAAGAGCTCAATATGAGGCAACGACGTTGGATTGAGTTGCTAAGCGATTATGATTGTGAAATTCGCTACCACCCTGGTAAAGCAAACGTTGTTGCTGATGATCTTAGTCGAAAGGAAAGAATACCACCGTTACGGGTTAGGTCACTAGGAATGACTATCGTATCGCCGTTACCGTCTCAAATATTGGAAGCTCAAACGGAAGCGTTGAAAGCAGAAAACCGATCTGCTGAGAATATATTTGGGATGACTGAGAATGAGAAAGGATTTGTTAAGCGTTCTGACGAATTACTATGTTTTGGAGATAGGATTTGGGTACCTTTATATGGAGGAATTCGGGAGTTAATTATGCATGAGTCGCATAAGTCAAGGTACTCTATTCATCCTGGGTCTGACAAGATGTACCAGGATCTTAAGAAGTTATATTGGTGGCCAAACATGAAGGCAGATATAGCATCGTATGTTAGTAAGTGCTTGACATGTTCTAAGGTTAAAGCCGAACATCAGAGACCGTCAGGATTACTGACGCAACCAGAACTTCCAGTCTGGAAATGGGAGCGGATCACAATGGATTTTATTACCAAATTACCGAGGACAGCTAGCGGTTGTGACGCTATCTGGGTAATTGTGGATCGTCTGACAAAGTCTGCTCATTTCTTAGCAATTAGTGAAGATGATAGTGTGGATAAACTTGTGAGGTTGTATGTGAAGGAGATTATTTCTGATCGCGATAGCCGTTTTACGTCAGCTTTGTGGCTATCACTTCAAACGGCTTTGGGGACGAGACTTGATATGAGTACTGCATATCATCCCCAAACCGATGGTCAAAGTGAGAGGACCATTCAGACGTTAGAGGATATGCTTCGTGCATGCATCATAGACTTTGGTAAAGGCTGGGAGAAGTACTTGCCCCTTGCGGAATTCTCCTATAATAATAGCTACCACACAAGTCTTAAAGCTGCACCATTTGAAGCTTTGTATGGCCGAAAATGTCGTTCGCCTATTGGTTGGGCGGAAGTTGGAGATAGCCAACTCACAGGCCCTGAACTTATCTTGGAAACTACAGAGAAAGTAGCTCAGATTCGTGATCGGTTGCAAGCAGCCAGAGATAGGCAGAAAAGTTACGCCGATCAGAGACGTAAACCTTTAGAGTTCCAGGTTGGAGACAAAGTGATGCTGAAAGTCTCGCCTTGGAAAGGTGTGATATGTTTCGGGAAACGTGGAAAACTCAACCCACGCTACATTGGACCATTTCTTATCTTAGAAAGAATTGGGCCCGTGGCTTATAGGTTGGAATTACCACATGAACTGAGTAAAGTTCACGACGTGTTTCACGTTAGTAATTTGAAGAAATGTCTTTCTGATGAGATGCCTATTATTCCGATGAAGGATATTTGTATTGATGAGAAATTGAATTTTGTGGAAGAGCCAATTGAGATTTTAGATCGTGAAGTTAAACGACTCAAGCGAAGTCGTATTCCGCTCGTCAAGGTTCGTTGGAATTCCCGACACGGACCAGAATTTACGTGGAAACGTGAGGACGAGTTCCGGAAGAGATATCCGAAGCTTTTCACTTCGTAGATGAATTTTTCCGAGTGAAACCCGGGACGGGTTTCTTCTGAGACTGGGAGGATGTGACAACCGGCAATTTAGGGAGCCATTTTGAAAACCCGAATTACGTTAAAGTTCGTTTATAAATTTTTATTTGGAATTTTATTTCACAACGAACTTGTAAGACCTATTTTATGGATAATTATATTTGTTGACGTTATGGGATTCGTGAATTATTTTAATAATTCATTGTGATATTAAGCTCGGTGATGTATTCTTAAATTCTCACTTGGTACTACGTTGACTCCGGCACTAGGTTAACCTAACAATTTTAATTATTTTAATATTGGTTCGGATATTTATATTTTTGGAACGTACCGCGAGATTTTTGATTATTTGAAACGAGTTCGGTTTTAGAAAGTTGTTTGGTTATTTAAGGTTTCGGGTTTGGTCCGTGTATTTACACCGGGCTACTTAACCAACCTTACCCACTTCATATTATTATTATTATTAATAAAAGGATTTTTTTTAGAGTAAATTGCATATAAATCGTCCTTGTGGAACCTGACCTAGCAACACAACACACACCCACACCTTCACCCTCACCTCTCATTCTCTCTCTCTAATATATCAACACAACCCCATCAACCCTAGCCGCCATCTTTTTCGGCAGCCACCACCATCACACTGCCACTCCCACACACAAAGTGACACCACCATTTTAACCCCCTCGTCCCGATCTATCTATTGGTATACTATACGCGCTCTAACTCCCACGTTAACACCTCGAAATCACCACAAATCATGCACCACCCTTCGTATTTTTGAAGTTCCTTTCGATTTGGTCTTGGAGTTTGAAGGTAGGACGAGTTTTCACTCGTATTTTGGTAAAAGCGTGACCCAAGGGTCACGAATTTAAAGATACTCGTTTGGTTCATGGGTTAAAACACGAAATACTAGTGGGTTTTCAATAAAATATAATGTTTGGATGGTTTGGTATCCGGGTTGTTGTTTTTCTTGTTGGGTCGAGGTGTACCCGAGAGCAAGTGCTCTCGGTTTGTACCATTTTTGAAATTTGTTGTTGATATGTGATGATTCTTGATCATGGTGCTCGATTTGGGATGTTTGGATCTTATTTGTGATGTTTGGTTGATTCTTGGATGGTTATGGTTGACCCTTGTGGTCGTTTGGACCTTTGGCCGACACCCCAAAGGGGTCGTTTGGGTTAGTTTGGCTCGTTTAGAGCTAGCCGAGACCATAAAGGTCTCGGGTGGGACCCACACGAGTTGTGGTGAAGTTTTGACTCGGGTTGACTTGGTATTTGACCCGAATACGGTTATTTTGAGAACCGTTTGTGATGTCGAAATATTTATATTTCGGCTAAGTTTACTTTGTGGTTATTTGATTGTTGTTGGTTACCATTATTGTCGCTTATTTTATTTTGGAGTTGTGTTGACGAGAAGTGGTTTTGGGGACCGATTGTGAGACGGTCACTTAGATTGATGGAGATAGGTTAGTCGGGTGCCGTAGTCGGACCCTATTGTTGTAGCACGTGGTTTGGGATTGTGTTGGACGGAGATACTTTTGTATTTATGACATTTGCTTATTACTTTGGACTTGGACAATGAGCCGAGAGTCATGACTCGGACATGTGACCATTTCGTATGACTCGATAACTATTTACAATTAAAACGTAAATAATAAAACTCGTAATAATATTTATTGGTAATATAAACGTTTATATGAATATATAGACGTGAAGAACGGATATATAATTATATGAATGCGTATATTAATAATAATAATAATAATCGCGAGTCATATTATAAATAATACGACTAGATATATATATTAGGCTACGAAAGTGGCGTAATATTATTGAACGTATTATTATTATAAAAAGTTGTTATAAAACGAGGAACTCTCGACAATTATTAAACATTTAATAAAAATGGCATTTTATATATATATATATCGGGTAAACTCATCGAGTTATGCGGAGTTGTAGTCACTCGAGTTCAGGTAAGTTTTATTTGTGACTTTCGTGTTGTCACGGATATATGACGATTAATATAAACGTTTTCTATAACTAAATAACCACTTAACCGAAGGGTTGAACCGGGTTATTTGGCTATATGAAATGAATATATTAATGGGCATCGTATCCTACGACGCCCATAGGTTGTGGTATATGTAAAGAGTAATAAATTGCGAATATATATATCGGGAAATCTGGCCAATTTGACGATGTATATGAGGAATTTATTAAACTACGATATATACCATATAGTGTTTATGTGCTATGTGCTCTAGGATTGGGTGTAATCTTGGAATGGTATGTTACGTAAATAAATATGAGGTTTATCTAATCGGCAGATTTGATAAACTTTTGCGATTTATTTAAATGATATATTGGGCTAATATTAGATCTATAGTTTATTTTATTATTCTTTGTGTGACCTTTTTGGTTTGTTTTTTGTCGACCTACCACCCGTATGGATACCAAACGTAAATACACCAAACTAATATGAAATAGATTTTTGGAAATAAAACGGATTCTCGTCCGGGTTTGGGAATATCTTGTATTTGAGGAAATGATTTCTGAACGAGTTAATATTGTTAGGTCGTGCCGAGTCCGTAGTTGCTGTTTCGTGAGTTACTATACATCTTACTTCTACCGACTTCTTCTTGCTATTTTCAGGACTAGAGGTGAGTCATAGCCCCACTTTTTAATCTTGAACTATGTTTTCAATACTTGGGGTGAGAAACGTGCAAATTATTTACGTGGACTATTATCGCTTCTATATTCTTTCTAAAACTTGCTATGCGTATGGACTAGGATATATTGTCAGCTTTAGTCACATATATTTTGTGTGTACTATTCAAGGTTGGCTTATTTGGTTATTGTTTGGAATTGTCAGCTTTAGTCACATATATTTTGTGTACACTATTCAAGGTTGGCTTATTTGGATATTTGTGGATTGACAACTTTAGTCACATAGTTTCGTGTGTACTATTCAAGGTTGGCTTCTTTAGATACTGTAGTGTGCACCTATAGGGTTCTTAATATTACGGAAGAGTATCCGTGTTTTTATGTTGAGCGGAGGGTATCCGCAGGTTTATTTCGGAGGGTATCCGTGTGTTATGTTGGAGCGGAGGGTATCCGCAGGCTTTTAGTAAATCCTTTAGTCTAGCTAGCAAGCGTTTTGCGTATATGTCCACTATATTGTTAGATGAATTTAAACCTATGATCTCACCAGCGTAAGCTGACCTTTAGCACGTTTTCTCAGGTAATTAAGCGATGATTTGGATGCACGGGTTGGAAGGCTCGGCTAAGGCTCGTGGACTATGGATCTATTTTTCTAAACTCTGATATTGAATTGTGGACCTACTGTTATGTTATTTTGGGCCTGACTCTGAATGATGTTGGGATAAATGTAAACTTTAAAACCCCGTTTTGGTTGCGTTTTTATTATGTTTACTTTATCTCGTTCTATTATGTCTTGTGTTGGATACCAATCCCCGTAGCACCCCGAAAGCTTGTTGAGTCTTTCGCTGTATCAAATTTTGGGGGTGTTACAAAAAGCATATTTCAATTATAATAGAAAAGATTCTCCCCCTCACCACCGCCCACAATTAATGCTAATATAATTGCATTTATAGTATTTCACAAAAGAAAGTAATAATTTTCATATTCTTTTGTTAAATGCTTTTTGATAAATTTTTTTTCCATTGATTTTGAATTTTAGATGTGTCTTCCTCGTGTCTTTGCCGTTAGCAGCTCCTTAAGTGTTCAATGTCTTTTTATTTGTGTTCTTTGGTTCTTTGAATTTTAAAGTACGTGTGATTAATGAATTGATGATAGTAATTAAAATTGTTAAAAAATAGAAAAACAGATAGCACCTTATTAACTATTAAGTTTATGAGTTCACCTAAAACATGTAAACTCATGAGTAAGACCAATATCCCAATTTAACAACCTTTTGTAATTTAATATTTTGTGTTTTACTTTACTTTCTGTATGCAATATAGTTATAGGTCGAACTTTATCACCATTATCGTTTCATTATGAAGTTCGGCCCCCTAATTACAAATCCTAGCTCCGCCCCGGCATGGAATGATGATGGTGGCGATGCATGATTGAGATGGTGACGAAAAGAGTAAAAAAAGATATGTGTTTAGCTGAATGTGTGTTTTCAAATGAGTTTTTGGTGGGTTGCTCTGTAGTTAGACAATCGAAAGGTTGGTTCAACGTGTTTTGGTGGAGCAACAGTTAAATGTTAGAGAGCACAGCACACTAGCCATTTGACACGCCAATGGCATATTTTTTTCCCCAAAGGCTACCGATAGTGCACCATCTCATTCATGTATTTTTTTTCTTTTTTTTTTTTTTTTTTTTTTTTTTTTTTTTTTGTGAGTGCGATATTTTTTGTGTTTTATTATGTGATCTACATGCACTAATAACAGTATTTGGTGTTATTGCTAGGGATGGTATTTTAGTTATTAGGGGTTATTGGTATGTGTTTTAGTTTGCTTTAGAGGTATGGCAATGATGCGTTTAGTTGCAGAAAAAAAAATCTCAAATTTCTATTTCTAGTTTTTAAAAAAGACTAGAGGGATTTAATAACTCTACAAAACATACAAAATACATTTCATTTACTATTTCGTAGAAAAAAAGACGAGGAGGTTTTGGGTTAGAAGGAAAACAAAGAAAACATAAAAAATAAAAAAATAAATGTTTTTTAGTTTCTCTTGTTAAGCTAGAAAATGCAAATTTTTTATTTTGTTGAAATTTTGATGGAAAATAATTGATTTGAACAGTTTCCTTAAAACATTTTGTGAAAAATAAGGGTGTTTTCTTCCAACTAAACAGACATTAAGTGTTTTTATTTTGGACATGTCTAAACATGGCTAATCTATTTCACATGTTCTAAGCAGGATTTGCACCTTCAACCATTTGGTTGGAGAGCTTCTCACACGACATGTGATACCACTGGGACGCAACCCCCATTAGTGCAAAACATTTGTTTTTATCTGCCCTAGTTATAAAAAATATTTGACCTGTTGAAATGTATCACATAAATCATGCTAGCTCAGTTGGTGTCATTGTGCAGTAAAGAGGCTTTGCTCTTCACATATCAGGTTTAGATTCTTACAATGTCTATTTTTTTTATTTTTTATTTTTTTTTTTGAAAGGCAAGATTTATTACGAGGAAAGGGAAAAAACATAAACAATACAAAACATGGTGCCCTACCTCAAATAATCAAGATAATTAAAAGGTGATAGGACCCATGAAAAGAACACTTTACAAACAGAGAATTACAAAACTAAAACCAAAACTTTAATACTGTCTCAATCCAATAAAAGAAACTCCTACAAGGACATTTGATAAATTTGCTCTTTAAGTCAATTTTATTAAACAACAAATGTTTTTATATCAAACAACTTTTTTTTTTTTCACATTATAATTGAATGGTTGTTGAACTTTAACCTAACCAATAACAATAAGAATGTATATGCTTAACAAGATGTGAAATGATTTCCGAACTATAAATTTCTACATGCTTAACAGCTGTTATTTTTCACATTATAATTGAATGGTTGTTGAACTTTAACCTAACCAATAACAATAAGATTGGTATCATATTTTCGTTAGCTCTATTATTTTCTATCAAGATGTGAAATGATTTCCGAACTATAAATTTCTACATGTTTTCATCCCCGCGTGCAGTGGGTTAAACCCTCCTCGTTTATCATAAAAATCATAGTTTTATATAATACTTTTTAGTTTTATGATAATATAAAATATTAAATAACTATAATAAGGTAAAATCAAAATCACATACACGTTTTGGTAAGGTAATCGTTTTTTGATACTTGACAAGTGAGAATAGATAGGGGATATATGGTTAAAGCAAACAATAACAGCTGGTATCAGTACTCTTTTTTATTAATTAGGATAATCGGCCTTGAATTAAAAGTTAAAGTAAATTAGTTACGTACCTTCAATTGAATGGATGAGGTATGGTTAACTGGATTCTCATGTTTCAACTGAAGTTCCAAAGCTTTTTCAAGACTTTTGACAACCTGGTCGATATATGGACGATCTGCTCTATCCTCTTTTATGCACCAATATGCTGTATCTGAGAAGATTTTGAATGCTTCTGGATCCATCTGGCTTCGTAAATGCGGCATGATCATTTCATCCAAATGAGATTTGGCCGGCTGACTTAATAACCCATCTCCCAGCTCATTGTCATCGTCATCGTCATTGTCAAAGTCATCATCATCGTCTTCGTCATCGTCATTGTCTTCGTCTTCATCTCCACTTTCATCATCGTCATCGTCATTGTCTTCATCTTCATCTCCGCTTTCATCATCATCATCATCGTTATTGTCATCATCTTTGTCATCGTCTTGGTATACAGCACTCCTCCCACACAAGACTTCGAATAATACAACACCAAACGAATATACATCTGACTTGTGGGTCACACCCCCAGTCTCTTTATATTTTGGGTCAAGGTATGCATTCTTAACAATATCACGAGTAAGAAGAAGACGGTGCCTCCGAGCTACTGTATTTTTCAATGAAAGCTCAAAACCAGATAACTTAGGTTCCCATTTGTTATTAAGTAAAATTGACGAGCTCTTGATGTTGCAATGTATGACACTAAAATCGCGACCAACATCATAATGGATGTAACTCAATGCATTTGCAACGCCCAGACATATCTTCAACCTTTGCATCCATGTAAGAGTCTGGTCACTTAGATTTTTTTCGAGACTTCCGTTGGCCTCGCTCTTGTATATAATAGCCTTCTCCTTCGGCCCATCATAAAACCCAATAAGAGACACTAGATTCTTATGTTTGAGACTCGAAAGCATCAAAAGCTCCACCTGGAACATTTTGCTCTCATCTTTTTCAGATAGGTAAACCTTTCCAAAGATATTGATGGACTGTTCAGAACGCAAGAGACGACCTTTGAAAATCGTTTCATCTTCGTCGATAACAATGTCTTCATCAAAATTGTTGATTGCTGATTTCAAATCTTGTATGCTGAGTTTTAAGTGAGATAGATCATTGAGGAAAGACTTTGTGTTTTTGCTGACATGGGATTCATTGCCTATAGATGTGAAGGTCACCCCACCTATAAACCAAACGGGCCCTTAGTCATCTCGTCGGTTGCATTACTTAGATGCTAATTTGTTTTTAATATCCATTGTTAAGACCTACCGCTTCTTTTGTGATTCATCGAGACACTTGATATCTTATAAAGTCTCCGTAGACATTATTAAGCCCCATTATTTATTTAAAAGTTTCAATTGTGGATACCTATATAATATTCACAAGAGAACCAAGTTATTCCCTAATCATATTAAAAGTTTCAATACTGTATTTAATTGATTGTAGACCTTGTTTACTTGATTATAAAATTATAAGCATTTATCATGATTTCATTAAAAAGTACATCCAAACTCGTCAGTGCACAGATCATCAATCAATTTTCTCATTATTAAAATTCATAGAAGCTCGTCATGATAAAACATGGCATTTAAAAGTTTTTGGTTCAATTAAGTTGAGTCCTTCATGATTTATTTTTTCTTCCCAAAGTCTATTGATTCAGTAACATTTATTTTAGGTCATTTTGTATAATAGTAGTTGTGTCTACTAAACCCTTCTTGCGTACTCAACAGAAGATCTATTGCAACATGGAGCTTGTCTCTTTACACTCACTTTGACCATAAATATTATAGGCTTAATAATGTGAAAAGGGCAATATGCAATTGATTGCAAGACTTGCAACCAATTTTAAGACGTTAGCATCATACATAAGGGGTTTAATAATATCTACCACAAATAAATTTGAATGGTACTAATAGTAATGAAAGGTGTGTAATATTATAAGGTATATTGTACGAATCCGATCATCAGTACGTATCCACCATCGTAAAGACAAACTAAGTAAAATGAGTAAATATGAACTCTGTGTACATGTATTAATGTACACATGAATGTTGTAAGCTACCGTAATAAAGTTCCTTTTAACTCTAGTGTGACCAAATGTAATTGCTTACTAAAAAGGGTGAAAGCTAAACACACGCAATATGGTTATTCAAAGACACGATGTACGTAACATACTTTTAAAATTACCATTGTACGTAATTTACTTTCAAATTTGGTGCAATGTACGTAATATGACCTGAACCAGCAGGTTACCAGGTTTCAAAGTTTGAAAATTGACAGAAATGATCCATGTGGCTTGCGTTGACTTTCACCGGTCATCCGTTGACTTTTTATCACTTAAAAAAGTTACAATAATGGTCCTTATGGTCCCTGTGGCTTTCATTTTCATCAGTTTTTTACGTTTTCTTCAATTTTTTTAAGTTTTCGTCTGTTTTTATACGTTTTCGTTTCTTTTTGTACATCATCATTCGTTTTTATACGTTTTCGTTAATTTTATGTTTTTGTCCGTTTTTATATGTTTTCGTTCGTTTTTATACATCTTCATCCGTTTTTTAACGTTTTCGTCTGCTTTTTATACGTTTTCGTTCAATTTTATATATTTTCATGTGTTTTTATCCGTTTTCGTCTGTTTTTATACGTTTTCGTCCGTGTTTTTAACGTTTTCGTCCGTTTTCATACGTTTTACTTTGTTTTTAAACATTTTTCTTCGTTTTCGTCGGTAATTACACGTCTTCGTCCGTTTTTCAACGTTTTCATCCGTAATTATATGTTTTCGTTCGTTTTTATACATCTTCATCCGTTTTTGAATGTTGTCGTCCGTTCGTTTACGTTTTCATCCGTAATTACACGTTTTTGTCCGTTTTTTTATCTTTTCGTCTGTTTTTTTACATTATCGTCCGTTTTTATAAGTTTTCATTCGTCTTTATACATTTCCGTCTGCTTTTTAATGTTCTCATTATTTTTTTACGTTTTCATCTGCTTTTTTATATTTCCGCCCATTTTTAAACCTTTTCCTTCATTTTTATACATCTTCATCCATTTTTGAACATTTTTATCCGTTTTCATTCATTTTTATACATTTTCGTTCAAAAAATAAGTGAAAACATTAAAAAAAATGGACGAAAACGTTAAAAAACGAAGGAAAACATTAAAAAAAAAAAAAAACGAAAAAATGGAGGAAAACGTGTAGTTACCGACGTATGATAAAAATGTATAAAAACGAATGAAAATGTATAAAAACGGATGAATACATAATGAATCAGACGAAAACGTTCAAAAACGGATGAAGATTTACAAAAATGAATTAAAACATATTAAAACAGAAAAAAACGTAAAAAAAAAACCGACGAAAACGTGTAATTACTGATGAAAACGGATAAAATGTATAAAAACGAACGAAAACGTATAAAAATGGACGAAAACGTGTAATTACAGACGAAAACGGTTAAAATGTATTAAAACGAACGAAAACATAAAAAACTGATGAAACGTGTAAAAACAGACGAAAACGGATGAAAATGTATAAAAAAGGACGAAAACATATAAAAACGGACGAAAACGTTAAAAAACGGATGAAGATGTATAAAAACGATCGAAAACGTATAAAAACGAACGAAAACGTAAAAAAACGGACGAAAACATTAAAAAATGGATGATGATGTATAAAAACGAACGAAAACATATAAAAACGAAAAAAAACGGACAAAAACTTTAAAAATTGAAAGAAAATGTAAAAAAAACGGACGAAAATGGAAGCCACAGGGACCATAAATGTAACAATTCGCAATTTCAGGTTAACTTTTATTCCTGAAAATTTTACTATTCACTTTTTACTATTCACTTTTTACTATTTACTTTTTACTATTCACTTTTCACTATTCATCTCAGAAATTTTTATTTCATATTCTCGTAAGTTAAACTATTTTAACGATAATCCGAGAGTTTGACGCTCGTCGGATCATTTCTGCAAAAATCACAAAGCCGTGTCCGAGATTTACTTTTAGGTTTAAACGTCCTTCCAGCATCCCGATATATCCATAAAACGTCATAAACAATAGAAATATGATTTTCTATCATTTTATGACAATTCCAAAAGTTTTGGAATTTTACGTTTTTCGGTTCAGCGTTTTACGCGAATTACGCGTTTTAGACCCGTGTTTCCAGTTTTTAGCAGGGTTTTAGCACCCGATAGATCCTACCACTCATTTTATATTTTATTATGGACTATATGGACATGTTTAACAATACTTTCAAGTTTCATAATTTTACGACACCCGGTTTTACGTTTTAAGGCTTAATCATTTACGATTGGCATTTCCCGGAGTCAAAACTAACCAAGTATCTTGGATAATACCAAGAAAAGTCTAACCCTTGCTCTCCAAGACTCATGAACCGCCCTAGGAGGGGGGAGTCACACCCATGTGGCTTCATCTCATGAATTTACCCTTAAATCAACACTTATTTACAACTTGGTCACCAAGTTGTAACACTTTCCTAGTAAGCTTCCTAACCTCCTCAATGGACCTATAAATACCCCCTCCCCTCCCCTTTGTTGCCGTGGATACCCAACACCAAAACCACACCATCCTTTGCTCATTTCCTTCTAGTTTCATGCATGATTCAAGTGCTTCTTCAAGGTTGAAACTCTAGTTAGGTTATCATTCATCAAACACTTCCATAACTTCATATACTTGGGTGATTTCTCTTGAGTTTGAATCCACTCAAGTCACCTCAACCTCCATCATCCATCTTTCAAGATTACAAGAGTAGAAAGATTGCATGAAGTGAAGTGGGTTGAAGCAAGTCTATCAAAGTCCTATCCTTACATGTTAACTTCCTTTCTTTATTAGAAAGCCAAAAGTTGTAAGCCTAAACCCTAACATGCTTCTTGTTAATTTCTCATGTTCATATCATTTACATGTTATTCTTGCTATATTATGTCTTGTATGAATGTCCATGATGTATAAAAATAAGTAAAAGATGTTGTTATAATGGATTGTTGAAACAAGTTACTAAAACAAGCAAATTAGTGAATTTCTTGGAAAGACCTGATTAAAATGGTAAAAATATGATATTTTATTATTACATATTGTAGTAGAGGACCTAACAAGGAAACCGTAACAATTTGAACCACCTAAAATGAATATACGAGTCAAAAGTTATGACGATTTGAAATTACCAAAACTTTGCGGCAAACTGCCAAATACCATTCTGATCAAATTTGGGTTTTGAAAGTCACACTTCTAGTCCGATTCATCAAAAAGTTAAAACACGAAAGTTGTCCGGAACGCCGTTTTCATTCATGTTCAATGAAGCTCGAGACCTAAAAATGCTTTCCGAGTGATAAAATTCTTCAAATTCTAAACAGCCCATTTTTAGGCGAAAGTCACTATATTATGGTTATACTTTGAAAGGAACAAGAGGTCTTATGACCTATAATCAAGACCACAACCATGGCTAGAGCCAAGGTTGTGTCTCATGACCTTGAAACAAGGACTAAAGGTCATGGCTAGGCCATGACGAAATGACCATAACAACTTACATAGGCGTAAACATGAAACAATGAATTAGGCGATAACATGAACAAGCAATTTGGATCTACTTCACCTAAAAGGAAACCATGAGATATTACCAAGAGAAAATGGTCATTCAATACTTATGAAACTACCCCTAATAACAATCTTCATGTACTAATAAACTTTCCTAAGTTTATTCAAATATCGGACATGTAACTTTTCGGATCAAAACTTATATCTATATATGTTATCAACTACTACAATAGTAGGGAGCCTCATGTGAGGAGTTCATTATGTAAGCCGTCGAGATGAGTTGTGGATTTACGATTTAAAGTGTCCTGGCTCCTCGAACGCTTACTAACATGACTTCTGAAATATGTCAGCCCCGAACGGTAGTAAACGATATACAAAACATACATGTTCATGAATCTTTTCTTTCAAGGACATACAATATACATCATACCACATCATGGACTAAATGCAAGATATATATATAGGCACTCCGTTATATTCTTTACTCCGATCCTAAGTCGCAACATTCTATTATAGGTTGCTCGTAGAAACCTTCGCGATTCGACCATCACATTCACTACTCACTACATAACTTAAGGTGAGTTCGTAGCCCCACTTTCTATTGTTTAACTATTTTACAAACCCATGGGGGGAATACATGCTATTATTTTTCTACTCGAACACAATGCTTTCTAATGTATGCTTCACAACGATGTTTTATTATCACTAAGTAACGATTGCCATGTTCGAAGTCCCTATATCATGAACCATTAGTCACTACCTATAGTGAGCGCGAATATTGTAAATAGATCTATTGGGATTGACGAATCCCATTTGTGTTGAACAACGACGAGTTCACACAAATGCACTATATTTGAGATTTAGCGGTATAACGGCAAAAGTACCTTGATAGGGCTTCTATAATGCCAATTTTGTTGGTTCGATGTTAATGTTTTGGTTGCATGAGCTTAGTGAAATAAATAACGATTTTGTTTTCTAACTATGAGTGTGAGTCTATAGCTCACACTACGATTATTGTGTTCAAACGATTTAACTAAACTCTACGAATTCCACTCAACCTTTGTGTTGACCTCTCAAGCATGTATTTCAGGTTCATGACGATCAAGGATGGTACGGAAGGGCACGGATACTCAAGAGGGCTATAAATTTTATTATCATTCAAAACTCATTTAATGTAAATTGTAAACATGGAACCAATTGGGACCTCATTTTGTAACCTCTGATATTTATATAATTTGAATGATAAATCTTTTTAATACGACTCGGTTAGAGATCGTTTTCTATTATTGTGACTATTGTGCCGTCAAGTAACACCCAGTTCGAATTCCGCTGCATCCATGAATTGGGGGTGTTACAATAAAGACCATTACTGTAACTTTTCTAAGTGATAAAAAAGTCAAGGGATGACCGGTGAAAGTCAATGCAAGCCACATGGACCATTCCTGTCAATTTTCAAACTTTGAAACCTGGTAACCTGCTGGTTTTAGGTCATATTACGTACATTGCACCAAATTTGAAAGTAAATTGCGTACAATGATAATTTAAAAGTATGTTGCGTACATCATGTCTTTTGAATAACCATGTTGCGTGTCTTTAGCTTTCACCCTACCAAAAACGTGCTGTAACAAACAATTCCATCTTCAGCGAAAGAAAATGTGACATGCATGTGCACTCCTGGTAATCTATCCTTGATTTAATATTCCGTCACCTTCATTGCTCTAGAAAAAACGTGGAGATTGTTGATGTAAAAACAGGGTAAAAAATGTATATGATATAGAATGCGATCGAATGGGCGGATTGTGTAGTGGGTTAACACGGGTTATGGCTGAAACTGTTGTAGCTCATTTTGTTTTAATCAACTTATTTAATTGACCAGTTTGGCCCATTAAAGATGAAATATAACCCAGATCGGCTCATCTAGAAGTAAATAGTTTGAAATCGCCACATATATAATAAAAATTTATATTTGTCAGGAGATTACCAAAAGCTTAACTAACAGCTGCTAGAGCAAGAGGAAGTAGTTGACCAACAATAACATCATAGCAACGTCTGCAAAGTGTGGGGTGATAAAGAAAAGAGCCAGCTTGAGTTTAGAAGTTCCAACATATTTCACATTTTGAACCTTCTGTACGTGAAATGCCAATCCATATTCTCCTTTCTCCTTGAATCAAATATTCTCCAAAATAGGGTATATTCACCCTTTGTGCTTCCTCCAATTTAGAAAGAATCAATTATACAACATTATCAAAATATAACACCTAATATGCGTGCAATGATGTGTAATTCAGCACCACTATTAGTATGGCAATTCGACTTATTTACTTAGATATGGGATATTAAAGTGTAATTTTAATGCAAAAGAATTTCCAAGTCACATAAAAAGTTGGACTATAAATGTTTCTGGTAAGCCATAAGCTTTTTTACTAGAACCCGCCCATTTTGACACCTCTACAGTTTGGCGCATAAATCATTAAGAGTCTTCTTACATGCTCATATGTATCTTTCCACATCTAAAGAGTTATAATCGGGAATACCTGAGATGTTATGAATATTCGATTAAGTGAGGCAACATTAACTTTAGCTTCACCCATATTCTTTATTCTTGCTGCAAGGTTATCATCAAAGGAATGGAGGTACACCTTAACCACTAGACTGGAACCATTGAGTTTGTTAAAGTGAGCAGTCTCCAAAGGTTTATTTACCTCTTTTATCAACAAGAAAATTCATACAAATTAGATGTCGGCGCACTGTCATAGAGTTATTCAGCCATAAACTGTAGATGTAACGATTAACATATCAAAGGTAGCAGCAACAAGACATTATTGTGGTTATGTGGGTGCGTGATTTCACCTGGGATATTTTAAAGAACTAATAGCTTTAATAGCTTTCTTTGAAGCTTTTCACAATGCATTCAACTGAAACAGAGCATGCTGATCGATCTCAGGATGAAATTGCATTTTCAGTCTACAAAAAAACATGATATATGAAAAACATACTTTCCAATCTTCAAGATTTCCCAAAAGAAACCGCAAAGTTCCTCGTTTTTTAGATATTTGTCGAAGAACTTGAGATACAATCTACATGTCTGCTGTATAATCGACACTTGAAACCCAAAGCTTAAGGAAACCCGCTCAATAGGAAGGTTCTTCCTAGAGAGAACATTGGAAAATAATTTTCACAATAATTAACAGACCTGAAATCGAACCAAACATCCATCGTATCGCTTCCCATCACAAAATCTGATGCTTTATCACAATAAGTTTTCAGGAACCAATTAGTCTACTGACATGTACCAACCTGCATCGCTGCCCTTTTGAACAATGATTACACGATGATATGAGCAACAATCTCTTCATTTAGTGGAGGTCCTTTGTCTCACTAATGTGATCATTTAACAGGCAGACATATTATCATACAGTTAGTGTGTAAATCGTTTCAATTTATTAGCACATAATCCGTAGCAAAACCCACAGCCAAACAACCAGACACTATCACGTACTCACATTGTGATGTCACATGTAATGACTAGTAAGACAGGTCATCTCCACAAAAATAAGCTGCAACCACTACTACACAAAAGCTTAAATAGATCACTTTAAATAGAGTAGTTTTCTTAAAAACCTATCTAATAAATGAAAAAGAAAGGGAAGAGTAATAAATAGATCGGTTATTTGGATAAAGACCGATCTAATTAACTTCTAATTGTAACATCATTAAATGAGAAACTAAATAGATCGGGTATTAATAAGTAAACGATCTATTTATCTGTAATAGTTTTAGCGGGATACCAATTTTCACTTGCAGCTTCCACCATGCTTCCAACTTTTCATTTGCCCGCTTCACTAAAAATTAGACACACAAACTGATTCGATGTAATTTATAGTGTATAGGTATTTCCGAAGAAACACTCGTGAAAGTATTTCCCCGGGTCGTGTCCCAACGAAGGTATGAATGGAATCGTGATTCGGTTGTGTGATTCGTGTCTTGAATAGTGATAAAAGTGAAATTGATATGGAATTATAACTACGGAAAGTAAATAAAGCAATCAAAATGATAACGTAAAGGACAAATAAACTAAAACGCAATCTAAACTAAAAACGCGAGAAATATCTAAAAACTATGTACGAGCGCAAAATAAAAAGTGAAATTAAGGTAATACTAATCCTACGGGTGCAAAAACAATTTTCTTACATTCTAAATGGTAAAAGAAAATTTTGAGAAAAAGAAAAATATTTTTTCTATTTTTTATTTAATTTTATTAATTAAAAACTATTTTTACTAATTAAAAAAAAGTAATAAAAATACAAATAAAAGTGAAATTAAGTGAGAAAATTGAAAATCTAATTTTGAAAAATCAAAAATAACCTAAAACTATTTTTAAAACTGAAAATATATTTTTTTTGGATTTTTATTTAATTTTTCTGAATTTAAAATTGATTTAAAAATACTTAAAAACTAATATTAATTAAGAAAAGTACTAAATAAGCTTAGAAAAATCTAAAAATTTTATGGAAATTCTAAAATAATATACTAAACCTATAAAAAATATAAAAAGTTAGATAAGCCCAATAATAAGCTAATTTAGGCAAATAAGCAGTTTCAATAAGCAATTAGAATAAGCACTTATGCACCAATGACCACCAAAAGCTTAGGACAGGCTCAACTAACTTAAATAAGCACAACTAAACAATAAAAACCCAAATAAGCCCACAGAATAAGCTAGGAAAGCAATATGCAGCTTTAAATAAGCACTTGTGATAAGCAGTTGAGTACCTAATTACACCAAAAGCTTAGGGAAGGTGTAATATACTAAAACAAACTTGATTCAACTCAAAAAACTCAAATAAGCCCTGGCCGTAGCCAAATCGAGTACTTATGCAGTTGATGCTATTGGACAGAAACTATGCTTAAACCTCCTACTTTGAGATTAATTATAAGCAACCTAATAAGCCAATTTTTGGGAGATTAAGGGGGAAAAAGCTAGAACACCCAGGAGAAAACACAAGAATGCAAAAAGCCCTAAATTTACTGCATCAATTGAACCCTAAACTAGCCCTAGATCAGATCTACTTAAGCTAGTTCTAAGGATATTTTGACTTTTTATTTGTAAACTAAGGTTGACCAAACTGAAATTCTATTGATCTAATCTAATCCTAGATGCAATATTAGGCTGTTTTAATCCTAGATTACCTTAACTTAACCCTAAATCTATCAAAACATAAGGATCAATATAGCTTAGAACACAAGATTATGACAGATTTGTTTGTTTAAGCTAATTTTGACTTTTTACATTAAAGCTACCAATATTATGCTTGTTCTAACTTATATAGGCCTAAAATGAAGTAATGGTGCAGCAAGAACAAAAGTAAAACAACAAGAACACAACTATCCTAGCTGATCCAAACACCCTTTAATATGCTCACTTACACTACAAATGTGATATTTAGCCTTTACCCTACTGAATTTATGATCTAAACAGTTTTCCTAGACTTAATTAAAGCTCAGTGAACCAGCAAACACAACTAAGAACACCAAGACACAGATTTGCAAGTGAAGCTATATAAAGGGCAGTAACATAAATCTTAAACTAGAGCATATAAGGACACAGTTTAAGCATGCAATAAGCTGTTAACCACTAATGTAAATAGCAATAAGCAAGTTTAAACTATGAAACAGTAACAAGCTGAGAATGCAAAGAAACTAAAAGGGAACTTACTTGACTAGAATGGCAGAATGGAAATGTAGGACTCTGGCAGCTAGAATAAGCTCAAACAAAGCTATGACAGAGCTTTGATGAACTTATGCACAAGGTTATTATGGCTGATCAGAACTTACGTACCCTTAGTATAATGAAGAATTTTTTATATTTTTTATTTATTTTTTTAAACTAAATATTAACAGAATAGAAGCTTATAAACGGATTATAAGAGCTTAATGAAACTTAGAATAGCTTAAAGTTAAAGACTTTAGAGAAAATAAGAGCTTATTAACTAAATATTAACCATGGGTGAATGGAAGGAGGAGGTGAACAGTAATCGGGGTTAAAAGGGGAGGGAATTGGTGAATTGGGGGTGTTGGTTTGACCCTGGTAATTTTATTCTTTGACCGGGTCGGTTTGTGGATAAAGTGGGTACCAGGGGTTGTGGGTTTTAGTAATGTGGGCTTGTAAGTGGATCTTGGCAGTTTGGGCTTGGGATAGGGGTGAGTGGTGTTGGGTTTAGTTTATTTTGGGTTGTAATGTTTTATTGTTAAGTGTAAGATAGGATCCGGTTTGGTTTTGTGTTAACATAAGTTTTGTAATTTGCTGAAAATATAAGGACTGAATCTGCCAATTTTTGCAAACATTCTTCAAGGGCCAATCGGCCTTAAATTAGAATATATAACTCTTGTTTAGTTGTAATAAGGACAATCGGCCTTAAATTAAAAGTTTAAGTAAATAAATTACGTACCTTCAAGCGATTGAGTGATGTATGCTCAACTGGATTTTCATGTCTCCACTGATGTTCCAAAGATTTCTCAAGTCTTTTGACTACCTGATCTATATGTGGACGCTTCGCCCTTTCCTCTTGTATGCAATAATATGCTGTTTCTGAGAAGATTTTGAATGCTTCTGGGTCCATCTGTTTTCGTAAATGTGGATCGATCATATCATCCAAATGAGATTTGGCTAGTTGACTTAATAACCCCTCTTCCAACTTTTCATCTCGGATAACTGCACTCCTCCCGCACAAGACTTCGAATAATACAACACCAAAAGAATACACATCTGACTTGTGGGTCATACCGCCAGTCTTTTTATATTTTGGGTCCAGGTATACATTCTCAATAATATCACGAGTAAGAAAAAGACGGTGCCTTCGCGCTACTGTATTTTTCAGCGAAAGTTCAAAACCAGATAACTTGGGTTCCCATTTATCATCTAGTAAAATTTTCGAGCTCCTGATGTTGCAGTGTATGACACTAAAATCGCGTCCAGCATCATAATGGATGTAACTTAATGCATTTGCAACACCGAGACATATCTTCAACCTTTGCGTCCATGTGAGGGTTTGGTCACTTAGATATTTGTTGAGACTTCCGTTGGCCTCCTTCTTGTATATGATAACGTGCTCGCCCCACTCATAAAACCCAATAAAAGACACTAGATTCTTATGTTTGAGACTAGAAAGCATCCACACCTTCATCTTAAACTTTTCGCTATTGTCTTCTTGATAATTACGATGGATCTTCCATGCAACAATATTGAAATACTCTCCAAAAAGCTCCATATGGCCTTGGTAAACCGTTCCAACATTTTTTTTAATTTTGATGATATTCTCAGGAGCAAAGTTTTTGGTTACCCGTTCTATATCTTCATATCTGAGTTCGTAACTACAGTATTCGAGGGAAGGCATTGTCTTTTGGCTTAAACGGGATTCAACGCCTGTGGATATGAAGTGACTCTTTGATCCCTATATGTACCGAAGAAGACAACATTAAGAATTGTGCAGATTCAGAGGGTGAAACATGTATCAAAAGGAAAATATGTGAAGAGCTAGGTAAGCCTAAGAGGGGATCTTGTGTATCATTCTGAAGAATAGTTAGATTTTTCAAAAATTGTTGGCAAATGTGATTTTCAGTCGACATGGATAAGATTTTGCATGTATAACTTGAATCTCATTTTAACCATCACTCACAACCACCACCTTTAAGACATATAATAGTTTAGGGAAGTGACATGTGAATGGAGTGTATTTATTTTTACTCAAAATATTAACTGTAAAAGACATTTATATCCTTGTCTTGTAGTACCCATTTTTTGTTTTGTTTTCTTTTGAACCTCAAAATTTCCGATATACTTTTGAGAAGTACTGCTCCGTCCCATATTAAATTTCCACTTTGACTTTTTTGTGGTTTTTTTTGTTCAACTTTAATCTTAAATTCTATTGTTTGTGTTATATAATACTTCATGCAAAATATATGAATGAATTGAATTTAAATGTATTTTTGTTGATATAATTTTCATTAAATATTATGCGACAAAAATAAAAATATTTAAGGTCAAAATTGAATAAGAAATACTCAAAAAAGTCAAAGTTGAACAATGACAACCATTTCAGGTCTATGTTTATTTTAAACAATCTATAAGCAATGTTTTTTAAACATTAGTAAGAATAAAATATTGTAAAAATATAACTTTGAAGCTGAAAATTACATTATAAAGTATCATCACATAACGATTTATTGTTTATTTGAAATTCTTTTTCTGTGTACAAAATTAATTCTGCCCCTTCTCTACTCGCATCCTTCTTTAGCCATTCTCTTCTTTTGACATTTTCCCCAAATCAAAACCCTAACCCTTACCTTTCAATCCCACACAATCAACTTTCAATCCCACTTCTTACACTCAACCCATCTTTTAATTACATTCCCAAACACCCCCTTGAGGTTTCTTTCTGTACTTTCTGTTTGAATGATTTATTAGTATACTGAATTGTTTGACATGTGATGTGGGGAGTTTGGGATTTTTGCTTATGTAAACAACTTATCTTCTTATTGCTTTTTTTTAAGCAGACGATGAAATGTGACTATGCTTATCTACTTAGTTTTGGGTAAATAAGCTCTTTGTAATTAGCAGTTTAAGTTTAGGATGAAATGTGGAGTATATGCAAGTATAATAATATTTAGGGCCATATTTGGGAATTGGGAGTTGCTAATGGGTAAGTGTTTTCGTATGAAAATGTCACACCCCCAGATTTGGGTCGCAGCGGAATGGAACCCGAGGGCGCAACTTTCATGGCAATCAAAGTACAAGGAAATAAAGAATGACCTCTAAGTGAGTCATTTTAAAACAAGCGTTTGATTTAACATAAAGTTTTACAAAACATCAGAGTTCACGTTCAAAACGCAAAACCAAACACTAATTAAAGTAAAGACATCTTCATCATGATGTGCATCCATAACGTGACTCTAGCGTGGTCCATACATACTTATGCAAACTTCATTTAGTTACCTGAAAATACACGCTAAAACGTCAACATAATTGTTGGTGAGTTCATAGGTTTAAGTAAACAAGTATTTAGCGGAACACAAGATTTTTAGTGGAGATAACCATTATAACAAATACAATGTTAACCCAGAAATAAAATACAATGCCATAAGCTCATGACCCCGAAGCTCGACGTAATCATATGAAATCAATCATAACAATGCCCCTAGTAGTGTTTGCCAGACACTCGGAAATAATCCGAATGATATGCGTCCGTTTAACAGGTTGGCGCGACCAACTCGGACGGGGTGTCAACCCAAATAGATCTATCCACAGCATTCGCGCTTACACGCATGTAATTAACGGTTCATGATAAAGGGGACTTTAGTGGCAGTAATCGGTAACTCAGGCAATGTAACAGTTTTATACTCATGTCCGCAATAAAGTAAAGCAATGTATTTCCACCCCAAGTATTTGAAATCAAGTATTAAAAGTGTACAAGTGGGGCTATGACTCACCTTAGCAAAAGCAAGTCCGATAGACAATGTAGTAGGAAATAAGGTCCGGTAACTCTAAACGCAACCTAGATAGTACATATGTCTTAGATTCGAAACCAAGGTCAAGCATGCAAGTCATACACTATACTATCACTGGTACATGTTGTTGAAATTTCTATTGCTAAAAATGTAGATAATCAAAGTAATCTCGTATTTAAGTCACCCACCATTTTAGAAAACGTAACTTGTAAATCTCACGACCAAATATTAGTCGTCTTGTAAATATATATTTTGAAAAATCTCTAACGTACCTAATAAGTATACGTAATGTTCTACCATTTTTATTTACGTCATTTTAGCCAGTTTACACTCTAAAATGTCCAAAAACTCATTGTAATGTTTTCCATCAGCTTTTATTATTTGAACCAAAGCTGTCAAAATTTACATGTTTCGTCACAACTTTCCTAGGCCATAACTTTTGCGTCGTAGCTCCGTTTTTCAAGTTCTTTATATTCCCGCGAAGGTATTCAAGTATACTTTAGGTTTTTCAAGGTCTCGGCTAGTCTAGATGTCATTTAACCTCAGTTTTTCCTAGCTCAAAAATCTGGACAGAAACTATTTTTCAGAAAATGTAGTTTTCGTCGTAAATTTTGAAAATAGCATATCTTTTTCGTTATAAGGCCGTTTCAACCCATTCAAGCGGCTATGTTTTCATTATTAAGTCTATTTTCTATATTTCGAGTCCAATATGGCCAACCAAGTACTGATTTTCCACAGGGGGTCGAAAAGGGACAGGTTCCTCATAATAATGTCAAGTTATTTTCCTAGTATTTTCTTGGCTACAATATTTTACCAACATCTCCAAAATTTTTTTTTTTTTTTTTTTTCCTAGGTCATCCCTCAACTAGAAAAATAGTGATCTAAACATAACCTAACAATATTTAAGAGTCCTTGTTCAAGATCATCCAAGTATTCAAGACTAACATAGATATATATATAGATATATGTATATAAAGTTTATTTTATTTTTCTTGTAAAGATTTTTATTAATAACTTTTCTTGTGATCAAAACTTGTAAAAATATATTTTCTTGGCAAGAGATCAAAGTGGATATAAGAGATGTTTCAACATGTACCAAGTGATACTAAGTATATATACTAGACAAGCACTAAAATCATGAAAATCATGAAGTATTAGTAGTGTAAAAGAAAAGATTACTTACAAAGGTGATTAGTGAGATGAGGGTTGTAAAACACTAATGTAACCCCAAGATTAGTACTCCAAACCCTTGTTAAACTATCCTAAGTACTCTTGAAAGTGACCAATAAGCTCTCTCTTCTTCCTTGCTCCTTAGGGTGGATCGAATGGTGAGTAAGAGTGGGAGGTGATTAGGTTTTCTTTTGTAACTAAAAATGGTAATAGGTTTAGGTATATATATAACAAAATGGGTCAAATGTTAGTCAAAAATATCTTGTGCATGGTCCTTGTGGTGGCCGAATTTTAAGGAAAAGGAGGGGGGCAAATGGGTTGCTCTAGCCACCAAAATTAATTGCATGTCTCACATGATAATAAGATTGAAATTCTAATAGATTTTGTAGTGCTAATTTTATACATTATAGGGGGGGGGGGGGGCGGCTCATAGGACAAAAATAGGAAGAAGTTGGTTTGAATTAGTATAAAATGTGTATTTTGAATGTATTGGGTAGTAAAAATATGTATCGGGTATTAGTTTGGTAGTTAACGGAAGTTATACGTAATTTAAAGTAAGATATAAAGAATTTATCTTGGACATCGGAAAATATTTTTAGGACTTTTGTAATAGTTTTGGAAGTATAAAAGTACCCTAAAAATAATTGTTGAGAAAGTCGGGTATGTCGAGTGTTACATTCTTGAATAAAAATTAACGTTATGTAGAATTTAAAAACCGTAAGTATTTAAAGAATAGAAATTCGTTTTATAGAATAAAATGGTGAACTGGGGAAGGAGCAAGGTACCGGAGCGTTGTGGATTAAAATTAACCTAAGTCCTAGAGTACTTAGAATTTAATTAGAAATTCGCGTCGGTTCAAGTAAAAGGCTCATGTAAAAATGTTTCAAATCAAACGTCAAGAATTTAAATTCTAGTTTAGAAATTAGTATTGACCTGGGAAATAGCGGGTTGTGACATTCTACCCCCCTAAAAAGGGAATCTCGTCCGCGAGATTCAGTCAGCGTTGGTCATTGGAGTGTTTTTGGTGAAGAGGTGGGGGTACTTCTGACGAATCTGGTCTTCTCGTTCCCAAGTGAACTCAGGACCTCGTTGAGAATTCCAGCGAACTTTGACGATAGGAATTCGGCTATGTTTCAACTGTTTGACATCACGGTCCATAATCTCGACCGGTTCTTCGATAAAGTTAAGCTTGTCATCAAGCTGAATCTCTTCTAGCGGAATGATGAGGGATTCGTCGGCTAAGTACTTCTTGAGATTAGAAACATGAAATGTATTATGCACACTGCTGAGCTCCGGCGGAAGCTCAAGTCTGTAGGCCACTGGACCGACTCTAGCTAGAATCTTGAATGGTCCAATGAACCTGGGGCTTAACTTCCCGCGTTTTCCAAATCGTATAACGCCTTTCCAAGGCGATACCTTTAACATTACCATGTCGCCAACATTGAACTCCAAAGGCTTACGTCTCACATCGGCGTAACTCTTTTGACGATCTCTAGCAGCCTTTAATCTATTCCGAATCTGAAAAATCTTCTCGGTCGTTTCGTGGACAATGTCCGGACCGGTGAGTTGAGCATCTCCGACTTCGGCCCAACAGATAGGTGATCGACATTTTCTACCGTATAATGCTTCGAATGGAGCGGCCTTTATGCTCGTGTGATAACTATTGTTGTAGGAAAACTCGATCAATGGCAAATGATCATCCCAACTATTCCCGAAATCGATCACACAAGCACGAAGCATGTCTTCTAGTGTTTGGATGGTTCTCTCACTCTGACCATCGGTTTGCGGATGATAGGCCGTGCTCATGTCAAGACGGGATCCAAAGGAATCATTAAGTAATTCCCAAAATCTTGAAGTGAATCGACTATCTCGATCTGAAATAATCGAAACTGGTACACCATGTCTAGATACAATTTCCTTGATGTAAATTCTGGCTAACTTCTCCATCTTATAGGTTTCCTTAATAGGTATGAAATGAGCTGACTTGGTGAGACGATCAACGATCACCCAAATTGCATCGTGACCGCTCGGAGTTTTAGGAAGTTTAGTGATGAAATCCATGGTGATACGCTCCCATTTCCATTGAGGAAGCTCGGGTTGTTGTAGTAACCCTGACGGCTTCTGGTATTCGGCCTTAACTTTGGAACAAGTAAGACATTTGTTGACATAAGTGGCAATGTCAGCCTTCATGTTCGGCCACCAATAAAGCTTCTTAAGGTCCTGATACATCTTATCGGAACCTGGGTGTATGGAATACTTTGACTTGTGGGATTCGTGCATGATCAAATCTCGCAAACCACCAAAATGTGGTATCCAACTTCTTTCTTTCAAGCATAGCGTCCCATCTGCTCTTTTTGTAAAACCATTCTTACTTTCTGGCATACCGTAGATATTTTCCTTAGGTCGATTCTCTGCTTTAAGGGCTTCAGTCTGGGCCTCAAGAATTTTGGATGGGAGTGGTGAACAAATTGTCATGCCCAGTGATCTTACTCTTAAAGGTTTAAGTCGCTCCTTTCTACTAAGAGCATCTGCTACAACATTTGCTTTGCCTGGGTGGTATCGAATTTCACAATCATAATCGCTGAGCAACTCTAACCAACGACGTTGCCTCATATTAAGCTCTTTCTGATCTAAGATATGTTGGAGACTTTTGTGATCCGTGTACACCGTACACTTAGTGCCATAGAGATAATGTCTCCAAATCTTTAGTGCAAAGACAACTGCTCCTAACTCCAAGTCATGAGTGGTATAATTCTTCTCATGCACTTTAAGTTGTCGAGAAGCGTAAGCTATGACTTTTTCTTTCTGCATTAATACAGCTCCAAGCCCTTTGTACGAAGCATCACAATAGACTACAAAATTTTCCATTCCTTCGGGCAATGCCAAAATCGGCGCACTACAAAGTTTTTGTTTCAACAACTGGAAGGCGAATTCTTGTTTCTCTCCCCATTCGTACTTCTGGTTCTTCTGTGTCAATTTGGTCAAAGGACTAGCTATCTTAGAGAAACCTTCGATGAATCTTCTATAATACCCAGCAAGACCTAGAAATTGGCGAATCTCGGTGGGAGTCTTAGGGGTTTCCCAATCTTTGATAGCCTCGATCTTAGCGGGATCGACATGCAGTCCTTGACTATCAATTACGTGTCCTAGAAATTGTACTTTCCGAATCCAAAAATCACACTTGGAAAACTTCGCATACAACTTCTCATTCTTGAGCAATTTTAAAATAGCCTTGAGGTGTTCTTCATGCTCTTCTTTGCTTTTAGAGTAGATTAGTATGTCGTCAATGAACACAATTACAAATTTGTCCAAATACGGCTTGCACACGCGATTCATGAGATCCATAAATACTGCCGGTGCATTAGTTAATCCAAACGGCATCACTTGGAACTCGTAGTGACCATAACGAGTCCTGAAGGCCGTTTTCGGGATATCTTCTTCCCGAACTCTAAGCTGATGATAACCCGACCTCAAATCAATCTTTGAGTAAAATTTTGAGCCTTGCAACTGATCGAACAAATCATCGATTCTTGGAAGTGGGTAACGGTTCTTCACTGTTAACTTGTTTAGCTCACGATAATCTATACACATTCGGAAAGACCCATCCTTCTTCTTTACAAATAAAACAGGTGCTCCCCAAGGCGAGGAACTTGGTCTGATGAATCCCTTGTCTAATAGTTCTTGTAACTGATTAGACAACTCTTGCAACTCAGATGGTGCTAGTCGGTAGGGTGCTCTAGCTACTGGTGCAGCTCCAGGAATCAAATCAATCTGAAACTCAACTTGTCGGGTAGGTGGTAATCCCGGCAATTCCTCGGGAAAGACCTCCGGGAAATCTCGGACAATTGGTACATCTTCCAATCGTTTCTCATCCGATTTCTTTTCGGTTATGTGTGCTAGAAAAGCGTAACATCCTTTCTTTATGTACTTTTCGGTCTTAATACATGATATTATACTCAATCGAGTTCCACTTCGTTCACCACGAATAACCAAGGTTTCACCATTATAAGGAAGATGAACAACCTTTTCATTGCAAATAATTCTTGCGTGATGTTTGGATAGCCAATCCATTCCAATTATGACGTCAAAACTACCAAGTTCAACAGGGATAAGGTCGATATGAAACGGATGGTTTAGGAAGTTAAAGGTACAACCGCGGATTATGGTGTCAGAGTCAACTATATCACCGTTAGCTAATTCGATTCTATAGATAGTGTCTAGAGTGGTTGGTGTGATGTTAAGTAAAGGAGCAAAAGTAGTAGACACAAAACTTCTATCGGCACCCGAATCAAATAAAACTGAAGCATAATGATTATTGAGAAGGAACGTACCCGTAACAACGTTCGGGTCCTCTCTAGCTTCCCTTCCTCGGAGATTGTAGACTCTTCCCCGAGCTCCATTATTCTGAGTTTCCGCTCCCTTATTCTTATCCCTTGGGCAATTATTCTTGTAGTGTCCCGTTTCGCCGCATCCGAAACATGTACCAGGAATCCTCTGATTTGTTGCGGGAGTAGGAATTCTGCAGTCCTTGGTCATGTGACCCATCTTTTTGCAGTTACCACATATTGGAGGGCATGGACCTGGATTGTGGTGACGTTGGCAATTGTCACATTTAGGAAGAGTTCCGCCATATCCCTTTTTCTCAGCTGGGCCTGTTGCATAAGCCTTAACCACTTCTTGTTTCTTGTTTGGTTGTGGTGTAGCATTTCCTTCCTGAGTTGTATTCCATTTCCTCTTGTTGTTTCGATTGTTGTAGCGATTGTTGTAGTTGTTGCGGTTACTAGTATTGCCATCTCGAGCAGCCCTTGCTCGAACAACTTGGTCCATTAAATTGTGAGACATTCGAATTGCCTCATCCAGAGTACTTGGCTTAGAAGATGTGACATTTCCCTGAATATTAGGCGGAAGTCCCCAGATGTACCTTTCAATCCTTTTTCGTGTAGTGGAAACCATCTCAGGACAAAGAGTAGACAATTCATGGTATCGCTTAGTATAAGCAGCAATGTCAACTCCTTTCACAGCTAAGTTCCAAAATTCAACTTCCATCTTTTGAACTTCATTTCTTGGACAATACTCAGCCATCATCATTTCCTTAAAATCAGCCCATGGTGTTTCAAAAGCAGTATCAATTCCCACTGATTGGGCATAAGAATTCCACCACGATAAGGCACCGTCCAGCAAGGTACCTGTAGCATATGCCACCTTACAGTCCTCTGCGCACTTACTCGTACGAAAAACCGATTCCAACTTCTCGAACCATCTTACCAAACCAACGGCTCCTTCAGTGCCACTAAAAGTCTGTGGCTTGCAAGCCGAAAATTCCCTGTAAGTACATCCACGAGCTGCAGGTTCAACTCTAGTCGCAATTCCACTAGCTTCCCCGCCATTGCCACTGTTGCGATTAGTTTCGTATTCAGCCATAGCAGCAGCAACTTGTTCAGCAACTCGTTGAGCAACAAGTCGATCAATGGCTGCGGCACTCATGTTTTGTTTCTTTGGTGGCATTGTTCTTCTAATCACAAGAAATAACAATGGTTAGTGTCCATAAGTAACAAAAGTCATCACAAGCATATACATATAGCCATGACGTATACAAACCACAATAGGAGCAACCACAAGGATAGAAGTAATTCATAACAAGAATGAATCACGATGGGAACAACAATCAACCATAATAAATCACCATAGCCATAATATATTCACATCATGAGTAGATACAACCATGAAAATGATAGAAATATATCGCGACAAGGATAAATCATGATAAAAGTATACTGTGATAAGAGTCAACCATAGACATAATTCTAATATGCGTAGATCAACCACAACATATCCGAATAATACATGGAAAATCTCGGCTAACATAGGCCGATATCATCATATAGCATCATACCATAAGTCTACATAACTTGTTACGGTTTTGTACAACATACAAAATATCACAAGCGTCTTTAGTCATGCCACACACCCCGTGGCTAGGATATGGATACAAAAGCTACATAAGATACTAGTCTAGTCTAGCTACCACCTAGTGGAACACCCAAGCGACTCTGGAGCTCTCTGATCTGCCTGGTCAAGCTAGCTATGATGTCATCAGTCAGTCCCTGGCGTGTCTGAGAATCCTCAACAGTCTGCTCCAAAGTGGTAATCCGAGTACGACTCAAGAGCTGCTGATCTGTGAGACGTCCCCTCATGTGACGCTCATGCTGGATACTCTCACGAAGCTCTAAGATCTCATCTCTCCTGCGAGCATCTCGCTCCTCCAACTCAACAATACGTGCCGTAGCAATCTCTAGTCGGTCTCTAAGTGCCTCTCGCTCATCATGGGCATCTGCAGCTGAGGAATACTGATCCTCCTGATGCTGTGCGAGCTGCCCCTGTAAATCTGCAACCTGCTCAAGAGTCTGGTCCAGAGTAGTCCCTAATCCAGCGACAGTCTGTTGGATGTCACCTCGACCATCCAACAAGAGTGCAACATCCCCCTCTAAGTCATAGATACGACCCAAAGGGAAATCATGGAGACGATCACAGACTCGGTCAAGTCGGTCCTCATGACGAACCAACCTAGCAATCAATAGAGGGATAGTATGATGAATAGGCTCTCGAGTGACCGGAAGGACTCGGGCACCAGCCATAGATGAGCTCTCACCTAACTCATAGGTACTAGGTGTACCCTCCTCATACCTCCAATCACTAAGAGTATCTGGAATGAATGACCACATGCGCGCGTCGACTCTACGACGTGCCTTGGGTCGATCAGATGCCTCAGCAGCAGCCTGGACGTAAGGGTCCGATGGTGAGGGTAGTATGGTGAAAGACCTCTTACGAGGTGGTAGAACAGTGTCTGGAATAGCTCCGGATGATGGTGATAGTGGAACAGTAGTAGTCTGACGGTAGGTGAAGACTGGTGGTGTAACATAAGAGGGTAACATATATGGAGGTGGTCGGAAGGATGAAGCAGGTAATGGTGCAACATCATCAGGTGATAGCCACTGCTGAGTCTCTAGGTACTGGTCATATGTCAGTGGTCCGTAGACAGGAGATGGTGATGGGACAGCTGTAGTCTGAGGGGTAGTAGAGAAAGGTAATGGTAATGAAGGTGGTGTAATCGATGGTGATGGGAGAGTAGAGGTAACTGGTACTGATGGTGGAGTAGGTGCAGTCTCGTCATCCTCAAATGGCTCAGTCTCTGCGGAGACGTCGCCAGAGGGTGTGAGGGATGGAATAGCAGGTGATACTGGAACGGTAGGGGATGATGAGGTATCCTCAATGTCCGAGTCTGAGGGAATGATAATGGGATTAGTGGATGAGGACATGTCGCTGTGACCAGGTCAATAAAAAAAATACATACGTATGAGTATAAGTATAGTATAAGTACAAGTATAAGTAATTTGTATAAAATGAGTAAATGAAAGCATGTATAGTAATCGCCTACGCACATCATGATGTAGTGAAGTGTCGTGACCTAGTGGTTATAGTCTAGGGTCAATGATGCATCCTAGTTCTCTATAACCTTGGCTCTGGTACCAATCTGTCACACCCCCAGATTTGGGTCGCAGCGGAATGGAACCCGAGGGCGCAACTTTCATGGCAATCAAAGTACAAGGAAATAAAGAATGACCTCTAAGTGAGTCATTTTAAAACAAGCGTTTGATTTAACATAAAGTTTTACAAAACATCAGAGTTCACGTTCAAAACGCAAAACCAAACACTAATTAAAGTAAAGACATCTTCATCATGATGTGCATCCATAACGTGACTCTAGCGTGGTCCATACATACTTATGCAAACTTCATTTAGTTACCTGAAAATACACGCTAAAACGTCAACATAATTGTTGGTGAGTTCATAGGTTTAAGTAAACAAGTATTTAGCGGAACACAAGATTTTTAGTGGAGATAACCATTATAACAAATACAATGTTAACCCAGAAATAAAATACAATGCCATAAGCTCATGACCCCGAAGCTCGACGTAATCATATGAAATCAATCATAACAATGCCCCTAGTAGTGTTTGCCAGACACTCGGAAATAATCCGAATGATATGCGTCCGTTTAACAGGTTGGCGCGACCAACTCGGACGGGGTGTCAACCCAAATAGATCTATCCACAGCATTCGCGCTTACACGCATGTAATTAACGGTTCATGATAAAGGGGACTTTAGTGGCAGTAATCGGTAACTCAGGCAATGTAACAGTTTTATACTCATGTCCGCAATAAAGTAAAGCAATGTATTTCCACCCCAAGTATTTGAAATCAAGTATTAAAAGTGTACAAGTGGGGCTATGACTCACCTTAGCAAAAGCAAGTCCGATAGACAATGTAGTAGGAAATAAGGTCCGGTAACTCTAAACGCAACCTAGATAGTACATATGTCTTAGATTCGAAACCAAGGTCAAGCATGCAAGTCATACACTATACTATCACTGGTACATGTTGTTGAAATTTCTATTGCTAAAAATGTAGATAATCAAAGTAATCTCGTATTTAAGTCACCCACCATTTTAGAAAACGTAACTTGTAAATCTCACGACCAAATATTAGTCGTCTTGTAAATATATATTTTGAAAAATCTCTAACGTACCTAATAAGTATACGTAATGTTCTACCATTTTTATTTACGTCATTTTAGCCAGTTTACACTCTAAAATGTCCAAAAACTCATTGTAATGTTTTCCATCAGCTTTTATTATTTGAACCAAAGCTGTCAAAATTTACATGTTTCGTCACAACTTTCCTAGGCCATAACTTTTGCGTCGTAGCTCCGTTTTTCAAGTTCTTTATATTCCCGCGAAGGTATTCAAGTATACTTTAGGTTTTTCAAGGTCTCGGCTAGTCTAGATGTCATTTAACCTCAGTTTTTCCTAGCTCAAAAATCTGGACAGAAACTATTTTTCAGAAAATGTAGTTTTCGTCGTAAATTTTGAAAATAGCATATCTTTTTCGTTATAAGGCCGTTTCAACCCATTCAAGCGGCTATGTTTTCATTATTAAGTCTATTTTCTATATTTCGAGTCCAATATGGCCAACCAAGTACTGATTTTCCACAGGGGGTCGAAAAGGGACAGGTTCCTCATAATAATGTCAAGTTATTTTCCTAGTATTTTCTTGGCTACAATATTTTACCAACATCTCCAAAATTTTTTTTTTTTTTTTTTTTTTTTCCTAGGTCATCCCTCAACTAGAAAAATAGTGATCTAAACATAACCTAACAATATTTAAGAGTCCTTGTTCAAGATCATCCAAGTATTCAAGACTAACATAGATATATATATAGATATATGTATATAAAGTTTATTTTATTTTTCTTGTAAAGATTTTTATTAATAACTTTTCTTGTGATCAAAACTTGTAAAAATATATTTTCTTGGCAAGAGATCAAAGTGGATATAAGAGATGTTTCAACATGTACCAAGTGATACTAAGTATATATACTAGACAAGCACTAAAATCATGAAAATCATGAAGTATTAGTAGTGTAAAAGAAAAGATTACTTACAAAGGTGATTAGTGAGATGAGGGTTGTAAAACACTAATGTAACCCCAAGATTAGTACTCCAAACCCTTGTTAAACTATCCTAAGTACTCTTGAAAGTGACCAATAAGCTCTCTCTTCTTCCTTGCTCCTTAGGGTGGATCGAATGGTGAGTAAGAGTGGGAGGTGATTAGGTTTTCTTTTGTAACTAAAAATGGTAATAGGTTTAGGTATATATATAACAAAATGGGTCAAATGTTAGTCAAAAATATCTTGTGCATGGTCCTTGTGGTGGCCGAATTTTAAGGAAAAGGAGGGGGGCAAATGGGTTGCTCTAGCCACCAAAATTAATTGCATGTCTCACATGATAATAAGATTGAAATTCTAATAGATTTTGTAGTGCTAATTTTATACATTATAGGGGGGGGGGGGGGCGGCTCATAGGACAAAAATAGGAAGAAGTTGGTTTGAATTAGTATAAAATGTGTATTTTGAATGTATTGGGTAGTAAAAATATGTATCGGGTATTAGTTTGGTAGTTAACGGAAGTTATACGTAATTTAAAGTAAGATATAAAGAATTTATCTTGGACATCGGAAAATATTTTTAGGACTTTTGTAATAGTTTTGGAAGTATAAAAGTACCCTAAAAATAATTGTTGAGAAAGTCGGGTATGTCGAGTGTTACATTCTTGAATAAAAATTAACGTTATGTAGAATTTAAAAACCGTAAGTATTTAAAGAATAGAAATTCGTTTTATAGAATAAAATGGTGAACTGGGGAAGGAGCAAGGTACCGGAGCGTTGTGGATTAAAATTAACCTAAGTCCTAGAGTACTTAGAATTTAATTAGAAATTCGCGTCGGTTCAAGTAAAAGGCTCATGTAAAAATGTTTCAAATCAAACGTCAAGAATTTAAATTCTAGTTTAGAAATTAGTATTGACCTGGGAAATAGCGGGTTGTGACATTCTACCCCCCTAAAAAGGGAATCTCGTCCGCGAGATTCAGTCAGCGTTGGTCATTGGAGTGTTTTTGGTGAAGAGGTGGGGGTACTTCTGACGAATCTGGTCTTCTCGTTCCCAAGTGAACTCAGGACCTCGTTGAGAATTCCAGCGAACTTTGACGATAGGAATTCGGCTATGTTTCAACTGTTTGACATCACGGTCCATAATCTCGACCGGTTCTTCGATAAAGTTAAGCTTGTCATCAAGCTGAATCTCTTCTAGCGGAATGATGAGGGATTCGTCGGCTAAGTACTTCTTGAGATTAGAAACATGAAATGTATTATGCACACTGCTGAGCTCCGGCGGAAGCTCAAGTCTGTAGGCCACTGGACCGACTCTAGCTAGAATCTTGAATGGTCCAATGAACCTGGGGCTTAACTTCCCGCGTTTTCCAAATCGTATAACGCCTTTCCAAGGCGATACCTTTAACATTACCATGTCGCCAACATTGAACTCCAAAGGCTTACGTCTCACATCGGCGTAACTCTTTTGACGATCTCTAGCAGCCTTTAATCTATTCCGAATCTGAAAAATCTTCTCGGTCGTTTCGTGGACAATGTCCGGACCGGTGAGTTGAGCATCTCCGACTTCGGCCCAACAGATAGGTGATCGACATTTTCTACCGTATAATGCTTCGAATGGAGCGGCCTTTATGCTCGTGTGATAACTATTGTTGTAGGAAAACTCGATCAATGGCAAATGATCATCCCAACTATTCCCGAAATCGATCACACAAGCACGAAGCATGTCTTCTAGTGTTTGGATGGTTCTCTCACTCTGACCATCGGTTTGCGGATGATAGGCCGTGCTCATGTCAAGACGGGATCCAAAGGAATCATTAAGTAATTCCCAAAATCTTGAAGTGAATCGACTATCTCGATCTGAAATAATCGAAACTGGTACACCATGTCTAGATACAATTTCCTTGATGTAAATTCTGGCTAACTTCTCCATCTTATAGGTTTCCTTAATAGGTATGAAATGAGCTGACTTGGTGAGACGATCAACGATCACCCAAATTGCATCGTGACCGCTCGGAGTTTTAGGAAGTTTAGTGATGAAATCCATGGTGATACGCTCCCATTTCCATTGAGGAAGCTCGGGTTGTTGTAGTAACCCTGACGGCTTCTGGTATTCGGCCTTAACTTTGGAACAAGTAAGACATTTGTTGACATAAGTGGCAATGTCAGCCTTCATGTTCGGCCACCAATAAAGCTTCTTAAGGTCCTGATACATCTTATCGGAACCTGGGTGTATGGAATACTTTGACTTGTGGGATTCGTGCATGATCAAATCTCGCAAACCACCAAAATGTGGTATCCAACTTCTTTCTTTCAAGCATAGCGTCCCATCTGCTCTTTTTGTAAAACCATTCTTACTTTCTGGCATACCGTAGATATTTTCCTTAGGTCGATTCTCTGCTTTAAGGGCTTCAGTCTGGGCCTCAAGAATTTTGGATGGGAGTGGTGAACAAATTGTCATGCCCAGTGATCTTACTCTTAAAGGTTTAAGTCGCTCCTTTCTACTAAGAGCATCTGCTACAACATTTGCTTTGCCTGGGTGGTATCGAATTTCACAATCATAATCGCTGAGCAACTCTAACCAACGACGTTGCCTCATATTAAGCTCTTTCTGATCTAAGATATGTTGGAGACTTTTGTGATCCGTGTACACCGTACACTTAGTGCCATAGAGATAATGTCTCCAAATCTTTAGTGCAAAGACAACTGCTCCTAACTCCAAGTCATGAGTGGTATAATTCTTCTCATGCACTTTAAGTTGTCGAGAAGCGTAAGCTATGACTTTTTCTTTCTGCATTAATACAGCTCCAAGCCCTTTGTACGAAGCATCACAATAGACTACAAAATTTTCCATTCCTTCGGGCAATGCCAAAATCGGCGCACTACAAAGTTTTTGTTTCAACAACTGGAAGGCGAATTCTTGTTTCTCTCCCCATTCGTACTTCTGGTTCTTCTGTGTCAATTTGGTCAAAGGACTAGCTATCTTAGAGAAACCTTCGATGAATCTTCTATAATACCCAGCAAGACCTAGAAATTGGCGAATCTCGGTGGGAGTCTTAGGGGTTTCCCAATCTTTGATAGCCTCGATCTTAGCGGGATCGACATGCAGTCCTTGACTATCAATTACGTGTCCTAGAAATTGTACTTTCCGAATCCAAAAATCACACTTGGAAAACTTCGCATACAACTTCTCATTCTTGAGCAATTTTAAAATAGCCTTGAGGTGTTCTTCATGCTCTTCTTTGCTTTTAGAGTAGATTAGTATGTCGTCAATGAACACAATTACAAATTTGTCCAAATACGGCTTGCACACGCGATTCATGAGATCCATAAATACTGCCGGTGCATTAGTTAATCCAAACGGCATCACTTGGAACTCGTAGTGACCATAACGAGTCCTGAAGGCCGTTTTCGGGATATCTTCTTCCCGAACTCTAAGCTGATGATAACCCGACCTCAAATCAATCTTTGAGTAAAATTTTGAGCCTTGCAACTGATCGAACAAATCATCGATTCTTGGAAGTGGGTAACGGTTCTTCACTGTTAACTTGTTTAGCTCACGATAATCTATACACATTCGGAAAGACCCATCCTTCTTCTTTACAAATAAAACAGGTGCTCCCCAAGGCGAGGAACTTGGTCTGATGAATCCCTTGTCTAATAGTTCTTGTAACTGATTAGACAACTCTTGCAACTCAGATGGTGCTAGTCGGTAGGGTGCTCTAGCTACTGGTGCAGCTCCAGGAATCAAATCAATCTGAAACTCAACTTGTCGGGTAGGTGGTAATCCCGGCAATTCCTCGGGAAAGACCTCCGGGAAATCTCGGACAATTGGTACATCTTCCAATCGTTTCTCATCCGATTTCTTTTCGGTTATGTGTGCTAGAAAAGCGTAACATCCTTTCTTTATGTACTTTTCGGTCTTAATACATGATATTATACTCAATCGAGTTCCACTTCGTTCACCACGAATAACCAAGGTTTCACCATTATAAGGAAGATGAACAACCTTTTCATTGCAAATAATTCTTGCGTGATGTTTGGATAGCCAATCCATTCCAATTATGACGTCAAAACTACCAAGTTCAACAGGGATAAGGTCGATATGAAACGGATGGTTTAGGAAGTTAAAGGTACAACCGCGGATTATGGTGTCAGAGTCAACTATATCACCGTTAGCTAATTCGATTCTATAGATAGTGTCTAGAGTGGTTGGTGTGATGTTAAGTAAAGGAGCAAAAGTAGTAGACACAAAACTTCTATCGGCACCCGAATCAAATAAAACTGAAGCATAATGATTATTGAGAAGGAACGTACCCGTAACAACGTTCGGGTCCTCTCTAGCTTCCCTTCCTCGGAGATTGTAGACTCTTCCCCGAGCTCCATTATTCTGAGTTTCCGCTCCCTTATTCTTATCCCTTGGGCAATTATTCTTGTAGTGTCCCGTTTCGCCGCATCCGAAACATGTACCAGGAATCCTCTGATTTGTTGCGGGAGTAGGAATTCTGCAGTCCTTGGTCATGTGACCCATCTTTTTGCAGTTACCACATATTGGAGGGCATGGACCTGGATTGTGGTGACGTTGGCAATTGTCACATTTAGGAAGAGTTCCGCCATATCCCTTTTTCTCAGCTGGGCCTGTTGCATAAGCCTTAACCACTTCTTGTTTCTTGTTTGGTTGTGGTGTAGCATTTCCTTCCTGAGTTGTATTCCATTTCCTCTTGTTGTTTCGATTGTTGTAGCGATTGTTGTAGTTGTTGCGGTTACTAGTATTGCCATCTCGAGCAGCCCTTGCTCGAACAACTTGGTCCATTAAATTGTGAGACATTCGAATTGCCTCATCCAGAGTACTTGGCTTAGAAGATGTGACATTTCCCTGAATATTAGGCGGAAGTCCCCAGATGTACCTTTCAATCCTTTTTCGTGTAGTGGAAACCATCTCAGGACAAAGAGTAGACAATTCATGGTATCGCTTAGTATAAGCAGCAATGTCAACTCCTTTCACAGCTAAGTTCCAAAATTCAACTTCCATCTTTTGAACTTCATTTCTTGGACAATACTCAGCCATCATCATTTCCTTAAAATCAGCCCATGGTGTTTCAAAAGCAGTATCAATTCCCACTGATTGGGCATAAGAATTCCACCACGATAAGGCACCGTCCAGCAAGGTACCTGTAGCATATGCCACCTTACAGTCCTCTGCGCACTTACTCGTACGAAAAACCGATTCCAACTTCTCGAACCATCTTACCAAACCAACGGCTCCTTCAGTGCCACTAAAAGTCTGTGGCTTGCAAGCCGAAAATTCCCTGTAAGTACATCCACGAGCTGCAGGTTCAACTCTAGTCGCAATTCCACTAGCTTCCCCGCCATTGCCACTGTTGCGATTAGTTTCGTATTCAGCCATAGCAGCAGCAACTTGTTCAGCAACTCGTTGAGCAACAAGTCGATCAATGGCTGCGGCACTCATGTTTTGTTTCTTTGGTGGCATTGTTCTTCTAATCACAAGAAATAACAATGGTTAGTGTCCATAAGTAACAAAAGTCATCACAAGCATATACATATAGCCATGACGTATACAAACCACAATAGGAGCAACCACAAGGATAGAAGTAATTCATAACAAGAATGAATCACGATGGGAACAACAATCAACCATAATAAATCACCATAGCCATAATATATTCACATCATGAGTAGATACAACCATGAAAATGATAGAAATATATCGCGACAAGGATAAATCATGATAAAAGTATACTGTGATAAGAGTCAACCATAGACATAATTCTAATATGCGTAGATCAACCACAACATATCCGAATAATACATGGAAAATCTCGGCTAACATAGGCCGATATCATCATATAGCATCATACCATAAGTCTACATAACTTGTTACGGTTTTGTACAACATACAAAATATCACAAGCGTCTTTAGTCATGCCACACACCCCGTGGCTAGGATATGGATACAAAAGCTACATAAGATACTAGTCTAGTCTAGCTACCACCTAGTGGAACACCCAAGCGACTCTGGAGCTCTCTGATCTGCCTGGTCAAGCTAGCTATGATGTCATCAGTCAGTCCCTGGCGTGTCTGAGAATCCTCAACAGTCTGCTCCAAAGTGGTAATCCGAGTACGACTCAAGAGCTGCTGATCTGTGAGACGTCCCCTCATGTGACGCTCATGCTGGATACTCTCACGAAGCTCTAAGATCTCATCTCTCCTGCGAGCATCTCGCTCCTCCAACTCAACAATACGTGCCGTAGCAATCTCTAGTCGGTCTCTAAGTGCCTCTCGCTCATCATGGGCATCTGCAGCTGAGGAATACTGATCCTCCTGATGCTGTGCGAGCTGCCCCTGTAAATCTGCAACCTGCTCAAGAGTCTGGTCCAGAGTAGTCCCTAATCCAGCGACAGTCTGTTGGATGTCACCTCGACCATCCAACAAGAGTGCAACATCCCCCTCTAAGTCATAGATACGACCCAAAGGGAAATCATGGAGACGATCACAGACTCGGTCAAGTCGGTCCTCATGACGAACCAACCTAGCAATCAATAGAGGGATAGTATGATGAATAGGCTCTCGAGTGACCGGAAGGACTCGGGCACCAGCCATAGATGAGCTCTCACCTAACTCATAGGTACTAGGTGTACCCTCCTCATACCTCCAATCACTAAGAGTATCTGGAATGAATGACCACATGCGCGCGTCGACTCTACGACGTGCCTTGGGTCGATCAGATGCCTCAGCAGCAGCCTGGACGTAAGGGTCCGATGGTGAGGGTAGTATGGTGAAAGACCTCTTACGAGGTGGTAGAACAGTGTCTGGAATAGCTCCGGATGATGGTGATAGTGGAACAGTAGTAGTCTGACGGTAGGTGAAGACTGGTGGTGTAACATAAGAGGGTAACATATATGGAGGTGGTCGGAAGGATGAAGCAGGTAATGGTGCAACATCATCAGGTGATAGCCACTGCTGAGTCTCTAGGTACTGGTCATATGTCAGTGGTCCGTAGACAGGAGATGGTGATGGGACAGCTGTAGTCTGAGGGGTAGTAGAGAAAGGTAATGGTAATGAAGGTGGTGTAATCGATGGTGATGGGAGAGTAGAGGTAACTGGTACTGATGGTGGAGTAGGTGCAGTCTCGTCATCCTCAAATGGCTCAGTCTCTGCGGAGACGTCGCCAGAGGGTGTGAGGGATGGAATAGCAGGTGATACTGGAACGGTAGGGGATGATGAGGTATCCTCAATGTCCGAGTCTGAGGGAATGATAATGGGATTAGTGGATGAGGACATGTCGCTGTGACCAGGTCAATAAAAAAAATACATACGTATGAGTATAAGTATAGTATAAGTACAAGTATAAGTAATTTGTATAAAATGAGTAAATGAAAGCATGTATAGTAATCGCCTACGCACATCATGATGTAGTGAAGTGTCGTGACCTAGTGGTTATAGTCTAGGGTCAATGATGCATCCTAGTTCTCTATAACCTTGGCTCTGGTACCAATCTGTCACACCCCCAGATTTGGGTCGCAGCGGAATGGAACCCGAGGGCGCAACTTTCATGGCAATCAAAGTACAAGGAAATAAAGAATGACCTCTAAGTGAGTCATTTTAAAACAAGCGTTTGATTTAACATAAAGTTTTACAAAACATCAGAGTTCACGTTCAAAACGCAAAACCAAACACTAATTAAAGTAAAGACATCTTCATCATGATGTGCATCCATAACGTGACTCTAGCGTGGTCCATACATACTTATGCAAACTTCATTTAGTTACCTGAAAATACACGCTAAAACGTCAACATAATTGTTGGTGAGTTCATAGGTTTAAGTAAACAAGTATTTAGCGGAACACAAGATTTTTAGTGGAGATAACCATTATAACAAATACAATGTTAACCCAGAAATAAAATACAATGCCATAAGCTCATGACCCCGAAGCTCGACGTAATCATATGAAATCAATCATAACAATGCCCCTAGTAGTGTTTGCCAGACACTCGGAAATAATCCGAATGATATGCGTCCGTTTAACAGGTTGGCGCGACCAACTCGGACGGGGTGTCAACCCAAATAGATCTATCCACAGCATTCGCGCTTACACGCATGTAATTAACGGTTCATGATAAAGGGGACTTTAGTGGCAGTAATCGGTAACTCAGGCAATGTAACAGTTTTATACTCATGTCCGCAATAAAGTAAAGCAATGTATTTCCACCCCAAGTATTTGAAATCAAGTATTAAAAGTGTACAAGTGGGGCTATGACTCACCTTAGCAAAAGCAAGTCCGATAGACAATGTAGTAGGAAATAAGGTCCGGTAACTCTAAACGCAACCTAGATAGTACATATGTCTTAGATTCGAAACCAAGGTCAAGCATGCAAGTCATACACTATACTATCACTGGTACATGTTGTTGAAATTTCTATTGCTAAAAATGTAGATAATCAAAGTAATCTCGTATTTAAGTCACCCACCATTTTAGAAAACGTAACTTGTAAATCTCACGACCAAATATTAGTCGTCTTGTAAATATATATTTTGAAAAATCTCTAACGTACCTAATAAGTATACGTAATGTTCTACCATTTTTATTTACGTCATTTTAGCCAGTTTACACTCTAAAATGTCCAAAAACTCATTGTAATGTTTTCCATCAGCTTTTATTATTTGAACCAAAGCTGTCAAAATTTACATGTTTCGTCACAACTTTCCTAGGCCATAACTTTTGCGTCGTAGCTCCGTTTTTCAAGTTCTTTATATTCCCGCGAAGGTATTCAAGTATACTTTAGGTTTTTCAAGGTCTCGGCTAGTCTAGATGTCATTTAACCTCAGTTTTTCCTAGCTCAAAAATCTGGACAGAAACTATTTTTCAGAAAATGTAGTTTTCGTCGTAAATTTTGAAAATAGCATATCTTTTTCGTTATAAGGCCGTTTCAACCCATTCAAGCGGCTATGTTTTCATTATTAAGTCTATTTTCTATATTTCGAGTCCAATATGGCCAACCAAGTACTGATTTTCCACAGGGGGTCGAAAAGGGACAGGTTCCTCATAATAATGTCAAGTTATTTTCCTAGTATTTTCTTGGCTACAATATTTTACCAACATCTCCAAAATTTTTTTTTTTTTTTTTTTTTTCCTAGGTCATCCCTCAACTAGAAAAATAGTGATCTAAACATAACCTAACAATATTTAAGAGTCCTTGTTCAAGATCATCCAAGTATTCAAGACTAACATAGATATATATATAGATATATGTATATAAAGTTTATTTTATTTTTCTTGTAAAGATTTTTATTAATAACTTTTCTTGTGATCAAAACTTGTAAAAATATATTTTCTTGGCAAGAGATCAAAGTGGATATAAGAGATGTTTCAACATGTACCAAGTGATACTAAGTATATATACTAGACAAGCACTAAAATCATGAAAATCATGAAGTATTAGTAGTGTAAAAGAAAAGATTACTTACAAAGGTGATTAGTGAGATGAGGGTTGTAAAACACTAATGTAACCCCAAGATTAGTACTCCAAACCCTTGTTAAACTATCCTAAGTACTCTTGAAAGTGACCAATAAGCTCTCTCTTCTTCCTTGCTCCTTAGGGTGGATCGAATGGTGAGTAAGAGTGGGAGGTGATTAGGTTTTCTTTTGTAACTAAAAATGGTAATAGGTTTAGGTATATATATAACAAAATGGGTCAAATGTTAGTCAAAAATATCTTGTGCATGGTCCTTGTGGTGGCCGAATTTTAAGGAAAAGGAGGGGGGCAAATGGGTTGCTCTAGCCACCAAAATTAATTGCATGTCTCACATGATAATAAGATTGAAATTCTAATAGATTTTGTAGTGCTAATTTTATACATTATAGGGGGGGGGGGGGGGCGGCTCATAGGACAAAAATAGGAAGAAGTTGGTTTGAATTAGTATAAAATGTGTATTTTGAATGTATTGGGTAGTAAAAATATGTATCGGGTATTAGTTTGGTAGTTAACGGAAGTTATACGTAATTTAAAGTAAGATATAAAGAATTTATCTTGGACATCGGAAAATATTTTTAGGACTTTTGTAATAGTTTTGGAAGTATAAAAGTACCCTAAAAATAATTGTTGAGAAAGTCGGGTATGTCGAGTGTTACATTCTTGAATAAAAATTAACGTTATGTAGAATTTAAAAACCGTAAGTATTTAAAGAATAGAAATTCGTTTTATAGAATAAAATGGTGAACTGGGGAAGGAGCAAGGTACCGGAGCGTTGTGGATTAAAATTAACCTAAGTCCTAGAGTACTTAGAATTTAATTAGAAATTCGCGTCGGTTCAAGTAAAAGGCTCATGTAAAAATGTTTCAAATCAAACGTCAAGAATTTAAATTCTAGTTTAGAAATTAGTATTGACCTGGGAAATAGCGGGTTGTGACAGAAAAAGGGCTTATGCTTATAATATCGTTAGAACTCTTATGACGTAAATGCAGTTTTTTTTTTTTTTTTTTTTTTTTTTTTTTTTTTTTTTTTTTTTTTTTTTTTTCTTTCTAATTGTATACTGAATTGTCAACCGTCTAACATGTGATGGGATTGTTTCAGAATTTGGATTGTTTTTATAACAGGTTATCTGCCTATTGTGTTTTTTCAGCAGATGCATAAATTTGACTATGCTTATCTACCTAGTTTAGGGGTGAAAATAAGGTCTTTTCAGTAAGAAGTTTCAGATTGTTTAGTTTGAACTGGTTATTGTTAGTGGATTCAGTATTGTAAGTTTAACCTTAGGGGTGAAATAAGCTGTTTTGGATAAGTTGATCTTCTTGTTATGAGCATAAGCTGTTTAACTTAGTAATCCCAAACACCCCTTGTTGCATTTTGATACAATAGATCAGCAGTAATAAGTGTTTAGATATGATTATAGGCTGATTATTTTATGTAATAAATCCCTAATTAGCTGATTGCCGAAAACTTACACAAATGCGATATCTGATTATCTGGTTTCGTTACTGTAGAAGCCTATCTACACACTTTTGCAGCATTGCCTTCTGTTATAGTAATTGCTTATTTCATGAAAGCATAGGCAGTTTTAATAAGCATTACCCAACATCCCCTTAATCTAGTCCATATTACATGACATTGTAACACTTTAGCTTTCCCAAAAAGGTTTCTGATTCGATGTTATTTTCTAGACCAACATGGGAAGGTGGTTAGTACGATGGAGATGAACAAAGTCGATTGGCTGCTCTTCGATTAGCAATGGAATTAGGAGCTGATCATATCGATGTTGAGTTTAAGGTTTTCTTCTTCTTGACATAAAATCGGTTTCTTTGTGTCATGGGCCCGTCTAAAGTACTATTATTAGTGTTCTTACATATTAAATTCCTGTTATACTATCAGACATAATATTTCTATTAGATTTCTCATTTTAGTTGCTCAAATGCAGGCCGTTGATGATTTCAACAATTTAATCCATGGAGACAAGCCTACAGTCAACAATTATCAAAATACTCCTTTGAAAGTGCAAGCTTGGGAACCTTGTGGCCAAAATACAGTCAATAGGAGTCAACAGGAGCTGACATTGTCGAGTTTGCAACAACCGCTGTAGATATAACTGATGTAGCATGCACTTACTTAACTTTCTCTTTACATACAAGTCATTGAATGGTGGCTTTGTTGTACCGGTTGGGTGAAATAAGCTGATTGGCAATTGTTCAGATTGTTTATTTGCTGTTATTTTGAAATAACATATTTGCTATTACGGTGAAATAAGTTGTTTTCTTAGGTTGAACAAGCTGATCATCTGCTTATAAGCTGTTTGAAATAGTAATCCCAAACACCCCTTACTATGTTTTTATATTATGGATAAGGTTCAAGTGTCTGGACATGATTATATGCTTATTTGAGGGTGAAATAACTCAATAAGCTGATTGGGAGGTGTGGTGGCCTAATGGAGATTAGATAGGATAATTTGAAACAAGGAAGGTTTACTGATAGATATGATATCGAACCCTTTATACATTAAGTCCTTTGCCTACTCTTTTTACTTGCAGGTGCGGTTTTTTGGGACTATTTTTCGATATTCGAAACTGTTTCTATGATATGAATGTTGGATTCATTAGTATTGTGAATTGCTTGATGTGGGAATTGGGATTGTTGACTTTTGAGTTGAAACTGTTATGATGTGTTTAGTATGCTGAATTGTTTGACATGTGATGTCAGGTGTTTTTTATTTTTGCTTATGTAAACAGCTTATCTTCTTATTGGTCTTTTCAAACATATGATGAAATGTAACTATGCTTATCTACTTAGATTAGGGTGAATAAGGTCTGTCAAATTAGCATTTTAAGTTTAGGATGAAATGTGAAGTATATTCAAGTTTGTGTGTTTTGGAATTGGGATCTGTTAATGGATAAGCTTTTTTCGAGTGGTTGATGAAAAGAGTGATTATGCAGTATGTTTATGATCTTGTTCGAATTGTTATGATGTGAATGCAGTTTTCTTCTGTTAGTAGACTGAATTGTTCGACATGTGATGGGGGTGTTTCATGTTTGGGATTGTTTTATTGAAATTAGATACTTGCTAGGTGGTGTTTGGGATTGCCTTATTGAAACAATTTATCTGCTTATCGTGTTTCTGGAAATAGATATGCACTTGTTAGTGTTTGGGCACTCTGAGTTTGTTTATTCCAAACTGAATATAATGGTGGATTTGATATTTAAGATTACTCTGAGATAAGCTGCTTTAAATAAGTTGATTAACTGGTTATGAGCATAAGTTATTAAAAATAGTAATCCTAAACACCCCTTATTGCGTTGATGTGGCAGATAAGCAGATTTGAGTGTTTGGATGTGATTATATGCTCTTTTTGGGCTGAAATAAGCAGTTTGGGAGTTGCTTATTTAGATGGTGTATTTGCTTCTGTATCTTTGAAGTACTCTTAGCAGAATTGCCAAACTCATAAATCGCGTAGCTGATTGCTGTTTGACATGTGACTCTTCTTGATATATGGTTTGTACATTATTCGTTAAGCAGTTTGAGATTGTTTATTTTAAGCTGATTATACTTGCTGGATTCATCATTACAAGTTTGCTCGTAGGTAAAATATGTTGTTTTTCATAAGTTGATCATCTGGTTATGAGCATAAGCTGTTTAAAATAGTAATCCCAAACACCCCCTACTGTGTTTCAACAACTTAATCCATGGAGATAAGCCTACAAAGTGCAAACTCAGTTTCTCCCCACAATTATCAAAATACTCCTTCGATAGAAGGGCTTGGGAACCTTGTGGCCAAAATACAGTCAATAGGAGCTATGCATCATAGATTCGAGAGGTATATTTTCTTTTTGCATATACAAAATCTATAACTTAGTTAAATGTCTCTAAATTATTCCCTGTTATATTCGTTTATTTGGTTGTTGAAGTGCATTAATCAATCATTTAGGTTCCAATAATAGCAATGGTGATGGGTGAGAAGGGTTTACTCTGCCCCAAATTCGGTGGATATTTGACATTTGGCTGCCTTGAGCTTGGAAAGGTATCGGCATCCGGGCAGCCCACAATTAGAGATCTTTTGGACTTGTTTAATTTCAGACAATTAGGGCCTGACACAAAAGTATTTGGTATTATTGGGAAGCCAGTTGGACATAGCAAATCCCCTTTGTTATACAATAAAGCTTTCCGATCAGTTGGTTTTAATGGAATTTATGTACATTTGTTGGTGGATAGTGTAAAGAATTTTCTTGATACTTACTCATCTACAGATTTTGATGGGTGCAGGTTGAGTTTTGATCTATTTTTATTAGAACTAGGGCTTAAGTTTCTAGGGGTTTTTCCATCAAACCGACATACTTTTTATATTTTTGTATATAAACGAGTCTTTAAAGGAAGTCTTAGTGTATGGTTTGGGTCATTGGTAACCGGAAAATTTAACATTATATATCAATCTAAATCACACGTATATACATCTTATCATTTTTTTGTAATGTTGATCATTTTTGACAGAGCGATGTTATAATGAGTCAAATGTTATGAAAAAAGTAGAATGGCTAAAAGGGCAAAAATGTGAAAGTACGTTGGTATTTTATGGGAAAAAAACCCGTTTTTCTACTTATTCAGATTAGAAAAAAAAAAACCCGTTTTCCTCACAAAGAATCTTTACTTCAATGTTGTGATGAGGTGGATCCAGTTGCAAAGGTATTGTTATAGTAAGCTTAACTATCAAAGCATATTTAATGATGAAAGTATGGCTTTTTATGTATTCTGTTACTGATTTATGCCACAGTCGGAGCAGTCAGTTGCGCTATCCGGAGACCAAATGATGGGACGTTATATGGTTGCAATACAGACTATGTTGGCGCTATTTCTGCTATCGAGGATAGTCTACGAGGTTTCTTTCTGTACATTCTAATTTCTGTTAGAAGTTTCATATCATATTTCATGTGTGACTTCAACCCGTTGGACCCATTTGAAATGTTTACAGGTTCAGGTGTTCAAAATGGTGCAACAGGAACATCCTTGGCTGGTAGACTATTTGTGGTTATTGGTGCTGGTGGTGCTGGAAAAGCACTTGCTTATGGAGCAAAAGCGAAGGGTGATAGAATTGCGATAGCCAATCGGACTTACAGTTAGATTCGACTATCGTTCACATTACCGTTCCTAGTGCTCATACTTGATTGCAAATAAAACATTATACTAGTTTTATTGCATTCTTACGGTTAGATTCAGTATGGGTGAATGTTTACTGTATGGTTCTCGCCATATTTAGAGGGTGTCTGCATTTGAGTGGTTTATCGACTTCAAGTCAGAGTAACCAAATGATCAGAGTCATAATTGAGATTCAAACACCCTCTATGCATAGTTAATACAACAACTAAAGTTTTCTCTTACTGACACTGCACAGATCGTGCTAGAGAACTTGCTGACAAAATTGGTGGAGAGGCTATATCTCTTGCCGATTTGATACTTGCAAACACTACTTCAATTGGTATGCAGCCAAATATAGACGATACTCCTATTTCTAAGGTAAGGCTATCTACCTTTCTTCGGTCATATGTTTTTGTAATAATGGTTTGCAGTTAGAAAGTTAATATGAGGTGGCTATGGGCATGGGATAAATTTTCTATATTTTTTTCTGGCAGGAAGCTTTAAAGTCGTATGCATTGGTATTTGTTGCTTTGTACACACCAAAAATTACGAGATTACTTCGGGAAGCTTGAGAGTGTGGAGCCATAATTGTTACAGGGGTGGAGATGTTTATAGGACAGGCGTATGAACAGTATGAGAGATTTACAGGATTACCTGGTAAGGTTTTAAATGCAAAGTTATGATATTTCATGCCTCTCCATCATGCCTAAAATCTCACCGTCTCCCTTCTCTTATGAGTTTATCCTACTTTTCATTTGCAGCACCTAAAGAATTATTTAGGGAGATTATGGAAAAATATTGATTATAGTTGCAAATGTTATTGCCATTGATACCTTTTCCAATCATATGAAGTTATGAAAAAACGAAAAGATTTGACTGTCACATACTCGTATTCTTATGCTTATCTCTCACATCGTTAATCTTCATCAGAATACCTTAGGTTCTCCAGTGTATCTTTGGCATGATCAAATTGAGCATTTGTGTTCTGTACTCGTTTAAATTTGATGTGATTGGCCACTTTTGCTCGTGTATGGAGTTAAAAAAGTATTATACTTCAGTTGTCCTGAAAATAGATATAATACTTCTAGAGTGTCTGTCCGAAATAGGCGTGGGTTAAGTAATGAGTCAACCCTCCTCTGTTGTGGAACTTTTTGATTTATTATTATTATTATTTTTTTGAATCATTGGTTTTCTTCTCACACAAAAACCTGTTTTTATCTGATCACTAGTCTAACATAATTATCTAATTATTGCTAAACAAAGTGATTTAGGATTTTGACACATTTTGGGTGACTTGCATCTAATCAAATTATTAAGCTTTACCCATTTGACCCATTAGAGATAGGATATTACCCAAATCAGCCCAACTTCTAAGTAAATGGGTCAAAATTTCTACTGCTGCAGACTTCGACTTTAGATCATAATTTCTATAAAATTACGTAAAGCTGAAATTTTGGTTACTTTGAATACAGAAGCAGGAGACTCGAGAGTAACGTGTTGTGCAAAATGGTATACACAGGAAGCACGGAGGAGATGATTATAGTTGTTTCTCCATCATTTGTTATTGTATCATTAGTATTTTTTTGTTCGGACATAATAAGGATTTTATATGTGACAGTCTTGTATTCTGAGTTTTGTGATACTAAATTAAATTTATTTTTGTAAATGAAGTACTAATAAATCCTAGAAAATGAACAGTGTCATATTTATCTGGATAAATTGTAACTTTGTAGGTTTTGCCGTCACGATAGTAAACTCTTGTGAGTATATGTATGCTGATGTTGTGAAAAACTAGATAGATTTGAGAATTTTGATGGACTATAGTAAAATGTCATAATAGTATATGTATGTCTTTACCAGAATTCTTTCCGAGAGCAGTCTTTTCAACAATGTTCTACCTTGCACATACGTCGCACATGAGTGCCCTTTGTTAGGTGGCCTTCACCATCAAACCAACACAAAATTCTATTCACCGTGCGCGATGGTGGACACGTGTTATGGGAAACCACACGTGGCTAGAGTGCTTGCCACGGGTGGTGGATGACTCCATTATGCATGGTCTAAGAAATGTGACTTTTGGTAAAGATAGTGGGTTTGAAGAAGTTGAGGAATAACACTATACTTTTCAGTTGTTTAAATAAAACACCTTAGTGATAAGAAAGAAATTTCAAAACTACTAATTTTTAGGTATTGCTTGTGCATGGAATTTAAAGTTTAGACAATACCTTTGCCAATCCTAGAAGTTTATAAAAACGTTTCTAATCATATTAATTGCTGGACTAAAACAGGGTGAATGTGCTGCTATACTCTTGGTACAGATAGATGTCTGTTTGCATTGATGAAGACCGCGAGTGGTGGATGACTCCATTATGCATGGTCCAGAGAAATGTCGTCACATCCTCTTCATAGACCGACATGAAAGGCCTACCACGCAACATAATTCTCCATACATCAGATGCGGGGGTTGGCTTAATCCGAAATGAATGTTAACCAATAACAAATTAGATTTACATAACTTGATTTAGCGAAAAATGAGAGTACAAGAGATTAAATAGAAAACAAACTTACAAAACTATTACGGCCAAACAAACCTTTATTAAGATAACATCCACTCAAACTCACAAATACTACATTAAGATGTATTGAGAGCTTGACAAATAAAACTCACAATAGAACTGAAAAATATACTAGACGGAACCCGAGCAGACACATGCACAAGCAAAATTTAGCATATGTTGACGAAACAGAATCTGAGGATGCAAACAGAATCCGAATAATATGGATCGGATGCAGAACCAAAGTAAATCAGATGGAACATGGTACCATAACGTAACCAGAGCGAATGCACAGCCAGTGCGAATCAGATGGAACATGGTAGAATAAGACATAACAAACCAGATGCAAAGCCATATAACCAGAGCGAAATCAGGTAGAGTGGGATGCAGTACCATGCAGAATCATAGCAAAATCGGACATACTTCTGTCATCTTTTAGCCTTTTTTAGACTGAAAGTGTGGGTTTGGGAACTTCATCTTGCAGCCTTTTCTTCTTTTCTCTTTGCCTTTCAATATCATCGCTGTTTCCAGAAAACATTGGTCGGAACTCAAGGCCACATACAATGAGGCCAGACATAGATCCTTCTGGACTTGTAAATTTCATATTCATAGAAAGAGAGTCATCCTTAAATGCATGAGTTGAGTTAAATTTCCACAGTTGAATCTCCATCCATCCATCTTCCCTTTGTTTTGGAATTCGAGTAATGTCATTTGTATTCAATGGGCTTGGGGTTATAAAGTAAACAAACTCAGCCTTGTTGTTTTCTTTATGGAGTACATCTTGTACTTTCACTGGACAATGCAGCCTTTGGCATTTTTCTGAAATCTTGAACACAAGGTAACAAACATATTCTGTAGCCGGTGACAACATTTGACTTTTGATCATGCATTTGAGATGAAATACTTGTTGTGGTAAAAGCTCAATCACCTCTTGAAATCTGCATGTAAGATATATTTTATGATTACATGCTTCTCAAGAACAGGAAACTAAATCCAAGAAGTGAAACTTAAATCAACCATCTATTCACGAATTTTAATTATTTAACCAGAAAGCAATTAAGATTTGGACCTTGAATAATCAAATCTTGTCATTCGTTACTGTAACAAATTAGTTATATAACAATAAAAAAAAGAAGCAAACCTGGACCGGGCTGGTGGTTTTAAAGTAAAAATATCCACATTACAAAATGTGTATAAAGCTGCCTTTGCCGAAAGCACAAGAAGTTTCTTTCCTTCGACTTCGCCCAACCAGAACAAGTCGTCATAGTTTCTGCATATCTTGAATATTTCTTCAAAGTTAGTTGGCAATTGTCGCGCTTGACCAACATCAAAGTCTGATTTCAAGACTTGTTGGACTTCCTTCAATTTTCCGATCTCTTCGTGTTTCACCTGTATACAATTATCAGTTATGTTAGATATGCAACTTATGACATGATTCTTTTTGTCACCGTGCATTCATATCCCCTATATACAACTTAAACAAAAGAACATGTAATGGAAACATGGGGCATTTTCAAACTTACTTTGTCAATGGCTCGAAATTAAATGCCCTCAACATAAACTCCAGCATCTCCAAAATAGTTCGATGAAAAACGCTCAACTAGAAACTCAAAAACAACATCTTCGTTCTGATTCAAGAATTGGTACAACTCAATCATCATCCAGTCCTTGTCTCTCCATGTTGCAAAATATGCATGTAGACTTTCAAGTCCCTTTCTATACGTCAGGTTAACACACATCGTTTTACTAGAAAATATTCTTGAATCACAAAGTCTGAAGACTAAATAGACCCCATAAAAAACATTAGGAGATAAAAATTGAGCTCTTGTCTTGATTTCGATGTTCAAGTTGGAAATATCTAACATCTCGACTACTGTCCCAAACCTGCAAATATTATGAATATTCTAGTCTAAATAAGCCATAGCCTTTATTCCCAAACACTTCTACTTTTGAATTTTGTAATTTTTGGAACAGGAGTTTATATTCTATATTAGAATTTAGTGTACCGGACAAATCTCTATTTAAATAAAGGTAAGAATGTTATTAAAAAAAACACCATCAACATGCTAGCAAAATTTACAATTCACAGTCATGAGTCATGAGAGATGAGAACAGAGCACTCAAAACATGGGCATATCTCAACTACCATATCAGAAGGTTTATAAAATTATAGTTCCCAATCATATATTGAGTATTAAAATATGTTTTATCATGTACAACATCCGTTCACATTGTTGATATGTATGTATGCAGGATTAATCTTGGTTTTAACCTGATGAGATGAGGTCTGAAGTGTAAAAGAGCTAAAGATGAAGCACTATTCCTTTGTTGATTAGTGCAGGGGATTAGCGGTTCTACCATAATACAGTCGAAGGGATTCAAATATGTTTGTTTAAGTGCAGGCAGTCATTGTGATAAGCAAGTGTATTACAGGGGCAAAATGTGAACTTAGTCAAAGGGATTCTTAAGTTTGAACCAGTTGGATCATAATTATAATTATATAATGCTAGCATAAACAATTTGTCATGCATTAAATAGTTTAGTAACTTAATTATTAAAAAATAATTAAAATATACTTCTATTAACAAAGTTAGAGATTAGGTAGAGAGAATAACCTTGATTCTGGAAGAGATTTCCACTCATGTGGACAACTACCTATGTAAGAAAACATAGTCGCTGACACCATTTCATTTCTTTCTCTATCACCATCGAATGACAGCAACTGTTATAAAAAAATAAATAAATAAATAAATAAAATAAAATAAAATAAAGACTCAATGTTATGATGTGTAAATGAAATTCATGTGTGATTATGAACTATTCTTCAAAAGGTAAAAGATGCATAGAACACCAGAAATAAAACATAGCCGAGATATGAGATTGAACTGATTACCACTTTGTCTTGTTGAAGGAGGATTCCCTTAGAAAAAATGTTGTAAAGCTCCTCTTTCTTTTTGGTAGAATAGATTTCTGGGCACTTTGACATCTGGATTATTTCTTTATAGTCTGTGGGCAGTTGGGGCTCCCATTTCTCATAATCCTCCTGTATATATATTTTAGACAAACAATTAACTTGTGTTCAACTAAGTTACTTTTTAACACATTCTATATTATATACTAGACGATTACCCACGCATATCGGCTGTGGTGTGGAGTAACGTTAATTTGTGTGTGCTTTTTTTTATATATAGGTGTGGAGTAATTGAGACTGGAGAAAATTAGTGTTTTAAATTATAATTAAGTATTTAAATATTTAATAGATTGTGTTATCTTTTATAAGTAGGGTTTTTTAGTCTAACAACATTAATAATTTTTTAAGTATTAAGCAAATATTTTTTCTCTTTATTTATAGTAAAGATATATTAGGAGAAGCTAGTGACGTCCTTTTAATTCAATGGTAAAATGAAGTATGAAGTTATTGTTAAAAATTAAATGTACTTTTAAATATCTAAAAATTTTGACAATAAATAGAGGTTATAACATATAAATTTACCGAAGAAAACTATCTTCGTATTAAAATTATATTGTGAAGTAGTTATAAAAATTAAAAAAGTTAACACGAACCTAGAAATAAGAAGAAGTAAAACTGATGAAATTTTTTTGAGTTGTATAAACTTCATAGAAAAAATAAATTGTGAAGTTAACTTTAAACTTTGAATTTACTCGAAAAAATATGAATTTCTTTACAAGAAACTAAAGGTAAAAAGAAGTAAAGTCGCTGGCAAAAAAATCAAATCTTCTCATTTAAAATGAACTATGAAATTACGTTAAACTGTAAATTTTATTCAAAAATTCTTAAAAAATTGACAAGAACCTGAGCTAAAAAAGAGTTCATATCGTTGAATTAGTATTAACTATTAAGTCACAAAATTTACATGTAATAATATAGATATATAATGAATCATAAGGTTTCAAAGTTTTCTGAAATTATAGAAACTTACATGGAATTCCAGAGCTCGCTTGAGTTGTATCACAACTTCACCTGCTTTTGGTCGTCTTTCTCTCTTATGATGTAAGCACTGATACGCAATCCTTGCAAATGTTACAAATGATTGTGGATCAACTTGTTCCTTTATACCCTCAAACACTAACTCATCAAGTTTTCCTACTTGATAGCGATTTTTAGCCAAAAAGGGCAAAAAACGATACTCATCATCTAGTTCTATAGACGATTGTATCCCGCACAATATGTCAAATAAAACAGCACCCAATGAAAATATATCGGATTCTTTAGTTAAGAAGTGTGTTTTTGAATATAGTGGATCACTATATCCGATTGTTCCTACTGCATCGTCGATGACATGTTCTATATCCTGATTTATTGGACATACCAAGGAATGCCCAAAACCTGCAATTTTTGCTTTCCAGTCTTCAAATAGTAGAATGTTGCTACTTTTGATGTCCCTATGTATGGTCACTTCTTGATTTACATCAGTTGCATGTAGAAAATTCAACCCGCTTGCAATATCGATACAGATTTTAAGCCGCATCACCCAGGTAAGACTATCGTCGCTCAAGTACCCGTCAAGTCTTCCTCTAGATGCAAACTCATGTAAAATGATTTTTTCAATCTCATCATCACAATAGCCTACAAGACCAATGACATTCTCATGTTTATACTTCAAAGGGATATCCAGCTCTCTAAAAAATCCAGTTTCTCCATGACCAAAGAACCTCCTATCCAACCGCTTTGCAGCAAATATAGTTTCTCCATTAGCATGAGAAGCTACTCCTTTGTAGACATTCCCCAAACCTCCTCTTCCAAGGATATTGTCATCACTAAAGTTTTGTGTCGCTGATTTAATGTCTTCAAGTGACATTTTGAAGTTTTCCTTCTGACTTTTTTCCTGTGAATCATTGGACAGTCTCAATTTGATAAGTAAAAACGAGAATAGAAAATGGATTGCTATCTAAAATTCTTTTAAATTGTTATTTTGATTTTTTTAGTTTGAGTGTCTCTTATGTTGAAAGTGAGATACAATGTACCTGATGTGGAATCTTCTTGCAAGATTGGAAGATCAAGTTGGCTAGTGTATCTGATATGAGATATGATTTGAGATATGAGAATCTTATCTCATGACAAGTTGGTAATGCAAGTTGCAATGTGCCAAGATGAAACTTGCCTATAAAAGGCAGTGAACGAGAGCCTTATTAGCATCCCATTCTCATTTCTTTCATTTCACATAGTGATACTTCTCTTGGTAGTACTTGTGTAAAACAAGAGAGTTTAGTATTTCCTAGTTACAAGAGATAAATAACTTGTAACTAGAGAGAAGGTTAACTCCTAGTTTACATAGTGAAACGTATCTTTCCTTGCCCGTGGTTTTTACCCTATTGGGGTTTTCCACGTTATATCCGTGTGTCAAGTTTTATTAGTATTTCATATTTTAGTTGTGAGTTTGCTTCAGTCCGGTGCCACTTTTCTCAACAAGTGGTATCAAGAGCTAAGATTGGGTGTGTGTATAATTATTTATCGTATGCTCTGTGGTTGCCACTAATTAGTGGACCCTCCACATCAAAAGATAAATAAGATTATACTCACTCAAAAGGTGTTCGTTACTATTATTAACAAATAATAGTTTTGTCAAAAAGTAGATTGTGATTATAGCAATGGCGGTGAAATTTGAAATTGAAAAATTCAATGGGAATAATTTCTCGTTGTGAAAACTAAAGATGAGGGCTATCCTTAGAAAGGATAAATGTTTAGCGGCCATTGACGAAAGGCCAGCTGAGGTCACGAATGACAGTAAATGGGACGAGATGGACGGAAATGCTGAGTTTTGTCAAGCATAGAGGAGAAGAAGACTGCAAAGGAGATTTGGGATCATCTTGCTCGATTGTACGAGGCAAGATCGCTCCACAATAAAATATTTCTCAAGAGGAAACTTTATGCTCTTTGCATGATGGAATCTACTTCAGTGACTGAGCACGTTAATAACCTGAATACTCTATTTTCTCAGCTCACATCTTTGAGTTGTAAAATAGAGCCACATGAACGTGCTGAAATTCTACTTCAAAGTTTACTTGACTCATATGACCAACTCATAATCAACTTAACCAGTAATGTTCTTTCGGACTATCTAGTATTCGATGATGTTGCAGCCGCTATTCTGGAAGAAGAAAATAGGCGTAACAATAGGGAGGACAGACAGGCCAGTTCAAGACAGGTGGAGGCGTTGGTGGTAACGAGAGGGAGGTCAATGGAACCTGGCTCCAGTGGGAGTCACAATCATGGTAAATCTAAAACAGGAAAGAAGAAGAATTTTAAATGCTTCAACTGTGGCAAGCAGGGTCACATGAAGAAAGATTGTAGGAGTTTAAGAAACTCTGATCCTCAAGGAAATGTCGCCAGCACTTCAGAAGATGGTAATGCTCTGTGTTGTGAAGCAGCGGTTGCAAATGAAGGCAGGACGAGATTTGCAGATGTATGGCTGTTCGATACGGGAGAAACTTTTCATATGACCGCAAGAAGAAAATGGTTTCATCAATATAAACCTATCTCTGGAGGCGGATCTGTGTACAGTTGCAATGATGAAAAACTAAAGATCTTTGGAATTGGAAGTATCATTGTGAAGGTGCATGATGGTACAGTTCGTACAATTCGGGATGTACGACACGTGGAGGGCCTGAAAAAAAATTTATTGTCTCTAGGACAATTTGATAATCTTGGTTGTAAGGTTGAAATACAAAACAAGATTTTGAAAATTATAAAAGGCGCGCTTGTTCTTATGAAAGGTGAAATGGTGGCTGCGAACTTATACCAACTGAAGGCATTGATAGTGGAGGAGGCAGAAGCATCTATTGCTTCACATAGTCCAAGTCATAGAGTTGCACTAACATGGCATCAGAAGCTTGGACATATGTCAGAACAAGGAATGAAGATTCTTGTTGAAAGGAAGTTAATTCCTGGCCTCACAAAGGTTTCTTTACCTTTCTGTGAGCATTGTGTTATCAGCAAGCAGCATCGCCAAAAATTCAAGACATCAAATTCTAGAAGTGTCTCTGTTCTAGAATTGGTTCATTCTGATGTGTGGCAAGCACCGGTTCTATCCCTGGGAGGAGCAAAGTATTTTGTATCCTTCATTGATGACTATTCCAGGAGATGTTGGGTGTACCCAATCAAGAAGAAGTCTGATGTGTTTGAAGTTTTCAAAGTTTACAAAGCGCGGGTTGAACTTGATTCTGGGAAGAAAATCAAGTGTTTAAGGACTGATAATGGAGGTGAATATACAGGTGATGAATTTGATTCCTTTTGCAAGCAAGAAGGAATCAAAAGGCAGTTCACGATGGCATACACTCCTCAACATAATGGAGTGGCAGAGCGGATGAACAGAACCTTGTTAGAAAGAGCAAGAGCAATGTTGGCAACTGCAGGCTTGGAAAAATCATTCTGAGCAGAAGCAGTCAATACCGCCTGTTATGTGATAAATCGATCACCTTCAACTGCACTTGAGTTGAAGACACCGATGGAGAAGTGGACGGGAAAGCCGGTCAACTATTCAGACCTTCATATATTTGGAAGTCCTGTGTACGTGATGTACAATTCTCAAGAAACTACAAAGCTGGATCCGAAATCCAGAAAATGTTTGTTCTTGGGGTATGCTGACGGAGTAAAGGGGTATCGCTTGTGGGATCCCACTGCCCACAAAGTAGTCGTCAGCAGAGATGTTGTCTTTATGGAAGACAAAGTTCAAGAGAATCAAGAAGGTGATAGCACTACAAGTGAAACTACATTAATACAGGTGGAAAAGCAGTTTCAGTCAAGTGATTCTTCTGAAGCCGTACCACAGCACGAGGTGAATGAGACAACTGAGTCTCAAGCTCCAACGACTCGTACTCTTAATCGTGAAAGAAAATGTCCGGTGTGGCACACGGATTATGTTATGGAGGGCAATGTTGCATACTGTCTTCTTACAGAGGAAGGAGAGCCATCAACTCTTCAAGAAGCACTGAATAATTCAGATGCTTCGTTCTGGAGGGAAGTAATGCAAGAAGAAATTGAAGCTCTTCATAAGAATAAAACATAGGAACTGATGCCACTACCAGCAGGTAGAAAACCCATTGGAAACAAATGGGTATATAAGATCAAGAGGAACGGTGATGACCAGGTGGAGAGGTATCGTGCACGATTGGTATTCAAAGGATATGCTCAAAAAGAGGGAATCGACTTCAATGAAATATTTTCCCCTGTGGTTCGAATGACAACTGTTTGAGTTGTTTTGGCAATGTGTGCTACGTATGATTTACATCTAGAGCAGCTAGATGTGAAAACAGCATTTCTTCATGGAAATCTTGAGGAAGAAATTTACATGCTCCAACCAGAAGGTTTTAAACAAAAAGGAAAAAAGAACTTGGTTTGAAGGTTAAACAAATATCTGTACGATTTAAAGCAGGCGTCGCAGTGTTAGTACAAGAGATTTGATTCTTTCATCATTGGCTTTGGATATAACAGACTACACGCAGACCCTTGTGCATATTACAAGAGGGTTGGAGACAATGATTTTGTCATCTTGCTGTTATATGTTGACGACATGTTGGTTGCATGCCCTAACAAAGATCGTATTAGTAAACTAAAGGCACAGCTCGCTAGGGAATTCGAGATGAAAGACCTTGGACCCGCAAACAAGATTCTAGGGATGCAAATTCACCGAGATAGAGTTAGTAGGAAAGTTTGGCTTTCACAGAAAAGTTATGTGAAGAAAATCTTGCAAAAGTTCAATATGCAAGATTGTAAGCCAATATCAACCCCGTTTCCTACTAATGTCAAGTTATCCTCCAAGATGAGCCCTAGCAGTGAAGAAGAGAGGATGGAGATGTCTCGAGTACCGTATGCATCAGTAGTGGGAAGTTTAATGTTCGCGATAATTTGTACAAGATCAGACATTGCACATGCAGTGGGAATAGTGAGTCGGTACATGGCGGAACCTGGTAGAGAGCATTGGGAAGCTGTAAAGAGGATCTTTAGATATCTTAAAGGAACCTCGGATGTTGCATTATGTTATGGGGAATCGGGTTTAAGTGTCAAGGGAAGTAAATCAACCACCGGGTATGCATTTACACTTTATGGCGGAACAGTAAGCTGGGTTTCAAAACTGCAGTCAGTTGTTGCTATGTCAACGACAGAAGCAGAATATGTTGCAGCTGCTCAAGCCAGCAAAGAAGCAGTATGGTTGAAGATGTTGTTGGAAGAACTTGGGCACAAATAAGAGACGATTACTCTCTTTTGTGACAACCAGAGTGCCTTGTATCTTGCAAGGAATCCAGCATTTCATTCAAAGACAAAGCATATACGAGTTCAGTATCACTTCGTTCGTGAGCAAGTGGAAGAAGGAACCGTGGATATGCAGAAAATTCATACTGATGATAACGTGGCAGATTATCTGACGAAAGCAATCAACAGTGACAAGTTTATATGGTGCCGATCCTCATGCGGCCTAGCAGAAACATAAGCAGCATGGAAGTGCAAGGAAGGATAACGGTGTGAAGATCGATTTAGCTTCAATCGGATCTTCAAGTGGGAGATTGTTGAAAGTGAGATACAATGTACCTGATGTGGAATCTTCTTGCAAGATTGGAAGATCAAGTTGGCTAGTGTATCTGATATGAGATATGATTTGAGATATGAGAATCTTATCTCATGACAAGTTGGTAATGCAAGTTGCAATGTGCCAAGATGAAACTTGCCTATAAAAGGCAGTGAACGAGAGCCTTATTAGCATCCCATTCTCATTTCTTTCATTTCACATAGTCATATTTCTCCTGGTAGTACTTGTGTAAAACAAGAGAGTTTAGTATTTCCTAGTTAGAAGAGATAAATAACTTGTAACTAGAGAGAAGGTGTAACTCCTAGTTTACATAGTGAAATGTATCTTTCCTTGCCCGTGGTTTTTACCCTATTGGGGTTTTCCACGTTATATCCGTGTGTCATCTTTTATTAGTATTTCATATTTTAGTTGTGAGTTTGCTTCAGTCCGGTGTCACTTTTCTCAACATCTTAGGTTTTAAACTTGCGACAACTCCTATAGAAGTAAATACTGCTTAATTACAAATAACTGACATATTGGCTCACGGGTCAAGTTATATAACAGAATATCAATAAATTAGTGAGTAACATAATCTATCTGACTTTAAATAAACCATACACTTTTCGAGTCAACATATGCATTTCCTCTGCAATATTACTTGAAAGCAGATCTATGAGTTCTAAGTATTTAGAATATTAGTTTTAGCTCAAACTTAAGGAGGTTAGTCATGTATTAGGAAAGTTCCTAACCTCCTCAATTAGAATCCTTGTTCACCAAGGATTAGGTTTCTCCCCCCTCATTCTCTATAAATAGGGATGAGGGGGTGATGTTTTATTTGTACCTTCTTTTCTTGCTCACGTTTAATAAACGTTTGAGTGTAAAATATATCGTGTGTGTTGGTGCCACTCGACATTAAGGGATCATAACCCTTTGCCGAGGTCTTGTTGGAGTATTTCTTAATTCGTGGTTCCGCGAAGAAATCCGACATAAGGTATTTAAAAGGTTCTTCCGGGTTAGGTATTTATATCCTTAAAACTCAAATATTTAGCTTATTATGTTTTGTTGAAGTTGATTGGGCAAAATTTCTTATTTTTAGCGAATGAGAAGATAACTTAGTGCATGCTTCTTTATAATATGATAATAAGCCTGCAATACAATTTGCATACTGAACATGCTTCTATGGGTTAATGCTGTTGCAGACTATATATTGGTGTTCCAGTTGTAAGGATCAAAAGCTCGAAGACTAATTCTTCCGCTAAGATGAAAGACTTCGGATTCATGTTATTAAAGTGAATAAATGAGGGCTTGTGATAGATGATTTTATGTTATTGTTTCTGAGTGAGAATCATTCAGCAATAAAAAAGCGTTTATATTCTGTTTATGCAGTTTCGCATTGATAAAAAGGCTAACTTACAAAAAAGTGAATGCATCAAGTGTCACATGTTACCATGGGATAAGAATATGACTTGCCTGTGCTTGTAACGCTTTTCTTAGTTTATGGATGACGTCGTCTATTGTTGGACGTTGGGCTTGAGTTTCTACCAGACATCGATATGCAATTTCTGAAAGTATGTCCAAAGAATCTTTGTCGGGTCCTTTGCTTAGAGCAAAGACATGTCCGCCAGCTTCTTCTTTTATCTTGTGATCAATAATTTTGACTAGTGTTCCATCTTCAAAATGACGTCGTGCAATGGGTGCAATCCCCTTCTTATTGACCTTGGTGTAAATACGATCGTAGGCCAACCTCCCGGTTAAGATCTCGAATAACACTACTCCAAAAGAGTAAATGTCCGATTTCTTATTTAATCTACCATACTTCTTATACTCTGGATCGAAGTACATACGTGTACCTGCAATCGTATTGGTATTTAGAGTGCTGGCCTCTTGATCTGCTGGGTGGATTTTGGAGAACCCAAAATCAGCAATCTTTGCCTCCCAATTATCACCCAATAGAATATTCGCGCTCTTGATGTCACGGTGTATTATCTTTTGTTTGTCCTCATCCGTGTTGGTGTGAATGTATTTCAAGCCATGTGCTATATTAAGACTTATTTGTATACGTTGCACCCATGTAAGATTAGTCATTTTATCATCGCTTTCCATATAACTTTCCAGACTTCCTCTAGAAGCAAGCTCGTATATAAGGATCATGTGACCAGGACCTTCATAGCAAAAACCAAGAAGAGAGATTATATTGTCATGTTTACAACTATTTAAAGTTTCAATCTCTGTAATGAACCCTTGCTTTCCTTCTGGATTGAAAATGTGTTTTATGGCTACCGTGCTTCGTCTCTTGGGAAGATCACACTTACTCATCCCTTCTATCGAAGACCAAATAGTGCTATCAAAATGTTCGAGTTCTGCCTTGTATACCTTACCATATCCGCCTGACCCAATGCAATATTTTTCGGCAAAATTCTCGGTAGCCAACTCTATATCTTTAAATCCAATCTTCAAGTGTTCCAAACTCTTTTCCTGCAACGTCGTGGAGTTATGCAACCGGATGAAATCATTAAAAAAAAAACACTATAACCTAATGAAATTAATAGAAAATGAAAACTTTAAAAGCCTCAATTGATTTATTTCTGGTTAATTGCTACTATACTATTCATGCGGGAACGGAATTATTATACAAAGTTTATAAACATGTATTTAATAATTTTAATTTAATATGATCATCATTATAAAAAAAATTCTAACATAACGTAATAATATTGCATTTAATTAATAAATAAGAAATTACGAAACTAAAGTATAAAAATTGCCAAGTATTAAAAATCTTGCAATTCTTCCAAAAATAATAATTATTCCAATATTGGGTTGATTTTACTCGTATTTCGAAATTTTAGATTAAAAAAAGATGGTAATATTTCACGATGTTTCATGACTTCATCCACATCAATACCATTCGATTGAAAATATATCACTTTTTACCATTTCATGCATCCAGTTTTTTCCCAAAAAACATGAATTTTGTTATTTGTAACCCTAAGTGGTAGTTTAATACTTAAAAACATGTAACGATAGGTGGTACATTTAGTTGGTTAGAAGAAGTTAAACTCATGGATGAACAATTATGAAGATACAAACATTAATGTTTAGCATTTTTCAAAAAACATATATATGACCTTCAAAACTTCTTTCTTGTATAAATTGTATATCAAATGACTAGATAATAGCCAATTGATAGTACTAGACCCGGTGTTTCAAAATTAATAAAAAATTCTTTCTATTTTATTTGTTATCTTTTAACGATAAATTATCCACACGCCTAAACCACCAAGTACCAATTATCTCACACAAGCTTAAAAATATATCGGACAAGGCTTCAAATCACAAAGTTGATAGGTCACTCGCATACCGCTAAACCACAAAGCCTTTAACTTTTTGACTTCTTACTTTAGCCCATTTCATCCAAACAACCAGTTTTTATTCTATCTCCCACCTTCAAACACCGATACTGAAAACTAAATCAAACACACCTAATATACTAATCTCAGTTTTTAGCATAGAAACAACCAATGTATCATTCAACTTTAACAATCGTGTTTCTGAACAAGCTTGACTATAAACTCTCAACGATTCAATCTAATTACTCTAATCACCACCGTAACGTTTACTAATTTTAATAAATATAAGTACATTTGGATGTTTGGTTAGAAAAATATGCCATACTAATATAATATGATAACAATGTAAATTATGTAAAGAAAAAAAATAATATAGTAGAGATGAGAAGATAACGCCTAAGCATTCAGCAGTTCATTTTATATATAACATAGTCGTAGTTCATTTTGTACATAACATAGTCGTAGTCGTCAAACCAAAGCTTATCGGGTTGGTTTGACCTAGACCCGATATTGTTATGGGGTCGGGTTATGGTGTAATTATTTATTTTATCGGGTCAGCCCGATAAGACCCAAAAAAGTGATATAATTGGTTTTCAAGAAAGTTTGTGAAAGTCAGTAAGCATTAAATTTGCATCGAAATATATATTGGTCTTGTTTATATTTTTTTCTTTTCAAATAATTAAAACTTAATTGACAAAGATTGATCCAAAAATTCATACCGTGGCTTGACCGACGAATGACTTATCAAAAACCATGAAGAATTTATTCGTAACCAAGAGCAAAAAGATGTGCCATGTAATATTATACGTAATTGGTATTTGGAAGATTACATTTTTTTTTTGGTGATGTGTTTGGTTGTTTTTTTTTTTTTTTTTTTTTTTTTTTTTTTTTTTTTTTTTTCATTCAGGCGCAGGGAAGAAGAGGAAGGTAGGTTTTTGTTGGACTTTTTTCTTTTTATTTTTTTATGTATTTGGGCTGGGCTTTGGGCTTTAAATTTGGGCTGGGCTTTGGTCTTTGGGTTGGGCTTTAGGTTTTAAACTTTTTTCTTTAAAATCTGGTTTGTGTTTTGGGCTTTAAATTTTTGTTGTTTGTAAAAAGATATAAAGGTGTGTTTAAGTCTTTAAGATTGGTTAATGTGGGCTTTCATTTCTATGTTCATGTATTAGGTTATTATTTTTATGCATTTTTTTTATGTAATGTGTGTTTTTTTAATGTAATGTGTGTGTTTTTTTTAATTAATAAATTTTATTTTAGTTAATATTGTGTGTGTTTTATTTTATTTAAAAAAAAAAGAAAAAAAAAAGGCCGACGGCACCAGAAATTCTGGTGCTAATGGATACCCCTGAAATGTGGTGCCGTGGGATTTCAGGTGCCATGGAGCTTTTTGCTGACGTGGCAGAAAAAAATCCCACGGCACCAAGCCATGGCACCAACGGTACCCAGTGCTCTTATTATGATAATGAAATGAGTGGATGGTTCGGTTCAAAATTCAAATACATAGAAATGGTGATCTGATTCTTTTTAATATAAAATGTCATAGTACAGGTTTAAAATAATAATCTTAAAGAAAAAGGCAAAATGAATACAATTTTTCCATAAGCACCAAAGTTAAAGATATTTGAAAGTTCAAATAATGGTAGTGAAAGACCTGGTGGGTCCACATAACCCATATTTACGTAGGAGATTTGAAAATAGACCCATTTCTCAAAAAACCTCTTCAACAACCATAAGCAATGGTGTTCAAAAAAAACCACAAGCATTTTTTTTAAGCATTACAATAAGAATAAAATTTTGTTAAAAATATACTTCGAGCTTCTTTGTTGACTCCACCGGTCTACCCCGTAAATTCTTATTATTCAGTCAATAACGAAACTTTATGCTGAAAAATGAATTATAAAGTATCACCATACACTTTATAGTTTATTTTAATTTTTTTTTTGTGTACAAATAATTTTACCCCTTTTTGCATCTTTATTTATCCTTTCTTTTGTTTTGACATTTTCCTCCTTTTTAAATGATTTCAGGCTTACATAAAACAAAAGCCAAAAAAGAATATTAGGGCTTCCTTTTTATATATATATATATTAAATATGTGGGCCCCTTTTTGTTAATAAAGGAGCATCATTTGATTCATCTCTTCATATAAACCATTTAACATAAAGCAACACACATTAACAGAAAAAAGAAACAACTCTTTAATTACCTTCTCATGACTGAATGATGTCTCTCCAACTTCGTCCACAACTGATGAGTGTTCCTTTAACATCAATGGCAACAAATACAGTAATAAGTAAATAAACGTTCTCGTATTATGGAGTAGTTATTGTGCTAGAAAGATAAAGAGAAAAAAACCATCTTACAGCATTTTCACATTCCAGTTGAAGTGCCAACGCTTTCTCAAGTCTTCTGACAATCTGATCCATATATGGGCGTTGCGATTGTTCTTCACTCAAGCACTTATACGCTATTTCCGCAAAAATGTTCATTGATCGCGGATCCATTTGTTTTAATAGATGCGGATCAACTATATCATAGAGTATATTCTCTCTATAATGAAAAATTGCCACCGGAGCCAAATACTTATTATCTTGATCATCAATTACTGCCTCCCTACCACACAGTAGTTCAAACATTACTATCCCAAAGGAGTAAATATCCGACTTGTGGCTTACACTCTTTGTCTCTATATATGTTGGGTCTGTATACCCATCCATACTCCACGTACGTACTCACTTTATCAGTGTAGAAAGAATTGTGCCTTTCAGATGCTTTAATCTTCTTGGAATGTTCAAAGCCATATAACTTGGGTTCCCAGCCATCACTTAGTTGAATAAATGAACTGTCGATGTTACCGTGTATTACGCTGAAATCGCGTGACTCGTCGTAATGAATGTAACTCAACGCTTGCGCAATACCCAGAGATATCTCCAATCTCCGCACCCATATCAACTGCGAGTGACTTAGATAGTTGCGGAGATTTAATCTGGGATCACGCTTGTAAATGATGACCTTCTCGTCATCATCATCACAAAACCCAACAAGAGAAACCAGATTCTTGTGCTTGAGACTAGAAAGCATGGAAACCACCATCCAAAACTGTTGGTCTCCATCAAAGCATTCTTTATTTAACCTCCCAGCAAAGATATTAATTAACTCACCGGACCACCAGAGCTCTCCTCTGTAAAACTTTTTAGTTGCATCTTCTCCGTAGAGATTTTTGTCAGAAAAGTTGTCGGTGGCGAATAGTATATCTTCAAGGGGGATTTTTAAGTGAGCAAAGTCATCATAAGACATCATGTATGTATCTGTTTGTTTATCTGAACAAAAAAGGGTGTGCGGGTTGTTTAAAAAAGAAGTGAAGGAGTGTTTGGGTGATATACATACAAATATGTTCAGTTTGTGTTTGTATATATAGAAAGATGTCGATAAGCGTGTGGGTAACTTGTTATCTTTAATGAACCGTGGTCTGGTTCTGCATTATTAATTGTATTAGTAGACTATTGACTTTTGACCATTAACAAAACAAAAAAAATCAACTACTAGAACAATAATACAATGTAGCTTACTGCCTTGTGGTCTTTATTTATTGTTTATATAAAACTTTGACAGATAAGGGATGTGGATGTGTGCAGTGTTTTGAAACCCGACCGGGTTTTGTTTTTTCAAGATTTTTTAATAAAAACCCGGGTCAACCCGGTGGTCGAACCGGTTGACCCGGTCAAAAAATAAAAAAATAATAAATTGCAAACTGGGTTGCTCGACGGTCGAACCGGTGCCCGGTGACTCGACCGAGTCGATTTCGAACCCTGTTTTCAAAACATTAGTTGTGTGGCTAGTATTATTTGGGGTTGACCCGGTTCCCGGTGACTCGACCGGGTCGATTTCGAACCCTGTTTTCAAAACATTGGTTGTGTGGTTAGTATTATTTGGTGATACTCTACATACTTTTGCCAATAGAATTGTGTGCAACTAAATGACCATTTTCGTAGTGAATGTTAAATCAAAATTTTATTAACCACTTGAAAAGCACAATTTGAAATGTAACAATAACATAACTTCTATTCGAGCAAACATGTCAAAACATCTCAAGAGTAGATGATATATATATAAAGTGACAGGGTAACATGATTATTCAAGCGATCCAAAACATGAGGTTTCCAATTTTTAAAACCATTTCGCTAAGCCATTTCATCAAACAATTACATGCATATTTATATACATGTAATGATGATAATGAACCCTTATGAGTTACCAAGACATGAAATAATCAAGAAACACATAATAGGAATTCTTCAACAAAATTTATTAAATTGATGTCATCCCATGTGTCATTTGCTAATCTGTTTTGAATCTTACGTAAATTTCCTATCAACAGGAGTTGTTGACCAGCAATAACAGCATAGCAAAGTCGGCAGATACTGCCGTGATCAAGAAAAGAGCCAACTTGATTAGTTTACATACACCATGCGGTCCAGTTGTGTCAATTGCGTACCTTTTAGAAATGATAATTTACAAACGGTCTAACATTCTGGAAGCGTGATACATCATGTAACATTAAAATACAAGGCACCAAGAAATGTTCTTTAAAGACTAATAATCAAATAGGTTGCCATGTTTGACTGGTTTATTTCTCTTAGAGTGCTGTTAGAGATAATCTTTTAACTATTGGAAAATCATTGTATGCTTTCTAAATTTCATATTCTATTAAAACTTGACTCAAGCGATAATGTTAAAGTTTTCTAACGTAACCATAAGATACAAAAATGAAGCTCTAATATCATATTCGGCCGGCCCATCAATTGTGTATTATTTTTTCTTCAACTTATTTGTCTTATTTTCGCAACCACGTTTACGTTCACACATCAAGTGTGGTCGTTGCGTTATTATTCTAGTAGACTATTGACTTTTTGACCTATTAGTTCACACAGATTGTCTCTAGCGTATAGGAAACTCTCATTTTATTGAATAATTCAAAGTTTGAATAGCAATAAATAACAAAACAACGAACATCAATATGATGTGCACCTTCTCGGCGACCACTAGAACAATAATAATACAATATAAAACCATTACCCACATGAGAATATAAAACTCCCATAGGAAGTAAAGGCCATCAATACCCACTTGCTGCCAAAAAAAAAATAAAAAATAAAATAAAATAAAATAATCACGAATGCGTTAACAACTCTGGACCACTTGGACTTGTAGATGAAATGAGCCAACTTGCAGACACAAAACCAAACAGCAATACACAGCACAAACATATTGCCAACTTGCAGCTGTACACCAGCACAGAACCCGATGAAAAAATTCACTGTAGCCAAATGTTTATAGGGTCCCTCAACCAATGTTGCCAATCTATCACATTATATTTATTTGATCTTCAGAATATAACGTATAAATGCGGGCAATGATGCGTAATTCAGCACTATATACGTGTGGCAATCCAACTGATTTATTTATATATGAGGTAGGGTATTCAGGTTAAAAAAAAAAGTGAAAATTCTTTTAAAACGTATCATACTTATCCAAAAAATCACTTTTGAGTATCGAGCTTTTTTTTCCTTATTGGGTTACTGAACTTTCATTTTTGGCCTCTTTTATGCATTTTGGGACATTTTTATGACATTTTTGCCCTTGGATTTCCAAAAATATGAGGGGCAAAAACGTCCCAAAGTGCGTAAAAGATGCCAAAAATTAAAGTTTAGTAACCCAATAAGGAAAAAAAAGCTCGATACTCAAAAGTGATTTTTTAGACAAGTATGGTACGTTTTAAAAAAAAATATCCAAAAAAAAAAAAAAAAAAAAAAAAAAAAAAAATTGGTCACCCATAGTATATTTTTAGTGCATCAAATTTCCTAAGTCACAAAGAAATGATATATATTTTTATGCAATACTATTAGAGACAGTTACTATTTACTAAAAAATTCAAAGTTTGAATAGTTCGTAATAAGTAACAAAATGATGAACATCAATATTGTGACAACCGGCAGTTTAGGGAGCTATTTTAAAAACCCGCATTACGATTTAAGTTCGTTTATAATTTTTATTTGAAATTTTCATTTCACAACGAACTTGTAAGACCTATTTTATGGATATTTTTAATTAATGACGTTATGGAATTCGTGAATTATGTTCATAATTCATTTCTGATTAAATGCTCGGTGATGTATATTTGAATTCTCACTTGGTACTACGTTGACCTTGGCACTAGGATACCTAACAAAAGTTTTATGATTCGTCTTAACGAGTCCGACTATATTTTAATTATTTACGAGATATTTTCGAGAGATATTGAAGTTTAAAAGGAGTTCGGGTTCGGGCCACATGTTTTTACATTTACCCACGTTACCCGCTCCACACCGTAATAATAATAATAATATTATTATTATTATTATTATTATTATTATTATTATTATTATTATTATTATTATTATTATTATTATTATTATTATTAACAATACAAAAAAAAAAAAAAAATACTAATAAATAATAATAAAAGGGTGTGTTTGGTCCGGTTCACCCATACACACAAACCCTCACCACTTTTCATCTCTCTCTCTAACTCATCTCCTTCCCCCATCATTTTGACCTAGCCGCCGAACCACCAAAACCGGCCACCACCGCCGCTACTCCGACCACCCTACAAAATAAATACCACCATCTTCTTCCTCTCCAAATCCTCTTTCATTTGGTATATCATACATACCCTAGAACCACCATTAACACCACAAAACTTTTAAAAATCCATTCGAGTTATATTACCTTTTCAAGATCCGTTCATTTGGAGGTCCAAGAAGGTAAGAAGGAGTGATTTTCGGTTTTTGGGTGCCACGATTTGGTACTAATCCGTGGCTACACGGATTATTTTGATGGGAATCGAATTTATTTTAATGGGAAATGATGTTTTGATGATAAATATCACGTTTGGTATCCGGGTTCTTGGTTTTGGACGTGGTTGACTCGGAACCGAGAGCCTATGCTCTCGGCTTATTTTGATCCGAGCTTGTGAGAGGCTTTGGTTTCCTTGGTTTAGTAGTTGGTTGTTGTCGATGGTTTTGCTCTTCGACCCGAGCTTAACCGAGACCCGTAAGGTCTCGGGGTTTTCGACGGTTGCTCGTATAACCAAGCCGAGACCCATATGGGGGTTCTCGTTTGGTCGTGGTTCGAGCCTCGAGCTCGAATTTGCTGTGGTTCGACTCTTGTGGGTCGCGGCTATTAGCCGCGTTATTATTGTTGTTGCCGAATGACCATATGGGTCGAATGGTTACTTTGTTGTGCTCTTGGGAGCTATGTGATTATTTGTATGTTTGGCTCGAGTCCATGTGACTCGTGGTTTGGAGCCGAGACTCATTCGAGTCGTATAGACCCGGGATTGGATTGGTAAACCATCCCAAATGTGACTTGTTAATAAATAACTTCTTGTATTGGTTTTGGTTTTGGTTTATTTGTTGGCCGAATACTTGTGGGTCGAGACCACATTTGGTCTCGACAATGAATTTTGGTTTTGAGGAGTTGTTGACGAAAAGTGTGATTGGGGACCGATTGTGAGACGGTCATTAGATTGACGGAGATAGGTTAGTCGGGTGCCGTAGTCGGACCCTCATGTTGTAGCACGTGGTTTGAGATTGTTTGGACGGAGATGTATTATCTTATGACTTTTACTTATTATTTTGGACTTGGACAATGAGCCGAGAGTCATGACTCGGACATGTGACCATTTCGTATGACTCGATAACTATTAAAATTAAAACGAAAATAATAAAACTCGTAATAATAATTATTGATAATATGAACGTTTATATGAATATATATACGTGAATAACGTATATATAATTATATAGACGCGTATATTAATAATAATAATAATCACGAGTCGTATTATAAATAATACAATTAGATATATATTAGGCTACGAAAGTGGCGTAATATTATTGAACGTATTATTACTATAAAAGTGTGTTATAAAACGGGAAACTCCCCGACAATTATTAAACGGTTAATAAAATGTCATTTTGGATATATAACTGATAAACTTATTGAGTTATGCGAAATCGTTATCACTCGGGTCCAGGTAAGTTACTATTTGTGACGTTCATGTTGTCACGGATATATGACGATTAATATAGACGTTTTCTATAACTAAATAACCACTTAACCGTAAGGTTGAACCAGGTTATTTGGTTATACGAAATGAATATATTAATGGGCATCGTATCCTACGACGCCCATAGGTTGTAGTATATGTAAAGTGTAATAGATTGCGAGTGTATATATCGGGAAATCTGGCCAATTTGACGATATATATGAGGAATTTATTAAACTATGATATATACTATATAGTAATTATGTGCTATGTGCTTTAGGTTGGGTGTAATCTTGGAACGGTATGTTACGTAAATAAATACGAGGATTATCAAATCGACGGATTTAATAAACTTCGGCGATTTATTTAAATGATATATTGGGCTACTATTAGATCCATAGTTTATTTTATTATTCTTTATGTGATCTTTTTGGTTTGTTATGAGTCAACCCACTACCCGTATGGATACCAAACGCAAATACACCAAACTAATACGAAATGGATTTTCGGAAATAAAACGGATTCTCGTCCGGGTTTGGGAATATTATAAATTTGAGGAAATGATTTCTGAAAGAGTTAATATTGTTAGGTCGTGCCAAGTCCGTAGTTGCTGTTTCGTGAGTTATCATACATCTTATTTCTACCGACTTATACTTGATATTTCTGGACTTGAGGTGAGTCATAGCCCCACTTTTTACTCTTGAACTATGTTTTCAACACTTGGGGTGAGAAACGTGCAAATTATTTACGTGGACTATTATCGCTTTTATATTCTTTCTAAACTTGCTATGCGTATGGACTAGGATCTATTGTCAGCTTTAGTCACACATGTCGTGTGTACTATTCAAGGTTGGCTTATTTGGTTATTGGTGGATTGTCAGCTTTAGTCACATATAGGTTGTGTGTACTATTCAAGGTTGGCTTATTTGGTTATTTGGAATTGTCAGCTTTAGTCACATATATGTTGTGTGTACTATTCAAGGTTGACTTATTTAGATACTGTAGCGTGCACCTATAGGTTATTGATACTTCGGAGGTTATCCGAGTATTTATTGGTATTGCGGGGGTTACCCGAATATCTATGTTAGTACGGAGGGTATCCGTGTGTTATGTTGGAGCGGAGGGTATCCGCTGGCTTTTAGCAAATCCTTAGTCTAGCTAGCAAGCGTTTTGCGTATATGTCCACTATATTGTTAGTTGAATTTAAACCTATGATCTCACCAGCGAAAGCTGACTTTTAGCACGTTTTCTCTGGTAATTAAGTGTTGAGATGCATACTTGGAATGGAAGGCTCGGCCAAGGCTTACGGTTTATGGATCTATTTTTCTAAACTCTGATAACTAAATTTGGACCTATTGTTATTTTATTTTGGGTCTGACTCTGAATGATGTTGGGATAAATGTAAACCTTAAAACCCCGTTTTGGTTGTGTTTTTATTATGTTTACTTTATCTCGTTCTATATTGTCTTGTGTTGGATACCAATCCCCGTAGCACCCCGAAAGCTTGTTGAGTCTTCCGCTGTATCAAATTTTGGGGGTGTTACAGATTGGTATCAGAGCCAAGGTTATAGAGAACTAGGTAAATAAACGCCTAAACTATAACCGTATTTTTATAGAAAATGATCCTTGACCACCGCCCGCCAGCCCGCCAAGCCGAAGCATCTTCTATTATTTGAGGTATTATGAGATATTTGAGATGATTGTTAGATTTGGGATTTATTGAGATGATTTGAGGTTTATGGATTTTAGTAATAAGATGGCGTTCTCGAGGAATTATATGGTCTATATGTTTTATAAACATTTTAGTAATGCGGTGTTTGAAATTCTTTTTATTGAGATTATATGATGGAACTATTTGATGAGTATATTTGGTATGGTATTATGAGTTGTGATTTAGTTGTTTTGAAACACTTACACCTACCCTACGCCGTTGTCACAGACTATGGCCTCCCATATGCCCGATGTCGTCGAGGATATTCTTACTGCACCGGTTTTACCTGCACAGTTCACTATGGCATCTGATGACCCTTACCAGATGGCCATGTCTTCAGCTACTGTATCACAGGCAGCTTCTACTTCAGCACTACCTGCTGCATCTACGCAGGGACCCTCATCTTCTCTAGGGCTCCCTGGTACATCGAGGCAGCTTACTCTTCATCAGGCTTTGGCTCGTGTGGCACCACGCTTTGCCCACCGAGCTACGGCACGCATGTCGGTACGCCCTACCCCATCACCTTTACAGATTGATGCTCATTCTCTTCTGTCTGAGGCGCCACCCACATCATTGCGTCGTCGTCCTAGATCACCTACTACATCTCCACATGGTTCACCTAGTAGGAGACGACGAGTGATGAGGTACTCTTCCGATGAGGAGGAGGAGGAGTACGAGGGTGAGGATGAGGCTGATGACCCTGAGCGGGAGGATGACCCTCAGGAGGTTGAGCAGGGTGATGATGATGACCCTGAGGAGGAGGATGACCCTCAGGAGGATGAGATGCCTGATGATGATGATGATGAGTTATTACCACCAGCTCAGGCTGAGGAGCCTGATTCACCTGTACACCTGATTGAGCCTGATTCACCTGATCATCCGTTCTTGTTTGAGTTACCACCTGGTAGTCCCGTTGAGTCGGATGCATCATCTGAGGTTTCTGCTGAGCATGCAGAGTTGGGTGAGATTGGCAGGTTGTGGGCTCGGATTACTGAGCTTAGTGAGAGAGTTGCACGTGTATATGATCGACTTGAGAGAGTTATTGGAGAGTTTTTAGCGGATTTGAGAGTTGACTTGACTGTCGTGGTGGGCAGGACTACTGAGCTGAGGAGAGTTTTGATGGATGTCCACGAGCATATCGATAGCTTGCAGCGAGGATTTGTTACTGCTCGTGAGGCCGACCGCAAGCTATGGCAAAGGAATGCCGAGCTAGAGAAGGAGGTGGCTGACCTCAAGAGAGACCGAGACACCCATAGCGTGGAGCTAGGATCGTTATGGAGGGATCTTGATGGCTTGAGGCAGGAGTTGAGGAGCCTCCGTCAGCCGCGTGGCTAGTTGCTTGGATTATGTAGTCTTGTTGCTTTCTTAACCGAGGAGTGTTCGGTTAGAAAAGCTAGTTATCATATTTTGATGTATTTTGCTCAGTATTCGTCTCTTTTGGAACGATTAGTACGTTTTGTGTTATCCGATTAGTTGGAACGATGTTAGATCGCTATTGTATGGTTGATGGTTATTAGTATATGGTATTATGTGATTTTGGGTGTTATGGAAATTGAGTCCTTATTCGCTCTATTGATGTTACGTGGTGTATTGTTGCTATTCTTTCCATGATTGGTTTCGTTGAAAATGTTTTGTTGAGCATATCGATAAGTTCTATTGGAGACTCATGAACTTGTATGATGTTACAGATTAATGGCAACACGACGAAACCCTGTTAGAGCTACCAGAACTGGTCCTGCTATGACTACTCCTGGTCGCCGAGGACGCCGACCTACTCGAAATGTTGAAACCCCTACTCCTGACAACCTGGACACTACTAACCGCAACAACAAGAATCAAAATGTTGATGTTCAGGGAGACAATGATCATGTTCCACTTAATGCACCAACTGTGGATCAAGCATTGATCAATCAACTTGTGGAGCAAAGAGTTGATGAACTACTAGCTGAGTCAAATCATTCCAACAATTCTGCTAGAACTTTTCCACCTGTTCGTGCTAATGGATGTCAATACAAGGAGTTTAAGATTTGTGGACCTATTGAGTTTGGTGGAACTGAAGGAGTGGTTTACTTGGTTAGGTGGATTGAGAAGACTGAGTTAGTGTTTAATGTGAGTGGTTGTGCGGAGAATGCGAAGGTAAAGTTTGCTTCTTTCACTTTCAAGGATGAAGCTTTGACTTGGTGGAACAACTACCGAAATGCAGTTGGGAGTGAGGTAGCTTATACCATGACTTGGGAGCAATTTAAGGCTTTGCTGATTCAGACTTATTGCCCAAGGAATGAGGTCAAGAAGCTAGAGATTGAGTTTTGGAACCACAAGGTGAAAGGTAATGATATGGCGACTTACAATCATCGTTACCAGGAATTATCCTTGTTGTGCCCAGATATGGTGAAAACTGAGACTCAAAAGACCGAGAGGTATACTGATGGGTTGCCTGTAGCTACGAGGAATGATGTGATTTCTGCTAGGCCTGCAAACATCCATGAGGCAATCACAATTGCTCAACAACTTATGGATTCGTTGGAATTAGAAGAAGCTGATAAGGAGAAGAATGGAAAGAGAAAGAGAGACCATCACTCTAAGAGTAATGATCACCGAAGCAAGAGACAAGCTAAGGCTTATGCTATTAGGAATGGAGATAAGAAGAATCAGAACGGTGATGCACCCAAGTGTGATCGTTGCCACCAGCATCATACTGGATGGTGTAGTGTGAAATGCCAAAACTGCTCAAAGAAAGGACACACAGCTAGGGACTGTAGAGCTCGACCTCTTGCTATGGTTCAAGCTGCTCCTGAGATGAGAAATAAGGCAGATGTTACTTGTTATGGGTGTGGAAAGAAGGGACACTATAGGAATGAGTGTAGAGAATCGCGGAACCGTGGAAATCAAGGCTCGGGTGGTAATGGGTACAATTATGGAAACCGTGGAACTGGAGGAAACCGTGGACGACAAGATAATGGGGACCAACGTGTGGAAGCTGGAGCTGCTCAGGGAAGAGTGTATGCACTCGGGAACGAGAGAGGAGAAGATCCGAACGTCGTTACTGGTACGTTCCTTCTCAATAATCGTTATGCTTCCATACTATTTGATACTGGTGCCGATAGGAGTTTTGTGTCCACTACGTTTGCACCCTTACTAGAGAAACCCCCGATGGCCTTAGGAATTGGATACGATATTGAGTTAGCTAATGGGAATATAGAAAGGAGTAATACCATCATTCGCGGTTGTACGTTGAATTTCTTGAACCATCCTTTCAACATAGATCTTCTACCCGTCACGTTAGGAAGTTTTGATGTTATCATTGGTATGGATTGGTTGTCGAAGTATCGTGCTCACATACTTTGCGACGAGAAGATCGTGCTCGTACCATACGGAAAGGAAGTCCTAAATATATTAGGAGACCGAAAGGATTCTAGGAGTCCATCCCGATTAGCAGTGATTTCATGCACTAAGTTGCCAAAGCTAATGGAGAAAGGATGTTACCTTTTCTTAGCCCAAATTTCAGAGAAGGGAGAGACGAAGAAAAAGGAATGGTGCATTGGAGATGTGCCTATAGTTCGTGATTTTCCTGATGTGTTTCCCGATGATTTGCCGGGAATCCCGCCAACTAGGCAAGTGGAGTTTCAGATTGAGTTGATACCTGGAGCTGCACCTGTAGCACGAGCACCTTATCGTCTTTCACCTACCGAACTGGAAGAATTGTCGAAACAATTGGCGGAGTTAGCCGAAAAAGGATTCATAAGACCAAGTTCTTCACCTTGGGGAGCCCCAGTCTTATTTGTGAAGAAGAAGGATGGATCGTTCCGAATGTGTATTGATTATCGAGAGTTGAACAAGTTAACGGTGAAGAATAGATACCCGTTACCGAGGATCAACGATTTGTTCGATCAACTCCAAGGATCGAGTGTGTATTCGAAGATCGATTTGAGATCGGGATATCATCAACTTCGAGTTCGCGAGGAAGATATTCCGAAAACGGCTTTCAGAACCCGTTACGGGCATTACGAGTTTCAGGTGATGCCGTTTGGGTTGACTAACGCACCAGCAATATTCATGGATCTCATGAATCGTGTGTGTAAGCCTTACTTAGACAAGTTTGTGATTGTATTCATCGATGACATTCTGATTTATTCAAAGAATGAGAAGGAGCATGAGGAGCATCTAAGACTCATTTTAGAATTGCTCAGGAAGGAGAAACTCTATGCCAAGTTTTCGAAATGCGAATTTTGGATTCCGACGGTACAATTTTTGGGTCATGTGATTGATAGACAAGGAGTCCATGTGGATCCTGCTAAGATTGAGGCGATAAAAGATTGGGCTGCACCTACAACCCCAACCGAAGTTCGTCAATTTTTGGGTTTAGCTGGTTATTACCGAAGATTCATTGAGGGATTTTCGAAGATAGCTAAACCATTGACCAAATTGACTCAAAAGAGCGTTACGTATGAATGGGGAGATAAAGAAGAGGAAGCGTTTCAATTGCTTAAGAAGATGTTGTGTAGTGCTCCTATCTTAGCATTACCAGAAGGTAACGAGGATTTCGTCGTCTATTGTGACGCCTCACATAAAGGGTTGGGAGCCGTGTTGATGCAACGAGAGAAAGTGATAGCTTATGCTTCCCGACAGCTCAAAAAGCATGAGAAAAACTACACTACCCATGATTTGGAGCTAGGTGCTGTGGTTTTTGCTTTAAGAATATGGAGGCATTACTTGTACGGAACAAAGTGTGTTGTATTTACTGACCATAAAAGTTTACAACACATCTTAAATCAAAAAGAGCTCAACATGAGACAGCGACGTTGGATTGAGTTACTAAGCGATTATGATTGTGAAATTCGCTACCACCCTGGTAAAGCAAACGTCGTTGCTGATGCTCTTAGTCGAAAGGAAAGAGTACCACCGTTACGAGTTAGGTCATTGGGAATGACTATCGTATCGCCATTACCGTCTCAAATACTTGAAGCTCAAACGGAAGTGTTGAAAGCAGAAAATAGAGCTGCCGAGAATATATTTGGGATGGCCGATAATGAGAAAGGATTTGTTAAGCGTTCTGATGGATTATTATGTTTCGGAGATCGGATTTGGGTACCTTTGCATGGAGGAATTCGGGAGTTGATTATGCATGAGTCGCATAAGTCAAGGTACTCCATTCATCCTGGGTCTGATAAAATGTACCAGGGTCTTAAGAAGTTCTATTGGTGGCCAAATATGAAGGCAGATATAACATCGTACGTTAGTAAGTGCCTGACATGTGCTAAGGTTAAAGCTGAACACCAGAGACCGTCAGGATTACTAACGCAACCAGAACTTCCAGTCTGGAAATGGGAGCGGATTACTATGGACTTCATTACCAAATTACCGAGGACAGCTAGCGGTTGTGATGCTATCTGGGTAATTGTGGATCGTCTGACAAAGTCTGCTCATTTCTTAGCTATTAGTGAAGATGATAGTGTGGATAAGCTTGCGAGGTTATATGTGAAGGAAATTATTTCGCGTCATGGAGTCCCGATATCTATTATTTCGGATCGTGATAGTCGTTTTACGTCAGCTTTGTGGCGATCACTTCAAACGGCTTTGGGGACGAGGCTTGATATGAGTACTGCATATCATCCCCAAACCGATGGTCAAAGTGAGAGGACCATTCAGACGTTAGAGGATATGCTTCGTGCATGCATCATAGACTTTGGTAAAGGCTGGGAGAAGTATTTACCCCTTGCGGAATTCTCCTATAATAATAGCTACCACACAAGTCTTAAGGCTGCACCATTCGAAGCTTTGTATGGCAGAAAGTGTCGTTCGCCTATTGGTTGGGCAGAAGTTGGAGATAGTCAACTTACAGGCCCTGAGCTTATTTTGGAAACTACAGAGAAAGTAACTCAGATTCGTGATCGATTGCAAGCGGCCAGAGATAGGCAGAAGAGCTATGCTGATCAGAGACGTAAACCTTTAGAGTTCCAGGTTGGAGACAAAGTAATGCTGAAAGTCTCGCCTTGGAAGGGTGTAATACGTTTCGGGAAACGTGGTAAACTCAACCCACGCTACATTGGACCATTCTTGATCTTAGAAAGGATTGGGCCCGTGGCTTATAGGTTGGAATTACCATCCGAACTGAGTAAAGTTCACGATGTGTTCCACGTGAGTAATTTGAAGAAATGTCTTTCCGATGAAATGCCCGTCATTCCAATGAGGGACATTCGTGTTGATGAGAAACTGAATTTCGTGGAAGAACCTACTGAGATTTTAGATCGTGAAGTTAAACGACTCAAGCGAAGTCGCATTCCGCTCGCCAAGGTTCGCTGGAATTCCTGACATGGACCAGAATTTACGTGGGAAAGTGAGGACGAGTTCAGGAAGAGATATCCGAAGCTTTTCACTTCGTAGATGAATTTTTCCGAGTGAAACCCGGGACGGGTTTCCTTCTGAGACTGGGAGGATGTGACAACCGGCAGTTTAGGGAGCTATTTTAAAAACCAGCATTACGATTTAAGTTCGTTTATAATTTTTATTTGAAATTTTTATTTCACAACGAACTTGTAAGACCTATTTTATGGATATTTTTAATTAATGACGTTATGGAATTCGTGAATTATGTTCATAATTCATTTCTGATTAAATGCTCGGTGATGTATATTTGAATTCTCACTTGGTACTACGTTGACCTTGGCACTAGGATACCTAACAAAAGTTTTATGATTCGTCTTAACGAGTCCGATTATATTTTAATTATTTACGAGATGTTTTCGAGAGATATTGAAGTTTAAAAGGAGTTCGGGTTCGGGCCACATGTTTTTACATTTACCCACGTTACCCGCTCCACACCGTAATATTATTATTATTATTATTATTATTATTATTATTATTATTATTAACAATACAAAAAAAATAATAATAATAATAATAATAAAAGGGTGTGTTTGGTCCGGTTCACCCACACACAAAAACCCTCACCACTTTTCATTTCTCTCTCTAACTCATCTCCTTCCCCCATCATTTTGACCTAGCCGCCGAACCACCAAAACCGGCCACCACCGCCGCTACTCCGACCACCCTACAAAATAAATACCACCATCTTCTTCCTCTCCAAATCCTCTTTCATTTGGTATATCATACATACCCTAGAACCACCATTAACACCACCAAACTTTTAAAAATCCATTCGAGTTATATTACCTTTTCAAGATCCGTTCATTTGGAGGTCCAAGAAGGTAAGAAGGAGTGATTTTCGGTTTTTGGGTGCCACGATTTGGTACTAATCCGTGGCTACTCGGATTATTTTGATGGGAATCGAATTTATTTTAATGGGAAATGATGTTTTGATGATAAATATCACGTTTGGTATCCGGGTTCTTGGTTTTGGACGTGGTTGACTCGGAACCGAGAGCCTATGCTCTCGGCTTATTTTGATCTGAGCTTGTGAGAGGCTTTGGTTTCCTTGGTTTAGTAGTTGGTTGTTGTCGATGGTTTTGCTCTTCGACCCGAGCTTAACCGAGACCCGTAAGGTCTCGGGGTTTTCGATGGTTGCTCGTATAACCAAGCCGAGACCCATATGGGGGTTCTCGTTTGGTCGTGGTTCGAGCCTCGAGCTCGAATTTGCTGTGGTTCGACTCTTGTGGGTCGCGGCTATTAGCCGCGTTATTATTGTTGTTGCCGAATGACCATATGGGTCGAATGGTTACTTTGTTGTGCTCTTGGGAGCTATGTGATTATTTGTATGTTTGGCTCGAGTCCATGTGACTCGTGGTTTGGAGCCGAGACTCATTCGAGTCGTATAGACCCGGGATTGGATTGGTAAACCATCCCAAATGTGACTTGTTAATAAATAACTTCTTGTATTGGTTTTGGTTTTGGTTTATTTGTTGGCCGAATACTTGTGGGTCGAGACCACATTTGGTCTCGACAATGAATTTTGATTTTGAGGAGTTGTTGACGAAAAGTGTGATTGGGGACCGATTGTGAGACGGTCGTTAGATTGACGGAGATAGGTTAGTCGGGTGCCGTAGTCGGACCCTCATGTTGTAGCACGTGGTTTGAGATTGTTTGGACAGAGATGTATTATCTTATGACTTTTACTTATTATTTTGGACTTGGACAATGAGCCGAGAGTCATGACTCGGACATGTGACCATTTCGTATGACTCGATAACTATTAAAATTAAAACGAAAATAATAAAACTCGTAATAATAATTATTGATAATATGAACGTTTATATGAATATATATACGTGAATAACGTATATATAATTATATAGGCGCGTATATTAATAATAATAATCACGAGTCGTATTATAAATAATACAATTAGATATATATTAGGCTACGAAAGTGGCGTAATATTATTGAACGTATTATTACTATAAAAGTGTGTTATAAAACGGGAAACTCCCCGACGATTATTAAACGGTTAATAAAATGTCATTTCGGATATATAACGGATAAACTTATTGAGTTATGTGAAATCGTTATCACTCGGGTCCAGGTAAGTTACTATTTGTGACGTTTGTGTTGTCACGGATATATGACGATTAATATAGACGTTTTCTATAACTAAATAACCACTTAACCGTAAGGTTGAACCAGGTTATTTGGTAATACGAAATGAATATATTAATGGGCATCGTATCCTACGACGCCCATAGGTTGTAGTATATGTAAAGTGTAATAGATTGCGAGTGTATATATCGGGAAATCTGGCCAATTTGACGATATATATGAGGAATTTATTAAACTATGATATATACTATATAGTAATTATGTGCTATGTGCTTTAGGTTGGGTGTAATCTTGGAACGGTATGTTACGTAAATAAATACGAGGATTATCAAATCGACGGATTTAATAAACTTCGGCGATTTATTTAAATGATATATTGGGCTACTATTAGATCCATAGTTTATTTTATTATTCTTTATGTGATCTTTTTGGTTTGTTATGAGTCAACCCACTACCCGTATGGATACCAAACGCAAATACACCAAACTAATACGAAATGGATTTTCGGAAATAAAACGGATTCTCTTCCGGGTTTGGGAATATTATAAATTTGAGGAAATGATTTCTGAAAGAGTTAATATTGTTAGGTCGTGCCAAGTCCGTAGTTGCTGTTTCATGAGTTATCATACATCTTATTTCTACCGACTTATACTTGATATTTCTGGACTTGAGGTGACTCATAGCCCCACTTTTTACTCTTGAACTATGTTTTCAACACTTGGGGTGAGAAACGTGCAAATTATTTACGTGGACTATTATCGCTTTTATATTCTTTCTAAACTTGCTATGCGTATGGACTAGGATCTATTGTCAGCTTTAGTCACACATGTCGTGTGTACTATTCAAGGTTGGCTTATTTGGTTATTGGTGGATTGTCAGCTTTAGTCACATATAGGTTGTGTGTACTATTCAAGGTTGGCTTATTTGGTTATTTGGAATTGTCAGCTTTAGTCACATATATGTTGTGTGTACTATTCAAGGTTGACTTATTTAGATACTGTAGCGTGCACCTATAGGTTATTGATACTTCGGAGGTTATCCGAGTATTTATTGGTATTGCGGGGGTTACCCGAATATCTATGTTAGTACGGAGGGTATCCGTGTGTTATGTTGGAGCGGAGGGTATCCGCAGGCTTTTAGCAAATCCTTAGTCTAGCTAGCAAGCGTTTTGCGTATATGTCCACTATATTGTTAGTTAAATTTAAACCTATGATCTCACCAGCGAAAGCTGACTTTTAGCACGTTTTCTCAGGTAATTAAGTGTTGAGATGCATACTTGGAATGGAAGGCTCGGCCAAGGCTTACGGCTTATGGATCTATTTTTCTAAACTCTGATAACTAAATTTGGACCTATTGTTATTTTATTTTGGGCCTGACTCTGAATGATGTTGGGATAAATGTAAACCTTAAAACCCCGTTTTGGTTGTGTTTTTATTATGTTTACTTTATCTCGTTCTATATTGTCTTGTGTTGGATACCAATCCCCGTAGCACCCCGAAAGCTTGTTGAGTCTTCCGCTGTATCAAATTTTGGGGGTGTTACAAATATGATGTGCACCTTCTCGGCAACTACTAAAACAATAATAATACAATATAAAACCAGTACCCACGTGAGAATAAAAAACTCCCATAGGAAGTAAAGGCCATCAACACCCACTTGCTGCCAAAAAAACAATCACGGATGCCATTAACAAAACTTGGATTTAATGTTATATACTTTTATGGATAGTTCTTGGTGCCTTGTATTTTAATAAAAAACTCACATAAAATGATATTTACTTTTATGCAATACTATTAGAGACAGTTACTATTTACTGAAAATTTGGATTAAAAATGTTTCGGGTCTAGCTTTTTACCAAAACACGCCCATTTTGCCACATTGACACAATACTTATTTCGAATACCTAAGATGTTATGACTATGATATTCAGTAAGTCAGCATCAACTTTAGCTTCACACACATATTCCCTAATTTCAAGGTCCACCTTCGCCAGTGCGAGCTGTCTCGAAAGCTTTATATATTCTGAATCCGCCCATTTTACCCAAAGATTTACTCAGTTAAATCCATGGGTAGCCATACCTTCAATATATAATCTACAGGATAATTGAGGCCATCTCTACTTTCTAAAACAACAGCCCATGAAGATCCTCCAATTTATGTATGTTTAATATGTCATCATACAAGAACTATTCATATATAACATGTAATGAATAATAGACCTGAGTTAAACCAGACATCCATCGTATCAGTCCCATTGATATAATATGATGCTTTATCACGATACAATTCTTCTACTAGCATGTAACATTGCCCTTTTGGAAAATGATTGCCCTCATACTTGGCACATTGACCAAAAGTTCTTATCATAAGATAAAAATTAATATTCTAAATTGCGACATATATAATGGCCATTAAGTTTGATCCAACGGTAACTTAATTTATAGAAAAAAAAAGTTAATGACTAGTGTTGCCCCAAAACTAGATCGATAATATGAGTTGCAAAATAAATATTGAATAAGCAAATTTTGTTTAATTTTTCTAACCTTTAAATCGAGTAAATGTATACATATATATAAGGTGTGAATCGACATGATCCAACCATTGTATCTTTTCAAAAAGTCAACTAACATACCTAACTTTCTATAACCGCTTTTAACTAACTTTCGGTTATAAAGTTTCTAACTAATATCTTTGGTCCTTCGAGTTCATAAGTAGCAATGGAGCGAGATTACTTGGTTCACATTCTCCTCCTTAATCTTGATCATTGCTTCCCTTTAAATCTTGAACTCCGAGCATTTGTCGCATTGTCGTGAACTTCAATCTTGGTAGAACTTTTGTTAGTATATCTGCTCTTTGTAGTTCTCCGCTAACGTGTTCCACATTGATGTGCCCATTCTCTACGCATTCTCGAATGAAATGATAGCGAATGTCGATGTCTTTACTTCTTCCATGAAAAATTGGGTTCTTGACTAGTGCTATTGCTGAAACGTTATCTTCTTTTCTTCATTTCCAGTTAATTCACTAAGTAATCTTTTTAACCATAAGGCTTGACATGCTGCTGCAGTAGCCGTCATGAATTCTGATTCACATGATGATAGCGCCACTGTTGGTTGTTTCTGAGTACACCAGGTAATGGGTGACTCTCTAAAATAAAATACTATGCCAGTAGTTCCTTTTCCTTGATCAGTGTTGATTCCATAACTACTGTCGCTGTAACCTGTAATCTTGCAGTCGCCTTCTTTCTTATAAATTATGCCATGCTCCTTTGTTCCTTTAATATATCAGATTACTTGCTTTACCGATTTCAGATGATGTTCCTTTGGGTCTTGCATCCATCTGCTGAGTAGTCCGACTGAATAACTAAGATCTGGTCTTGTATGCAGTAAGTACCTGAGACTTCCAATTAAGCTTCTGTAATAAGTTGCGTCAACTGAGTTACCATCTTCCGCCTTGACCAACTTAGTACCGGGATCCATTGGTATCTTCGTATCATTACTATCCATCATACTTGTCTCCTTTAAAATCTTGCTAATATAACCTGTTTGCTTGATTGTAATCTCTCCTCCTGTCTGTGTAACTTCTATCCCAAGGTAATAAGCTAACAATCCTAAGTCGCTCATTTCAAACTTTTCTTCCATATGGGATTTAAATACTTTTAATTCCTTCCTTGGAGTGCCCGTGATTATCAAATCATCTACATAAACTCCAACTATAATCGTAGAAGTCTTGTTTCTCTTTGTATAAACTGCTTGTTCGATATTACACTTCTTAAAATCTAGTGACTTTAAAGTTTTATCAAGCTTCACATTCCAAGCTCTCGGTGCTTGTCTTAACCATATAAAGCTTTAATAAGCTTATATACTTTTCCTGAATTTCCTGGTTGCACAAATCCTTCAGGTAGTGTAACGTAGACTTCTTCCTTTAAGTCTCCATGTAAAAATGCTAATTTTACATCCAAGTGATGAACTTGCCAACCATGTTATGCTGCTAATGCTAATATTAACTGTACTATTTCTATCCTAGCAACTGGGGCAAATACTTCATCAAAGTATATTCCTCGTTCTTGTACATATCCTTTTGCTACTAAATGTGCCTTATATCTGATGATCTTTCCTTGTGCATCCCTCTTGGTTTTAAAAACCCATTTGAGTCCAATTGTCTTCTGATTTTCTGGCAATGTAGTATGAATCCATGTGTTATTCTAATTTATTGTATCTAATTCAATTTCCATGGCCTCAATCCATTTCTTGTCTGTCGATGCTTCCTTGTAGTTACAGGGTTCTTCTTCTGTGAAAAGTAAACTTGGTGCTTCTACTTCACGTGCATTTATATAGATTTCCGTTATATCCTTTAAACCTCGTACTGGTCTATGATCATATCTCTTTGAGCTTCCTAATGAGCTATAAGTAGCCTTTTCATCTTCTTCTGAGTTAGGGTCGTAGGTGTATGTTGGTGGTGTGATTGGTGAATTTGGATCTGGTATTGCATCCGATTCCTGATACGTATTATCAATGTTATCATTGATTTCTATGTTGACTGGTGTACCATTCTCATTGTCAACTCCTTCTACCACAAAACTAGCCTAAAATGTGTCTTGCGTGCTCGTATCTTCTCCATTTTTATCCCAATCCCACGGTTTTGTTTCCATAAACTTAACATCCCTACTAACGTGTTTCTTCTTTGCTATTGGAACATATAACCTACATGCTTTATATCCTTCCTCTACTCCTGCGTAAATCATTTGTATGCTTCTGTCATCCAGCTTCTTTAAGTGAGGTATCGTTATCTTTGCATAAGTTGTGCATTCGAATATTCTTAGGTTTTCCAAGTTCGGTTTTCTATTGTAGAGTGCTTCATATGGAGTTTTATCTATCAGGGCTCTTGTAGGTACCCTATTGAGTATGTAAATGGCATGTTTCACTGCTTCCGCCCAAAAAGTTAAGGGTAACTTCATGGCTTTCATCATACTCCTCTTAGTTGATAATATTGTCCCATTTCGTCTCTCCACCAGGGGCGCAGCTATCAAGGGGCCGGGAGGGGGGGGGGGGGGGGCGACCCCCCGAAATTTTTTCTGCGATGTAGGGGTATATATTTTTCGTGTAGAAAAATTTCGGTATATTCGGCTTCGACCCCCCAAAAATTCGGTATTACCTGAAAAATAGCTTTCGGAAAAAAAAATTTAGATCCCGACCCCCCACTGAAAAACTTCTAGCTTCGCCACTGCTCTCCACTACTCCATTCTGTTGTGGTGAGTAAGGTGATGTCAACTGTCGTGCTATTCCATTCTCTTTACAGTAATTGGTGAATTCATTAGATGTAAATTCACCCCTCTCTCTGTTCTTAGCATCCTCACTTTCAGTCTCATTTCCATTTCTATCTTTTGTCTAAATTCCTTAAAAGTACTAAGTGCTTGATCTTTCGATGTTAGAAAGTAAGCCCACATAAAATGTGTACAATCGTCCACTAACAAGAATATGAGTTTCTTGCCTGATTGTGTTGCTGGACTAATAGGCCCACAAAGGTCTCCATAAACTAAGTCCAACAGGTACTTTGATCTGAATTTAGCTTGGTTTGGAAATGGTGTTCTACTGTGCTTCCCTAATAAACATGCATCACAAATCTGTCCGGCATGATTTATTCTTGGTATTCCTTCAACTAGACCCTTCCTAGTCATCTTGTTGATATCATCAAAGTTCAGATAACCTAATCTAGCATGCCATAACCATGCTTGGTTATCTACGTTTGCTAAGAGACATATAGGTGCGTCTATCTGTAGTCTAATACTGTAAAGTCTATTTCTAGATCTTTCTACCTTCATCAACAATTTCCCGCTCTAATCATACAAAGTTAATTTATCTCCGTCCATTATGACCTTAAAACCTATCTCCGCAAGTTGTCCTAGACTTAGTATGTTGCTCTTAAGGTTTGGTATATAGTATACATCTGATACTACCTTCTGTTCTTGGTTTCTACACCCTGACAATATAGAGCCTTTTCCCTTTATTTGTACATACGATCCATCTCCAAAATGTACTCGTCCAGTTACGCTTTCATCAATATCCTTAAAGTGACTATTAGTTCCCGTCATATGGTTACTTGCACCGTTATCTAAATACCATATGCTTGCATCCTTTGAAGCATATTTCCCTGGTTGAATTTGGCCTTCATTCAACAACACTTCCTTGTGTACGATTTCATGCATAGTCATTAATAGTGATGGTTCATCGTCTTCTAATATAAGGTTTGATTGTTCCTGAGTTGTTGATGTTACTCTACAAGTACTCATAAAATGTCCAAGTTTGTTACATTTGAAACATCTTATGTTACTCAAATCCCTCTTACTTGTATTACTATTTGGGTTTCCCTTATGATTTGAGTTTCCTACTTGTGAGTTATTTCTGTTTTTATTATTCCGCCAGTTTCCTCGTGAATAATTTGATCTACCTCTGCGTTTACTAAATCACTTTCCTTTTCCCGAGTGTTCATCGTGTGCGAATAGTAAGTTCTCCTGGATTTCAACTTGTCCTCCCTTTTGGAGTTTTATTCTTTCCTCAAACGCCTTGAGTTTTCCAGTGATCTCATCTAGGGTAATGTCGTCAAGATCACTTGTTTGTTCTTTGGATGCTACTATCTGAATGAATCTATCGGGTGTGGAGTCTAATAGTTTTCTAACTAAAAGTGATTCATCTATTGTTTTCCCTAGTTCCTTTGCCTTCGTGACATAGCCATTTAACTTGTCTGCAAATGCATCCACCGTCTCATCTTCCTTCATCTGAAGTGAGTGAAACCCAATCATCAATGATTGTAACCGTGCTTGCTGCACCCTCTCTTCTCCAATGTGTCATTTCTTTAATGATTCCTATAATTCCTTAGCCATTTTACAACCCGCTACTTGTAAAATCACATCTTCGGTCAACGCTTGATATAACAAGGCCGTTGTTGCCTTATCCTTCTTGTCATCTACTTGCGTGTTTTCCTTAGGTTCTATTGTTTCCCACAAACCATGTTCTTCTAGTATAACTTTAATTTGTATAACCCATACTGTGTAATTTGTGTTTTTCAACTTAAGGCATTGGTATTGTGCTATAGGTGTTATAGGTTTTAATGTGGTTGATGTGCTTCTATCGTCACCGGCCATATCGAAATAGTTGGATGTACACATACAAGAATTTTACTTATTAAATTCTTGAAATGAGTATTCTCAAAATTCGGATAGATTAAAGTTAGTTGATTTATGCCTTGTCAACAAGTATGATTGACAAGACTTGAGGCATAATTCATTAACTAGAATTAATCATGCATTGATCTATTTAGTATTTGGATAAGGGATATTAAGCAATTTATTATTTATAATGAATTAAAGTACTTAGTACGTTTGTTTTCATTAATAATATATATTGTATCCTATATTTGCATGTTTAAATCCGTGAATGACCAAAAACCCTAAATATCTCTTCTCTTTGGCGATTTTTTCCCCCTAACTAACCTTAATCGTTTTTCATCATTCTAGCCCTATAATTAAGGGTTAATTCTAGTGATTCGTTTATTAGGTTTTATAATCGCTGAAGTTTTATCGTTTACTTTTAAAATCGACCTTGGGATTCTTTTTTAAGGATTAAACAGCCTTTTATTAAGTCGGTTTGATCTTCTTATTAATATTTAAGGTCGATTTTCTTTATTATATCACATGGTTGTGATTTTCAGCATGGGTCCTGGTTGATTTATTGGGCGTATTTGCTTAAAACCCTAACTTTTTAGTTAGGGTTTAATTCCTCCTGTAGGATCTTATGTGCATGCTGTTGGGTGGTTATAATCTTTTGATTGTTCGAATTATTAGTGGTAATTGTTTGTGGGTTTAGAGAGGGTGTTATGGAGAAGGGTTTTCTGATTTCTACATGTGCTTCCAAGGGTTCGAAGGCTGTTGGGAGTTCTGGTTCTCTAAGTACGAATAATACTATTGCTCAAGGGTTGATTGTTAATAGGGCTGAGAACAAGGGATCTTATGCTACTTTGGCCGATCAAAGGAGTAACATTAAAGAAGATCTGACTAGTTTGGCCGATCAAACTAGGACAGGCGGTTCTCAAGCTGTTGGTGCCACGAAATCGACCCTTGAGCCGGCTTTGACTTGGTAATATTCAAAAGGACACTACTAGCTTTGGTGAGTTGAGTACACCCTCAATGATGAACCCTAGTAGTGTTAGTTTGAATGTGGATGATGCACCTGATTGTTCTATGAATGGTTCTAAGAAATTGGAGCCGATTCCACTTACGAAAGATACATCACATGGTGATGACTTGGAGAGGATTACAAGTACTGATAATGTGAAGCACTTGATTGATAATGCGCATCAGAATTTTGATGATGCCATGAATAAAATTCAAATTGAGATTGGAGCTAACGAAGTTAATCCTCCTTCACTTGGATTTAATGTGCATAAGAATAAGAGTGTAACTTCTGGCCCTAATGCTCAAAAGGTTGATACTACTAATGGTACGGGAGTGAAGTTGGTTTCTTATGCGGGTGCTACTTCTAATGAACCTCTGAAACATGTTTCAAACTTTCGTAGGTTGGAATGTAGTAAGAAGAAGGCTGATGTTGACCTTTCTGTTCCTATGAAAGTAGTGGAAGAGGTTAACACGCGGTTTGAGAATACTCTTTATGGTTACTTTCTTGGCCAACGCCTTGCTTTTCCGGTTGTTGATTACAATGTCCACAATGCATGGGCTAGGTTTGGTGTTCCAAAGGTAATGATGAATGCTAAGGGGTTCTTCTTCTTTAAATTCAACTCGAAGAAAGGTGTTGATGATGTGCTTGAAAACAGTCCTTGGTTGATCAGATATGTTCCTATTATTCTTAAACCATGGACATTGAACACAAATCTACTTAAAGAGGATTTGACTAACATCCCGGTGTGGGTTAAATTCCATGATGTTCCCCTTGCTATGTTTTCTGATGATGGCCTCAGTCTTCTTGCCACACTGATTGGCACGCCCAAAAGGTTAGATGCTTTTACAAGCCAAATGTGTAAGGAATCGTGGGGCCGTAGCAGTTTTGCTAGATGCATGATAGAAGTGAGATCGGATGAGGTGCTTCGGGACAACCTCACTATTGAGATACCATTACTTGATGGTTTAGGTTCCACTATTGAGAAGATACGGGTTGAATACGAGTGGCAACCACCTCGATGTGACAAGTGTAAGATATTTGGTCATACTTTGACTAATTGTCCTACAGTTGTTATACCTCCTGTTCAGCCTACTAAGCCTGTTAATGATAGTTTCAAGACTGTCAATAACAGGAAGAAAGGAAAGCATGGTGGTCCTACAATTCCGGGTCAAGGGGGTTTACTAAACCTGTTAAGGGTAAGCAGTTTCAGTATCAACCCAAAAAGACTCCTCCTGAGCCTAAGAAAGCTGGTGGCACTAAGAAGAAGACTTCTGATGTGGCTAGTTCTAGTGGTACTAACATTTCTACATCTAACCAATTTGATGCTCTTAATATGGATGATACAGATGCGTTTGGTATTCCTACTCATGACACCAACATGGATGTGGATGCTGGCCGTACAATGGAAGTTAATGAGGATGAATTGGTTAAGACTGGTACTACATCACAAGAGCCGCTTGTGACTGATTCAATGGGAACTAAGGAAGTTGGTTCTACTCCTATAGTTGAGAAAATTAGTAAGCTTGAAAAGCTCCTTATCGATGGGAAAGCTACTCTTGTGGATGATGAAGGTCATCCTATTCCGTCTGCCTCTGTCACTAAGAGGGTTAAACCTTTTTCCAAGGTGGGTGAGGTGGTGGTTTCTGATAGTGATGAGGAAGAGGTTCTTAACACGTTTGACGAATCAACAAATCTTTTTGGTGGAGGTCATGAGCGTGAAGATGAGTTTAATGACTATGATGATTACTCGAAGCAAATTAATGATCTTCCAGGGGAATTGGATGCTCTTAATGCCATTTATGGCTTCAATCTCCAAGGTCGTAGGAAGTAGTTTATATTGTTGTCCGAGTTTTTCAATATTATGTGGTAGTGGTTTTGGTTTTCTTGCCTAGAAAATAGGAAGTATTTTGTTATGTATGCTTTTCGCCTATGTAACGGGCTGAGATATGAGATTCACTCATATCCGTTGTACTTAAATGTTTTTTGAAGTAATATATTTACCGGGTCGTTGACCTTTTACCCAAAAAAAAAAAAAAAAAAAAAAAAAAAAAAAAAAAAAAAAAATCTGTGAATGACTTATGTTATTCTAAATTGTCCGTTGTCGATTAATGATATGGGAATATCATTAAACTAAGACAAATCTGAGTATTGGTTAGAATATACTTGAAAGTATATTGATGCATTGACATACCAATTTCACATGATATTCAATGAATTGAATATAGGACTGATCCCAGCTACAGGATTAAACTTTATGGATCTTGTCATTAAGTAAATCATGAATTTGTTATCCTTAGACTTGAGATACCAGATAAGAGTCATGGATGTAGTGCATTTTTATAAAGCAATCTACCGCTCACCATAATAGGGAGTTATAAGGGTTGTTTTTAGAAGTGTTGCAAAGTCCATGGGTTATTCTTGTAGTCAAGAGAGAATTTGTTCATTCAAATTCCTTTTGAAGTTTAATACTGCTGGGTCCCTCGTAGGTTGACAAGATGTTTGCGTGCACACGCCCAAAGTCTATCTGGAATACATTCAGATGTTTTGGTAATCTTGCTCAATCACAAACAACGAGAAACAGAATTGTTAATTAAAGAATGACTATGATCCATATCTTTATTAACATGGTATTAGTAATAAAAGGATAATAATAATAATAATAATAATAATAATAATAATAATAATAATAATAATAATAATAATAATAATGATGAATCATTAAAGGGTTTTTCCAGGAAACATAGCTCGAGTTGTACTAGGGGCATTGGCGTGTTGCTAGACGCTAACCAATGTCATTACACTATTAATAGATATCCAAGTGGGAGTTGTTAGAGTTTGTGGATAAATATTAATATTCGTATGACTAGAATCGAACTCGAGAACTCGGGATTGCACACGTTACGAATGAGTATCAAGCAATAAATAATTAATGTATATTAAATGTTATGTATATATGTTTATTATTTGGATACAAGAAAAGGACTAATGATCGTTAGTTGTTAAAGGTATGGACTAACTATCATTAAATGTAAAGGAAAAGGACTAGATTGTAAATATGATGACGAGAAGATTCCGGAACACCTCTCGGAGGTGTATGGCCGGTCGATCACAAGGGTAGGGATACCCTTACCCTAACTTGTCCTCCAAGATTACTTATAGTATAAATATAAACACAAGGGTTCATTGTTTTGGCTAACTTTTGTACACACATTAACCCTAAAGTGTTTTTCTCTCCTCCCTTGTACCAAAATTGATCGTACATACCCTTAGGGTTGTAGGACCGATTTTTGTTTATAAAAAATCTTTACGTGTGGTTTTACTAGCATAAACTTGATATGGTTTAATTCGTGTGTACAAGAACGAGGTAATTACTCACTATAGTAATTATCCAGGGATCGATTAACAAAACGGTAAGGGGTTAATCATTGATCCATATAAACCCTAATTAGGGGTCATCATATTGTTCAAGATTATTAATTGATTCTTGTTTTGCTAGAATCACTAAAGGTACGTTCCTATTTAAGTTTATGTTAATCTTTATATGTTATAGATGTTTCTTCGCTTCCGCATATGTGTTTACCTATTTTATGATTGTCATGATTCTTATATTCTAACACAAAGAACAAACATCATTGTGATATGTACCTTCTCACTAATAAGAAAGCTACTGACCTAACCCATCATTTTTTCCACTAAAGAGGCATTTCTTATAAAATGATAAAGAAAACATCAGTAAGAAAGCTACTCACCTACCACGAAAAACAAAAGAAACATTAAAAAATATAATACGAATCAAAAGCGGACTCAAATAGATAACCACTATTTTCATATTCACACGGCTTTTAATTGCGACAAAATGGGTGCATTATTTAAAGATGCTAACGATTATGGTGTTTCTTTTGAGTGCATTACATTATATTGTAAAAAGATGTTGCCTTTCAAAAAAAAAAAAAAAAAAAACTGTATAGAAATGTTGCCTTATTTTATTACTAGGTTAAAGACCCGTGAAATTCACGGGTATTTAAAAGAGACGTCACAACAATAGTTAATGACTTGCGTGCTATTGGTGGCGGTTAGTATATCTTCAAAGGGGATTCTTAGGTGATCAAAGTCATTGAGCGAAGACATTATATATTTTTCTGTTTTATTAAGATGTGTTTGGGTTAAAAAATGATGCAAAGATATTTGGAAGGACAAATAATGCGGTGGTGCAATGGTGTTTGTATCGACTGTTATTCAGTGTTGTTTTTACTTTTTTACGGCCCATGTAATGTAGCTGTCTTCCAACCAAACCAATAATGGAGTCTTTGTGTTTATTAAATTTAAATATCCGACTTTTAGCCGGCAAAGTGGACGGAGAATGCATATTTACAAAATGGTTGTTCTACCCAAAACCCACTTTTTGTAAATGAAACATAAAAAATAATAAACCTACCGGCCATGACGTGACAATGTACCTACTCCAATGTTATGAACAATGCATACTATTTCTGTACCTAACTAGTATAAGAGCTTTTCAATCACTTTTTAATTTATAGTTGTATATGTGGGACTTAATAAATAGAAGCACCAAAGGAAGCATAATAAGATGCAAAATTTGTCAATTTGAGGTATCAAATTGTTTGTCAGTTCTAAAAAGGATTAACAAACGATCTCTATGACGAAAGAGTAATATGATATTTAACTTCTGTTTGCAAGCATTGTTTTACGAATGTTATATATTTTTATGAATTGTTTTAAACAATCAAGTAAAGTTCGAAGTTTTTTGTTTTAAACAATAGAGTAAAATTGTTGTCATATGCCATATAATTGCATAAAATTTTCCTTCTAGTTCTTAGATTTCCTACAAATGAGATGCATGGTTGTCATTCTAATACGTGAATTATAATAAGAAACTAAGGTACCATACTTGTAGTGGTCACATTATATGGTGTTTAATTGTAACGAGTTGTTTAGCCCGTGTGTTGCTCAAAGCATATTTTTAATCATTCCATTCCTTGAAATGATAAACAGAGCTAGGTGGTTGTAGCAGACACACGTACACCACATCGTCTGCTTATTTTTCAACAGATCATTCCCAAGGAAAGCCAAAATCCAATTGATTGAATCACAAATCGCGTGTTGCGGAGGAGTGAATTGAGATTAGTTTGTTGCGACATTCTCATTACAACAAAAAAAATGGTTCAAAGCTACCTCCAACATAAGGCCAAGTGACTCATTATAGTACTATAATTGTGTGTCAGAATAAAACAATTACTCCTATATAAATGGATTATGGATACGTAAACAATCAGAGGTATACTTACTTTAGGGGTTTAAGTGTACTCTTGTCAACATATGCAACTGCTGCAAAATGCATTACTGCATCAAATGCATTTTCTGAGAATATTTTATTTAGCTATAATTATTTTGTCAAGGAAGCAAGACATATCCGATGTACGGTTGTTTGCATGATTAGTGAATGGCAATTTAAACCTATTTACTTATGAACGTCCTAATTGACTAAGGTTTAATCTTCAATAGCTCAAGGGGTAAGATGTATAATTTTTTTAACTAAAAGGGCACGGACCCAATGGCTTGAAAGTTTCTCAAAGTTTACTGAAAGTACACATTAAGTGCTGACAAAAAGTATCATGGAGCAACCATTTCAACATTTGCCAAAACTGACCAGTTACACAAACTGCCCGTGATGCCCACATTGTCAGTTTGCCGCTCTAAGTAGTACATTATGTGTTTGTAGCCCGTGTTTCAAAGGATACAGCTTTTGGATCCCCTCTGAACCACATCCTCTGAACCACACCCTTTGAATCACACCCTCTGAAAATCGTAATCTGTTATACCGCGAGACAATAAAGAAAGATAATAAGATATGGTTTTAATAAGCAATCCCAAACAACGTCTTAGCAATCACCAAATATAAGAAATTTAATATATCAAAAGGAAGAAAAAGGAAATTCACCAACCCCAAACTGTGGGAACTTCACGGCCAATGTAACTGCTGCCTGCAACGCCTGCTTAGCACTCTTAAGCATTCTGAAACGCCATTCCTCTTAACGGATTTTATTTTATTTATTTATTTATCTATTTTTGTTACTTTTTTAACCACGCTATTTGAATCACACCCTCTAAGCCACACTCTCTGAATCACACCCTATGAACGCCCTTTGAGGCTGCTAATCTGCTGCCTTACCTTCCGTTTCACATTATGTCGAGGGGAATTCCAGTTTATAGATCAGATGGGTGTGCATCTTCTTATCATTGGTGCCTTAATATGCAATGTGCACCTTTCCCTAATGCCCATGCTGGAGGCTTCCGCCTGTGCCCCCTCGTCTTTGTTTCATATTCCTCTCAAAACATGAATGCGTATATCAGCACATAAAAACATGTATTCCATATTAAATCGAGAATGCATAAACACGTAAACATATAATAAAACACCAAGTTACATTATTTTTGGGTCAGCAACAAAATTATAATAAAAAACATATCCCTTTACCTTCTGTCCAATCTAAGTAATTTTTAATTTCACAAACGGGTGGGTAGCTGAAGTAATCGATTCTTCTTTTGGGATTAACAGATATCTTCGTCTTTTAGCAATCCGACAGTGTAATTAATGGCACATGAAATTACTTTCAATGTTATCACCATAAGAGCTCCGACATATTAAAATAAAATACTACTCCGTATTAATTAGTTGGGGTTGAATTGAGCAAGTTTAACTGGATTACAGAGAGTTTAACAGAACATGTTAATGGGCCAAATGTAGCTTGATTACTATAAGTAGTTGAGTCAAAAGGTCATCAACCGCCTAATAGTTAATTAGTTTTAGCATGACGAACAATAAAATATGACATTTTGGGATCAATAATAGTGTATGGTTCATTACAGCTAACTATATCGACAGTATATAAGCTAAGTTAAGTAGATTGGCTAAAAGCCATGATAGTTTTACTGAAAAGAGGTACTAAAATTAGACAGTATGTCAAAAGATTAACTTCAACAATTAACTTTATTGCACATACTTAGAATCTTTGAGAAAGTTATCATCAGAGAGACATTCACGTTTGGAATATCGAAACGAATGAGAATTTCTTTTTTTTGAACTGCAACATTTGTATTACCACAAAGAACAAACTTACAAAATAGAAGATCCCTCTACAAGATATAGAAGGGACCATCAAGAGACCCAACAAAAAGAGAGAGATAAACCAAGACTTAGCCTACATAAACCACACAACCAGACCTATAAAAGAATAAACCCACCAGCCAGATCAGCTTGATGGAAGGTGTGAAATGCTGCTCGAAACAATCAACCCACTGATCCAATCCTCCCATTTCAAATTACCTTTTTTCATCCTAGCCGCTATCCACTCAAACACCCTTCCTTGAACTTCCTTGAACAAATCTGGAATTTGCGACCCATTCCTACTAAAAACCACTTGATTTCTACTCGACCATATGAAGTACAACACAGACCAAACTACCCCTTTCCATATATCTCTTTTTAGCCCTATAAAAGTAGAAGCTTCAATGAGATTAAACACGTCTTCAAGCGAGAAAAGGTTTTGCATATCTACACCCCACCACTCACCCACCCTATCCCAAATCGGCCTAACTTTCAGGCATAGAACAAAACAATGATCCAACGATTCAATTGACTCGTCACAACACGGACATAATACTGAATGTAAGTCGATACCCATGTTGTCAAGAACTACTCGAACTGGGATTCTCCTATGATACAATCGCCAAACAAAGATGCACACCTTTTTAGGAGTAAGCTTGCACCAAGAGGTCTAAAAAGTACTCCCTGATGTATCAAGAATCTTCGAGTCCACCATGTCACGGAGACCCTTAACCGTAAAAGTCCCACCTTCATCGAGCCGCCACTTGCACTTGTCTTTAGTATCTTTTTTCAGCTGGATATCCTGCACAAGATGACACAAGTTATGCGTATCACTGACTGCCCTACCTCTAAGTTCAGACCTCCAACCCCAATTCCACACCCACTCGTCCTCGCGCCAAAACCCCTTATTGCCTAAAACTGCTTCATTAACCCCATCTAAATGGTATAACCTCGGAAACAACTCACGTAGTCTACCCACACCAGTCCAATTGTCTTCCCAAAACATAATTGCATCGCCACTTCCCACTTCCCACCTAAACGATGAGGACAAGTGGATCCCAATATTATCTAAATCTTTACCAACTTTTATAATATTACTCCACACACTAAAACCGCTACCATTTGAACTTTGCCCCACTGTTCCACCCCCTCCCCGTATAAACTCTTAATAACTTTGACCCAAAATGCATCTCTCTCTACGCGAAATCTCCACCACCATTTCGCCAGGAGTGCCCAATTCATAGCCTTGAGACTACCAATATTTAGACCCCCCGTCCCGTAACTAGATATGACCTTTTCCCATTTCACCCAAGCCACATTTTTTGATTCCCCATTCCCCCCACCCCAGAAGAAATCTCTCCTCACACTCTCTAACAAATGTAACACACTCATCGGAGCACGGAACAATGAGAAAAAGTACAACGATAAGCTACCAAGAACCGATTTTACCAAAGTCAATCTGCCACCAAACGAAATCATCCTCGCTTTCCAACACGCCAATTTATTATTAAACTTCTGCACTAAATTATTCCAGTTCTCTATTCTTCCCATATTATAACCCACTGGTAGACCAAGATAATAGAATGGAAGGGATCCCGGCCGACACCTCAGACTCGTTGCCCACCCCTCGACTTCCTCCCTCTCCACACCAATCCCAAACAATCTGCTTTTGTTTAGATTAACTTTCAGTCCTGAAGCCATTTGGAAGCATTTAAGAAGCTTCATTAAACTAATAACATTCCTTCTATTCCAATCCCCAACAAAAATTGTGTCATCTGCGTACTGCAAATGTGATACTTCGATGCCATCAAAACCCACTTTAACACCTTCAAAATGACCACCCCGTACAACCTCTTTCATTGCAACATTAAGACTTTCAGCAACAATAAGAAACAGGAAGGGCGACAAGGGATCCCCTTGTCTAATACCCCTTTCCAACACAAATTCTTTCGTCGGGGAACCATTAACAAGAATGGAAGATGTCGCCGATTCCAAGCATGCCCGAATCCAACCACACCATTTCCTACCAAAACCCATTTGTTGCATAGTAGAATCCAAGAACACCCAATTAACACAATCATACGCCTTTTCGAAGTCTACTTTAAAGATCAAGCATTTTTTCCTCGATTTCTTTATATACTCCACCACTTCATTGATTACCAGAACACCATCAAGGATAAAACGGTCCTTAATGAAAGCACTTTGAACCTCCCCGATTAGTTTGTTCATCACCCGTTTTAGCCTTTCCGCTAAAATCTTGGCGATTATTTTATAATAACTACTAATAAGACTAATAGGACGAAATTCGCCAAGAGAAATAGGATCCACAACCTTCGGTATAAGGGCTATGAAGGAAGTGTTACAACCCCTGCTAATCTTACCTTCGTCCCAGAACCACTTTACTGCTGTAATAAGCTCTTCCTTAATTATCTCCCAGCAATGCTTAAAAAATTTAAAACTGAAACCATCGGGGCCGGGGGCTTTCGAACTGCCACACGCTTTAACCGCGTTCCAGATTTCTTCATCCCCAAACGGTGCCTCTAACATACTTGCCTCACCTTGAGATAACCTTCTGAAGCGAGTGCTTGCAAATCCTGGACGATTTCTATCCGTTTCCTTGTACACTCCTTGGTAGTAATTGAAGATTGTTTGCTTAATATCCTCGGGATTTTCGTTCCATCTTCCATCAATCGTAAGACCTCTAAAACCATTTTTTCTATATCGTCTCCTCATAGCTGAGTGAAAAAATTTTGAGTTCTCATCTCCCTCTTCATACCATTTAACCCTCGCTTTCTGTCTTAACATCTTGGCTTTAAGGCCATCTTTTTCAATCCAGTCCTTCCGGGCTCTTTGCCATGCTTCTATCTCAACCATCGCAAGGGGTCTCATCTCCGCTTCCCTCTCCCATCTATCTACTTCTTTCCTAGACGATTCGATTTCTTGCTCAAGCCCACCATACTTCTTCTTACTCCACTCCTTCAAAGCGTTTTTTACATTTTTTAGTTTGTCCCGAAAAACACAATCAGGAGTTATTGTTGATACAGGAGCCTCCCATGCCTCTTTAACAATATCGATCATCTGGACATCTTGTAACCAAGCGTCAAAAAACCTAAATGGTTCTCAAGATGTACAAAATAAATGGACTGTAATAGTAATTAATTTTCTACCATAATGCACTAAAATTACAAACTCTTTTATTTTGACAACTTTACTTATTTTAAGTTTTGACCGCATCAATATCTTCAATAGTTAAGAAAAATCCTTTTATTAAGCCAAAAGTAAGAATAAGCAATACCTCTCTAGTGTCCCCTTTGTGAACCACAAATCCCCATTTTTTACGTTTGTCCACTTCAAGCTTAATGCAACTTGTTACTCTACAACTTTCAAATGAGTCAACTTGTTCCCATACAGTTGGCATCTACATAGAAGAGCAAACAAAAAATCAGAAAAGAAACCATGACCACACTTAACCTAAAAACCACTTTCTACTGTTTGGAATATCCGAATCACACAGGCTTCTGAGTGTTCCCATACAGTTGGCATCTAAATAGAAAAGCAAACAAAAAATCAGAAAAGAAAAGACACCTAGCTAAGGGAGTGTTTATGATTGCTTATTAAAAGTGCTTATCTGCTTCAGATCGTCTTTTAAGTACTTGTTTTATACTTTATGAATATACATCTCAATAGGTTCCTCCAGAATAATAGAGATAACTAAAACCATCACAACATTATTAAGCAAACTTTTACTATTTCAACCTAGAAATAAGTTAAATGTCACTCGCACGGATATCCGAATCTCACAAAAGACAGAATAGCAAAATGAAGTTTAATCAACAACTTTTGTACATGGCCACACTTAACCTAAAAACCACTTTCACTGTTTGGAATTCCATAATCACACATCTATTTCATCCAATAGAATCAATTAATTTAAAAAATATTAATCAATAGTACTAGTAATAAACAATTAATACCTCATAGGGTTTGGAAGTTTAGGGTTAGGGTTAGGGTTAGGGTTGGGGGTGGTGGTGATGACATCATGGTTTGGGGGTGTGAAGGAGTTAGGTGGTGGGTGATGGTGGAAGAGGGCGGTGTCTTTGGTGGCGCGAAACATAATCCCCCCCCCCCCTCATTTTTGGCTTTTAACATTTATTATAACTAGTTTTCAGGCCCGCCCCGATGAGGCCACTAGCCCCGTTATATTGTTTGCACTAACTGGCGGAAGGTTACCCCAAAAGAGGTCTACTTGTCCCTCGAACTCTTTCACACAAGGCCAATGTCGGCCTCATCAAAAAGATCTACATTCGTAATTTCTCTACCACTATTTTGACACGCACAGGGCTTGCTACTTAGATACACATTTTTTATTTTCCAAACTTCTAAGTTAATGCTTTACTTGTCATACACTTTTTATATTAGAAATGCTCCATATATATATATTTTTCTTTGAACTATTATTTGCTTTCTAAAACGAAAACAGAAAAAAATAAATTGAAAAAAATGTTACCAAATGATAACATCTCGTTATATTAGCATTAAGGTACACTATGTGACTGCAAACATAAAAAGAACAAAGTCTACATTAAAGTAGGATTTTTTTTTTTTTTTTTTTTTTTTTTTTTTTTTTTAAATCTATACTACATATAAAATGAAAATAATCAAACGTTAAAAATAGACAAAGGTGACAGAAATATATAGTGTACAACATTTTAATGCACTAAGACATTACAAATTTGAAAATTGAAACATACAAACAAAGAAACATATTGTTCAACTTTTTAATGTATTAAGACATAATTAACACATAATTAATACACTTATTAAACAACACATTAATTAAAAGTACAATGATTTATTCACATTGTACACCAATAAAAACATATCTATCAAATTAAATACAACTAATTAAAACACCCTTTATTAAAAAATAAAATAAAATTTTCACAATTTATAATTTAAACAAGCTACAACAGAATCCAAAATATAAAAAAATTAAACACACTAATTAATTTTATTTTTAAAACACCTTAAAATGAAAAGTACATGTTATTATACACAATAATACATTATACAAATTAAAATTAATAAAACACACAAAACTTCATACAAGCTAACAAGTTGATGGTACATATAAGTTTGAAAACCGGACCGGACCAACAGGTTCTACCACGAACGGGTGTCGCCACCGGTCTAGAGAAGACCCGTTAAAACCAACTCAAATTGGTGAATCAGGCCTCATCGAGATCGATTCACATTTATATGTGATTCAATAAAAATATATAATGATATGATTTTCATTGTACGTTAATATTCGTGAATCCATCTTTAATGTGAATCTTCATGTTGTACAAAAGTTAACTTGATAATCTTAAAAAAGAAAAAAAAAAAAAAAAGCGAATGATTAGAAAAATGTTTAAAAAGAAAAGAAAAGAAAAGAAAAAGATTAACGTGTGAAAAATGGGACTACCATTCGAGTAGCAGTTATCAATTTCCATTTTTTGAGCACAAAATTGTAGGTGTACAATATTCAATTAAAATTTTGGTTGATCTAATTACTTCTTTACACTTGCCATTATTTTAGATGTTTCATTAAATGATTAGAATTTAATATAATTGAATGGCTAAGATCTTTTCTCATTCTTTTTAATCTCAAAACCTTCTCAATGTAACCAAAGCCTTGGACATATAGTATGTGTATATATTGGTTTTTTAGTACACTAACATGTATTTATAGTAGTTTTTAGTTGGTGGCCAATAATATAAGATGGATGACCAAATGGATTGTGGTTAATAGAGATGATCAACAATTCTGTTACGAAACTAGCACTATCAAAATAATATATTACTGGTTGGACTTCTATAACATGTTTAGTGTAGTAATTCTGAATCTTTCAATGTATGTCAAATTTTACACACTAAAAGAGCCTATTATTTGGTTTATTGCCAGGGCAACTGAAATTTCTGAGACAATCTTGCTGTTTGGTATGGAACCTTTTTAAATTTTTTTGAGCGGTAAGCTTTTTGTTTTGAAAAACAAGCTCTTGCAAAAATAAAAGTCTTGTTTGAATACACAAAGTCAAAGCTTTTATACTAAAAAAAATCTCTAAATAAAAAAGCTAAACAAGAAAGGATTGAAAATAAATTGGAGCTTTTTATTTCTAAAATTACGCTTATACCCTCTAACTATTACGTGGTCAACGTTCACTACAACCCTTTGTGTAGTGTATAATATTTAAAAAGAAATCTGACCAAAAAAAAAAAAAAAAAAAAAAAAAAAAAAAAAAAAAAAAGAGTAGTGTTTTACAAAGTAATATTGGTAATGTAAATATTCAATTGAGGTTTAGCCATTTTGAGCATTTAAAAAGAAATTGTAGTTCGTTTTACATGTTTCCTTGTACCAAAGGATGTAAGATTCCAAGGACATTTACGTAAGCGCTCAAATACGAAAATAAAAAGTATAAAAGGTCACCAGCTTGCAACACGTGTCTTCCCCTTCTTAAAAGTATGAAACAATAATTTGCTCATTTAAATGAATTTGTTGTAATATAGTATGCATATTAGCAAGTGTTACTAAGTCTAGGGGGTCGTAGTGTAACTTTAGTCAAATAGGAATGCATAGGTCGGTTCATCACACTCTATATATATATCATTATAGGGTTTCCAACGATGGGGAATCCTGAGCATTCGAGAGTCTCTTTTCCTCCTTTGTTAGCAGCCGGTTTAAACTCTCTTTAGGGTTTGGCTTTCTCCCCCTCATCTCTATAATAAAGAGGTGAGGGGGAGGGGTCGTTGTACTACATTCTTTTCTTTACAAACGAATAAATAAAGCAAACGTTTGGGTATTGTTCTTGTGCATGGTTACTTTTAGTCGACATATACATATATCTGCTTGCATGTTTTGTCTTTGAGTATCGGGGTAATCCGCTATAGATTTCCAGGTTTGTTGTAGGTTTTTACAACAAGTGGTATCAAAAGCCAAGGTTATTGTGGTCATTGAAGTTCGAGTGTTAGATCGAGGTGCCGAGTTGGTTTTAAGGTTCGAGCAAAGAAAAAATAATTCGGATTTCGAATCTTTTTTGGAGTAGCAATCTGTTGACAATACACAAGTTTTTTTTTTTTTTTTTTTTTTTTTTTTTTTTTTTTTTTTTTTTTTTTTGTGATTCAAGGTTTAGTAGAGTTACTTGGGTTCAAGTTGTCGACTTAGTTTCTTGGTTGCGGGTTTTCTTGCGGTACAAGTTTCGATCGTGGTTCGCTTGGGTTCAAGTTAACGGTCGGGTTTGCTTGTTCGAAATCAAGAGTTTAGGGTTATTCTAATTAATTCGATATGCAAGAAGGGTTTTTAGTAACAAGGGAGAATATTGCACACGGCTTGTGAGGCTTGTCGGTAAAGTTGGTTAAGAAACAACTTGACAAGGTTTTTAGCAAGGTATAAGAAGAATGGCTAGTTTAATAACTAGGTTTGACATCGAGAAATTCGATGGGAAGAATGACTTCGGGTTATGGCAAATAAAAATGCGTGCTTTAATGGTACAGCTGGGATGTGATGCTGCATTAGAGACATTACCCGCAGACATGGAAGCAGGTGAAAAGGCTGCTTTGATGAAGAAGGCATACAGTACCTTAATTCTATGCTTGGGAGACCGGGTTTTACGGGAAGTTACCAAGGAAACATCTGCTGCAGGAATTTGGTCGAAGTTGACTAGTCTGTATATGACTAAGTCATTAGCAAACAGACTGTATCTGAAGAAGAAGCTGTACACATACTATATGAGTTCAGGTACGAAACTGGGTGATCATATAGATGAGTTTAATAAGTTGATACTTGATTTAGCGAATATTGATATCGAGATTGAGGATGAGGATCAGGCACTTATGTTACTTACGTCGTTGCCATCGTCTTACGAAAGATTTGTGGAGACATTGTTGTATGGGAGGGAATCCTTGACAATGGAGGATGTTCTAGCGGCTCTGAATTCAAGAGAGTTGAAGAAAAGAACTGAAGGCACAAAGGAAGAAGCTGGTGAAGGGTTATACGTAAGGGGAGGGTCAGATCATTCAAGGAAAGCTCATTCTAGTGGAAGTTCGCGGTTCAAGTCAAGGGGTGGAACTGGTAAACTCAAGTGCTTCATATGTCATTCAGAGGGTCATCTAAAGAGAGACTGTCCAAAGAAGAAGTCAAGTGGGTTCGTTAAAAAGGGTAAGCATGATCAGGATTCTGATTCTTCTGATGACGAGGGTAATGCCTACTTTGGAGAAGCCTTGGTGGTAGTCGGGAATGATGAGATGACTGAATTGTTAATGGATTCAGGTGGGTCTTATCATATGACACCTAGGAAGGATTTCTTGTATGACTTCAAGGATATTGATGGTGGTTCAGTTCAGTTAGGTGATAACAGGACATGCACTATCAAAGGGACAGGAAAAGTGAACATACAATTGCATGATGGTTCAAGCTTTATACTGGAAGACGTCACGTATGTTTCAGGGTTAAGAAAAAGCTTGATTTCATTGGGTACTCTTGAAAAAGAGGGTTATACTGTGAAGATGCAGATGGGTAGAGTCAAGGTGATCAAAGGTTGTCGGGTTATGATGACTGTGATCAGGAAAGAGAACTGTGTGTATACTCTTGAAGCAAAAGTGACGACTTTTGGTGTACAAAAGCATCGAGGTTCAAAACAAGTTGAATTCAAGCAACTTGGTCATAAACAAGTTGGGTTCAAACAACTTGGTCATAAACTAGTTGGGTTCAAACAACTTGGTCCTGGTGTTAAAACAGGAGTCCATGGAGTACAGGTTGATAAGCGTGTTTGGTTTGAGGTGGAACTGCAGGGAGCTCAGGGGAATCGTGAAGCTGAGGATGTTCAGGTTAGTAATGATGATGCTGCAGTGGCTCAAAGACGGTTGGAGGACAAGCAACTTGAAGAAAAGACAAACACGGGCTGCTTGGTAAATGAGCAGGAAAAGGTACACCTTGGTATAAAGGTGGGGGCAGACATTACGGTAACCGGAGTACCTGGTCATGAGGGTGCAGAGGGTAATGTTGCTGAAAAGAAGAAAGTAAAGGAGTCTACGGAAGCTAATCTTAGAAAATTACTGAAGTACAATGCCTGGTCGACAAGTTGGTCCCCGGTCCGAGGTTCCAGCACGAGGAAAAGATGCTGAGTATCGGTTATGTTTAAGTGTTACTTCTAAGGTGGAAATTGTTATATATTAGTAGTAACTTAAACATACATTAGGGACTTAAGTGTACTTTGTAATATGATTAGGTGGTAGACTAGAACTAGGATTAGTTAACTTGGCTTGCAAGCTAAGGTTTCTACCCCCTCATCTCTATTTAACATTCTTCTTCCTCAATTGTAAAAGCTTTATTAGGTTTTTAATAAAGGGTTCGTTGAGGGTATATCGTGTGCATATTCTTGTCGCTTCTTTGTAGTATCTTGTTTTGCTACTTGTGCTCGGTATAACTCGCGATCTAGCGTTTCGCGATCGAACTCCGGGTTTGTTGTCGAGGTATTATCCAACAAGCAAAATTTATCTAAACTAACAATTCTTTATGGTTTACTTCATTAAATATTGCAAATGGCGTATAATAATAATCCTATTTGTGGGGTTCGATTGTTTTTTGTTAGCTTTTTGTACTTTGATTTGGCTTTGAACAAGCTTTTTTTGAAACTTTTAAGATTATCTTTTGTGATCAAGGTAAACTTAGAACTCTACAATCGCTATGCAAGACGTATGAAGCCTGACAAATCACTAGACTTTCACTATTTTTAAATTAAGTGATTAGGACATAAACGACCTTCAAAATTTTACATGCTGTTAACATATTTGGATGTTACTGAATTTTGCGGTTTTCTTCATTTATTCCTTTATTTTTTTTCCACTTGATATTTAGATCTCTTTATTAAACTAAGCGTAAAAACAAGTGATTTGAGGGTAAAAATTTTAAAAGTTTATCAGCTTATTGTCTTCAGTAAGTTTTGTAGTCCAACTTATACTTTTTTTAGTTAGTAATTCGTATACGGCTTTTTATTATAATCAACATAATCGAAAATAAGAATGAATTTTGAACTATAATCTATGTCTAGGGGCTTTTTTAAAATAAATAAAACCACAAGGCTCATGCCGAAACAATGTAATAACCTAAAGGACCACAATCAGTAGTCCATGTGCAAAAGTCCAACCATTTTACCTGATCCGCCAGACCTCCAATACAGTTCACATGCCAAACTAAAGTTCAGGGGTTCTTTTAAAACTTTCAAAACTACAGGGTTCGTTTTGAAACATAATCATAACTCGAAGTACCAGACTCGTCATTCCTTATGTAACCAATTCTGACAATTTTATGCATCACAAGTTAAGGGACCATAATGATGCATCACAATTTTAGGAGATGGTCACCATTTCCTAGAGAGATAGATGCTATAAGTCCAGAAGTAAAAGCATGGCGACAACTTCGGGGTCTGGTCTTGCGACCGGAAGAACGTGTTCGAGGGTACCTATATACATAAGCCAATACCAACAATTAGAAGTGCAAAATCAGGCGGGTTGAGTAATGGGTCAAAATGGGTTGAACCACAAACCTTTTTTAGTCCGTTTTTCTTATTTGTACACATAACAAATGTATAAAAAAATGATACAAAAACTATGCTACAAAATATACTAATCTATATATATATATATATATATATATATATATATATATATATATATATATATATATATATATATATATATATAGTGTAGGGTTCTTTTCAGAACCAAATAAATTGCGAGAACTGCGAGAACCAATCTCAGCCATTAAATATTTGATCAATGGCTATAAATGATTATGGCAGTTTCGTAATTAAATGAAAGATCAAGTATTTTTTATTAAAAAGTTAAGGGGCACTATTGGCATTTCATATTCATTACTTTTAAAGCATTCCACATTAAAACCGTCCCTTATTATTAGGGATCTCTAATTATCTCTAAAAACCTCCCACCATCTTCTTTACATCCTCATAACCTAGCCGCCACCCACCCTTGCCCATGATTGATTTTCCTCTGCTCCGTCGTCATTCGCCACCACTGGTAATACTTATGTTCACGTCTGATTCAATTGTTTATATAATTAAAATACTTTAGTTTCGTTTTGTAGAGCATCATAGATACAAATAGAAACAAGACACGTGTTGCTTGTTTCGTCTCATAAATAAATATATTTAACCTCCATTTTATAAAAGGATCAATAAATAAATAAGTGTGATAGAATCATTTTTTTTGAACAGTGATAGAATCATTTTCACAAAAGGTGAATGTGAACCGTGCACCTTTTGAGTTCAATCCACTTTTAGTCAGGAGTTCGGATTAACCCGGGGCAATGTCCGCAAAGACCCCCTTGATTGATCAATAAATAAATAAATTTGATTATTATAATTTTTTTGCTTTAGAAAATGAGAACGAACCATAGATCAGTAGTCTTGGTCTACCGTCATTTTTTTGTTTATTAGTAGTAGAAAGTAATAAAATGTCTATGTGTTTGTAATTTATCAGCATCCATTTTTGCTATTATAATATTGCTAGTTTATTTAATTGTTGTGGATGTAAACTGCTAGAGTCTTCGTGTGTTGTTAATTGAGATTGTTAAACAAGATTAAATTATTGAGTTTGTTAAAAAGAAACAAGAACACATATTCGAACACTATTGGTCCTACTGCACTAGTTGTTGTTTTATTTTTCTCTTTTTTTTTTCTTTTTAAAAAAAACATAGTTCTTGAAATGCATATATGTTTTATGGTGGATACAAAATCAATAAAAAAGTGTGCATATGTGTTATTGAGAGTGCACATGTGTTTTTATAGTTTCTGATGATTTTGATGGTGCATATGTGTTTTTGCAGTTTCTGATGAATTTGATGCAGTCTGTGCATATGTGTTTTTACAGCTTCAAAGAGCGAGACGATAAAAACACATGTGCATAAGGTTAAGAACACATGTGAAGATTTCATGAATTCTTGAACTGGTCGAGGAATACATGTGCATGCCTAAAAGATGAACCAACTGTTAAAGACATTGGATTATGCACATGTGCACGTTTCATATATTTTGTATAACATTGAATACAAGTGTAAATATAATGACGTTTGTGATAAAGTTGTATATCATTTACTAGAGCAATACAATTTGGAAATTGCATAAAGCTATTGTTAAAGTTTTGTTGTTTGCATTTATATTTGTGTAATGTTTCTTAAAAATACATGCGCATATAAAAAACACGTATGCATAAACGAAAAACAAAATTGTCATAATGTAGTTAGTAGTAAAACTTTTTTTTTTTTTTTTTACAAAACACATATGCACATAATGTATTTTTAAACATGCATAATCTAAAAAAAAAAAAAAAAAAAAAAAAAAAAAAAAAAAAAAAAAAAAAAAAAACCATATAATTTAGGAATTGAAAAACGTTTTTAATTAAAAAAAACTCAAAAAGAAAATAAAAAAGTATTTTTACCATTATACCCTTTTGAATTAAATAATAAAAAATAAATCCAACAAAAATCTGATTGGTTGATGTTGGTTCTCGCAGTTCTCGCAATTTCTTTGGTTCTGAAAAGAACCTCACCCTATATATATTCTGGAAGTAAGTGATATGAGCTGTTGTAAGCAGGTACATCGACGTAGGAGATCCCTTATACCCGTTCCACTTTAACCAAGTTCTTACAGTTAACCCATTTGACCCGTTAGATGTAAAATATAACTAAAATCAACCAAATTTTAGGTGAATGTGTTGAATATTACACTTAATGAGCAAAGGTGGCTAAATATATGCAGATTCAGTAACAAGTCAACATCTAATCAGGTTAAGTCAGGTTTCCCCGACCCATCAACACTTTTTTGGAACATTCTATTTGAACTTATATAATATTCATATTTTCTAATTCTATTTTAAGGGCAATGAAACACTTTACTAGGAGATTTATAACATTTGAGAACACCTTGGTGAATGGTGACTTTTAAAGTGATCAGCCCATATAGCTAAGTTTAAACTGCTACCCATTTAACCATCGAGGATTATGCTTTAGCCAACACCAACCTTTTAGATTGGATGTAAATGGGTCAAATCTGCAACCCCGAAAGGCCTAAATTACTGAGTAACACCAATATTTCATATCATCAAGAAAATCATTATGTCTACTTACATTCTCAGTAAGCAAATCAAATAATTTTGTTTAGCTCAACTATGAATATCGTATAATTTTGTTTGTATGATTTGTGCATAGTGCGTACCTCATTCTCAGTAAGCAAATCAAATGAGGTTATTAAACAGCACTAGCATAACACACTTGGCTGGCTTATTACCTTTTGTTGGCCCAGTTAGTGATTTTCTCCATATGAAATAGTATAAACTGTTAACCTGTGTTACCACAGTCATTATACCAAAAGCACATTCTGCAACTTTAGTCACTACAAAATATATGGCATTTGCTTACAGACAAAAAGTGTCAGGATAGGTATAAAAAAGTGTCAGAAAAGATAAATAAGCTTCTCCTTCACATATAATAAGTGTCAGCAGAAGTTCCGATGGTAAAGGTCTAGTGACACACCTATCCTGACACTTGATGTGTCAGTAATATACAGATATACTTTTACAAACACATATTCATGTGATGTATCCTTCCTTTTACATATCATACCATTAGCCATAACATACATACATCCAGAACTTCCAGTATATGATTCCAAAATGTGTGATATCATCATATTACAATGCATATCAAAGTTAGGTCTTAATACAATATCATACAAAAACCATTATCCAGTACCACAAGCATTACATGTACTTAATACCAAATTTTGTCCAGAAGCACCGGTAAAATGAGATGGTCACCATTTCCTAGAGAAAGAGATGCTATAAGTCCAGAAGTAAAAGCATGGCGACAACTTCGGGGTCTGGTCTTGCGACAGGAAGAACGTGTTCGAGGGTACCTATATACATAAGCCCATACCAACAATTAGAGATGCAAAATCGGGCGGGTTGAGTAATGGGTCAAAATGGGTTGAACCACAAACCATTTTTAGTCCATTTTTCTTATTTGTACACATAACAAATGTATAAAAAAATGATACAAAAACTATGCTACAAAATATACTTTTTTGGAACATTCTATTTGAACTTATATAATATTCATATTTTCTAATTCTATTTTAAGGGCAATGAACCACTCTTTTATAAAAGTAATACCAGTATACAATGTACTCATAAGTTTGATAACACTTTATTAGGAGATTTATAACATTTGAGAACACCTTGGTGAATGGTGACTTTTAAAGTGATCAGCCCATATAGCTAAGTTTAAAATGCTACCAATTTAACCATCGAGGATTATGCTTTAGCCAACAACCGCCTTTTAGATTGGATGTAAATGGGTCAAATCTGCAACCCCGAAAGGCCTAAATTACTGAGTACCACCAAGATTTCATATCATCAAGAAAATCATTATGTCTACTTACATTTATGAAGGTCCGGTTCGTGCTTCCAAATCCATGATGTATGGCCTAAAATCAATAAGTGAATATATAAACTTCATGCTCAAGAGAATTCAATTGCTCACTGAGTCGTCACTGAAGTGAAACAACATAGAATAGAGATTTAGTGTTCTTACTTGATTTCCTTAGCTAACATGTCGTCGGGTTGCTCCCTAACAACTTGCCTGAGAAAGAACAACACTCATAAGCGGTCAGAAACGAGGAGATATAGTGTCTAGGAATTAAAAAGATCAACTGACTTCACAAGGTTATTATACCGGTACTGGAGGACAGCATGCTGATTACTGCATGATGGATGATCCGTAGGGATGTCTGCTACCCTTCTTTAAAACTAAAACTGTTAGTGAAACAATAGCATATTCTTACTATTTAGAACCAAAACTTTTAAAAAAGTAAAACTAATGAAAAGGGGCAAGCCTACCTTTAAAAACATAAAATCTCCATCTTATATCTGGTTTCCTTGCATCAGGCGGCTCCTGAACAAAAGTGTCACACCTGTCATAAAGAATTTCTCTAAACGTAGACTAAAGGGTAAATTAACAAGTAGATGCAAAAGCTCCCGACTGCTGCAGTGCTGCTTATTACACTGCGTGATACAGAGTTTATGCACAAATTGATTATCAACTTATAATTTTTGTTACTTGAAAACATGTTTTTTTCAAACAACAAATTCTATAAGAATCTAGCAAAAGTATTCAAATGATAGCATGAGATATATAAATGGTTAATGCGACAGTAAGAAACAATACAAATCTAAAAGTCACAGTAAAATCTTCTCTCTTGATGTCCTTTAATTAAGCTTCGAAAAGTAAAACCAATCACTAAAAGACCATGAGTGTTACCAAATCTCAACATTTAGGATGGGCAGTGTAATTTGTAACACTGAAGGACGACATGTGAAATTTATGTACAAACATTAGGACAAACCATGAAATTTTGTCTAAAATATAAAATATACTCGGATCATATACCATGGAAAATTCAGCATAAGATCCAAACGTCATGATTGCTGCCGGCGTGCCAACTTTTAGATGTTTAACTCCATCACCCACTGCGGCAATTAGACCTACACCCTGTAATTTGGTAAATGTTCACACACATTAACAACATAGCCCAACATAGCCCAACTGCTTTGTTCAAAAACATATTATAACTTTAAATTCATCGCTTATGAACGAAAACTTACATCACTTGCATTAACCCCTGGTTTAATTAGTAATTTTAGTGGTGCACGAACTACACTTGTAGCACTACGGAAATTGTGGCTCAGGGTGTGAACGGTTCTGCATTACACGTATTAAATTAATCTTTGGTCTGATTTCTTTTTTCAGTAACCAAATTTATATACCAAAAGACATGGATTTCCAGTCACCTGCAACAAAAAAAGATCTGGAAAGTCACTCTCAACAGCTTCCTACAATAAATCTAGGGTAGTATAGTAGTATGACTAGCAAACTACCATTCGGAAGTTCTATTTGAATTAAAGAAAATGAGCACCATAAAGAAGCACGGGTAGAAGGGGTATCTATAAGGGGTCTATTATCTCACCTTACACTATCCACTTACTGCATACATGCTATGTTGCTTCAAGTAGGTGTCCAGGTCAGTTGTTACACGCACAACCTTGAGATATACTTAAAATTCCTAGTTGATCCACAGATCCTTGTGTCCAAACAGTCTGAATTCTCTTCTGAGTGACAAGAGTTGAGTGGAAAATTTGACTAACATAATCTCTAACAAACACTCGATTTTAGGGGGTTTATCATGTTTACTAGTTCTCGTTTATACCTACTAGATACTACACAATCTACATATACGGCACTTAAATACAAGTACACAATTCAATCCTATATATTATATTAATAAAAATTTAAACAAACAGTATGAGCAAAGCATATAAAGTAAGACTAAGTATATCATACAACGCCAACAAAATGAACAAATCACTTGTCGTAACATTCAAATGATGTATGTTACGAGTGGAATCCATCACATCCCCATCCAAAATGCTAATCATCTCTTTTAACTCCCTAATCCTACTACACCCTTCCACTAATATAGCCATTCCTGCAATGGTGTTTCATCTAATATAGCTTCACTTGAGGTGATTCTAGCGTTTGTCAAACAAAGAGTACATAGTGGTTTCAGATTCGTTTTTTCACAAGACATGAGTTAGGCATATCATCAAACACGTATAAGATTTACTAAGTCATACTGTATATGAGGCATTACTGTATATGAGTGTTTTGTCGTTATGTTATAAGATTGTCGTTATCTAATACAGTAATGCCTCAAAAACTCAAAATTATAGATTGTCGTTACCATAAAAAAGTGAGTCTATTTTATAACATAACGACAATCTATAATTTTGTCTTTAAACCCTATATTTTTTCTGAAATGAACCATGACAAAACAGTTTGTGTTAAAAGCTTTGTTTAGATTTATCGAAATGCACCTGATAGGTTCTGCCAATACAACGACTATCCTACAATTGTAAGTCATACCAGCGTCAATATTGGATATCCTTAGACCATCAAAATTTATGAATATATTTGACATTTATATATCACGGATGTCTAAACAAATACATTTGCCGATCCAATTTTAGTCATCACAAAAACATACATGGATATAATAATTTTAAACAAAATTTATGTAGAACCCATTTTGCTTTTTCAATTGAAACATGCATAAGGTAAACCTTCACACATAATTTTTATGATTAACCGGGTGTAACAAGCAGCCTTTTCCTGATACAGAATAAAAACAAATAATACTAAATATGGCAAATAATTCTTTTACATTGGCCGAAACTCAAGGCCACAAACAATGAGACCAGACATACGTCCTTCATGACTTGTAAATTTCATATCAATAGAAAGAGAGTCATCCTTAAACTCATGAGTTGAGTCAAATTTCCACACTTGAATCTCCATCCATCCATCTTCCCTTTGTTTCGGAACCCGAGTGAAATCATGTACGTTCAACAAGCTTGGTGTAATAAAATAGAAAAATTCGGCCTCGTTGTTTTCTTGGTGGAGTAGATCTCGTACTTTCACTGGATTATGCAGCCCCTGACATTCTTCTGAAAGCTTGAACACAAGGTAACACACGTATTCTGTATCCGGTGACAACATTTGACTTTTAATCGTGCAATTGATATAAAATGCTTTTTGCGGTAAAAGCTCAATCAGCTCTTGAAATCTGCATGTACAATAATATTATACGATTACTTCTTAGGAACAAAGTTGAGCACGTCTGAATGTACTTCGGAAAGCTTTAGGATGAAGGAAGACGTAATAAAGTATGTTCAAAGAGAAACCTGGATTGTGCTGATGGTGTTGATGTAAGAAAATTCACATTAGAGGATTTGTATAAAGCTGCCTTTGCCGAAACCGTAAGAAGTTTCTTTCCGTTTACTTCACCCAACCAGAACAACTCGTCGTAGTTTCTGGAAATCTTATATATTTCTTCAAAGTTACATGGCAATTGTCGCACCTGATCCGCTTTGAAGTTTGATTTCAAGACTTGTTGGACTTCCTTTAACTCTCCAATTTCTTCTTGTTTTACCTGCGTAATACTCATGTTATTATTATGAACTATTCTTTTCAATTCACCCACATAAACAAAAGAGTAAAAAATAACCATTTTCAAACTTACCTTCTGGATAGCTCGAAATTCAATGCCTTCAACATAAATCGCACCATCTCCACAATCGTACGATGAAAAGCACTCTAGTAGAAACTCAAAAACGACATCTTCTTTCTGATTCAAGAATCGGTACAACTCAATCGTCATCCACTCGTTGTCTCTCCATGTTGCAAAATATGCATTTAGAATTTCATGTCCCTTTCTGTAATTCAGGTCAACATACATCGGTTTACTTGCAAAGTTTCTTGATTCACAAAATTTGAAGACTAAATAGACCCCATAAACAACATTTGCAGATAAAAGTTCAGCGCTTGTCTTTATTTCGATGTTCAAGTTGGAAATATCTAACATCTCTACTACTGTCCCAAACCTGCACATATTATAAACATCCAAGTCTAAATCAGTCATAGCCTTTTTTTCTATATAGTTCTAATTTTGTGTTTTGTAATTCTTTTGACCCAAAATAAATGGCATACATTAATTTTTTGAGGGAGCTTAAGTTCAAAATCAAAATGTATTGACAATATACATGACTATAATATTATTGGTAGTACACCAGTACCAAATAAAAACACTATCTTATAAAGATATAATATTATTAGAAATGGATTAGAAAGATGCTAGCAAAGTTCATACATAATTCATGGTCATGAAAACAGAGGACCAAAACAGGGGCATTCCTCAACCACTAGTTGAACATAGAAATCGAGCAGGTAAATATCAAACATAACACCCGGACACCAAATTACACTATCAGAATCGGTCGAGAAAATACCGAAATCTTATATTCAAATTCTACCATCTTCATTTTTTTTTTTTTTTTTTTTTTTTTTTTTTGGTAAAGAAATTCTACCATCTTCATGTTTGAGCCTCAGAAACCTTTTAACTGATTCCCTTCTAACAATGTGAGGTATCCATTACTTTCCCGTACATAAAAATATATAAAAAAAAAAAAAAAAAAAAAAAAAAAAAAAAAAAGCAGAATCCAGTTCCTAAAAAATAATTATTTTATTCTTGAATACACAATCTGTCATAAAACTTCAAGTCCTTTTGTGAACCAAAAAAGTGCATGTCTTGGTAAGTTTCCCAGTTATACAATATATTAAACCGGTAGGAAAAAAAACCCATAATTTAAGTTCAAAATACATAGGTGTGCCGTAAACTAAATATTAGGCTACCTTGAACTTATTATTATGCTACCGAAAACAACTTGTTATGCGTAAAATGGTATGGTAACTGAATTCAACAAAAAAAAAGTATAATTAAAATAGACTTCTAACATCAATGTGCTTGTATGCTTATCACTTAATACTAACAAATTTAGAGAGGTAGAGAGAATAACCTTGATTGAGGAAGAGCTTTCCGCGCATGTCGACAACTGTTTTTGTAGGAAAACATTCTCGCTGAAACCATTTTATCTCTTTCACCACTACCATCGAATGACAGCAACTATTGTATAACAAAAAACAAATTAGAATCCATTTTTATGATAGGTAAACGAGATACAAGTACGAACTGATTACCACTTTGTCCTGTTGAAGGAGGATTCCCTTAGAAAAAATGTTGTAAAGTTCCTCTTTCTTTTTGGTAGAACAGATTTCTGGGCACATTGACATCTGGATTATTTCTTTATAGTCTATGGGCAATTTGGGCTCCCATTTCTTATAATCCTCCTGTATATGCATTAATCAATTAATAAACTCGTGTTTCATACAGTTAAAGGCCATAGTTTAGATATATATGAATCAAAAGTTAGCCAATTTTGTCAAAATATAGAAACTTACTTGGAATTCCAATGCTTTCTTAAGCTGTATGACCACTTCATTAGCTGTTGGCCGTCTTTCTCTCCTGTGATGTAAGCATTGAAGGGCAATCCTTGTAAAGGTAATATATGACAGTGGCGCAATTTGTTCTTTCATACCCTCGAACACTAACTTATCAAGTTTTTCTACATAATAGTGGTGTTTAGCCAAAAAGGGTAAATAAAGATACTCATTATCTAGCTTTTCGGATGATAGTTTCCCACACAATATGTCAAATAAGACTGCACCCAACGAGAAAATATCAGACTCTTTGGTTAAGAAGCCAGTTTTCGAGTATAGTGGGTCACGATAGCCAATAGTGCCTGTAACATTGTCGATGACATAGTCTACATCTTGATTTGTTGGACATACTAAGGAAAGCCCAAAACCGGTAATTTTGGCTTTCCAGTCATCAAAGAGTAGAATATTGTTGCTACTGATGTTCCTATGTATTACAATTTCTGGACTTGAAACAGTTCCATGAAGAAACTTCAACCCAATTGCAATATCGATGCATATTTTAAGCCGCATCACCCACGTAAGACTATCGTTGCTCAAGTATTTATCAAGACTACCTCTGGATGCATACTCATATACAATAACTTTTTCATCCTCTTCATCACAGTAGCCTACAAGACCAATGACATTTAAATGTTTATACTCCATAAGGATTTGCAGCTCTGCCATAAATTTAGCTGCTGCCAGCTCTGTCAAAACTTCAGCATCTCCTTGACCCGACTTCTTATCCAACCGCTTTGCAGCAATGGTGTTATCTCCATGAGTACTATGAGTAGCTCCCTTGAATACATTCCCAGAATCTCCATGTCCAATGACATTTTCTTGACTGAAGCCATTCGTAGCCAACTTTATGTCTTCAAGTGACAGTTTGAGGCTGTCCTTGTGGTTCTCCTGAGAATAGTTGCATGGTCAGTTGATTTTCTAAGTTAAAAACAGAATGAAACTACTTTCCATCTAGAAATTGTTCAGATTTTTATTTTTCATTTTAGGTTTTCAGTCTCCGAGTTCATGTCAACGTTATGGTTGTAAATCAAGGTTGGTAGTTGCAATTTACAAATTAAAAAAAAAAAAAAAAAAAAAAAAAAAAAACAAAACAAATATACATGGAAGAAAGAGACAGGAGCTTTACTAGAGAATCAGTAGCATGTCATAAAGTTAAATTACTAAGTTAGATAACGTTTAAGATCAAAACAAATAAACCGCAAAACTTCAGTACAAAGAAAAAACTTAAATAGTAAGATCGTATATTGAGTAAAAGTTTGAGAAAATGTTGTTTACACAAAGTATAATGTATGAAATGTCACATATTATTATCAAGATTATGAAGAAATTAGATAGTTGTCTTTTAAAATATTGACTTACCTGACAGTTTAACGCTTTTTTGAGTTCTTTGATGACAACTTCAATTGTTGGACGTTGCGCTTGAGTTTCTGCCACACATCGAAATGCGATTTCTAAAAAGATGTCTAAAGACTCTTTATTGGGTCCTTTACTTAAAGAAAAGACATGTTCATCTGTCTCTTCCTTTATCTTCTGATCAACAATTTCCATTATTGTTCCCTTTTTAAAATGATCTCTTGCAATCGGTGCAATTCCCTTCGCATTCACGTTGGTGTATACAGAATCATAGGCCAACCTCCCAATCAAGTTCTCAAGCAACACTACTCCAAATGAGTAAATATCTAATTTCTTATTTAATTTACCATCCTTCTCATATTCTGGATCCAAATACACATATGTACCTGCAACCGTATTGGCAATGAAAGTGCTCTCTGTAGGGTGGAATTTGGAGAGCCCAAAATCCGCAATCTTTGCATTCCAATTATCTCCCAGTAGAATATTATCACTCTTGATATCACGGTGGATCATCTTTTGTTTGCCATGATCTGTGTTGTTGTGAATGTAATTCAAACCATGTGCAATATCAAGACATATTTTAAGACGTTGCACCCAAGTAAGATTAATCATTGTATCATTGTTTCCCAAATACTTTTCAAGACTTCCTTTCGAAGCATGCTCATACGCTAGGATCATTGAACCATTACCTTCATAACAAAAGCCAAGAAGAGAGATTATGTTATCATGCTTACAAGTAGTTAGAGTTTCAATTTCTGCAATGAACCCTTGTTCTCCTTCTTGACTGTGAATGCGCTTTATAGCTACTGTGCTGCTTTTTCTCGGTAAATCACATTTATTCATACCTTCGATCGAAGAGGAATTACTGCTATCAAAATGTTCAAGAACTGCTTTGTACACTTTACCGAATCCACCTGACCCGATGCAATATGCGTCGTCAAAATTCTTGGTAGCCTCGTTGATAAGATCTAGTCCAATCTTCAAGTGTTCAAAGTTCTTCTCCTGCAACATTATGGGGTCATGCATCATCTCATTTACAAAAAAGTAAGTTTTTATAATAGATTAACATTTACAAAATATGAAAACGTTAAGAAACGTTCAAAATATGAAAACGTTCAAAAGCAAATATGGCATGTTCCAAAATGACAAGGGAAGTCAAATTGGACATTAAGTTAAACAGTTCTCCTTTGGTTTACAATGGCATGTCGTTAGTTTAAAGTTTCTTGACTTTTGCTCTCAATCATTTTCGGATGGCAAATTAGTTTTTGTCTTTTATTCTATTATTCCTCCCTCCTAAAGGTTTTTATCTTTATGTTGTTACCGGTTTCCCTTCTTGGGTGCCTTTTAGAAAATTATTTTGTCATTTCTAGAAGGAAAAAAAAAGGAAAATAGTAACATATAATTAATAGTTGTGTGAAAGGACAAGACTAATAAAATAGAAAAGGTAAAGTGGGTCATAGTATGTGAAATTAGGAAAAGAATAGTCATACCCACTAAAAGACTTTAATAAACCTCACCTTTTGGCATGATCATTTTAAGTCCTTAAACAAAACACATTATATCGTACCTATACGTGCTTTATTCTTTTGCAAATGGTAGACACTAATATGATCACCTATTCAAGTATTTCACAAAAATGATTATTGTATAATAAAATTTTGAATAACATGACACGCTTATTACATCATTACTTTTTTAAGAGTTACATCTTTAGAGCATCCGCAATGCAATTACATGACTTTTTACTATTTAAAAAAGCTATTAGATGACTTGATGCGTTGGAGCAAACACTTTGCATATGACTTTTGGGAGAAGGACTTGAAACCTACCAACCGTTTGATACAAAAACTTTTGAAGGAAAAAACACAAATTCTACAGTACATCAACTAATTTTCATTAAATGCTTAATTGTTGAAAAGCTTTTCAAAAGCTTTGTTGCATTGGAGTTGTTTTATGCAAGTGACTTTTTGAAAGATGAAATTTATTGAAACATTAATGAGATATTAATGCTTAAGAGGCAAAAAGTCATTAAAGACTTTTTTGCATTGTAGGTGCTCTTATAAAGACCTCTCTGAATTCAGAATGAACTCACTTTTAAAATTTCACATAACATTTCATGCTTTCATATTCACCACATTCATTACAAATATTTAGGGTGTGTTTGGTATGCTGCCATTAATGACAATGGTTATGAGTTTGATAGTAGTTGTAGGTCCCTCACCTATGAAAGATCCATACCTAGCTCTCTTGATGTATATGAAGTACGGATTATATCTATCATTCATTACCATAGTGGTGGGCTCCTTCATCTTAAACAAACACCTTTAATTACTTTCATAGTCATAGTCTCATTCCCATAGTGGGATACCAAACACACTCTTAGTTTTGTATAATATTTATACTTTAATTTGATATTATACTATATGAAATATAAAAGACGATGTTAAAAACATATTAATGTAATATCAAAATCACGAGCATATAGTTTATTACATTATTAATTTTTTGTAAAAAAAAAATGGTATAGTGAGGATGTAGTGGTACGTTAAACTAGACTACAATAATATAATTAGTAACTCTTGTTATTAATTAGAATAATCCGTAAAATGCCTAAACTTAAAGTTTAAGGAAATTAATTACCTTAAAGCGATCTATTAATGATGTACGGTCCACTGGATTTTCATGTTCCGATTGATGTTCCAAAGCTTTCTCAAGTCTTTTGACAACCTGATCAATGTATGGACGATATGCTCTATCCTCTTTTATGCACCAATATACTGTATCTGAGAAGATTTTGAATGCTTCTGGGTCCATCTGTTTTCGTAAATGTGGATCGATCATATCATCCAAATGAGATTTCGCCACTTGACTTAATAACCCCTCTCCCAACCCTTCGTCTGGAAGAGCTGCACATCTTCCGCACAAAACTTCCAATAATACAACACCGAATGAATACACATCTGATTTGTGGGTTACACCGCCAGTCTTTTTATATTTTGGGTCCAGGTATACATTCTTGATAACATCACGAGTAAGAAGAAGATGATGCCTCCGAGCTACTGTATTTTTCAGCGAAAGTTCAAAACCAGATAACTTGGGTTCCCATTTTTCATCTAGTAAAATTTTCGAGCTCTTGATGTTGCAATGTATGACACTAAAATCGCGGCCAACATCATAATGTATGTAACTCAACGTCTTCGCAACACCAACGCATATCTTCAACCTTTGCATCCATGTGAGGGACTGGTCACTTAGATATTTTTCGAGACTTTCATTGGCCTCCTTCTTGTATACAATAATCTTGTTTTTCTGAGTATCACAGAACCCAATAAGAGACACAAGGTTCTTACATTTGAGACTAGAAAGCATCGAAATCTCCGTCCATATTTTTTTGCTCTCATCTTTTATATATTTTAGATAGAACCCTTTTGCAATAATATCGATGAATTGTTCAGAATGCAAGAGGCGGCCTTTGAAAAACGCTCCATGCCTAAATTCTTTGATGGTATTTTCACGAGAAAAATTGTTGGTAGCAGATTCTATATCGTGAAAGCTAAGCTTTAAGTTAGAGAGATCTTTGATGGAAGACATTGTCTTTTTGCTGACATGGGATTCAACATTTGTAGATATCATTGATTCCTGTATGTACCATACAAGACAACATTACCAAGTGAGTAGATTAACAGGGTAAAACATTCAGTAATTCTAACGTTTATCAAAAGAAGAAAAGTTGACATTTCCTCCTACTTGCTAAAATGTTTGTTCCAGACACCTCTCATTGAAAATTCCAATGACTTACCACAAGAGTAAGAAAATAAAATAATTACCTTGTCACGATTGGATGATGTAACTTCAACTTCGTCCGCAACTATTGAGTGTTCCTTTTAACATTTTAAATACAGTAATAAGTAAATTACGGTTGTTAATACATAGAGTAGTTGTTATGATATAGTAAGTTGAAATAGAAAAAAGTGTCTTACAAGCCTATTTTCACGTGCCAATTGAAGTTTCAAGGCTTCCTCCAGTCTTGTGACAACCTCACTTATAACCGGGCGTCGAGATCTTTCTTCATTCAAGCAGTCGTATGCTGTCTTTGCGAAAACGTTTAATGATTTCGGATCCATTTGTTTCCTTAGAACCGGATCAATTATTTCATCTAGTATTTTCTTTTCATAATGGAAAATGGCCAATGTAGCCAAATACTTATTATCTGGATGCTCACTTATTGATTTCCTACCACAGAGTAGTTCAAATAATAATATACCAAAGGAGTAGATATCTGACTTTTGGTTCACAATTTTAGTCTCAATATATGTTGGGTCTCCATACCCGTCTTCCTCATACTGTTGATACGGAACTCTATTAGTATGAAATGAATGGTGCCTTTCAGATACTTTAATCTTCATGGAACATTCAAAATCACATAACTTGGGTTCCAGGTCATCATTTAATAGAACTCTGTGACTGGTAATGAGCCGGTGTATTACGCTGAAATCGCGTGGCTCATCATAATGAATGTAGCTCAATGCATGCACAATACCGACAGATATCTCCAATCTCCGCACCCATGTCAGCAACATCGGATCACTTAGATAGTTGCTGAGACTTAACCTCGTCTCATGCCTGTAAATGGTGATTTTCTCATCATTCTCATCACAAAACCCAACAAAAGAAACCACATTTTTATGCTTGAGACTAGAAAGCAATGAAATCTCCATCCAAAACTGTTGTTCAATTTCATCATCCCATTCATCTTTATTAAACCTCCGAGCATATATATCAATCAACTCACCAGACCACAAGAGTTGTCCATTGTATCTCTTATCAAACCCACTACTTTCTCCAATGACATTTTCTTCATCGAAGTTGTTGGTGGCAGATAGGATATTTTTAAGGGGGACTTTGAGGTGAGCAAATTCTTTGCTGGGCGAAGACATTATCTGTAAAATAGTCGAGTAAAAATATGAGTTAGAAAAAGGGAGTTTATTGAAGTGTATAATAATGCCTACAAACCGTTTGATGAAATTCAGGAACCTTTTTCTAAGACATGTTGAGCTATACATTTTGCCTTCAATGTTATATTAATCTAATATCAATTCTAAAACTCTATATATCATGTACTTTATAGTTATTATGCTTGTGGATAAGCACTAAAATAAGATACTTTTATAGTTTTGGATGTGTGTGGTACTGTGGTCATTCTTCATGTTGTCTTTATTAGTTACGAGGTTTCAACATTACCTAAAAAGTTTAGGAAGTGATGTTTGTTAGTGATTTTGCTCGTGAGGTGTTACTAAAGTGTTTGGTCCATAGTCAAACTTTGACTCAAACCCAAAGATTCAAGGGTACCGGTCTTTGTGAAATAGTGAACTTAATTCTTATAGACATTCTAAGAAGATTAATTCTAGCTGCTGCAGTATACAAGATGTATATTGCAGGAAAAGTTTGATATGTATGCGATGGTTAACAAGTTGAATATCAAGATGAGACGTGAGTATGTATTCAATGGGAAAAATTTTGGAGATTAGAGTCCCTAAAAGTTAAAGACACAAACAAAAAGGGGATGGACAACTCATATGTAGCTTACATGTAATTTTGGACAAGCTACACTGCAAGGCCATATATACTACCTTGTGTATATCGTATTGAACTTTCTTAGCTACAGGTAGATTTTATAGGACGTCCAATCAAAATCTCGGCTGGGTGGTCATGGTTCACAAATGTTTGCAGACATCAACAAGTACTTTTACTATACCACTTTGTTGTCAATGTTTTGAAACCCGGTTCGACCCCGCTGGTTCGACCGGTCAAACAGGTTCCGGCTTAGATAACCGGTCAAAAGAAACCGGTTTTTAAGAATTCAAAACCTAGGTGACCCGCCAGGTTTTACCCATTTCTATAATTCCGGCTGGGTTTGTCATTAAATCTTTTATATGTGTTCCACATTGCTTTTTACAAGTTTTTAAAGGCTTTAAAAGCTGTTTAGACAGGTTTTCATGATGTTTTAAACACTTTCTATATGCTATTTGGACAGCAGAAAGATGGGCTGTTTAGACAAGCTTATATGCTGTTTTAACAGCTTTTATATGTTGTTTGGACATGCCGTTTACATGGCTGTTTGGAAACAAGTTTTTGCAGCACCTACATGCTCTTTTTTTTAAAAGCAATTACATATTTGTATGTTGTTTTTTATCAGCAATTACAGCTTTTATATGTTGTTTCAACACAGTTTTTTTACAGCAACCATGTTTTTTTTTGCTTTAATTGGCAATGAGATACTTTTAAAGGTTTGTATGCTGTTTGGACATCAGAAAGTTGGATGTTTGGACAGGTATACATGCTTTAATCTGAAAATAGTTAAGAGTTCAAACTCTCAATGAGACTATAAGTGTGTTAAACAGAGCATGAGCATGAGCATGATATTATACTCTTTGATTCAGGATATTCTCTGCAAGTCGAATGGTCTAATTGAGAAACTGATCAGAGGCTAATAAGGTACTAGGAGTTTATACGGGCCGAGCTAAAGTGTCAAATGATAGAGTGAAGGTGCAAACAAATAGATAGTAGTACTTATTATTATAGAAAGATGGAAGAGGAAAAACCGTCTTACCGCATTATGATGTTCCAGTTGAAGTTCCAACGCTTTCTCAAGTCTCGTGACAATCTCATCAATATTTGGGCGTTGCGATCGTTCTTCATTCAAACACTCATATGCTATTTCCGCAAAAACGTTAAATGATTGAGAGTCCATTTGATTCCATAACTCCCAATCAATTATTTCATTGAGTTTTTTCTGCCTATAATGGGCAACGGCCATCGAAGTCAAATACTTATTATCTTGGTCGCCTTTGATTACTGCTTTCCTACCACACAGTAGTTCAAACATTACTATCCCAAAGGAGTAAATATCTGACTTGTGGCTCACAGTCTTTGTCTCTATATATGTCGGGTCTGTATACCCCTCCCTATCCCAAACTTTGTCAACACAGAATGAATCATGCCTCTGAGATGCTTTCATCTTCATGGAAAGTCTAAATTCACATAACTTGGGTTCCCATTTATCATTTAATAGAACTATCTCACTGTCAATGTTTCGATGTATTACGCTAAAGTCACGTGGCTCGTCATAATGAATGTAACTCAACGCTTGCGCAATACCGACACATATCTCCAATCTTCGCACCCATGTCAACCGCATCGGGTTTCCTAGATAGTTTTCGAGACTTAACCAGGTCTCAAACTTGATAACGGTTATCAACTCATCATTATCATCACAAAACCCAACAAGAGAAACCACATTTTTATGCTTGAGACTAGAAAGCATTGAAATCTCCATCCAAAACTGTTGTTCTTTTTCATCATCCCTTTCTTTATTTAACCACCTCCGAGCATGGATTTTAATCAACTCACCGGACCACATGAGCTGTCCTTGGTAATGATTTCCAAAATCATCTCCTCCGATGAAATTCTTTTTAGCAAAGTTATTGGTGGCAGATACTATATTTTCAAGGGGGATTTTTAAGTGAGCAAAGTCTTCATGATTGACTGAAGACATCTTCGCACCCATGTATGTGTTTGTTTGTCTGAACAAAAAAGGGTGTGTGGGTTGTTACAAAAAAGAAGTGAAGGAGTGTTTAGGTGATATACATAAATCTGTTCGGCTTGTGTTTGTATATATAGAAGATGTGAATAAGTGTGTGGGGTTCATTGTTATCTTTAATAGGTGGAGGTTTCGTTTTTGCTTTATTAATCATAATAGACTATTGACTTTTTGATTTTTTTTGTCTCTAACGTATAGGTAATGTCCCTTTTATTGAATAATTCAAAGTTTGAAAATAATGCAATTAAAGACATGACTTTGAAAAATCACAAGTGTTAGACAGGTCTTGAAGAGCTCGTCGTGACTAGTGGTATTTATTTATTGTTTATATAAAATTTTGACAAAGAAGGGATATGGATGTTGCGTGGCTTATTTGATAATTATACAAGAGGAGAAAAAACATTCAATATGATACTCTACATACTTTTGCCATTAAACTTGCGTGCCACTAAATCACCATTTTCGTAGTGAATGTTAGATCAAAAATTAACATAACGTTCAAATTTTATTATTCACCACTTGAACAAGTGAAAGTACAAACCTCAATTCCAAAAGTAACATAACACCTATTCGAGGTTTAAAAAGATAAACATGCCAAAACAACAACTCACGAGGAGACAATATCTAAATTGACGGACTAACATGTTTCATCAAGCGATCCAAAACATGTGGTTTCCGAATTTTAGAACCATATCGGTGACACTAACATACATTTCATCAAACACAATTACATGCATATTTATTTACATGTGGTGATGATAATGAATCCTTATCAGTTACCAACACATGAATTAATTAACAAACTCAAGTCTAGTATTGATGATAATAACACTAGAATTTGTTGAAACAAAGTGAAAACCATAAGAGTACAAAATGCATTTGATATACACAAACAGTCTAAGCTTTCTGGAAACGTGTTACATCATGTAACATTATTATACAAGGCACCAAGAAATGTTCTTTAAAGACTAGTAATCAAATAGGTTGCCATGGAAATGTTCTTTAAAGACTGGTTTATTGCTCTTAAATTGCTGTTAGAGATATTCTTTTAACTATTGGAAAATCATTTGAATGCTTTCTTGATTTTATATTCTACTACTGTATTAAAACTTGACTCAAGAGATAATGCTAAAGTTTTGTAACGTAACCATAAGATATAAAAATGAAGCTCTAATATCATATTCGGTCGGCCCATCAAGTGTGTTTGATTTTTTCTTCAACTTATATTTCTTATATTCTCAACCATCTTTACGTCCACACATCAAGTGTGGTATTTACATTATTATTCTATTAGACTATTGGATTTTTGACCTACTATTAATTTCACACAAATTGTCTTTAGCGTATAGGAAACTCTAGTTTTATTGAATAATTCAAAAGTTTGAATAGTAATAAATAACAAAACAACCAACATCGAGTGCACCTTCTTGGCAACTACTAGAACAATAATAATACAATATAAAACCATTACCCACATGAGAATATAAAGTTCCCATAGGAAGTAAAGGCCATCATTCCATCAATACCCACTTGCTGCCATAAAAACAATCACAGATGCATTAACAACTTTGGACCACTTGGACTTGTAGATGAAATGAGCCAACTTGCAGCTGAACACCAACACAGAACTTGATGAAAAAAATCACTATAGCCGGGGTCCCTCAACCAATGTTGCCAATCTATCACTTTATATTTATTTGATCTTCGAAATATAATGTATAAATGCGTGCAATGATGTGTAATTCAGCACCATATACTCTTGTGGGGTTGAGTAGCCGGGGTTTTACAGTGGGACAGGCTGCTTTGAAGGCCGCCTCGTACAAAGTGGCAAAACACGAGAAAGCGTGCGTTGAAAATCAACATGTTTTTATTCCTTTCGCGTTTGATACTATTGGTTTTCTTGCACCTGAGGCAGTGGAGCTACTCAACAGAGTTCAACGTGCTATGCATAGTAATGTTGTTACACCTAGATCCACAAATGTCGTTTTTAAGAGAATTAGTTTTGCCATTCAAAAAGGGCTAGCGGCGCAGCTTGTTGCTCGCTTGCCTTCCACCACTATGTAAATTCAAATCGGTTGATATTGATTTTTATATGGGATATTCAGGTTAAAAAAATGGGTCAATGGTATAAAAAAAAATAAAAAAATAAAAAATAAAAAATAAAAATCCTCTTAAAAGGAGAGATCAAACGTATCAAAGGTCACCCGTAGTGTATTTTTAGTGCATCAAATTTCCCAAGTCACATAAAATGATATATATTTTTATGCAACACTATTAGAGACAGTTACTATTCATGACAATGAACGAAAGTACTTCGTAGTTTATTAATACTTCTGGATGAATATTAAGACTTACTGTAAGGTTCTATCATGACAATGAATGAAAGTATATCCAAGTGATCTGCTAATACAGCAGCATTGACGTACCCAAATACATCACGCCGACTAAAGATCTCAGCTTCTTCAATGAGCTTTTCTTCATCTTTGAAACTCAATGATGCTAAAAGAACACGATTCTGTAGATGATGAACAGCTTATCAGTGACAGAATCTGAACACTTTTGTACGATAAGATTAGTGAATAATATGAACATAAGTACTAACAAGAAAATAAAGATATAATACTTTGACTTTTAATAAAATTCGATCTAAGAGTAGATTAAAAATCTCCTAAATTTCATGATTATGGTATCAAAGATCATGGTGTACAGGTTCTTCTAGAAAGTGGATATTATCAAAGAAATGTCTAAGCACCTCAACAATCAAATAGTCATCATAAAAGTATAAAACCCAAATCTCATAAGACTCAAAATACATATGAGCTTTAAGCTCTATAAGCATCAAAAAAATAAGCAACCTATTGATCACCAATATGATGTCTTAAACCATAAACTGGGCAACAAAAAGAATTTCCATTATGATGACATCTAATAGCTACTAATTTATCCGATTTCACTCCTTAATAACCAAATCTCCCACCAAAACCAAATCAATAGAATCCAACCTGGCATGACCAATCTGTATCACTATTCAAGTAGACATTTCATCAAACACTCTATAAAACCCAACTCTGATAGCAATCTCAAACTGTATGAGCAATTAAAAATTACCATCTTCTTGGTTACTCGTAATGTTGATTAAACTATCAACACTAAAAAAATAAATAAAAAAAAATTAAAAAAAAGTCTGCATTATCACAACAATTCACTACCACAAATTTGTCATTTCTACACACTTTTTTCTTCACACTTTATAAAGTGTGAGCTTTTTTCTAAAGATATTCACACTTAAGAGTGTGAATAACTATTTCAAAATCCTCACACTTAAAAAGTGTGAAGAATTTCAATCTCACACTTAAAAGTGTGAAGAATTATTTCAAAATCAAATTATCACACTTAAAAGTGTGAAGAATTATTTGAAAATCAAAATCATCACGCTTAAACGTATGTAGAATTATTTTAAAACCCTCACACTTAAAAGTGTGAAAAATCTTCATAACACTTCACACATAAAAGTGTGAAGATATTTGCTACATCCAATTGGTGCACACATATACTAGTGTGAACTTTTTTATTCTTCACACTTTAAAGTGTAGCTAAATGCTCTAATAAGTGTGAGTATATTACTATTTTGTAGTAGTGATTTATGCTCCCTTTTATAACTAATATAGCTAGTTTATCCAATTTCGCTCAATAAAAACTGAACCCCCACTAAACTAAGGCCATTTTCTTAAAGATCGATGAGACAAGATTATATCAAACAATCTAAAAGGGCCTGAATAACATGACCAATTTACAACACTATTAAAGCACACATGATATCAAACAGTTGTGTGCAACTCAATTTAATTAAAAGACTTGCAACTTTCTTCTCTAGATTAAGACGAGTCGATTTCATTCAACAACCTATAATTGATTCTTGTGTCCATATCCATTGTAGTAGACTATTGACTTTTTGACCTACTATTAAGTATGAAAATAATAAATAAATGACAAAAGAGCAAACATCAATGATGTGCACCTAGCTTCTTGGCAACTACTGTGAAGCCTCACTTTGAAAAATCATTTATGAAACAGTCATTAAGGGCTGCTACTGCCACTTGGTCTTTTTCAATTGAATATACAAAAATTGCATCTCATGGTCGAAATGGTGATCACTTGTACTATGTGTAAACTTGAATCTATACTCTACGTACTTATGCGTTTTAACCATTTTCGCAGTGACTGTTAAATAAAAAAGTTAACATAACGCACAAAATTCATTATTAATCACTTGAACGAGCTGAAACATACAAACCTCGATTCCAAAATTAACATAAAATCTATTCAAGAGCAGACGATACGTAAAGTGATAGTGTAACATGTTTCGTCAAGTCATCCAAAACATGTGGCTTGTAATTTAGAACAATTTCAGTGATGTATTGCTTCAAACACGTTACAAGCATATTTATTTACCTCTAGTGATGATAATGAACCTTTGTGGAATGAGTTTTACCTAACAAGAGAGAAAAGAACTTATCAAATGATGGTGTTGTGTTGAGATTGTTGTTTCTATTCTTCAGTCACAAGTTTATTGATCGAACCTATAGGAACTTGCTATAGGTTCACTTATTTTAATAGCATTGTTAAATATTACTAATGAGAGATATTGGCCAGGGACTGCATGTTACGGCTGGATCTTAAAAACATATACTAGTATTTGATACAACATAAATTTGAATAGCCTAAATCTTGGGTTTTTTAATAATTTTGTAAACACCAAAATAGCTTCAACAAATTAAAATATACGATACATGTGCTGTAGCAAAGTGGTAATGGAGTTATGCAATCACATGTACACCATATTGTGTGGTCTAGGGATAAATTTTCATCTACAACACCTATTGTGAAAAGCTTCAAGTAAATGCGACAAAATTTTGGGTACAAACAATCAAATAAAATTAGAAACGATTTGAAGAGTTACATTACAACATAAAAACTACATTCCAAGACACTCACTGTAAGACGGGGTGTAATGGTCACCAAACACCTCACATTAACGTCAGGGTCACATGACTATTCAATACACCACCAAACAGTTGTAGTAGTTACCATCAAATCAATCACATAAAAATATGTTTACACAAAAATACCTCACAATATACCCCACAAACACACACAAATAAAACAAAAAAAAAGGATGCACCACTATACCAATGCAAAAATGGGAGTTGGCGCACGATTGAGACGGGTGTAACGGGGATCATGCCGGTGGTGACAACCGCTCACCATTACACCTAGTCTAACGTGTATGTTTTTATTAATCCTAGTTGATTAAGAATTTTGTGCAAGATATAGTTAATTACATTATAGGTGTCTTTCATGGCAAATTATAGTTATAAAACCAAAGTACATGAGAGCACACACTACAGTGAAAACGAAAATCAGTGTGATCCACTTCATGTGAGTACGATGTTGGAACATGGAAGAACTAATCTCACATATGAGCCACAATGAAACCAATATATCTTTATAAGGACTTTCCACCAATGTCTAACAAATAATTGAAGTCCATAGTAGTGGTCTTATTGGTGGGTTTTAGGCCCGTGCTTGAGCTCGATAAAAGCTTTACTCGATCGAGTCAACCTCAAGCTCGAATTGCTTGATAAAAGCTTGGTTTGTTTACACCCCTATCTGCAACTACTATTAGTATGAACAATAATACAATATAAAATATGACTTTGAAAAATTGTAAGTGTTAGATAGGTCTTTAAGGGCTGCTAGTGCCTAGTGGTATTATTTTATTGAATATTCAAAATTTTGACTCCACTTGAATCTCATGGTCTATTCGTAAATTAACAATGCAACATTAACCTAATCATGTCTTCCATGATGTATGGAGTAAGTGAGGTGTAGACAATCATACCCTTACAAGAAAGTAGAGAGACTGTTTCCAGAGAACCTTCGGTATTTTTGCAGAGAATGAAGATCGAACCCTTATAAATATCACTGCTTAGACGATACACTCCAACCACCAAATTTAGCTTCTACTCATTTTTCTTCAAATTCGTCACACACTCAACTTATACGGAGTAATTGGCTGTGTTTATTATACAACTCTGTGTATGTTTTAATTCTTTTAAGAAAATATAGAAACTATGGGGGTTAAAAAGAACCATTTGATGAATCAAGACTATTAACATTTTTCAAACAAGTACAAATCGTTAGATGTGAAAAATTTTAGATATTTTGAAGGAAAAAAAAGCCCACGATGGTCCAAAATATGTAATTGGACATCACTATTTGAAGAAAAAGTCCTACAACCAAATACTAATCCAATAAATAGAAATAAAAGTTAAACACGCATATTGTGACTTTTTCTTAAAATTAGTTCATTTAATTTCCACAAATTGACTGATTTTATTTGTATTTTTTTTTTGGTCTCCTTAAAAAATAATTGTGCATTGTGAAAAAAATCACAAATTATCTAAATATCCTATAAACAAATTTTAGCAATTCATTTTTTCATAAAAAAAACACATTTTTAACCTTTTTCTTAAAACTAAAATATCTTGCAAACGGTAACTCGTTAAGCGATAACACTATCGCAAAATACTTTCGAAGAACCTTTTTTGACGTTACGCCCTGAATAAATCCCATGTGATTTGTTCTTTTAAAAAATCACTTGTGATTTTATATGGGTCGCGGAGATAGGTCTTTAATGTTGCTAGTGCCTAGATAGGTCTTTAATGTTGCTAGTGCCTAGATAGGTCTTTAAGAGCATGTGAAGTGGTAACTTGGAGCCTTGCGTTATGGGGTGTTTAACGCACGTTAGGGTGTGTTATGCGTTGCATCATGTGGCGTTAAGGAGGCGTTAACATGTGACGTTAAGCCCTTAACGTCACGTTAAGGCAGTTTTTGTGAAAAAAATAATTTTTTTGACACTTTTCACCCCTATGAACTTTTTTATATTTCGAAAACAAGAAATTGAAAATTACAAAACACCCCCTTAGTTCTTAAACGGTATAGTAAAATAACGGTACGATTCATTAAATTTCAAATACAATACACGAAAGCGAAAACATACAAAACGTAAAATAACGATACAAACGATACAGGAAACAAATAAACACGATACGGAAAAGAAATAAACACAATACGGAAATACTTAACATAAAACACCATTACTCATCGTCTCTGTCCCATGCCAACGTGTTTTTCAGAATGAACCACACATATTGATATTTAATCCCTCTCCCACGGCGTTCATGATAAATTTGGTTTGAATTGCTGAGACGAAAGGGTCTTAAGTTTAATGTGTGTTTAAATTTTAAGTAACTTTTAAGTTTAATTTGTGTTTAAAGTTTAAGTATTAATGTAAGTTGTGTGTTATTATTTATTAAATGAAATATTAGTTTTAGTTGAGGGTTGAATTTGAAAATATTTGAGTTAAAGCTGAGTTATTGTTGAGGGTGTTTTTTTGTGAGTTAAGGTTAAAGTGTTAAAGCTGATGTGGCGCTGACGTGACATTGAGTTAAGTTATAACTCAAGTTACCACTACTCATGCTCTAAGGGTTGCCAGTGCCTAGATAGGTATTTAATGTTGCTAGTGCCTAGATAGGTCTTTAAGGGTTGCGGAGAAGTTGTGTTATTTTAATGTTGCTAGTACCTAGATAGGTCTTTAAGGGTTGCAGAGAATATGGCTCCACTTGAATCTCATGGTCTATTCGTAAATATTGAATCTATACTCTGCGTAGTTATGCATTTTAAACATTTTCATGGTGACCGTTTTGTGGAAAACTAGAAGGGGGGTTGAATAGTTTTATGTCAATTTATATTTTAAAAAACTTTGTTTGATAAAAACTTCGATTCTTATTTATGTGAATTTCAACACTTGCACAACTCAAACAATTTATTCTAACTAACTAAATAATGATAACGTAAATATGAAAGTAATAAAAAGATAGAGATTGAGAGATCAAACCACAACACACGATATTTATAGTGGTTCGGCTATGAAGCACCTCTTCGCCCTACTCCACTCCTCGAGTCACCTACTCGAGAGTTTTCTTCACTATGTCAACAAACTCTATTTTTGGCGGAGAAACCTTACACAACTTTCGCTTACACTAATTAACGACACAAAGCAAGATGTCGAGTCCTAATAGTAGCTAGAACCAATCTCACACCACTACACGCCTTCTTCACAACTTATACACACCACGACTACACAACTACACACTACTATTTCACAACTACACACTACTTCTACTTCACACCACAACTTCTTCAATACTAGATTTACAAACCCACCTAGATATACCAATTACAATCACTACACAACTTTACAATAATTACAAGCTACACAACTAATCTTCAATACTTCTTGATTTGAGATGAAAGGAGTATTCTTTTCTTGCACTTTAAATGAGGATGGATAGAATCACTTGAAATCAAGAACTAATATGTTTATGATCAAAGGTTTTTAGGAAGATGATTTGAAAGAATTATAACATAAAGTTTTAGTGCAAAACGTGAGGAAAAAAGTTCCGATTTGAACTAGTATTTATAGGCAAAGAAATCTGACATAGGAGCATATGCCGGCCCCCTTAAAATTAAAGGGGCCGCCCCTTATAATTAAGGGGGCCGCCCATTGAAACGGCCAGATTTTTTTGTCTTTTCTGGGGAAAGTTTATTTGGTGAAAATTTAACTGAATTTGGTTAAAATTTTTAATTCATTTAACTATTATGAAGTAAACATTTTCCTTTAATTATCAAAAATGTTTTTCTTAAATATATAAAATATTTATACCATTTTATATAATTTGTAATTAGTAAATAAACCTTCCTTTGATTATAAAATATATTGTTTATTCATACCTTAAGTGAATTAGTTGGATATAATGATATTTTGTTACTAAATACTTATTTACGTAATGATTTTACGTTTAATGATTTTATATTTTGTGAACGTCAAAACATAGGGATATCGAAAAATATTAATAACATTTTTACGCATTATTTATATCAACAATCTCCCCCTTTTTGATAATTACAAAATCTAAACTCATTAAATCAAAAATAATTATATATGCAAGTATTTAGTGAGTTTTATATCACTTCTCCCCCTTTTTGTGAACATCAAAAAGGTTGTCCCGAAATTGGATGAGCTCCCCCTTGATGTGTACTCCCCCTTATTTTAAGGTTACAAGACAAGTCGAGATATGGAATGTTTGCAAAAATATTTAGAACATACAATATATATGCATGCAATAAACAAACAAATATATATATATATATATATATATATATATATATATATATATATATATATATATATATATATATATATATATATATATATATATATATATATATAATATACATGCATATTATATATATATATATATATATATATATATATATATATATATATATATATATATATATATATAAGGCAAGCAATATAAGCATGAAAGAAAACACTTCATGAAATTGATAAAAATACAAACTTCATACATCCAAGATGCATGAACAATAAAACTAATAAACTAAAGCCTTAAGGGCTTACATTCAACCAAAACTCTAATAGAAATGTTTTTCCTAGAGCTTGTCATCAAAATGGTTAAAACAAATTTATTTTCCAACCATGATTCATGCTTAATTTGGGAGGAGCAATGTTGTAGGTGGAGATGATGGAGTTGATGGAGGTGTGTTTGATGGAGGTGGAGGTCTGGTTGATGTTGGTGGTGGAGGAGCGGATGTTGTTGGTTGAGGTTGAGGAAACAAGCTTTCAATGTATGAAAACATGTAATGTATTTCATCTCTTAGGCCAAAGATGATGGTACAATTATGGATGCAACAAAGGCAAGTGTCACCATGGGCTTCAAGTAAGCTCCATGGGATGGGGTTGTAGTTTGGTTGGTTGAGTGATGATGGTGAAAAATGTGCATCAAGAGGTGTGATGGGTGATAGTGAAAGAGTGATGTCTAAGGATGCATTTTCAATAGACGGTGGTGGTGGGACTCTTGGTGGAGGTGATAGGTAAGTGTTGATGTAGTCATTGATGGATGATGATGATGGTATGGAAGAGGTGGAGGTTCCATGTGTTGATGGTGTTTTGGATGGTGCATTTGGAGCATTAGGAGATGAACATTGAGGTGGTGGTGATGGAGTGGTATTTTCTTCATTAGTGAGATCAATAAAGAGTTGTTTTGGTGGGATGATAATAAGTTTTTGTTTCTTGGCTTTGTTGGAGGTGGTGGTTTTTGGTGATATCATGATGAATTGGTTGAGGTTGATGATGATAATGGAGTGTGGTTGAAGGTGTAAAGGGTTATATAGCATGAAATCATGTTTAGAAATGGTATTAATTTGAAATTGCATTGTTAGATTCCAAAATCAGTTTAGTTTTTAAGGGAAATGGTAGCTGGGACTAACAAAAGAAGTCACAAGTTGCAAAAGAAAACAGTGTAAAAAACTGTACCAGATGGCCGGTCCCCTTAATTCATGGCCGGCCCCCTTAAAATTAAAGGGGCCTCCCGTGTTAATTATGGGGGCCGCCCATCTGGTTAATTCCTAGACGACCAAATTTCAAAAAATTTCTAAAAGTGGTTTATTTTGGTTTTGTGTTTGCAGCAAGCTCTATTGGAATATTTTATTTTATTTTTGGTCTATTAGAGAAGCATATATATATATATATATATATATATATATATATATATATATATATAATCATACAAAAATCATGCAAGCATAGATTAAAAGCAAGCACAAAAACATGCATACATGTAGAGCAACTAATAACAATAAGTTAACTAATAACATAGTTTAAGTGTATCTAAATTCATAGCAACAAATATTAATTTCCGAATATATATCGGAAATATAGCACACAAGAAACAATTATTCAACAAAAGTAACAAACTAATAGTTCAACAAACACGATCATCCAAAGCAAATAAAAACACCCCATCACTTCTTCTTCTTGAACAATCCTCCAATCGTCTTAGCAATGGACTTGAAGCCTCCTCGCATCTCCTCGCGTATCCTTCGGTTTTGATTGAGCAAATCGGTTTGTCGCTCAAATAGTACTTGGTTAGTTTGAGAGGAAGGAGATGGCACTAGGTAATCATCTTCTTCAAGTTCTTCCAAGTCTTTAAGAAACGTATCGGGAGAGGGAGCACGATGAATAAATTCATCCTCTTCGTCATCCTCTCAACGAGATGATGAGCCATGGAAACTGTGACGACGAGATTTACCCTTATCACTACGAGGTTTACGGGTTTGTTTAAGAACGAGAGGATGTAAGGTCGGATAGATGGACTCATAGATGCTACCATCAAGATCGGGATAGTGTTGGATAACATGACGATAGAGACGAGTGAGGAACATTCCATACGGAAGATTTGCTTTAGAAGTAGATCTTGCACATTCAATGCGCTTGATAAAGAAATAAGCCAAATTGTAATGTTGTTCGGCAACAATACAATAAAACATATGAGCGAGGCTAGCCGGGAGATGGTCATGGTGGCCTCCGGTACCAAACATATTCTCACGAATGAGTTCTTCCCAACGCTTCATGTCGGGGATTAATTCTTTGAGTAGAATTTGGTTTTCGGTGATATCGACATTTTTGGATTTGATTTTTCGAGTGGTGGTTTCACGGGTTAACCCGAGCATTTAACGAATTTCGAGTGGAGAAGGAATTTCGGAGAAATAAGGATCAAAAGTTGGACAAGAATATTGAAGAGAACCAAGAACCCATTCGTTTGAAAAAACGGATTGACCGGTGAAAGGAATTTGGAGGATTTGACCAAATTGTGCAAGAGTTAAAGTGATGAATTCATGTTGGATCATGAAGGAGATGAGAATGGAACCAAACTCATCGGTTTGGACCTTGACTTGGCTATAGAAGTCGAGAATGAAGCGAGGAATAATGGGTTCATTAATTTGGAAGAGACATTCAACACGGATATTTGTGAACATACGATCGATGAAATCAGATTGATAGTAAGTGGGATTCACGATACGACCTTCATGAATATTTCTATCTTCAATTTGACGATAGAAATGAGCAATGGAAGGAGAGGTGGTGGGAAGTTGTGAAACTTTGGGAATATAGTTTTTGGTTAAGGAAATATCTTCGGTAATAACTTTGGGCATTTTCACCTAAACACAATAACACCAAAATAAAATTAAAATAAAGTCAACGTTAAAATATAATGTTTATATTTTTATGACGTATGTGGAACGTAAACGTACTTCGACTTTAAAGACCTTTAACTTAAGAAGTAGTTTACCATGTTCCTTATTTTTATGTTAACTTGTGTTAGATATATTTTACGATGTTTATCAAGTTGTTATGGAATAATCCAAACGCCCCATTAAACATCTTAATATATCATGAAAATTTGCTAGATGTACATTAGATTATATAACTAGCTATTTCCAACAAGTTTCTTATGCAAATGATTTGTTTTGAAAACAATGGTTTATAATTTGACTCAAAAATACTATTTTTCTAGTTAAACCAAACGCTTCCTTATCTAGAAAATTTACTACCAAAATGTCAATATATATCTTGACAACTCTAAAATGCTAGTTTTATACTTATATTCATGACGATGTATTATAGGGGTTATATTGGATAATTTTCGACACTATTTGGACATACTCCAAACACCCTCTTATCAAACAAGGAAAATATTTTTACTTCACCGAAAAACTATTTTTTGTGATTAATAAGTTATAAAACCATAATGTGATATGTTTTAGCAAGTTTTTGTGGCATTATTCAACAATGTATAAGCAAAATTTGAAAATGAGTGTATGAACTTTTTCAAAAAATTTCGACAAGAGGGTTTGTAATTTTTAGTTTCTAGTGTTAATAATACATTCTAATCCTGAGGGAAGCATTTAGTTATGGAATTCCTAGACTCAATTTGAAAGAAAAGATGAAATTGAAGAAATTGAAATAAAATGCTAAATTATGATTATGACCAAATTAGATGAAATTAAAATAAATGTGTTATGAAAAAACTTACAAAACTTGTTGCTAATCGTGTTATAAGTATTTGCCCTTTGTTAATTGACCTTGATATGAAGATTTCAGGATGGATTTTTGATGGTTTTGGGTTTTTGGTTCGAACAGCAGCAGCAGGGAATGAGTGGGGAAAGAAAAATGGAGTGTTTGGTAAGTAGAATAAGGAAGAAAAACGGGTAGAGTTTGTCAGATGGCCAGCCCCTTTAATCATTAAGGGGGCCGCCCATTTTTGTACTGCCGGTCCCCTTAATTTTAAGGGGGCCGCCCAGTCAAATTTTGACTTTTTCGCGGTTTTGATACTGAAAATAAAAATAAGTAAATATATATATATATATATATATATATATATATATATATATATATATATATATATATATATATATAATAGATTTATTTTTAATCAAAAATACGTTGAAGAGAGTTCGTACGAAGAGAATTACATGACATTTTATTTGACATCTTGTCAACTAAAATTTCTTTGATAATTTTGGATAAAATTAATCAAGTCGTCAAGTTGACGATGGAGGATGTGGAATGTATATATGTATGTATGTATGTATGTATATATATATATATATATATATATATATATATATATATATATATATGTAAATAATATGAGTTTACAGGACGAGAAAAAGAGAGAGACGGATGCAAAAGATGACGGGAGTTTGTTTCATCCATAGGTTCTTCGACTCATTTCACTACATCAACATGAGTATGTTTGAACGTTAAAGTTCAAGAAGGCCAAAAGAGGGGGAAAAAAAGGTTCGTAAACGAATAATTTCTAGTTCTAGAAAATCAACTAATGAGTTTTCAAGGTTATAAAGGCATACATTATGTATAATAATATGTATACGTATATATATATATATATATATATATATATATAGAGAGAGAGAGAGAGAGAGAGAAAGAGAGGGAGACGGATGCAAAAGATGACGGGAGTTTGTTTCATCCATAGGTTCTTCGACTCATTTCACTACATCAACATGAGTATGTTTGAACGTTAAAGTTCAAGAAGGCCAAAAGAGGGGAAAAAAATAGGTTCGTAAACGAACAATTTCTAGTTCTAGAAAATCAACTAATGAGTTTTCTAGGTTATAAAGGCATACATTATGTATAATAATAATATGTATACGTATATATATATATATATATATATATATATATATATATATATATATATATATATATATATATATATATATATGTATGTATGTATGTATATGCTATAAGAAAATAAGTATGTGTATATATATAAACAAGAAAATTAGCTAAGAGTAATTACAAAATAAGTTATAGCAACAATGAACTAGATACTAGACTAAGCATGCAATCTTGACATGAAAATTTAAAAGAGACGTGTACCTTTTTGTCTTCAACAAGCAAATCTTCAAAGTCTTCAATAGATTTCAAGACCATGTGAAAGCGGATAGAAAACCAAGCTTGCCAAGGTATGACTAATTCATCTTGTTGGTCCCCATTGTCTTATTTGACCAAAGTTGTTTGTTCCAAAGACGTTATGCATTTGACTTGGGTGCATGTATGGTGGAATCATTCCCCAAGGATTGAAGTTCCACATTTGATGATTATTGTGAAAGTTTCGTCTATTTTGGTTTACTCTAGGTTGAGGAGTTTTAGACCTAGGATGAGGACTATTTGGTTTTCTAGGTGGTGGAGTTTTAGATCTTATTTTTGGCTTAGGGTGTTCTACTTCGGGGTTTAAAGATGATTTATGAAAGCTTTTAATTTCTTCATCACTTGCAATAGGTACTAATCTATCTTTCAAAAGTATATACTTTGGTTTTAACTCTAAAGGTTTTAGTTCACTAGTTTCAATTTCAAACTTTACATTTTTAGATTTACTAGTTGATGCTTCGGTTGAGTCGTATCCTAAATCGGTTTTATCTTTGGCAATTCTTTGAGAGCCAATTATTTTACTAAGTGATTGACTACTATTTTCAAATTTCTCAAATATAAAAATTTCTTCCTTAAGTTGTTTATTCTCATTTTTAACAACTAGACATTCTTTACATTCTATAATAATTTCTTTTCCTTTTTCTAGGTTTTGTAGTTTTATTTTTAATTCAAGTATTTCATCCTTTAATTTATTATTAGTGTGTTTTAGTAGTTTTTTTTAGCTATGACTTTTTGTCCTAGTTTGCATAATCTACTATATTCGTTATCTAAATCTTTTTCATGTAACGATAAATTATCATCACTATAGTATTCGGTTTCGGAACATACCTCATCGGAAGACCTTGCCATGAGACACTTTTCTTCTTTTGTTGTGTCTTTTTCATCGTTGTCACTATCACTCCATGCTCCTCCTACAAAGACCTTGTGATTTTGACTTCTTGATAATTTCGGACATTCTCCAATAAAATGATTTGGATCTCCACATTTGAAGCACTTTCTTTCATTCTTGCTAGTCTTATCGTCCTTGTTTCTTTGGAAAGTTTTTCTTTCATCAAACGATTGTCTAACATATCTTCCTCGTCTTTTGAAGAATTTCTTGAAGTCTCTTACGGCCATGGCATACTCTTCATCTTCACTTTCGGAGGTTGAGCATTCTTCGTCACTAGAGTCCCTTTTTGCTTTCAATGTGATTGACTTGGTTTGCTCCCTTTTTCCTTTGACCATTTCGGAATCTTTCTTTATTATCACCTCATACACTTTCAAGTTTCCAATTAGCTCGTCAAGTTGTAGAGTTGATAGATTCTTTGACTCCTCAATAGCCATTATTTTAGCACGCCACTTCGGATGGAGAGCCCTAAGAAATTTCCTTAAAAAATTCTTGCTAGAAAAATTCTCATCAAGTGCTTTTAAACTTTTGATGATAGTGTTAAATCTAGCAAAAGCATTATCAATTGATTCCTCTTCCGGAATCGTAAATTGTTCATATTGTTGTACAAGTAGATCTATTTTATTATCTTTGACTTGACTATTACCTTGGTGAGTGATTAGTAAAGAGTTCTAAATATCTTTTGCGGTTTTACACATAAATTTTTTTTCATATTCTTTGCGTGGTAACGCATTATAAATAACCATTTTAGCCTCATTATTTTTAGCAAGTTTCTTTTTCAAATCATCGTTTTGTTTTTCAAAAGGTACAATTTCATCCCTTTTGGTTTCGGGATTATTTTGTATAGGAGGAAAATCACCATTAGTAATAACATGCCAAAGATCTAGATCTTTTGATTTCACATAAGTTTCGAATCGATTTTTCCAATAAAGAAAACCATCACTTTCAAATAGTGGTGGTCTTTGCATAGATTGACCTTCTAAATATTTTTCAGATTCCATAGATTGTTTCAAGTTTTAAAATACAATTTATTTTAAAAAATCTTGTTTAACGTAGCTCTGATGCCAATTGTAGAAAACTAGAAGGGGGGGGGGGTTAAATAGTTTTACGTCAATTTATATTATAAAAACTTTGTTTGATAAAAACTTCGATTCTTATTTACGTGAAAATCAATACTTGCACAACTCAAACAATTTAATCTAACTAACTAAATAATGATAACGTAAATATGAAAGTAATGAAAAGATAGAGATAGAGATATCAAACCACAACACACGATATTTATAGTGGTTCGGCTACGAAGCACCTCTTCGCCCTACTCCACTCCTCGAGTCACCTACTCGAGAGTTTTCTTCACTATGTCAACAAACTCCCTTTTTGGCGGAGAAACCTTACACAACTTTCGCTTACACCAATTAACGACACTAAGCTAAATGTCGAGTTCTAATTGTAGCTAGAACCAATCTCACACCACTACTCGCCTTCTTCACAACTTGTACACAACACTACTACTACACTACTTCTCACACCTTCACAACTTCTTCTTCACACCACAACTATTTCTTCACTACTTCAATTCACAACTACTAACTCACCTAGATCTATCAATTACAATCACTACACAACTATACAATAGATACAAGCTACACTACTAATCTTCAACACTTCTTGGTTTGAGATGAAAGGAGTATTCTTCTCTTGCACTTTGAATGAGGATGGATAGTGTTAGATTATGGACATTATTTTAGTAGTCGTATGTTAGGATCGAACTCGAGATCACGGGATTGCACACAATACGTATGAAGAGAAAAAGAAATAATTATTTATAAATGTTATAAGTAATTATTGATAAACACAAAACTAGTAATAGTAATTAGTATTTAATAATAAATGACTAATGACCTATTAACGAAGATTAGGAAAGTATTGCTAATGAATATTTGGAAACAAGGGAAGGTTCCGGAATCCCTTTGGGGACACCTATACCAATCGGCCAAGGAAGGTTTCCCACCTCCTTTGTGCCTTGAGCTCCAAGTATTGAATAGTATATAAACAAACCCAAGATGTATTGTTTTCTGATAACTTATACACACACATCTTGGTGTTTTTCTCTCCTCTCTTTGTCTTTGGTCGATCCATCTAAAACAAACCCTAAGGGTTTCGATTTTCATAAGATCAAAACAAGTTTTGTGTTTAATTACTTGCATAAACTTTTTCTTGAATTAGTACGTGTGTACAAGAACGTGAATCAAACACACTATTATTTGATTCTTGGATTGAATTACAAAAGAGGTAAGGGGTAATTCTTGTAATCCATATAAACCCTAATTAGGGTTCTTGTTCTGGAAGATTGCTTTTGATTCTTGTTCGGGCTAGAATCACAAAGGTATGTTTACTATTTAATTATTGATTAATTAATTACATGTTATATGATCTTGTTATAATTGCTTCCGCTATGCTCACTTGATGTGTTTGGTTTATTTTATATGAATGTCATGATATCATAATTCCAACAGTGGCATCTAGAGCCGTTATAATGTGTAATTAATTATCGAAACGCATAAAAATTGGATCTTGATTCGTCTAGTTACATGTTTTTAGGGTTTTTAGATTCCTAACCCTAATTTTTTTTATGGGTCGATTTAGACCTTAAAGGATTTTAGGGTTTTGGTTTTTGATTTTTTAATATGATTAGAAACCCTAGGATGTCATGTAATTTGTTATGCGTTTTAGTAGACGATCTTGGTGCAATATGTTAATTGTTAAGCTTAATCCATGAAAAAGTGCATATTTGCATGGATTTTATTGTGTGATAATTTAAATGGTTTAAATTGGATATATAAATATAAATTAATTGTTAAGTTATATCGAAACATGTAAATTTATTAATAGATGTCGAATTGGGAAAGACTCTAATATTAAGTAATCAATTTTGTGCTATGTGGTATTTGTTTAGTTTTGGCTTACGCAATCGATTTATCGATGTATGTGGCTCTTTTTCCTAGAAGAAGAAAGCCTTAATTGAATAAATACGTTATACACCTAGATTTGATTATTAATAGGACTATTGAATAAGATTTGCATGTGGCTGCATGTTTTATACATATTTAATTGTTATGTTATGTATATGTTTATTTAGTTGTTTTATTTTTTATTTTATATTACTTGTTTTTGTTTATTATTATGTTAGACATGTTTATAAACGAAAAGGGTAATTTTTTGAATAGAAAAATAATAATGGACTAAATAAATGGCGAAATTGTTTTGGTTTTAAGAGTAAATTTCAAAGGATTGGTTGATTGATGTTTTTGTACATAGTGTGCGAAAGGCGGACCGAAGGTTGCCATCCAACGTACTTGTAGAGAGGGGTTTTTAAAGCTCATGCACCTACCGGTTCTCTACAAATGCCTGGTTGCCGACCCTAGACTTACCTATATCACTATATTACGTACATTGTCATCTTAAGGGTGAATTCACCACAATTCCACAATGATTATCCGAAACACTAAGCCTTAGGGCTTATGCAAAAGTACGATATAGTGGACAATAATTGTTGGTAATTCTTTAATTGGTGAACCCGATACCTCAATCAAAACTTTGTTATTTAACTCTTAGCAAATTGGTAATAAAAATGTTTTGAAAAACCAATGTTATGAAGTTGTATGCATGCTTCTTCATACATTATTTTGATTACATGTCAAAATTTAATACCCTTTTAAAATTAAGTCGAATGCCATCTAATTAAGAACACTTGAAGTTGTAATTTACGTCATGTGAGAACTTGGCGAGATTGCAATTTTAACACCCCCAAAATCGATCAATACAGCGGAAGACTAAAAATGTCAGCGGAAGACTTTTGGGGTATTATATCGTGGATCTTTGTCACAATTTTAGAAAATGATTCAAGTGATCGTTTTAAGTTTTATTTAAAATACCAAATATTCATAATTCCAAGAGAATTCGTTATTCAACAACAAGTTTTATTTAAAGAGAAATAAATGTTTCTTTATTTGCACACTTCGTGCCATTGCCATCCATTCCATTTAGTTACCTGAGATAAACATGCTAAAAGTCAACAAAAGTTGAGTGAAATTCACAGGTTTATAATTTAGAGTTTGAACACAATATACAGATGCTTATTGTATATAAATACAAATAAACAAATTAGAAAAATCACATTTATTATTGCCTTAAGCTCATGACACTCAACGATTTAACAGACATCAATATTTTCTGTAATAATGATGTAAAATATATAGCCCCCAAGATAGGTATTTGCCAGTAACCTATGACATTCAAATAAAGTGCATTTGGTGACTTTCCTCTAGCCACCAAATGGGGATTGTCAATCCCTAATAGATATATTCACAATTATTTACGTTCACCTTTCAAGTGATTAAGGTTCATGATCGAGGGACTTTTGGCAATAGCTACTTAAGCAATAATAAGATTAGGAAAAGACTTGTGTTCGGTTTTTGAACATGTATCCCCCCCCCCCCCCCCCCCCACAAAAAAAATAAGTTAAGTGTGGGCTATGAACTCACCTTAGTAGGATAGTAGAACAAACGTAATCTCGGCGATGCAAGGCAACGGCTTCACACACAACCTATAAGATATGGCACGTTTTAGTTTTTAAGTCTCGTTTTATTGCGAACGTTTATTATTAATTATGAGTAATCGATAAAGTGCATGCGTGATGTGCTACGTCGTATAAAAATAGATAATGGTTACGTATTGTTTTATTCGTCTAAATTTAGTTATTCGTTATATACGTTTTATTCGTATTATGTATAGGGGTGGCAATTTTCGACACGACACGCTAACCGACACGTACACGACACGAAGATAAACAAGTTTGGGTTGAGGATAAACAGGTTTGGGTCGAAAACAGGTTAACCCGTATAACCCATTTAATAAATGGGTTGTGTATGGGTTTAGTAATTTTAAACAGGTCAACCCGTGAACCCGTTTAAATATTTAAACTTTTAATAAATAAAATATAATGTTTATAACTTTTGTAAAGTAAAACTTTAATAAACTTGGATATTAAAGTCAAAAATGAAAATTTTCTAATGGGCCTTTGGAAGCCAAAATATTAAAAACTATAAGCGGGAATTTACTCAATTTAGTGTCTACTATCTAAGACATTGAGCGGGAAATTTAGTGTCAAGGTTAAGAACTACTACGTAATAGGATATATGTATTTATTTAGGATGTGGATCTATGTTTTCTTAAGTGCTACTGGAATATACATATGAATTTGAATTAGTATCTATATGTTATGATTTGAACACTTACACTCTTCAACACTCAAACTAATTAAGTAATTAACCCTTTTAACTAGTTTATTTAAACGGGTTACACGGGTCATAAATGGGTTACACTTGTTAGGTGTGTGCGGGTTAGGGTTGAGGTTTTTGACACGATTAATATATGGGTTGTGTTTGGGTTGAGGCTTTACCAACCCGCCAACCCGAGTGGGTTGACACGGACACGACTCGATTGCCACCCCTAATTATGTATATATATATATATAATAAGTTACGTTTATTATTTATCGTCTTTAATATATATTCAAATGTATATATATAAGTATAAATATATATATAATTTATAAAATTATTATTAAAATCAATATTACTATTCAATCCTTCATGTTTCTCAATTTTTACACTTTTTACCCTTAACGGAAAAACATTTACGCCGTTAGTCCAAAAATTATATATATTTACGTTTTTAGTCCAAATATCAAATATTTACATTCATTATCCCTAAGTTTCAATATTTACAGTTTATACCCTTTAGAAAAACAGTTTTATACTTTTCACCCAAAGTTTACAAACTTTACACTTTTAGTCCTTAACCTTCGAACATTTGCAAAAATAGTCCAAACTTTACCAAATTTAAAACTTAGCATTTTTATTATTTCAATAAGCTCATAAAGTTTCAAACAGCTTATACCAACAGCTTATTAGCTTATAATTAGCTTATTTCATTAATTGGGCTTAACGAGCCAAAATTTAGGGCCCGTTAAGGATTTACGATCCAAGGGGTTTGGGGGTATACTTGTTTAGTCGAAATCCATCTTTTTAAGTTACAAATTCATTTCAAAAGAACTTATACGCTCAGCTTATTGTAATAAGCTAAAATGAGCTTTTTGGGCTTTACGGCCCACTTAAGGGTTTTTAAGTTTTCTGAAAACAGTTCTAATATCGATTTACTTTGGGTCTCGTTAGGTGATTAAACAAAGTTATTAGGTCAACTTATTTATCATTCCTGATAGTATATCAAGTAGGCAATTAGATCGTACAAAAATAATAGGTGGTTATGTGTCGATTTTTAAAATGACGAGGCCAAAGTATACGGCCAAAACTCATGCGTATAACTTATATAAGTTGAAAAATAATCTAAGTCTTTTAGTATATTTCGTATAGGTTCAACCCAACTTAGAAACGTGTGATTTTTAGTGTGTATACGTTAATATTAGTTCATTGTTATTATAGGTACTCGTTAATGGCTTATCCAAGAAATAGTATGATACATAAAATATATATGTCGTGTTCATCATTTACGTGATATATATAGTAAGTGTTGGTGTAAAACATAAACATACGTATGTATATAATTAGAAATGAAAATCAAGGTCTCACCTCACCTCTAAAAGGTGGAGTAAAACGTCGTGTATGGTTCGTGGAATGGTAAAATGGCTTCGTGGTGCACTTCTCGTTCCACCAAAGGTTCAAGAGGCTCCAAGCTTTGCTTCCTAGGTTCACTTTTAGACGTGGTACACTTGAGAATCCTTTCGTCCCTCCCTAGCTCCTTCTCGTTAATATTTTGTGTAATGTGGTTCGTATGAGTGTATGTGGTGGTTTAGGGTTGCATGGAACTCTTATCTAGGCAGTAGAAACAAAATAAGTTCACAAGTGTTGGTGTAGCATGTGAGGGCGAATAGTATTACCACAAACAATGCCCAATCGAAGGTTTACAAGGTTTAGATCTTGTGAGATTTGTTCCTGTTCATTCTTGACAATCATGAGATGTATATTGTTCATTTAGATGGGATTGGAGAGCATGGGTGGTGCTAAGGAATGATATGCCACGTTTAGACTCACCTTTCAAATGATGAGTTTGGTGATTCACTTGGGAGGTTTCTAGGGTAGTAAACGAACAAGGGAGGTTGCAATATTTGTTGTTTCTGGTTCTTTGGTACTAGGTGATACGAAACAAGCAAAAATACATGTTGGTTATGTGTAGAAATCATAAAAACATAGGGCGGTTTTGGGTGTGTCGCGGCAGTGCAAAAGAAAGAAAATAATATAAGGGTGCGTTTGGGCTTAAAGCCTGGTGGGCTTATGGTTTGCGTCGGCCCAGCAGAAAAGAAAGAAAGAAAAATAGTACTAGTCCGTTTGGTTTGTGTATTGGATCCGTGGTCTAAAGGGTATTGGGGGCCCACCTGGTGTGTCTCGATTATTGTGTCGAAGTTCAAAAATATTAGTGAGCGTTCTCGGGAAGTTTCGTAGGTTCGGGGAATATATAAATAGTATACGTTATTTAGACGAAACGTATTATTAAATATAAACGCGTTATATAATTATTTATCGTTCGCAATAATTATAGGCAATCTAGGTTGTGTGTAAGCATCGTTCCTGGTTAAACGGTCAATCACAGTTATCGTAGTGGTTCAATGTCAAGCCATATCATAAAAAAAGATTTTGTTACCCGTAAAATGGTGTTAATTTATCGTAACATCGTTTTATTTATTCGTATGCATTTACTAATCGTAAGGGAAATTTACGAGAGGTTACATTACCTACCTCTTACAGGGAATTCCGTCCCGGAATTGTAGTCTAAGATAGTTGCCAAGGGTGTCTTAGGTGAAGAGATGTGGGTACTTGGAGCGAATCTGATCCTCGCGCTCCCAGGTATATTCCGGTCCTCGCTTGGAGTCCCAACGAACTTTGATGATAGGGATACGGTTTTGTTTTAGTTGTTTGACTTCTCTATCCATGATTTCAATGGGTTCCTCGGTAAAGACAAGTTTATCATCTAGTCGAATCTCTTTTAGTGGAATCACGAGAGATTCGTCGGATAAACACTTCTTAAGGTTTGACACATGAAAGGTGTCGTGAATCCGACTAAGTTCTTCGGGTAGTTCTAGTTTATAAGCCACGGGTCCTATCCTTTCCAGGATTTTGAATGGACCGATGTATCTGGGGTTCAACTTTCCATGCTTTCCAAATCATACCATTCCCTTCCAGGGAGATACTTTCAATAAGACTCTGTCTCCTATTTGAAACTCCAAGGGTTTCCTTTTTAGGTCTGCGTAGCTTTTCTGTCGGTCTCGGGCTGGTTGCAAGCGTTGCTTAATCTTAATGATTTTCTCGGTTGTTTCCCGAACGAGGTCTGGTCCTATAAGTTGTCTTTCTCCGACTTCTGCCCAACAGACGGGCGATCTGCACTTTCTACCAAACAGTGCTTCGAAGGGTGCTGCTTTTATACTGGCGTGGTAACTATTGTTGTATGAAAACTCTGCTAATGGTAAGTGTTTATCCCAACCTTTTCCAAAATCAATAACGCATGCTCGGAGCATATCTTCCAAGGTTTGGATAGTTCTTTCACTTTGACCATCAGTTTGAGGGTGGTATGCGGTGCTCATATCTAGTTTAGTTCCTAAGGCTTTCTGTAATGATTTCCAAAAGTGAGAGGTGAAACGACTATCTCGATCCGAGATAATTGAAATTGGTACTCCATGTCGAGTGACAATTTCCTTCACATACAGTTGAGCTAGTGTATTCATTTCATCGGTCTCTTTGATGGGTAGAAAATGAGCGGATTTTGTTAGACGATCAACAATAACCCATATTGTGTCGTATCCGGATGAGGTTCTTGGGAGTTTGGTGATGAAGTCCATAGTGATTCGTTCCCATTTCCACATAGGAAGTTCTGGTTGTACAAGTAAGCCTGAAGGTTTCTGATGTTCTGCCTTTACCCTTGAACATGTCAAACATTTACCGACATATTATGCGATGTCAGCCTTCATGTTTGGCCACCAATATAGTCTCTTTAAATCCTGATACATCTTGTCGGAACCTGGATGAATGGAGTATTTTGACTTGTGGGACTCGTACATGATGAGCTCACGAATACCTCCAATCATAGGGATCCAACTTCTATCCTTGAAACACAGTGTTCCATCGGATTTCTTCACGAAACCATTCTTATTCTCGGGCATACCGTAAATCTTTTCCTTGGGTCGGTTTTCTTCTTTAAGTGCTTCGTTCTGCGCGTTAAGGATTTGGGATGGAAGGGGTGAGTAAATAGTCATCCCTAGTGATCTAACTCGAAGGGGTTTCAACCGTTCCTTTCGGCTTAACGCATCTGCTACTACATTAGCCTTTCCTGGGTGGTAACGGATCTCACAATCATAATCGCTGAGCAACTCTAGCCAGCGACGTTGCCTCATATTCAAATCTTTCTGATCCAAAATGTGTTGAAGACTCTTGTGGTCGGTGTACACGGTACATTTGGTGCCATATAAGTAGTGTCTCCATAACTTGAGCGCAAACACTACAGCTCCTAACTCCAAGTCATGAGTCGTGTAATTTTCCTCATGTTTCTTCAGTTGCCGGGATGCATAAGCTATCACCTTGCTTCTTTGCATCAAGACCGCTCCTAGTCCATGATAAGATGCATCGCAATATACTATAAAGTCCTCGTTTGCTTCTGGGAGGGCTAATATTGGAGCTTCACAAAGCTTTTGTTTTAACAACTGGAAGGCTACTTCTTCCTTTTCTTCCCAAATGTACTTCTCATTCTTTTGGGTCAGTTTAGTCAAAGGTTTTGCAATCTTGGAGAATCCTTCTATAAATCTTCGGTAGTAACCTGCGAGACCTAAAAATTGACGTATCTCCGTGGGGTTTGTAGGAGATGACCAACCTTTAACAGCCTCAATCTTGGCAGGGTCCACGTGAATGCCTTGACTATCGATGATGTGTCCTAAAAATTGTACGGTGTGAATCCAAAAGTCGCATTTGGAGAACTTAGCGTACAATTCTTCTCTCTTGAGTAGTTCTAGAATGATTCGCAAATGGCCTGCGTGTTCTTCTTCGTTGCGAGAGTAGATCAAAATATCGTCGATGAATACTATTACAAACTTATCCAAGTAAGGTTTGCATACTCGATTCATTAAATCCATGAAAACTGCTGGTGCATTGGTCAGACCGAACGGCATTACTTGAAATTCGTAGTGACCATAGCGCGTTCTAAATGCAGTTTTCAGAATATCCTCTTCTCGAACTCTTAGCTGATGATATCCTGATCTCAGATCTATTTTTGAGTACACACTCGATCCTTGCAATTGATCAAACAGATCATCAATTCGAGGTAATGGGTATCGATTCTTTACCGTAAGTTTATTCAACTCCCGGTAATCGATGCACATTCGAAAGGATCCATCCTTCTTCTTAACAAATAAAATTGGAGCTCCCCAAGGTGATGAGCTTGGTCGAATAAATCCTTTATCCGATAATTCCTTTAGTTGTTCTGACAACTCTTCCATTTCAGACGGCGCTAGCCTATAAGGTGCTTTAGCCACTGGTGCTGCTCCAGGCACTAGTTTAATCTGAAATTCTACTTGACGTACGGGTGGAATACCAGGTAATTCTTCAGGGAATACTTCACGAAAATCCCTAACGATAGGAACGTCATCAAGCTGCTTCTCGGATGACTTACTTTCCGTAACTTGAGCCATGAATACTTGACATCCTTCTTTCATGTATTTTGTCACTCGCATACATGAGATAATTCCATATCGAGGTTTGCTTTTGTCGCCCTGGACAATGAGTGTTTCATCCTTGAGTGGTATATAGACGGCCTTTTCGTCACAGTGAATCCTAGCACGATGGTGGGATAGCCAATCCATGCCGACGATAGCGTCGAAACTACCAAGTTGAACCGGCATAAGATCAATGGCAAAAGGTTTTTTGGATAAGGTTAGGGTGCAATCTTTCATGATAGTGTTGGTATCTATTAAATTTTCGTCAGCCATTTCGACTTCGTAGGTGGTGTTTAGCTTAGAGGGGGTAACATTAAGTAAAGGGGCAAATGTATCTGATATAAAACTCCTATCGGCGCCCGAATCAAACAATACTCTAGCATTATGATGGTTTAGTAGAAACGTACCGGTGACTACATCGGGTCCGTTTCCATCTCCGAGTAGGTATACCCTAGCTTGGGCGTTGGCTGGTTCATTTCCTTTTGGGCAGTTCCTCCGGATGTGTCCTACTTCTCCGCATCCGAAACAAGTGGGTGATACAGCCAGTGTGTTGCTTCCCATAGCAGGAATCCTACAGTTTCTGGTTTGATGACCGATCTTATGACATTTGTCACATCGGACGGTACAACGACCCTCATGATGAAGTTTGCATCGCTGGCACAGGGGTTTCTGTCCGTTGTACCCTACACCTTCCGTAGCGGTGTAGACTCGGGGTTTTTCTTTTCTTTGATTCTGCTGCTGAGTGCTTTGAGTGTTGTGATATGGTTGGTGGTTTCGATTATTGTTGCATTGGTTGTTGTTGCGGTGATGACTGTTGTAGCTTTGTTGGTTGTTGTTGTGATGGTGGGTGGTTCTTTTATCGTCCAATTTCCTTTTAAGTTCATTGCATTTCACTTCTCGATCTAGAAGTTTCTGAGCAAGCTCCATTGCTGCTTCCAAGGTTGGCAGGTTTGCTGAGGTGACATTTCCTTCAATACTCCTAGGGAGTCCTTCGACATATTTCTCTAATGTCTTCTCATGATCGGGTACCATGGTAGGGCATAGTATCCTGAGTTCTTGGAATCTCCGGTTGTAACTTCTCAAATCAACTCCTTTCACTATTAAGGCATGGAACTCATCCTCGAGTTTTCGCAGTTCGGAACGAGGACAATACTTCTTTAGTATTTTAGCCTTGAATTCAATCCAAGTTAGCTGATGTGCTGCTTCTGCTCCTAGTGTTTGAACGGTAGAGTTCCACCAGGATAGAGCGTCTTGCATTAGTGTTCCCGTTGCGAAGCTTACCTTGTTGTTTTCCGAGCATCCACTTCTTTGGAAAACAGTTTCACTTCTTTCAAACCATTGAGCTAATTCCGACACTCCTTCAGTTCCTTTGAAATACATCGGTTGACACGCTATGAAGTCTTTGTATGTGCAGTAGCGGGGTGCAGGTGCATTTCCATCTCTATTATGGCCTTGTCCAGCTAGAACGGCATTAACGCCATCAGCGATTGCTTGCTGGATTGCAGCCGGGGTCATAACTTCGGGGTTTGCTGGTGCGGCGTTCGTGGTTGTTCTCCTACTTCTAGCCATATTGCTATAAAAGAACGTATATTATTAGAACATTTATAATAACCTTATCACGTTGAAAAGACATATCGAGTAATGAATAGTTAAATATAGGTCGTAGTTACAATGATTCGATCATTGAAAAGGTTTAAATCGTAAATTGTCGTATGTTGGGATGACACACATTACGAATAAGTTTGACCTGTATGAACCAATATATTACGATATAATGCAACGTAAATAAAGATAAAATAAACTTCCATAAATCAATGTCAAGGTGTTACAACACTTATTGATACTTGTGCAAATGTTTACAAAACACGACAAGATATACTTATTTGTAGGACATTGATTTTTCTTAACAAGGTGGTGGTCTCATGGTTTTCCTAAGGCCTTGTCTAGGCGGTTTTGGAGTTCTTGAATGGCAGTGGACATGGTTTCCATGGTTTGATCTCGAGTCCTTTCCCTTTCTCGAGCTTCTAGCAGGGCTTGCCTAAGGCGTAGGTTTTCAATGTTGATCCTCTCAATTTCTCGGTCTAAAGTTCCCAATGCTATTTCGGTCGAAGTGTTAGCTCCACATAGTGCTCCTATGAATTCCATTGATTCCCAAAATAGAGAATCCAACTTTTCGACCTTATCTTCTATTGCAAGATGACCAATTATGAGACTGTTCATATCATCTTCAAAGGTTTCTAGAAGTTCATGTGGAATCTTGTTGAGTATACTAGCGATGGAATCAAGTCGGTCTTCGTGGCGAACCATTCTTGCAGCTAACAATGGTATGGTATGGTGTATGGGTTCCCCAGTGACTGGCAGAATTCGGGAGGTAGAGTAAGAACTTTCCCCAAGTTCCCTTGTTGTTGGTGTTCCTTCTTGAGATCTCCAATATCACATAATGGGCAATAAGAAAGCCATTTACGAGCATCTACTCGCTTGTGGATCCTTCGGCATCTACGGTGAACACTAGATTCTGAGGTAGTTGGGCGGATTGGGTAAGTCCTTCGGTGAGGTGATAGAGGGACACTTCGGTAAGGTGCAGGTGGTGATGCTAGTGGAGGTGATGCTATGGGTGATGGTATTAGTGGCACAGTAGTAGTTTGGCTGTAGAAGATAGTTGGTAGTGGTGGTATTACTGGTGGTGCAGGTGGTGATGGCACAACTGATTCAGGTGGTATGACAAGAGCTGGTGCTGGTACAACAGTACTTGCTTCATACGGCTGAAGTTGTCTAATTTGCCTAGATCAGCGAATCAGACCAGACGTTGCCGGAGGAGAAGCCTCTGTGTCAGATGCTGGCAGAAATTGCTGGCTTTGCATGTATCTGTCTGTAGCAGGAGACATAGGCATAGGTGAGGTAGCATAGGCTGAAGTAACATCTTTAGTTCCTGAGTTTGAGGACAAGCTGATAGGGTGGGTGTTCGAAGACATGACACTGTAATAAATTTCCCGATTAGTAAATGTAAGCATAATTATAACCAATTTAAAATGCTATAAGGTAAATAATACTTTTTACCAATTACCGGGATGCGTAGGCACGAAGGGCGTAGGATGGTATTTTATGAAAATTTTTGTCCCGTTTAAAGTGTAGTTATAGTCCAATGTTCCAAAAACACTTGGTTCACTATAACCGTAGCTCTGATGCCAATCTTTAACACCCCCAAAATCGATCAATACAGCGGAAGACTTAAAATGTCAGCGGAAGACTTTTGGGGTATTATATCGTGGATCTTTGTCACAATTATAGAAAACGATTCAAGTGATCGTTTTAAGTTTTATTTAAAATACCAAATATTCATAATTTCAAGAGAATTCGTTATTCAACAACAAGTTTTATTTAAAGAGAAATAAATGTTTCTCTATTTGCCCACTTCGTGCCGTTGCCATCCATTCCATTTAGTTACCTGAGATAAACATGCTAAAGTCAACAAAAGTTGAGTGAAATTCATAGGTTTATAATTTAGAGTTTGAACACACTATACAGATGCTTATTGTATATAAATACAAATAAACAAATTAGAAAAATCACATTTATTATTGCCTTAAGCTCATGACACTCAACGATTTAACAGACATCAATATTTTCTGTAATAATGATGTAAAATATATAGCCCCCAAGATAGGTATTTGCCAGTAACCTATGATATTCAAATAAAGTGCATTTGGTGACTTTTCTCTAGCCACCAAATGGGGATTGTCAATCCCTAATAGATCTATTCACAATTATTTACGTTCACCTTTCAAGTGATTAAGATTCATGATCGAGGGACTTTTGGCAATAGCTACTTAAGTAATAATAAGATCAGGAAAAGATTTGTGGTCGGTTTTTGAGCATGTATCCCCCCCACAAAAAAAATAAGTTAAGTGTGGGCTATGAACTCACCTTAGTAGGATAGTAGAACAAACGTAATCTCAACGATGCAAGGCAACGGCTTCACACACAACCTATAAGATATGGCACGTTTTAGTTTTTAAGTCTCGTTTTATTGCGAACGTTTATTATTAATTATGAGTAATCGATAAAGTGCATGCGTGATTGATGCGTGGGAATCGCACCTTGCTTTACCTCTCGAGGGATCTCGAGAAGCTTACAACCCCCACCAGGCAGTGTACCTGATCGTTGTAGTATAGTATAGTGACAAGTACCGGGGGATTGATCGTTCAGCTTAGGAATAGTGTCGCTAGGATTAGAAAACCTAATTAATAGTTCTAAAGGTGAGAGATGATTATTTTTGTATTTTTATATTTTTATAAAAGCAAGTAAAATCTCGGGTTTTGGAAGAGTGGGCGGAATTAGTTGCTATTCAACTAACCCAAAACTAAGATGCAATCAAAATAAAATAATAAAAATGAAAATAAACTAATTATACTAAGGTTGTGAGCAGTGGTTGGAGAAATTGTGTTTACTTAGACTTCATTACTCCCTAGATATCTTTTACATGTTAATTACTTGTTACACTTGTATGGATGACGAATTGTATTCCTTAATACCATTCGTGGGGTGGCATACATAACTCCCCAACTCTATGAGCTCTTATCTCCTCCTACACCATGACCCAGCACAACTATAGGGATTGTAAACAGTGGCTCATGCATTAAATACAACCAATAAAGACCTAGTACGCCTCGGTTCATGTTTCTTAAGACGTTCAAGCATGTTACCATTTGGAGATCTGCCAATTTTCTTAAGCCTAACATATAATATCATTCATCCAAAACAAGAATAGACAAGTAATCAACACATAATCAACATCTAGGTTTCATTAGATCTAAGCAAACACAAAAGAGATCTAGCCTAGCATAGTAGAATTGAGACAAAAACAAGAGATAAACAACCAACACATAAACATATTGATTGAATTGAAAGTACACTTATCTCAATTACAATGCAAGGTTCTCAAGGGTTTGGAACCCTTGAAAAACCTGTAAAAGAGGCACCAAAATCGTCTTTAGGGTTTCACCAAAACTTCTCTCTTTTTTTTAATGAAAAAACTAGAAAACTATATATAGGAAAAGTAGGCTGACGGCGTCAAGAGTTGCATGTGACGCCGTCACCTCGCCGCCATATACTTCCTCGGACGGCCTTGATCCACTAATGACGGCCTATGTGACGCCGTCACCACCCACGGTATTTTATTCTTGCCACTTTGACGCCGTCATGAAGCCTTCTGACGCCGTCACCACCTACGGTGTTTAATTCTTCATGTCTGACGCCGTCAAGATGGTAGTCTTGACGCCGTCACCTTGTATCTTCAGCATGGAAATTTGGTACTTAGCCGTTTTCTTCACTTTTATGCTCCAAAAACGTCCAAAATGGCTTCTTTTCCAGAATTCACTCTCCAAGTACCTAAAATCACAAAAGGAATGATTTAGGGCAATATTTGATCAAATAAATTCGGATTCGGGCTTAAATGACCCCCTAAAAACGGATCATTTTTCGCCTCATCATATACCCTTACACTTGAGATTTGCTTGTCCTCAAGCAAATGCGCTTTTATTCTACTCAAAAAACAAGTTAGGGGTCATTTAACACTAATATAAAAGTAATTACAACAAATAATCGTTCCACTAAAGACCAATAGACAAGCACGGAGGTCATACACTAGCACCTCACAAATAGTGTTTAGATACTCACATCTCTCGGGTGTAATAAAGTAATATAACATTATGGAAATGGAAGATATCTCTCACTACCTGTCATAGCAAAATAGATTACCATAGGCTTGGGAAACGATCAAACCTCCACCACATGGCGTAAGCACCTAGGATAAACTATCAAAGAGGTCTTTTAAAGGGTTATAACGTTAGGTGTAGGGATATGAATTACACGGTTTTGTTGGATAAAGGAAATTTTACTGGCGGCGAGTTAACAATCTTGGTTAATTACATGTACAAGATGGCGTTGCTAAGCCAAGACTAGACTCGACTTAAGCTAATGAATGAAAAATAACAAAAACATAAAATGAACATAGAATGAAACGGGATGGTAGTCCATATGTTTTTTCTCTTTTTCCTTTTTCTATTTTTTTTTTCTTTTTTTTTTTCTTTTTTTTTCTTTCTTGTTTTTGTTTCGATTTTTTTTTTTTTTTTTTTTTTTTTTTTTTTTTTTTTTTTTGCATACACTCTTACCCTACCATCCAAAATAATACATCATAGGGGATGAGAATTCCCCTTACACTTGAATCTTTACATACTTTACATTTAACTAATCTAAATGACTCGAATTAAGAAAATCAAAACACTTGGAGCACTTTTAAGATTAACGTACATATGGGGGTAATAATATTATGTTCTTCCCCATTACTCCATAAAATAAGTACTTACCCATGAGTCCCAATCGTCCCAAAACAATATGTACAATGATATGACTCGACTTAGCAACCATGTAATCAATTAGAAAGTTAACTTAGGGTTTAACAAATAACAATAATGCACTAAAAATGAGCGCATACACGGAAGGCTAAGGCGATTTGGGTGTACATTTAAGTGGGGTGTAACAAATTCTTCCTTTAAGTAAGATGCTTAAAATTAGAAACGAAAAGATAGGCTCGGAGGGGTGTACTAGGGGTTTCGTGTACTAAAAATGAGTACAACGCAAAGGGTGTGGGAAAAAATTAGTTGACTTAACTAGCCAAGTAATATGACTTAAATGGTCAAGTAATTATGATACGGGTTTAACACAAGGGTGATCCTAATGCCTCTTATCATGTAGTAAATCCTACCACACGAATGTAGTCTCACTAGCGGTCTCGGGATGCATCACTAACGCAAGTTCTAGAATCTAAATGCTACCGGTACACTCATAAGCACTAATAATAAATGATTTTCCTATCAAATCTAAAGGCGAACCTCACATTTTTGGGTGGAAAATTTTTCTGAATATATGGTTATGTGCTAGTCATACAATCTCCTATCCATGAGACGCTTGCTATGGCTAAAGTTTCACTCCTAAATGTTGTAAAAAATTTTAAATTTGGCGCTAAAATTACACTAACAAGTATTTCTCATAGTTTTATTACACATCTACTATCAAACAAAACAAACTCAAGCGAAAGTGCATATGTAAGGTATCATCTTTTTACCCTCCCCTTACACTTAGGATGAACATTGTCCCCAATGTTCAAGTAAAGAATGTAAAAGTTAAGAGGTAAAGAGAATGAAATCAAATACTCCCCTGATTCGCTCGGTATGGATAATTAGGTTGGCCAGGTTAAATCTTCCTCCAAGAAAATGAACCATCAAAGCTTCCCTTCCAGAATATATATCATCTTCTTGTCATACATAACCTGTAAATCCTGACAACAATAGACAAGGCAACCTCGCGTAAAATCGGCGGCATCCTATATAAGTTACTAATTCCTCGAAAACAAAGTAAGATATAATGCTTGTTGAATGAAGTTTGCAGATTTCCTGGAGATTATAAAACTTAATAATTCACAAAAACCTTAAGACTCCGTTAGAAAAACAAAACCGGTAAAATTTCCAGATTTTAACCCCTGACGCCGTCAAGAGCAATACTCTGACGCCGTCAGAATGGACCTGCAGAAATTCTTATGTTAAGTTTCCGAAAAATTTCTGGAAAAACTTTGTCCTACTTCCTGGAAAATCCTGCAAAACTTCATTATGACTCAATACAAGCATTTGACTCTAACAAATACGAATATACATGTTCATTTAAAATTGTGGAGAATCATGATCGGTTTGTTTCTTAAAAACATATTTGGGGTTTTCCCTTACACTTATCTTTTGCAAAAATACCTTTAGGTTGAAGTTAAGACTAGGCCAAACAACATAATAAAGTATTTCCACATTTTAGTTGAGAAACATGATTAACCAACAATAAAAATAAAACATGCATACAGAAACAAATAACAATCAAACAAATAAAATCACACAAAACATGGGTTGCCTCCCAAGAAGCGCTTTTCTTTATTTACGAGTCTTGTAGCTAGACTCAAAGTCATGGGTTACTACGTAATCTCATCATTGGTTCCACTCTCCGATTGTAGATATTCCTTGTAGAAACCAATCACCTTTTTCTCAATCGCCCCCATAATCATTTGGGCAAATTCTTCATTGACTTTATACCTTGGTCCAAGGGCCAAGCAATCTTTGTAGTAAAGACTCCTTTTTTCCCATACATAGTCCATGCCCTTTTTCTTATCCTTCTCATCAATATCCTCAAAAGCACCAACGTTGTCCTTATCCAAACGAGATATAAAGCGAAATTCTTTCATCCTATTGGGCATCCTATAAGTGATACTATCGGTGTTACATGCAAATCGGATCGTGCCTTCTACCTCATCATATTCTAACTTAGACTCCTCAACAAATGGTTTGCCAAACACAACATTGGATAATCGACAATCAATAACATTAGCAAGATCCTCCACAATCATAAAGTCGGTGACAAAAGTGAAATTCCCAACAAAGACACGTAAACCTTTAACTCTCCTGACAAAGTTACAAACTCCACCGGGGTACTTGGGATCCCTTCTAGGTTCAAGTCTTGTGTTCACTATATCATTATAAACCGTTGAGGACATAATGTTGATTGGAGATTTAAAGTCAATGTAAGCATTGCTAATGTGCCTATATCCAATCATACATGGTATCTTAGCATTCTTAGGATCGCCTCTCTTGATCTTAGGTTCAATTATGGTGAAAGGAGATCGCGGGTTATCAATAAGATTATTATAATATGCAATCTCCTCCTTAGTGGGGTATAGATTAAAGTAGTCGTTAAGCTACGGATCCATTGCCTCCTCTTCTAGTCTCTCAACAATATTCACAAAGTCATTAGGCCCTAGGTCCTTATTTGAATACAAGGCGGTTGCTAGGTCACTAAATGTATGTTCGAGTTCAATCTTAACCAACCTGTTAAGCTCTCTAAGCTCCCTAATCTCACTCTCAATCTGTTCACGTAACACAGCCACTTCTTCAGGGGAAAGGGGTGGATTCGCGTTTTCCATAATGGTCAACGGAATAGTCAATGAGGTTAATTTACTAACAGAGGCACAATGAAATGAGATAGACTAAAGAAGACCTAAAAATAAAAATAAAAATCTTACTAGAAAGGAATCTAGCAAGTAGACCTAATAAAAAGAAATCATAACCTAGACAATAACTATTCCCCGGGCTGCGGCGCCAAAAACTTGATGCGTGGGAATCGCACCTTGCTTTACCTCTCGAGGGATCTCGAGAAGCTTACAACCCCCACCAGGCAGTGTACCTGATCGTTGTAGTATAGTATAGTGACAAGTACCGGGGGATTGATCGTTCAGCTTAGGAATAGTGTCGCTAGGATTAGAAAACCTAATTAATAGTTCTAAAGGTGAGAGATGATTATTTTTGTATTTTTATATTTTTATAAAAGCAAGTAAAATCTCGGGTTTTGGAAGAGTGGGCGGAATTAGTTGCTATTCAACTAACACAAAACTAAGATGCAATCAAAATAAAATAATAAAAATGAAAATAAACTAATTATACTAAGGTTGTGAGCAGTGGTTGGAGAAATTGTGTTTACTTAGACTTCATTACTCCCTAGATATCTTTTACATGTTAATTACTTGTTACACTTGTATGGATGACGGATTGTATTCCTTAATACCATTCGTGGGGTGGCATACATAACTCCCCAACTCTATGAGCTCTTATCTCCTCCTACACCATGACCCAGCACAACTATAGGGATTGTAAACAGTGGCTCATGCATTAAATACAACCAATAAAGACCTAGTACGCCTCGGTTCATGTTTCTTAAGACGTTCAAGCATGTTACCATTTGGAGATCTGCTAGTTTTCTTAAGCCTAACATATAATATCATTCATCCAAAACAAGAATAGACAAGTAATCAACACATAATCAACATCTAGGTTTCATTAGATCTAAGCAAACACAAAAGAGATCTAGCCTAGCATAGTAGAATTGAGACAAAAACAAGAGATAAACAACCAACACATAAACATATTGATTGAATTGAAAGTACACTTATCTCAATTACAATGCAAGGTCTCAAGGGTTTGGAACCCTTGAAAAACCTGTAAAAGAGGCACCAAAATCGTCTTTAGGGTTTCACCAAAACTTCTCTCTTTTTTTTAATGAAAAAACTAGAAAACTATATATAGGAAAAGTAGGCTGACGGCGTCAAGAGTTGCATGTGACGCCGTCACCTCGCCGCCATATACTTCCTCGGACGGCCTTGATCCACTAATGACGGCCTATGTGACGCCGTCACCACCCACGGTATTTTATTCTTGCCACTTTGACGCCGTCATGAAGCCTTCTGACGCCGTCACCACCTACGGTGTTTAATTCTTCATGTCTGACGCCGTCAAGATGGTAGTCTTGACGCCGTCACCTTGTATCTTCAGCATGGAAATTTGGTACTTAGCCGTTTTCTTCACTTTTATGCTCCAAAAACGTCCAAAATGGCTTCTTTTCCAGAATTCACTCTCCAAGTACCTAAAATCACAAAAGGAACGATTTAGGGCAATATTTGATCAAATAAATTCGGATTCGGGCTTAAATGACCCCCTAAAAACGGATCATTTTTCGCCTCATCAGTGATGTGCTACGTCGTATAAAAATATAAAATGGTTACGTATTGTTTTATTCGTCTAAATTTAGTTATTCGTTATATAGGTTTTATTCGTATTATGTATACATATATATAATAAGTTACGTTTATTATTTATCGTCTTTAATATATATTCAAATGTATATATATAAGTATAAATATATATAATTTATAAAATTATTATTAAAATCAATATTACTATTCAATCCTTCATGTTTCTCAATTTTTACACTTTTTACCCTTAACGAAAAAACATTTACGCCGTTAGTCCAAAAATTATATATATTTACGTTTTTAGTCCAAATATCAAATATTTACATTCATTATCCCTAAGTTTCAATATTTACAGTTTATACCCTTTAGAAAAATAGTTTTATACTTTTCACCCAAAGTTTACAAACTTTACATTTTTAGTCCTTAACCTTCGAACATTTGCAAAAATAGTCCAAACTTTACCAAATTTAAAACTTAGCATTTTTATTATTTCAATAAGCTCATAAAGTTTCAAACAGCTTATACCAACAGCTTATTAGCTTATAATTAGCTTATTTCATTAATTGGGCTTAACGAGCCAAAATTTAGGGCCCGTTAAGGATTTACGATCCAAGGGGTTTGGGGGTATCCTTGTTTAGTCGAAATCCATCTTTTTAAGTTACAAATTCATTTCAAAAGAGCTTATACGCTCAGCTTATTGTAATAAGCTAAAATGAGCTTTTTGGGCTTTACGGCCCACTTAAGGGTTTTTAAGTTTTCTGAAAACAGTTCTAATATCGATTTACTTTGGGTCTCGTTAGGTGATTAAATGAAGTTATTAGGTCGACTTATTTATCATTCTTGATAGTATATCAAGTAGGCAATTAGATCGTACAAAAATAATAGGTGGTTATGTGTCAATTTTTAAAATGACGAGGCCAAAGTATACGGCCAAAACTCATGCGTATAACTTATATAAGTTGAAAAATAATCTAAGTCTTTTAGTATATTTCGTATAGGTTCAACCCAACTTAGAAACGTGTGATTTTTAGTGTGTATACATTAATATTAGTTCATTGTTATTATAGGTACCCGTTAATGGCTTATCCAAGAAATAGTATGATACATAAAATATATATGCCGTGTTCATCATTTACGTGATATATATAGTAAGTGTTGGTGTAAAACATAAACATACGTATGTATATAATTAGAAATGAAAATCAAGGTCTCACCTCACCTCTAAAAGGTGGAGTAAAACATCGTGTATGGTTCGTGGAATGGTAAAATGGCTTCGTGGTTCACTTCTCGTTCCACCAAAGGTTCAAGAGGCTCCAAGCTTTGCTTCCTAGGTTCACTTTTAGACGTGGTACACTTGAGAATCCTTTCGTCCCTCCCTAGCTCCTTCTCGTTAATGTAACAATTCACATTTTCAGGTTAATTACTATTCCCGGAAAATTTCACTATTCACTTTTACTATTCATTTTTCCCGAAATTTTCCCGAAATCTAATTTTTGTTTCTTGGCCTCGAGTGATAAATCATTTCCATGGCAAATTAAAAGTTTGACATTCATAAGCTCATTTTCGTGAAAGTTAATAAGGAATTACACGTTTTAGGGTAAAACGTCATTCAAAAATTCTACGCACAACGAAACTCGACCGCGTTAAGTGACCCCGCATCAGAAAAATGTTTGACACACTCATGATTTATTTGAGAATTAATCATGACTGAGAAAAACATGACCAAAATAAGCCTCGGCCGTGAAAAACTGGAATTTTCAGTTTTTAAGCATTTTTACTCAGCCGTAACCTTAGCCTATACATGCATCGCATTTCTAAGACGATTTAAGTTTTCAACTTTTTGGAATAAGTCAACATATTTTTCCCTCCTCCTTTGACCAAAAATCATTCCTTGATTTTATAAGTCATTCCTTGATTTTTAGGCTTACGATTTGATGTCTAAAAGACATTTAATACCAACCGACACTAGATTGAGCCCAGTCTAGCCATTATAAGTCACTTTAAATCATTTATATCCTATTAGAAAAGTAACATTTTACTTTTCTCAATTTTACGCAATATTCGTACGTTTTACGTAATACGCGTTTTAGACCCGTGTTTCCAGTTTTAGCAGGGTTTGAGCACCCCAATGGAACCTACCACTCATTTTATATTTTATTATGGAGTATTTTGACAAGTTTAATCATTCCTCCAAGTTTCGTATTTTTACGATACCCGGTTTTATGTTTTGTGACGTAACAACTTACGGTTAGCATTTTACGGAGTCGAAACTAGCTCCATAAGCTTGGATAATATCATCAAAAGTCCACACTTGTTCCCCAAGCTTTGTGAACCGCCTCTAGGGGGTGGGATTCACACTTGTGGCATGATCTCATGCTCCTAACTCTAAGATGCATACAAGTGTCCATACTTGTTCACCAAGTGTTGACAAGTCAACATAACTAACCTCCTCATTTCCTTATAAGATCAAGACTCATTCTCTTCCTTTCTCTCTCAATACCAACGACCCAACATCATCAAAATACACCATTTTGATCATTGATCTTGCTCATTCAATCCATCACAAGTTCAAGTCATAGTTCCTAGTTGATCCTTAACACTTTTCAGCCATAAAACTCTATAAAATCACCACAAAAACTCATCCAATTTCCATGAGTTCTTCTTCAAGATTTTTTTTACTAAGGCTTGTTTTTGTGATAGATTAGTGTTTAACAAGGGATTATAAGATAGGGTTTTTGATATGGAAGCATGGCTACGGTTGGTAAATTTTTGGAAGATTAAGTAGTGATTCTTGGTTTTGATCTTGGTTCTAGTTAGTTTCTTCACAAAAGTTGTAAGCAAACTCTAATACACTTCCTTGCTTAAATATCATATTCATGCTATTTACATATCATTCATGCTATATATTGTCTTGTTATCATGTCCATGATGTATAAAAATGAGTAAAACAAGTTATGATATATATATGTTAACTTATGATCTTTAAACAAGTAAACTAGTGACTTTTATGGAGAACCACGACCAAAATAGTACAACTATGATATTGGACACTTACTTACTGTTATAAAGGACTTCAAAAGGAAAACATAGCAATTTGAATCACTTAAAATGAGTACACGAGTCAAAAGTTATGGCCATAAGAAGTTAGCGAAACAAAAACGCCGAAACTGCCAATACCCTACTGTTTGCATTCTGCCATTTTGAAAGTGGTCCTTCTGGTCCGATTCATCAAAAAGTTAAAACACGAAAGTTGTCCGAAACGACATTTTCGTTCAGGTTTAAAGAAGCTCGAGCCCTGAAAACGCTTTCCGAGTGATATTTTCTTCAAATTCTTAACAGCCCATTTTTAGACCAAAGTCATTATATAAAGGTTATGGTTTATAAAAAGAACAAGAGGTCTTATGACCTAGAATCAAGACCACAATCATGGCTAGAGCTAAGGTTGAGTCTCAAGACCATGGAACAATGACCAAAGGTCATGGCAAAGCCATGAGTTAAGACCATATATACATACCAAGGCAAAGCCATGAGCTAACGACCATATAAACTTACCAAGGTAAATACATGAACTAGAGAGTTAGCGATAACTTAAACATACAACTTGGATATACTTCATCTAAAGAACCATGAGATATTACAAGAAATTGTCATATAAGTTATAAGAAACTTACCCTAATAACAATCTTCATGTAAAGATAAACTTTCCTAAGTTTATTCAAGTACTTGGACATGTAACTTTTCGGATCAAAACTTATATATATATATATATATATATATATATATATATATATATATATATATATATATATATATATATATATATATATATATATATATATATATATATACTTTATTAACTACTACAATAGTAGGGAGCCTCATGTGAGGAGTTCATTATGTAAGCCGTCGAGATGAGTTGTGGATTTACGAATTAAAGTGTCCTGGCTCCTCGAACGTTTACTAACATGACTTCTGAATTATGTCGGCCCGAACGGTAGTAAACGATATATAAACTATACATGTTTCATGAACCATTTCTTTTCAAAGAATTACACTATACATCATAGCACATCATGGACTAAGTGCAAGACATATATTGGCATGTTTATGTTTCCTTAGACATTATTCCAAACCTAAGTTGCAACAATTATTCTAGGTTGCTCGTAGAAGTTCTTACGATATATCCATCATTCTCATTATACATCATCCAACTCAAGGTGAGTTCATAGCCCCACTTTACATTACTTCAATGTTTTACAAACCCTTGGGGGAAATACATGTTATTTTTAACCGAGCACAATGTTTTTAAATTGTATGCTTGCCTGATTGTTTTATTATCACTAAGTACCATCCTTGCCAAACCGAGATCCCTTATTATGAACCATTTAATCACTAGAAATAGTGAGCGCGAATATTGTGAATAGGCCTATTGGGATTGACGAATTCCATTTGTTTTGACTAAGTTCAAACAAATGCATTAATATTTGAGACATTAGGTATGACGGCAAAGTACCTACCGGGATAAATCTGCCGATCGATATTGGTACACGTTAACGTTTTGGTGTCATAAGCTTAGTGAATTAATAACCTTTCCGGGCATATAACAACGTAGCCCATCTTTGTTTTCTAACTATGAGTGTGAGTCTATAGCTCACACTACGATTATTGTTTCAACGATTTAACTACCAACATATTGTGTTCAAACATTAAACAAACTCTATGAATATCACTCAACCTTTGTGTTGACCTCTCAAGCATGTATTTCAGGTTCATGACGATCAAGGATGGCACGGAAGGGCACGGATACTCAAGAGGGCTATAAATTTTATTATCATTCAAAACTCATTTAATGTAAATTGTAAACATGGAACCATTTGGGACCTCATTTTGTAATCTCTGATATTTACATAATTTGAATGATAAATCTTTTAAAACGACTCAATTGGAGTTCGTTTTCTATTATTGTGACTATTGTGCCGTTGAGTAACACCCAGTTTGAATTCCGCTGCAACCATGAATTGGGGGTGTTACAGTTAATATTTTGTGTAATGTGGTTCGTATGAGTGTATGTGGTGGTTTAGGGTTGCATGGAACTCTTATATAGGCAGTATAAACAAAATAAGTTCACAAGTGTTGGTGTAGCATGTGAGGGCGAATAGTATTACCACAAACAATGCCAAATCAAAGGTTTACAAGGTTTAGATCTTGTGAGATTTGTTCCTGTTCATTCCTGACAATCATGAGATGTATATTGTTCATTTAGATGGGATTGGAGAGCATGGGTGGTGCTAAGGAATGATATGCCACGTTTAGACTCATCTTTCAAATGATGAGTTTGGTGATTCACTTGGGTGGTTTCTAGGGTAGTAAACGAACAAGGGAGGTTGCAATATTTGTTGTTTCTGGTTCTTTGGTACTAGGTGATACAAAACAAGCAAAAATACATGTTGGTTATGTGTAGAAATCGTAAAAACATAGGGCGGTTTTGGGTGTGTCGCGGCAGTGCAAAAGAAAGAAAAATAATATAAGGGTGCGTTTAGGCTTAAAGCCTGGTGGGCTTATGGTTTACGTCGGCCCAGCAGAAAAGAAAGAAAGAAAAATAGTACTAGTCCGTTTGGTTTGTGTATTGGATCCGTGGCCCAAAGGGTGTTGGGGGCCCACCTGGTGTGTCTCGATTATCGTGTCGAAGTTCAAAAATATTAGTGAGTGTTCTCGGGAAGTTTCGTAGGTTCGGGGAATATATAAATAGTATAAGTTATTTAGACGAAACGTATTATTAAATATAAACGCGTTATATAATTATTTATCGTTCGCAATAATTATAGGCAATCTAGGTTGTGTGTAAGCATCGTTCCAGGTTAAACGGTCAATCACAGTTATCGTAGTGGTTCAATGTCAAGCCATATCATAAAAAAAAATTTGTTACCCGTAAAATGGTGTTAATTTATCGTAACATCGTTTTATTTATTCGTATGCATTTACTAATCGTAAGGGAAATTTACGAAAGGTTACAGCAATGGAGAGGTAAATTACATAAATTCATTGCTAGCAGATCAACTGATGTGATGGATTTATGAGTTTGCAGTTTTTAAGTTAGACGACTTAAATTGAGTAGGAAGTGAGATCTTGGACTCAAGGCATTAAGATGGGGATCAAACATGCTTACGATACAAAAGTTTTGTGATTGTAAATCCCATAAATCTAGGAATTTCAATATGATATTGGCAATTATTGTTCGACAAGTACCTTGTTGAATACTATCGTTACTAGCAGATCAACTGATGTAATGGTACTATGTCAATTAGGATCCTAGCTTTAAGAAAGTACTTTGGTTTATATGAATATTCACCAATGGGTATTTTATTTTCTTAAAGATCTAATTATCGAAAATACTGAAATTGAATTTTGTAATTCGTTTTAATGTATTAATGCAACGTTCAAACCGTAAACGCACTATGGGCTTTGGTAAATTGATCTCGTTCTGTTTTCAAACAAATGTTTGATTAAGAATAATTTACTTAAAATACAAATGAAGTCTCCTTTCTATGAAAGAAGAGTGAGACACAATCCTATTCCTTTTCATGAATGAGAAAGGATAATAGGAATATTAGATATGTCTAAATTCTAATATAACTCATCGCAAATTTTTTAATAGTTAAGAAAATTGCGAATATTTTTCATAGGGATTCTATCATCCTCATTTGGTGATCAAATTCTTAGTAACAAATATGATATCTGGTTAACAGAAAATTGTGTATGACATTTTATGAGTTATTATAATTAGAAGCTAGACTAATTGCTGCAAAATGTTTAAAGAAAAACTAGTTGTTTTGACTATTTTAAAGGTGCTACATACATTGTAGGATGGTAGACCTGTTAAGGAAGAAATTGCATGCCCAATTTTTCAAATTAATAGCATTTGGTGGATAGTCCATCATTTACGTAGTAGAATACACTTTTAGTACATAAGTAATTGTTACGTATGGACATTCAAAGGTGTAGGAAAGTTAAAAACACACTATTTTCTTTCACTGGATAGGAAACATTTACAATGTTGTCAAATTCAGTGGGAGTATTGTGTACTTATCACTGAATAAGGAATTATTGTAATGATCTTTAATTCAGTGGGAGTTACAAGCTTTGACATCTTGGTAGCTAAAGATAATTACTTTCCAAGTGTAGACACTCATACTTTTAAGGATAGTCTTGTACGTTTTCTTACTAGACATTGTTGTTTTACATATACTTGTTATGCTAAAATCTATGATACAATCATATTGAATACATAAACAAATGCATGGCGTGTTGTTTATCAACTATATGAGGTTGTTCCATGCACAAGTGGGAGAAATGTTACCTTTAATGTGTGCAAGAAACAACTCATAAAGATATGATTTAATGGATTCTCTTGACTACAAGGAAAGAGAATAATGTTCTAATATTAATTCAAGAAACACTTGGTGTTACAATTTATGTTATGTGAGAGCTTAGCTAGATTGCAACAACAAGGTGAATTTCATATTTTATTACTAGCAGATCAACTGATGTAATTGAATTATGAGAATTTGCAGTTTCTAAATTAGAATAATGTTCTGATATGAATTATTCTAGGCTAATTCAAGAAACACTTGGTGTTACAATTTATGTTATGTGAGATCTTAACTAGATTACAACAACAAGGTGAATTTCGTATTTTCATTACTAGCACATCAACTAATGTAATTGAACTATGAGAATTTGCAGTTTCTAAATTAGATACCTATTAGAACATGTGTTAATATGATATCAAGACTACTTTAATTTATAGATTTATGAATTCATGGAATGACATAAATTAATTAAGTAATCTAATGCTACTTCATTCTGAATATTTATGTGTCCTTGGAATGACATAAATAAATGAAGAAATAATGTTATTTACATTATTGTGAAGTAATAAATTAACTTGAAATTACTATTGAAACCAAAAGATGGTGTTCATAATTACTTTAGTTAAACATGTTTATGTTTCATTGTAAAGATATAAACATAAAGTCTTTTAATTGTTACAAGACTTATAATAAAATAAGACGTTATCTTGTTGTGTTTTTTTAATTAATACATATACATGAAGTTATTAAATTGTTAAATGACTTATAACGTATAGTGGGATTATAACAGTTTATGTTTTCTTGTAAAGACATGGACATGAAATGACTTTGTAAAAAGTATTTGTGTTATAAAGCATGCAATTGGCTTGAAAATTATTATACCATTAAAATGAATTAGTTGGTAAATAGACAAGTCAAAAGGAATATGATTATCTTTAATATTGTTAGATTGTCTTACAATATTAATACTAATGAAATATCAAATGTTTATGGTATGTTCAGTTAGGAAAATCAAACTCTTGTTATATTGTTTGAATAAAGATAACTATGATTTCTTTTCTTCTAAAAGTTATCAAGGTTAAAATATTGAGTATGGCTTGGACATATTTAATAAAACTCCAACGTAGAAGATTAATAAGACATCATCGTATGATGGAATGTGATTAATGTGATGAATTACATTAAGTCTTAAATTGAAGTTCTAAATTTGTTTAACTGCTTATGAAGAGGTTATTAACAAAGTAAAGTCAGGAACTGTCAATATGTATTTGTAATATCCCAAAAGAGAATATTGTATTGTTGCTTTATTTGCTAAGTATTTAAAGATAGTCTTTAAATTGATAAAAGTAAGTGGGAGTGTTGATCTTTAAAAGATAAAATTACAAGATACATAATCTTCTAAAATACACTAGTAAATATCATGATGAAGTTTGACGTTTGAATATTAAATCTCAACATGATAATAAAGTTTGACACTTAAATGTTAAATCTCGAGATGATGGAGTTATCATTCATTGAAAAGCAATATATCTCAGATATTTGATTAATATGTTGAGGGCTATGATTTGCAGGTTTATTGTAAACCTGATAATCATTATGATACATTATCAAATATGTAATTGGGTAAAGTATACATGATATGAATGATTAAGATGCTGTCCATAAAGATAATCAATTTTAGGAATGTGGTTTATCTTAATAGTTAGACTAGAAAATGAAGATGAGTTTCTTCAAAGATATGTTAACCTTTGTGGTTTAAATCTTTGTATAGAAATCATATGGACAATATTGTGCACGTATTTAATGCATGTCTTATGACAAGATTATTAATCACACTTAAGCAATTAACTGTGATTGAATATTCTTTTCTAAACACATTAAATATATAAAGATTATGATTGTCGTATTTATGAAATTGACAATGGAATATCAAAACTCTTTCTTGAGTGATTATTTAAGCGAGGACGATAAGTAATCAAAAGAAGTTTATGAATTCAAATAAATCTTTGGAAGTGTACAAAGTGCAATAATCCATGGATGGATAAATGCATGCATCTAGAAGATTACTCTTATGTTTAATTATTAAATTCATGTTTTGATTTATAAATGAAATAAGATAATTTCTAAGTATTCCCAAAAGCTAGTGGGAGTATTATGTTTAATTTTTTAAATCATATATGTTGTAGAACATATGAAATGTAATATTCCATATAAGTAAATGTTAAGTATTAGAATGGAATGAAATTTTACTTGTAAGATTTAGGAAATAAGACATATAACCTTGGAATGAATGTTTATTGTTGAAACATGTGCGGTAAATGAATCTAATATAACATGATATATTATTTAGAAAGTCTAAATAGTTATGTATGACATGAATAAAATCTAAGTATGACTCAAAGATCTTTCATGAACATCATGTTTTGTTTTATCATGCTTGATTACAAGATGATTTGGCAATATTAATATCTAATTAAAAAGTTATTAGATAACTTGTGTAATATTCTAAATGAATATGTTTGATTATAGAATCACATCCTAAATCTAGAATAGCTTCCAAATTCTATAGATGAACAATTTTTCAATTGTTGTGAAAATTGTCATAGCCAACAAACTTGAAAGTTTGAAGGGCATCAAACATTACAGATATTAAGGTTTACGGGAAGTTTTAATAACATATTGTTGTTGCATAAAATGATGTTATTGAAATTGAGATGACACTCAATACTAGTTATGGTAAGGATTTCATTCTTTGCTATATGTACTAGTTGTGCTTACTAAAAGCATAAGTTGCATTATACCTTAAGAGAATAAGAATACTTTAAACTTTAAAATGTTTGGAAGTTTAATTATCATAAATTGGTGGTTAAGGATGTCTCACATTTTTATGAAATATGGCATTATCAAAATAGGTGACTATGCACATATAAGAATTTCAATAGTTGAATTTTTGAAATAAGTATTCTTAAAATTCCGATAGATCAAAGTTGGATTATTTATGTCTTGTCAACAAGTATAAATGTCATTGCCTGAGACATAATTCATCAACAAGAGTTATCATGCATTGATCTATTTAGTATTTGGATAAGGGATGTTAAACAATTATTATGATAAATTGCAATACATGGTATGTTTAATTTATAATATATTATATCCTATATTTGTATGTTTAATCCATGAATAAATGTTATTCTAAATTGTCCGTTGTCAGTTAATAATATGGGAATATTATTTAAATCAAGACAAATCTGAAGGTTGGTATAATATACTTAAAGTATATTGATGCGTAGACATGCCATTTCAGATGATATTCAATGATACCGAATATAGGACTTATCCCAACTACATGATGTTACTTTATGGATTTTGTTATTAAATAAATCATGAGAAGTTATCCTCAGACTTGAGATGCAAGACAAGTGTCATGAATGTAGTACATTTTTGTGAAACAACTTAACGCTATACGTAACTGGTAGTCATAAGGGTTGTTTTCGAAAGTGTTACAAAGTTTGTGGGTTTTGCTTGTAGTCAAGATAGAATTTGTTCCTTCAAATTAATTTTTGGAGTTTAATACTGCTGGGCCCCTCGTAGGGTTGTCAAGATGTTTGCATGGCCGTGCCCAAGATCTTCCCTGAATATGTTCAGATGATTTGGTAATCTTGATCAATCACTAACAACGAGAAACAGAATGGTTAATTAAGGAATGACTTTAATCCATATCCTTATTAACATGGTATTAGAAACAAAAGCATAATAATAATAATGAGAAATCATTAAAAGGTTTTTCCAGGAGCCTTACTCGAGATTGTACTAGAGGCATCGGCGTGTTGCAAGACGCTAACCGATGTGATTACACTATTAAAATATGTCCAAGTGGGAGCTGTTAGATTATGGACATTATTTTAGTAGTCGTATGTTAGGATCGAATTCGAGATCACGGGATTGTACACAATACGTATGAAGAGAAAAAGAAATAATTATTTATAAATGTTATAAGTAATTATTGATAAACACAAAACTAGTAATAGTAATTAGTATTTAATGATAAATGACTAATGACCTATTAACGAAGATTAGAAAAGTATTACTAATGAATATTTGGAAACAAAGGAAGGTTCCGGAATCCCTTTGGGGACACCTATACCAATCGGCCAAGGAAGGTTTCCCACCTCCTTTGTGCCTTGAGCTCCAAGTATTGAATAGTATATAAACAAACCCAAGATGTATTGTTTTCTGATAACTTGTACACACACATCTTGGTGTTTTTCTCTCCTCTCTTTGTCTTTGGTCGATCCATCTAAAACAAACCCTAAGGGTTTCGATTTTCATAAGATCAAAACAAGTTTTGTGTTTAATTACTTGCATAAACTTTTTCTTGAATTAGTACGTGTGTACAAGAACGTGAATCAAACACACTATTGTTTGATTCTTGGATTGAATTACAAAAGAGGTAAGAGGTAATTCTTGTAATCCATATAAACCCTAATTAGGGTTCTTGTTCCGGAAGATTGCTTTTGATTCTTGTTCGGGCTAGAATCACAAAGGTATGTTTACTATTTAATTATTAATTAATTAATTACATGTTATATGATCTTGTTATAATTGCTTCCGCTATGCTCACTTGATGTGTTTGGTTTATTTTATATGAATGTCATGATATCATAATTCCAACAGATAGAATCACTTGAAAACAAGAACTAATGTGTTTATGATCAAAGGATTTAGTAAGATGATTTGAGTGAATTAAAACAGAAGGTTTTAGTGCAAAATGTGAGGAAAAAATTCAGATTTGAACCAGTATTTATAGGCAAAGAAATCTGACACAGGAGCGTATGCCGGCCCCCTTAATTGTGTGCCGGCCCCCTTAAAATTAAGGGGGCCGCCCATTGAAACGGCCAGATTTTTTGTCTTTTCTGGGGAAAATTTATTTTGTGAAAATTTAACTGAATTTGGTTAAAAATTTGAATTCATTTAATTATTATAAAATAAACATTTTCCTTTAATTACCAAAAATGTTTTTCTTAAATATGTAAAATGTTTATACCATTTTATATAATTTGTAATTAGTAAATAAACCTTCCTTTGATGAAAATGTATTAGGCACTTGTTTATTCATACCTTAAGTGAATTAGAAGGATATAATGATATTTTGTCACTAAATACTTATTTACGTAATGATTTTACGTTTAATGATTTTATATTTTGTGATCGTCAAAACATAGGGATATCGAAAAATATTAATAACATTTTTACGCATTATTTATATCAACACGTTTAATAAAAAAAAATATAACATAACGTACGAGCTTCATTGTTAATCACTTGAACGAGCTAAAACAAACAAAGCTCAATTCCAAAATCGACATAAAATCTCTTTATTGAGGTTTAAACACATAAACATGCCAAAGCATCAAGCGATTGAGTAGCATGTTTTGTCAAGCGATTCAAAACATGTCACTTCCAATTTTAAAACAATTTCAGTGACACATTTTAGCAATCATGTTACATGAATAATTATTACATGTAGTAATGATAATGAATCATTTTCTTGCCAAAAGATGAATTAATCAACAAACATAAGCCATGTATTGATGATTAGTGATGATCAATCTAGTCTCTAGATATTTTTCTTTCACGGCTTCAAGATCCTGGGATGGGTCTCGGGTAAGGTTGTTATATTTGTTTTGTGTTTGTCTTCTAATCGAAACAAAGAAAGGGGTATAACACTCTTGTTATAACCCGTTCTTAAATTTTTTGGATATAAATAAGAAGTAAGTCTTCGAAATAGATCAATGATGGTTATGGTTCTAACATACAAGATCAATATAGATATGCAATTAATTAGAACAAACTGAGATCTTGTATTATTTCCTTTAAAGTTCGTGTATTGGTTTGCGTTACAGATGATTGTAGTGTTCTTGACAGAGTTGTATGAATAGTGATGAGATGCGATTAGGTTTAGATGTTGTTGTAAGTCGATGGGTTGTTGTGAATCGATGGGCTAAGGGCAGTCAAGTTGCCAAGGCAACCAGTCTAATTTTGGATCAACAAAAAAAAAATGGTCTCGAAAGTGATGTGTCTCAAGCAACTAGTCTACTTCAATAATTATCCCTTTTAAAAATCGCATGTAATCTATGAAAATCACATGTAATTTATGAAAATCACATGTTATTTATGAAATCACAAGTGATTTTTAAAAGAACAAATCACATGTGATTTAGTCGAGGCGTAACGTCAAAAAAGGTTCTTCAAAAGTATTTGCGATAGTGTATTTTTTTGTCGCTTAACGAGTTACCGTTTGCAAGATATTTTAGTTTTAAGAAAAAAGGTTAAAAGTATGTTTCTTATATGTCTTATATTCTCAACCACCTTTACGTTCACACATCAAGTGGGGTACTTGCATTATTATTCTAGTAGACTATTGACTTTTTGACTTACTATTAAGTTCACACAAATTGTCTCTAGCGTATAGGAAACTCCCCTTTTATTGAATAATTCAAAGTTTGAATAGTAATAACAAAACAATGAACATCAATATGATGGGCGCCTTCTCGGCATCTACTAGAACAATAATAACACAATATAAAACCATTACCCACATGAGAATATAAAGTTCCCATAGGAAGTAATGGCCATCAATACCCACTTGCTGCCAAAACAACAATCACGGATGCATTAACAAATTTGGACCACTTGGACTTGTAGACGAAATGAGCCAACTTGTAGACACAAAACCAAACAGCAGTACACAGCTATTGCCAACTTGCAGCTATACACCAGCACAGAAACTGATGAAAAAATTCATTGTTTATAGGGTCCTTCAACTAATGTTGCTAAATCTATCACTTTATATTTATTTGATCTTTGAAATATAACGTATAAATGCGTACAATGATGTGTAATTCAGCACCATATACTAGTGTGGCAATCCAACTTATTTACTTATATATGGGGTATTCAGGTTAAAAAACGGGTCAATGATAAAATTAAAAAAATTGTCTTAAAAAGAGAGATCAAATGGGTCAAAGGTCACCCAGTGTATTTTTAGTGCATCAAATTTTTTTAAGTCAGATAAAATGATATATACTTTTATGCAATACTATTATTAAAGACAGTTACTATTTACTAAAAAATTGGAGTAAAAATGTTTCAGGTCAGCCATTAGCTTTTTTACCAAAACACGCCCATTTTGCCACATCGACACAATACTTATTGAGAATACCTAAGATGTTATGTATATGATATTCGGTCAGTCAGCATCAACTTTAGCTTCACACATATTCCCTAATTTCAAGGTCCATTGATGTGTGCTTATTCACACATCCTTTTTAGACCCAAAATCAGACCAAATATGCCAAGAAAATGTATGTTTTTTTATTTGTGTATGTGCAGGTACGGATATGAGAAAAATGGACAAAAACAAAGCCAAAACCGACAAAAACGAGCACGAGAATGGAAAAATGTCAAAAGCCAGAGCTAGGGAAGCTTAATGATCAAAAAAAGCTCAAAATGTCAAAGGAAGTCCTCAGAGATTCATAAAGTGCCAAGATTAGTCCCTTGTCAAGGTTTAAAGAGTTTGACAACTTTAGTCCCTGTACTTTCAGATAATGACAAAATTGGTCCCTTAAAGAAACAATTGAAGAAAAAGTCAAACTTGGTCCTTCATAAATCAAAGAATGTCAATTTAGGCCCTTGGAAGAGAGTTTGGAAGAAAAGCAGAATTGGTCCCTGGAGTTGCAGAATTACAACATTGGTCCCTATGATTTTTAAGTTTGCATATTTGGTCCAAAAATTAAATTACTACTAATCCTAAAATCTGAATTTGGTCCAAGAATTATTACAAGCCCAAATACACAAAGCAGCCCACCATCTTTAATATCCCTCACCCGACCCACCAAAACCCTGGTCAAACCAAATGCCCGTATCCGGTCAACACCCAAAACAATAAATACCATTTCAAAATAACCCGCCCCCAAATATTTACCAAACCCAAAACAAAATAACTATTCCACGAACCCTAAATCATCATCCCATAAAATTACCCTCGTACAACAATTAATTACCAAATGATTGAGGTTTCTAGAAGAGCCTGCAACCTGACAGCAGTTTAATGATCCTAAGTAGTTGTCTATTGCATAATCTGAGTTTTTATAATGTGTCTGCCTTAGTTTAATCTTAATCTGCCTAGTATAGCTTGGATCGGCTTTTTGCTTTCTGCGTGTTATTTGTTGGTTTTAGTTGTTGAAATAGCTTCATATATTGATATTGCATCTGTTTTGATGACTGGTTCAGTAGTTATTGGTCTTATTCTGCATTTAGTAGTGTAATCTCATAGTTTTAGGGGTGTTTGGATTAGCTAGTATATCTGTGTTGCAATAGGTTCCAAGGGCGTAATTTAGTTTAAATATCTCATAATAGGTGAACTAATTAGGTTAGTTTAGGCATAAATTTTATAGTTCATTAAGATATAAAGTCAAAGCTTGTCTCAATTCTCATTACTGTTAGTTTTAATGTATTATTGAACCTGTGATCCTTTATTACTGTTAAAGATTAGTTGCATTTAGGTTAATCAAGCTTTGAACCTGTTTAGCAATACATCTAGGATAGATTAGGATCATCAGAAGTTCCATTTGGTCAACTTAAGTGTGCAAGTAAAAAGTCAAATCTGCAGGTTGGCCTATCCAAAACATACCTGATCTAGGGATAATTTAGGTCATCAATTGAGCTTTAGATTTAGGGCTTTTTGTCTATTTAGATTATTCATAGTTCAAGCTTTAAGAATCTGTCTTTTAATTACATCAATCAGCTTATTAGATAACTTATAATTAAGATGCAAGTAGGGGCGTTCAAGTACGTGTTCTGTCTAAATTGTGAATCTGCATACTGCTTATTCAGCTTATCCTTTGTGCTTAATTGAAATATTTGAGTTGTTTTGTGCTTATTATAGTATACTTAAGCTGTTTATTGGATTTTGTGCTTACTGGGTGGCAATTGCTTATCATTAAGTGCTTATTGAAACTGTTTTTGAGCCTATTTGCTTATCCTGTGAGCTTATCAGATCATTTCAAGTTGAATTGAGCTTAAATAAGTACTATAGACCTTCTGTAAGCTTATTGTATGATTTGGTGATCATTGCTTATTTATTAGTGCTTATTCCAACTGCTTATTAGCCCAAAACAGCTTATTAGGACTTAATTTTTTTAGTCATTTTATTTTTCCTATGTTCCAAACTTTATTTTAGAATTTCCATAAAAATTTCATATTTTTCTTAGTTTTTTTGCTATTTTTCTTATTTTATTTTAGTTTCTAATCAATTTTTAATTACTTTTATTAAAGAAAATCAAATAATAATACGAAAAAAACATAAAAAAAATCCAAAAAATATTTTAGAAAATAGTTTTTAGTTATTTTAGATTTTTCAAAACTAATTTTGCAATTTTCTCATTTAATTTCACTTTTATTTGAATTTTAATTAGTTAAAATAGTTTTTAATTCATAATAATTAAATAAAAAGTCAAAAAAAAAATATTTTTCTTTTTCTCAAAATTTTCTTTTATCATTTTTAGCTTAGGAAAATTATTTTCATACCCGTAGGATTAGTCTAGCTTCAAATTCACTTTTTATTTCGCGCGTTTACGTTTTAGCTTACGGTTTTAATTCTACGTTACGATTTAGGTTTGGTAATTTGATTAACTTGCTTAATTGGTTAATTGTGCTTTATTTTCATATTCTTTAGTTTAATTCTCATCAAAATCACTTTTTCTCACATTCATGACACTTTTCACGAACCGGGAATTTCAATCACACCTTCACACGGACTACGATCTCGGGATTTGTATTTCCTTCAAATCCTTTGGAGAAATATAAATACTCTATACTATATATTATATTTGAGCAATCATCCACCTTCGCCAGTGCGTGCATTCTCCAAAGCTTTATATATTCTGAATCCGCCCATTTTTCCTAAAGATTTACTCAGTTAAATCCATGGGTAGCCATACCTTCAATATATAATCTGCAGGATAATTGAGGCCATCTCTACTTTCTAAAACAGCAGTCCATGAAGATCCTGCAATTTATGTTTGTTTAATATGTCATTATACAAGAACTATCCATATATAACATGTAACGAATAATAGACCTGAGTTGAACCAGACGTTCATCGTATCAGTCCCATTGACATAATATGATGCTTTATCACGATACAATTCTTATACCGGCATGTAACACTGCCCTTTTGGGAAATGATTGCCCTCATACTTGGCACATTGACCAAAAGTTCTTTACATAAGATAAAAACTAATATTCTAAATTGCGACATATATAATGGCCATTAAGTTTGATCCAACGGTAATTTAATTTATAGAAAAAAAAAAGTTAATGGCAAGCATGTATAGGAACAAAATCTGTAGCCGTCATTAAGTTAGTTAGATATTCTCTGTTCGTATCCTGTTTGGTTTTTTTTACTGTTCTGATGTTGTTAACGCAAAGGGAGTTAAGAACTTTGGAAATGAGAGATTTTGAGTTCAGAATACCTGAGATGTAGACCGTACGAGTTTACTAATAATATTCACTACAGCCTCTCTGAATCTGTCAACGGAAGCAAACCATTGTCCAGTTGCCCAAAAAATCATAGGCTTTTTAGTTTATATGAATTCTGTGGTAATAAAGGGTATCATTAACATGATAATTTACAGCAGACGTTAACAGTTGGTGCGGACATATCAAACTGAAGTTACTAAGCCTAAAGTAAAACAATCTCTAGCAGTCAAAAGAGTAGAGAAAAGTATAGGTTAGAACTTTTGATTTGGATGAGGCCGGGCTAGGGAGATGTGAAAGATGTGGATGATGCCTCTCTAAATTCTGCAGTCCATGTTGTCAATGGTGTGAGAAGGGCTGAATGCATATTGACAACATGGTTATACAGTTTTAGTAGAGGAAATGTAGTTTACACCGGTTGATTTCCATAGAGTCGTAGTATTCTTTGTTTTAGTTCATGTGTGTCTGTGAGGATGTAAGCTACAGGCATTATATGAATTAGAACTAGTAATCAAAGTGTATTTTTAATGCATAACATTTCTTAAGTCACATAGAAAGAATATATTTTTTGTAAGAATATTAGAGACACTAACCGTTTATGTTGGAAACTATGATCCATTATAATCCATTAATCTTTGTTTACAAGAAAAAGGCCGCATATTTTCTGTCATGCATGGGCTGCAAATCTGTAGGCCTACAAACCCATAGATGGCAGTTACATAATATACGGTTATTTAGTTAGGTTAGAACACTTTAAAACATTGTGTCGTCTACTTTATTGAAACTTGCCTCTTCTCTAAACGTTGTGATGTATCAAGGCAACGTTTCATCTCTTATATATAGTTTAGGAATTTCTGTAAACGATTGTAACCCATTCATACTTTATAATATCAGATTATGGGTTCACCCATCTTCCTTGTTTCTTTATTATCAATTATTGATTGATGTTTGCATGAAATTTTGTTTGATCATTAAAGATCCTGGAAACATATTTAGAACCGGTGAAAACCGATACATAGTTTTTTAACAGTTTACTAAATAAGTGGACGGAGAATGTTTCGGGTCAGCCATTAGCTTTTTTTTTTACCAGTACCCGCCCATTTTAATACCTCGAGTATATTTACGCCAAAATCAGTCTCTTCCTCATGAGTGCCACTGGCAAGCCATCTTTCATTTACTGCAGGCCATTTTGATTCAAAAATAAATTTAGCGACGTGAACATTGTCAATATTATATTCGAAACTGAGATTTTGCAACACATCTTCAGCCAGATGAGGCAGTATTGGAGCAATGACTCTCACTATGGAGAGTAGATGATCTGCATGAACTGTTTGAATGCCTGTAAATTAGAGTGTTTGCATTACTATGTTATACAAGGCACCAAGAAATGTATTTAAAGACTGCTCTTTACTTTGGTTTATAATTTCAATGCCTGTAAATTAGAGTGTTTGCATTACTATGTTATAAAAGTTGACTAATAATTAGTTTTTAGACCGACAGAAAGTTGACTTTCGTGCCAGTGAAATCTTTGAACTATTTGATTTGCCCTTTTAGTGATTTGAATATCCTTTTTGATCATTGTGATTGGGGTATTGTGGGGAAAAAAAAAAAAAAAAAAGGGACCAGTTGGGAAGATTATCGACTGCGGTTACCACTGATCTACCTAGGTTGAGACATGTTGTGATCAGCTGTTGCTAGCATCAAACCAGGTCTTCAAAGACTAGTTTTTAGTCACTGTAGAGGTACAATTCTTATTTACTTTCTAGGTTTTATGATTAAACATACTAAACTTCTTTATGGTTTGTGATTCAAAAACCTGATTTTACAAAGTTATAACCAAAATTTGAAAGAATATCTGACAATATTATTGTTAAAATTGCAAGTCATTTTAATTAATGATAAAACCATCAACATCTTTGATACATCAATTTTAAACACAATATTTCAATTGGTAATTCTAACATGAGAATAGGTACAACTTCTTTCCAAATAACACTGTAGTTCTCAAAAAAATATACAATGATAAAGTAAATTTATGCAGATCCCATTTACTTGTCACATTAAGCATACATAGATAAAAAGAGTAGGTTCATTTCGTCTTTTGCGCAAATCCCCCGCTGTACACACGTGACGAAAAAAATGTTCATTTCGTCGTTTGCGCAAATCCCCCGCTGTACACACGTGACAAAGAACATAAACCTTCCACATGTACATAATTAGTTTATAACTATCCAGGTCTCACATTGTGAAAATAATGATTATTAAACCATTATTTATACAAAAGACTTAGAACAATTGCACTTAAGATAAAACAAACACACACATATATACGAAGTATATTTACTTGGACAGATTAGAAAATGATTCTGCAGCCATCCAGACTTCCTCAGCCTTTCACTTTCAGTCTTTGAAAAATCCAGAAATAGGCTGAAGTCCAGCAAAACGGTCTTTTAAAAGGCCTCATTATCATAAGTATAGAGACTGCTTCCAACCTCCGCCTTAAACCTTAAACAGTCTTAGAAAAAAGTACCCATTAGCCCAATATCTAGCGCTACTAATTTATCCAATTAGTTTCATAAAAAACAATCTAGCCAAGAAGAACTCAAATGGGTCAAGCTTATATTCTAAATTCACCCCATTTTCACTCACACATTACAACAAAAACTCAAATGGGTCTGACTCACATAACAAATTCACATCACTATTCAGTCAGATACTTCATCAAGCGTTAGCAACTTGCGTCCAAATCTGTATAGAAGAGAAATACTTATTTTTTCATCACTGTTATGAACCACTAATATCCTAAGCTATCTAATACTACCAATTTATCCGATTCCGCTTCACAAAAACAATCTAACCAACAAAAACTCAAATGGGTCACACTAATACAACAAATTCACACCACTATCCACTCAAACATTTAACAAAAACCACCAAACCCATTTATAAAAACCCAAAAAAAATGCACAGAAGAATTCAAACCAACAAGAACTCAGATGCGTCACACTTACTTAACAGTTGGTGTGCAACTAAAAAAAAAAACCCCATTTTCAGAAATCGCCCATAGAAAATGATATTATCTAAAACAGCCGTTGTCAACAACTATCAAACAATAAAGTATTGCAACTATCAAACCACACGAGCATTTTCATATCGCAAATAGTTCTTTTACAGTGGCCGAAACTCAAGGCCGCAAACAATGAGACCGGACATGGGTCCTTCAATGCTTGTAAACTTCATATTAATTGAAAGAGAGTCATCCTTGAATTCATGAGCTGAGTTGAATTTCCAAAGTTGAATCTCCATCCATCCATCTTCTCTTTGTTTTGGAACTCGAGTAATGTCATTTGTATTCAATGGGCTTGGGGTTGTAAAATAAACAAATTCAACCTCGCTGTTTTCTTTATGGAGTACATCTTGTACTTTCACTGGACAATGCAGCCCTTGGCATTTTTCTGAAAGCTTGAATACAAGGTAACACACATATTCCGTAACCGGTGACAACATTTGACTTTTGATTGTGCATTTGAGATGAAATACTTGCTGTGGTAAAAGCTCAATCACCTCTTGAAATCTGCATGTAACAATTTAACAATCTATTCACGAACAGGAAACTAAATCCAAGAAGTGAAACTTCAATCAACAATCTATTAACGAATTTTAACTACAGTATTTAACAAGAATGCAATTAAGATTTGGACCTTGAATAATCAAATCAAGTTATTCGTGACTGTAACAAATTAGTTATATGAAAATAAAAAAGAGAACAAACCTGGACTGTGCTGGTGGTTTTGAAGTACAAGTATCCAAATCAGAAAATTTGTATATAGCTGCCTTTGCTGAAAGCATAAGAAATTTCTTTCCTTCGACTTCGCCCAACCAGAACAACTCGTCATAGTTTCTGCATACCTTGAATATTTCTTCAAAGTTACTTCGCAATTGTTGCACTTGATCCACATTGAAGTCTGATTTCAAGACTTGTTGGACTTCGTTCAAATTTCCGATCTCTTCAAGTGTCACCTATAAATAGTTATTTTATATACCAACTTATAACATGATTTTTTTTGGTTACCATGCATTCATGTTCCCTTTATAGAACTTAAACAAAAGAACATAGAATGGAACCAATGGATATTTTCAAACTTACTTTGTCAATGGCTCGAAATTCAATTCCTTCTACATAAACTGCAGCGTCTCCACAATAGTATGATGAAAAGCTTTCAAGTATAAATTCAAAAACAACATCTTTGTTCTGATTCGAGAAACGGTGCAACTCAATCTTCATCCACTGCTCATCTCTCAATGTTGCAAAATATGCATGCAGACTTTTGGGTCCCTTTCTATACTTTAGATTAACATACACAGGTTTACTTGAAAAGTTTCTTGAATCACAAAATTTGAAGACTAAATAGACCCCATAAACAACATTAGGAGATAAAAATTGAGCTCTTGTCTTGATTTCAATGTTCAAGTCGGAAATATCTAACATCTCCACCACTGTCCCAAACCTGCACACATTATAAACATCCAAGTCTAAATCAGTCATAGCCTTTATTCCCATACACTCTTACTTTTGAATTTCGTCATATTTGGAACAAGAGTTTAAATTCTATATTAGAATTTATTGTACCAGACAAATTATATCAAGATGCTAGCAAAATTTATAATTCACGGTCACGAGAACAGAGGACCCAAAACAGGGACAAACCTCAACTACCTTATTAGAAGGTTTATAAAATTATAGTTCCCAATCATATATTGAGTATTAAAATCTATTTTCTCATGTACAACATCAGCTCTCATTGTTGATATGTATGTATGGAGGACTAATCTTGTTATTAACCTGATGAGATGAGGTCTGAAGTGTAAAAGAGCTAAATAAGTTTTGTGTAAGTGCACACAGTCATTGTGATAAGGAAGTGTCTTACAGGGGCAAAATGCGAACATAGTCAAAGGGGATAATTCTTATGTATGATCCTATTTGATCATAATTATCATTAAATGATTAATAATCATACTATGCTACCGTAAACAACTTGTCATGCATTAAACGGTAAAGAGAATAACCTTATAGTTTAACATTAAAAAGTATAACATGCTTCTAACAATAATGCATATGTTTGCTTATCACTTAAAACTAACAAAGGTGGAGGTAGAGAGAATAACCTTGATTCTGGAAGAGATTTACACTCATGTGGACAACTGTTTATGTAGGAAAACTTTGTGGCTGAAACCATTTCATTTCTTTCTCCATTACCAGCGAATGACAACAACTGTTATACAGCCGAAATACAAATCAGACTCAATGTGTATGATGTATAAATGAATGTGTGATTTTGAATCTCTCAATAAGGGGAAGATACATAGAAACGGGAAACACCCAATAAAGGAGATACGAAAATGAACTGGTTACCACTTTGTCCTCTTGAAGGAGGATTCCATCAGAAAAAATGTTGTAAAGTTCCTCTTTCTTTTTCATAGAATATATTTCAGGGCACTTAGACAACTCGATTATATCTTTATAATCCGTGGGCAATTTGGGCTCCCATTTTTCATAATTTTCCTGGATATACATTAATCAATTAATAAACTCATGTATCATATATGCAGTTAAAGGCCGTAGTTTAGATATATATGAATCAAAAGTTAGTCAGTTTTGTCAAAATATAAAAACTTACCTGGAATTCCAATGCTTTCTTAAGCTGTATGACCACTTCATTAGCTGTTGGCCGTCTCTCTCTCCTGTGATGTAAGCATTGAAGGGCAATCCTTGTAAATGTAATATATGACTGTGGCACAATTTGTTCTTTGATACCCTCGAACACTAACTTATCAAGTTTTTCTACATGATAGTGATGTTTAGCCAAAAAGGGCAAATAAAGATACTCATCATCTAGCTTGTTAGATGATAGTTTCCCACACAATATGTCAAATAAAACCGCACCCAGCGAGAATATATCAGATTCTTTGGTTAAGAAACCTGTTTTCGAGTAGAGTGGATCACGATAGCCAATTGTGCCTATAACATTGTCAATGACAAAGCCTACATCCTGATTTGTTGCGCATACTAAGGAAAGCCCAAAACCAGTAATTTTTGCTTTCCAGTCATCAACTAATAGAATGTTGCTGCTGCTGATGTCCCTATGTATTACCATTTCTGGACTTGAAACAGTTCCATGAAGAAACTCCAACCCAATTGCAATATCGATGCATATTTTAAGCCGCATCACCCATGTAAGACTATCATCGCTCAAGTACTTATCAAGACTACCTCTGGATGCATACTCATATACAATAACTTTTTCATCCTTTTCATCACAGTAGCGTACAAGACGAATGACATTTAAATGTTTATACTCCATAAGGATTTGCAGCTCTGCCATAAATTTAGCTGCTGCAGCATCTCCTTGACCCGACTTCTTATCCAACCGCTTCGCAGCAATGATGTTATCTCCATGAGTACTGTGAGTAGCACCCTTGTAGACATTCTCAGAATCTCCATGTCCAATGATATTGTCTTGACTGAAGCCATTCGTAGCCAACTTTATGTCCTCAAGTGACAGTTTGAGGCTGTCCTTGTGGTTCTCCTGAGAATTATTGGACAGTCAGTTGATTTTCCAAGTAAAAAACACAATGAAACTACTTTCCATCTAGAATTTTTTGAATTTTTATTTTGCATTTTAGGTTCTCAGTCTCCGAGTTCATGTCAACGTTATGGTTGTAAATCAAGGTTGGTTGTTGCAATTTCCAAATTAAAGAAAAAAAAACATATATACATGGAAGAGAAGAGCCCGGAGGTTTACTGGCGAATCAGTAGCACGTCATGAAGTTAAATTACTAAGTTAAAATAAAACAAATAAACCGCAAAACTTTAGTACAAAGAAAAAACTTAAACAGTAAGATCGTATATCGAGTAAAAGTTTGAGAAATGTTGTTTACACAAAGTATAATGTATGAAATGTCACATATTACTATCAACAATTTGAAGAAATTAAAAAGTTATATTTTAAAATATTGACTTACCTGAGAGTCTAATGCTTTTTTGAGTTTGTTGATGACAACTTCTATTGTTGGACGTTGCTTTTGAGTTTCCGCCACACATCGAAATGCGACTTCTAAAAAGATGTCCAAAGACTCTTTATTGGGACCTTTACAAAAGACATGTTCATCGGTCTCCTCCTTTATCTTGTGATCAACAATTTCCATTATTGTTCCCTTTTCATAATGATCTCTTGCAATGGGTGCAATTCCTTTCTCATTCACATTGGTGTATACAGAATCATAGGCCAACCTCCCGGTCAAGATCTCAAGCAACACTACTCCAAACGAGTAAATGTCTGATTTCTTATTTAGTCTACCATACTCCTTATATTCTGGATCCAAATACACATATGTACCTGCAATGATATTGGTATTGATAGTGCTGGCAGCTTGATTTGCTGGGTGGAATTTGGAGAGCCCAAAATCCGCAATCTTTGCCTCCCAATTATCTCCCAATAGAATATTATCGCTCTTGATGTCTCGGTGTAGCATCTTTTCTTTGCCATGATCTGTGTTGTTGTGAATGTAATTCAAACCATGTGCAATATCAAGACATATATTTAGACGTTGCAACCAATTAAGATTAGTCATCTTATCACTGTTCCCCAAATAGCTTTCAAGACTTCCTTTCGAAGCATGCTCATAAACCAGGATCATTGCACTGTTACCTTCATAACAAAAACCAAGAAGAGAGATTATATTCGCATGCTTACAACTGGTTAGAGTTTCAATTTCTGCAATGAACCCTTGTTTTCCTTCTTGATTGTTAATGCGCTTTATGGCTACTGTGCTTCGTTTTCTGCGTAGATCGCATATATCCACCCCATTTACTGATGAGGAATTACTGCCATCAAAATGTTCAAGATCTGCTTTGTATACTTTACCGAATCCACCAGACCTGATGCTGTAAGCGTCATCAAAATTATTGGTAGCCTCTTTTATAGCTTTTAGTCCAATCTTCAAGTGTTCCAGATTCCCCTGCAACGAGTTGTACAACACCACATTAATGCTAGTAAAGATATTAAGAGACGAGAAGTTTTTATAATCGACTGACATTTATTAAACGCTAAATAATGGTTTTATCCGTAAACTCTGAGTTGGTTTAATCACTTAACTTCTTTTGTTTTAAACTTTAATTAAACTATGTCTATCCCTAACTCAAACCTATTTAGTTTCATGACAGTTTGAGGTCGTGTCTAGAATTGTTGCCCCTACTTGCAACTTTTCCCCATTTTCAGATTAAGTAAACCGGTTGGTTTCATTCGGGTGTCATTTTTTAAAGGGCAAAATCTTTATTAATGTACTATACTTGCCACAAACATCACTTCCGCGTAGTGAACAAAAAAAATCCTTTTCTGTACACTATAGTTGACATTTTTGTCTTTCTTTAAGTATTATGACTATTTCACCATTCCAAATTACAAAAATGGTCCCTGTGAGTTTGCGAAAATTGCATCAACCGTCCTTAGACTAAATTACATAAATGGTCTCTGTCGTTTGGAGAAAATTGCGTCTATCGTCCTTTTTTTTCAAAATTCCTTTTTTTCTCAATTTTTTTTGAAATTCTTTCTTTTTTTTTGAAATAATTTAGAAAAAAATTGTTTTCCTGGCATTTTCAAAAAAATCGGGGAAAAAATTATTTTCGAAAACAAAATATTTTCGGGAAAAAAAAATTCGAAAAAAAAAGCTTTAAAAAAAATTTGAAAAAGAAAATCGAAAACAAAATATTTTCGGAAAAAAATATTTTTGAAAAAAAAATTTCGAAAAAAAATATTTTTGAAAAAAAAATTCGGAAAAAAAATATTTTTTTTCGAAAAAAATAATTTTGAAAAAAAGATATTTTCGAAATATTTTCAGAAAAAAATATTTTTGAAAAAACAAATTTCGGGAAAAAAAATATTTTTGAAAAAACTTCGGAAAATAAATTTCGAAAAAAAATTATTTTTGAAAAAAAATATATTTTCGAAAAAAAATATTTTTAAAAAAATTTGGAAAAAAATAGGGACGGTGGACACAATTTTCTCTAAACAACATGGACCATTTATGTAATTTAGCCAAAGGACATTGGATGCAATTTTCAAAAATTCAAGTGTAAAATGGTTATTACGAAATTTTTTATCTTACATAAAGAAAGACAAAAATGTAAACTTTAGTGTACAAAAAAGGAATTTTATTTTTTTATTATTATTATTTTTTTTTCAGCACGCGAAACTCACTTTTATGGCAAGTATAGTGCATTAATGGATTTTGCCTTTTTTTAAACACCCATAGTCATGTACTAAGATTCTTTAATCGAACCACTAAGATGTAAAAAAAAAATAATAAAAAATAAAATAAAAATAAAAAAAGCCCCTTGCCAGTTAAAGGTCTACTAAATTATCAGATAAAGTTAAACATTGCCCAAAAAAGTTAATTAGTTAAACTATATGTTAACTTAAAATAATGGATAGAATCATTGTTCACTCTTTATAAAAGGTTAATGACATGTAATAGCAACGTACTTTTCTATTTGTGCCATTATCAGATACGAACCCAAAATAATACAACATACCCATCCAACTTTCAAATTTTGTTTCATTATCAGATGCGAACTTTAAAATATGAGATATCAGAACTGTAAAAAAAAATTCGTTAGCTAAGTACTTTCTCACTTGTTCAAATGAAAACAAATTTTTTTAAAGTTCGTATTTGATACTTGAACAAATGAGAAAGTACGTTGCTAATGAAACAATTTTTTTTAAAGTTCATATCTGATATATGATATTTTAAAGTTTGTATATGATAATGAAACAAAATTTGAAACTTGGATGGGTATTGTTGTATTATTTTGGGTTCGTATTTGATAATAGCACAAATAAGAAAGTATGTTGCTATTATATGCAATTAACCCCTTTATAAAATATGAGAATGTTCAAGAGAAATTGATGATTTTCATCCCTATAAATTTCTACATGTTTTCATCCCCGCAGCGAAGTGCGGGTTAAACCTCCTCGTTTATCATAAAAATCATAGTTATATAATACTTTTTAGTTTTATGATATTATACTCTAATAAGAAATAATATAAAATCAAAATCACATACACGTTTTGGTAAGGTAATCGTTTTTTGATACTTGACAAGTGAGAATAGATAGGAGATATATGGTTAAACCAAACGATAACAGTTGGTATCACTCTTGTTTGTTAATTAGGATAATGCCTTGAAATGTAAATTTGTTACGTACCTTCAATTGAATGGATGATGTAGGGTTATCTGGATTCTCATGTTTCCACTGAAGTTCCAAAGCTTTCTCAAGTCTTTTGAAAACCTGATCTATATAGGGACGATCTGCTCTTTCCTCTTTTATGCACCAATATGCTGTCTCTGTGAAGATTTTGAATGCTTTTGGATCCATCTGTCTTCGTAAATGTGGCATGATCATTTCATCCAAATGAGATTTAGCAAGCTGACTTAATAACCCCTCTCGTAGCTCATTGTCATTGTCATTGTCATCGTCTTTGTCATTGTCTTCGTCTTCATCTCCGCCTTCGTCATTGTCATCATCTTGGTCATCGTCTTGGTATACAGCGCTCCTCCCGCACAAGACTTCGAATAATACAACACCGAACGAATACACATCTGATTTGTGGGTCACACCCCCGGTCTCTTTATATTTTGGGTCTAGGTATACATTCTTAACAATATCACGAGTGAGAAGAAGACGATGCCTCCGAGCTACTGTATTTTTCAATGCAAGTTCAAAACCAGATAACTTGGGTTCCCATTTTTCATCTAGTAAAATTAACGAGCTCTTGATGTTGCAATGTATGACACAAAAATCGCGGCCAACATCATAATGGATGTAACTCAATGCATTTGCAACGCCCAGACATATCTTCAATCTTTGCATCCATGTGAGGGTCTGATCACTTAGATATTTGTCTAGACTTCCGTTGGTCTCCCTCTTGTATATGATAGCCTTGTAATCCTCATCCTCCTCCCCATCATAAAACCCAATAAGAGACACTATATTCTTATGTTTGAGACTTGAAAGCATTGAAAGCATCACCAAGAACTTTTTGCTTTCATCTTTTTCAGAATCAGATTGGTAACCCTTTCCAAAGATATCGATGAACAATTCGGAACGCAAGAGACGACCTTTGAAAATCGTTTCATCTTGGTTGAAGATATTTTCTTCATCAAAAATGTTGGTTACTAATTCCAAATAATATTGTAAGCTGAGTCTTAAGTGAGATAGATCTTTGAGGAAAGACTTGGTGTTTTTGCTGACATAGAATTCATTGCCTATAGATACGAAGGTCACTGATCCCTACATGTGTAGATCAACATGATGTAACACTTCAGTTAGGTTGATTGGTCAATTAAAATATTTATTAAAGAGACGAAATGGTGAGAGGCTATGTACATATAATACGGGATCTTGTATATCACACTCAAGAATATTTTTATACATGAGTCATTTTCAATGGGTTGATAACTAAAGCTGGTACAGTAAGTGTAAAGAAGATAGATATAAAAGATAATCATGTCGGGGTGAAGATTGTTGAAATATAGTGATAGAAGCTAAATAAGGTAATAGACTAAACTGTAGATCAATTTTTCTCCTTTTCAAAATGCAACTTAATTAGAGTTAAATAACAAAAGAACAAATGAATGATCTTCTAAACTTTAGGATTAAACCAAAGACTAGAAAATAACTAAACATGTGATAGTTGGAGTTCTAAGTTGTGCAGATATCATATGGTTTATTTTTGTGTTTCATTTAGTATCCTTCAAGTTAGTTTTAAGCTTTGGGTAGTGATATATACGCATATGATTTTACTTCATACACATAAATTTAATGGGACCTACATAAATTTTACAAATGAAACTGATGTGAGTCCCACTAAATTTATGTGCATGAAGTAAAATCATATGTGGAGATATCACTTCCCTTAAGCTTTTTTGTATCTTTGTTTTTTTCTTGGGTCGACTATACTTAATCACCTTGTTAATATAAATTGCCTTTCAAAAAAAAAATATATACATGCATGGGTGGTAAGTGGTAACGTGGACCAATTCTAAACTAAAATTATCATTTTTTCTGTTGTATAGGTGGGAGAACTAGATAGAAAATGACTTATGTGGCATGTTTCACAGTTCAATGGCTTTAAAATCTAACATATATCTTTCTTTATCCTTTAATTTTCTCTTGTTTTGACAAATATCGTTTGAGTATAATGAGCAGATAAGATTTAACTAGAAAATTTTTAACATCATCTTATTTCCTCTCTCTTAAAAATTTCAGTGACTTACAAGTTGTAAGTTACAACAAGTTTTTAAATAAAATAAGGGAATTGCTATTAGATGCCTACTGAGCATTATATAAAGATCATTAATTAAACCATCATATCCAGTCTTAATACCACATCGTATTATATATTCTGCCCCCTCTTTACTCGCATTTTTCTTTATTCCTCTTTTTTAAAGATTTCAGTGGCTTACAACAAGAGCTAAAAAGAAAATTATTTACCTTTTCATGACTAGATGACGTATCTCCAACTTCAGCCACAAGTGATGAGAGTTCCTTTTAACATGAATGGCAACAAATACAACAATAAGTAAATAAACATAACTCGTATTATAGAGTAGTTATTGTGCTAGAAAGATAAAGAGAAATTTGGTCAAAAAGAAGGATAAAGAGAAAAAACTATCTTACAGCATTTTTCCATTCCAATTGAAGTTCCAACGCTTTCTCAAGTTTTGTGACAATCTGATCCATATTTGGGCGTTGCGATTGTTTTTCACTCAAGCACTCATACGCTGTTTCAGCGAAAATATTCAATGATCGCGGATCCATTTGTTTCAATAGATCCGGATCGATTATCTCATCGAGTATTTTCTCTATATAATGAAAAATTGCCACAGGAGCCAAATACTTATTATCTTGATCATCAATTACTGATTCCCTACCACAAAGTAGTTCAAACAATACTATCCCAAAGGAGTAGATATCTGACTTTTGGTTCACAATGTTAGTCTTTTCACATGTTGGGTCTCTATACCTCTTCCTAGACCAAACTGAATAAGTATGGAAAGAATGGTGTCTTTCAGATGCTTTAATCTTCATGGAATGCTGAAATTTAGATAACTTGGGTTCCCAGTCTTGATTCAGTTGAACTGCTTCACTGCTGATATTCCGGTGTATAACGCTAAAATCGCGTGACTCGTCATAATGAATGTAACTCAACGCTTGCGCAATACCGACAGATATCTCCAATCTTTTCACCCATGTCAACAACATCGTGATACTTAGATATCTGTTAAGAGGTCCCCTGGCCATCTCATTCCTGTAAATGATGATTTTCTCACCATTTTCATCACAAAACCCAACTAATGAAACCAGATTTTTATGCTTGAGACTAGAAAGCAATGAAACCTCCATCCAAAACTCCTCTTCTTTTACCAATTTTCTTTTCCTCAGTGCATAAATATCAATCATGTCACCGGACCACGAGAGTTGTCCCTTGTATTCCTCATAATTTATTCCACGTGTGCCAAAGTTGTTGGTGGCAGCTATTATCTTTTCAAGGGGGATTTTGAGGTGAGCAAGATCGTGTTTAAGCAAAGATAACTGTTTATCAAGTAAAAAAACGTGAATTAATACACAAAGATAACACAATAAGAGAGTTTGATGAAGTGCCAACAACTTGTTCGATGAAATTTCTGAACCTTTTCAAACACATGTTGCGGTATATACTTGCCTTGTATCTTCTTATATTGATCTTGAATTTAAGTCTAATTAAATCTGTATATATTTTCTACTTTATAGCTATTATCATATTATTACGAGTATAATTTAGGAAGTGCATCGTCCTATTAACTAATAATTTAATAAAGTGAAAGGAGGTGAAGGTCTATATGCTCAAATAAATATAGAGTTGTACTTATTATAATAGCAAGATGGAAAAGAAGAAAGACCGTCTTACCGCATTTTGATGTTCAAGTTGAAGTTCCAACGCCTTCTCAAGTCTCGTGAGAATCTCATCAATATATGGGCGTTGTGATCGTTCTTCCTTCAAACACTCATATGCTATTTCCGCAAAAATGTTAAATGATTGAGAGTCCATTTGATTCCATAAACGCCAATGAATTATTTCATTGAGTTTCTTCTCCCGATAATGGGCAACGGCCATCGAAGCCAAATACTTATTATCTTGGTTGCCTTTGATTACAGCTTTCCTACCACACAGTAGTTCAAACATTACTATCCCAAAGGAGTACATATCCGATTTGTGGTTTGCACATTTTGTCTCTATATATGTTGGGTCTGTATACCCATCTGTACTCCACACTTTATCAGTATTGAAAGAATTATGCCTTTGAGATGCTTTGATCTTCATGGAACATATAAAATGTAACACCCCCAAAATTTGGTACAGCGGAAGACTCAACAAGCTTTCGGGGTGCTACGGAGATTGGTATCCAACACAAGACATAATAGAACGAGATAAAGTAAACATAAAAAACACAACCAAAACGGGGTTTTAAAGTTTACATTTATCCCAACATCATTCAGAGTCAGGCCCAAAAGAAATAAACGTAGGTCCACAATTTAATATCAGAGTTTAGAAAAATAGATCCATAAACCAGGTGCCATTGCCAAGCCTCCAATCCAAGCATCCATAGAGCATCACTTAATTTCCTGAGAAAACGTGCTAAAAGTCAGCTTTCGCTGGTGAGATCATAGGTTTAAGTTCATCTAACAATATAGTGAACATATACGCAAAACGCTTGCTAGCTAGACTAAGGATTCGCTAAAAGCCTGCGGATACCCTCCGCTCCAACATAACACACGGATACCCTCCGTTCCAACATAGATATTCGGGTAACCCCTGCAATACCAATAAATACTCGGATAACCTCCGAAGTATTAATAACCTATAGGTGCACACTACAGTATATAAATAAGCCAACCTTGAATAGTACACACAACATATATGTGACTAAAGCTGGCAATTCCAAATAACCAAATAAGCCAACCTTGAATAGTACACACAACATATATGTGACTAAAGCTGACAATCCACCAATAACCAAATAAGCCAACCTTGAATAGTACACACGACATGTGTGACTAAAGCTGACAATAGATCCTAGTCCATACGCATAGCAAGTTTAGAAAGAATATAAAAGCGATAATAGTCCACGTAAAATAATTTGCACGTTTCTCACCCCAAGTATTGAAAACATAGTTCAAGAGTAAAAAGTGGGGCTATGACTCACCTCAAGTCCAGAAATCAGAAATAAGAAATCGGTAGAGGTAAGATGTATAGTAACTCAAAAGACGGCAACTACGGACTTGGCACGACCTAACATTATCAACTCGTTCAGAAATCATTTCCTCAAAATCAAATATTCCCAAACCCGAACGTATTCCATTTTACTTTCCGAAAATTCATTTCTCGTGTTATCTCGGATTAGTTTGGAGTTTGGCGTTTGGTATCCATACGGGTGGTGGGTCGACACAACTCAAACCAAGAAGTCACAACAAAAAAGATAATAAAAGAATCTATAGGTCTAATATTAGTCTAATATATTATTTAAATAAATCATCGAAGTTTATCAAATCCGTCGATTTGGTAATCCTCCATATTTATTTACTTAATATACCATTCTAGGATTATACCCGAATCCTAGGTCACACATTGCACATAAAGTACTATATGGTATATATCAAAGTTTTATAAATTCACTAATTATACCGTTAAGCTTACCAAATTCGTCAATTTGGCAATCTTACGAGATACTTAGTAACTTATTATTCTCGTACACATACCACAACCTATGGGCGTCGTAGGATACGATGCCCATTAATATACTCAATTTAAACAACTAAATTGCTCTTATTTAACCCGTCGATTAAATAAGTTACGTAGTTATTGAAAATGAATGTATTAATCGTCATATATCCGTGACAACACAAACGTCACAAATAATAATAATCCACTTGGACTCAAGTGACCACGACCCCGTATAACTCGATAGTTTTTCCTCGTTTATTAAAAGGTATTATTTTATTTAATATTTATTCACGTTAAAGATTTCGTCATTATTTATAGTCGTTTAATTATAATAACGCTCCCGGCATTTATTACACTATTTTCATAGTATAATATTTTTAGTCACGTTATTATTATAATATCACTCGTGATCGTTTTATTTTTAATATACGCATTTATATATCTATATATACGTTATTCACGTCTATATATCTATATAAACGGTTATATTACCAATAATATTACTACGAGTTTTATTATTCGCATTTGATTATAAATATTTATCGAGTCATACGAAATGGTCACATGTCCGAGTCATCACTCTCGGCTCATTGTCCAAGTCCAAAATAGAAATAACAATCAAGTCAAACCAATTAATCAATCTCCGTCCAACAATACCCAAATCACGTGCTACAACAATAGGGTCCGACTACGGCACCCGACTAACCTATCTCCGTCAAACTAAGTGACCGTCTCACAATCGGTCCCCAATACCACTTTCGTCAACAACTCCTCAATAATCACAATCGTAACAGTATTCTCATTATCGAGACCACAAGGTCTCGACCCATCAAAACATTCGGCCAAAATAAAATGAGCCGCAAGAACAAGTAATAAAAACAACCATATCACCACATAATACAAATGACATATATAAACCATATCAAGGAAAAACATCAAAATAGGCTAGTTCCGGGTTGGTTTACCAAGCCAAACCCGAGCCTTGCCACCCACTTGGGTCTCGGCTAAATACATGAGTCACAAAGACTCGAAACCAAGACCACGAGGTCTCACAACAAGCTCAAATGAGCAACACCAATATATCATGTCTCGTCATAAACCATTTACTCTAGCTCTCGGCACCAAAATAAACCGAGTCCAAAACCAAACATGACCACAAGAATAAGTTACAAGGACAAGCTCAAAATCATCAAGAACATAGTCAACAAGCTGAGCCGTAACCAAGTCGAGAGACCCCTTGGGTCTTGGCTTGATTTCACGGGCCACAAGACATGACCCCGAGACCTCAAAGGTCTCGGTTATGCTCAACCCAACACTAATCCAGCCAAAAAACTTCATAAGCTCAAAGAAAATCCTAAGCCGAGAGCCTAGGCTCTCGGTTTTCAATCGACACCCACAAGAATTCATTAACCCGGATACCAAACGCATTCCATTATCGAAAATATTAATTCCCCATCATTTATAATCCATATTTCATCAAAACCCATTAAGTTAATCCATGTTTCCACGGATTTAAGACTACATCGAGACACACAAGATGCCAAACCATTGCTACTCACCTTCTTGAACCTCGGAACTCACGAATCTCAGTAAAGTAACAAGATAGGAATCGGATTGGTGATGGGAAACGATGTTATGGAAGGTTTTAAAGCGCGTGATGTATACCAAAAGATAGATCGTGAAAAGGTGATTAAGATGGTGGTGTTGGTTTGTTTGTGGAGGCGGCGGTGTGGTGATGGTGGCCGGCATTTAATGGCGGCGGCTAGGGTATTTAGAGGGGAGAGAGAGAGTGAAATTTGGTGAGGTTGTGTTTGCTTGTGTGTTTTCCAGGAGAGACCACAAGGACGATTTGTAGTTTACTCTTTTAATTTCTTTCTTTACTTATAACAATAATAAGAAGAATAATAATAATAGTAAAAGTATTATTATTATATTTAGGGTAAGGTGACTAGGTGTAAAATACACGGACCAAAACCCGTATCTTTATATAATACTCCAACTCTTTCTCGTACCGAGCTTGTTCCAAAATATTTAATATCTCACGAGACGTTCAAAATAATTAAACATGTAGTCGAACCGTAATTCAAAACATGAAATTTTGTTAGGTTATTCTAGTGCCGGAGTCAACGTAGTGCCAAATGAGAATTTCAAATTAAATCTCATCACATCGATAATCCAAATTGATTCCATAAATTTTTTAGATATAATCAACCAAAATATTGGTTTTTCAAGTTCGTTACGAATAAAATTCCAAATATATTTTATAAACAAACTTTAATGTAATGTGGGTTTTCAAAATAACTCCCTAATTTGCCAGTTATCACATCCTCCCAGTCTCAGAAGAAACCCGTCCCGGGTTTCACTCGGAAAAATTCATCTACGAAGTGAAAAGCTTCGGATATCTCTTCCGGAACTCGTCCTCACGTTCCCACGTAAATTCTGGTCCAGGTCAGGAATTCCAACGAACCTTGACGAGCGGAATGCGACTTCGCTTGAGTCGTTTAATTTCACGATCCAATATCTCAATCGGCTCTTCCACAAAGTTTAATTTCTCATCAACACGAATATCTTTCGTCGGTATAACAGGCGTCTCATCAGAAAGGCACTTCTTCAAATTACTAACATGACACACATCGTGAACTTTACTCAGTTCCTGTGGTAATTCAACCGATAAGCCACAGGCCCAATTCTTTCCAAAATAAGAAATGGTCCAATGTAGCGGGGGTTGAGTTTCCCACGTTTCCCGAAACGTATCACACCTTTCCAAGGCGAGACTTTCATCATCACTTTGTCTCCAACCTGGAACTCTAGGGGTTTACGTCTCAGATCGGCGTAACTTTTCTGCCTATCTCTGGCTGCTTGCAACCGATCACGAATCTGAGTCAGTTTCTCAGTAGTCTCCAAGATAAGTTCAGGGCCTGTGAGTTGGCTATCTCCAACTTCTGCCCAACCAATAGGTGAACGACATTTACGACCATATAAAGCTTCAAACAGTGCAGCTTTAAGACTTGTGTGGTAGCTATTGTTGTAGGAGGACTCCGCAAGGGGTAGATATTTCTCCCAGCCTTTACCCAAGTCTATGATGCATGCACGAAACATATCCTCCAAAGTCTGAATAGTCCTCTCACTTAGACCATCGGTTCGGGGATGATATGCAGTACTCATATCAAGTCTCGTCCCCAAAGCGGTTCGAAGTGATCGCCACAAAGCTGACGTAAAGCGGCTTTCACATACAACCTCGCAAGTTTGTCTACACTATCATCTTCACTAATTGCTAGAAAATGAGCAAACTTTGTCAGACGATCCACAATTACCCAGATAGCGTCACAACCGCTAGCTGTCCTCGGTAATTTGGTAATAAAGTCCATTGTAATCCGCTCCCATTTCCAGACTGGAAGTTCTGGTTGCGTTAGTAATCCTGACGGTCTTTGATGTTCAGCTTCAACCTTAGAACATGTTAAGCACTTACTAACATACGATGCTATATCTGCCTTCATGTTTGGCCACCAATATAACTTCTTAAGATCTTGGTACATCTTGTCAGATCCCGGATGAATAGAGTACCTTGACTTATGCGACTCATGCATAATTAACTCCCGAATTCCTCCATACAAAGGTACCCAACTTCGCTCTCCAAAACACAATACTCCATCAGAATGCTTAACAAATCCTTTCTCATTTTCTGCCATCCCAAATATGTTCTCAGCAGGTAGATTTTCTGCTTTCAACGCTTCCGTTTGAACTCCTAATATTTGAGACGGTAATGGCGATACGATAGTCATTCCTAATGACTTAACTCGTAACGGTGGTATTCTCTCCTTTCGGCTAAGAGCATCGGCAACAACGTTTGCTTTACCAGGATGGTAACGAATTTCACAATTATAATCGCTTAGCAACTCAATCTAACGTCGCTGTCTCATGTTAAGCTCTTTTTGATTCAAAATGTGTTGTAGACTTTTGTAGTCAGTAACCACTACCCACTTGGTTCCATACAAGTAATTTCTCCATATCCTTAAAGCAAAAACCACAGCACCTAACTCCAAATCATGGGTGGTGTAGTTCTTCTCGTGCTTCTTGAGCTGTCGGGAAGCATAAGCTATCACTTTCTCTCGTTGCATTGACACGGCTCCCAAACCTTTATGAGAAGCGTCAGAATAGACGATGAAGTCCTCGTTACCTTCAGGTAACGCTAAGATAGGAGCACTACACAACATCTCCTTAAGTAACTGAAATGCCTCCTCTTCCTTATTTCCCCATTCGTACTCAACACTCTTTTGAGTCAATTTGGTCAACGGTTTTGCTATCTTCGAAAATAACTCAATGAATCTTCGGTAATAACCGGCAAATCCCAAAAATTGACGAACTTCGGTTGGGGTCGTAAGTGCAGCCCAATCTTTTATTGCTTCAATCTTAGCAGGATTCACATGAACTCATTGTCTATCAATCAAATGACCCAAAAAATTTGTACCGTCGGAATCCAAAATTCACATTTAGAAAACTTAGCATACAGTTTCTCTTTCCTGAGCAATTCTAAGATAAGTCTTAGATGCTCCTCATGCTCCTTCTCACTCTTCGAATGGATTAGAATGTCATTGATGAACACAATCACAAACTTATCTAAGTAAGGCTTACACACCCGATTCATGAGATCCATGAATATTGCCGGTGCGTTAGTCAACCCAAACGGCATCACCTGAAACTCGTAATGCCCGTAACGGGTTCTGAAAGCCGTTTTCGGAATATCTCCCTCGCGAACTCGAAGTTGATGATATCCCGATCTCAAATCAATCTTCGAATACACACTCGATCCTTGGAGTTGATCGAACAAGTCGTCGATCCTAGGTAACGGGTATCTATTCTTCACCGTTAACTTGTTCAACTCTCGGTAATCAATGCACATACGAAACGATCCATCCTTCTTCTTCACAAATAAGACTGGGGCTCCCCAAGGTGAAGAACTTGATCTTATAAGTCCCTTTTTGGCTAACTCCGCTAATTGCTTCGACAACTCTTCCAATCCAGTAGGTGCAAGACGATAAGGCGCTCGTGCTACAAGTGTAGCATTAGGTATCAACTCAATCTAAAACTCTACTTGTCTAGGAGGCGGGATTCCCGGCAAATCATCAGGAAACACATCCGAAAAATCACGAACTATAGGTACATCTCCAATGCATCTTTCCTTCTTCTCCTTCCCTCCTTTCTCAGAAATTTGAGCTAAGAAAAGGCAACATCCTTTTTCCATTAGCTTCGGCAATTTAGTGCAAGATATGACCGCTAATCTAGATGGGTCTCTCAAATCCTTTCTATCTCCTGGTATGTTCAGAATCTCCTTGCCGTAAGGCACACGCACGATCTTCTCATCGCAAAGTATATGAGCACGACACTTCGACAACCAATCCATACCAATGATGACATCAAAACTTCCTAACGTGACGGGTAGAAGATCTATGTTGAGAGGGCGATTTAGAAGTTTAACGTGCAACTGCAAATGATAGTCCTAATCCTCTCTATGTTCCCATTAGCTAACTCTACATCATAGCCAATTCCTAAGGCCATCGGGGTTTTCTCTAGTAAGGGTACAAACGTAGTGGACACAAAACTTCTATCGGCACCAGTATCCAATAGTATGGAAGCATAATGATTACTGAGAAGGAACGTATCAGTAACGATGTTCGGATCTTCTCCTCTCTCGTTCCTGAGTGCATACACTCTCCCATGAGCAGCTCCTACTTCCACACGTTGGTCCTCATTGTCTTGACGTCCACGGTTTCCTCCAGCTCCACGATTTCCATGATTGTACCCATTACCACCCGATCCTTGACTTCTTTGGTTCCATGATTCCCTACACTCATTCCTATAGTGTCCCTTCTTTCCACATCCATAAGAAGTAACATCTATCTTACTTCTCACTTCAGGAGTAGCTTGAATCATAGCAAGAGGTCGTGCTCTACAATCCCTAGCTACATGTCCTCTCCTTGAGTAACTCTGACAAATCACAGTACATTGTCCTGTACGATTCCTGTAGCAACGACCACACTTGGGTGCATCACCATTTTGGTTCCTTTTATCTCCATTCCCAATAGTTTAAGCCTTAGCAATAGCTTGTCGTTGGTTTCGGTGATCATTACCCTTAGAGTGATGGTCTCTCTTTCTCTTTCCATTCTTATCCTTATCAGCTCCTTCCAATTCCAACGAATCCATTAGTTGTTGAGCGGTTGTGATGGCCTCATGGATATTTGCAGGTCTAGCAGCAATCACATCATTCCTTGTAGCCATAGGCAACCCATCGGTATACCGCTCAATCTTTTGAGTCTCAGTTTTTACCATATCTGGGCAAAGCAAGACCAACTCCTGGTAACGACGATTGTAAGTCGCCATATCGGTACCCTTCACTTTTGTGATTTCAAAAGTCAATCTCTAGCTTCTTAACCTCATTACTTGGGTAATAAGTCTGGATCAGTAGAGACTTAAATTGCTCCCAAGTCATAGCAAAAGCCACATCACTCCCAACCGAATTTCGGTAATTGTTCCACCAAGTTAAAGCTTCATCCTTGAAAGTAAAAGAAGCAACTTTACCTTCGCATTCTCCGCGCAACCACTGACATTAAACACTGACTCCGTCTTCTCTATCCACCTGACCAAGTAGACCACTCCTTTGGTTCCACCAAACTCAATGGGTCCACGAATTTTAAACTCCTTGTAGTTACGTTCATTAGTACGAACAGGTGGAAATGTTCCAACAGAATTTGTTGGAATGATTTGACTCAGCTAGTAGCTCAGCAACTCGTTGCTCCACAAGTTGATTGATCATTACTTGATCCACAGTGGGTACGTTAAGTGGAACATGATCATTTGTCTCCCTGAACATCAACATTTTGATTCCTGTCGTTGCGGTTAGTAGTGTCCAGGTTCTCAGGAGTAGGGGTTTCAACATTTCGAGTAGGACGGCGTCCTCGACGACTAAGGGTAGTCATTGCAGGACCAGTTCTGGTAGCTCTAACAGGGTTTCGTCATACAGCCATTAATATAATACTAACACAATATCAACCACGCAAATAAGACACAATTCTCCATGTACGCTGAAAATCGTAAAATATCATACGAGCTCACCATCGTCCATAAGTAGCGATCAATACATCGTTCCATACTACCAACAGGCATAATAGATACTAATCGTTCCATACGAGACGAACGTACAATCCGAATATCATGACATAAGAGATATAATAACTAGCTCTCCTAACCAAATACTCTTTGGCTTATGTAGCAACACAACAACCTGATTCCAAATCGATCTAGCCACGATGCTGGCGCAGACTCCTCAACTCCGCAACAATCTCAACAATAACCTCAGTAATGACCATCTCAAGTCGGCCAGATATCCGCGAGATCCTCTCACCCTGTACAGTAATCTGAGCCCACATCCTACCAGTCTCACCTAACTCTGCATGCTCAGCAGAAACCTCAGAAGGTGCATCCGACGCCACAGGACTACCAGGTGGTGAATCAAACAAAAACGGATGATCAGGTGAAACCGGCTCTAACGGATGTATCGGGGAATCGGGCTTCGTAGAATGAACTGAATGTGCTAGCGACCCATCATCATCAGGCATATCCTCCTCCTGAGGATCATCCTCTTCCCAATCCTGAGGGTCATCATTCTCTGCCTCGTCTTGAGGGTTATCATTCTGCTCACCCGCGTACTCCTCGTCGAAGGGGTACTCCATCACTCGTCATCTCCGAGCAGGCGAACCACGAGGCGATAAAGTCGGTGACTTAGGGCGTCAATGAGACGATAAAGTAGTAGTGGCCGAACGCATGACCAATACGTATGGGTCATAGGGGCCATAGTGATCTACGAGGGGCGACGCGTACTAACAATAACAATTCTTAACAACAACACGTGCAAAGGAGGCTATGATTTGTGACAACAGCGTAGGGTAGGTGTAAGTGTTTCAAAACAACTAAACCGCAAACTCAAAATACCATATCAACATCATTATATAATTCCAAATCATTTATAATCAAGAAAGATTTAAAATACCGCATTACTAAAACCATTCGCAAAACAATTAAGCCATAATATTCCTCAAAAACGCATATAATTCCTCAAACGCCTTCATATCGCTAATCAATAAACCTCAAATCCTCAAATCATCTCAAGAAATCCCAAATCTAATAATCATCTCAATAATCTCATAATACCTCAATAATAAACAATGATACTTCGGCTTGGCGGGCTGGCGGGCAATGGTCGAGGATCGTTTTCTATAAAAGTCGGTTATAGTTTAGGTGTTTATTTACCTAGTTCTCTATAACCTTGGCTCTGATACCAATCTGTAACACCCCCAAAATTTGGTACAGCGGAAGACTCAACAAGCTTTCGGGGTGCTACGGAGATTGGTATCCAACACAAGACATAATAGAACGAGATAAAGTAAACATAAAAAACACAACCAAAACGGGGTTTTAAAGTTTACATTTATCCCAACATCATTCAGAGTCAGGCCCAAAAGAAATAAACGTAGGTCCACAATTTAATATCAGAGTTTAGAAAAATAGATCCATAAACCAGGTGCCATTGCCAAGCCTCCAATCCAAGCATCCATAGAGCATCACTTAATTTCCTGAGAAAACGTGCTAAAAGTCAGCTTTCGCTGGTGAGATCATAGGTTTAAGTTCATCTAACAATATAGTGGACATATACGCAAAACGCTTGCTAGCTAGACTAAGGATTCGCTAAAAGCCTGCGGATACCCTCCGCTCCAACATAACACACGGATACCCTCCGTTCCAACATAGATATTCGGGTAACCCCCGCAATACCAATAAATACTCGGATAACCTCCGAAGTATTAATAACCTATAGGTGCACACTACAGTATCTAAATAAGCCTACCTTGAATAGTACACACAACATATATGTGACTAAAGCTGGCAATTCCAAATAACCAAATAAGCCAACCTTGAATAGTACACACAACCTATATGTGACTAAAGCTGACAATCCACCAATAACCAAATAAGCCAACCTTGAATAGTACACACGACATGTGTGACTAAAGCTGACAATAGATCCTAGTCCATACGCATAGCAAGTTTAGAAAGAATATAAAAGCGATAATAGTCCACGTAAAATAATTTGCACGTTTCTCACCCCAAGTATTGAAAACATAGTTCAAGAGTAAAAAGTGGGGCTATGACTCACCTCAAGTCCAGAAATCAGAAATAAGAAATTGGTAGAGGTAAGATGTATAGTAACTCAAAAGACGGCAACTACGGACTTGGCACGACCTAACATTATCAACTCGTTCAGAAATCATTTCCTCAAAATCAAATATTCCCAAACCCGAACGTATTCCATTTTACTTTCCGAAAATTCATTTCTCGTGTTATCTCGGATTAGTCTGGAGTTTGGCGTTTGGTATCCATACGGGTGGTGGGTCGACACAACTCAAACCAAGAAGTCACAACAAAAAGGATAATAAAAGAATCTATAGGTCTAATATTAGTCTAATATATTATTTAAATAAATCATCGAAGTTTATCAAATCCGTCGATTTGGTAATCCTCCATATTTATTTACTTAATATACCATTCTAGGATTATACCCGAATCCTAGGTCACACATTGCACATAAAGTACTATATGGTATATATCAAAGTTTAATAAATTCACTAATTATACCGTTAAGCTTACCAAATTCGTCAATTTGGCAATCTCACGAGATACTTAGTAACTTATTATTCTCGTACACATACCACAACCTATGGGCGTCGTAGGATACGATGCCCATTAATATACTCAATTTAAACAACTAAATAGCTCTTATTTAACCCGTCGATTAAATAAGTTACGTAGTTATCGAAAATGAATGTATTAATCGTCATATATCCGTGACAACACAAACGTCACAAATAATAATAATCCACTTGGACTCAAGTGACCACGACCCCGTATAACTCGATAGTTTTTCCTCGTTTATTAAAAGGTATTATTTTATTTAATATTTATTCACGTTAAAGATTTCGTCATTATTTATAGTCGTTTAATTATAATAACGCTCCCGGCATTTATTACACTATTTTCATAGTATAATATTTTTAGTCACGTTATTATTATAATATCACTCGTGATCGTTTTATTTTTAATATACGCATTTATATATCTATATATACGTTATTCACGTCTATATATCTATATAAACGGTTATATTACCAATAATATTATTACGAGTTTTATTATTCGCGTTTGATTATAAATATTTATCGAGTCATACGAAATGGTCACATGTCCGAGTCATCACTCTCGGCTCATTGTCCAAGTCCAAAATAGAAATAATAATCAAGTCAAACCAATTAATCAATCTCCGTCCAACAATACCCAAATCACGTGCTACAACAATAGGGTCCGACTACGGCACCCGACTAACCTATCTCCGTCAAACTAAGTGACCGTCTCACAATCGGTCCCCAATACCACTTTCGTCAACAACTCCTCAATAATCACAATCGTAACAGTATTCTCATTATCGAGACCACAAGGTCTCGACCCATCAAAACATTCGGCCAAAATAAAATGAGCCGCAAGAACAAGTAATAAAAACAACCATATCACCACATAATACAAATGACATATATAAACCATATCAAGGAAAAACATCAAAATAGGCTAGTTCCGGGTTGGTTTACCAAGCCAAACCCGAGCCTTGCCACCCACTTGGGTCTCGGCTAAACACATGAGTCACAAAGACTCGAAACCAAGACCACGAGGTCTCACAACAAGCTCAAATGAGCAACACCAATATATCATGTCTCGTCATAAACCATTTACTCTAGCTCTCGGCACCAAAATAAACCGAGTCCAAAACCAAACATAACCACAAGAATAAGTTACAAGGACAAGCTCAAAATCATCAAGAACATAGTCAACAAGCTGAGCCGTAACCAAGTCGAGAGACCCCTTGGGTCTTGGCTTGATTTCACGGGCCACAAGACATGACCCCGAGACCTCAAAGGTCTCGGTTATGCTCAACCCAACACTAATCCAGCCAAAAAACTTCATAAGCTCAAAGAAAATCCTAAGCCGAGAGCCTAGGCTCTCGGTTTTCAATCGACACCCACAAGAATTCATTAACCCGGATACCAAACGCATTCCATTATCGAAAATATTAATTCCCCATCATTTATAATCCATATTTCATCAAAACCCATTAAGTTAATCCATGTTTCCACGGATTTAAGACTACATCGAGACACACAAGATGCCAAACCATTGCTACTCACCTTCTTGAACCTCGGAACTCACGAATCTCAGTAAAGTAACAAGATAGGAATCGGATTGGTGATGGGAAACGATGTTATGGAAGGTTTTAAAGCGCGTGATGTATACCAAAAGATAGATCGTGAAAAGGTGATTAAGATGGTGGTGTTGGTTTGTTTGTGGAGGCGGCGGTGTGGTGATGGTGGCCGGCATTTAATGGCGGCGGCTAGGGTATTTAGAGGGGAGAGAGAGAGTGAAATTTGGTGAGGTTGTGTTTGCTTGTGTGTTTTCCAGGAGAGACCACAAGGACGATTTGTAGTTTACTCTTTTAATTTCTTTCTTTACTTATAACAATAATAAGAAGAATAATAATAATAGTAAAAGTATTATTATTATATTTAGGGTAAGGTGACTAGGTGTAAAATACACGGACCAAAACCCGTATCTTTATATAATACTCCAACTCTTTCTCGTACCGAGCTTGTTCCAAAATATTTAATATCTCACGAGACGTTCAAAATAATTAAACATGTAGTCGAACCGTAATTCAAAACATGAAATTTTGTTAGGTTATTCTAGTGCCGGAGTCAACGTAGTGCCAAATGAGAATTTCAAATTAAATCTCATCACATCGATAATCCAAATTGATTCCATAAATTTTTTAGATATAATCAACCAAAATATTGGTTTTTCAAGTTCGTTACGAATAAAATTCCAAATATATTTTATAAACAAACTTTAATGTAATGTGGGTTTTCAAAATAACTCCCTAATTTGCCAGTTATCACATCCTCCCAGTCTCAGAAGAAACCCGTCCCGGGTTTCACTCGGAAAAATTCATCTACGAAGTGAAAAGCTTCGGATATCTCTTCCGGAACTCGTCCTCACGTTCCCACGTAAATTCTGGTCCAGGTCAGGAATTCCAACGAACCTTGACGAGCGGAATGCGACTTCGCTTGAGTCGTTTAATTTCACGATCCAATATCTCAATCGGCTCTTCCACAAAGTTTAATTTCTCATCAACACGAATATCTTTCGTCGGTATAACAGGCGTCTCATCAGAAAGGCACTTCTTCAAATTACTAACATGACACACATCGTGAACTTTACTCAGTTCCTGTGGTAATTCAACCGATAAGCCACAGGCCCAATTCTTTCCAAAATAAGAAATGGTCCAATGTAGCGGGGGTTGAGTTTCCCACGTTTCCCGAAACGTATCACACCTTTCCAAGGCGAGACTTTCATCATCACTTTGTCTCCAACCTGGAACTCTAGGGGTTTACGTCTCAGATCGGCGTAACTTTTCTGCCTATCTCTGGCTGCTTGCAACCGATCACGAATCTGAGTCAGTTTCTCAGTAGTCTCCAAGATAAGTTCAGGGCCTGTGAGTTGGCTATCTCCAACTTCTGCCCAACCAATAGGTGAACGACATTTACGACCATATAAAGCTTCAAACAGTGCAGCTTTAAGACTTGTGTGGTAGCTATTGTTGTAGGAGGACTCCGCAAGGGGTAGATATTTCTCCCAGCCTTTACCCAAGTCTATGATGCATGCACGAAACATATCCTCCAAAGTCTGAATAGTCCTCTCACTTAGACCATCGGTTCGGGGATGATATGCAGTACTCATATCAAGTCTCGTCCCCAAAGCGGTTCGAAGTGATCGCCACAAAGCTGACGTAAAGCGGCTTTCACATACAACCTCGCAAGTTTGTCTACACTATCATCTTCACTAATTGCTAGAAAATGAGCAAACTTTGTCAGACGATCCACAATTACCCAGATAGCGTCACAACCGCTAGCTGTCCTCGGTAATTTGGTAATAAAGTCCATTGTAATCCGCTCCCATTTCCAGACTGGAAGTTCTGGTTGCGTTAGTAATCCTGACGGTCTTTGATGTTCAGCTTCAACCTTAGAACATGTTAAGCACTTACTAACATACGATGCTATATCTGCCTTCATGTTTGGCCACCAATATAACTTCTTAAGATCTTGGTACATCTTGTCAGATCCCGGATGAATAGAGTACCTTGACTTATGCGACTCATGCATAATTAACTCCCGAATTCCTCCATACAAAGGTACCCAACTTCGCTCTCCAAAACACAATACTCCATCAGAATGCTTAACAAATCCTTTCTCATTTTCTGCCATCCCAAATATGTTCTCAGCAGGTAGATTTTCTGCTTTCAACGCTTCCGTTTGAACTCCTAATATTTGAGACGGTAATGGCGATACGATAGTCATTCCTAATGACTTAACTTGTAACGGTGGTATTCTCTCCTTTCGGCTAAGAGCATCGGCAACAACGTTTGCTTTACCAGGATGGTAACGAATTTCACAATTATAATCGCTTAGCAACTCAATCTAACGTCGCTGTCTCATGTTAAGCTCTTTTTGATTCAAAATGTGTTGTAGACTTTTGTAGTCAGTAACCACTACCCACTTGGTTCCATACAAGTAATTTCTCCATATCCTTAAAGCAAAAACCACAGCACCTAACTCCAAATCATGGGTGGTGTAGTTCTTCTCGTGCTTCTTGAGCTGTCGGGAAGCATAAGCTATCACTTTCTCTCGTTGCATTGACACGGCTCCCAAACCTTTATGAGAAGCGTCAGAATAGACGATGAAGTCCTCGTTACCTTCAGGTAACGCTAAGATAGGAGCACTACACAACATCTCCTTAAGTAACTGAAATGCCTCCTCTTCCTTATTTCCCCATTCGTACTCAACACTCTTTTGAGTCAATTTGGTCAACGGTTTTGCTATCTTCGAAAATAACTCAATGAATCTTCGGTAATAACCGGCAAATCCCAAAAATTGACGAACTTCGGTTGGGGTCGTAAGTGCAGCCCAATCTTTTATTGCTTCAATCTTAGCAGGATTCACATGAACTCATTGTCTATCAATCAAATGACCCAAAAAATTTGTACCGTCGGAATCCAAAATTCACATTTAGAAAACTTAGCATACAGTTTCTCTTTCCTGAGCAATTCTAAGATAAGTCTTAGATGCTCCTCATGCTCCTTCTCACTCTTCGAATGGATTAGAATGTCATTGATGAACACAATCACAAACTTATCTAAGTAAGGCTTACACACCCGATTCATGAGATCCATGAATATTGCCGGTGCGTTAGTCAACCCAAACGGCATCACCTGAAACTCGTAATGCCCGTAACGGGTTCTGAAAGCCGTTTTCGGAATATCTCCCTCGCGAACTCGAAGTTGATGATATCCCGATCTCAAATCAATCTTCGAATACACACTCGATCCTTGGAGTTGATCGAACAAGTCGTCGATCCTAGGTAACGGGTATCTATTCTTCACCGTTAACTTGTTCAACTCTCGGTAATCAATGCACATACGAAACGATCCATCCTTCTTCTTCACAAATAAGACTGGGGCTCCCCAAGGTGAAGAACTTGATCTTATAAGTCCCTTTTTGGCTAACTCCGCTAATTGCTTCGACAACTCTTCCAATCCAGTAGGTGCAAGACGATAAGGCGCTCGTGCTACAAGTGTAGCATTAGGTATCAACTCAATCTAAAACTCTACTTGTCTAGGAGGCGGGATTCCCGGCAAATCATCAGGAAACACATCCGAAAAATCACGAACTATAGGTACATCTCCAATGCATCTTTCCTTCTTCTCCTTCCCTCCTTTCTCAGAAATTTGAGCTAAGAAAAGGCAACATCCTTTTTCCATTAGCTTCGGCAATTTAGTGCAAGATATGACCGCTAATCTAGATGGGTCTCTCAAATCCTTTCTATCTCCTGGTATGTTCAGAATCTCCTTGCCGTAAGGCACACGCACGATCTTCTCATCGCAAAGTATATGAGCACGACACTTCGACAACCAATCCATACCAATGATGACATCAAAACTTCCTAACGTGACGGGTAGAAGATCTATGTTGAGAGGGCGATTTAGAAGTTTAACGTGCAACTGCAAATGATAGTCCTAATCCTCTCTATGTTCCCATTAGCTAACTCTACATCATAGCCAATTCCTAAGGCCATCGGGGTTTTCTCTAGTAAGGGTACAAACGTAGTGGACACAAAACTTCTATCGGCACCAGTATCCAATAGTATGGAAGCATAATGATTACTGAGAAGGAACGTATCAGTAACGATGTTCGGATCTTCTCCTCTCTCGTTCCTGAGTGCATACACTCTCCCATGAGCAGCTCCTACTTCCACACGTTGGTCCTCATTGTCTTGACGTCCACGGTTTCCTCCAGCTCCACGATTTCCATGATTGTACCCATTACCACCCGATCCTTGACTTCTTTGGTTCCATGATTCCCTACACTCATTCCTATAGTGTCCCTTCTTTCCACATCCATAAGAAGTAACATCTATCTTACTTCTCACTTCAGGAGTAGCTTGAATCATAGCAAGAGGTCGTGCTCTACAATCCCTAGCTACATGTCCTCTCCTTGAGTAACTCTGACAAATCACAGTACATTGTCCTGTACGATTCCTGTAGCAACGACCACACTTGGGTGCATCACCATTTTGGTTCCTTTTATCTCCATTCCCAATAGTTTAAGCCTTAGCAATAGCTTGTCGTTGGTTTCGGTGATCATTACCCTTAGAGTGATGGTCTCTCTTTCTCTTTCCATTCTTATCCTTATCAGCTCCTTCCAATTCCAACGAATCCATTAGTTGTTGAGCGGTTGTGATGGCCTCATGGATATTTGCAGGTCTAGCAGCAATCACATCATTCCTTGTAGCCATAGGCAACCCATCGGTATACCGCTCAATCTTTTGAGTCTCAGTTTTTACCATATCTGGGCAAAGCAAGACCAACTCCTGGTAACGACGATTGTAAGTCGCCATATCGGTACCCTTCACTTTTGTGATTTCAAAAGTCAATCTCTAGCTTCTTAACCTCATTACTTGGGTAATAAGTCTGGATCAGTAGAGACTTAAATTGCTCCCAAGTCATAGCAAAAGCCACATCACTCCCAACCGAATTTCGGTAATTGTTCCACCAAGTTAAAGCTTCATCCTTGAAAGTAAAAGAAGCAACTTTACCTTCGCATTCTCCGCGCAACCACTGACATTAAACACTGACTCCGTCTTCTCTATCCACCTGACCAAGTAGACCACTCCTTTGGTTCCACCAAACTCAATGGGTCCACGAATTTTAAACTCCTTGTAGTTACGTTCATTAGTACGAACAGGTGGAAATGTTCCAACAGAATTTGTTGGAATGATTTGACTCAGCTAGTAGCTCAGCAACTCGTTGCTCCACAAGTTGATTGATCATTACTTGATCCACAGTGGGTACGTTAAGTGGAACATGATCATTTGTCTCCCTGAACATCAACATTTTGATTCCTGTCGTTGCGGTTAGTAGTGTCCAGGTTCTCAGGAGTAGGGGTTTCAACATTTCGAGTAGGACGGCGTCCTCGACGACTAAGGGTAGTCATTGCAGGACCAGTTCTGGTAGCTCTAACAGGGTTTCGTCATACAGCCATTAATATAATACTAACACAATATCAACCACGCAAATAAGACACAATTCTCCATGTACGCTGAAAATCGTAAAATATCATACGAGCTCACCATCGTCCATAAGTAGCGATCAATACATCGTTCCATACTACCAACAGGCATAATAGATACTAATCGTTCCATACGAGACGAACGTACAATCCGAATATCATGACATAAGAGATATAATAACTAGCTCTCCTAACCAAATACTCTTTGGCTTATGTAGCAACACAACAACCTGATTCCAAATCGATCTAGCCACGATGCTGGCGCAGACTCCTCAACTCCGCAACAATCTCAACAATAACCTCAGTAATGACCATCTCAAGTCGGCCAGATATCCGCGAGATCCTCTCACCCTGTACAGTAATCTGAGCCCACATCCTACCAGTCTCACCTAACTCTGCATGCTCAGCAGAAACCTCAGAAGGTGCATCCGACGCCACAGGACTACCAGGTGGTGAATCAAACAAAAACGGATGATCAGGTGAAACCGGCTCTAACGGATGTATCGGGGAATCGGGCTTCGTAGAATGAACTGAATGTGCTAGCGACCCATCATCATCAGGCATATCCTCCTCCTGAGGATCATCCTCTTCCCAATCCTGAGGGTCATCATTCTCTGCCTCGTCTTGAGGGTTATCATTCTGCTCACCCGCGTACTCCTCGTCGAAGGGGTACTCCATCACTCGTCATCTCCGAGCAGGCGAACCACGAGGCGATAAAGTCGGTGACTTAGGGCGTCAATGAGACGATAAAGTAGTAGTGGCCGAACGCATGACCAATACGTATGGGTCATAGGGGCCATAGTGATCTACGAGGGGCGACGCGTACTAACAATAACAATTCTTAACAACAACACGTGCAAAGGAGGCTATGATTTGTGACAACAGCGTAGGGTAGGTGTAAGTGTTTCAAAACAACTAAACCGCAAACTCAAAATACCATATCAACATCATTATATAATTCCAAATCATTTATAATCAAGAAAGATTTAAAATACCGCATTACTAAAACCATTCGCAAAACAATTAAGCCATAATATTCCTCAAAAACGCATATAATTCCTCAAACGCCTTCATATCGCTAATCAATAAACCTCAAATCCTCAAATCATCTCAAGAAATCCCAAATCTAATAATCATCTCAATAATCTCATAATACCTCAATAATAAACAATGATACTTCGGCTTGGCGGGCTGGCGGGCAATGGTCGAGGATCGTTTTCTATAAAAGTCGGTTATAGTTTAGGTGTTTATTTACCTAGTTCTCTATAACCTTGGCTCTGATACCAATCTGTAACACCCCCAAAATTTGGTACAGCGGAAGACTCAACAAGCTTTCGGGGTGCTACGGAGATTGGTATCCAACACAAGACATAATAGAACGAGATAAAGTAAACATAAAAAACACAACCAAAACGGGGTTTTAAAGTTTACATTTATCCCAACATCATTCAGAGTCAGGCCCAAAAGAAATAAACGTAGGTCCACAATTTAATATCAGAGTTTAGAAAAATAGATCCATAAACCAGGTGCCATTGCCAAGCCTCCAATCCAAGCATCCATAGAGCATCACTTAATTTCCTGAGAAAACGTGCTAAAAGTCAGCTTTCGCTGGTGAGATCATAGGTTTAAGTTCATCTAACAATATAGTGGACATATACGCAAAACGCTTGCTAGCTAGACTAAGGATTCGCTAAAAGCCTGCGGATACCCTCCGCTCCAACATAACACACGGATACCCTCCGTTCCAACATAGATATTCGGGTAACCCCCGCAATACCAATAAATACTCGGATAACCTCCGAAGTATTAATAACCTATAGGTGCACACTACAGTATCTAAATAAGCCTACCTTGAATAGTACACACAACATATATGTGACTAAAGCTGGCAATTCCAAATAACCAAATAAGCCAACCTTGAATAGTACACACAACCTATATGTGACTAAAGCTGACAATCCACCAATAACCAAATAAGCCAACCTTGAATAGTACACACGACATGTGTGACTAAAGCTGACAATAGATCCTAGTCCATACGCATAGCAAGTTTAGAAAGAATATAAAAGCGATAATAGTCCACGTAAAATAATTTGCACGTTTCTCACCCCAAGTATTGAAAACATAGTTCAAGAGTAAAAAGTGGGGCTATGACTCACCTCAAGTCCAGAAATCAGAAATAAGAAATTGGTAGAGGTAAGATGTATAGTAACTCAAAAGACGGCAACTACGGACTTGGCACGACCTAACATTATCAACTCGTTCAGAAATCATTTCCTCAAAATCAAATATTCCCAAACCCGAACGTATTCCATTTTACTTTCCGAAAATTCATTTCTCGTGTTATCTCGGATTAGTCTGGAGTTTGGCGTTTGGTATCCATACGGGTGGTGGGTCGACACAACTCAAACCAAGAAGTCACAACAAAAAGGATAATAAAAGAATCTATAGGTCTAATATTAGTCTAATATATTATTTAAATAAATCATCGAAGTTTATCAAATCCGTCGATTTGGTAATCCTCCATATTTATTTACTTAATATACCATTCTAGGATTATACCCGAATCCTAGGTCACACATTGCACATAAAGTACTATATGGTATATATCAAAGTTTAATAAATTCACTAATTATACCGTTAAGCTTACCAAATTCGTCAATTTGGCAATCTCACGAGATACTTAGTAACTTATTATTCTCGTACACATACCACAACCTATGGGCGTCGTAGGATACGATGCCCATTAATATACTCAATTTAAACAACTAAATAGCTCTTATTTAACCCGTCGATTAAATAAGTTACGTAGTTATCGAAAATGAATGTATTAATCGTCATATATCCGTGACAACACAAACGTCACAAATAATAATAATCCACTTGGACTCAAGTGACCACGACCCCGTATAACTCGATAGTTTTTCCTCGTTTATTAAAAGGTATTATTTTATTTAATATTTATTCACGTTAAAGATTTCGTCATTATTTATAGTCGTTTAATTATAATAACGCTCCCGGCATTTATTACACTATTTTCATAGTATAATATTTTTAGTCACGTTATTATTATAATATCACTCGTGATCGTTTTATTTTTAATATACGCATTTATATATCTATATATACGTTATTCACGTCTATATATCTATATAAACGGTTATATTACCAATAATATTATTACGAGTTTTATTATTCGCGTTTGATTATAAATATTTATCGAGTCATACGAAATGGTCACATGTCCGAGTCATCACTCTCGGCTCATTGTCCAAGTCCAAAATAGAAATAATAATCAAGTCAAACCAATTAATCAATCTCCGTCCAACAATACCCAAATCACGTGCTACAACAATAGGGTCCGACTACGGCACCCGACTAACCTATCTCCGTCAAACTAAGTGACCGTCTCACAATCGGTCCCCAATACCACTTTCGTCAACAACTCCTCAATAATCACAATCGTAACAGTATTCTCATTATCGAGACCACAAGGTCTCGACCCATCAAAACATTCGGCCAAAATAAAATGAGCCGCAAGAACAAGTAATAAAAACAACCATATCACCACATAATACAAATGACATATATAAACCATATCAAGGAAAAACATCAAAATAGGCTAGTTCCGGGTTGGTTTACCAAGCCAAACCCGAGCCTTGCCACCCACTTGGGTCTCGGCTAAACACATGAGTCACAAAGACTCGAAACCAAGACCACGAGGTCTCACAACAAGCTCAAATGAGCAACACCAATATATCATGTCTCGTCATAAACCATTTACTCTAGCTCTCGGCACCAAAATAAACCGAGTCCAAAACCAAACATAACCACAAGAATAAGTTACAAGGACAAGCTCAAAATCATCAAGAACATAGTCAACAAGCTGAGCCGTAACCAAGTCGAGAGACCCCTTGGGTCTTGGCTTGATTTCACGGGCCACAAGACATGACCCCGAGACCTCAAAGGTCTCGGTTATGCTCAACCCAACAATAATCCAGCCAAACAACTTCATAAGCTCAAAGAAAATCCTAAGCCGAGAGCCTAGGCTCTTGGTTTTCAATCGACACCCACAAGAATTCATTAACCCGGATACCAAACGCATTCCATTATCGAAAATATTAATTCCCCATCATTTTTAATCCATATTTCATCAAAACCCATTAAGTTAATCCATGTTTCCACGGATTTAAGACTACATCGAGACACACAAGATGCCAAACCATTGCTACTCAACTTCTTGAACCTCGGAACTCACGAATCTCAGTAAAGTAACAAGATAGGAATCGGATTGGTGATGGGAAACGATGTTATGGAAGGTTTTAAAGCGCGTGATGTATACCAAAAGATAGATCGTGAAAAGGTGATTAAGATGGTGGTGTTGGTTTGTTTGTGGAGGCGGCGGTGTGGTGATGGTGGCCGGAATTTAATGGCGGCGGCTAGGGTATTTAGAGGGGAGAGAGAGAGTGAAATTTGGTGAGGTTGTGTTTGCTTGTGTGTTTTCCAGGAGAGACCACAAGGACGATTTGTAGTTTACTCTTTTAATTTCTTTCTTTACTTATAACAATAATAAGAAGAATAATAATAATAGTAAAAGTATTATTATTATATTTAGGGTAAGGTGACTAGGTGTAAAATACACGGACCAAAACCCGTATCTTTATATAATACTCCAACTCTTTCTCGTACCGAGCTTGTTCCAAAATATTTAATATCTCACGAGACGTTCAAAATAATTAAACATGTAGTCGAACCGTAATTCAAAACATGAAATTTTGTTAGGTTATTCTAGTGCCGGAGTCAACGTAGTGCCAAATGAGAATTTCAAATTAAATCTCATCACATCGATAATCCAAATTGATTCCATAAAATTTTTAGATATAATCAACCAAAATATTGGTTTTTCAAGTTCGTTACGAATAAAATTCCAAATATATTTTATAAACAAACTTTAATGTAATGCGGGTTTTCAAAATAACTCCCTAATTTGCCAGTTGTCACATAAAACCACCCAACTTGGGTTCCCAGTCATCATTTAGCTGAATCGATCGACTGTCGATGTTGCGGTGTATTACGCTAAAATCGCGTGACTCATCATAATGAGTGTAACTCAATGCTTGCGCAATACAAACACATATCTCTAATCTTCGCACCCATGTCAACACTATCGGGTTACTTAGATGCCATTGAAGACATGCTCTGGTCTCATCCTTGTAAATGATGACCTTCTCGTCATTATCATCACAAAACCCAACAAGAGAAACCAGATTCTTGTGCTTGAGACTAGAAAGCATGGAAACCTCCATCCAAAACTGTTGGTCTCCATCAAACGGCCTTTCTTTATTTAACCTCCCAGCGTAGATATTAATTAGCTCACCGGACCACAAGGGGCAGAGCCATCCTCTGTAATATGTTACAAATGCATCTTTTCTGCTGATATATCGGCCGGAAAAGTTGTCGGTGGCTGATAGTATGTCTTCAAGGGGGATTTTAAGGTGAGCAAAGTCATTGGGTGAAAACATCATGTTGGTGTATTCATGAGAAGTCATGACTAAAAAAAAGGGCGTTTAATTTGGGTTAAAAAAAATGATGCGAATTGAAGGAGTACTTGTCACAAGATCTGAAAGAACAAGTTCTCAGAGAGAAGGAGTGAGGTGGGTGGTGTGTTTAATGTGTGTTTTGTATTATGTGGTTGTGGAATGTGGATGAGCCTCTGTGTCGTCAAGTGTTATCTATATATACAGGAGTAAGTCTTTACATTGTTATTATTATATTAATATCAAAAGACTATATATTGACTATATTAGCATCACGCAAAGAAGGAGTTAAGGTAGCGGGTGGTGACAATAAATGTGTTTAATTAGTACGCGTTTTCTATATGTGGTTGTGGATGAGCCTTGTGTCCCGTCATCTGTTAAGGCGTTGTTGTTTTTGCATTATTGTACTATAACTAGTAAGATGTCGTTGTGTTGTGATCATGGAGGTGTGCTGCGGGAAAGTATTCAAGCGATCGAGAAGAATAATTAGGAACATTTTGATAAAATTACCAACGTAATTTCTTTTATACAAAGATTTCTTTAATCCATCTAAAACTCAATGTATATTAGGAAAATCAGTGGCGGAACGTGAAAGTTAGAGGATGAGAAAAAAAATTACTTTGACAAAAGTCGTTGTGCATACCAAAATGAAGATAAAGATGCAATATTTTTACATTGTTAGCCTTATGTGTGGGGGCAATTTGATTTCGTGGTGAATGACACTTTAATAAGAAGTTTAATAATAATAAAATTTTACACTAAAAACTAATTTTGTTGAGCCTATATATCACACGGTTTAACTTTTAAATTTAAAGATAACAAATCTTGGTGATGCTTAGACTTCAAGAGTGTTTTGATGATCTTATGGCTAAAATAAGCTAATTCAAGCAGTCTAAAAAATAAGCTAATTCAGATAGTCTTTTATATGTAGAAAAAGTTTTTTTATGCCGAGTATACATATGGGTTGTGGAGTACAACAGTTTGGTTAAACAATTATCTATAAACTTCGCAAATAATATGGATGCACTCATTACAATGCCGGGTTTTGCATGGGCCATATCCGTATTCAGATAACTAAATGTAATTTTCTTAGAAAAGTATCTCGTTTTTCTATACATGCAATCCTCAAAAATAATTTTGTGTTACTTTTTTTATAGCTAATCAAAACTTCCCAATAATAATTTTGTGTTACTTTTTTTTTTATAGCTAATCAAAACTTTATAGCGCAACTTTAATACTTGTAAATTGAAATTAAATAACCTTATTATCCATACTGTCATGTTCATTACTCAATTCCCAAATTGGTTATTTGTACTAACTTATCATTTCATTAATATATGTTTATATATCATTTGATATGTAGAAAATGCATTCATAAAGTGATAACAATAGTTTGAATAAATTGCAAAAATCATCATTGTGGTTTGTCTAATTTGGCACTCTATCTTTGAATGACCATTTTACCCCTTTTTAGAACTTACAAGGCACTTTTTTTTTCTTCTAATACTTTCACTCCCAAACATATCAACTAACAGCTGCAAGGGCAGGAAGTGGCTGACCAGCAATAACATCGTAGCAACGTTTGCAAAGTGTGGGGTGATCAAAAAATGAACCAACTTGAGGTGAGAAGTTACACATTTTGAACCTTCTGCACGTGAAACGCCGATCCATATTTTCTTTTCTCCTTGAATCAAATAATCTCCAGAATATGGTATATTTTCTCTTGGTGCATCCTCCAAGGTAGAAAGAATCTCAACCTACAGCATGAACAATGGAATTTAGATACCAATATCATCAAACTTCTAACACATAAAATACGTGCAATGAGGTATAAATATCTACGTCAACACAACTCCCTCCGTCCCAAATAATAAGAAAATACTTGTGTACTTTGATATTTCAACCAATCAAAAAATACTTCAGTGGAAAAATATGATATTTGGTTGTTGAATATAGTGGAATTTCTTAAACTTGTACAAATTAAAAGTGGCCTTATAGTTTGAAGAGAAGGGAGAATATACTGCAGTTGGCAATTTCAACTCATTTAGTTATCAACAGTCAATTCGGGCTCCTGCTGAAATTCCAAATTGAATGGACCACTAATTTATGCCCATCGGCATGATAATGGAAAATACATCGACGGTTATTTAAGGTGATTCATATCTATGTTAAATAAGAGAGTCAATTAAAATTAATATTGAAATTTTTTTTCAAATGCAAGTTTGGGAGCACTTTTAATAGGTTTACTAAAAAAAAAAAAAAAAACAGAAAAAAAAAAAAAAAAAAAAAAAAAAAAAAAAAAAACAAACAAACAAACAAACAAGCTTGCAGCATAAACCAGCAAAAATACGTCCATCATTTTTGACATGTAAGAACAATAAATGGTAGAACTTATTTGAACACAAACTTGAGTGCTTGACTCTTATGCAATATATTACAAGTGGAAATACTATATTAGTAAGGATAACAGCCTAATAGGTCAAGCATCTACAAATTTGACAAAAAGTGTAAATTTAATGCAAGCTTCCTAACTCGTTATACAAAAATATAGATTAATACTGTAACAAATTTTATTTTATTTTTGTGTGTCAATATTAACATATTAATTGCTTTTAAAAATAATGGACCAAAAGATCTAGTTCGTTTCCACTGAACCAGTTGTGTTGTGACCCGTGACCTAACCCGTCCGACCCAACCATCTTGCCAGTCCTACCAAATAATGATTGGAAATACCTGAGATGTTATGAATATGCGATTCAAAGAGTCCGCATCAAGTCTAGCTTCACACATGTTCCTTAATCTCTGTGGCTATCGTCCGACCCAACCATCTTGCCAGTCCTACCAAATAATGATTGGAAATACCTGAGATGTTATGAATATGCGATTCAAAGAGTCTGCATCAAGTCTAGCTTCACACACGTCCCCATTATCATAACATCTAACACTACTAATTTATCCAAATTTGCTTCATAAAAAAACAGCCTAACCAAGAAGATCTCAAATGGATCACACTTATATTCTTAATTCACCCCATTTCTATTCACACATTTCATCAAACACTTGGTTCGCACCTTAATTCAACTAACAAAAAACCAATTAACCCACGTACAAGAACCCAAAAAAACTCCACAAAACAATTGTAAACTACAAGAACTCAAATGGGTCTCACTTACATAACAAATTTGCATCACTATTCAGTGAGACACTTCATATATCAAGTGTTGGCAACTTACTACAAATCTGTATGAAAGAGAAAATCTGATATGATACATTTTTTCTGATGTGTAAGCACCTAACAACACACAAAAACCTTAAGCATCTAATACTAAATTGGGCCATACTAACCCAGCAAATTCATCAAACAAAAAACCACCAAACCCATTTATAAAAACTCAAAAAAATGTACCCCATTTTTCAGTCAGGCATTGCATCAAAAAAATTGGTGTTCAACTAAAAAGACCCATTTTCAGAAATACTTACAGTGTGAGAAGATTCGATAGCCATTGAAGATGGGTTTAATTGTTTAAGTAAGTGCACAAATAACGTATTTTGAACCGAATAGTATTGGTGAATTTGATATTACAAATTTGCTCTTACAGTGAAATAAGAAGCTGATCATCTGCTTATAAGCTGTTTGAAATAGTAATACCAAACACCCCCTTATCGCATTTTGATATTGTGGATAACGTTTGAGTTTCTGGACATGATTATATGCTTATTTGAGGTGAAATAAGCTGATTGGGAGGTGCGCTGACCGAATTGACATTAGATAGGATAGTTTGAAACAAGAAAGGTTTATTGATAGATATGATATCAAACCCTTTATAAATTAAGTCTTTTCGTACTCTTTTTACTTGCAGGTGCGTTTTTTTGGGACTATTTTTTCGATATTCGCAACTGTTTTCGTGATATGAATGATTTATTAGTATACTGAATTGTTTGACATGTGATGTGGGGAGTTTGGGATTTTTGCTTATGTAAACAGCTTATCTTCTTATTGCTTTTTTTTAAGCAGATGATGAAATGTGACTATGCTTATCTACTTAGTTTAGGGTAAATAAGCTCTTTGTAATTAGCGGTTTAAGTTTAGGATGAAAAGTGGAGTATATGCAAGTATAATAATATTTAGGGGCATATTTGGGAATTGGGAGTTGCTAATGGATAAGTGTTTTTGGATGAAAAAGGGCTTATGCTTATGATATCGGTAGAACTCTTATGACGTGAATGAAATTTTTTTTTTGATTGTATACTGAATCGTCAACCGTCTAACATGTAATGGGATTGTTTCAGAATTTGGATTGTGTTTATAACAGATTATCTGCTTATTGTGTTTTTTGAGCAGATGCATAAATTTGACTATCCTTATTTACTTAGTTTAGGGGTGAAATAAGGTATTTTCAGTAAGACGTTTCAGATTGTTTAGTTTGAACTGGTTATTGTTAGTGGATTCAGTATTGTAAGTTTAACCTTAGGGGTGAAATAAGCTGTTTTGGATAAGTTGAGCTTTTGGTTATGAGCATAAGCTGTTTAACTTAGTAATGCCAAGCACCCCTTGTTGCGTTTTGATACAGTAGATCAGCAGTAATAAGTGTTTGGATATGATTATAGGCTGATTATTTTACGTCTTAAATCCCTAATTAGCTGATTGCCGAAAACTTACACAAATGCGATATTTGATTATCTGGTTTCGTTACTGTAGAAGCCTATCTACACACTTTTTGCAGCATTGCCTTCTGTTATAGCAATTGCTTAATTCATGAAAGCATAGGCAGTTTTAATAAGCATTACCAAACATCCCCTTGATCTAGTCCATATTACATGATGTTGTAACACTTTATCTTTCCCAAAAAGGTTTCTGATTCTATGTTATTTTCTAGAGCAACATGGGAAGGTGTTCATTATGATGGAGATGAACAAAGTCGATTGGCTGCTCTTCGATTAGCAATGGAATTAGGAGTTGATCACATCGATGTTGAGCTTAAGGTTCCTTTCTTCTTGACATTAAATGCGTCTATTCGTGCTCATAGGCTCGTCTAAAGTACTATACTGTTATTCGTAACTCAAATGCAGGCCGTTGATGATTTCAACAACTTAATCCATGGGGACAAGCCTGCAAAGTGCAAACTCATAGTTTCTTCCCACAATTATCAAAATACTCCTTCGATAGAAGAGCTTGGGAACCTTGAGGCCAAAATACAGTCAACGGGAGCTGACATTGTGAAGTTTGCAACAACCGCTGTAGATATAACTGATGTAGCACAAGTTTTTGACATTAATGCTAATTCTCAAGTAATTGACATTAATGCTGTAGATAAAACATGAATTCTAGAGATGTATTTTTGTTTACATTTACTGCTGTAGATATGTCTGATTATCTCCTGGTTTTATTCAGTTACATGGTTTTTTAATTACCTTAATTAATCATTTAGGTTCCAATTATAGCAATGATGATGGGTGAGAAGGGTTTGATGTCTCGACTACTCTGCCCCAAATTCGGTGGATATTTGACATGTGGCACCCTTGAGCATGGAAAGGTATCGGCACCCGGGCAGCCCACAATTAGGGATTGTTTGGACTTGTTTAATTTCAGACAATTATGACCCGACACAAAAGTATTCGGTATTATTGGGAAGCCATTTGGACGTTGCAAATCACCTTTGTTATACAATAAAGCAGTTTATGTACATTTATTGGTGGATATTGACAGATTTTGCGGGGTTCAGGTTGAGTTTTAATCTATGTTTATTAGAGCTAGTATTTCAGTTTCTAGGGTCTTTTTTCCCGTAAAATGTCTACATCCTCTCATATATGTGCCTTTGTCATTGAAAGGTGGCGTGGCTTTGTTGTACCTGTTGGGTCATTTAATAACTGGTATATATAAATTTGAAATATTTATAAATAAAGTTGACATTTTTTACTTAAAGTAATCATATTGACCATCGGGTAAGCTGGTACCAAATGCCCAAACGGTGTATAAAGCCATCTTTTATTGACTCAAATGTTATATAACCATAAAAGGGCACACATGAGAAAGTATGTTGTAACAATTCGCAATTTCAGGTTAATTACTTTTCCCGGAAAATTTCACTATTCACTTTTACTATTCATTTTTCCCGAAACTTGATTTTTATTTCTTGGGCTGAAGTGATAAATCATTTCCATGACAAATTAAAAGTTTGACATTCATAAGCTCATTTTCGTGAAAGTTATTAAGGAATTACACGGAATTACACGTTTTAGGGTAAAACGTCATTCAAAAATTCTACGCACAACGAAATTCGGTCGCGTTAATTTTCCCCGTATCAGAAAAATGTTTGACACACTCATGATTTATTTGAGAATAAATCATGACTGAGAAAAACATGACCAAAATAAGCCTCGGCCGTGAAAAACTGGAATTTTCAGTTTTAAGCGTTTTTACTCAGCCGTAACCTTAGCCTATACCTGCACCGCATTTCTAAGATGATTTAAGTTTTCAACTTATTAGAAAAAGTCAACATATTTTTCCCTCCTCCATTGACCAAAAATCATTCCTTGATTTTATAAGTCATTTCGTGATTTTTAGGCTTACGGTTTGATGTCTAAAAGACATTTAATACCAACCGACACTAGACTGAGCCCAGTCTAGACATAATAAGTCATTTTAAATCATTTATAACCTATTAGAAAAGTAATATTTTACTTTTCTCAATTTTACGCAATATTCGTACATTTTACGTATTACGCGTTTTAGACCCGTGTTTCCAGTTTTTAGCAGGGTTTCACCACCCAAATGGAACCTACCACTCATTTTATATTTTATTATGGAACATATGGACATGTTTAACAATACTTTCGAATTCCATAATTTTACGACACCCGGTTTTACGTTTCGTGGCTTAACCATTTACGGTTAGCATTTTACGGAGCCAAAACTAACACCATATCTTGGATAATATCACCAAAAAGCCAAACCTTCCTCCCCAAGCTTTGTGAACTGCCCTAGGAGGGGGGATTCACCACCCATGTGGCTTCATCTCATGAATTTACCCATAGTTCATCACTTAATTACAACTTGGTCTCCAAGTGTTGACTAGTCAACATTGTAACCTCCTCATTTTTGGTATAAAGAGAGCTCATTCTCTTCCTTTCTCTTGCAATACCAACGACCCAAAACCACATAAATACACCATTTTGATCATTGATCTTGCTCATTCAATCCATCACAAGTTCAAGTCATAGTTCCTAGTTGATCCTTAACACCTTTCAACCATAAAACTCCATAAAATCACCATAAAACACCACAAAAACTCATCAAATTTCCAAGTGTTCTTAGTGAAGATTTTTACTAAGGCTTGTTTTTGTGATAAGATTAGTGTTTATCAAAGGATTATAAGATAGGGTTTTTGATATGGAAGCTTGGCTATGGTTGGAAAATATTTGGAAGATTAAGTAGTAGTTCTTGGTCTTGATCTTGGTTCTAGTTAGTTTCTTCACAAGTTGTAAGCAAACCCTAACTTGCTTCTTGTTAAATAATCATGTTCATGTTATTTACATACTATTCTTGCTATATTATGTCTTGTATGCATGTCCATGATGTATAAAAATGAGCAAAACAAGTTGTTGTAATTGATTGTTAATATAAGTTACTAAAACAAGCAAACTAGTGACTTCCTTGGTAAGACCTGATCAAAATGGTAAAAATATGATATTGTATTATTACATATTGTAGTAGAGGACCTAACAAGGAAAACATAGCAATTTGAACCACCTAAAACGAGTATACGAGTCAAAAGTTATGACGATTTTAAATTACCAAAACTTTGCGGCAAAGCTGCCAAAACTTTCTGTTACAGAAACATTAAACACGCAAAAAGAGGCATTTCTGGTCCGATTCATCAAAAAGTTAAAACACGAAAGTTGTCCGGAATCACGTTTTCCTTCAGTAACAAAGAAGCTCGAGCCTTGAAAACGCTTTCTGAGTGAGATATTTCTCAGTTTCTTAACAACTATTTACATAAATACAAGTCACTATATTATGGTTATACTTTAAAAAGGAACAAGAGGTCTTATGACCAATAATCAAGACCACCACCATGGCTAGAGCCAAGGTTGTGTCTCATGACCTTGAAACAAGGACTAAAGGTCATGGCTAGGCCATGACGAAATGACCATAACAACTTACATAGGCGTAAACATGAAACAATGAATTAGGCGATAACATGAACAAGCAATTTGGATCTACTTCACCTAAAAGGAAACCATGAGATATTACCAAGAGAAAATGGTCATTCAAGACTTATGAAACTACCCCTAATAACAATCTTCATGTACTAATAAACTTTCCTAAGTTTATTCAAATATCGGACATGTAACTTTTCGGATCAAAACTTATATCTATATATTTTATCAACTACTACAATAGTAGGGAGCCTCATGTGAGGAGTTCATTATGTAAGCCGTCGAGATGAGTTGTGGATTTACGAGTTAAAGTGTCCTGGCTCCTCGAACGCTTACTAACATGACTTCTGAAATATGTCAGCCAGAACGGTAGTAAACGATATACAAAACATACATGTTCATGAATCTTTACTTTCAAGGACATACAATATACATCATACCACATCATGGACTAAATGTAAGATATATATATATATATATATATATATATATATATATATATATATATATATATATATATAGGCACTACTTCATATTCTTTACTCAAATCCTAAGTCGCAACATTCTATTATAGGTTGCTCGTAGAAACCTTCACGATTCAACCGTTACATTCATTACTTGCTATCTTACTTAAGGTGAGTTCATAGCCCCATTTTCCATTACTTAATTGTTTTACAAACCCTTGGGGGGAATACATGCTATTTTAACCGAGCACAATGTTTTTAAATTGTATGCTTGCCTGATTGTTTTATTATCACTAAGTACCAACCTTGCTAAACCGAGATCCCTTATTATGAACCATTTAATCACTAGCAATAGTGAGCGCAAATATTGTGAATAGGCCTATTGGGATTGACGAATCCCATTTGTTATGACTAAGTTCATACAAATGCATTAATATTTGAGATTTAGGTATGTTAGCAAAGTACCTACCGGGATAAATCTGCCGATCGATATTGGTACACGTTAACGTTTTGGTGTCATAAGCTTAGTGTATAATACATTTTATGGGCGTATAATAACGTAACATGCCTGTTTTGTTTTCTAAACATTGGTGTGAGTCTATAGCTCACACTACCAACATATTGTGTTCAAATGATTTAACAAACTCTATGAATATCACTCAACCTTTGTGTTGACCTCTCAAGCATGTATTTCAGGTTCATGACGATCAAGGATGGCACGGAAGGACACGGATACTCAAGAGGGCTATAAACTTTATTATCATTCAAAAACTCACTTAATGTGATTTGTAAACATGGAACCAATTGGGACCTCATTTTGTAACCTCTGATATTTATATAATTTGAATGATAAATCTTTTAATACGACTCGGTTAGAGATCGTTTTCTATTATTGTGACTATTGTGCCGTCAAGTAACACCCAGTTCGAATTCCACTGCATCCATGAATTGGGGGTGTTACATATGTTGATATTTTATGGAAAAAAAAACCCGTGTTTCTACTTATTCAGATTAGAAAAATGTATCATTTTTTGATGCAGTTGTACCATTCCTCACAAAGAATCTTTACTTCAATGTTGTTATGAGGTTGATCCGGTTGCAAAGGCAAGTTTCATTTTTATAGAAACCTTAAGCGTTGAGGCTGATGTAGAAGATTATTAAATTACAGCTTTTTATGTATTCTGTTATTGATTGTATGCTACAGTCAATAGGAGCAGTCAACTGCGCTATCAGGAGACCAAAAGATGGGACGTTATATGGGTGTAATACAGACCATGTAGGCGCTATTTCTGCTATCAAGGATAGTCTACGAGGTTTCTTTCTGTACTTTCTATTAGAAGTGGTAATTTGGGTTGTTGGGTCAAAACCGTGCCTTTTGTCCACTTATAAAAGTTTCATATTATATTTTACGTGTGACTTTCAACCCGTTTAACCCATTTGACCCGTTTGATATTTACTTAATCCTAAATTGTTGCAGCTGTTTACAGGTTCAGGGGTACAAAATGGTGCAACAGGATCACCCTTGGCTGATAGACTATTTGTGGTTATCAGTGCCGGTGATGCTGGAAAAGCTCTTGCTTATGGAGCAAAAGCGAAGGGTGCAAGGATTGTGATAGCCAATCGGACTTACGGTTAGATTCTACTAGCGCTCACATTACCATTCCTAGTACTCGTACTTGATTGCAAATAAAACGTTACACTAGTTTTATTGCATTCTTATCAGTTCAGTATGGGTAAAGCCAACTGCACGGTTCTCGTCATATTTAGAGGGTATTTGGATGTGAGTTGTTTATCAAAAGTTCAAAACATAAAAAATTGATCATTGCCAAATAACAAGTTGCAAAATTGAAATCCAAAGACCCTCTTACATGCATAGTTAATACACCAACTAAAGTTTTCTCTTACTGATGATACTGCACAGATCGTGCTAGAGAACTTGCTGACATAATTGATGGAGAGGCTATCTCTTGCCGATTTGAGCACTTACAGTCCAGAAGGTGGTATGATACTTGCAAACACTAAATCAATTGGTATGCAGCCAAGTATTGACGATACTCCTATTTCTAAGGTACAGCCATCAACCTTTCTTCGGTCATATGTTTTAGAAATGGTGGTTTGCAGTTAGAAACGTAATATGAGGTACATATGTGTATGAGATAAAGTTTCTATTTTCTATTGTGGCAGGAAGCTTTGAAGTTGTATGCACTGGTATTTGATGCTGTGTAGACACCAAAAATCACGAGATTACTTCGGGAAGCAGGAGAATGTGGAGCCATAATTGTACAGGGGTGGAGATGTTTATAGGAAAGGCATATTAACAATATGAGAGATTTACAGGGTTACCCGGTAAGGTTTTAAATGCAAAGTTATGATATTTCGTTCCTCTCTATTACGTGTAAATTCTTTTAAAATGTACCACCATGCATCGTTGCCCTTTTGGGAAATGATTGCTGCCAAACACAATCATTGAAAAATGTACGGTTCATAAATGTATGTTCAAATTTACACTTGATATGATCAACAGTCTCTTCAATGTAGCGGTTATCAACTGATTATTAGCACATAATCTGTAACAAAACCCATAGCCAAACAACCAGACACTTTTACATACTCACATTATGATGTCACATACTCACATGTAATGACTAATAACACAATTCATCTCCATAAATATAAGGCCATTAGCATATGCCAACAATTCTAAACAACATGAAGTCTCAATGGTCACGCTAATTAACATGACCAATTTACAGAACTATTGAAACATACATTTCTCTGTTTCTAGGAATAGGAATACCGTATTCATATTGTGACTTTGACTTCATAAACATTTTTTTTTTCATTTTAAAGCATGCAATCGAGTTAAATATACTCTAGTAACTACCAAGTTAATCCATGTTAGCTCGAATGTTAAGTTTTCCTTGCCCGAATCCAAAGGATGATAATGATTGTGAAGGAGATGATATGGGTGGATGGTGTGTGCTTCGTAATGAGTAGAAAAGGGTTAAGGTCATATTGGACAACTTTATGGCACATGCCGAGAGTTTGGTCGGGGTAGGCGCGGAACACTTTTTGTGACAGTTTTAAATTGCAGTGTGTTGATATTACACTCGCAACTTTTTCTATTCTCTTTGTAGTTAATCTTGTTGATTTCACTTGTTTGAGCTAGAGATAAAACCTAACCCGAATAAATGAGTCAATTGCCTACCCTTTAGAAATGATTATCACTTTATTTGGTAAGTTGACCGTTTCTGTTCAAATTACAGGATTTGCAACTTTCTTCTCTCGATGAAGACGGGTCGGATTTAATTCAACAACCTATAAATTAATGATTCTGCTGTTCAAATCCGTTGACCCTTGAGATCTTATAACGTAACCATAAGATATAAACTTGTCAGAAGTCTTAGTTTGTGATCCAAGAATCTGGTTTTACAAAACTACAGCCCAGATTTAACAAAATATCAGATGAAATTATTGTTAATATTGCAAGTAGATTACATGAAACTGTTTTAATTAAAGAAACCATGAATATCTTTGAGACATCAATTTTTTCCCACAAGACAATCGTAATAGTACAACCTGATTCTATGATTGGTAATATATTTCATTAATGTCTGAAAAGGTAAGAGCGATTTGACTGATGTTAACATAGTTTGTTAGCTTAGTGTGACACAAAGAATACCTGATGTTTCCCTATGAATCATTCTTGCCAAAACATAAACCTTTTCAAACTATCTTCAAAATAAAATTTGTGCATATATATTTTGCACCTGTAGAGCAACTTGGGTAGCTGTTTGAAAGCTGGAGGTATGAGTCCAGCACAATCCTTGTAATTGTCTGTCAAAAACAAGGCAATTTGCTTTTCACAATAAAACATGCATAAGATAAACCTTCAAACATAATTTTTATAATTATCCTGGTGCAACAATAAGGACCTTTTTCTGTTACACGAAGTAAAAACATAAAATACTAGCTAGATACCGCAGATAGTCCATTTACAGCGGCCGAAACTCGAGGCCACATACAATGAGGCCAGATAAAGGTCCTTCAAGACTTGTAAATCTCATATTAATTGGAAAAGAGTCATTCTCAAGGTCACGAGTTGAGTTAAATTTCAACAGTTGAATCTCCATCCATCCATCTTCCCTTTGTTTTGGAACCCGAGTAAAATCATTTATATTCAATGGGGTTGGGGTAATAAAATAGAAAAAATCGGCCATGTTATTTTCTTGGTGGATTAAATCTCGTACTTTCACTGGAGAATGCAGCCCTTGGCAATTTTTTGAAATCTTGAACACAAAGTAACACATGTACTCTGTATCGGGTGATAACATTTGACTTTCAATTGTGCATGTGATATGAAATACTTGTTGTGGTAAAAGCTCACACGCCTTCCGAAATCTGCATGTGCGACATATATAATATGGTTATATACATCCTAAAAAAAGTCATTTGGAGACACAGAATACTAAATCCATATGGTAAAGCTTTTCAACCATCATTCACAAAATCTATAATATTTTATTTGTTAATGTATATTTAGGTTAGATTTAGTTGTTAATTAACATGGTTTTAAAGTTTGTTCAGAAAATAAAACCTGCATTTAGTTGATCTTCTTGAACTATAAAGATTCACGTCAGAAAAGTTGAATAAAGTTGCTTTTGCAGAAAGCATGAGAAGTTTCTTCTCGTTTACATTGCCCAACAAGATGATGTCCTCAGAGTTCGTGGATTTCTTAAATAATTTTTTCAACTTAGTTGGAAAATGTTGCGGTTGATCCACGCTGAAGTTTGATTTCAAGACTTGCGGGACTTCCTCCATCTTTCCAATGTCTTCAAGTTTCACCTATATAGAAATCATGTTATACCCATATTTTACCTTCTATTGCAAAAAAAATAAAAAAAATAAAATAAAATAAAAAAATGAGGGTATTTAAGTCGTTTCACTTTTGCCCAGGACAAAAAGTGAACTGAAAGTTCCCAAAAACAAATTGGGCCTGCACCTTTGAAGTTACAGTGATTGCGTCCGTGAGTTGGACAAACCATAAGGACGGTTTTTTCAATTTACTCTATAATGTAAACAATAATTTAGAACACAACAAAGGAATGTATTTAAATTTACCTTCTCAATGGCTCGAAATTCAATGCCTTCAACATAAATTGCACCATCTCTATACTGGTAGGTTGAAAAGCTCTCCAGTAGAAACTCAAACACGTCATCCTCTTTCTCATTCGAGTATCGGTCCAACTCAATCATCATCCACTCTTTGTCTCTCCATGTTGCAAAATATGCATGTTGACTTTCGTTCCCCTTTTTATACTTAAGGTTAACATACATAGGTTTACTTGAAAATTTCGGTGAGTCAGAAAATTTGAAGACTAAAAAGGCCCCGTAACCAACATTAGGAGATGAAAATTGAGGTTTTGTCTTGATTTTGATGTTCAAGTTGGAAATATCTAACATCTCCACTGATGTCTCAAACCTGCACATATTATTATGCTTTCAATCATCATAGCTTTTATTTCCTAAATATACACTACTATTTTTGGATTTGCAATTATTTTCAACACAAAAATTGACATAAATTCAATGTTCTAAGACAAGAGTTACATTTCAATATTAAGATTTATTGTGTCAATACTCATATAAATGATTATGGCCGTGAGAACATAATCATTTATCGTTGCGAGAACAAAGCACAAGAAAATTAGAACCTGAGACACATTATATGCAAATTCTACCATCTTCATATATGAACCTAATGGACGCAGAATGTGAGTTGGCCCACTCAAGGTTATTACCCATTAATTAGTGTTATTAAAGGGGGAGAGTTGCCAAGAAAGGAAACAAAAATACCAAATTTGCCAATGTGTGTATCGACTAATTTCTTGCTCGTCAAAAGGCCTATGATAATCCAATTCAAAACAAAAAGAGATTCTTTTGTGAAACTGAAGATCTACTCATCTCCTTTTGATGTGCAAAAAAGTACCTTCCAAGAATTTTACCAATTATATCATTCATAGCACTATAAGCACAAGGACGAATCCATGCTTTTGGCTTGTCATTCCTAGGAACAGCTTCAAAAATAAAAATCCTTTAGGCAATACACGGGCGAATATATACTCCAATTTGTTTATTAAGTTTCAATTTTTACTTTATAGGGTCCAAATTATGTAATTATGAAGTCGATATGTTATATAATTCTAACAGTTTAAATCTTATTAATTTATTATTTTCTCCATATGTTAATGTTCTTACAAAAGATACAATCTAGTTACTTTACATATGATCATCAAACAACAAGCATTGAGGATGAGGAGGAACCAATAAATGGAAATATAAAGCAACACAAGTATATGAAAAGTGATTGGTTGTATGTACCAAGCGGTACCCGTCCCAACTCAAACGAACAAACTTATCTTAAATTGAACCGACCGGAACCAATATACCCTTGAATCCTTTATTTTATTTCCCTCGACTAAATAAGTGAACCACATTAGCTCTTGAATTCACCACTTCATAAGCAGAAAAAAGTACATAATGCAAGTTCAAAATACATAGGTATGCTGTGAACTAATTATTAACGCTAAACTAATGATCAATGCATCTAACAACAATGCATATGTACACATATGTAATGTTTAATAAATATATAAATATATTCATCTAACGACAATGGATATGATATCACTTATCAAAAAAGGTGGAAAGAAAGAGAGACTAACCTTGATCCTGGAAGAGATTTCCACTGATGTGGAGAACTGTCTGTATACGAAAACGTTGTTGCCGATACCATTTCATTTCTTTCTCCATTACTGTCGCATGATAGCCACTATTACAAAAAAAAAATAAAAAAATAAAAAAATAACAAAATATCAGACTCAAAGTTTATAATGCTTTAAGTTCAAGTGTATATTGAAATATTCCTCAAAAGATATAAGAAAGAACACACGAAACACAAAACAACTAAGATATGAGAATGAACTCATCACCACTGTGTCCTCTTTAAGGAGGATTCCCTTAGAAAAATTGCTGCAAAGCTCCTCTTTCTTTCTAGTAGAATAGATTTCTGGGCACTTTGACATTTGGATTATTTCTTTATAGTCTGTGGGCAATTTGGATTCCCACATATCATGATCCTCCTGTATATATATTTTAGACAAACAATTAACTCGTGTTCAACTAAGTTACTTTTTAACACATTCTATATTATATATTAGACGATTACCCACGCATATCGGCTGCGGTGTAGAGTAACGTTAATTTGTGTGTGCAATTTTTTTTATATATAGGTGTGGAGTAATTGTGACTGGAGAAAATTAGTGTTTTAAATTATAATTAAGTATTTAAATATTTAATAGATTGTGTTATCTTTTATAAGTAGCGTTTTTTAGTCTAACAACATTAATAATTTTTTAAGTTTTAAGCGAATATTTTTCTCTTTATTTATAGTAAAGATATATTAGGAGAAGCTAGTGACGTCCTTTTAATTCAATGGTAAAATGAAGTATGAAGTTATTGTTAAAAATTAAATGTACTTTTAAATATCTAAAAATTTTGACAATAAATAGAGGTTATAACTTATAAATTTACCGAAGAAAACTATCTTCGTATTAAAATTATATTGTGAAGTAGTTATAAAAATTTAAAAAGTTAACACGAACCTAGAAATAATAAGAAGTAAAATTGATGAAATTTTTTTGAGTTGTATAAACTTCATAGAAAAAATAAATTGTGAAGTTAACTTTAAACTTTGAATTTACTCGAAAAAATATGAATTTCTTTACAAGAAACTAAAGGTAAAAAGAAGTAAAGTCGCTGGCAAAAAAATCAAATCTTCTCATTTAAAATGAACTATGAAATTACGTTAAACTGTAAATTTTATTCAAAAATTCTAAAAAAATTGACAAGAACCTGAGCTAAAAAAGAGGTCATATCGTTGAATTAGTATTTTGAAACAAACTATTAACGTCACAAAATTTACATGTAATAATATAGATATATATGAATCATAAGGTTTCGAAGTTTTCTGAAATTATAGAAACTTACTTGGAATTCCAGAGCTCGCTTGAGTTGTATCACAACTTCACCTGCTTTTGGTCGTCTTTCTCTCTTGTGATGTAAGCACTGATACGCAATCCTTGCAAATGTTACAAATGATTGTGGATCAACTTGTTCCTTTATACCCTCAAACACTAACTCATCAAGTTTTCCTACTTGATAGCGATTTTTAGCCAAAAAGGGCAAAAAACGATACTCATCATCTAGTTCTATAGACGATTGTATCCCGCACAATATGTCAAATAAAACAGCACCCAATGAAAATATATCGGATTCTTTAGTTAAGAAGTGTGCTTTTGAATATAGTGGATCACTATATCCGATTGTTCCTACTGCATCGTCGATGACATGTTCTATATCCTGATTTATTGGACATACCAAGGAATGCCCAAAACCTGCAATTTTTGCTTTCCAGTCTTCAAATAGTAGAATGTTGCTACTTTTGATGTCCCTATGTATCATCACTTCTTGATTTACATCAGTTGCATGTAGAAAATTCAACCCGCTTGCAATATCAATACAGATTTTAAGCCGCATCACCCAGGTAAGACTATCGTCGCTCAAGTACCCGTCAAGTCTTCCTCTAAATGCAAACTCATGTAAAATGATTTTTTCAATCTCATCATCACAATAGCCTACAAGACCAATGACATTCTCATGTTTATACTTCAAAGGGATATCTAGCTCTCTAAAAAATCCAGTTTCTCCGGGACCAAAGAACCTCCTATCCAACCGCTTTGCAGCAAATCTAGTTTCTCCATTAGCATGAGAAGCTACTCCTTTGTAGACATTCCCAAAACTCCCTCTTCCAAGTATATTGTCACCACAAAAGTTTTGTGTGGCTGATTTAATGTCTTCAAGTGACATTTTGAAGTTTTCCTTCTGGCTTTTTTCCTATGAATCATTGGACAGTCGATCAATTTGATAAGTAAAAACGAGAATAGAAATGGATTGCTATCTAAAATTCTTTTAAATTGTTATTTTGATTTTTTTAGTTTCAGAGTGTCTGTTAGGTTTTAAACTTGCTACAACTCCTATAGAAGTAAATACTGCTTAATTACAAATAACTGACAAATTGGCACACGGGTCAAGTTATATAACAGAATATCAATAAATTAGTGGGTAAAATAATCTATCTGACTTTAAATAAACCTTACACTTTCCGAGTCAACATATGCATTCTCCTCTGCAATATTACTTGAAAGCAGATTTATGAGTTCTAAGTTCTTCTGGGTTAGGTATTTATATCCTAAAACTCAAATATTTAGCTTATTATGTTTTCTTGAAGTTGATTGGGCAAAATGTCTTATTTTTAGCAAATGAGAAGATAAGGTAGTGCATGCTATAATGTGATAATAAGCCTGCAATACAATTTGCATATTGAACATGTTTCAATGAATTGTCTGATTTACTAATTCTTCCGCTAAGATGAAAGACTTCGGATTCATATAATTAAAGTGAATAAGTGAAGGTTTGTGATAGATGATTTTATGTGATTGTTTCTGAGTGAGAATCATTCAGCAATCAAAAAGCATTTATATTCTGTTTATGCAGTTTCGCATTGACAAAAAGGCTAACTTACGAGTAAGTGAATGCATCAAGTGTCACATATTACCATGGGATAAGAATATGACTTACCTGTGCTTGTAACGCTTTTTTTAGTTTATGGATGACGTCGTCTATTGTTGGACGTTGGGCTTGAGTTTCTACCAGACATCGATATGCAATTTCTGAAAATATGTCCAAAGAATCTTTGTCGGGTCCTTTGCTTAGAGCAAAGACATGTCCGCCAGCTTCTTCTTTTATCTTGTGATCAATAATTTTGACTAGTGTTCCATTTTCAAAATGATGTCGTGCAATGGGTGCAATCCCCTTCTTATTGACCTTGGTGTAAATACGATCGTAGGCCAACCTCCCGGTTAAGATCTCGAATAACACTACTCCAAAAGAGTAAATGTCCGATTTCTTATTTAATCTACCATACTTCTTATATTCTGGATCCAAATACACATTTGTACCTGCAATCGTGTCGGTATTGAGAGTGCTGGCCTCTTGATCTGCTGGGTGGATTTTGGAGAGCCCAAAATCAGCAATCTTTGCCTCCCAATTATCACCCAATAGAATATTCGCGCTCTTGATGTCACGATGTATTATCTTTTGTTTGTCCTCATCCGTGTTGGTGTGAATGTATTTCAAGCCATGCGCTATATTAAGACTTATTTGTATACGTTGCACCCATGTAAGATTAGTCATTTTATCATCGCTTTCCATATAGCTTTCCAGACTTCCTCTAGAAGCAAGCTCGTATATAAGGATCATGTGACCAGGACCTTCATCGCAAAAACCAAGAAGAGAGATTATATTGTCATGTTTACAACTATTTAAAGTTTCAATCTCTGTAGTGAACCCTTGCTTTCCTTCTGGATTGAAAATGTGTTTTATGGCTACCGTGCTTCGTCTCTTCGGAAGATCACACTTACTCACCCCTTCTACCGAAGACCAATTACTGCTATCAAAATGTTCGAGATGTGCCTTGTATACGTTACCATATCCGCCTGACCCAATGCAATATTTTTCGGAAAAATTCTCGGTAGCCAACTCTATATCTTTAAATCCAATCTTCAAGTGTTCCAAACTCTTTCCCTGCAACGTCGTGGAGTTATGCAACCGAATGAAATTATAAAAAATTGTTTCTATAACCTAATGAAATTAATAGAATATGAAAACGTTAAAAGCCTCAATTGATTTATTTCAGGTTAATTACTAATGTACTATTCATGCGGGAATGGAATCATTATACAAAGTTTATAAACATGTATTTAATAATCTTAAGTTAATATGATCAACATTATAAAAAAAATTATAACATAACGTAATAATATTGCATTTAATTAATAAATAAGAAATTACGAAACCATATTATAAAAATTGCCAAGTATTAAAAATCTTGCAATTCTTCCAAAAATAAGAATTATTCCAATATTGGGTTGATTTTACTGGTATTTCAAAATTCTAGATTAAATAAAGACGGTAATATTTCATGATGTTTCATCCACATCAAGACCATTCGATTGAAAATATATCACTTTTTACCATTTCATGCATCCAGTTTTTTTTCCTAAAAAACATGAATTTTGCTATTTGTAACCCTAAGTGCTAGTTGGTTAGAGGAAGTTAATTCATGGGTGAACAATTATGAAGATACAAACAGTTTATACATGTAAGAGTTTATTAATGTTTAGCATTTTTCAAAAAACATATATAACCTTGAAAACTTATTTCTTGTATAAATTGTATATCCAATGACTTGATAACCTGGACCCGCGTTTCAAAATTAATAAAAAAATTCTTCTATTTTGTCTGTTATTTTTTAACGACAAATTATCCACACGTCTAAACTACCAAGTAGGGGTGTGCACGGTTCAGTTTGAGTCGGTTTTTGGCTAAAACCGAAACCAAACTGAAATGTTGGTTATAAACTCTCAACCATTCAATCCAATTACTACCAAGTAGGGGTGTGCACAACCAATGTATGATCATTCAACTTTAACAATCGTGTTTCTGAACAAGCTTGACTATAAACTCTCAACCATTCAATCCAATTACTCTAATCACCACCGTAACGTTTACTCATTTTAATAAAGATAAGTACATTTGGATGTTTGGTTAGAAAAATATGCCATACTAATATAATATGATAACAATGTAAGAAAAAATAATATAGTAGAGAAGGGAAGATAACGCCTAAAGCATTCAGCAGTTCATTTTATATATAACATAGTTGTAGTTCATTTTATACATAACATAGTCGTAGATACATTTTTATTAAGATAACCCTAAATCTATAATAAATCTAAATTTATAATAAATATAAATAGAAAAAACATTGGTTTAAAACTTAAAAAATGAGTAATGTTATTAAACTAAAATACTTTTACTTATAAAAAGTAATGCGGACTATTAAATACTTAAATACTCAATTACAATTTCAACCATTAACTTTCTTCACAATCACTTACTCTACACCCACGTATACATAATAAAAATTGTGCACACTAATTAACGCAACTATACACCGTCGCGCTATGCACGGGTAATCCATCTAGTTTAACAATATAAACGAATAATAAACACATTTTTCCAACCCTACACATATATTAAAAACCGAATATCATATTTATTTAAACTGAACTAACTGTATCCGCTCGAAAGTGTTCGATACACATATGATTGTTCGTCTACACAGAACAATAATGATTAATAGAGTTTTGCTATTGAAGCCCAAAAAAAGATATATGTTTCAAAGTTCAAAACATACAACAAAGGTGAAATATTTATTTAATTGTGAACAGATAAATACACAACTGACTGATTGTTCTTAAGTTACAATCCATTTAATCATGTCAGAACTTTCTGAAATGTTTAGAGTGCGTTTAGTTAGATTTTTTTTTTTTTTTTTTTTTTTTTTTAATCTATCTATCTCTAGTTTTGTAAATATTTAAAAGGGAAATTTATCTTCACAAAACACTTAAAAATATAGAAAACACGTTTAGTTAATGTTTGTATTTTCTATTTTAAAGAAGGGGAATGAGGGTTGTGGGTTACAAAGGAAAACATGAAAAACAACTAAAATAGAAAATTTTGTGTTTTGCAAAACATTTGGTAGAAAACATTAATTTGAACGTGATTTCTGTTTTCTTTGTTTTTTCACAAAACCTTTTGTAGAAAACAAAGGTATTTTCCCCCAATTAAAAGCAGCCTTAGCCTTTGATGCTATTTCTCTTAAAAAAAACATTTATATTGACACTAGAGTCTAGAACATGCATATGGCATTTTGATAACATTTTTAAGAGGTTAAAATCATTTCCATACACAATCGTCCAAGTGGGGGTGCTCCGCTTTTCCGAAATGTCTTTTTGTCAATCTTTGACAAAACCTTTGTTAGTAGTATTGTTTTAATTTCACTATATTGTATATAACTCTTATAATATATGCACTTTTATACCACATATCTCATACACTAGATTAAAAATGACGACGCTATTATGATTACTATCACTTTATTATTATTAATAATTCATAGCTAGAGCCTAGAAATAAAAGGTTACGGGTTTTCTTTATTTATAATACTAGATGAATGCCGGCGCAAAGCGACGGTGTATAGTGAAAAATAATAATAATTGTGAAATTGCATGTGATTCTGGTTCGACCCTTGATGCAAAGCTTGTGTTTTTTAAAATATAAAACATGTGTTTTTTAAAAGTTGCCAAGTACAAAATTGATCAAGAAAAGAAATAATTTAAGTTGCAAAGTTTAAGGAGTATTGAAGGGTAATTTAGGCAAACTACATTAACTTAAGTTTCAAGTTTCTAGATTTAAGAAATACACTCTTTATAAGTAGTAAAGATTTGAAAACGTTCTATGTGATAAATAGATGTTGTAATACAAATCTTAACCTGATGCAAAAGAATAAAATAAAAACAAACATGATTAAAAAAAAAATTTGAACAGCATAACAAACATGATTAAAATATTACCAATGCACGGAGTGCGGGTAAACTTATCCCCGTTATAATCAAATAATCAATTTTTCACGTGATTGATGAATGAAAAGCAACTAAACAATTTATAAACTATTGTATATTTTGAAAAACTCATAAAAGCCTACTTCTTTCACACTTATGAGCCTATGTAGACATGTAGTTGATTATATTTCCTATTTAATGCTATTATTAAGTTGATAAACTCAGGTAAAATTATACATAATAAACTTTTATCTATAAACCAAAATTGACGAACCAAAAACATAAGTTTCGAAAGTGCATTGATATCATTTAAAAAAATGAAAATAGGAAAGGATTATTTATGCAACACAAATACTGTAAGATAAACAAAATTTGTAAATTTAATGCAAGATTAATGAAATTCATAGTTTTAGATTAAAAAAATGGACTATTTAATTTAAGTTACTCGACAAGTAATTACCTTCTGATGAGTAGATGCTGTATCGGCTGCAACAATTGAGGGTTCATTTAACTGCAATAATAACGAGTGAAAAGTAAATAAATCAATACTTTATACAGTAATTATGTTGACAGGATGATGAAAGTAAAACAAGGTCTTACCACATTTTCATGTTCAAATTGAAGCTCCAAGGCTTTCTCAAGTCTCGGGACAATCTCATCAATGCTTGGACGTTCCCGTTGTTCTTCATTCAAGCAATCATGCGCTGTTTCCACGAAAAGTTTGAGTGACTGCGAATCCATTTGCTTCCATAGTGTTGGATCAATTATATCATTTAGTATTTTCTCTCTATGATGGAAAAGGACAACTGGAACGAGATACGTATTATCTTGGTTGTCAATTATTGATTCTCTACCACATAGTAGTTCAAACAATACTATCCCAAACGAGTACATATCGGACGTGTGGCTCACACTGTTAGTCTCAATATATGTTGGGTTTCCATACCCATTCGTATAATCAACTGTATCAGTATGGAGATAACTGTACCTTTCAGATGCTTTAATCTTCTCGGAACGTTCAAAACCAGATAACTTTGGTTCCCAGTCACCATTTAATAAAATTGTGGCACTGTTAATGTTCCGATGTATTACGCTAAATTTACGTGGCTTGTCATAATGAATATAACTCAACGCTTGCGCAATACCGACAGATATCTTCAATCTTTGCACCCATGTCAACAACATCGGGTCACTTAGATATTGAGTGAGACTTCCCCTGGCCATCTCATCCCTGTAAATAAGGATTTTCTCATCATTCTCGTTACTAAACCCAACAAGAGATACCACATTTTTATGCTTGAGACTAGAAAGAATGGAAATCTCTGTCCACAACATCTGTTCTAACCTCCGAGCAGTGATTTCAATCAACTCACCGGACCACAAGAGCTCTCCCTTGTATTCCTTAAAAAATTCAGTTGTGCAGATGACATTTTTTTGAGCAAAGTTGTTGGTGGCAGATAGGATACTTTCAAGCGGGACTCTGAGGTGAGCAAATTCTTTCTGTTAATCAAGTAAAAAATGTGAGTGAGAAAAAGGGAGTATAGTCTAAGACATTGTAGGTTTAATTCTGCATATATATTGTAATTTATAGTTATTTGACTGAGCATAATAATTAAAATAACATCCTATGATATGCTCATCCCATTTAACTGTATATACTTAATTTATCATCATCTCATAAAGTCAAGAGCTTGTATAAGTTCGATCTCTATGGAACTCATTTAAGAATGATATTTTCCTTTACCATCTTATCTTGTAGCGAAATATCGAAATCTGTTGACTTTGAGTAATCTTTCTATAGACTTTTTTGAAATCAAATGATTATGCTATTGCTGCATTCATTCCGGTTCTTATATATTACTCATTCTTGTTTCAGGCACAAAATGATTTTTCAAAAGCGTGTCTGAAGGGACCCATGATACCAAGTACCAATTGAAGGACTATATATGGAAAGCCTTGAAAAGTGGCAAGGTAATGTTTCAAAGCAGTTCAATAATCCCAAAAAGTCAACTAATAACTGCTTATATATGGGGATTGATTTGCACACCAATTTTTTTGATAAAAACTTCATTTTGTACAAGCTGTATAGCACACCGTACATCACTGTAATGCACAGAGTGTGGTGAAAGATTAAAAAAAGTTGGTGTATGAATCAACACCCTATATAATACAGTAAAACACTACAACATTGACCACAATCGGAGGGGACTTTTTTATGCTTTCAACGGGGACATGTCCCCGCCGATAAGTCCCTGCTAAACGCCCGCCGCTGATACCTTTAGCGGGGACAAATGCATCCTTTTTGCGGGGACATGTGGGTCCCACAGCCTTTGAGCTGGTCAAACTAAATCCAGCGTGGCACTACTTTTCGGCGGGGACATGTCCCCGCCAAAAATGTTATTCACTATTAAGAATATCTTAATTAAATACTGATTATCTTAATTAAATACTGATTATCTTAATTAATCAACCTTTTAGCGGGGACATGTCTCCGCTAAAAGTGTTATCCAATGTTGAGATGAACTCTTTTGGCGGGGACGTGTCCCCTTAAAAAGTTTATCCACTGTTGAGATCAACTCTTTTGCCAGGGACGTGTCCCCGCCAAAAAAATAAAACATATAAAGAATAAACGCTGAAATTAGAAGGTTGTCAGCCATTTGAGCCATAGCATTGTTTTAACTTTCAAAGCAGATCAGCAATCCCAAAAGGTTGTTACCCTTTGCTTGCATACAATGTTGATAAGGAAGGCTAAGATAACCAAGGTCAAAAGTATTATTATAGGTAATATTGAGAAGATAGTTGTTTCGTTTTTGTGATGTTTTGTTTATTGGCCCTCATTTAGCTACCTTTTTTGTCTTTTTAACATGTCTGTTTATGGTGCTTATGGGATATTAATGTTGCTTATATTGGCTGAAGTTACCAGGTATGTTTTGTTTAATCTCTTACATTAACTTCCGTGTAGGGGTGTTATCGGGTCGGGTTGAGTCTGGTTTTGAGTTTTTAAAAAGTGACCCGCAACCCGACCCAATAAGAAATCGGGTTATCGGGTTCGGGTGTTTATCGGGTCGGGTTGAGTCGGGTCGGGTGTTTCAGGTTGTCGCGCTATGAGATAAATCAAATTCAAGCTCAACACATGCATTTCAAATCAAAGTCAATAACTGATATAATTCAGATGATGTACATTTCATACTTTTTATTGTTACATATATTATGAGCTCTACTATTATTAAACCACAATCATATATATAGGTTAGTCACTAGGCAGTATGTCAAACTATTTTGATAATGTTCAACAAGAACTGCAGCTACAATCTTACAGCATTTGAGCAAGTAAACATGTCATATATAGATAAAAATGAAACAAGCAGTACAGCCACAAGTAAAAAGTACTCCGTACCTCATAAACAAGGTGCTTGTGAAAACAATTACTAATTTATTGGATATTAACATATATAGATGTGAAAACAAGCTACTGATATGTTTGCAATGGCATCCATGGCAACAGCAAACTAGCACTATTCAATGACCAAACTTAATAATGAGAAGTGCCTTTAAGTATCAGTAGACACTTTCACTAATATGTTGCTTTGAGACTGTGGTGACAAACTAAAAGATTTGACAAGAATCTTACTACGGAGTAGCAAGAAATATGCTCTAATTACAAGAATCTTACTTACTACGGAGCAACACAAGTTCATAATTAGCAAGGTATCAATTATATTAATGATTCATAAGATTGACGCAACATGATAGCATTATTCATCTGACCCTAACCCGACCCGATAACACTATCGTGTTTGGGTCAAAACAAGCCGACAAGATTTTTTAACCCGATTTAACCTGACCCGATAAGCCTTTTTGGGTTCGGTCGGGTCAACCCGACCCTACTGACACTCCTATGTGTCTGGTTAACTTGAAAAAAATTGTCCAAGAAAAACTGATAGTCAAATATGTTTTTAACCAGTGACCTAATTGACCTTTTTTTCTTATCAGTTATTCATCTTTTATCGCCACATAGAGACAAACCATAACCTGGACAGACAAATTTACAAGTAAATGACTCGAACCCGTATAAGGGAAGCTTCCATCCAGTCAATGCGTCATAAGTCTGTTAATATTTGTGGTTTTCTTTCGTAGATAATTTTGAAATGGGAAAATACTTGGAGATTAGAGTCCCTATAAAAGTTTTAAGTTTTGAGGTTAAAGACACAAACAAAAGGGGGATGGACACTCATATGTAGCTTACATGTAATTTTGAAGAAAATTAGTTTTGCTCTACAGCTTGGACAATATACAATGCAAGGCCATATATACTACCTTGTGTATATCGTAATGAACTTGCTAAACTGCAAGTAGATTTTTGTAACTGTACTACTTTTGAAAATTTGATTTTACTTTGTAACTCAGCAATCCCCTGGTTTCTAATTTTAATCGTCTACCAGGGACACTCCCCCAGTTTCATAAAAAATAAGATTTGCAGTACGTCCTATCAAAATCTTGGTTGGGTGGTCATAGTTCACAAATGTTTGCAGACATCAACAAGTACTTTTACTATACCACTTTTCTAGTTTTCAATGTTTTGAAACCCAGTTCGACCCGGCTGGTTTGACCGGTCGAACTGGTTCCGGCTTAGATAACGGGTCAAAAGAAACCGGCTTTTAAGAATTCAAAACCCAATGTGACCCGCCGGGTTTTACCCATTTCTATATTTCCAGCTGGGTTTGGCATTAAATCTTTTATATGTGTTCCACATTGCTTTTTGCATATTTTTAAAGGTTTTAAAAGCTGTTTAGACAAGTTTTTATGGTGTTTTAAACACTTTCTATATGCTATTTGGACGGCAGAATGATGAGGTGTTTGGACAGGCTTATATGTTGTTTTAACAGCTTTATTATGTTGTTGACATAGCCTTTACATGGCTGTTTGGGAACAAGTTTTTGCAGCAATTACATGCTCTTTTTTTTAAAAGCAATTACATATTTGTATGTTGTTTTTACAGCTTTTATATGCTGTTCCGACACAGTTTTCGGCAGCAACCATGTTTTTTTTGCAGCAATCACATGTTTGTATGTTGTTTTCTACGGAGGTAATTAGATACTTTTGAATGTTTGAATTCTGTTTTTCAGAGCAATTACATGCTGTTCGGACATCAGCAAGATGCTTTAATCTTAGAATAGTTCCTAAGAGTTAAAACTGTTAATGAGACTATAAGTGTGTTAAACAGAGTTTGATCATGATATTATACTCTTTGATTCAGGATATTCTCTGCAAGTCGAATGGTCTAATTGTGATAGGTGTATTCACTCAAACAAAAATATAGTAGCACTTATTATTATAGAAAGATGAAAGAGGAAAAACCGCCTTACCGCATTTTGATGGTCGCGTTGAAATTCCAACGCTTTCTCAAGTCTCGTGACAATCTCATCAATATTTGGGCGTTCCGCTCGTTCTTCGTTCAAGCACTCATATGCTATTTCCGCAAAAACGTTAAATGATTGAGAGTCCATTTGATTCCATAACTCCCAATCAATTATTTCATTGAGTTTCTTCTCCCGATAATGGGTAACGGCTGTAACAAATCACAATTTCAGGTTAATTTCTATTTTCGGAAAATTTTACTATTCATGTTACTATTCATTTTTACTATTCATTTCTTTCTGAATTTTTCCCGAAAGTTGATTTTTATTTCATATTCTCGAGTGATAAATCATTTCCATGACAAATTAAATGTTTGACACTCGTCAGATCATTTTCGTGAAAGTTATTAAGGAATGACACGACATTACACGTTTTAGGGTAAAACGGCAATCAGAAATTCTACGCACAACGAAATTTGATCCCGTCAGGTGACCCCACATCAGAAAAATGTTTAACACATTCATGATTTATTTGAGAATAAATCATAACTGAGAAAAATCATGGCCCAAATAAACTTCGGCCGTGAAAAACTGGAATTTTCAGTTTTACGCGTTTTTACTCAGCCGTAACCCTAGCCTTTACCTGCACCGCATTTCTAAGATGATTTGAGCTTTCAACTTATTTAAATAAGTCAACATATTTTTCCCTCCTCCATTGACTAAAAATCATTCCTTGATTTTATAAATCATTCCTTGATTTTTAGGCTTCCGGTTTGATGTCTAAAAGACATTTAACACCAACCGACACCAGACTGAGCCCAGTCTTGACATTATAAATCATTTTAAATCATTTTTAGCATATTAGAAAAGTAACATATTACTTTTCTCAGTTTTACGCAATATTCGTACATTTTACGTATTACGCGTTTTAGACCCGTGTTTCCAGCTTTTAGCAGGTTTTACCACCCAAATGGAACTTATCACCCATTTTATATTTTATTATGGGACTTATGAACATTTCTAACAATACTTTAAAGTTTCATAATTTTACGACACCCGGTTTTACGTTTTGAGGCCTAATCATTTACGGTTGGCATTTCCCGGAGTCAAAATGCATCTTTTAACCAAAGATAATACCAAACCAATCCACCTCCCCTCCTTATCTGTTTTGAACCGCCACAAGGGGGGGGAGTCACACCCCTTGGTGGCTTGATCTTGTGGTTTGGTGCCTAAGATGCATACATGTGGATTTTTGGCTAAAATATCTCATGAAACTAACCTCCTCAAAGTCATATATATACCCCCTCTCCCCCCTTCCTTGGCCGGCCATCCCAACCCACCAAAACCACTCACACTTAGCTTATTTCTTCTAATTTGTTGCAAGGTTCAAGTGAAGTTCAAGTGTAGAAACCCTAGGTAGTTTATTTCTTACCAAAAATCTTCCAAACCCTAACATACTTGGTGTTTTCTCTTGAGTTTAAATCTACTCAATACACCTCAACCTTTATCATCTATCTTTTAAGAATACTAAGAGTAGAAAGGTTGCTTGAAGTGAAAAGGGTTGAAGCTTGTCAATCAAAGTCCATTTCCTTACTAGTTACTCCTTTCTTTCATTAGAAAGCCTAAAGTTGTAAGCCTAAACCTAACATGCTTCTTGTTTATTTATCATGTTCATCTCATTTATATGTTATTCTTGCTATATTATGTGTTGTAATTATGTCCATGATGAATCATGATGAGTAAAAGATGTTGTTGTAATGACTTATTGAAACAAATTACTAAAACAAGCAAACTAGTGAATATCTTGGTATAACCTGATCAAAATGGTAAAAATTTTATATTGGATTATTACATATTACAGTAGAGGACTTAACAAGAAAACCATAGCAATTTGAACCACCTAAAAAGAGTAAACGAGTCAAAAGTTAAGGCGATTTGAAGTTACCAAAGATTTCCGGCAAAACTGCCTAAATGTTTCTGTGATTTCTGTGACAGAACCTAAAACACGCAAAAAGAGGCATTTCTGGTCCGATTCATGAAAAAGTTAAAACACGAAAGTTGTCCGGAATCATGTTTTCATTCAGGAACAAAGAGGCTCAAGCCTTGAAAACGCCTTCTGAGTGAGATATTTCTCAGTTTTCTTAACAGCTATTTACATATTTTAAGTTACTAAGTTATTGACATACTTTCAAAGGAATAAAAGGTATTATGACCTATAACCAAGACACCCACCATGGCTAGAACCAAGGTAGTGTCTCATGACCATGGAACAAGGACCAAAGGTCATGGCTAGGCCATGACGAAATGACCAAACCAACTTACAAAGGCGTAAACATGAAACAATGAAATTGGCGATAACATGAACAAGCAATTTGTATCTATTTCACCTAAAAGGAAACCATGAGATTTTACCAAAACAAATGGTCACACAAGACTTATAAAACTACCCCTAATAACAATCTTCATGTACTATAAACTTTCCTAAGTTTATACAAATATCGGACATGTAACTTTTTCGGATCAAAACGTATATCTATATACTTTATCAACTACTACAATAGTAGGGAGCTTCATGTGAGGAGTTCATTATGTAAGCCGTCGAGATGAGTTGTGGATTTACGAGTTAAAGTGTCCTGGCTCCTCGAACGCTTACTAACATGACTTCTGAAATATGTTAGCCCGAACGGTAGTAAACGATATACCAAAACATACATGTTCATAAATCTTTCTTTCAAAGACTTACAAATATACATCATACCTCATCATGGACTAAATGCAAAACATATATATAGGCACTCCGTTATATTCTTTACACAAATCCTAAGTCGCAACATTCTATTCTAGGTTGCTCGTAGAAACCTACACGATCCGATCATCACCTTCATTATTTGCTATCATACTTGAGGTGAGTTCATAGCCCCGCTTACATTACTTTAATGTTTTACAAACCCTTGGGGGAAATACATGCTACTTTTAAACCGAACACAATGCTTTGAAACTGTATGCTGCCTGATTGTTTTATTATTACTAAGTACCTACCTTGCCAATCCTAGGCCCCATCATGAACCATTTAATCACTAGTATTAGTGAGCGCGAGTATTGTGAATAGGCCTATTGGGATTGACGAATCCCATTTGTTTGAGCAGTTAGTTCAAACGAATGCACTATATTTGAAACATTAAGTATGACGGCAAAGTACTTACCGGGGCAACATAACCGCCGATTGATATTGGTACACGTTAACGTATTGGTTGCATGAGCTTAGTACATAATAATAACTGTTTTGTTTTCTAACATGAGTATGAGTCTAATTAACTCATTACTACCAACATATTGTGTTCAACCTTAAACAAACTCTATGAATTTCACTCAACCTTTGTGTTGACCTCTTAAGCATGTATTTCAGGTCCATGATAATCAAGAATGGAGCGGGAAGGGCACGTACCGAAGGAAGAAGGCTATAAACAATTATGTCATTCTATAAAAACATCATAGACTTTATATTGATGTGTTTTGAAACAATGCAACATTTTGGGACCTCACTATGTAAACTTTGATATATTTGAATAATATGAATGACAACTCTTTTATTTACGATTCGTTTAGAGATCGTTTTCTATTATTATGACTGTTGTGCCATCGAGTAACACCCAAGTTGAATTCCGCTGCAACATGAATTGGGGGTGTTACAGATTGGTACCAGAGCCATGGTTATAGAGAAACGGGTCTAAGTGAGACCTAAACTATAACTACAATAACAAGCAAAAACATTTTTATAGCCTTCCGCTCTTCGTGCCTTCCGTCCTCCAGAAGATTATGGACTTATTACACATGTTATCCTACATGAACATATTTGTATATTGTTATATGCACATTGACATAGTTTGAGCATTTTTCCATAAGCATTTGATTTATCTTAACATCGAAATACTAATTGTAGACATCATGTCCGCACCTCCATCTCCCGATCATCTTCATGCTATGCCCGAGTATTTACCAATTCTTCCCGGACCCGATGATCCTTACTTTGAACAAATTGACTATGACGATGAGGAAATACCTTATGAGGATCTAGAAAATGAAATAGATTCGGACGAAGATCCTGAAATGGATTTGGACATAAATATCGATGAGTACGAAGAGGATCCTGAAATGGATGTTGACATCGAAGGCATCGAGGAGGAAGCGGAGGAACTATTAGTGGTGCCACATTTATCACCATTGACATCTCCACCTCCGGTTTCACCAATTTCATCCGAATCTAACCGTACCACTCCAGCTCAAGTTCCGAATTCTACTCACCAAATCGGTGGTACATCTACATCTACACATATGTTCGCGAACTCAGCTCAATACGAAATCTACTCTTTGAAACAAGCTCTCAACCTAACCCAACTCAAAGTTAAATGTATGGCAAGTCAAATGCATGAATGTATGTCCAAGGTAAATTCTGCTAGAATGGATGCCATGAATGCTCGAGACGACCTATATTGGTTTAAGCTTGACATGAGCTACGTTAAGAGTGACTCGGATCATGTTGGGGAAGTAGTCTTAAATCCTTTGACTGGCTTGGATGATGTCAAGGATAGACTCACTTTGGTTGAGAGGGCCCAAGAACAGGACGCGGTTCAAATTCACAAACTACTTCACCGCCTAAATACCGCCGAAATCAGGTTAGATGTGGCAAACTTTGACAGGTATCAACTTAGGAATGATTTGTGTGGGATGCAAACTCAAATGAGTTCCATACAACAAAGGATATACCGAAAGGAGGTCAAAGAATACCGTCCAAACGAAAGCGTAGATGTGTTAGCAACACGCGGAAATAATAATCCAACCGGAACACAACAACCTCCCAACCAACGTTAGACTAGTGTTATAGTACTAGTTAGCTTTTGTACAACGTTGTAATTACTAACTGAAAGTATCAGTTAGTAAGTTTTGAATGAACTTGTAATAAGTTCGATTTTGTAATCAACGTTATATAAATATAACTTGTTTTATATACTACCATGTGTTGCTTTTAAGTTTCAAACATTATCATCCTATCATTCTTATCAAACATTGTGCTCATCTCACAACTCTCTAATTACAATGTATCTTTTGAACAATAGAACCATGGCGCCCAAGAAAAAGACCCCACCAACGATGACACAAGCCGCCATCCGCAAACTGGTGAAGGATAGTGTCAATGCAGCACTTATCGCTGAACGAGCAGCCGTAGCTGCAGCAGCTGCAGCAGCTGCCGATGCCACCACCGCTGCTGGTGCTGCTGATGCTGCAGCAGCTGCTGATGCTGCAGCCGCTGCTGATGCTGCAGCAGCCGCAGAAGCCGCCACTGCTGCGGAAGCTGCAATAGCTGCAGAGACTGCCAGACTTGCCAGTCTTAACCTTGGAGGACCTACCCCTCCAGTGACCAATGTTACTACAGTACCAAAGGGTTGCTCGTTCATTTCCTACCTGAAATGTGAACCCCTCAAATTCAAGGGTACTGAAGGGGCTGTAGGTTTGACCCGTTGGTTCGAAAAGGCGGAGTCGGTGTTCATTGTTAGTAAATGTACTGAGGTTGACAAAGTTCAGTATGCCACAAGTACTTTGTTGAATGAGGCGTTGTCCTGGTGGAACTCAATTGCTCAACCCATGGGCATTGAGAATGCCTACAAAATTACTTGGGCTAATTTGAAACAAATGATGATTAAGGAATACTGTCCACGCAGTGAGATACAAAAGTTGGAAGTTGAGTTCTGGGATCATACGGTTAAGGGAAATGATATCCTGACCTACAACCGTAGATTCCAGGAACTGAGGATACTTTGTCCATCAATGGTTTCCCCAAAGGAAAAGATGTTGGAAAGGTATATTTGGGGACTTCCCTCAAGCATACAGGGGAATGTGACTTCGGCAAATCCCAAAGAACTTGATGAGGCTATGCGGATGTCCCGTAGTCTCATGGATCAAGTGGTACGTATGTCGGAAACCCGCAGGCAAAACAACCTCAACATCAACAACAACAACAGCAATGCCAACAACCCCAATAATTCCAACTACCGTAACAACAACAACAACAAGAACAACAACAATAAACGACCATATGATGGTAACCGTGGGAACAACAACAATAACAACAACAACAACCAAACCCGAAACAACAACCACCACAATCAGCAGAACAGGAGACAAGAAGCCGCGACGGCTTATGTTGCTGCACCTGCTGGTGGTAGGTACGTGGGTAATCAACCACAATGTACCAGGTGCAATTACCATCACGAAGGTCCTTGCCCGGCCAAATGCCACAAGTGCCAAAAGCCCGGACATCTTGCCAAGGATTGTAGGGGCAAGGGTATAGCTACTGGGGCTAACTCACAGCCCATAGTTACATGTTTCGGGTGTGGTGAAAGGGGACACTACAAAAACAACTGTCCTCAAAACCAAGGGCCCCAAGGAGGAGGTGCTCGTGCTAGAGCCTATGTCATAGGAAAGGAAGAACCACACCAGGACCCGAACGTGGTTACCGGTACGTTCCTACTCAATAATATTCATGTTAAAGTATTATTCGATTCTGGTGCTGATATGAGCTTTATATCTACTAGAATTGCGCCTTTACTTGATATTCCATCAATTACTTTAACCACTAGTTATAATGTTGAGCTAGCTACCGGTGACTTAGTAAATACCAATACCGTAATCCCAAACTGTACCCTTAATCTCTTAGACCACCCCTTTGACATCAATCTTATGCCAATTGAACTCGGAAGTTTTGATGTTGTTATTGGCATGGATTGGTTGTCTAAACATCAAGCTAACATTATTTGTGGTGAAAGAGTTGTGCACATTCCATGTGACAATGAAACTTTGATCATTCGTGGTGATCAAAGTGGAACCCGAATAAACATCATCTCATGTATCAAAACCATGAAGTACATTGAGAAAGGATGTTATGCTTTCTTAGCCCACGTAACAGAAAAGAAAACCGATGAAAAACGTCTCGAAGATGTTCCTATTGCCCGTGAGTTTCCTGAAGTCTTTCCAGAAGACTTACCCGGACTACCACCACATCGACAAATAGAGTTCAGAATTGATTTAATACCAGGAGCGGCGCCAGTTGCCCGCGCACCATACCGGCTAGCACCTTCAGAGATGCAAGAGCTATCAAATCAATTACAAGAACTTGCGGACAAGGGATTTATTCGACCCAGTTCCTCACCTTGGGGAGCTCCAGTTTTATTCGTGAAAAAGAAAGACGGGTCATTACGCATGTGTATTGACTATCGTGAACTAAACAAATTAACCATAAAGAACCGATACCCACTACCAAGAATTGATGATTTATTCGATCAATTGCAAGGCTCAACCTATTACTCAAAAATCGACCTACGTTCAGGTTACCACCAAGTTAGAGTTCGTGATGAAGACATTCCAAAAACAGCCTTTAGGACACGATATGGTCACCACGAATTCCAAGTGATGCCATTTGGGTTAACAAATGCACCGGCAGTATTCATGGATCTCATGAATCGTGTGTGTAAGCCATATTTGGACAAATTCGTGATCGTATTCATAGACGACATTCTCATATATTCCAAAAACGAAGAGGAACACAAAGAACACCTTAGAACAATTTTAGCACTACTCAAGGAAGAGAAATTGTATGCAAAGTTTTCCAAATGCGAATTTTGGATTCAATCCGTACAATTCCTTGGGCATGTGATTGACAAGACCGGTTTACATGTCGATCCTGCTAAAATTGAAGCTATCAAAAACTGGCCAACACCTACCACACCTACAGAAATTCGTTAATTTCTGGGTTTAGCCGGGTATTACCGAAGGTTTATTGAAGGATTTTCTTCAATAGCAAAATCTTTGACCAAGCTAACTCAGAAAAACAAGAAATACATGTGGGATGAAGACGAAGAAAATGCTTTCCAAACCCTTAAACAAAAACTTTGTAGTGCTCCTATCCTAGCATTGCCAGATGGGATCGAAGATTTTGTAGTCTATTGTGATGCATCGTACCAAGGTTTAGGTGCCGTGTTGATGCAACGTGATAAGGTCATGGCTTATGCTTCGCGACAACTCAAGGTTCATGAAGAAAATTACACCACTCATGACTTAGAGTTAGGAGCTGTGGTCTTTGCACTAAAAATCTGGAGGCACTATCTATACGGTACTAGATGTACTGTGTACACCGATCATAAAAGCCTACAACACATTTTGAACCAAAAAGAACTAAACATGCGACAACGTCGTTGGTTGGAATTACTAAGTGATTATGACTGCGACATTCGTTACCACCCAGGGAAAGCAAACGTAGTAGCTGACGCCCTAAGCCGAAAGGAACGAGTTAAACCATTACGAGTCCGAGCCTTAGTTTTAACCATAAATTCCAACTTTCCTACCCAAATCCTTCACGCTCAAGCTGAGGCGGTGAAACAAGAAGACATCCAAAAGGAGAGGTTGGATGGCATGATACAAAAGAAATTCGAAACCCGTTCAGATGGAACTCTATGCTTCCAAGGTCGAAGTTGGTTACCACTTTATGGTGGCCTACGAGACTTGATCATGCATGAATCACATAAGTCTAAATACTCCATACATCCAGGATCTGATAAAATGTATCATGATCTTAAGTTACTCTATTGGTGGCCGAACATGAAAGCCGACATTGCAACATACGTTAGCAAATGTCTTACCTGCTCCAAAGTAAAAGCCGAACACCAAAAACCATCCGGTCCATTGCAACAACCAGAAATTCCTACCTGGAAATGGGAAAGAATTACTATGGACTTCATTACCAAGCTCCCAAAAACATCATCCGGTTATGACTCCATTTGGGTCATAGTTGATCGCCTTACAAAATCCGCACACTTTATACCAATCAAAGAGACTTACAAAATGGAACAACTAACCCGACTGTACGTCAAGGAAATAGTCTCAAGACATGGTGCACCGATATCCATCATATCCGACAGAGATGGTAGATTTACTTCCAATTTCTGGCAGTCACTCCAAGGCGCCTTTGGAACAAATCTAGACATGAGTACAGCGTACCACCCTCAGACCGATGGTCAGAGTGAACGAACCATTCAAACACTTGAAGACATGCTTCGAGCTTGTATAATAGACTTTGGAAAAGGATGGGATACTCATCTACCATTAGTCGAATTTTCCTACAACAACAGCTATCATACAAGTATTAAAGCAGCTCCATTTGAAGCACTTTACGGTCGAAAGTGTCGTTCACCTGCTTGTTGGGCTGAAGTGGGAGAAGTTCAACTCACTGGACCAGAACTCATCCGTGAAACAACGGATAAAATTGTACAAATCAAAAATCGACTACAAGCCGCAAGAGATCGACAGAAAAGTTATGCCGACACACGACGCAGACCCCTAGAATTCCAAGTCGGAGATAGGGTTATGCTAAAGGTATCGCCTTGGAAAGGCTTGATACGATTCGGTAAACGAGGAAAACTAAACCCAAGATACATCGGACCATTCAAAATCCTAGCCAGGGTTGGTCCTGTGGCGTACAGACTTGAGCTTCCGTCAGAACTCAGTAGTGTACACCCCACTTTCCATGTATCTAACCTAAAGAAATGCTTATCGGATGAATCACTTGTGATTCCACTCGATGAAATTCAACTCAATGACGATCTTCAATTTGTTGAGGAACCTGTAGAAATCATGGACCGAGAGGTCAAACAACTCAAACAAAGCCGTATTCCAATTGTCAAAGTTCGTTGGAACTCACGACGTGGTCCTGAATACACATGGGAACGAGAGGACCAGATACGTAAGAAATACCCACATCTTTTTACCAACGAAGCTTCTACCTCCAACGTAAATTGATCTCCGGGACGGAGCTCTCATATGGGGTGGAGACTGTAACAAATCACAATTTCAGGTTAATTTCTATTTTCGGAAAATTTTACTATTCATGTTACTATTCATTTTTACTATTCATTTCTTTCTGAATTTTTCCCGAAAGTTGATTTTTATTTCATATTCTCGAGTGATAAATCATTTCCATGACAAATTAAATGTTTGACACTCGTCAGATCATTTTCGTGAAAGTTATTAAGGAATGACACGACATTACACGTTTTAGGGTAAAACGGCAATCAGAAATTCTACGCACAACGAAATTTGATCCCGTCAGGTGACCCCACATCAGAAAAATGTTTAACACATTCATGATTTATTTGAGAATAAATCATAACTGAGAAAAATCATGGCCCAAATAAACTTCGGCCGTGAAAAACTGGAATTTTCAGTTTTACGCGTTTTTACTCAGCCGTAACCCTAGCCTTTACCTGCACCGCATTTCTAAGATGATTTGAGCTTTCAACTTATTTAAATAAGTCAACATATTTTTCCCTCCTCCATTGACTAAAAATCATTCCTTGATTTTATAAATCATTCCTTGATTTTTAGGCTTCCGGTTTGATGTCTAAAAGACATTTAACACCAACCGACACCAGACTGAGCCCAGTCTTGACATTATAAATCATTTTAAATCATTTTTAGCATATTAGAAAAGTAACATATTACTTTTCTCAGTTTTACGCAATATTCGTACATTTTACGTATTACGCGTTTTAGACCCGTGTTTCCAGCTTTTAGCAGGTTTTACCACCCAAATGGAACTTATCACCCATTTTATATTTTATTATGGGACTTATGAACATTTCTAACAATACTTTAAAGTTTCATAATTTTACGACACCCGGTTTTACGTTTTGAGGCCTAATCATTTACGGTTGGCATTTCCCGGAGTCAAAATGCATCTTTTAACCAAAGATAATACCAAACCAATCCACCTCCCCTCCTTATCTGTTTTGAACCGCCACAAGGGGGGGGAGTCACACCCCTTGGTGGCTTGATCTTGTGGTTTGGTGCCTAAGATGCATACATGTGGATTTTTGGCTAAAATATCTCATGAAACTAACCTCCTCAAAGTCATATATATACCCCCTCTCCCCCCTTCCTTGGCCGGCCATCCCAACCCACCAAAACCACTCACACTTAGCTTATTTCTTCTAATTTGTTGCAAGGTTCAAGTGAAGTTCAAGTGTAGAAACCCTAGGTAGTTTATTTCTTACCAAAAATCTTCCAAACCCTAACATACTTGGTGTTTTCTCTTGAGTTTAAATCTACTCAATACACCTCAACCTTTATCATCTATCTTTTAAGAATACTAAGAGTAGAAAGGTTGCTTGAAGTGAAAAGGGTTGAAGCTTGTCAATCAAAGTCCATTTCCTTACTAGTTACTCCTTTCTTTCATTAGAAAGCCTAAAGTTGTAAGCCTAAACCTAACATGCTTCTTGTTTATTTATCATGTTCATCTCATTTATATGTTATTCTTGCTATATTATGTGTTGTAATTATGTCCATGATGAATCATGATGAGTAAAAGATGTTGTTGTAATGACTTATTGAAACAAATTACTAAAACAAGCAAACTAGTGAATATCTTGGTATAACCTGATCAAAATGGTAAAAATTTTATATTGGATTATTACATATTACAGTAGAGGACTTAACAAGAAAACCATAGCAATTTGAACCACCTAAAAAGAGTAAACGAGTCAAAAGTTAAGGCGATTTGAAGTTACCAAAGATTTCCGGCAAAACTGCCTAAATGTTTCTGTGATTTCTGTGACAGAACCTAAAACACGCAAAAAGAGGCATTTCTGGTCCGATTCATGAAAAAGTTAAAACACGAAAGTTGTCCGGAATCATGTTTTCATTCAGGAACAAAGAGGCTCAAGCCTTGAAAACGCCTTCTGAGTGAGATATTTCTCAGTTTTCTTAACAGCTATTTACATATTTTAAGTTACTAAGTTATTGACATACTTTCAAAGGAATAAAAGGTATTATGACCTATAACCAAGACACCCACCATGGCTAGAACCAAGGTAGTGTCTCATGACCATGGAACAAGGACCAAAGGTCATGGCTAGGCCATGACGAAATGACCAAACCAACTTACAAAGGCGTAAACATGAAACAATGAAATTGGCGATAACATGAACAAGCAATTTGTATCTATTTCACCTAAAAGGAAACCATGAGATTTTACCAAAACAAATGGTCACACAAGACTTATAAAACTACCCCTAATAACAATCTTCATGTACTATAAACTTTCCTAAGTTTATACAAATATCGGACATGTAACTTTTTCGGATCAAAACGTATATCTATATACTTTATCAACTACTACAATAGTAGGGAGCTTCATGTGAGGAGTTCATTATGTAAGCCGTCGAGATGAGTTGTGGATTTACGAGTTAAAGTGTCCTGGCTCCTCGAACGCTTACTAACATGACTTCTGAAATATGTTAGCCCGAACGGTAGTAAACGATATACCAAAACATACATGTTCATAAATCTTTCTTTCAAAGACTTACAAATATACATCATACCTCATCATGGACTAAATGCAAAACATATATATAGGCACTCCGTTATATTCTTTACACAAATCCTAAGTCGCAACATTCTATTCTAGGTTGCTCGTAGAAACCTACACGATCCGATCATCACCTTCATTATTTGCTATCATACTTGAGGTGAGTTCATAGCCCCGCTTACATTACTTTAATGTTTTACAAACCCTTGGGGGAAATACATGCTACTTTTAAACCGAACACAATGCTTTGAAACTGTATGCTGCCTGATTGTTTTATTATTACTAAGTACCTACCTTGCCAATCCTAGGCCCCATCATGAACCATTTAATCACTAGTATTAGTGAGCGCGAGTATTGTGAATAGGCCTATTGGGATTGACGAATCCCATTTGTTTGAGCAGTTAGTTCAAACGAATGCACTATATTTGAAACATTAAGTATGACGGCAAAGTACTTACCGGGGCAACATAACCGCCGATTGATATTGGTACACGTTAACGTATTGGTTGCATGAGCTTAGTACATAATAATAACTGTTTTGTTTTCTAACATGAGTATGAGTCTAATTAACTCATTACTACCAACATATTGTGTTCAACCTTAAACAAACTCTATGAATTTCACTCAACCTTTGTGTTGACCTCTTAAGCATGTATTTCAGGTCCATGATAATCAAGAATGGAGCGGGAAGGGCACGTACCGAAGGAAGAAGGCTATAAACAATTATGTCATTCTATAAAAACATCATAGACTTTATATTGATGTGTTTTGAAACAATGCAACATTTTGGGACCTCACTATGTAAACTTTGATATATTTGAATAATATGAATGACAACTCTTTTATTTACGATTCGTTTAGAGATCGTTTTCTATTATTATGACTGTTGTGCCATCGAGTAACACCCAAGTTGAATTCCGCTGCAACATGAATTGGGGGTGTTACAACGGCCACCGAAGCCAAATACTTATTATCTTGGTCATCGTCGATTACTGCTTTCCTACCACACAGTAGTTCAAACATTACAATCCCAAAGGAGTAAATATCCGACTTGTGGTTAGCACTTTTTGTCTCTATATATTTTGGGTCTGTATACCCATCCCTACTCCACACTTTATCAGTATAGAAAGAATTGTGCCTTTTAGATGCTTTGATCTTCATGGAACATATAAAACCACCCAACTTGGGTTCCAAGTCAACATTTAGTTGAATCGATGAACTGTTGATGTTGTGATGTATTATGCTAAAATCGCGTGACTCATCATAATGAATGTAACTCAATGCTTGCGCAATACCCACAGATATCTCCAATCTTTGGATCCATGTCAAGCACATCGGGTTACTTAGATGGTTACTGAGAGTTGCTCTGCTCACAAGCATGTAAATGATGACCTTCTCGTCATTATCATCACAAAACCCAACAAGAGAAACCAGATTCTTGTGCTTGAGACTAGAAAGGATGGAAACCTCCATCCAAAACTGTTGGTCTCCATCAAACCATTCTTTATTTAACCTCCCAGCTAAGATATTAATAAACTTACCGGACCACAAGAGCTGTCCCATGTAAAACTTTTTATATGCATCTTCTCGGATGAGTTTTCTGTCAGAAAAGTTATTGGTGGCGGAGAGTAAATTTTGAAGGGGGATTTTTAAGTGAGCAAAGTCAGCATGATTGACTGAAGACATCATGTATGTATCTGTGTGTTTGTATGAACAAAAAAAAGGGTGTATGTGTTGTTACAAAAAGAAGCGAAGGAATGTTTGGGGTGATATACAGAAATCTGTTAGGTTTGTGTTTTTATATATATAGAAGATGTGGATAAGCATGTGGGTGACTGGGTTCCTTGTTATATTTAATGTATGGAGGTCTGGTAGTAGTTGGATCATTATTGTAGTAAGACTATTGACTTTTTGACGTAGTTCACACCAATTGTCTCTGGCGTATAAGAACCGTTCCTTTTATTGAATAATTCAAAGTTTGAAAAAATAAATTAAATATGAAAAGAACAAACATCAATATCAATATGATAAGGGTGAGCTAACTTCAAAAACCCATCCTCAGTTCGGACAAAGCTCATTTTTTACGAGTCATATCAACTTGAGCTTATGTTGCTTATATAAGTCCATGAGCCCGAATTGGTAAACTCATAAAAAGTGAGATACCATATTTCCAAATTATTGAGCCTAGAAAATAGGCTAAACTAAGCACCTCATATGTGTAGTTAAAACAACGGGTAAATAGACATATTGAGGCTACCCGGAAAAATTCGAGCCTTTTTCGGCACTGATGTACGCGGCCTAACGGGTATTCTGGTGGCTGGGACTTTTTGATGGCCATCCCGTGATGTTTACTTAGCGAGATTTGAACCCTAGTCTCTTCCGAGACCTTCAAGACACCTTACCACTAGCTAGCCCACCTTTCAACAACCAAACAACATATAAGTTTAGTGATGGTAAACATTACTCTATGTTGTAGAGATGGCAAGTATACTAGGTGGTGGAAAATCCAAAACATTTTGGACAAAAGAAGAGGATTTGCTAGTTGACTTACTCATTAAATTACATCTATCAGGGGAATATGTATATGCTGATATCGAACCTGAGTATGTTCGCACAGTGCAACGTTTGATGGGTAGTAATTCGGTTTATTCAAAAAACTCTATTAAGACTAGGATGAATTTTTATATAAAAAAACTTCAACATAGTGCACGACATGCATTTTGGTCGGCACACACATGAGCAGATTTAGTTGGGACCCTGAGAGTATGGGACGAGTACATTAAAGTAAGTTCTCAGCAAAAACCCTTATTACCCATTTGATCTCTTGTCAGTAAAATGTATCCCAAGTTGACCCATTGGAGTTAACCCATGGTACCGGGCGAACTTGGCGATGGCCCAGGACATCAACTTTTTACGGGCATCATATTTTAAATCGATGTTCTTGTGAGGGACAAGAACAAAATATGAAGAATAAGATATGGGTTTTTCATGGCAGAGGAAAAAGACAATAGCTTATTGTTATGTAAGGTCCCACATGGGTGAGGGAGTGACACATGAGGAAAAAGACGATAGCTTATTTAAAAATTTATTTAACAAAAAATAGTATTTTAAAATTTATTTAATAAATGATACTACTTTTACATGAACTATGATTTTTTGTATTTTTTTCTTTTAATTAGCATACATATTCACGTACTATTATATGATCATTAAATCATCATCTTCATGTTATTTGTTTGTGATTTCGTTGCATGTTCCACATTGCTACTAACTTTTGAACTTGGATATAATAAAGTAAAATTGGTGGGAAAGTATTCACATTTCCTAATCACTTGGGAAGCCTCGTGGTCCCTTCAAACAACTAGATGAAAGGTTACACGTTGCTAGTATCTTTAATTGTGATTCATTTAGTCAATATCTCAATAATACAGTGTTCCTTTTCAAAGAGTTTGTGTTTGTGGAAGATATTGTTACTGTTGGTTTTATAGACAAAATAATAATAGTCGTGTGTTAGGATTGAACTTGAGATCACGGGATTGCACACAATATGTATGAAGAGAAAAAGTAATAATTATTTATAAATGTTATAATTAATTATTAAACACAAAATAAATAATAGTAATTAGTATTTAATGATTAATGACTAATTATATATTAAACGAAGATTAGGAAAGTAATACTAGACAAAATTTGGAAACAAGAGAAGGTTCTAGAATCCCCTAGGGGACTCCAAATCCGATCGGCATAGGGGGGTGGTAACCTCCTTATGTGCCTTGAGCTCCAAGTTTTGTATAGTATATAAGCAAACCCAAGATGTATGTTTTTCTCATAACTTGTACACACACATCTTGGTGTTTTCTCTCCTTCTTTCTTTTCTTGGTCGATCCATCAAAACCAAAACCTTAGGGTTTCGATTTTCATTGATCAAAAATAATTTTGTGTTTATTACTTGCATAAACTTTTTCTTGAATTAGTACGTGTGTACAAGAACGTGAATCAAACACACTATTGTTTGATTCTTGGATTGAATTACAAAAGAGGTAAGGGGTAATTCTTGTAATCCACATAAACCCTAATTAGGGTTCTTGTTCCGGAAGATTGCTTTTGATTCTTGTTCGGGCTAGAATCACAAAGGTATGTTTACTATTTAATTATTGATTAATTAATTACATGTTATTCGATCTTATTATAATTGCTTCCGCTATACTCACTTTGATGTACTTAGTTTATTTATATGAAGGTCATGATATAATAATTCCAAAAGTGGCATCTAGAGCCGTTATAATGTGTAATTAATTATCGAAACGCATAAAAATTGGATCTTGATTCGTTTAGTTACATGTTTTAGGGTTTATTTGTTAGATTCCTAACCCTAAAATATTTTATGGGTCGATTGACCTTATTAGGGTTTTAGGGTTTATGGTTTTTAATTTTTTTTTAATATGATTAGAAACCCTAAGATGTCATGTAATTGTTATGCGTTTTAGTAAACGATCTTTGTGCAATATGTTAATTGTTAAGCTAAATCCATGAAAAAGTGCATATTTGCATGGATTTTTATATTGTGTTATAATTTAAATGGTTTAAATTGTTTATATGAATTAATGGTTAAGTTATATCGGAACATGTAAATTTATTAATAGATGTCGAATTGGGGAAGACTCCAATATAAAGTAATCAATTATGTGCTATGTGGTATTTATTTAATTTTGGCTTACGCAATCGATTTATCGATGTATGTGGCTCTTTTTCCTAGAAGAAGAAAGCTTTAGTTGAATTAATACGTTATACACCTAGATTTGATTATTAATAGGACTATTGAATAAGATTTGCATGTGGCTACATGTTTTATACATATTTAATTGTTATGATTATGTATATTTGTTTATTTAGTTGTTTTATTTTTTATTGTACGTTTTTGTTTATTAATTGTGTTAGACATGTTTATAAACGAAAAGCATAATTTTTGAATAGAAAAATAATACGGACTAAATAATGGCGAAATTGTTTTGGTTTTTTAAGAGTTTAAATTTCAAAGGATTGGTTGATTGATGTTTTTGTACGTAATGGTTAAATAGGCTCGACCGAAGTTTACACACTATAAGATGGGTATAAGGATGGCAACGCATTAAATTGTGGCCTTAGAGAGACAACATTCTGTCTTAACGCTCGTTTGTGTGTAAATTAGACTTACCGAACAACCATTACATGTACACTGTCATCTTAAGGGTGAATTATCCACAATTCCACAATGATTATCTGAAACACTAAGCTTTCGGGCTTATGCAAAAGTACGATATAGTGGACGATAATTGATGGTAATTCTTTAATTGGTGAACCTGATACCTCAATCAAAACTTTGTTATTTTACTCTTAGCAAATTGGTACTAAAAATGTTTTGTAAAACCAATGTTATGAAGTTGTATGCATGCTTCTTCATACATTATTTTGATCACATCAAAATATTAATACCCTTATAAAATTAAGTCGAATGCCATCTAATTAAGAACACTTGAAGTTGTAATTTACGTCATGTGAGAACTTGGCGAGATTGCAATAGAGAGGTAAATTTCATAAATTCATTGCTAGCAGATCAACTGATGTGATGGATTTGTGAGTTTGCAGTTTTTAAGTTAGACGACTTAAATTGAGTAGTAAGTGAGATCTTGGACTCAAGGCATTAAGATGGGGACTAAACATGCTTACAATACAAATGTTTTGTGATTGTAAATCCCATATATCTAGGAATTGGACAAATGTTATGCCAATTACTTGTACGACAAGTTACCTCATATTATACTTTCATTACTAGCAGATCAACTGATGTGATGAAACTATGTTTATGGAGGATCCTAGTTTTCAAGATTATTCTATGGATATGATTTCCTTGGGTATTTTAATTTTCTTGAAAAATTGTATTATCAAAAATACTAATATTTTGAACTTTCTTTATCTGTAGAAATGGCTCAAACTGATAACACCAACTTTCGTTCTGTGTTCAAAACTTATTTTGAACGAGAAAAATTGACTAGCTCGGAGAATTTCAATGATTGGTATCGTTCACTTAGGATTGTCCTGCGAGTGACTGGTCAACTTGAAATCTTGAAAACGCCTTGTCCTGATGAACCTGTTGGCGAGGCAGCTACTGATGCTGCTAAGGCCAAATGGAATCTTGATTGTAAGGAACATATTGATGTGGCTGCAATGATGTTAGGGGCGATGTCCACACCTCTTCAAAGGCAGTTTGAAGAGTATTTCCCCATGAACATGATTGATGAACTCAAGAAACAATATGAGATACCATCAAATGTAGAGATTTACGATTTGATGGAGGCTCTACATGGTTGTAAGCAGGGTGATGGTGAACCTGTGAGTGCTCATGTGTTGAAGATGAAAAGTTTCATGGATCAACTACAAACACTTAAGAAACCCTATGACAATGATATGGCTGTGAACTTAATCAATAGATCCCTTAACAAGGATTTTAATGGTTTTGTGAGGAACTTCAATATGCATTGCGTGGGGAAGACAGTAAGTGAATTGCACGCACTGCTCATTGATTATGAGAAAGGGTTGACACCAAAGGCTCCTACGCCCCAAGTTCTTGCTATACAAGGGGGTAGAATTAACAAGCCAAATGCGAACAAGAAGAAGGGTAAAGGAAAGAAGAAGGCTGATAAGAATAAGCAGGTTATGGCTTATCAACCACCTCAACCTAAGAAGAACCCTCCTGTGAAGAATAATCCAAAGAAGGATCAAGGATGCCATTACTGCAAGGTGATGGGTCACTGGAAGAGGACTTGTCCTCTTTATCTCGATGACTTGCGAAACAATAAGGTTAAGAAGACTGGGCACATGGGCGCCAGCACTTCAGGTAACTTATTTGTCATTGAATTATTTACTTTATCTCATAAATTAAATTCCTGGGTATATGATACTGGATGTGGTATTAATATTTGTAATACACTACAGGGGTTTAGAGAGGAAAGGAGACTAGCTTATGGGGAGCAATTTCTGCATGTGGGAAATGGAGCACAAGCAGCAGTTGAAGCCATAGGAATGTTTGATTTAGTTTTACCTTCGGGTTTAGTACTTTGTTTAAACAATTGTCATTATGCACCTTCTATAATTAGAGGTGTTGTTTCCTTTTCATGTTTGTTGGATCTTGGTTTTTCTCATACTATTGATGGCAATAAAATTTCTGTTTCTTTAAATGGTGTATTTTATTTTAATGATGTTGCTGTGAATGGTGTGTTTGAAATTGATATGAATAATTGTGTGACTTCCAACAATAATAATAATTCGATGTACAACATAAGTAAGAGAATGAAGTATGACTTGAATTCGTCTTACCTTTGGCACTGTAGACTTGCCCATATATGCAAGACTCGCATGCAAAAGCTGCAACGTGAAGGGCTTTTGAATAATATCAATGATGAGTCATTTGATAAGTGTGAGTCTTGTATTTCTGGGAAGATGACGAAGAAACCTTTTCATAGTAATATGGAAAGAGCTTCAGATCTACTTGGTTTAATACATACGGATGTATGTGGACCACTTAGACATGTGTCAAGGAGAGGTGCTGTTTACTTCTTAACTTTTACAGATGATTTCAGCCGTTATGGTTATGTTTATTTACTTAAACATAAACATGAGGTGTTTGAAACATTTAAAGTTTTCAAAGCAGAAGTAGAATTGCAATTGGGAAAGAAGATTAAAGCTCTTCGTTCTGATCGAGGTGGTGAATACCTTAGTCAAGATTTTAAAGATTTCTTAACTGAGAATGGAATTGTCCAGAATCTCACATCTCCATATACTCCACAACAAAATGGTGTATCTGAGAGAAGAAATCGTACATTGTTGGACATGGTTCGATCATGTATAATCTTACTAATCTTCCTTTGTCTTTTTGGGATTATGCTCTTGAATCAGCTGTTCGTATTTTGAATATGGTTCCCACCAAGAAGGTTGATAAGACACCATATGAGATATGGACTGGAAAAGCTCCGAACTTGTCTTATTTAAAGGTCTGGGGTTGTGAGGCGTATGTTAAACGTGACTCACAAGATAAACTCCAACAAAGATCTGTAAAATGCATTTTTGTAGGATACCCAAAGGAAACAATGGGTTACTACTTTTACTACCCACCTGAGAACAAAGTGTTTGTTGCTAGGTATGGTGATTTTCTTGAAAGTGATTTTGTAATTCAAGAAATCAGTGGGAGAGTATATGATCTAGAAGATGATCTAAATAATGCATTACCTTCAGAAAACACTAGCACACTTCCTATAGAACCGGAAAGTCTGGGTCCTCCACCGGAAGTTGAAGTAGTTCCCATTCGCAGATCTTCAAGATCTGTGAAAGCTTCTGACCGTCTGTGTCTTAATGTAGAGGTCGATGAGCATACACTAGGGGATCTTAATGAACCTACTAGTTAAAGAGCTGCCATTAATAGTCCTGAAAAGGCTAAGTGGAAAGCTGCTATAGATGGGGAAATACAATCCATGCATGATAATGAAGTCTGGGAAGAAGTTGACTTACCTCCTGGTGCCTAGGTAGTTGGGAGTAAGTGGCTCTATAAGATTAAGACTGACATGGATGGATATGCACACATTTATAAGGCTCGTCTAGTTGCTAAAGGTTTTACTCAAACTTTTGGAATTGATTACGAGGAGACGTTTTCTCCTGTAGCAGACATAAGAGCTATAAGAATTCTCATAGCTATAGCAGCGTACTATGACTATGAGATTTGGCAAATGGATGTGAAAACCGCTTTCTTAAATGGTCATCTAGATGAAGACATCTATATGGCACAACCAGAAGGGTTTGAAAATCCAGAGTTTCCAAATCGTGTATGCAAGCTTAAAAGATCCATTTATGGATTAAAGCAAGCATCACGACAATGGAACAAGAGGTTTGATGATGAGATCAAAAAGTTTGGATTCACTCAAAATCTTGATGAGCCATGTGTGTATCACAAAGTTAGTGGGAGTGATAATGTAATTTTCCTAATTCTTTATGTTGATGACATATTGATCATGGGAAAAGACATTTCAAGTTTGCAAAAGGTTAAGGCATATCTTGGAAAGTGCTTTTCTATGAAAGATTTAGGAGAAGCTGCATACATTCTGGGAATCAAAATCTATGGAGATAGATCAAGGCGGTTAATTGGATTAAGTCAAAGTGCTTACATTAACAAAATATTGAAAAGATTCAATATGCAAAATTCCAAGAAAGGATGTTTGCCGATGGAAGTAAAACATGGCTTATGTAATGAGTTTTGTGCTTCAACACGTGCTGAGGTGGCTCGCATGAGTAAAGTTCCTTATGCTTCGGCTGTAGGATCCATTATGTATGCGGTTAAGTGCACAAGGCCAGATGTGGCGTTTGCTCAAAATATTACCAGTCAATTTCAACAGAATCCAGGTGATAAACATTGGATTGCTGTTAAGCATATTCTTAAGTATTTGAGGAATACAAAAGATATGTTTTTGGTATATGGTGGAAATCCAGCTGCAGAACTTTGTGTTACAGGTTTCTGCGATGCATCCTTTCAAAGTAATAAAGATGATTCGAAGTCTCAGACGGGTTATGTCTTTGTTATTAATGGAGGAGCTGTAGACTGGAGGAGCAAGAAGCAGAGTACAATTGCGATGTCTGCAACAGAAGCTGAATACATTGCTGCTTCAGAAGCTGCTATGGAGGCTGTTTGGATTAGGAAATTCGTTTCAGGGCTTGGTGTTATGCCTTCAATTGAATTACCTATTAATATGTATTGTGACAATTCTGCTGCAATCATATTTGCCAATGAACCTGGAGTCATGAGAGGCACCAGACATTTTCTATGGAAGTATCACTTTGTTCGTGAAAAGGTTAACGAAGGTGAAATAAATCTGCTGAAAGTTCACACAGATGATAACTTAGCTGATCCGTTCACTAAGGCTTTGGCGAAAGAGAAGCTTAATGAATTATCCAATGGAATTGGACTTAAATTAGCTAGTAGTTTCATGCATAACTGTGATTAGTATTTGGATAAAGGATATTGTAAACAATTATTATTTTAATGAAATAAAGTATGTTGGTATGTTTATTTCTATTGTTAATTATTGTTGTCCTATTTTTGCATGTTTAAATCCATGAATAAGAGTTATTCTAAAATTGTCCGTTGTCAGTTAATAATATGGGAATATTATTAAATTAAGACAAATCTGAAGTTGGTATAATATACTTAAAGTATATTGATGCGTAGACATACCATTTCAGACGATATTCGATGATACTGAATATAGGACTTATCCCAACTATATGATGTTACTTTATGGATCTTGTCATTAAGTAAATCATAAGAAGTTATCCTTAGACTTGAGATAAAAGATAACAGTCATGAATGTAGTACATTTTTGTGGAACAACTTAACGCTATACGTAACTGGTAGTCATAAGGGTTGTTTTCGGAAGTGTTACAAAGTTTGTGTGTTTTGCTTGTAATCAATATAGAATTTGTTCCTTCAAATTAATTTTTGGAGTTTAATACTGCTGGGCCCCTCGTAGGGTTGTCAAGGTGTTTGCGTGGCCACGCCCAAGGTCTTTCTTGAAAGGTTCAAAAGATTTGGTAATCTTGACAATTTCTAAAAACGAGAAACAGAATGGTTAATTAAGGAATGACCTAGATCCATATCCTTATTTAACATGGTATTAGAAACAAAGGGATAATAATAATGAGAAATCATTAAAAGGTTTTCCAGGAGCCTTACTCAAGTGGTACTAGAGGCATCGACGTGTTGCAAGACGCTAATTGATGTGATCACACTATTATGATATGTCTAAGTGGGAGCTGTTGGTTTTATAGACAAAATAATAATAGTCGTGTGTTAGGATCGAACTTGAGATCACGGGATTGCACACAATACGTATGAAGAGAAAAAGTAATAATTATTTATAAATGTTATAATTAATTATTAAACACAAAATAAATAATAGTAATTAGTATTTAATGATTAATGACTAATTATATATTAAACGAAGATTAGGAAAGTAATACTAGACAAAATTTGGAAACAAGAGAAGGTTCTAGAATCCCCTAGGGGACTCCAAATCCGATCGGCATAGGGGGGTGGTAACCTCCTTATGTGCCTTGAGCTCCAAGTTTTGTATAGTATATAAGCAAACCCAAGATGCATGTTTTTCTCATAACTTGTACACACACATCTTGGTGTTTTCTCTCCTTCTTTCTTTTCTTGGTCGATCCATCAAAACCAAAACCTTAGGGTTTCGATTTTCATTGATCAAAAATAGTTTTGTGTTTATTACTTGCATAAACTTTTTCTTGAATTAGTACGTGTGTACAAGAACGTGAATCAAACACACTATTGTTTGATTCTTGGATTGAATTACAAAAGAGGTAAGGGGTAATTCTTTTAATCCACATAAACCCTAATTAGGGTTCTTGTTCCGGAAGATTGCTTTTGATTCTTGTTCGGGCTAGAATCACAAAGGTATGTTTACTATTTAATTATTGATTAATTAATTACATGTTATTCAATCTTATTATAATTGCTTCCGCTATGCTCACTTTGATGTACTTGGTTTATTTATATGAAGGTCATGATATAATAATTCCAACAGTTACATCTTTTGATTTTAATGAATATAGAATATGCATATTATTGGTGTTCAATTCATGCACTTCAGCTCAAGAATTCATTAAACTGATAACAATTTAAATGATCATATAATAGTACGTGAATATGCATGCTAAAACAAAATGGGGAAATGTTACCTGCTTGTTGATGTAGGCAATTGCCTACTTTTTTTTTAACAAAAAAAGAACACCACTTTTGTAAACATTACAATTACCCCCTTCCAAATACCCCCTTTCCATCTTTTATCTTAAATGTATAGTTATGTTTTGCTAAACCATTTGAAACAAGCCCATGAGTATTATTAGTTCCAATTGTATAACCATTTCAATGCATGAATACAAGTCCATGAATATTAAAACATGTCCATGAATATTATACATTTCAATAAGATGTTGTATTACAACCTTGAATATTAAAACAAGTCCATGAATTTAATAAAAATGTGACCTCTTGTACACCATTTTTGACAGCAATGACTTAACCATTTGCACAACAATAACTTAGAGTGTGTTTCTTTTTTAAAAAAATGTATTACTAGCCCTCTTACTCCCTCTTACTTTTACCAGTAAGAGGTGGGCAGACGTTTTGCTTGTTTGTTTTTCTCTTTTGAGTCAGACCTAGTTAGACATATAACATCTTACTCAGTAAGAGGTGAGAGACTTGTCTTACTGCCTCTTACTCGATAAGAGGGATTGAAGACTCGTGTTAATATAATATATTTGATGGTTTATTAACTATGTTATATTTATGATAAAAAGTCTTGTTTCATATTTACATAAGTTACTTAGATAAATTGCAGAAACGAGCTCTTAAAATCATTCGGACAATTATAAAAAAAACAAACAACATTATTTCGTTTAGATTTAGACGTTATAGCCACCTCTTACTAGTAAGATGTGGTAGTCAGATTCAGACCTAAAACATCTAAATGAAACAAACACACCCTTAGTCTTTAGTTATAAAATGGTAATGACAGTGAGTATGGTTTATTTTTTATACAATTGTTTGGTTTAATAATAAGGCAAGGGTAGCCATTAGACATAAAGGTAGCTTCGTTGTTCATCTAAGTTGTATCAAGAGAAGAAGAACAAACACAAAAAGGGCTGTCCAAACACTCCTCCTGCAGCAGTAAACTCAGTACCAAACACCCCTGCTGCAGCAGTTAACTCAGGTCCAAACACTCCAAATGCAGCAGTAAACTCAATACCAAACACCCCTTTGGACAGTACATAACCAAATACAGTTTCTTCACTACTCAAACAACCAAATACTATTTACGCAATTTGAAACAAACCAAATACCATATGAAACAACCAAATACAGATTGATTACAGTACACAAACCAGATGTTTAACCAAAAACAGATTTTGCTTATGAAAAAGAGGTATGCGAAATAAACCAAATGCCATATGAAACAAAGAACAACAATATTTAACAACCATAATGTTGATTTGGGTCATGTATCATCATTTCACAAAAATGTTGGCAGTTCAACCCAACCCAACTTGACCCACTTTGACCCGCAACAAATTTTACTTATTATAACCATATGGAACTAATGCAAAAGCCACCACTCCTCAAATGCAAACGGACTCACGAGCATTAAAAGGCGCAGTAGAGGAATAACATAATGAAGTTAAGTTGTAGAATAGATTGTGGACCATATAAGTTGCATAACTGATGAGGCGAAAAATGAACCACTTTTAGGGGGTCATTTAAGCCCGGAATTGAATTTATTTGATCAAAGATTGCCCTAAATCGTTCCTTTTGTGATTTTAGTTACTTTGGGAGTGAATTCTGGAAAAGGAAGCAATTCGGACGTTTTTTGGAGCATAAAAGTGAAGAAAACGCCAAAGAGTTAATTTTCCAAGCTGAGAACAGTACCTGACGGCGTCAAGAGGAAGATCCTGACGGCGTCAAGAGTAAAAACCATGACGGCCCAGTGCAAACCTGAAGGCGTCACAACAAGGGCGTCAAGAGTTAAATTGGTGACGGCCTGCACAAGGGGAATACATGACGGCGTCAGACCCAGATCTAGGCAGTCCGAGAAACTATTTGGCGGCGAGATGACGGCGTCAGACATTTGTTCTTGACGCCGTCACCTATCAAAATCTATATATAGTTTTCCTATTTTCATTCATAAAGAGAGGAACTTGTGTGGAGAAAACTAGGTCCGAACTTTGTAAATCCTAGGTCATATTTTACAGTGTATTCAAGGGTTTTCACCCCTTGAATCCTTTCATGTTCTATTGAGATAAGTCTTCTTTTAATTCAATTAATATGTCTATGTGTTGGTTGATTATATCTTGTGCTTGTCTTGATTTTAACATGCTAGGCTAGATCTATCTTGTGTTTGCTTGGATCTAATGAAACCTAGATGTTAATTATGTGTTGATTACTTGTTTATGGTTGTAATGGATGAATGATTTCAATGTTAGGCTTAAGAAAACTGGCAGATCTCCATTGTGTAACATGCTTGAACGTCTTAGGAAACATGAACTGATGTGTACTAGGTTTTATTGGTTGTATTTAATGCATGAGCAAATTCTAGTGATCCCATGTTAGGAGCTTCTTAGCCGGCTCGACATAGGAGTGAAGTAGGCGCTCATAGGATTGGGGAAGTAAGTACGCCACCCCATGAATGGTATTAAGGAATACAATATTTCATCCACGCAACTATAACAAGTAATTAACATGTAAAAGATATCTAGGGAGTAGTGAAATCTAAGTAAACACAATTCTCCCACATATTGCTCACAACTTTAGTATAATTTAGTTTATTTTCATTTCTAGTATTTTATTTTGATTGTATCTTAGTATTGGGTTAGTTGATTAGCAACTAATTCCGCCAAACTCCTTCAAACCAGAGAATTTTACTTGCTTTCTAAAAAATATAAAAATACAAAAAGAATCATCCCTCATCTCTAGACCTAGTCTTTAGGTTTTCTAATCCTAGCGACACTATTCCTAGCTGAACGATCAATTCCCCGGTACTTGTCATTATACTATACTACATCGATCAGGTACACTGCCTGGTGGGGGTTGTAAGCTTCTCGAGATCCTTCGAGAGGTAAAGCCTGGTGCAATCCCTACACATCAAGTTTTTGGCGCCGCAGCCCGGTGAATAGTTATTGTCTAGGTTAGAATTTCTTTTTATTAGGTCTACTTGCTAGATTCCTTTTAGTAAGATTTTAATTTTTATTTTTAGGTTTCCTTTAGTCTATCTTTTTCTTTGTGCCCTTTGTTTGTAAAACCATTTTCATTTGTCTTGATTTTAACATCAGACAACTCCGTTGATATAAGTATTATGAATCCTTCTTACAGAAAGGGACATTTATATTTTTCTTTAAGACAACCAGGGCTATTGGCTTCTTGATTAATCTAGTCCATATTACATGATGTCGTAACACTTTATCTTTCCCAAAAAGGTTTCTGATTCTATGTTATTTTCTAGACCAACATGGGAAGGTGGTCAGTACAACCGAGATGAACAGAGTCGATTGGCTGCTTTTCGATTAGCAATGGAATTAGGAGCTGATCACATCAATGTTGAGCGTAAGGTTCCTTTCTTCTTGACATTAAATGAATCTATTCATGCTTATAGGCTCGTCTAAAGTACTATACTCTTATTCGTAACTCAAATGCATGCCGTTGGACAGAGCAAATCACCATTGTTATACAATAAAGCTTTCTGATCAGTTGGTTTTAATGGAGTTTATGTACATTTGTTGGTGGATAATGTAAAGAATTTCCTTGATACTTACTCATCCACAGATTTCTCTGGGTTCAGGTTGAGTTTTATTTGTATTATCAGGGCTAGGATTTCAGTTTCTAGGGTCTTTTTTCCTGTAAAATATCTACATCCTCTCATATATGTGCCTTCATACTTATTTAACTTTCTCTGCGCTTACAAGTCATTGAATGGTGGCTTTGTTGTACCGGTTGGGTCTTTTAACAACTGGTATATATAAATTTGAAATTTATATAAATAAAGTTGACATTTTTTATTTAAAGTAACCATATTGACCATTGGGTAACCTGGTACCGAATGCCCAAACGGCATACAAAGCCATCTTTTATTGAATCAAATGTTATATAACCATACAATGACTAAAAGGGCACACATGTGAAAGTACGTTGATATTTTATGGAGAAAACCTCGTATTTGTATTTATTCAGATTAGAAAAATGTATCATTTTTTGATGCAGTTGTACCATTCCTCACAAAGAATATTTACTTCAATGTTGTGATGAGGTTGATCCGGTTGTAAAGGTAAGTTTCATTTTTATAGAAACCTTAAGCGTTGAGGTTGATGTAGATGATTATTAAATTCTGGCATTTTATGTATTCTATTATTGATTGTATGCTACCGCAGTCAATTGCGCTATCAGGAGACTAAAAGATGGGACGTTATATGGGTGTAATACAGACTATGTAGGCGCTATTTCTGCTATCGAGGATAGTCTAAGAGGTTTCTTTTTATTAGAAGTGGTAATTTGGGCTGTTGGGTCAAAACCATGACTTTCAACCCGTTTAACCCATTTGACACGTTTGAGGTTTACTTAAATCCTAAATTGTTGCAACTGTTTACATGTTCAGGCTTTCAAAATGGTGCAACAGGATCACCCTTGGCTGGTAGACTATGCGTGGTTATTGGTGCTGGCGGTGCTGGTAAAGCTCTTGCTTATGGAGCAAAAGCAGAGGTTGCAAGGATTGTGATACACAATGGGACCTACGGTTAGATTCTACTAGCGTTCATGTTACCATTCCCAGTACTCGTACTTGATTATCTGCTTATTGTGTTTTTTGAGCAGTTGCATAAATTTGACTATGCTTATCTACTAAGTTTAGGGGTGAAATAAGGTCTTTTCAGTAAGGAGTTTCAGATTGTTTAGTTTGAACTGGTTATTGTTGGCAGATTCAGAATTGTAAGTTTAACCTTACGGGTGAAATAAGCTATTTTGGATAAGATGGTCTTCTGGTTATTAGCATAAGCTGTTTAACTTAGTAATGCCAAACACCCCTTGTTGCGTTTTGATACAGTAGATCTGCAGTAATAAGTGTTTGGATATGATTATAGGCTTATTTGATGGTGAACTAAGCAGCAGTTATAAGTAACAGTTTCGGAGTTGCCTATTCATACGGCATATCCAATTCTGATTATTTTACGTCTTAAATCCCTAATTAGCTGATTGCCTAAAACTTAAACAAATGCAATATCTGATTATCTGTTTTCGTTACTGTAGAAGCCTATCTATACACTTTTCGCACCGGGTCATTTGTAGTTCTGGTTCCATGGTACTGTCCCAAGGATATCTGCTCGGCTTATGAGCAAATTGAACTTTAAACGTCAGAACCTTGATGGTCAATGAGCTTATTTAACTCTCCTTATTTTGTAAGTCTATTTTTCCACGCTTATTTTTTTGATTAATGAGCTTATTATGGCTTGAAGATGAAAAATAAGCCCATAAGTTGGAAAATAAGCCTGAAAAATGAACTTAGGAAATATAAGCATAGTTAAATAGGCTCAAAAAGCCCAAAAATAAGCTTAAACAAACACCCCCTTAGGGCTTAGGAAATATAAGCATAGTTAAGAACTTCTAATGTTTGTTTAATGTATATTCATCTTTTAACCAACCCTTTCAACTTATGTTGGATAAAAATTGATCGCGTTATTTGGCATAGATATAGATAATAATGATTATATTTCCTTAATTTTTGATTAAATGTTGGTTGGGTACTCTAACATAAGCTCTAATTTTGTAGCTTATATCAAGACTTTTGGGCTTATATAAGTTTATGATATCGTAATAAACTTATATAAGTCCACAAGTCTCAAAATAAGCCAGAAAAGCAGGGCTTATATTATATAAGCCGAAATCAAATAAGCTCGTAGGCCCACATATAAGCCGAAACAAACACCCTGTAAAAAAATACTATGGAGTAGTATATAATTTACTTGACACTAACCAAGTTAGTACTCGGTACTTTGATAAAGTTTTATGTAAAAAAAAAAATGCAAAATTTCCCTCAATATGCTTTACTTTCCCTCAATTAAATCACGTGCATAAAACACGTACAAAAAGCAAAAACAACCAAAAAATTTCCCTCTAAAAAAACCCCAAAATTTCATCAAATCCCAAAACCAATTCAAATTCCCTCCCCTTTTCCCCCAAATCAAAACCCAAACCCTAACTTTTCAATCCCACAAAAATCAACTTTCATTTCACTAAAAGTTCACATTTTTATGTAATATCTCCACTATTTTCAGAAAACCCATCTTTTTAATTTCATCAATTTGAAAAAAATTCTTATTATACAAACCGCAATATCAAAATACTCCTTCTAATCCATTGAGCTTGGGAACCTTATTTGTGAGCTTATGAGCTTATATGATTTTGTCTTATTTTGAGACTTATGGGCTCACATAAACTTATTATGATGTACTGTAATAACTTAATATAAGCCCATAGGTGTCAAAATTAGCTTGAAAATTTTGAGCTTATATAAAGTAGGCCGAAATCATACAAGCTCACAAGCCAACAAATAAGCTTAAACAAACACCCCATGCTTATTCTGAACTGATAAGTTTTTGTGGATTTGATATTGCAAATTTTCTGTTAGGGTGAAAATAAGCTGTTTTTGATAAGCTGATCATCTGCTTATTACCTTTTATTGCACTTTGATATTGTGGATAAGTAGTTTTGAATGTATGGGCCATGTACATGATTATATGCTTATTTGGGGGTTAAATAACTGATCGGCATTTGCTCGTTCAGATTGTTTATTTGCTGTTGTTTTGAAATAACGAATAGTTTATCTGCTTAATGCTTTTTTGGTAATAGATTGATTTGATACTATAAGGTTACCCTTATGTTGATATTAGCTGTTTTGAATGGGTTGATTATCTGGTTTTGAGAATAAGTTATTAAAAATAGTAATCCTAAACACCCCTTACTGCGTTTTAATTTAGTAGATAAGCATAGTTAAGTGTTTGTATGTGATTGTATCTTTATTTGAGGGTGAAATAAGCAGTGTGGGAGTTGCTTATTCAGACAATGTATTGCTTCTGTATCATTGAAGTACTCTTAACGGAATTGCCAAACTATAATTGCGTAACTGATTGTTTTTTGAGTGTCTGGATGAAAACTGGCTTATGTTTATGATCTTATTGATACTGTTATGATGCGAATGCAGTTTTCTTCTGATGGTATACTGAATCGTCTGACACGTGATGGGGATGTTTCAGAATTTGGATTGTTTTTATAACTGGTTATTGTTACTGGATTCAGTATCGTAAGTTAACCTTAGGGGTGAAATAAGCTATTTTGGATAAGTTGGTCTTCGGGTTATGAGCATAAGCTGTTAAACTTAGTAATACCAAACACCCCTTGTTGCGTTTTGATACAGCAGTAACAAGTGTTAGGATATGATTATAGGCTTATTTGATGGTGAACTAAGCTATCATTTTTTTTTGGTAATGTTGACCATTTTTGACATTCGGTTTTTGTGTTGCCGAATGCCCAAACAGTCTATAGAGTGATCTTATAACGTGTCAAATGTTATAAAAAAGTAGAATGGCTAAAAGGGCAAAATGTGAAAGTACGTTGGTATTTTATGGAAAAAAAAACCCGTTTTTCTACTTATTCAGGTTAGAAAATGTATCATTTTTTGATGCAGTTGTACCATTCCTCACAAAGAATCTTTACTTCAATGTTGTGACGAGGTTGATCCAGTTGCAAAGGTAAATTCCATTGTTATGGAAAGCTTTACTACTAAAGCTGATGCAGATAATGATTAAAGTATGGCTTTTTATGTATTCTGTTATTTATTGTATGTTACAGTCAATAGGAATAGTCAGCTGCGCCATCAGGAGACCAAATGATGGGAATTTATATGGGTGTAATACAGACTATGTAGGCGTTATTTCTGCTATCGAGGATAGTCTACGTGGTTTCTTTCTATACTCTCTATTAGAAGTGGTAGTATGAACCGTTGGGTCAAAACAGTGCCTTTTGTCCAGTTATAAAAGTTTCATATCATATTTCATGTGTCACTTTCTACCCGTTCGACCCATTTGAGATTTATTTACAACACAAATTGGTACAAGTGTTTACAGGTTCAGGCGTTCAAAATAGTGCAACAGGATCACCCTTGGCTGGTAGACTATTTGTGGTTATTGGTGCTGGCGGTGCTAGAAAAGCACTTGCTTATGGAGCTAAAGCGAAGGGTGCAAGGATTGTGATAGCCAATCAGACTTACGGTTAGATTCAACTAGCTTTCACATTACCATTCCTAGTCCTCGTACTTGATTGCAAATAAAACATTATACTAGTCTCATTGCATTCTTATCAGTTCAGTATGGGTGAAAGTCAACTATATGGTTCTCATCATATTTAGGGGGTGTTTGGGTTTGAGTGGTTAATCATCAAAACATAAAAAAATTGATTACCGACTTCAAGTCAGAGTAACCATATGATCAATTGCAACATTGAAATCCAAACACCCTCTATGCATAGTTAATACACCAACTAAAGTTTTCTCTTACTGATATTGCACAGATCGTGCTAGAGAACTCGCTGACATAATCGGTGGAGAGGCTATATCTCTTGCTGATTTGAGCACTTACAGCCCAGAAGGTGGCATGACACTTGCAAACACAACATCAATTGGTATGCAGCCAAATATAGACGATACTCCTATTTCTAAGGTACGGCTATATACCTTTCTTCGGTCATATGTTTTAGTAATAATGGTTTGCAGTTAGAAAGTTAATATGAGGTGACTATGTGCATGGGGTAAATTTTTCATATTTTTTATGGCAGGAAGCTTTAAAGTCGTATGCATTGGTATATGATGTTGTGTGCACACCGAAAGTTACAAGATTACTTCGGGAAGCAGGAGAATGTGGAGCCATAATTTTTACAGGGGTGGAGATGTTTATAGGACACGCGTATGAACAATATGAGAGATTTACATGGTTACCTGGTAAGGTTTTAAATGCAAAGTTATGATATTTTATGCCTCTTCATTATGCCTAAAATCTTACCATCACTTTTTTTCTTATGAGTTTTTATCATACTTTCCAATTGCAGCACCTAAAGAATTATTTAGTGCGATTATGGAAAAATCTTAATTGTCTCGGGAACTGCCGCAGGTATGCATCTTTTTTTTTTTTTTTTTTTTTTTTTTTTTTTTTTTTTTTTTTAATCCCATCTTCCTTTATCTTGAATTATGAGTTTGTGGGTACCGTGGAACAATTAAAAGGCAAAATAGTTGGAAATGTTATGGCCATCGATACCTTGTCCAATCGTATGAAGTTATGAAAAAATGAAAAGATTTGATGACTGTCACATGCTCGCATTATTATGCTTATTATCTCTGTCACATCGTTAATCTTCATCGGAATACCATAGATTACTCCATTGTTTATTTGGCATGATCAAATTGACCACTTGTGTTCTGTAACTCGTTTAAATTTTGAGAAATTTGATTTGATTGACCACTTTTGCTCGAGTATGGAGTTAAAAAAAATATTATACTTCAGTTATCCTAAAAATAGATTTAATGCTTCTAGAGTGTCTGTCCAAGATAGGCGTGGGTTAAGTAATGAGTCAACCTTCTTCTGTTGTGGAAATTTTCGAACTTTTTTTTTTTTTTTTTTTGAATCATTGGTTCTCTTCTCACAGAAAAACCCGCTTTTATCTGATCATTAGCCATACATAATAATTTAATTTATTGCTAAACAAAATGATTTAGGATTTTGACACAGTTTGGGTGTCTTGCATCTAATCAAATTATTAAACTTTACCCATTTGAGCCATTGGAGATAGGATATTACCCAAATCAGGCCAACTTCTAAGTAAATGGTCAAAATTTCTACTGCAGACTTTGACTTTGGATCAAAATTTCTGCATAATTACGTAAAGCTGAAGATTTTGTTACTTTGTATACATAAGCAGGAGGCTCGAGAGTAACGTGTGTTGTGCAAAATGGTACACAAAGGAAGCACGGAGGAGGTGATTATAGTTCTTGTTTCTCGATCACTTGTTATTGTATCATTAGTATTTTTTTTGGGTAAAAGGTCAACAACCCGGTAAATATATTACTCCAAAAACATTTAAGTACAACGGATATGAGTGATTCTCATATCTCAGCCCGTTACATAGGCGAAAGGCTTACATAACAAGATACTTCCAATTTTCTAGACAAGAAAACAAACCATTTAAAGACTCGGACAAAAATATAACCTACTTCCTACGACCTTGGAGATTAAAGCCATAAATGGCGTTAAGAGCATCCAATTCCCCTGGAAGATCATAAATTTGCTTCGAGTAATCATCATAGTCATCCAACTCATCTTCACGCTCATGACCCCCACCAAAAAGATTTGCTGATTCGTCGAACGTGTTAAGAACCTCCTCCTCATCACTATGAGTAACCACAATATCACCTACCTTAGAGAATGGGTTAGCCCTCTTATTGGCAGATGCAGACGGAATAGGAACACCTTTATCATCCAAAAGGGTAGCTTTCCCATCGATAAGTAGCTTTTCAAGCTTAATAATTTTTTCAACTATAGGAGTAGAACCACCTTCCTTAGTTCCCATTAAATCACTCACAAGGGGTTCTTGTGATGTAGTACCAGTCTTAACCAACGCATCCGCATTAACTTCCATTGTACAGCCAGCATCCACATCCATGTTGGTGTCATCAGTAGGAATACCAAACGTATCCGTATCATCCATATTAAGAGCATCAAACTAGTTAGATGTAGAGATCGTTGTACCACTAGAACTAGCCACATCAGGAGTCTTCTTCTTATTGCCACCAACATTCTTGGGTTCAGGAGGAGTCTGTTTGGGTTGATACTGAAACTTCTTACCCACAACAGGTTTAGTAAACCCTCCTTTACCCGGAATTGTAGAACCACCTTGTTTTCCTTTCTTCCTGTTATTGACAGTCTTGAAACTATCATTAACAGGCTTAGTAGGCTGAACAGGAGGTATAACAACCTTAGGGCAGTCAGTCAGAGTATGTCCAAATACCTTGCTATCATTAGTATTTTTGTTCGGACATAACAAGGAATTTTATATTGGACCGCCATTGTATTCTCAGTTATGTGATACTAAAATTAAATTTATTTTTATAAATGAAGTACTCATAAATCCTAGAAAACAAACGACGTCATATTTATCTGGATAAATTGTGACTTTGTAGGTTTTTCTGCCATGATGGTAAAACTCTTATGAGTATATGTATGATGATATTGTGAAAAAATCGATAAGATTTGAGAATTTTGATGGACTATAGTAAAATGTCATAATAGTAAATGCATGTCTTACCAGAATTCTTTCCGGAAGCAATCTTTTCTACAATGTTCTACCTCGCACATATGTCACTTTGGCAGGATTGTGTATTGTTGTTACAGTTATTTTGAAGTGAATTGGGCTTTATGAAAGCATCAAGACTTTGCAGATATTGTTTCCAGTCTATATATTAAAAGGGTCGAGGATTTTGTATCATAGTTTTGTGCGAACAAGGAAACCCAGTTTATCGTGCGACGAGTTATATGTCGCTTAAACGTAAATAAAACATTTGTTTCATAAATCAATGTAAAAAGTCACTCGGTCAGCAGTTACGGTTACCTGTGTTTTTCATTTGATTACATGATTGCACAAATTAAGTTTCGTACCATTTTTAAACATGTGTTAAACTCATATTAGTCTCGCAAGTTGCACAAAACTATGATGCAAATCTCTCCACATTCTCATAGGCTGGGTGGGTGTAATGCTTAACTTTTCATCACCTTCATCTCAACGTCACATCAGCTTGGCTTTTCAGCACATCAGCTAATAGCCGTAGTCGTGACTACCTAACCAAACACATGAAAACAATCTACTTAATACAAACATACCCCACCAATACCTCCCACACCCCCCCCCCCCCCTCCCCAAAAAAAAGTGCCCTTCTACCAACACAAAATTCTATTCATCGTGCGCGATAGTGTACACCCATTATGGGGGACCATGCGTGGAGAGTGCCTATCGCGGGCGGGTGGTGGATAACACCATTACAACACATGTTTATAAGAAATGTGAGTTTTTGAAACAATCACCATAAAAGATTTTATTTATTTATATATTTTTTTTTTAAAAAAGAAAAAAAGAAAAGAATTGTGACTTTTTTGAAACACCCGGTTGTTTAGGTCATTTCATTTAATATTGGTAAGTACGTTTAAGGACCTAGGTCAAATTTAAAAACTACTATAAGTTTAGTCACCGTGTTTTAAATAAATGACTAGATTAAAAAGTTTCTTTACTGACTTTATTAAATTGTTTAATTGTTTATTTTTACCTTATCTTGTTTGCTTAGTAGCTTATTTAGATAAAGTAAGCGTGTTTGGATAGGATTTTAAGAGGTTGTTAGTATAAGCTTTGTTGACGGAACCAGGGTGGGTTTTTAGGGTCTCGTGACACATGTGGATTTTTGTGGAGATAAGCTTAAGCCTACACAGAAAGCTTAGACAAACACCACATATTTATAAGCTTAGTTACCTACTTAGCTTCTAAGTTTAGTGGTGTGAAACGTTATTAGTAGCCTTCAAGTGACCAATACCAATACCAATACCAATACCGATATCAATACCAACATATACTAATCTTTATAACCCGAAAAATCACACCGGGATAACAACTCAAGTGTTTCCTACACCGTAGTCTTCGTATCCAAAGTGATCAAATTTTAACTACTCTATATTCACGAACTGAGACGGGAGCGTGCAAAACAAACAACCAAACAAAGAACATGTCTTTTGATTGAAACGGTACAAACAAGCAAAACCAAGTTGCAATATTCACCATACGACCCGAGCCACTATCAATTTAATATTCACCCTGCTCAATTTTCAAGTACATAAACGAATCAAAATTTTTTAACCACTTTTTCAATATAAATATAACAAAATTTACCTATCAATAAGATTCGGCGACGAGACCAGCGAACAATCCCCCGCTGCGCACACGGGACGGAGATCATAAACCTTCCAACACGTACAAAGTTAGTTTATAATTATCCAGGTTTCACATTGTGAAAATAATGACTATAAAACCATTATTTGAACACAATAACGCCAAATAACATCGTATCTAATTTACGACCATTTTTGAAACAAAAGACTTGGAACAATCGCACATAAGACAAAACAAACACACAGATATATACGATGGATATATACTTGGACAGATTAGAAAATGATTCTGCAGCCATCAAGACTTCCTCAGCTTGTCACTTTCAGTCTTTGAAGAATCCAGAAATTAGCTGAAGTCCAGCAAGCTCGACTTTAACACTACAAATTTAGATAACCACACAATAAGTCCGTGCAAAATCATAACCATGTATAGAATGAGTATACTTTAAAAATTTTCTTACGCTGGCCGAAACTCGAGCCCACATACAATGAGGCCAGACATAATTCCTTCAAGACTTCTAAATTTCATATTAATTGAAAGAGAGCCATCCTTAAATTCACGAGTGGAGTTAAAACTACACAGTTGAATCTCCATCCATTCATCTTCCCTCTTTTTTGGAAACTGAGTGATATCGTGTACATTCAATGGGCTTGGGGTTATAAAATAAACAAATTCAGCCTCATTTTTTTCTTGGTGGAGTATGTCTTGTACTTTTACCGGACAATGCAGCCCCTGGCAATTTTCTGAAAGCTTGAACACAAGGTAACACACATATTCTGTATCCGGTGACAACATTTGACTTTTGATCGTGCAATTGATATGAAATACTTGTTGTGGTAAAAGCTCAATCACCCTTCGAAATCTGCATGATTGATATAATATTATTATGCCAACATAGAAGGTTAGGACTTAAAGTTATCAAATCTAGTGTAGTAGTTTTTCATGAGAAATTTTCAACTATTTGGATCTCAATAGATGAGCACATAGTAAATGTAACATTAGGAAAGCAGTTAATGAAAACGGTAACGAAGTTAGTTTGAAAACGCAAACCTGAAATGGGCTGATGGTATTGAACTAAATAGATTCACGTTAGAAGATTTGTGTAAAGCAGTCTTTGCTGAAATCATAAAAAGTTTCTTTCCGTTTACTTCGCCCAACCAGAACAACTTGTCATAGTTTGTATACTTAAATATTTGTTTGAACTTAGTTGGCAATTGTTGCAGTTGATCCAAAATGAAGTTTGATTTCAAGACGCGTGGGACTTCCTTTAACTTTCCAACTTCGTCATGTTTCACCTGTATAAAAATCATGTTATAAACCATTAAACATGTAACTTAGAAGATAGAATGTGAACTTTTTTTCCATATATCCACCACCTTCATACAATATAAACAAAAGAATACAGAATGGAATAAAGAAAAGTTTTATTGCTTACATTCTCAATGGCTCGAAATTCAATGCCTTCAACATAAACTGCAGCATCTCCACAACAGTACGACGAAAAGCTCTCAAGTAGAAACTCAAAAACGACTTCTTTGTTCTGATTCGAGAAACGGTGCAACTCAATCATCATCCACTGCTCATCTCTCCATGTTGCGAAATATGCATGTAAACTTTCGTGTCCCTTTCTATACTTTAGGTTAACATACACAGGTTTACTTGAGAAGTTTCTTGAATCACAAAATTTGAAGACTAAATAGACCCCATAGACAACATCTAGAGATAAAAATTGAGCTCTTGTCTTGATTGTGATGTTCAAGTCGGAATTATCTAACATCTTCACCACTGTCCCAAACCTATGCAAATTATAAACATCCAAGCCTAAATCAGTCATAGCCTTTATTCCCATACACTTATACTTTTGAATTTCGTAATTTTTGGAACAAGAGTTTAAATTCTATGTTAGAATTTAGTGTACCGGACAAATCTCTATTTAAATAAAGGTAAGAATATTATTAAAAAAACACCATCAAGATGCTAGCAAAATTTACAATTCACGGTCATGAGAACAGAGCACTCAAAACAGGGGCATATGTCAACTACCATATTAGAAGGTTTATAAAATTATAGTTCCCAATCATATAATGAGTATTAAAATATGTTTTATCATATACAACATCAGTTCTCACTGTTGATATGTATGTATGCAGGACAAATCTTGTTATTAACCTGATGAGATGAGGTCTGAAGGGTAAAAAAGCTAAAGATGAAGAACTATCCCTTTGTTGATTAGCGCAGGGGATTAGAAGTTGTAGCATAATAGAGTCGAAGGGATTCAAATATATTTTGTTTAAGTGCAGGCAGTCATTGTGATAAGCAAGTGTATTACAGGGGCAAAATGTGAACTTAGTCAAAGGGGTTCTTAAGTTTGATCCTATTTGATCATAATTATAATTAAATTATTAATAATCATATTATGCTACCGTAAACAACTTGTCATGCATTAAACGGTAAAGAGAATAACCTTCTACCAATAATGCATATGTTTGCATATCACTTAAAAGTTAAAACTAACAAAGGTGGAGAGGTATAGAGAATAACCTTGATTCTGAAAGAGATTTACACTCATGTGGACAACTGTTTATGTAGGAAAACTTTGTGGCTGAAACCATTTCATTTCTTTCTCCATTACCAACGAACGACAACAACTGTTATACAGCCGAAATACAAATCAGACTCAATGTGTATGATGTATAAATGCATGTGTGATTTTGAATTATCTCTCAATAAGGAAAAAGATACATAGAAAATGGGAAACAGATAAAAGAGATACAAGAATGAACTGATTACCACTTTATCCTGTTGAAGGAGGATTCCTTTAGAAAAAATGTTGTAAAGTTCTTCATTCTTTTTGGCAAAATAGATTTCAGGGCACTTTGACATTTGGATTATTTCTTTATAGTCCGTGGGCAATTTGGGCTCCCATTCCTCATAATTTTCCTGTATATACATTAATCAATTAATAAACTCAAGTTTCATACAGTTAAAGATATATATGAATCAAAAGTTTCCCAGTTTTGTCAAAACAAAGAAACTTACTTGGAATTCCAATGCTTTCTTAAGCGAAATATCGAAATCTGTTGAATTTGAGTAATCTTTCTATAGACTTTTTTGAAATCAAATGATTATGCTATTGCTGCATTCATTCCAGTTCTTATATATTACTCATTCTTGTTTCAGGCACAAAATGATTTTTCAAAAGCGTGTGTGAAGGGACCCATGATACCAAGTACCAATTGAAGGACTATATATGGAAAGCCTTGAAAAGTGGCAAGGTAATGTTTCAAAGCAGATCAGTAATCCCAAAACGTCAACTGATAACTGCTTATGCTTATATATGGGGATTGATTTGCACACCAATTTTTTTTTGATAAAAACATCATTTTGTACAAGTTGTATAGCACACCGTACATCACTGTAATGCATAGAGTGTGGTGAAAGTTTAAAAAAAGTTGGTGTATGAATCAACACCCTATATAATACAGTAAAACACTACAACATTGACCACAATCGGAGGGGACTTTTTTATGCTTTCAGCGGGGACATGTCCCTGCCAATAAGTCCCTCTAAACGCCCGCCGCTGATACCTTTAGCGGGGACAAATGCATCCTTTTTGCGGGGACATGTGGGTCCCACAGCCTTTGAGCTGGTCAAACTAAATCCAGCGTGGCACTACTTTTCGGCGGGGACATGTCCCCGCCAAAAATGTTATTCACTGTTAAGAATATCTTAATTAAATACTGATTATCTTAATTAATCAACCTTTTAGCGGAGACATGTCCCCGCTAAAAGTGTTATCCAATGTTGAGATGAACTCTTTTGGCGGGGACGTGTCCCCCTAAAAAGTTTATCCACTGTTGAGATCAACTCTTTTGTCAGGGACGTGTCCCCGCCAAAAACATAAAACATATAAAGAATAAACACTGAAATTAGAAGGTTGTCAGCCATTTGAGCCGTAGCATTGTTTCAACTTTCAAAGCAGATCAGCAATCCCAAAAGGTTGTTACCCTTTGCTTGCATACAATGTTGATAAGGAAGGCTAAGATAACCAAGGTCAAAAGTATTATTATCGGTAATATTGAGAAGATAGTTGTTTCGTTTTTGTGATGTTTTGTTTATTGACCCTCATTTAGCTACCTTTTTTGTCTTTTTAACATGTCTGTTTATGGTGCTTATGGGATATTAATGTTGCTTATATTGGCTGAAGTTACCAGGTATGTTGTGTTTAATCTCTTACATTAACTTCCGTGTAGGGGTGTTATCGGGTCGGGTTGAGTCTGGTTTTGAGTTTTTAACAAGTGACCCGCAACCCGACCCAATAATAAATCGGGTTATCGGGTTCGGGTGTTTATCGGGTCGGGTTGAGTCGGGTCGGGTGATTCAGGTTGTCGCGCTATGAGATAAATCATATTCAAGCTCAACACATGCATTTCAAATCAAAGTCAATAACTGATATTATTCAGATGATGTACATTTCATACTTTTTATTGTTACATATATTATGAGCTCTAATATTATTAAACCACAATCATATATATAGGTTAGTCACTAGGCTGTATGTCAAACTATTTTGATAATGTTCAACAAGAACTGCAGCTACAATCTTACAAGATTTGAGCAAGTTAACATGTGATATATAGGTTAGTCACTAGGCAGTATGTCAAACTATTTTGAGTTCAACAAGAACTGCAGCTACAATCTTACAGCATTTGAGCAAGTAAACACGTCATATATAGATAAAAATGAAACAAGCAGTACAGCCACAAGTAAAAAGTACTCCGTACCTCATAAACAAGGTGCTTGTGAAAACAATTATTAATTAGTAACTTAATTTATTGGATATTAACGTATATAGATGTGAAAACAAGCTACTGATATGTTGGCAATGGCATCCATGGCAACAGCAAACTAGCACTATTCAATGACCAAACTTAATAATGAAAAGTGCCTTTAATTATCAGTAGACACTTTCACTAATATGTTGCTTTGAGACTGTGGTGACAAACTAAAAGATTTGACAAGAATCTTAATGCGGAGTAGCAAGAAATATGCTTTAATTACAAGAATCTTACTTACTACGGAGCAACACAAGTTCATAATTAGCAAGGTATCAATTATATTAATGATTCATAAGATTGACGCAACATGATAGCATTATTCATCTGACCCTAACCCGACCCGATAACACTATCGTGTTTGGGTCAAAACAAGCCAACAAGATTTTTTAACTCGATTTAACCTGACCCGATAAGCCTTTTTGGGTTCGGTCGGGTCAACCCGACCCTACTGACACTCCTATGTGTCTGGTTAACTTGAAAAACATTGTCCAAGGAAAACTGATAGTCAAATATGTTTTTAACCAGTGACCTAATTGACCTTTTTTTTCTTATCAGTTATTCATCTTTTATCGCCACATAGAGACAAACCATAACCTGGACAGACAAATTTACAAGTAAATGACTTGAACCCGTATAAGGGAGGCTTCCATCCAGTCAATGCGTCATAAGTCTGTTAATATTTGTGGTTTTCTTTCGTAGATAATTTTGAAATGGGAAAATACTTGGAGATTAGAGTCCCTATAAAAGTTTTAAGTTTTGAGGTTAAAGACACAAACAAAAAGGGGATGGACACTCATATGTAGCTTACATGTAATAAAAAATAAGATTTGCAGGATGTCCTATCAACAAGTACTTTTACTATACCACTTTTCTAGTTTTCAATGTTTTGAAACCCAGTTCGACCCGGCTGGTTTGACCGGTCGAACTGGTTCCGGCTTAGATAACGTGTCAAAAGAAACCGGCTTTTAAGAATTCAAAACCCAGTGTGACCCGCCGGGTTTTACCCGTTTCTATATTTCCAGCTGGGTTAGGCATTAAATCTTTTATATGTGTTCCACATTGCTTTTTCCAAGTTTTTAAAGGCTTTAAAAGCTGTTTAGACAAGTTTTTATGGTGTTTTAAACACTTTCTATATGCTATTTGGACAGCAGAAAGATAGACTGTTTGGACAGGCTTATGTCCTGTTTGGAAACAAGTTTTCTATATGCTATTTGGACAGCAGAAAGATAGGCTGTTTGGACAAGTTTTGTATGTTCTTTTTTAGCAGCAATTACAGCTTTTATATGTTGTTCCAACACAGTTTTTTACAGCAACCATTTTTTTTTTTTTTTTTTGCAGCAATCACAAGTTTGTATGTTGTTTTCTACAGAGATTGGCATTTAGATACTTTTAAATGTTTGAATATTGTTTTTCAGAGCAATTACATGCTGTTCGGACATCAGCAAGATGCTTTAATCTTAGAATAGTTCCTAAGAGTTAAAACTGTTAATGAGACTATAAGTGTGTTAAACAGAGTTTGATCATGATATTATACTCTTTGATTCAAGATATTCTCTGCAAGTCGAATGGTCTAATTGTGATAGGTGTATTCACTCAAACAAAAATATAGTAGTACTTATTATTATAGAAAGATGAAAGAGGAAAAACCGTCTTACCGCATTTTGATGTTCGCGTTGAAATTCCAACGCTTTCTCAAGTCTCGTGACAATCTCATCAATATTTGGGCGTTCCGCTCGTTCTTCGTTCAAGCAGTCATATGCTATTTCCGCAAAAATGTTAAATGATTGAGAGTCCATTTGATTCCATAACTCCCAATCAATTATTTCATTGAGTTTTTTCTCCCTATAATGGGCAACAGCCACCGAAGCCAAGTACTTATTATCTTGGTCGTCTTCGATTACTGCTTCCCTACCACAAAGTAGTTCAAACATTACTATCCCAAAGGAGTACATATCCGACTTGTGGTGTGCACTTTTAGTCTCTATATATGTTGGGTCTGTATACCCATTCCTACTCCACACTTTATCAGTATTGAAAGACTGGTGCCTTTCAGATGCTTTGATCTTCATGGAACGTATAAAATCACCTAACTTGGGTTCCCAGTCATCATTTAAATAAATCGTACCACTGTTGATGTTGCGGTGTATTACGCTAAAATCACGTGACTCGTCATAATGAATATAGCTCAATGCTTGCGCAATACCAACAGATATCTCCAATCTTTGCACCCATGTCAACAACATCGGGTCACTTAGATGCAGTTGAAGACATTCTCTGGTCTCACTCTTGATAATGGTGACCTTCTCATCATTATCATCACAAAACCCAACAAAAGAAACCAGACTTTTGTGCTTGAGACTAGAGAGTATGGAAACCTCAGTCCAAAACTGTTGGTCTTCATCAAACCGTTCTTTATTTAACCTCCCAGCTAAGATATTAATTAACTCACCGGACCAAAAGAGCTGTCCCTCGTAATAATTTTCATATGCATCTTTTCCGAAGATATTTTTTTCAGCAAAGTTGTTGGTGGCGGAAAGTATATTTTCAAGGGGGATTTTAAGGTGAGCAAAGTCATCGGGTGTAAAAATCATGTCTTCTTTGTATTCATGAGAAGTCATGACTAAAAAGGGCATTTAATATAATTTGGGTTTAAAAAAAAATGATGCGAATTGAAGGAGTACTTCTTCTCACAAGATCTGGAAGAAAGAGTTCTGAGAGAGAAGGAGTGAGAGGTAGGTGGTGTGTTTAATGTGCGTTTTGCATATGTGGTTGTGGATGAGCCTCGTTATCTATATATACAGTACTGTATGTCTTTGCATTATTATATTAATATTAAAAGAGTATTGACCATTGACTTGATTCATATTGAAAGACTATTGACTTTTAAACATTCAAATTACACATATTGAAGGATCGGTGTTTTTGCATTTTATTGTACTATAAGGAAAGTATTCAAGTGAGAAGAATAATTAGGAACATTTTGATGAAACTACCAACCTCATCAAACTCAAAATGTATATTAAAAAGATCAGTGGCGAAACAAAAAAGTTAGAGGATGGGGGAAAATGTTACCTTGACAAAAGTCGTTGTGCATACAAAAATGAAAATAAAGATACAAGGTTTTTACATTTTTGGGCTTATGTGTGGGGGAATTTGATTTCATGGTGAAGATAACAAATCTTGGTGATGCTTAGACGTCAATAGTGTTTTGATAAGTTTATGGCTAAAAATTGGATAAGTCATAAACCTTAAATATTGATTTTTATCGGCTTTCTTCCGATTTCCAATAAGCCAATATGCTCAAGCCCAACATCTCTACAAAATAAGCTAATTCAAACATTCTAAAAAATAAACTAATTCAAATAGTCTTTTATATGTAGAATAAGTTTTTTTATGCTGAGTATACATATGGGTTGTGGAGTACAACAATTTGGTTAAACAATTATCTATAAACTTCGCAAATAATATGGATGCACTCATTACAATGCCGGGTTTTGTGTGGGCTTTATCCGTATTCAGATAACTAAATGTAATTTTCTTAGAAAAGTATCTCGTTTTTTCTATACATGCAATCCCCAATAATAATTTTGTGTTACTTTTATTTTTATAGCTAATCAAAACTTTATAGCGCAACTTTAATACTTGTAAATTGTAATTAAATTGTTTATATATCATTTGATATGTAGAAAATGCATTCATAAAGTGATAACAATAGTTTGAATAAATTGCAAAAATCATCATTGTGGTTTGTCTAATTTGGCACTCATCTTTGAATGACCATTTTACCCCTTTTTAGAACTTACAAGTCACTTTTTTTTTCTAATAATTTCACTCCCAAACATATCAACTAACAGTTGCAAGGGCAGGAAGTGGCTGACCGGCAATAACATCATAGCAACATTTGCAAAGTGTGGGGTGATCAAGAAATGAACCAACTTGAGGTGAGAAGTTCCAGCATCGTTCACATTTTGGACCTTCTGCACGTGAAACGCCGATCCATATTTTCTTTTCTCCTTGAATACGGAGCTTGTCCTGCCACATATAATTAAATCCGTGCGTTATAACTCCAGAATACGGAGCTTGTCCTGCCACATATAATTAAATTTAATAACAATAATGAAATCAGTTAAATTAAGAATATACTGATGGTCATGATACCTTTGGTTGCAACACTGGTCAATAAAGAGCTTTGAAACCAACCCCGATGCTGATCGGTACCTTCAACATACAAATAGGCAGGATAACTGAGGCCATCTCTACTCTCTAAAACAGCAGCCCATGAAGATCCTGCAGTTTATGTATGTTTAATAGGTTAATATACAGATCCAGTCGCATATAACTGATACAAGAACTGTTCATGTTTAACATGTAACTAACAAATAGACCTGAATCAAACCAAACATCCATCGTATCAGTTCCCTTAACATAATCTGATGCTTTATCACGATATTTTTCAGGGAGCAACTCTTCTACTGACATGTACCACCATGCATCGCTGCCCTTTTGGGAAATGATTGCTGCCAAACACAAAGATTCAAATGCACATTCCTTAAATGTAGTTCAAATTAACTCAATACTTTCCAGCAAAATTGTTTGGGGCTTACACTTGATATGATCAACAGTCTCTTCATTTAGCAGAGGTTCCTTTGTCTCTGTATGATAGAAAACAGGAATTGGCACACCCCACGTCCTCTGACGAGATATACACCAATCTGAACGGCTAGAAGTCATTGTAGAAATTCTGTTTTCTGCCTGAATGACAATGATCATGATAATTTAGAGGAATACTACCAACAAAATGCATAAACTAGTTGGCAGCTAAGGATAGTCATAATTTCTTAACTACTCCATATCATTTATAAACTAGTGGTAAGGCGCATTACCTACTAACAAGAGGTCAAGGGTTCAAACCTCACTAGGTACACAATTGTAGGTAGCCATGGAAGAGTTGGTAACGGTGACGGGGATATCCCGGTTAGGCCGCGTACATCTGATTCAAAGACTTCCCCCTCCCCGCGTAACCTAAAGAAGGAAAACCTCATCCGCTTACCCGTTTTGCAAACATGTACAGATACAAACCTGTAGCTGCCATTAAAATGCTTTACTTATCTATGTTCCTATCCTGTTTTGCTCTTTATAGTGTTCCTAAATCATTCCTAGTGTTGCTTATGGAAAGGGGGTTACTAATTGCTCCAAACTCAGGTTCTGTGTTACATGAACATGAAACCAGCCCAGAAACTAAAAATCGTAACTCTTATGCACTTAAATCAATCAAATCCTAGAAATGAGCAATTTCGAGATTTGAAGATCAAAACAATATTATGTACCAGTTATATATATATTCGTACCTGAGACGGAGTCCATACTACTTGATTAATCGCATTCATAGCAGCCTCTCTTAATCCTTCAACAGAGGCAAACCATTGTGCTGTTGCCCTAAAAACTGTAGGTTTTTTTGTTCGCCAATCATATGGATACTTGTGCTCTGAAAAATGAAGTGAATGGCATTTAATTGTACTATTCATATGGCTGGCTCTCATTGGGAAAATGTTGATATTTATGGATGAACGATGCTACTTACTGTAAGGTTCTACCATGACTATTGATGAACGTTCATCCAAGTTATCTATCACAATTCACAGCAGCATTGCCATCACCTAATACATCAAGCCCGCAAAAGATTCCAGCTTCTTCTGTGAACTTTCCTTCATCGTCCACTGGGGATACTAAAGGCAAACCGTATTTTAATCCGGTTATACAATCATCTTGTCCATGACCGGGGGCTATGTGGACTAGCCCAGTTCCTGATTCTGTCGTGATATAATCTCCACCAATGACAACAGGGCATTCTTGACCATCTATCGGGTGTGCATATCTATCACAAAATATAAAAGACGTACATAAGTAATTTTAATAGAAGAATATATTATTCAAATTTTTAGTTACCAGCAATTTTCAAGATCTGAGCCCAAAACTGTTTTATTTGCAACAAGCTTCACACCCCATTTGGCTTCCAGTATTGACACAAGGTCCAGTGCAACAACGAAAATTTGTATTTCGTCATCAGGTGAGCATGACTGCACTACTGGAGCTTGGAATTCACGGCAACAGCTGAAATAAAATACAGAAAGAAAGGAAGTACACATAAGCATGTGAATATGTTATATATGTAGATAACTTCACAAGCGTCCACAAAAATATGATAACGATAGCAACAGCAATATAACAATAATATAGCTATAGCCTCATTTTACCTAAGCAGCTTCATATTCTGGATCAAGGGTGAGATTCGGATGATCCCAATCAGCCCATACTCCAAATCTCTGTAGACAAACAGTAAAAATGTTTAATGTTCTATTACTCCTTGATAGTTTGAATATGTAACCAAAAACATCCGTGCTGCATGTAAATAAGTAAAAGTACATGACGTTATTGATAGACACAGCTAGGATCACTTAAGATCGATAACTGATTACAATGAACTTGGACAATCAAAGACTGAGAAAAGATTATTGAAAGCTTCAATGTATTATCAATGGTGGATAGTTTGTTACAAGTTGGTTACAAATGATTAGAGAGGATAATTAAAGAGGAAATTGTATTCACCAAAGCTAGAAATGAAAATACATATACAGAGTATTTAAAAGGAATTTAGTCGGGAAAGTTGGTTAAGCCATTAGGAGAATGTCACGTGCACCTCACGTGTGTATTAACACACCTTCGCTTGATGTGCCTAATGACTAACCAACTACACAGCTCCTAACAATCCTTCCCTCTTCAAATCATTCTTGTCCTCAAGAATGTGAATCAAAAGCTAGGAACTTGGTATATAATTCTTCCAAATTTTCCCATGTGGCATCTTTTGGTGTCCCATTAGCCCATTGGATTAATCCATAGACCACAGCAGCATTGCGTTTCTTCACCATCTTCCTTTCCAAAATTGCCATAGACTGCACTTCCAAAAATCCCTCTTGGTTACAGCTAGGGAGATCAATGATTTGGTGATGGTTGAGGGTTGCCTTTGCAAGGTTTCAATTGGGACCCATGAAATACATTGTGTATCTGTCCACGAGTAGGTAGCTCCAGTTTGTATGCCACTTGACCAATCTTTTCAATGACTTTGAAAGGGCCAAAATACTTTGGTGAGAATTTGTTTTGCCTTCCTTGCATGATGGACACTTGTCTGTGAGGCTGCAGCTTCAAGAAAACCAAATCACCCACCTTTAGCACCCTATCACTGTTTCATTCTATTTTGTGCTCTTGCCAAATGAAATTTAAGCAACTGGATAGCTTGTTCTCTAGCTGCTAAAGTCCTATCCACTGCATCAACTTTGCTCGAACCCCCTATGTATGGAACATGAACGGGTGGAACTTGACCATAAACTGCCTCAAAAGGTGTGGTCATTATGGAAGTGTGAAAATTAGAATTGTGCCACAGTTCAACTAAGGGCAACCATTTCACCCACCCCGTTGGCCTTTCCCCTGACATTCATCTTAGGTAGCATTCAAGACATTTATTGACTACTTCTGTATGTCCATCAGTTTGTGGAGTTTGTGGATGATATGAAGTAGACATCAATAGCTTGACTTGTAAGAGTTTGAATAATTCCTTCCAAAAACTGCTCAAGAACACTTTATCTCTGTGAGACACAATAGTAGTAGGCAACCCATGTAGTTTATAGACTGTATCCAAGAACACCCGAGCAACTTGGGCTGTTGTAAAAGGATGAGCTAAGGCCATGAAATGAGTATATTTGGCGAGTCTGGTCCACCACCACAAAGATCAATAAAGTCAATAGAGATGCTTTCCCAAATCCTTTTAAGGAATGGGTAAAGGTTGTAATAGACCAGGATAGGCTGTCAAATCTGGTTTACACCTTTGACAAGTAATGCATTCATTTACAAACTGTTTAACCTCCTTCCTTAATCCTTTCCAATAAAAGCATTGAGAAAATCTTATGAGTAGTAACTACGACCCCAGAATGTCCACCAACAGATCCACCATGGAAATGAGCCAACAAATCCCCTCTTAACACATTATCTTGGCCAACCACCAGTTTGTTCTTTCTCAACAATGACCCGTGACCCAAATGTAGTGCTTCTTACTTTCTCTACCAGCCTGCAAGTCTTCAATTATGGCTTTAAGGCTCATATCAGCATCCCAACTTGCAACTATTCTAGAGGCTAATTCAGTAGTCATAATAACCACTGCATCAATTCCCCAACTTCTTGCACCCTTGACAAGGGACGAGTAGCCACATTGTCAACCCCTTCCTTATACTTCATAGTCAAAGCCCATTAATTTGGGTAGTCATTTCATGGGTAGTAATCCTCTGGTCCAACAGATACTTCAGGCTGTAATGACAAAGTGCCTATCCAACATATAACCTCTCCACTTATCCAATGCTAACATCACGGCCAAGAATTCCTTTTCATAAGTAGAAATGTTTGGTGCTTTGGAGCTAAGCTTTTGCTCAGATAGGCAATGGGATGACCATTTTGTTGAAGCACTACCCCAATGTCACTCCGTGATGCATCTGTTTCCACCTCAAAAGGCTTCTCAAAGTTTGGAAGAGCTAGGACTGGAACTTGTGTCATGGCTTCTTTCAAAGCCTCAAATGATGCCTGAGCTTCCTCAGTCCATTTATAAGCATTGTTCTTTAGTAACTGTGTCAGTACCCTACTAATGGTGGCAAAATCTTTAATAAACTTCCTATAATAACCATAACCAGTAAGACATACACTTAGACTTTTTTGCATACAGCCTATTTTGCCTCATTGTCTCAAGTATCATAGATAAGTGTTCTACATGGTCATAAATGCTCTTAGAATAGACCAAAATGTCATCAAAGAATACCAATGTGAACTTCCTCAAGTAAGCCTTAAACACATCATTCATTAATGCCTGAAAAGTGGAGGGTGCATTAGTAAGACCAAAGGGCATCACAAGGAATTCATAATGGCCTTCATGAGTTTTATAGGCAGTCTACTGCTCACTACAACTCATCAATAACTGGAATGGGAAACTTATCTTTGATTGCGTTCTTGTTCAGTTGCGTGTAATCTACACACATCCTCCAACTATTGTCTTTCTTTTTGACCATCACAATGGGTGAAGCAAATGGACCTTGGCTTGACTTAATCACCCATGCCTCTAACAACTCTTTGACCATGGCCTCTATGGCATCCTTTTAAACAAGAGGATGCCTATAAGGTCTAATGTTAACTTTAGGTGTTTAGCAGAAGAGGTATTTTGTGGTCAAATGTTCTTTGTGGTGGCAATTCCTTTGGTACCTCAAATACATCATCATACTTATCAGTTATCAATTACTTGCAACAATTCAGGATTCACTTCCTCATTGTTACCCTATTTTTCCATAGATAATAAGTCTAACCCGGTGTTTGGATACACACACAACATAAAGGTGTACTTTCTAACATCTGCAACTGTTTCTTCCCTTCTATCCACTGGGCTGTAGGCTTTAGGGTACCTCGTAATGCCACTTTACTGCCATTGTACATAAATTCCATTCTTAACTCTTTGAGGTTGCATTTAATATCACCAAGAGTAGAAAGCCACTGCATTCCCAAAACCATATCACGCCCTCCCAAAGGAAGCAACATTGCATATACACAAAGTTTTTCCCTTTCAATTTTCCAAGTAAACCCTTTGCACTCACTTACACTTATTAATTTTCTTCCCCCAGCCACAGAAACAAACAAAGGGCAAGTTTTCCTAATCTTGCAGCCTGATCTCTTAGCCATATTAATGTCTAAAAAATTGTGGGTAGTCCCTGAATCCACCAAGATGTGTAGTTCATGTTTATTCCCAAACATCCCAACAACCCTTAAAGTTTGAAATGAACTTACTCCACACAGTGCATTCAAAGAAATTTGTGGTTGAATCTCATCTGATTGTGGCTCTTCCCAAGAATCATCTACATCCACATCCACAAACTCTTCCTCCAATTCTTCATTCTCAGCCAACACAATCAAACTAAACAATTGTCCTTCACACTTATCACCATGAACAAATTTCTTGTCATAGTAGAAACACAAATTGTTGGCTCTTTTTTCCTCATTATTTCTGTGTCAACTGCCTTCTAGGCTGAGCATTTGTGGGTCTAGTATTCCAATTCTTGTTAGCATTTGGTAAAGGTAACAAAGACTTAGCAACATTACTGACATTACCATTGTTAGCACCAAATCTATCATTTCCAATACCTGCACAAAATCAGGGACAAAATCAGAGCACAAGTGCTGTGATTATGGCACCAGCCAGAGAATTTTGGGAACTCTACCTTAGTCATCCAACTCAACTGATTTTGTCCCTGATTTTGTGCTCTGCACCACAACATTACTCACTTGACTTTGCAAGAATTGACTCATCATTTGTTCCATGGCTTGTCTGAATCGCCAATGATTCATCAACAAACCTCTTAGTTTTATAATCTACATTATCACCATTGTTACCGGTACCATTGGTAGTTCTTGTGGCTGGTGCCATAATCACAACACTTGTATGGTATATCTTGAATTAGTTAGGAATCTTGTTGGTAGTTATCACTCCTTCTATTGAGTAACAACTAACAACTAACCGTTTCTTGGCCAAATCAAGTCAATCAAAACTGACAATTAATGCGAAAACAGAGGATTTAAACACTTATGTGTTGTTCTTGTGATCGCGATTGGTTTAGGGTTTAAGATCAATAATGGATTAAATTGGTCGTATTTCTCAACGGATAGCATACACTTGATCCAAGTACCAGTGCAGTACTCTGAATCTTGAATAAATTTATTGCCGGAATACTTAACTAAAATGATCAGTTAGTAATAGATTTTGGCGGGAATTTTGAACAGAATTCGTTTGCAATGAGACCTCACCAGGAAAGGTCTCTCATGCCACTTGATAGACACAGCCAGGATCACTTAAGATCGATAACTGATTACAATGAACTGGGAAAATCAAAGAATAAGAAAAGATTATCGAAAGCTTCAATGTATTATCAATGGAGGATAGTTTGTTACAAGTTGGTTACAGATGATTAGAGAGCAGAATTAAAGAGGAAATTGTATTCGCCAAAGCTAGAAATGAAAATTCACATACAGAGTATTTAAAAGGAATATAGGAGGGAAAGTTGGTTAAGCCATTGGGAGAATGTCACGTGCACCTCACGTGTGTATTAACACACCTGCGCCTCACGTTCCTGATGACTAACGAACTACACAGCTCCTAACACTTTAGTAGGATCTTTGGTTATGTAAATTTGCTGTTTAAACTGACCTTGAATGACGCCATTTGAGCCTTCACAGTTGCTTTGGCAAATTTAGCTGCTTTTGCTCTCAATTTTATTGGTGTAAGCCCGTTTCAGGCATCTTGGTCCAAAGACTGCAATACTAAGATTATTCAACTGAAAATTACCCATGATTGAATCTAAAAGTTACAAGAAGAAAATAAAACACAGCAACAAGCTATCACTTGCCTTTCAACTCGATAGGTGGACCATGGCAATCCCAACGAGGAACGTATTGAACTTTACAGTTTTGGACAAGCTGTCATATTCAATTGTATAAGAAATTCCATAAAAAAGTAATTACATGATGTGCATCATTCTATCGCACACATTTCAAATACCGCAGTGCAAAGTGATTGTTGCAACCATACCTTATACCGGTTAATTATATCTTTTATAATATTGTTTGATGCATGTCCGATGTGTAAATCACCATTAGCATATGGAGGTCCATCATGAAGAATAAAACTTCCCTATCGAAAGCAGAAGAAATATCAAATGAGTAGAGATAGAAAATTGGTAGCAGACAAGATGAACTCGATTGAGCTTCTAAACTAACCCGTTATTCTTTTCAGCAACTTTCATAAAGACCTGATTTTCATCCCATAATTTATGTAGTTCAGTTTCCCTTGCAGCAGAATTTGCTCCCATGCCAAAAGTTGTCTTAGGAAGGTCAACGGTATGCTTGTACTTTCCATCTCATTGCGTTGTTCCTAAACAACAGAATAAAATCATATGAGACTTTGACTGACTACAAAGATCTATAAAAGTTGTAATCCCGGATGTACCTTTAGATTCTTTCTTGGCCGCCATCACAGGTCCACGAGATCTTCGCTTTGACCGAGTACAAAACGCACTTCTAGGATTTATATAGAAATATGTAAGATGGAAAAGCGACGAGAGCTCAATGGAAGAGCATCGTCGAAAATCAATGATGCTAAAAGAAGACGGTTTTGTAAATGATGAGCAACTTCTCAGTGACAGAACCTGAACAGTTTTGTGGGATAGAATTAGTGAATACTATGAACTTGTACACAACAAGCAAAGGAATAATTAACCATAATAATAAATTCGAGATTGTGATTTCAAACATTCATACGAAGATATTAAGATGATAAATATATTAGTGTAAAGATTCTTCACAGGAGCAAATAGCAAGATTATCAATCCAAAACACCATTACGTTTATGGAGTAGGAAGGCAGAAGGTTTAAGTTCATAACCAATGCTGAGAACAGGAAAAATCTGCAAACGCATGTTACGTGGTAGTTTTTAGACTTCAGGAACAAGAAATCCCAATACGACTATAACTAGGAAACTATCAGATACATTCCTAATTATAAAATATTCCTATAAACTAGATAAGCTTAAATTAAAAGATAATACTTAATAAACCATAAACTAATTATGATCCTAATGTTAAATGTGCCAAAATGCTCTTTTATTCTAAATTCTGACATTCTTTGTCCTCCATCACTATCAAAACGCACACACTCGAAATATCAAAGAAATGACCATTTTACACCCTTCTTCAAGTACAAACATAACCAAACAACAACATCCAATCCTGCCGGGTGCTGTGTATGGGGGAGGTAAGATGTAGACAATCATACATCTACCCGAGGGTAGAGAGACCGGCTATAAATATAATCAAACAACTGCCATAAAATGCAACTCTCATAAGCCAATAAACACATATCAACCTTAAACAACATTCATGAATTATCAACTTCTTGATCACTACAATATCTCAAACAATAAACAGTCTAAAACAAAGTTCCCATCGTCATAACATCTAATGCTACTAATTTATCCGAATTCGCTTCATACAAACAATTTAATTAACATTTACATCACTGTCCATTCCAATCAGACACTTCATCAAGGCTTAAAGCCATACATTAACAACTTACTTCCAAATCTGTATCGAAGTGAAATCCTTACTTTTTTATTACCTTTATGAACAACCAACTTTCAATTTCACTTACGTGTATGCACTTTAACAATTAGCAACTTCAACTTTCAAACAGTTGCCATAAAACCCAACTCTCGTAAGCAAATACACACATATAAACCTTAAATTATATCACCATTCAAGAATCACCAACTTCTTGATCACTACTGTCTACTGATATCCTGAGCCACAAACTGTCTAAAAAATTCCCATTATCATAACATCTAATGATACTAATTTATCCAGATTCGCTTCCAAAATTACCAACTTCATGATCACTACTAATATCTTAAACCATAAACGGTCAAAAAAGATTCCCAATATCATAACATCTACTGCTGCTAATTTATCCAATGGTATGGAGGCTACAGACCTTCGGCATAAACCATAAACGGTCTACAAAAACCCCCATTATCATAACATCCACTCCTACTAATATATCCCACTTCGCTTCACAAAAACAATCTAACCAACAAAAACTCAAATGAGGTCTCACTTACATAACAACTTTACATCAGAATCCAATCAGACAGTTCATCAAGGCTTAAAAGCATATAATAACAACTTACTTCCAAATATGTATCGAAATAAATCCTATCTTTTTTTATTAACGGCATGAACAACCAACTTTCAACTTCGTTGATGGCGTGTAAGCACCTTAACAACACACATAAACCTTAAACTATGTCACCATTCATGAATTACCACCTTCTTAATCACTACTAATATCCTAAACCGCAAACTCTAAGACAAAATTTCCAATTATAATAACATCTAATGCCACTAATTTATCCAGATTCGCTTCCAAAATTACCAACTTCTTGATCACTACAAATATCTTAAACCATAAACCGTCGAAAAGATTCCTATTATAATAACAATTAATGCTACTAATTTATCCGAGTGTATAGAGATTCGGCTTAAACCATAAATGGGCTAAAAAAGTCCCAATCATCAATTCATCATAACATTTAATCCTACTAATTCATCCAAACTCGCTTCATAAAAACAATCTAAACAACAAGAACTCAAATGGGTCACACTTACATAACAGATTTACACCATTTTTTTCAGTCAGACACTTCATCAAGAGTTAGCAAACTTACGTCCAAATCTGTATCAAAGAGAAATACTTATTCTTTCATTACTGTTACGAACAACAACCTTTCAATTCCGTCCTCGTATGATACTTTTTGCTGACATGTAGCCACCTTAACAACACACACAACCTTTAAACTCTATCGCTATTCAAGAATTACCATCTTCTTAATCACTACTAATATCCTAAACCGCAAACTGTCTTAAAAAATCTCCCACTATCGTAACATCTAATCCCACTAACTTATCCAAATTCGCTACATAAAAACAATCTAACCAACAAAAACTCAAATGGGTCTCTCCAACACAACAAATTAACACCACTGTTCACTCAAACATTTCATCAAACACTTCGTATGCACCTCAACTCAACTAACCAAACCCCACTAAACCCATTAACAAAAACCCAAAAAAACTCCACAGAACAGCTCAAAACAACAACAACTCAAATGGGTCACACTTACTTAACAAATTTACACCATTTCTTCAAACAAACATTTCATCAAACAGTTGGTGTGCAACTAAAGAAAAACCCATTTTAAGAAGAAATACTTACAGTGTGAGAAGATTGCATAGCCATTGAAGATGGGTTTGGTTGTTTTTTATTAATGGGTTTGAATTGGGTTCATTTTATCGAATGGTTTTTGTTGTTTGGATAAAGTATGAAAAGTGTTGGTTTATATGTGTTTGGTGGACTTTGAGGTGTTTTTATTTAACCTCCCAGCGTAGATATTAATTAACTCACCGGACCACAAGAGCTGTCCTTTGTAATAATTTTCATATGCATCTTCTCCGACGAGATTTTCGTCAGCAAAGTCATCGGGTGAAAAAATCATGTCTCTGTATTTATGATAAGTCATGACTAAAAAGGGTGTTAAATTTGGGTTAATTACAAAATGATGTGAATTGAAGGAGTACTTGTCACAAGATCTGGAAGAACAAGTTCTGAGAGAGAAGGAGTGAGAGGTTGGTGGTGTGTTTAATGTGCGTTTTGTATATGGGTTGTGGAGGAGCCTTTATGTCCTGGGTTATCTATACATACAGTATGTCTTTGCATTATTATATTAGTAATATTAAAAGACTATTGACTATTGACTTTATTACTAATATTCGTATTGAAATTTGAAAGACTATTGACTTTAAACTTTCAAATTGCACATAGAATTGAAGAATCGGTGTTTTCGCATTAATGTACTACGGAGTATAACGAGTATGATGCGGGAAAGTATTTTAGTGAGAAGAATAATTAGGAACATTTTGATGAAACAACCAACGTAAAACTCAAAATGTATATGTTAGGAAAATCAGTGACGAAAACAGAAAGTTAGAAGAGGGGGAAAATTTTTGACAAAAGTCGTTGTACATACAAATATGAAGATAAAGATACAATGTTTTACATTGAAGATAAAGATACAATGTTTTACATTGTTGGGCTTATGTGTGGGGGAAATTTGATTTCATGGTGAAAATAACAAATCTTGATGATGCTTAGACTTCGAGAGTGTTTTGATAAGCTTATGGCTAAAAATTGGATAAGTTATAAACCTTAAACATTGATTTTTATCGGCTTTCTTCCGATTTCCAATAAGCCAATATGCTCAAGCCCAACATCTCTACAAAATAAGCTAATTCAAACATTCTTTTATACGTGGAACAGCTTTTTTTTATGCCGAGCATACATATGGGTTTGTGGAGTACAGTTAAACAATTATCTATAAATTCACTAATAATATGGATGCGCTCGTTACAGTGCCGGGTTTTGCATGGGCCATATCCGTATTTAGATTACTAAATGTAATTTTCTTAGAAAAGTATCTCGTTTTTCTATACATGCAATCCCCTATAATAATTTTGTGTTACTTTTTTTACAGTGCAACTTTAGCTTAGCTAATCAAAACTTTGTAAGGGACTTTAATACTTGTAAATTGTAATTTAAAAAAGAATTGCTCAACTCCTTTTTAAAATTATTATGTCTACGCTAAAAATAATTATTTTTACAATAATAAATTTCAGTCTAACAAGTGTTACTAAATTAAAAATCATAGTTAAATAACCTTATATTATCCACACTGTCATGTTCATTACTCAATCCCCAAATTGGTTATTTGTACTAACTTATCATTTCGCTAATATATGTTTATATATCATTTGATATGTAGAAAATGCATTCATAAAGTGATAATAATAGTTCGAGTAAATTGCAAAAATCATCATTGTGGTTTGTCTAATTTGGCACTAATCTTTGACCATTTTACCCCTTTTTAGAACTTACAAGGCACTTTTTTTCTAATAATTTCACTCCCAAACGTACATATCAACTAACAGCTACAAGAGCATGAAGTGGCTGGCTAGCAAGAACATCATAGCAACGTTTGCAAAGTGTAGGGTGATCAAGAAATGAACCGACTTGAGGTGAGAAGTTCCAGCATCGTTCACATTTTGAACCTTCTACAGGTGAAACGCCGATCCATATTTTCTTTTCTCCTTGAATTAAATAATCTCCCGAATATGGTATATTTTCGCTTGGTGCATCCTCCAAGGTAGAAAGAATCTTAACCTACAGTACGAACAATTTAATTTAGATACCCATATCAATCAAACTTCTAACACATGAAATACATGCAATGATATATAGATATCTAAGTCAACACAACTCCCTCCGTCCCAAATAATTATAAAATACTTGTGTACTTTGATATTTCAACCAATCAAAAAATACTTCAGTGGAAAAATATGATATTTAATTGGTGAATTTCTTAAAATTTGTACAAATTAAAAGTGGCCTTGTAGTTTGAAGCGAAAGGAGAATATACTACACTTGGCAATTTCAACTCATTTAGTTATGAATAGTCAATTCAGGCTCTTGCTGAAATTCCAAATTGAATGGACCACTAATTTATGCTATGGCTATGTTTGGCACAAAGCTTTTTGGAGCTTTTTTGAGCAATGAGCGGTAAACAATGAGCTTTTTGATTTATAGTGTTCGTTTGGCATGAGAGCTGTGGGCTTTGCTATTTTTTAGGAAAGCTCATTTTTCCAATGCTTCTTTTTGAAGTTGTGAGCTTTTTTGGCTACTGCTCACAGCTCACAGCTACTGCTCACTGCTACTGCTCACAGCTACTTTTGCCAAACATAGCCTATGTCTAATTCAGTAGAATCCTCAAAGATCCCCATTGGCATGATAATGGAAAATACATCGACAGTTATTTAAGGCAATTCATAACTATTTTAAATAAGAGTGTGTCAATTAAATTAATATTGAATTTTTTTTCAAATGCAAGTTTGGGAGCACTTTTAATAGGTTTATTATAAAAAAAATAAATAATAAATAAAAAATAAAAAATATATTAATAAAATAAAATAATAAAGAAAAGAAAAAAATCAAACTCGCAATATAAACCAGCAAAAACACTGATGTGCTAGATGTGTGTACAAGTTTTAAATTTATAAACACGATTACCGGATCTAGAAATAACACATACGAGCAAGTGAACTCGTCCGTTATAGCAAGATTGAGTTGGTAAGTCGGGATCGTTCGCAGGGATTTGTGAGTTAATCTAAGCGTAAGTTTAAAATTAAATCTCTAATTCTAGCGATAATGATTATAAGATAATTCAAATGATTAAAAACTACACTTGCTTAGACTAGTTAACTACTCATAAGAAAAGCATGATTGTGATAACTTCCTTAACATGTTGGTAATTAGAATTAGTTGGTGTTCTAATCTATTGTTTCTACAAGTTAAATCTTCGTCAAGATTTTAGTTTATAAAAACAAGCATTAGGTTTGGACCAATCAATTCAAGGTTCATAAAGTTGAATTAACAACCTTAAACACAAAAATAGTTTCTTGTTTAATCAAATACTCTTAAGAAATGGTCAATACAAAAGGTAACCGAATCATAGACAACAAGGTTACAATTGATTATAAAGTACTAAAACTTTCGACCAATTAGGCGTTTATAACCAATCTGATTTGATTAACAAAAAGTATTCTCATTACAATTACACCTTAGTTCCTTTGTTTAGTCAAGAATAATTATGATGAAAAACAATCTTTCGTAGACAAAAGATTATAACTAGCTGAATGATAACAACCCTTTCGGCCAATGATATTATAAGCAACTAGTTAAACTTGACTCAACAAATGTCACTATGAAACTTTAGTCTAATTGGGTTTTAGAATTGACTTGAAATTGAATTAAAACATGTTATCACAATCATAGACTAATCATTTAGTAATTAACATCATCTAAGCAAATGCAAAAAGGTTACTAGCCACTCATAGCAAACATGAACATAAAATCAGAATATTGAACATTAGAAATCATAATTAAAGTCTTACAAATGTTTGGAATATGATTACAAATGAATAGGAAATGATTTCCTAAGTGTTGGTGTTGACTTCTTGAGAATTTGACCTCCGGATGTTGACTTTTTGGACTTCCAATGCTTCCTGAACTTTTATGGACGAATTTGGAACTTTTGAGACTAGTAAAGGATTGCTTTGTTGTTGGTGTATTGAGTTGTAATAGTTGTGTTTTGAAATGAGATTACAAAGCTTCTATTTATACTACTCCTCAAGCCTAGGCTCATCAATGCAACAACTTGGCCTCCAAGGTGAATAGAAAGACCTAGAATAGCAGAGAGAAGGGCCTAGAATCGGGTAGAATGAGATAGAAAACATCTTGCAAAATTTTAACGAGCTGACCAACCGTTCGGTAACGGGCTCTGACCGATCGGTTGGTTGTGACCTCTGCGACTAACCGGTCGGTTGGATTCATAACCGATCGGTTGGATGTAACAATTTCCTCTAACCGATCGGTTGGATGAATACCGATCGGTTGCTTGTGTTCTGACAGCAACAAACTTGATCTTTAACTTGGCTCTTCGTTCTTTGTCAAAACTTGATTATTCCTTGTCAACGTTCTTTGGAATGATGAAAACTTGGATTCTTCTTTGTGAAATACTTGAACGAATTGAATCTCGAGATGAGAATGACATTTCCTTCATTTTCTTCACTTTTTCTTCCTTTTTCCTGTTTTTGGCTACAAATGCTTGCAAACACACTTTGATACGATTATGGGACAAAAGCATATAAAAATAACCGAAAAACATACGAATAACGCCACTAAAAACATGCACAATTTGAGCGTTATCAAACACGTACATCATTTTTTATATGTAAGAACAACAAATGGTAGAACTTATTTGAACACAAACTTGAGTACTTGACTCTTATTTTATAAGTGGAAATACTATATTAGTAAGGATAACAGCCTAACAGGTCAAGCATGTACAAATTTGACAAAAGTGTAAATTTAATGCAAGCTTCCTAACTCGTTATACAACAATATAGATTAATATTGTAACAAATCTTATATTATATAAAGCTTAAGTAGCCTTATAAATGTAAATGGGTCATAATAAATGGCTCACAAATTGAAAGTGAAATATGGAAGCTCTAAGCAAACCAACCATCTCACGAATTGAATGTCAGGAAGATGAAGTAAAACATAACCAACTGAGGCTCTGACCGATCGGTTGGTTGTGACCTCTGCGACTAACCGGTCGGTTGGATTCATAACCGATCGGTTGGATGTAACAATTTCCTCTAACCGATCGGTTGGATGAATACCGATCGGTTGCTTGTGTTCTGACAGCAACAAACTTGATCTTTAACTTGGCTCTTCGTTCTTTGTCAAAACTTGATTATTCCTTGTCAACGTTCTTTGGAATGATGAAAACTTGGATTCTTCTTTGTGAAATACTTGAACGAATTGAATCTCGAGATGAGAATGACATTTCCTTCATTTTCTTCACTTTTTCTTCCTTTTTCCTGTTTTTGGCTACAAATGCTTGCAAACACACTTTGATACGATTATGGGACAAAAGCATATAAAAATAACCGAAAAACATACGAATAACGCCACTAAAAACATGCACAATTTGAGCGTTATCAAACACGTACATCATTTTTTATATGTAAGAACAACAAATGATAGAACTTATTTGAACACAAACTTGAGTACTTGACTCTTATTTTATAAGTGGAAATACTATATTAGTAAGGAAAACAGCCTAACAGGTCAAGCATGTACAAATTTGACAAAAGTGTAAATTTAATGCAAGCTTCCTAACTCGTTATACAACAATATAGATTAATATTGTAACAAATCTTATATTATATAAAGCTTAAGTAGCCTTATAAATGTAAATGGGTCATAATAAATGGCTCACAAATTGAAAGTGAAATATGGAAGCTCTAAGCAAACCAACCATCTCACGAATTGAATGTCAGGAAGATGAAGTAAAACATAACCAACTGAGGCTCTGACCGATCGGTTGGTTGTGACCTCTGCGACTAACCGGTCGGTTGGATTCATAACCGATCGGTTGGATGTAACAATTTCCTCTAACCGATCGGTTGGATGAATACCGATCGGTTGCTTGTGTTCTGACAGCAACAAACTTGATCTTTAACTTGGCTCTTCGTTCTTTGTCAAAACTTGATTATTCCTTGTCAACGTTCTTTGGAATGATGAAAACTTGGATTCTTCTTTGTGAAATACTTGAACGAATTGAATCTCGAGATGAGAATGACATTTCCTTCATTTTCTTCACTTTTTCTTCCTTTTTCCTGTTTTTGGCTACAAATGCTTGCAAACACACTTTGATACGATTATGGGACAAAAGCATATAAAAATAACCGAAAAACATACGAATAACGCCACTAAAAACATGCACAATTTGAGCGTTATCAAACACATACATCATTTTTTATATGTAAGAACAACAAATGGTAGAACTTATTTGAACACAAACTTGAGTACTTGACTCTTATTTTATAAGTGGAAATACTATATTAGTAAGGATAACAGCCTAACAGGTCAAGCATGTACAAATTTGACAAAAGTGTAAATTTAATGCAAGCTTCCTAACTCGTTATACAACAATATAGATTAATATTGTAACAAATCTTATATTATATAAAGCTTAAGTAGCCTTATAAATGTAAATGGGTCATAATAAATGGCTCACAAATTGAAAGTGAAATATGGAAGCTCTAAGCAAACCAACCATCTCACGAATTGAATGTCAGGAAGATGAAGTAAAACATAACCAACTGAGAATAAATGCAGCAAATAATCTTTTCGATTGCTTTTTGAAGATTATAAATAGCCACTATCACCATTTTCACCACATCATTTTTTCCCGATCTTCACCAACATGAAACAATAAATAACCCATTCAAATCCAACAACCTTAATCGAACAACCAACATCAACCAACAACAAACAACTTCACATCTCACAACAGACAACAGACAACAACAAATCCAAAAATATGACTTAAAAACTGAAGAAGAAAAAAAACCAATCCTACAAACTAGACACAACCATGAACCCTCACAATCACACAACTACAAGAATCAAATTTGTTGAAGCCTAGCTTCATTAATATCCGAACTTATTCAAGAAAGGACTATAACATAACTGTTACAATCTTTCTTTTTGTTCAGTTTGAAAAGCAAAAACGCAAACAATATCAAATCACCCTACCCGAGACCCATCCTAGGATCTTTAATCCGTTTAAAAGCGTCCTTGATTCATCTTGAACATCAAAGAAGAAAAAGGTCATGATAAGGCTGTGTGTTTGTGTTTGATTCGGATTTATGATGAACTTGATTAGATTTGAACCGCAAACGAAGACATATGTTAGGGTTTTGTTCCGATTGTGTTATTTAAATCTTTAGATGTGTGATTCGTTTATGATTTGATGGTATTAAATGAAGATGAGATGTAATTGTTTGTGGGTAGAAGATATATTTGATGATGGTGATAGATGTGTTTGTGTGTAAGTTTTTGGAAAACAGTTTCACTTCTTTCAAACCATTGAGCTAATTCCGACACTCCTTCAGTTCCTTTGAAATACATCGGTTGACACGCTATGAAGTCTTTGTATGTGCAGTAGCGGGGTGCAGGTGCATTTCCATCTCTATTATGGCCTTGTCCAGCTAGAACGGCATTAACGCCATCAGCGATTGCTTGCTGGATTGCAGCCGGGGTCATAACTTCGGGGTTTGCTGGTGCGGCGTTCGTGGTTGTTCTCCTACTTCTAGCCATATTGCTATAAAAGAACGTATATTATTAGAACATTTATAATAACCTTATCACGTTGAAAAGACATATCGAGTAATGAATAGTTAAATATAGGTCGTAGTTACAATGATTCGATCATTGAAAAGGTTTAAATCGTAAATTGTCGTATGTTGGGATGACACACATTACGAATAAGTTTGACCTGTATGAACCAATATATTACGATATAATGCAACGTAAATAAAGATAAAATAAACTTCCATAAATCAATGTCAAGGTGTTACAACACTTATTGATACTTGTGCAAATGTTTACAAAACACGACAAGATATACTTATTTGTAGGACATTGATTTTTCTTAACAAGGTGGTGGTCTCATGGTTTTCCTAAGGCCTTGTCTAGGCGGTTTTGGAGTTCTTGAATGGCAGTGGACATGGTTTCCATGGTTTGATCTCGAGTCCTTTCCCTTTCTCGAGCTTCTAGCAGGGCTTGCCTAAGGCGTAGGTTTTCAATGTTGATCCTCTCAATTTCTCGGTCTAAAGTTCCCAATGCTATTTCGGTCGAAGTGTTAGCTCCACATAGTGCTCCTATGAATTCCATTGATTCCCAAAATAGAGAATCCAACTTTTCGACCTTATCTTCTATTGCAAGATGACCAATTATGAGACTGTTCATATCATCTTCAAAGGTTTCTAGAAGTTCATGTGGAATCTTGTTGAGTATACTAGCGATGGAATCAAGTCGGTCTTCGTGGCGAACCATTCTTGCAGCTAACAATGGTATGGTATGGTGTATGGGTTCCCCAGTGACTGGCAGAATTCGGGAGGTAGAGTAAGAACTTTCCCCAAGTTCCCTTGTTGTTGGTGTTCCTTCTTGAGATCTCCAATATCACATAATGGGCAATAAGAAAGCCATTTACGAGCATCTACTCGCTTGTGGATCCTTCGGCATCTACGGTGAACACTAGATTCTGAGGTAGTTGGGCGGATTGGGTAAGTCCTTCGGTGAGGTGATAGAGGGACACTTCGGTAAGGTGCAGGTGGTGATGCTAGTGGAGGTGATGCTATGGGTGATGGTATTAGTGGCACAGTAGTAGTTTGGCTGTAGAAGATAGTTGGTAGTGGTGGTATTACTGGTGGTGCAGGTGGTGATGGCACAACTGATTCAGGTGGTATGACAAGAGCTGGTGCTGGTACAACAGTACTTGCTTCATACGGCTGAAGTTGTCTAATTTGCCTAGATCAGCGAATCAGACCAGACGTTGCCGGAGGAGAAGCCTCTGTGTCAGATGCTGGCAGAAATTGCTGGCTTTGCATGTATCTGTCTGTAGCAGGAGACATAGGCATAGGTGAGGTAGCATAGGCTGAAGTAACATCTTTAGTTCCTGAGTTTGAGGACAAGCTGATAGGGTGGGTGTTCGAAGACATGACACTGTAATAAATTTCCCGATTAGTAAATGTAAGCATAATTATAACCAATTTAAAATGCTATAAGGTAAATAATACTTTTTACCAATTACCGGGATGCGTAGGCACGAAGGGCGTAGGATGGTATTTTATGAAAATTTTTGTCCCGTTTAAAGTGTAGTTATAGTCCAATGTTCCAAAAACACTTGGTTCACTATAACCGTAGCTCTGATGCCAATCTTTAACACCCCCAAAATCGATCAATACAGCGGAAGACTTAAAATGTCAGCGGAAGACTTTTGGGGTATTATATCGTGGATCTTTGTCACAATTATAGAAAACGATTCAAGTGATCGTTTTAAGTTTTATTTAAAATACCAAATATTCATAATTTCAAGAGAATTCGTTATTCAACAACAAGTTTTATTTAAAGAGAAATAAATGTTTCTCTATTTGCCCACTTCGTGCCGTTGCCATCCATTCCATTTAGTTACCTGAGATAAACATGCTAAAGTCAACAAAAGTTGAGTGAAATTCATAGGTTTATAATTTAGAGTTTGAACACACTATACAGATGCTTATTGTATATAAATACAAATAAACAAATTAGAAAAATCACATTTATTATTGCCTTAAGCTCATGACACTCAACGATTTAACAGACATCAATATTTTCTGTAATAATGATGTAAAATATATAGCCCCCAAGATAGGTATTTGCCAGTAACCTATGATATTCAAATAAAGTGCATTTGGTGACTTTTCTCTAGCCACCAAATGGGGATTGTCAATCCCTAATAGATCTATTCACAATTATTTACGTTCACCTTTCAAGTGATTAAGATTCATGATCGAGGGACTTTTGGCAATAGCTACTTAAGTAATAATAAGATCAGGAAAAGATTTGTGGTCGGTTTTTGAGCATGTATCCCCCCCACAAAAAAAATAAGTTAAGTGTGGGCTATGAACTCACCTTAGTAGGATAGTAGAACAAACGTAATCTCAACGATGCAAGGCAACGGCTTCACACACAACCTATAAGATATGGCACGTTTTAGTTTTTAAGTCTCGTTTTATTGCGAACGTTTATTATTAATTATGAGTAATCGATAAAGTGCATGCGTGATTGATGCGTGGGAATCGCACCTTGCTTTACCTCTCGAGGGATCTCGAGAAGCTTACAACCCCCACCAGGCAGTGTACCTGATCGTTGTAGTATAGTATAGTGACAAGTACCGGGGGATTGATCGTTCAGCTTAGGAATAGTGTCGCTAGGATTAGAAAACCTAATTAATAGTTCTAAAGGTGAGAGATGATTATTTTTGTATTTTTATATTTTTATAAAAGCAAGTAAAATCTCGGGTTTTGGAAGAGTGGGCGGAATTAGTTGCTATTCAACTAACCCAAAACTAAGATGCAATCAAAATAAAATAATAAAAATGAAAATAAACTAATTATACTAAGGTTGTGAGCAGTGGTTGGAGAAATTGTGTTTACTTAGACTTCATTACTCCCTAGATATCTTTTACATGTTAATTACTTGTTACACTTGTATGGATGACGAATTGTATTCCTTAATACCATTCGTGGGGTGGCATACATAACTCCCCAACTCTATGAGCTCTTATCTCCTCCTACACCATGACCCAGCACAACTATAGGGATTGTAAACAGTGGCTCATGCATTAAATACAACCAATAAAGACCTAGTACGCCTCGGTTCATGTTTCTTAAGACGTTCAAGCATGTTACCATTTGGAGATCTGCCAATTTTCTTAAGCCTAACATATAATATCATTCATCCAAAACAAGAATAGACAAGTAATCAACACATAATCAACATCTAGGTTTCATTAGATCTAAGCAAACACAAAAGAGATCTAGCCTAGCATAGTAGAATTGAGACAAAAACAAGAGATAAACAACCAACACATAAACATATTGATTGAATTGAAAGTACACTTATCTCAATTACAATGCAAGGTTCTCAAGGGTTTGGAACCCTTGAAAAACCTGTAAAAGAGGCACCAAAATCGTCTTTAGGGTTTCACCAAAACTTCTCTCTTTTTTTTAATGAAAAAACTAGAAAACTATATATAGGAAAAGTAGGCTGACGGCGTCAAGAGTTGCATGTGACGCCGTCACCTCGCCGCCATATACTTCCTCGGACGGCCTTGATCCACTAATGACGGCCTATGTGACGCCGTCACCACCCACGGTATTTTATTCTTGCCACTTTGACGCCGTCATGAAGCCTTCTGACGCCGTCACCACCTACGGTGTTTAATTCTTCATGTCTGACGCCGTCAAGATGGTAGTCTTGACGCCGTCACCTTGTATCTTCAGCATGGAAATTTGGTACTTAGCCGTTTTCTTCACTTTTATGCTCCAAAAACGTCCAAAATGGCTTCTTTTCCAGAATTCACTCTCCAAGTACCTAAAATCACAAAAGGAATGATTTAGGGCAATATTTGATCAAATAAATTCGGATTCGGGCTTAAATGACCCCCTAAAAACGGATCATTTTTCGCCTCATCATATACCCTTACACTTGAGATTTGCTTGTCCTCAAGCAAATGCGCTTTTATTCTACTCAAAAAACAAGTTAGGGGTCATTTAACACTAATATAAAAGTAATTACAACAAATAATCGTTCCACTAAAGACCAATAGACAAGCACGGAGGTCATACACTAGCACCTCACAAATAGTGTTTAGATACTCACATCTCTCGGGTGTAATAAAGTAATATAACATTATGGAAATGGAAGATATCTCTCACTACCTGTCATAGCAAAATAGATTACCATAGGCTTGGGAAACGATCAAACCTCCACCACATGGCGTAAGCACCTAGGATAAACTATCAAAGAGGTCTTTTAAAGGGTTATAACGTTAGGTGTAGGGATATGAATTACACGGTTTTGTTGGATAAAGGAAATTTTACTGGCGGCGAGTTAACAATCTTGGTTAATTACATGTACAAGATGGCGTTGCTAAGCCAAGACTAGACTCGACTTAAGCTAATGAATGAAAAATAACAAAAACATAAAATGAACATAGAATGAAACGGGATGGTAGTCCATATGTTTTTTCTCTTTTTCCTTTTTCTATTTTTTTTTTCTTTTTTTTTTTCTTTTTTTTTCTTTCTTGTTTTTGTTTCGATTTTTTTTTTTTTTTTTTTTTTTTTTTTTTTTTTTTTTTTTTGCATACACTCTTACCCTACCATCCAAAATAATACATCATAGGGGATGAGAATTCCCCTTACACTTGAATCTTTACATACTTTACATTTAACTAATCTAAATGACTCGAATTAAGAAAATCAAAACACTTGGAGCACTTTTAAGATTAACGTACATATGGGGGTAATAATATTATGTTCTTCCCCATTACTCCATAAAATAAGTACTTACCCATGAGTCCCAATCGTCCCAAAACAATATGTACAATGATATGACTCGACTTAGCAACCATGTAATCAATTAGAAAGTTAACTTAGGGTTTAACAAATAACAATAATGCACTAAAAATGAGCGCATACACGGAAGGCTAAGGCGATTTGGGTGTACATTTAAGTGGGGTGTAACAAATTCTTCCTTTAAGTAAGATGCTTAAAATTAGAAACGAAAAGATAGGCTCGGAGGGGTGTACTAGGGGTTTCGTGTACTAAAAATGAGTACAACGCAAAGGGTGTGGGAAAAAATTAGTTGACTTAACTAGCCAAGTAATATGACTTAAATGGTCAAGTAATTATGATACGGGTTTAACACAAGGGTGATCCTAATGCCTCTTATCATGTAGTAAATCCTACCACACGAATGTAGTCTCACTAGCGGTCTCGGGATGCATCACTAACGCAAGTTCTAGAATCTAAATGCTACCGGTACACTCATAAGCACTAATAATAAATGATTTTCCTATCAAATCTAAAGGCGAACCTCACATTTTTGGGTGGAAAATTTTTCTGAATATATGGTTATGTGCTAGTCATACAATCTCCTATCCATGAGACGCTTGCTATGGCTAAAGTTTCACTCCTAAATGTTGTAAAAAATTTTAAATTTGGCGCTAAAATTACACTAACAAGTATTTCTCATAGTTTTATTACACATCTACTATCAAACAAAACAAACTCAAGCGAAAGTGCATATGTAAGGTATCATCTTTTTACCCTCCCTTACACTTAGGATGAACATTGTCCCCAATGTTCAAGTAAAGAATGTAAAAGTTAAGAGGTAAAGAGAATGAAATCAAATACTCCCCTGATTCGCTCGGTATGGATAATTAGGTTGGCCAGGTTAAATCTTCCTCCAAGAAAATGAACCATCAAAGCTTCCCTTCCAGAATATAAATCATCTTCTTGTCATACATAACCTGTAAATCCTGACAACAATAGACAAGGCAACCTCGCGTAAAATCGGCGGCATCCTATATAAGTTACTAATTCCTCGAAAACAAAGTAAGATATAATGCTTGTTGAATGAAGTTTGCAGATTTCCTGGAGATTATAAAACTTAATAATTCACAAAAACCTTAAGACTCCGTTAGAAAAACAAAACCGGTAAAATTTCCAGATTTTAACCCCTGACGCCGTCAAGAGCAATACTCTGACGCCGTCAGAATGGACCTGCAGAAATTCTTATGTTAAGTTTCCGAAAAATTTCTGGAAAAACTTTGTCCTACTTCCTGGAAAATCCTGCAAAACTTCATTATGACTCAATACAAGCATTTGACTCTAACAAATACGAATATACATGTTCATTTAAAATTGTGGAGAATCATGATCGGTTTGTTTCTTAAAAACATATTTGGGGTTTTCCCTTACACTTATCTTTTGCAAAAATACCTTTAGGTTGAAGTTAAGACTAGGCCAAACAACATAATAAAGTATTTCCACATTTTAGTTGAGAAACATGATTAACCAACAATAAAAATAAAACATGCATACAGAAACAAATAACAATCAAACAAATAAAATCACACAAAACATGGGTTGCCTCCCAAGAAGCGCTTTTCTTTATTTACGAGTCTTGTAGCTAGACTCAAAGTCATGGGTTACTACGTAATCTCATCATTGGTTCCACTCTCCGATTGTAGATATTCCTTGTAGAAACCAATCACCTTTTTCTCAATCGCCCCCATAATCATTTGGGCAAATTCTTCATTGACTTTATACCTTGGTCCAAGGGCCAAGCAATCTTTGTAGTAAAGACTCCTTTTTTCCCATACATAGTCCATGCCCTTTTTCTTATCCTTCTCATCAATATCCTCAAAAGCACCAACGTTGTCCTTATCCAAACGAGATATAAAGCGAAATTCTTTCATCCTATTGGGCATCCTATAAGTGATACTATCGGTGTTACATGCAAATCGGATCGTGCCTTCTACCTCATCATATTCTAACTTAGACTCCTCAACAAATGGTTTGCCAAACACAACATTGGATAATCGACAATCAATAACATTAGCAAGATCCTCCACAATCATAAAGTCGGTGACAAAAGTGAAATTCCCAACAAAGACACGTAAACCTTTAACTCTCCTGACAAAGTTACAAACTCCACCGGGGTACTTGGGATCCCTTCTAGGTTCAAGTCTTGTGTTCACTATATCATTATAAACCGTTGAGGACATAATGTTGATTGGAGATTTAAAGTCAATGTAAGCATTGCTAATGTGCCTATATCCAATCATACATGGTATCTTAGCATTCTTAGGATCGCCTCTCTTGATCTTAGGTTCAATTATGGTGAAAGGAGATCGCGGGTTATCAATAAGATTATTATAATATGCAATCTCCTCCTTAGTGGGGTATAGATTAAAGTAGTCGTTAAGCTACGGATCCATTGCCTCCTCTTCTAGTCTCTCAACAATATTCACAAAGTCATTAGGCCCTAGGTCCTTATTTGAATACAAGGCGGTTGCTAGGTCACTAAATGTATGTTCGAGTTCAATCTTAACCAACCTGTTAAGCTCTCTAAGCTCCCTAATCTCACTCTCAATCTGTTCACGTAACACAGCCACTTCTTCAGGGGAAAGGGGTGGATTCGCGTTTTCCATAATGGTCAACGGAATAGTCAATGAGGTTAATTTACTAACAGAGGCACAATGAAATGAGATAGACTAAAGAAGACCTAAAAATAAAAATAAAAATCTTACTAGAAAGGAATCTAGCAAGTAGACCTAATAAAAAGAAATCATAACCTAGACAATAACTATTCCCCGGGCTGCGGCGCCAAAAACTTGATGCGTGGGAATCGCACCTTGCTTTACCTCTCGAGGGATCTCGAGAAGCTTACAACCCCCACCAGGCAGTGTACCTGATCGTTGTAGTATAGTATAGTGACAAGTACCGGGGGATTGATCGTTCAGCTTAGGAATAGTGTCGCTAGGATTAGAAAACCTAATTAATAGTTCTAAAGGTGAGAGATGATTATTTTTGTATTTTTATATTTTTATAAAAGCAAGTAAAATCTCGGGTTTTGGAAGAGTGGGCGGAATTAGTTGCTATTCAACTAACACAAAACTAAGATGCAATCAAAATAAAATAATAAAAATGAAAATAAACTAATTATACTAAGGTTGTGAGCAGTGGTTGGAGAAATTGTGTTTACTTAGACTTCATTACTCCCTAGATATCTTTTACATGTTAATTACTTGTTACACTTGTATGGATGACGGATTGTATTCCTTAATACCATTCGTGGGGTGGCATACATAACTCCCCAACTCTATGAGCTCTTATCTCCTCCTACACCATGACCCAGCACAACTATAGGGATTGTAAACAGTGGCTCATGCATTAAATACAACCAATAAAGACCTAGTACGCCTCGGTTCATGTTTCTTAAGACGTTCAAGCATGTTACCATTTGGAGATCTGCTAGTTTTCTTAAGCCTAACATATAATATCATTCATCCAAAACAAGAATAGACAAGTAATCAACACATAATCAACATCTAGGTTTCATTAGATCTAAGCAAACACAAAAGAGATCTAGCCTAGCATAGTAGAATTGAGACAAAAACAAGAGATAAACAACCAACACATAAACATATTGATTGAATTGAAAGTACACTTATCTCAATTACAATGCAAGGTCTCAAGGGTTTGGAACCCTTGAAAAACCTGTAAAAGAGGCACCAAAATCGTCTTTAGGGTTTCACCAAAACTTCTCTCTTTTTTTTAATGAAAAAACTAGAAAACTATATATAGGAAAAGTAGGCTGACGGCGTCAAGAGTTGCATGTGACGCCGTCACCTCGCCGCCATATACTTCCTCGGACGGCCTTGATCCACTAATGACGGCCTATGTGACGCCGTCACCACCCACGGTATTTTATTCTTGCCACTTTGACGCCGTCATGAAGCCTTCTGACGCCGTCACCACCTACGGTGTTTAATTCTTCATGTCTGACGCCGTCAAGATGGTAGTCTTGACGCCGTCACCTTGTATCTTCAGCATGGAAATTTGGTACTTAGCCGTTTTCTTCACTTTTATGCTCCAAAAACGTCCAAAATGGCTTCTTTTCCAGAATTCACTCTCCAAGTACCTAAAATCACAAAAGGAACGATTTAGGGCAATATTTGATCAAATAAATTCGGATTCGGGCTTAAATGACCCCCTAAAAACGGATCATTTTTCGCCTCATCAGTGATGTGCTACGTCGTATAAAAATATAAAATGGTTACGTATTGTTTTATTCGTCTAAATTTAGTTATTCGTTATATAGGTTTTATTCGTATTATGTATACATATATATAATAAGTTACGTTTATTATTTATCGTCTTTAATATATATTCAAATGTATATATATAAGTATAAATATATATAATTTATAAAATTATTATTAAAATCAATATTACTATTCAATCCTTCATGTTTCTCAATTTGTACACTTTTTACCCTTAACGAAAAAACATTTACGCCGTTAGTCCAAAAATTATATATATTTACGTTTTTAGTCCAAATATCAAATATTTACATTCATTATCCCTAAGTTTCAATATTTACAGTTTATACCCTTTAGAAAAATAGTTTTATACTTTTCACCCAAAGTTTACAAACTTTACATTTTTAGTCCTTAACCTTCGAACATTTGCAAAAATAGTCCAAACTTTACCAAATTTAAAACTTAGCATTTTTATTATTTCAATAAGCTCATAAAGTTTCAAACAGCTTATACCAACAGCTTATTAGCTTATAATTAGCTTATTTCATTAATTGGGCTTAACGAGCCAAAATTTAGGGCCCGTTAAGGATTTACGATCCAAGGGGTTTGGGGGTATCCTTGTTTAGTCGAAATCCATCTTTTTAAGTTACAAATTCATTTCAAAAGAGCTTATACGCTCAGCTTATTGTAATAAGCTAAAATGAGCTTTTTGGGCTTTACGGCCCACTTAAGGGTTTTTAAGTTTTCTGAAAACAGTTCTAATATCGATTTACTTTGGGTCTCGTTAGGTGATTAAATGAAGTTATTAGGTCGACTTATTTATCATTCTTGATAGTATATCAAGTAGGCAATTAGATCGTACAAAAATAATAGGTGGTTATGTGTCAATTTTTAAAATGACGAGGCCAAAGTATACGGCCAAAACTCATGCGTATAACTTATATAAGTTGAAAAATAATCTAAGTCTTTTAGTATATTTCGTATAGGTTCAACCCAACTTAGAAACGTGTGATTTTTAGTGTGTATACATTAATATTAGTTCATTGTTATTATAGGTACCCGTTAATGGCTTATCCAAGAAATAGTATGATACATAAAATATATATGCCGTGTTCATCATTTACGTGATATATATAGTAAGTGTTGGTGTAAAACATAAACATACGTATGTATATAATTAGAAATGAAAATCAAGGTCTCACCTCACCTCTAAAAGGTGGAGTAAAACATCGTGTATGGTTCGTGGAATGGTAAAATGGCTTCGTGGTTCACTTCTCGTTCCACCAAAGGTTCAAGAGGCTCCAAGCTTTGCTTCCTAGGTTCACTTTTAGACGTGGTACACTTGAGAATCCTTTCGTCCCTCCCTAGCTCCTTCTCGTTAATGTAACAATTCACATTTTCAGGTTAATTACTATTCCCGGAAAATTTCACTATTCACTTTTACTATTCATTTTTCCCGAAATTTTCCCGAAATCTAATTTTTGTTTCTTGGCCTCGAGTGATAAATCATTTCCATGGCAAATTAAAAGTTTGACATTCATAAGCTCATTTTCGTGAAAGTTAATAAGGAATTACACGTTTTAGGGTAAAACGTCATTCAAAAATTCTACGCACAACGAAACTCGACCGCGTTAAGTGACCCCGCATCAGAAAAATGTTTGACACACTCATGATTTATTTGAGAATTAATCATGACTGAGAAAAACATGACCAAAATAAGCCTCGGCCGTGAAAAACTGGAATTTTCAGTTTTTAAGCATTTTTACTCAGCCGTAACCTTAGCCTATACATGCATCGCATTTCTAAGACGATTTAAGTTTTCAACTTTTTGGAATAAGTCAACATATTTTTCCCTCCTCCTTTGACCAAAAATCATTCCTTGATTTTATAAGTCATTCCTTGATTTTTAGGCTTACGATTTGATGTCTAAAAGACATTTAATACCAACCGACACTAGATTGAGCCCAGTCTAGCCATTATAAGTCACTTTAAATCATTTATATCCTATTAGAAAAGTAACATTTTACTTTTCTCAATTTTACGCAATATTCGTACGTTTTACGTAATACGCGTTTTAGACCCGTGTTTCCAGTTTTAGCAGGGTTTGAGCACCCCAATGGAACCTACCACTCATTTTATATTTTATTATGGAGTATTTTGACAAGTTTAATCATTCCTCCAAGTTTCGTATTTTTACGATACCCGGTTTTATGTTTTGTGACGTAACAACTTACGGTTAGCATTTTACGGAGTCGAAACTAGCTCCATAAGCTTGGATAATATCATCAAAAGTCCACACTTGTTCCCCAAGCTTTGTGAACCGCCTCTAGGGGGTGGGATTCACACTTGTGGCATGATCTCATGCTCCTAACTCTAAGATGCATACAAGTGTCCATACTTGTTCACCAAGTGTTGACAAGTCAACATAACTAACCTCCTCATTTCCTTATAAGATCAAGACTCATTCTCTTCCTTTCTCTCTCAATACCAACGACCCAACATCATCAAAATACACCATTTTGATCATTGATCTTGCTCATTCAATCCATCACAAGTTCAAGTCATAGTTCCTAGTTGATCCTTAACACTTTTCAGCCATAAAACTCTATAAAATCACCACAAAAACTCATCCAATTTCCATGAGTTCTTCTTCAAGATTTTTTTTACTAAGGCTTGTTTTTGTGATAGATTAGTGTTTAACAAGGGATTATAAGATAGGGTTTTTGATATGGAAGCATGGCTACGGTTGGTAAATTTTTGGAAGATTAAGTAGTGATTCTTGGTTTTGATCTTGGTTCTAGTTAGTTTCTTCACAAAAGTTGTAAGCAAACTCTAATACACTTCCTTGCTTAAATATCATATTCATGCTATTTACATATCATTCATGCTATATATTGTCTTGTTATCATGTCCATGATGTATAAAAATGAGTAAAACAAGTTATGATATATATATGTTAACTTATGATCTTTAAACAAGTAAACTAGTGACTTTTATGGAGAACCACGACCAAAATAGTACAACTATGATATTGGACACTTACTTACTGTTATAAAGGACTTCAAAAGGAAAACATAGCAATTTGAATCACTTAAAATGAGTACACGAGTCAAAAGTTATGGCCATAAGAAGTTAGCGAAACCAAAACGCCGAAACTGCCAATACCCTACTGTTTGCATTCTGCCATTTTGAAAGTGGTCCTTCTGGTCCGATTCATCAAAAAGTTAAAACACGAAAGTTGTCCGAAACGACATTTTCGTTCAGGTTTAAAGAAGCTCGAGCCCTGAAAACGCTTTCCGAGTGATATTTTCTTCAAATTCTTAACAGCCCATTTTTAGACCAAAGTCATTATATAAAGGTTATGGTTTATAAAAAGAACAAGAGGTCTTATGACCTAGAATCAAGACCACAATCATGGCTAGAGCTAAGGTTGAGTCTCAAGACCATGGAACAATGACCAAAGGTCATGGCAAAGCCATGAGTTAAGACCATATATACATACCAAGGCAAAGCCATGAGCTAACGACCATATAAACTTACCAAGGTAAATACATGAACTAGAGAGTTAGCGATAACTTAAACATACAACTTGGATATACTTCATCTAAAGAACCATGAGATATTACAAGAAATTGTCATATAAGTTATAAGAAACTTACCCTAATAACAATCTTCATGTAAAGATAAACTTTCCTAAGTTTATTCAAGTACTTGGACATGTAACTTTTCGGATCAAAACTTATATATATATATATATATATATATATATATATATATATATATATATATATATATATATATATATATATATATATATATATATATATATACTTTATTAACTACTACAATAGTAGGGAGCCTCATGTGAGGAGTTCATTATGTAAGCCGTCGAGATGAGTTGTGGATTTACGAATTAAAGTGTCCTGGCTCCTCGAACGTTTACTAACATGACTTCTGAATTATGTCGGCCCGAACGGTAGTAAACGATATATAAACTATACATGTTTCATGAACCATTTCTTTTCAAAGAATTACACTATACATCATAGCACATCATGGACTAAGTGCAAGACATATATTGGCATGTTTATGTTTCCTTAGACATTATTCCAAACCTAAGTTGCAACAATTATTCTAGGTTGCTCGTAGAAGTTCTTACGATATATCCATCATTCTCATTATACATCATCCAACTCAAGGTGAGTTCATAGCCCCACTTTACATTACTTCAATGTTTTACAAACCCTTGGGGGAAATACATGTTATTTTTAACCGAGCACAATGTTTTTAAATTGTATGCTTGCCTGATTGTTTTATTATCACTAAGTACCATCCTTGCCAAACCGAGATCCCTTATTATGAACCATTTAATCACTAGAAATAGTGAGCGCGAATATTGTGAATAGGCCTATTGGGATTGACGAATTCCATTTGTTTTGACTAAGTTCAAACAAATGCATTAATATTTGAGACATTAGGTATGACGGCAAAGTACCTACCGGGATAAATCTGCCGATCGATATTGGTACACGTTAACGTTTTGGTGTCATAAGCTTAGTGAATTAATAACCTTTCCGGGCATATAACAACGTAGCCCATCTTTGTTTTCTAACTATGAGTGTGAGTCTATAGCTCACACTACGATTATTGTTTCAACGATTTAACTACCAACATATTGTGTTCAAACATTAAACAAACTCTATGAATATCACTCAACCTTTGTGTTGACCTCTCAAGCATGTATTTCAGGTTCATGACGATCAAGGATGGCACGGAAGGGCACGGATACTCAAGAGGGCTATAAATTTTATTATCATTCAAAACTCATTTAATGTAAATTGTAAACATGGAACCATTTGGGACCTCATTTTGTAATCTCTGATATTTACATAATTTGAATGATAAATCTTTTAAAACGACTCAATTGGAGTTCGTTTTCTATTATTGTGACTATTGTGCCGTTGAGTAACACCCAGTTTGAATTCCGCTGCAACCATGAATTGGGGGTGTTACAGTTAATATTTTGTGTAATGTGGTTCGTATGAGTGTATGTGGTGGTTTAGGGTTGCATGGAACTCTTATATAGGCAGTATAAACAAAATAAGTTCACAAGTGTTGGTGTAGCATGTGAGGGCGAATAGTATTACCACAAACAATGCCAAATCAAAGGTTTACAAGGTTTAGATCTTGTGAGATTTGTTCCTGTTCATTCCTGACAATCATGAGATGTATATTGTTCATTTAGATGGGATTGGAGAGCATGGGTGGTGCTAAGGAATGATATGCCACGTTTAGACTCATCTTTCAAATGATGAGTTTGGTGATTCACTTGGGTGGTTTCTAGGGTAGTAAACGAACAAGGGAGGTTGCAATATTTGTTGTTTCTGGTTCTTTGGTACTAGGTGATACAAAACAAGCAAAAATACATGTTGGTTATGTGTAGAAATCGTAAAAACATAGGGCGGTTTTGGGTGTGTCGCGGCAGTGCAAAAGAAAGAAAAATAATATAAGGGTGCGTTTAGGCTTAAAGCCTGGTGGGCTTATGGTTTACGTCGGCCCAGCAGAAAAGAAAGAAAGAAAAATAGTACTAGTCCGTTTGGTTTGTGTATTGGATCCGTGGCCCAAAGGGTGTTGGGGGCCCACCTGGTGTGTCTCGATTATCGTGTCGAAGTTCAAAAATATTAGTGAGTGTTCTCGGGAAGTTTCGTAGGTTCGGGGAATATATAAATAGTATAAGTTATTTAGACGAAACGTATTATTAAATATAAACGCGTTATATAATTATTTATCGTTCGCAATAATTATAGGCAATCTAGGTTGTGTGTAAGCATCGTTCCAGGTTAAACGGTCAATCACAGTTATCGTAGTGGTTCAATGTCAAGCCATACCATAAAAAAAAATTTGTTACCCGTAAAATGGTGTTAATTTATCGTAACATCGTTTTATTTATTCGTATGCATTTACTAATCGTAAGGGAAATTTACGAAAGGTTACAGCAATGGAGAGGTAAATTACATAAATTCATTGCTAGCAGATCAACTGATGTGATGGATTTATGAGTTTGCAGTTTTTAAGTTAGACGACTTAAATTGAGTAGGAAGTGAGATCTTGGACTCAAGGCATTAAGATGGGGATCAAACATGCTTACGATACAAAAGTTTTGTGATTGTAAATCCCATAAATCTAGGAATTTCAATATGATATTGGCAATTATTGTTCGACAAGTACCTTGTTGAATACTATCGTTACTAGCAGATCAACTGATGTAATGGTACTATGTCAATTAGGATCCTAGCTTTAAGAAAGTACTTTGGTTTATATGAATATTCACCAATGGGTATTTTATTTTCTTAAAGATCTAATTATCGAAAATACTGAAATTGAATTTTGTAATTCGTTTTAATGTATTAATGCAACGTTCAAACCGTAAACGCACTATGGGCTTTGGTAAATTGATCTCGTTCTGTTTTCAAACAAATGTTTGATTAAGAATAATTTACTTAAAATACAAATGAAGTCTCCTTTCTATGAAAGAAGAGTGAGACACAATCCTATTCCTTTTCATGAATGAGAAAGGATAATAGGAATATTAGATATGTCTAAATTCTAATATAACTCATCGCAAATTTTTTAATAGTTAAGAAAATTGCGAATATTTTTCATAGGGATTCTATCATCCTCATTTGGTGATCAAATTCTTAGTAACAAATATGATATCTGGTTAACAGAAAATTGTGTATGACATTTTATGAGTTATTATAATTAGAAGCTAGACTAATTGCTGCAAAATGTTTAAAGAAAAACTAGTTGTTTTGACTATTTTAAAGGTGCTACATACATTGTAGGATGGTAGACCTGTTAAGGAAGAAATTGCATGCCCAATTTTTCAAATTAATAGCATTTGGTGGATAGTCCATCATTTACGTAGTAGAATACACTTTTAGTACATAAGTAATTGTTACGTATGGACATTCAAAGGTGTAGGAAAGTTAAAAACACACTATTTTCTTTCACTGGATAGGAAACATTTACAATGTTGTCAAATTCAGTGGGAGTATTGTGTACTTATCACTGAATAAGGAATTATTGTAATGATCTTTAATTCAGTGGGAGTTACAAGCTTTGACATCTTGGTAGCTAAAGATAATTACTTTCCAAGTGTAGACACTCATACTTTTAAGGATAGTCTTGTACGTTTTCTTACTAGACATTGTTGTTTTACATATACTTGTTATGCTAAAATCTATGATACAATCATATTGAATACATAAACAAATGCATGGCGTGTTGTTTATCAACTATATGAGGTTGTTCCATGCACAAGTGGGAGAAATGTTACCTTTAATGTGTGCAAGAAACAACTCATAAAGATATGATTTAATGGATTCTCTTGACTACAAGGAAAGAGAATAATGTTCTAATATTAATTCAAGAAACACTTGGTGTTACAATTTATGTTATGTGAGAGCTTAGCTAGATTGCAACAACAAGGTGAATTTCATATTTTATTACTAGCAGATCAACTGATGTAATTGAATTATGAGAATTTGCAGTTTCTAAATTAGAATAATGTTCTGATATGAATTATTCTAGGCTAATTCAAGAAACACTTGGTGTTACAATTTATGTTATGTGAGATCTTAACTAGATTACAACAACAAGGTGAATTTCGTATTTTCATTACTAGCACATCAACTAATGTAATTGAACTATGAGAATTTGCAGTTTCTAAATTAGATACCTATTAGAACATGTGTTAATATGATATCAAGACTACTTTAATTTATAGATTTATGAATTCATGGAATGACATAAATTAATTAAGTAATCTAATGCTACTTCATTCTGAATATTTATGTGTCCTTGGAATGACATAAATAAATGAAGAAATAATGTTATTTACATTATTGTGAAGTAATAAATTAACTTGAAATTACTATTGAAACCAAAAGATGGTGTTCATAATTACTTTAGTTAAACATGTTTATGTTTCATTGTAAAGATATAAACATAAAGTCTTTTAATTGTTACAAGACTTATAATAAAATAAGACGTTATCTTGTTGTGTTTTTTTAATTAATACATATACATGAAGTTATTAAATTGTTAAATGACTTATAACGTATAGTGGGATTATAACAGTTTATGTTTTCTTGTAAAGACATGGACATGAAATGACTTTGTAAAAAGTATTTGTGTTATAAAGCATGCAATTGGCTTGAAAATTATTATACCATTAAAATGAATTAGTTGGTAAATAGACAAGTCAAAAGGAATATGGTTATCTTTAATATTGTTAGATTGTCTTACAATATTAATACTAATGAAATATCAAATGTTTATGGTATGTTCAGTTAGGAAAATCAAACTCTTGTTATATTGTTTGAATAAAGATAACTATGATTTCTTTTCTTCTAAAAGTTATCAAGGTTAAAATATTGAGTATGGCTTGGACATATTTAATAAAACTCCAACGTAGAAGATTAATAAGACATCATCGTATGATGGAATGTGATTAATGTGATGAATTACATTAAGTCTTAAATTGAAGTTCTAAATTTGTTTAACTGCTTATGAAGAGGTTATTAACAAAGTAAAGTCAGGAACTGTCAATATGTATTTGTAATATCCCAAAAGAGAATATTGTATTGTTGCTTTATTTGCTAAGTATTTAAAGATAGTCTTTAAATTGATAAAAGTAAGTGGGAGTGTTGATCTTTAAAAGATAAAATTACAAGATACATAATCTTCTAAAATACACTAGTAAATATCATGATGAAGTTTGACGTTTGAATATTAAATCTCAACATGATAATAAAGTTTGACACTTAAATGTTAAATCTCGAGATGATGGAGTTATCATTCATTGAAAAGCAATATATCTCAGATATTTGATTAATATGTTGAGGGCTATGATTTGCAGGTTTATTGTAAACCTGATAATCATTATGATACATTATCAAATATGTAATTGGGTAAAGTATACATGATATGAATGATTAAGATGCTGTCCATAAAGATAATCAATTTTAGGAATGTGGTTTATCTTAATAGTTAGACTAGAAAATGAAGATGAGTTTCTTCAAAGATATGTTAACCTTTGTGGTTTAAATCTTTGTATAGAAATCATATGGACAATATTGTGCACGTATTTAATGCATGTCTTATGACAAGATTATTAATCACACTTAAGCAATTAACTGTGATTGAATATTCTTTTCTAAACACATTAAATATATAAAGATTATGATTGTCGTATTTATGAAATTGACAATGGAATATCAAAACTCTTTCTTGAGTGATTATTTAAGCGAGGACGATAAGTAATCAAAAGAAGTTTATGAATTCAAATAAATCTTTGGAAGTGTACAAAGTGCAATAATCCATGGATGGATAAATGCATGCATCTAGAAGATTACTCTTATGTTTAATTATTAAATTCATGTTTTGATTTATAATTGAAATAAGATAATTTCTAAGTATTCCCAAAAGCTAGTGGGAGTATTATGTTTAATTTTTTAAATCATATATGTTGTAGAACATATGAAATGTAATATTCCATATAAGTAAATGTTAAGTATTAGAATGGAATGAAATTTTACTTGTAAGATTTAGGAAATAAGACATATAACCTTGGAATGAATGTTTATTGTTGAAACATGTGCGGTAAATGAATCTAATATAACATGATATATTATTTAGAAAGTCTAAATAGTTATGTATGACATGAATAAAATCTAAGTATGACTCAAAGATCTTTCATGAACATCATGTTTTGTTTTATCATGCTTGATTACAAGATGATTTGGCAATATTAATATCTAATTAAAAAGTTATTAGATAACTTGTGTAATATTCTAAATGAATATGTTTGATTATAGAATCACATCCTAAATCTAGAATAGCTTCCAAATTCTATAGATGAACAATTTTTCAATTGTTGTGAAAATTGTCATAGCCAACAAACTTGAAAGTTTGAAGGGCATCAAACATTACAGATATTAAGGTTTACGGGAAGTTTTAATAACATATTGTTGTTGCATAAAATGATGTTATTGAAATTGAGATGACACTCAATACTAGTTATGGTAAGGATTTCATTCTTTGCTATATGTACTAGTTGTGCTTACTAAAAGCATAAGTTGCATTATACCTTAAGAGAATAAGAATACTTTAAACTTTAAAATGTTTGGAAGTTTAATTATCATAAATTGGTGGTTAAGGATGTCTCACATTTTTATGAAATATGGCATTATCAAAATAGGTGACTATGCACATATAAGAATTTCAATAGTTGAATTTTTGAAATAAGTATTCTTAAAATTCCGATAGATCAAAGTTGGATTATTTATGTCTTGTCAACAAGTATAAATGTCATTGCCTGAGACATAATTCATCAACAAGAGTTATCATGCATTGATCTATTTAGTATTTGGATAAGGGATGTTAAACAATTATTATGATAAATTGCAATACATGGTATGTTTAATTTATAATATATTATATCCTATATTTGTATGTTTAATCCATGAATAAATGTTATTCTAAATTGTCCGTTGTCAGTTAATAATATGGGAATATTATTTAAATCAAGACAAATCTGAAGGTTGGTATAATATACTTAAAGTATATTGATGCGTAGACATGCCATTTCAGATGATATTCAATGATACCGAATATAGGACTTATCCCAACTACATGATGTTACTTTATGGATTTTGTTATTAAATAAATCATGAGAAGTTATCCTCAGACTTGAGATGCAAGACAAGTGTCATGAATGTAGTACATTTTTGTGAAACAACTTAACGCTATACGTAACTGGTAGTCATAAGGGTTGTTTTCGAAAGTGTTACAAAGTTTGTGGGTTTTGCTTGTAGTCAAGATAGAATTTGTTCCTTCAAATTAATTTTTGGAGTTTAATACTGCTGGGCCCCTCGTAGGGTTGTCAAGATGTTTGCATGGCCGTGCCCAAGATCTTCCCTGAATATGTTCAGATGATTTGGTAATCTTGATCAATCACTAACAACGAGAAACAGAATGGTTAATTAAGGAATGACTTTAATCCATATCCTTATTAACATGGTATTAGAAACAAAAGCATAATAATAATAATGAGAAATCATTAAAAGGTTTTTCTAGGAGCCTTACTCGAGATTGTACTAGAGGCATCGGCGTGTTGCAAGACGCTAACCGATGTGATTACACTATTAAAATATGTCCAAGTGGGAGCTGTTAGATTATGGACATTATTTTAGTAGTCGTATGTTAGGATCGAATTCGAGATCACGGGATTGTACACAATACGTATGAAGAGAAAAAGAAATAATTATTTATAAATGTTATAAGTAATTATTGATAAACACAAAACTAGTAATAGTAATTAGTATTTAATGATAAATGACTAATGACCTATTAACGAAGATTAGAAAAGTATTACTAATGAATATTTGGAAACAAAGGAAGGTTCCGGAATCCCTTTGGGGACACCTATACCAATCGGCCAAGGAAGGTTTCCCACCTCCTTTGTGCCTTGAGCTCCAAGTATTGAATAGTATATAAACAAACCCAAGATGTATTGTTTTCTGATAACTTGTACACACACATCTTGGTGTTTTTCTCTCCTCTCTTTGTCTTTGGTCGATCCATCTAAAACAAACCCTAAGGGTTTCGATTTTCATAAGATCAAAACAAGTTTTGTGTTTAATTACTTGCATAAACTTTTTCTTGAATTAGTACGTGTGTACAAGAACGTGAATCAAACACACTATTGTTTGATTCTTGGATTGAATTACAAAAGAGGTAAGAGGTAATTCTTGTAATCCATATAAACCCTAATTAGGGTTCTTGTTCCGGAAGATTGCTTTTGATTCTTGTTCGGGCTAGAATCACAAAGGTATGTTTACTATTTAATTATTAATTAATTAATTACATGTTATATGATCTTGTTATAATTGCTTCCGCTATGCTCACTTGATGTGTTTGGTTTATTTTATATGAATGTCATGATATCATAATTCCAACAGATAGAATCACTTGAAAACAAGAACTAATGTGTTTATGATCAAAGGATTTAGTAAGATGATTTGAGTGAATTAAAACAGAAGGTTTTAGTGCAAAATGTGAGGAAAAAATTCAGATTTGAACCAGTATTTATAGGCAAAGAAATCTGACACAGGAGCGTATGCCGGCCCCCTTAATTGTGTGCCGGCCCCCTTAAAATTAAGGGGGCCGCCCATTGAAACGGCCAGATTTTTTGTCTTTTCTGGGGAAAATTTATTTTGTGAAAATTTAACTGAATTTGGTTAAAAATTTGAATTCATTTAATTATTATAAAATAAACATTTTCCTTTAATTACCAAAAATGTTTTTCTTAAATATGTAAAATGTTTATACCATTTTATATAATTTGTAATTAGTAAATAAACCTTCCTTTGATGAAAATGTATTAGGCACTTGTTTATTCATACCTTAAGTGAATTAGAAGGATATAATGATATTTTGTCACTAAATACTTATTTACGTAATGATTTTACGTTTAATGATTTTATATTTTGTGATCGTCAAAACATAGGGATATCGAAAAATATTAATAACATTTTTACGCATTATTTATATCAACACGTTTAATAAAAAAAAATATAACATAACGTACGAGCTTCATTGTTAATCACTTGAACGAGCTAAAACAAACAAAGCTCAATTCCAAAATCGACATAAAATCTCTTTATTGAGGTTTAAACACATAAACATGCCAAAGCATCAAGCGATTGAGTAGCATGTTTTGTCAAGCGATTCAAAACATGTCACTTCCAATTTTAAAACAATTTCAGTGACACATTTTAGCAATCATGTTACATGAATAATTATTACATGTAGTAATGATAATGAATCATTTTCTTGCCAAAAGATGAATTAATCAACAAACATAAGCCATGTATTGATGATTAGTGATGATCAATCTAGTCTCTAGATATTTTTCTTTCACGGCTTCAAGATCCTGGGATGGGTCTCGGGTAAGGTTGTTATATTTGTTTTGTGTTTGTCTTCTAATCGAAACAAAGAAAGGGGTATAACACTCTTGTTATAACCCGTTCTTAAATTTTTTGGATATAAATAAGAAGTAAGTCTTCGAAATAGATCAATGATGGTTATGGTTCTAACATACAAGATCAATATAGATATGCAATTAATTAGAACAAACTGAGATCTTGTATTATTTCCTTTAAAGTTCGTGTATTGGTTTGCGTTACAGATGATTGTAGTGTTCTTGACAGAGTTGTATGAATAGTGATGAGATGCGATTAGGTTTAGATGTTGTTGTAAGTCGATGGGTTGTTGTGAATCGATGGGCTAAGGGCAGTCAAGTTGCCAAGGCAACCAGTCTAATTTTGGATCAACAAAAAAAAAATGGTCTCGAAAGTGATGTGTCTCAAGCAACTAGTCTACTTCAATAATTATCCCTTTTAAAAATCGCATGTAATCTATGAAAATCACATGTAATTTATGAAAATCACATGTTATTTATGAAATCACAAGTGATTTTTAAAAGAACAAATCACATGTGATTTAGTCGAGGCGTAACGTCAAAAAAGGTTCTTCGAAAGTATTTGCGATAGTGTATTTTTTTGTCGCTTAACGAGTTACCGTTTGCAAGATATTTTAGTTTTAAGAAAAAAGGTTAAAAGTATGTTTCTTATATGTCTTATATTCTCAACCACCTTTACGTTCACACATCAAGTGGGGTACTTGCATTATTATTCTAGTAGACTATTGACTTTTTGACTTACTATTAAGTTCACACAAATTGTCTCTAGCGTATAGGAAACTCCCCTTTTATTGAATAATTCAAAGTTTGAATAGTAATAACAAAACAATGAACATCAATATGATGGGCGCCTTCTCGGCATCTACTAGAACAATAATAACACAATATAAAACCATTACCCACATGAGAATATAAAGTTCCCATAGGAAGTAATGGCCATCAATACCCACTTGCTGCCAAAACAACAATCACGGATGCATTAACAAATTTGGACCACTTGGACTTGTAGACGAAATGAGCCAACTTGTAGACACAAAACCAAACAGCAGTACACAGCTATTGCCAACTTGCAGCTATACACCAGCACAGAAACTGATGAAAAAATTCATTGTTTATAGGGTCCTTCAACTAATGTTGCTAAATCTATCACTTTATATTTATTTGATCTTTGAAATATAACGTATAAATGCGTACAATGATGTGTAATTCAGCACCATATACTAGTGTGGCAATCCAACTTATTTACTTATATATGGGGTATTCAGGTTAAAAAACGGGTCAATGATAAAATTAAAAAAATTGTCTTAAAAAGAGAGATCAAATGGGTCAAAGGTCACCCAGTGTATTTTTAGTGCATCAAATTTTTTTAAGTCAGATAAAATGATATATACTTTTATGCAATACTATTATTAAAGACAGTTACTATTTACTAAAAAATTGGAGTAAAAATGTTTCAGGTCAGCCATTAGCTTTTTTACCAAAACACGCCCATTTTGCCACATCGACACAATACTTATTGAGAATACCTAAGATGTTATGTATATGATATTCGGTCAGTCAGCATCAACTTTAGCTTCACACATATTCCCTAATTTCAAGGTCCATTGATGTGTGCTTATTCACACATCCTTTTTAGACCCAAAATCAGACCAAATATGCCAAGAAAATGTATGTTTTTTTATTTGTGTATGTGCAGGTACGGATATGAGAAAAATGGACAAAAACAAAGCCAAAACCGACAAAAACGAGCACGAGAATGGAAAAATGTCAAAAGCCAGAGCTAGGGAAGCTTAATGATCAAAAAAAGCTCAAAATGTCAAAGGAAGTCCTCAGAGATTCATAAAGTGCCAAGATTAGTCCCTTGTCAAGGTTTAAAGAGTTTGACAACTTTAGTCCCTGTACTTTCAGATAATGACAAAATTGGTCCCTTAAAGAAACAATTGAAGAAAAAGTCAAACTTGGTCCTTCATAAATCAAAGAATGTCAATTTAGGCCCTTGGAAGAGAGTTTGGAAGAAAAGCAGAATTGGTCCCTGGAGTTGCAGAATTACAACATTGGTCCCTATGATTTTTAAGTTTGCATATTTGGTCCAAAAATTAAATTACTACTAATCCTAAAATCTGAATTTGGTCCAAGAATTATTACAAGCCCAAATACACAAAGCAGCCCACCATCTTTAATATCCCTCACCCGACCCACCAAAACCCTGGTCAAACCAAATGCCCGTATCCGGTCAACACCCAAAACAATAAATACCATTTCAAAATAACCCGCCCCCAAATATTTACCAAACCCAAAACAAAATAACTATTCCACGAACCCTAAATCATCATCCCATAAAATTACCCTCGTACAACAATTAATTACCAAATGATTGAGGTTTCTAGAAGAGCCTGCAACCTGACAGCAGTTTAATGATCCTAAGTAGTTGTCTATTGCATAATCTGAGTTTTTATAATGTGTCTGCCTTAGTTTAATCTTAATCTGCCTAGTATAGCTTGGATCGGCTTTTTGCTTTCTGCGTGTTATTTGTTGGTTTTAGTTGTTGAAATAGCTTCATATATTGATATTGCATCTGTTTTGATGACTGGTTCAGTAGTTATTGGTCTTATTCTGCATTTAGTAGTGTAATCTCATAGTTTTAGGGGTGTTTGGATTAGCTAGTATATCTGTGTTGCAATAGGTTCCAAGGGCGTAATTTAGTTTAAATATCTCATAATAGGTGAACTAATTAGGTTAGTTTAGGCATAAATTTTATAGTTCATTAAGATATAAAGTCAAAGCTTGTCTCAATTCTCATTACTGTTAGTTTTAATGTATTATTGAACCTGTGATCCTTTATTACTGTTAAAGATTAGTTGCATTTAGGTTAATCAAGCTTTGAACCTGTTTAGCAATACATCTAGGATAGATTAGGATCATCAGAAGTTCCATTTGGTCAACTTAAGTGTGCAAGTAAAAAGTCAAATCTGCAGGTTGGCCTATCCAAAACATACCTGATCTAGGGATAATTTAGGTCATCAATTGAGCTTTAGATTTAGGGCTTTTTGTCTATTTAGATTATTCATAGTTCAAGCTTTAAGAATCTGTCTTTTAATTACATCAATCAGCTTATTAGATAACTTATAATTAAGATGCAAGTAGGGGCGTTCAAGTACGTGTTCTGTCTAAATTGTGAATCTGCATACTGCTTATTCAGCTTATCCTTTGTGCTTAATTGAAATATTTGAGTTGTTTTGTGCTTATTATAGTATACTTAAGCTGTTTATTGGATTTTGTGCTTACTGGGTGGCAATTGCTTATCATTAAGTGCTTATTGAAACTGTTTTTGAGCCTATTTGCTTATCCTGTGAGCTTATCAGATCATTTCAAGTTGAATTGAGCTTAAATAAGTACTATAGACCTTCTGTAAGCTTATTGTATGATTTGGTGATCATTGCTTATTTATTAGTGCTTATTCCAACTGCTTATTAGCCCAAAACAGCTTATTAGGACTTAATTTTTTTAGTCATTTTATTTTTCCTATGTTCCAAACTTTATTTTAGAATTTCCATAAAAATTTCATATTTTTCTTAGTTTTTTTGCTATTTTTCTTATTTTATTTTAGTTTCTAATCAATTTTTAATTACTTTTATTAAAGAAAATCAAATAATAATACGAAAAAAACATAAAAAAAATCCAAAAAATATTTTAGAAAATAGTTTTTAGTTATTTTAGATTTTTCAAAACTAATTTTGCAATTTTCTCATTTAATTTCACTTTTATTTGAATTTTAATTAGTTAAAATAGTTTTTAATTCATAATAATTAAATAAAAAGTCAAAAAAAAAATATTTTTCTTTTTCTCAAAATTTTCTTTTATCATTTTTAGCTTAGGAAAATTATTTTCATACCCGTAGGATTAGTCTAGCTTCAAATTCACTTTTTATTTCGCGCGTTTACGTTTTAGCTTACGGTTTTAATTCTACGTTACGATTTAGGTTTGGTAATTTGATTAACTTGCTTAATTGGTTAATTGTGCTTTATTTTCATATTCTTTAGTTTAATTCTCATCAAAATCACTTTTTCTCACATTCATGACACTTTTCACGAACCGGGAATTTCAATCACACCTTCACACGGACTACGATCTCGGGATTTGTATTTCCTTCAAATCCTTTGGAGAAATATAAATACTCTATACTATATATTATATTTGAGCAATCATCCACCTTCGCCAGTGCGTGCATTCTCCAAAGCTTTATATATTCTGAATCCGCCCATTTTTCCTAAAGATTTACTCAGTTAAATCCATGGGTAGCCATACCTTCAATATATAATCTGCAGGATAATTGAGGCCATCTCTACTTTCTAAAACAGCAGTCCATGAAGATCCTGCAATTTATGTTTGTTTAATATGTCATTATACAAGAACTATCCATATATAACATGTAACGAATAATAGACCTGAGTTGAACCAGACGTTCATCGTATCAGTCCCATTGACATAATATGATGCTTTATCACGATACAATTCTTATACCGGCATGTAACACTGCCCTTTTGGGAAATGATTGCCCTCATACTTGGCACATTGACCAAAAGTTCTTTACATAAGATAAAAACTAATATTCTAAATTGCGACATATATAATGGCCATTAAGTTTGATCCAACGGTAATTTAATTTATAGAAAAAAAAAAGTTAATGGCAAGCATGTATAGGAACAAAATCTGTAGCCGTCATTAAGTTAGTTAGATATTCTCTGTTCGTATCCTGTTTGGTTTTTTTTACTGTTCTGATGTTGTTAACGCAAAGGGAGTTAAGAACTTTGGAAATGAGAGATTTTGAGTTCAGAATACCTGAGATGTAGACCGTACGAGTTTACTAATAATATTCACTACAGCCTCTCTGAATCTGTCAACGGAAGCAAACCATTGTCCAGTTGCCCAAAAAATCATAGGCTTTTTAGTTTATATGAATTCTGTGGTAATAAAGGGTATCATTAACATGATAATTTACAGCAGACGTTAACAGTTGGTGCGGACATATCAAACTGAAGTTACTAAGCCTAAAGTAAAACAATCTCTAGCAGTCAAAAGAGTAGAGAAAAGTATAGGTTAGAACTTTTGATTTGGATGAGGCCGGGCTAGGGAGATGTGAAAGATGTGGATGATGCCTCTCTAAATTCTGCAGTCCATGTTGTCAATGGTGTGAGAAGGGCTGAATGCATATTGACAACATGGTTATACAGTTTTAGTAGAGGAAATGTAGTTTACACCGGTTGATTTCCATAGAGTCGTAGTATTCTTTGTTTTAGTTCATGTGTGTCTGTGAGGATGTAAGCTACAGGCATTATATGAATTAGAACTAGTAATCAAAGTGTATTTTTAATGCATAACATTTCTTAAGTCACATAGAAAGAATATATTTTTTGTAAGAATATTAGAGACACTAACCGTTTATGTTGGAAACTATGATCCATTATAATCCATTAATCTTTGTTTACAAGAAAAAGGCCGCATATTTTCTGTCATGCATGGGCTGCAAATCTGTAGGCCTACAAACCCATAGATGGCAGTTACATAATATACGGTTATTTAGTTAGGTTAGAACACTTTAAAACATTGTGTCGTCTACTTTATTGAAACTTGCCTCTTCTCTAAACGTTGTGATGTATCAAGGCAACGTTTCATCTCTTATATATAGTTTAGGAATTTCTGTAAACGATTGTAACCCATTCATACTTTATAATATCAGATTATGGGTTCACCCATCTTCCTTGTTTCTTTATTATCAATTATTGATTGATGTTTGCATGAAATTTTGTTTGATCATTAAAGATCCTGGAAACATATTTAGAACCGGTGAAAACCGATACATAGTTTTTTAACAGTTTACTAAATAAGTGGACGGAGAATGTTTCGGGTCAGCCATTAGCTTTTTTTTTTACCAGTACCCGCCCATTTTAATACCTCGAGTATATTTACGCCAAAATCAGTCTCTTCCTCATGAGTGCCACTGGCAAGCCATCTTTCATTTACTGCAGGCCATTTTGATTCAAAAATAAATTTAGCGACGTGAACATTGTCAATATTATATTCGAAACTGAGATTTTGCAACACATCTTCAGCCAGATGAGGCAGTATTGGAGCAATGACTCTCACTATGGAGAGTAGATGATCTGCATGAACTGTTTGAATGCCTGTAAATTAGAGTGTTTGCATTACTATGTTATACAAGGCACCAAGAAATGTATTTAAAGACTGCTCTTTACTTTGGTTTATAATTTCAATGCCTGTAAATTAGAGTGTTTGCATTACTATGTTATAAAAGTTGACTAATAATTAGTTTTTAGACCGACAGAAAGTTGACTTTCGTGCCAGTGAAATCTTTGAACTATTTGATTTGCCCTTTTAGTGATTTGAATATCCTTTTTGATCATTGTGATTGGGGTATTGTGGGGAAAAAAAAAAAAAAAAAAGGGACCAGTTGGGAAGATTATCGACTGCGGTTACCACTGATCTACCTAGGTTGAGACATGTTGTGATCAGCTGTTGCTAGCATCAAACCAGGTCTTCAAAGACTAGTTTTTAGTCACTGTAGAGGTACAATTCTTATTTACTTTCTAGGTTTTATGATTAAACATACTAAACTTCTTTATGGTTTGTGATTCAAAAACCTGATTTTACAAAGTTATAACCAAAATTTGAAAGAATATCTGACAATATTATTGTTAAAATTGCAAGTCATTTTAATTAATGATAAAACCATCAACATCTTTGATACATCAATTTTAAACACAATATTTCAATTGGTAATTCTAACATGAGAATAGGTACAACTTCTTTCCAAATAACACTGTAGTTCTCAAAAAAATATACAATGATAAAGTAAATTTATGCAGATCCCATTTACTTGTCACATTAAGCATACATAGATAAAAAGAGTAGGTTCATTTCGTCTTTTGCGCAAATCCCCCGCTGTACACACGTGACGAAAAAAATGTTCATTTCGTCGTTTGCGCAAATCCCCCGCTGTACACACGTGACAAAGAACATAAACCTTCCACATGTACATAATTAGTTTATAACTATCCAGGTCTCACATTGTGAAAATAATGATTATTAAACCATTATTTATACAAAAGACTTAGAACAATTGCACTTAAGATAAAACAAACACACACATATATACGAAGTATATTTACTTGGACAGATTAGAAAATGATTCTGCAGCCATCCAGACTTCCTCAGCCTTTCACTTTCAGTCTTTGAAAAATCCAGAAATAGGCTGAAGTCCAGCAAAACGGTCTTTTAAAAGGCCTCATTATCATAAGTATAGAGACTGCTTCCAACCTCCGCCTTAAACCTTAAACAGTCTTAGAAAAAAGTACCCATTAGCCCAATATCTAGCGCTACTAATTTATCCAATTAGTTTCATAAAAAACAATCTAGCCAAGAAGAACTCAAATGGGTCAAGCTTATATTCTAAATTCACCCCATTTTCACTCACACATTACAACAAAAACTCAAATGGGTCTGACTCACATAACAAATTCACATCACTATTCAGTCAGATACTTCATCAAGCGTTAGCAACTTGCGTCCAAATCTGTATAGAAGAGAAATACTTATTTTTTCATCACTGTTATGAACCACTAATATCCTAAGCTATCTAATACTACCAATTTATCCGATTCCGCTTCACAAAAACAATCTAACCAACAAAAACTCAAATGGGTCACACTAATACAACAAATTCACACCACTATCCACTCAAACATTTAACAAAAACCACCAAACCCATTTATAAAAACCCAAAAAAAATGCACAGAAGAATTCAAACCAACAAGAACTCAGATGCGTCACACTTACTTAACAGTTGGTGTGCAACTAAAAAAAAAAACCCCATTTTCAGAAATCGCCCATAGAAAATGATATTATCTAAAACAGCCGTTGTCAACAACTATCAAACAATAAAGTATTGCAACTATCAAACCACACGAGCATTTTCATATCGCAAATAGTTCTTTTACAGTGGCCGAAACTCAAGGCCGCAAACAATGAGACCGGACATGGGTCCTTCAATGCTTGTAAACTTCATATTAATTGAAAGAGAGTCATCCTTGAATTCATGAGCTGAGTTGAATTTCCAAAGTTGAATCTCCATCCATCCATCTTCTCTTTGTTTTGGAACTCGAGTAATGTCATTTGTATTCAATGGGCTTGGGGTTGTAAAATAAACAAATTCAACCTCGCTGTTTTCTTTATGGAGTACATCTTGTACTTTCACTGGACAATGCAGCCCTTGGCATTTTTCTGAAAGCTTGAATACAAGGTAACACACATATTCCGTAACCGGTGACAACATTTGACTTTTGATTGTGCATTTGAGATGAAATACTTGCTGTGGTAAAAGCTCAATCACCTCTTGAAATCTGCATGTAACAATTTAACAATCTATTCACGAACAGGAAACTAAATCCAAGAAGTGAAACTTCAATCAACAATCTATTAACGAATTTTAACTACAGTATTTAACAAGAATGCAATTAAGATTTGGACCTTGAATAATCAAATCAAGTTATTCGTGACTGTAACAAATTAGTTATATGAAAATAAAAAAGAGAACAAACCTGGACTGTGCTGGTGGTTTTGAAGTACAAGTATCCAAATCAGAAAATTTGTATATAGCTGCCTTTGCTGAAAGCATAAGAAGTTTCTTTCCTTCGACTTCGCCCAACCAGAACAACTCGTCATAGTTTCTGCATACCTTGAATATTTCTTCAAAGTTACTTCGCAATTGTTGCACTTGATCCACATTGAAGTCTGATTTCAAGACTTGTTGGACTTCGTTCAAATTTCCGATCTCTTCAAGTGTCACCTATAAATAGTTATTTTATATACCAACTTATAACATGATTTTTTTTGGTTACCATGCATTCATGTTCCCTTTATAGAACTTAAACAAAAGAACATAGAATGGAACCAATGGATATTTTCAAACTTACTTTGTCAATGGCTCGAAATTCAATTCCTTCTACATAAACTGCAGCGTCTCCACAATAGTATGATGAAAAGCTTTCAAGTATAAATTCAAAAACAACATCTTTGTTCTGATTCGAGAAACGGTGCAACTCAATCTTCATCCACTGCTCATCTCTCAATGTTGCAAAATATGCATGCAGACTTTTGGGTCCCTTTCTATACTTTAGATTAACATACACAGGTTTACTTGAAAAGTTTCTTGAATCACAAAATTTGAAGACTAAATAGACCCCATAAACAACATTAGGAGATAAAAATTGAGCTCTTGTCTTGATTTCAATGTTCAAGTCGGAAATATCTAACATCTCCACCACTGTCCCAAACCTGCACACATTATAAACATCCAAGTCTAAATCAGTCATAGCCTTTATTCCCATACACTCTTACTTTTGAATTTCGTCATATTTGGAACAAGAGTTTAAATTCTATATTAGAATTTATTGTACCAGACAAATTATATCAAGATGCTAGCAAAATTTATAATTCACGGTCACGAGAACAGAGGACCCAAAACAGGGACAAACCTCAACTACCTTATTAGAAGGTTTATAAAATTATAGTTCCCAATCATATATTGAGTATTAAAATCTATTTTCTCATGTACAACATCAGCTCTCATTGTTGATATGTATGTATGGAGGACTAATCTTGTTATTAACCTGATGAGATGAGGTCTGAAGTGTAAAAGAGCTAAATAAGTTTTGTGTAAGTGCACACAGTCATTGTGATAAGGAAGTGTCTTACAGGGGCAAAATGCGAACATAGTCAAAGGGGATAATTCTTATGTATGATCCTATTTGATCATAATTATCATTAAATGATTAATAATCATACTATGCTACCGTAAACAACTTGTCATGCATTAAACGGTAAAGAGAATAACCTTATAGTTTAACATTAAAAAGTATAACATGCTTCTAACAATAATGCATATGTTTGCTTATCACTTAAAACTAACAAAGGTGGAGGTAGAGAGAATAACCTTGATTCTGGAAGAGATTTACACTCATGTGGACAACTGTTTATGTAGGAAAACTTTGTGGCTGAAACCATTTCATTTCTTTCTCCATTACCAGCGAATGACAACAACTGTTATACAGCCGAAATACAAATCAGACTCAATGTGTATGATGTATAAATGAATGTGTGATTTTGAATCTCTCAATAAGGGGAAGATACATAGAAACGGGAAACACCCAATAAAGGAGATACGAAAATGAACTGGTTACCACTTTGTCCTCTTGAAGGAGGATTCCATCAGAAAAAATGTTGTAAAGTTCCTCTTTCTTTTTCATAGAATATATTTCAGGGCACTTAGACAACTCGATTATATCTTTATAATCCGTGGGCAATTTGGGCTCCCATTTTTCATAATTTTCCTGGATATACATTAATCAATTAATAAACTCATGTATCATATATGCAGTTAAAGGCCGTAGTTTAGATATATATGAATCAAAAGTTAGTCAGTTTTGTCAAAATATAAAAACTTACCTGGAATTCCAATGCTTTCTTAAGCTGTATGACCACTTCATTAGCTGTTGGCCGTCTCTCTCTCCTGTGATGTAAGCATTGAAGGGCAATCCTTGTAAATGTAATATATGACTGTGGCACAATTTGTTCTTTGATACCCTCGAACACTAACTTATCAAGTTTTTCTACATGATAGTGATGTTTAGCCAAAAAGGGCAAATAAAGATACTCATCATCTAGCTTGTTAGATGATAGTTTCCCACACAATATGTCAAATAAAACCGCACCCAGCGAGAATATATCAGATTCTTTGGTTAAGAAACCTGTTTTCGAGTAGAGTGGATCACGATAGCCAATTGTGCCTATAACATTGTCAATGACAAAGCCTACATCCTGATTTGTTGCGCATACTAAGGAAAGCCCAAAACCAGTAATTTTTGCTTTCCAGTCATCAACTAATAGAATGTTGCTGCTGCTGATGTCCCTATGTATTACCATTTCTGGACTTGAAACAGTTCCATGAAGAAACTCCAACCCAATTGCAATATCGATGCATATTTTAAGCCGCATCACCCATGTAAGACTATCATCGCTCAAGTACTTATCAAGACTACCTCTGGATGCATACTCATATACAATAACTTTTTCATCCTTTTCATCACAGTAGCGTACAAGACGAATGACATTTAAATGTTTATACTCCATAAGGATTTGCAGCTCTGCCATAAATTTAGCTGCTGCAGCATCTCCTTGACCCGACTTCTTATCCAACCGCTTCGCAGCAATGATGTTATCTCCATGAGTACTGTGAGTAGCACCCTTGTAGACATTCTCAGAATCTCCATGTCCAATGATATTGTCTTGACTGAAGCCATTCGTAGCCAACTTTATGTCCTCAAGTGACAGTTTGAGGCTGTCCTTGTGGTTCTCCTGAGAATTATTGGACAGTCAGTTGATTTTCCAAGTAAAAAACACAATGAAACTACTTTCCATCTAGAATTTTTTGAATTTTTATTTTGCATTTTAGGTTCTCAGTCTCCGAGTTCATGTCAACGTTATGGTTGTAAATCAAGGTTGGTTGTTGCAATTTCCAAATTAAAGAAAAAAAAACATATATACATGGAAGAGAAGAGCCCGGAGGTTTACTGGCGAATCAGTAGCACGTCATGAAGTTAAATTACTAAGTTAAAATAAAACAAATAAACCGCAAAACTTTAGTACAAAGAAAAAACTTAAACAGTAAGATCGTATATCGAGTAAAAGTTTGAGAAATGTTGTTTACACAAAGTATAATGTATGAAATGTCACATATTACTATCAACAATTTGAAGAAATTAAAAAGTTATATTTTAAAATATTGACTTACCTGAGAGTCTAATGCTTTTTTGAGTTTGTTGATGACAACTTCTATTGTTGGACGTTGCTTTTGAGTTTCCGCCACACATCGAAATGCGACTTCTAAAAAGATGTCCAAAGACTCTTTATTGGGACCTTTACAAAAGACATGTTCATCGGTCTCCTCCTTTATCTTGTGATCAACAATTTCCATTATTGTTCCCTTTTCATAATGATCTCTTGCAATGGGTGCAATTCCTTTCTCATTCACATTGGTGTATACAGAATCATAGGCCAACCTCCCGGTCAAGATCTCAAGCAACACTACTCCAAACGAGTAAATGTCTGATTTCTTATTTAGTCTACCATACTCCTTATATTCTGGATCCAAATACACATATGTACCTGCAATGATATTGGTATTGATAGTGCTGGCAGCTTGATTTGCTGGGTGGAATTTGGAGAGCCCAAAATCCGCAATCTTTGCCTCCCAATTATCTCCCAATAGAATATTATCGCTCTTGATGTCTCGGTGTAGCATCTTTTCTTTGCCATGATCTGTGTTGTTGTGAATGTAATTCAAACCATGTGCAATATCAAGACATATATTTAGACGTTGCAACCAATTAAGATTAGTCATCTTATCACTGTTCCCCAAATAGCTTTCAAGACTTCCTTTCGAAGCATGCTCATAAACCAGGATCATTGCACTGTTACCTTCATAACAAAAACCAAGAAGAGAGATTATATTCGCATGCTTACAACTGGTTAGAGTTTCAATTTCTGCAATGAACCCTTGTTTTCCTTCTTGATTGTTAATGCGCTTTATGGCTACTGTGCTTCGTTTTCTGCGTAGATCGCATATATCCACCCCATTTACTGATGAGGAATTACTGCCATCAAAATGTTCAAGATCTGCTTTGTATACTTTACCGAATCCACCAGACCTGATGCTGTAAGCGTCATCAAAATTATTGGTAGCCTCTTTTATAGCTTTTAGTCCAATCTTCAAGTGTTCCAGATTCCCCTGCAACGAGTTGTACAACACCACATTAATGCTAGTAAAGATATTAAGAGACGAGAAGTTTTTATAATCGACTGACATTTATTAAACGCTAAATAATGGTTTTATCCGTAAACTCTGAGTTGGTTTAATCACTTAACTTCTTTTGTTTTAAACTTTAATTAAACTATGTCTATCCCTAACTCAAACCTATTTAGTTTCATGACAGTTTGAGGTCGTGTCTAGAATTGTTGCCCCTACTTGCAACTTTTCCCCATTTTCAGATTAAGTAAACCGGTTGGTTTCATTCGGGTGTCATTTTTTAAAGGGCAAAATCTTTATTAATGTACTATACTTGCCACAAACATCACTTCCGCGTAGTGAACAAAAAAAATCCTTTTCTGTACACTATAGTTGACATTTTTGTCTTTCTTTAAGTATTATGACTATTTCACCATTCCAAATTACAAAAATGGTCCCTGTGAGTTTGCGAAAATTGCATCAACCGTCCTTAGACTAAATTACATAAATGGTCTCTGTCGTTTGGAGAAAATTGCGTCTATCGTCCTTTTTTTTCAAAATTCCTTTTTTTCTCAATTTTTTTTGAAATTCTTTCTTTTTTTTTGAAATAATTTAGAAAAAAATTGTTTTCCTGGCATTTTCAAAAAAATCGGGGAAAAAATTATTTTCGAAAACAAAATATTTTCGGGAAAAAAAAATTCGAAAAAAAAAGCTTTAAAAAAAATTTGAAAAAAAAAATCGAAAACAAAATATTTTCGGAAAAAAATATTTTTGAAAAAAAAATTTCGAAAAAAAATATTTTTGAAAAAAAAATTCGGAAAAAAAATATTTTTTTTCGAAAAAAATAATTTTGAAAAAAAGATATTTTCGAAATATTTTCAGAAAAAAATATTTTTGAAAAAACAAATTTCGGGAAAAAAAATATTTTTGAAAAAACTTCGGAAAATAAATTTCGAAAAAAAATTATTTTTGAAAAAAAATATATTTTCGAAAAAAAATATTTTTAAAAAAATTTGGAAAAAAATAGGGACGGTGGACACAATTTTCTCTAAACAACATGGACCATTTATGTAATTTAGCCAAAGGACATTGGATGCAATTTTCAAAAATTCAAGTGTAAAATGGTTATTACGAAATTTTTTATCTTACATAAAGAAAGACAAAAATGTAAACTTTAGTGTACAAAAAAGGAATTTTATTTTTTTATTATTATTATTTTTTTTTCAGCACGCGAAACTCACTTTTATGGCAAGTATAGTGCATTAATGGATTTTGCCTTTTTTTAAACACCCATAGTCATGTACTAAGATTCTTTAATCGAACCACTAAGATGTAAAAAAAAAATAATAAAAAATAAAATAAAAATAAAAAAAGCCCCTTGCCAGTTAAAGGTCTACTAAATTATCAGATAAAGTTAAACATTGCCCAAAAAAGTTAATTAGTTAAACTATATGTTAACTTAAAATAATGGATAGAATCATTGTTCACTCTTTATAAAAGGTTAATGACATGTAATAGCAACGTACTTTTCTATTTGTGCCATTATCAGATACGAACCCAAAATAATACAACATACCCATCCAACTTTCAAATTTTGTTTCATTATCAGATGCGAACTTTAAAATATGAGATATCAGAACTGTAAAAAAAAATTCGTTAGCTAAGTACTTTCTCACTTGTTCAAATGAAAACAAATTTTTTTAAAGTTCGTATTTGATACTTGAACAAATGAGAAAGTACGTTGCTAATGAAACAATTTTTTTTAAAGTTCATATCTGATATATGATATTTTAAAGTTTGTATATGATAATGAAACAAAATTTGAAACTTGGATGGGTATTGTTGTATTATTTTGGGTTCGTATTTGATAATAGCACAAATAAGAAAGTATGTTGCTATTATATGCAATTAACCCCTTTATAAAATATGAGAATGTTCAAGAGAAATTGATGATTTTCATCCCTATAAATTTCTACATGTTTTCATCCCCGCAGCGAAGTGCGGGTTAAACCTCCTCGTTTATCATAAAAATCATAGTTATATAATACTTTTTAGTTTTATGATATTATACTCTAATAAGAAATAATATAAAATCAAAATCACATACACGTTTTGGTAAGGTAATCGTTTTTTGATACTTGACAAGTGAGAATAGATAGGAGATATATGGTTAAACCAAACGATAACAGTTGGTATCACTCTTGTTTGTTAATTAGGATAATGCCTTGAAATGTAAATTTGTTACGTACCTTCAATTGAATGGATGATGTAGGGTTATCTGGATTCTCATGTTTCCACTGAAGTTCCAAAGCTTTCTCAAGTCTTTTGAAAACCTGATCTATATAGGGACGATCTGCTCTTTCCTCTTTTATGCACCAATATGCTGTCTCTGTGAAGATTTTGAATGCTTTTGGATCCATCTGTCTTCGTAAATGTGGCATGATCATTTCATCCAAATGAGATTTAGCAAGCTGACTTAATAACCCCTCTCGTAGCTCATTGTCATTGTCATTGTCATCGTCTTTGTCATTGTCTTCGTCTTCATCTCCGCCTTCGTCATTGTCATCATCTTGGTCATCGTCTTGGTATACAGCGCTCCTCCCGCACAAGACTTCGAATAATACAACACCGAACGAATACACATCTGATTTGTGGGTCACACCCCCGGTCTCTTTATATTTTGGGTCTAGGTATACATTCTTAACAATATCACGAGTGAGAAGAAGACGATGCCTCCGAGCTACTGTATTTTTCAATGCAAGTTCAAAACCAGATAACTTGGGTTCCCATTTTTCATCTAGTAAAATTAACGAGCTCTTGATGTTGCAATGTATGACACAAAAATCGCGGCCAACATCATAATGGATGTAACTCAATGCATTTGCAACGCCCAGACATATCTTCAATCTTTGCATCCATGTGAGGGTCTGATCACTTAGATATTTGTCTAGACTTCCGTTGGTCTCCCTCTTGTATATGATAGCCTTGTAATCCTCATCCTCCTCCCCATCATAAAACCCAATAAGAGACACTATATTCTTATGTTTGAGACTTGAAAGCATTGAAAGCATCACCAAGAACTTTTTGCTTTCATCTTTTTCAGAATCAGATTGGTAACCCTTTCCAAAGATATCGATGAACAATTCGGAACGCAAGAGACGACCTTTGAAAATCGTTTCATCTTGGTTGAAGATATTTTCTTCATCAAAAATGTTGGTTACTAATTCCAAATAATATTGTAAGCTGAGTCTTAAGTGAGATAGATCTTTGAGGAAAGACTTGGTGTTTTTGCTGACATAGAATTCATTGCCTATAGATACGAAGGTCACTGATCCCTACATGTGTAGATCAACATGATGTAACACTTCAGTTAGGTTGATTGGTCAATTAAAATATTTATTAAAGAGACGAAATGGTGAGAGGCTATGTACATATAATACGGGATCTTGTATATCACACTCAAGAATATTTTTATACATGAGTCATTTTCAATGGGTTGATAACTAAAGCTGGTACAGTAAGTGTAAAGAAGATAGATATAAAAGATAATCATGTCGGGGTGAAGATTGTTGAAATATAGTGATAGAAGCTAAATAAGGTAATAGACTAAACTGTAGATCAATTTTTCTCCTTTTCAAAATGCAACTTAATTAGAGTTAAATAACAAAAGAACAAATGAATGATCTTCTAAACTTTAGGATTAAACCAAAGACTAGAAAATAACTAAACATGTGATAGTTGGAGTTCTAAGTTGTGCAGATATCATATGGTTTATTTTTGTGTTTCATTTAGTATCCTTCAAGTTAGTTTTAAGCTTTGGGTAGTGATATATACGCATATGATTTTACTTCATACACATAAATTTAATGGGACCTACATAAATTTTACAAATGAAACTGATGTGAGTCCCACTAAATTTATGTGCATGAAGTAAAATCATATGTGGAGATATCACTTCCCTTAAGCTTTTTTGTATCTTTGTTTTTTTCTTGGGTCGACTATACTTAATCACCTTGTTAATATAAATTGCCTTTCAAAAAAAAAATATATACATGCATGGGTGGTAAGTGGTAACGTGGACCAATTCTAAACTAAAATTATCATTTTTTCTGTTGTATAGGTGGGAGAACTAGATAGAAAATGACTTATGTGGCATGTTTCACAGTTCAATGGCTTTAAAATCTAACATATATCTTTCTTTATCCTTTAATTTTCTCTTGTTTTGACAAATATCGTTTGAGTATAATGAGCAGATAAGATTTAACTAGAAAATTTTTAACATCATCTTATTTCCTCTCTCTTAAAAATTTCAGTGACTTACAAGTTGTAAGTTACAACAAGTTTTTAAATAAAATAAGGGAATTGCTATTAGATGCCTACTGAGCATTATATAAAGATCATTAATTAAACCATCATATCCAGTCTTAATACCACATCGTATTATATATTCTGCCCCCTCTTTACTCGCATTTTTCTTTATTCCTCTTTTTTAAAGATTTCAGTGGCTTACAACAAGAGCTAAAAAGAAAATTATTTACCTTTTCATGACTAGATGACGTATCTCCAACTTCAGCCACAAGTGATGAGAGTTCCTTTTAACATGAATGGCAACAAATACAACAATAAGTAAATAAACATAACTCGTATTATAGAGTAGTTATTGTGCTAGAAAGATAAAGAGAAATTTGGTCAAAAAGAAGGATAAAGAGAAAAAACTATCTTACAGCATTTTTCCATTCCAATTGAAGTTCCAACGCTTTCTCAAGTTTTGTGACAATCTGATCCATATTTGGGCGTTGCGATTGTTTTTCACTCAAGCACTCATACGCTGTTTCAGCGAAAATATTCAATGATCGCGGATCCATTTGTTTCAATAGATCCGGATCGATTATCTCATCGAGTATTTTCTCTATATAATGAAAAATTGCCACAGGAGCCAAATACTTATTATCTTGATCATCAATTACTGATTCCCTACCACAAAGTAGTTCAAACAATACTATCCCAAAGGAGTAGATATCTGACTTTTGGTTCACAATGTTAGTCTTTTCACATGTTGGGTCTCTATACCTCTTCCTAGACCAAACTGAATAAGTATGGAAAGAATGGTGTCTTTCAGATGCTTTAATCTTCATGGAATGCTGAAATTTAGATAACTTGGGTTCCCAGTCTTGATTCAGTTGAACTGCTTCACTGCTGATATTCCGGTGTATAACGCTAAAATCGCGTGACTCGTCATAATGAATGTAACTCAACGCTTGCGCAATACCGACAGATATCTCCAATCTTTTCACCCATGTCAACAACATCGTGATACTTAGATATCTGTTAAGAGGTCCCCTGGCCATCTCATTCCTGTAAATGATGATTTTCTCACCATTTTCATCACAAAACCCAACTAATGAAACCAGATTTTTATGCTTGAGACTAGAAAGCAATGAAACCTCCATCCAAAACTCCTCTTCTTTTACCAATTTTCTTTTCCTCAGTGCATAAATATCAATCATGTCACCGGACCACGAGAGTTGTCCCTTGTATTCCTCATAATTTATTCCACGTGTGCCAAAGTTGTTGGTGGCAGCTATTATCTTTTCAAGGGGGATTTTGAGGTGAGCAAGATCGTGTTTAAGCAAAGATAACTGTTTATCAAGTAAAAAAACGTGAATTAATACACAAAGATAACACAATAAGAGAGTTTGATGAAGTGCCAACAACTTGTTCGATGAAATTTCTGAACCTTTTCAAACACATGTTGCGGTATATATTTGCCTTGTATCTTCTTATATTGATCTTGAATTTAAGTCTAATTAAATCTGTATATATTTTCTACTTTATAGCTATTATCATATTATTACGAGTATAATTTAGGAAGTGCATCGTCCTATTAACTAATAATTTAATAAAGTGAAAGGAGGTGAAGGTCTATATGCTCAAATAAATATAGAGTTGTACTTATTATAATAGCAAGATGGAAAAGAAGAAAGACCGTCTTACCGCATTTTGATGTTCAAGTTGAAGTTCCAACGCCTTCTCAAGTCTCGTGAGAATCTCATCAATATATGGGCGTTGTGATCGTTCTTCCTTCAAACACTCATATGCTATTTCCGCAAAAATGTTAAATGATTGAGAGTCCATTTGATTCCATAAACGCCAATGAATTATTTCATTGAGTTTCTTCTCCCGATAATGGGCAACGGCCATCGAAGCCAAATACTTATTATCTTGGTTGCCTTTGATTACAGCTTTCCTACCACACAGTAGTTCAAACATTACTATCCCAAAGGAGTACATATCCGATTTGTGGTTTGCACATTTTGTCTCTATATATGTTGGGTCTGTATACCCATCTGTACTCCACACTTTATCAGTATTGAAAGAATTATGCCTTTGAGATGCTTTGATCTTCATGGAACATATAAAATGTAACACCCCCAAAATTTGGTACAGCGGAAGACTCAACAAGCTTTCGGGGTGCTACGGAGATTGGTATCCAACACAAGACATAATAGAACGAGATAAAGTAAACATAAAAAACACAACCAAAACGGGGTTTTAAAGTTTACATTTATCCCAACATCATTCAGAGTCAGGCCCAAAAGAAATAAACGTAGGTCCACAATTTAATATCAGAGTTTAGAAAAATAGATCCATAAACCAGGTGCCATTGCCAAGCCTCCAATCCAAGCATCCATAGAGCATCACTTAATTTCCTGAGAAAACGTGCTAAAAGTCAGCTTTCGCTGGTGAGATCATAGGTTTAAGTTCATCTAACAATATAGTGAACATATACGCAAAACGCTTGCTAGCTAGACTAAGGATTCGCTAAAAGCCTGCGGATACCCTCCGCTCCAACATAACACACGGATACCCTCCGTTCCAACATAGATATTCGGGTAACCCCTGCAATACCAATAAATACTCGGATAACCTCCGAAGTATTAATAACCTATAGGTGCACACTACAGTATATAAATAAGCCAACCTTGAATAGTACACACAACATATATGTGACTAAAGCTGGCAATTCCAAATAACCAAATAAGCCAACCTTGAATAGTACACACAACATATATGTGACTAAAGCTGACAATCCACCAATAACCAAATAAGCCAACCTTGAATAGTACACACGACATGTGTGACTAAAGCTGACAATAGATCCTAGTCCATACGCATAGCAAGTTTAGAAAGAATATAAAAGCGATAATAGTCCACGTAAAATAATTTGCACGTTTCTCACCCCAAGTATTGAAAACATAGTTCAAGAGTAAAAAGTGGGGCTATGACTCACCTCAAGTCCAGAAATCAGAAATAAGAAATCGGTAGAGGTAAGATGTATAGTAACTCAAAAGACGGCAACTACGGACTTGGCACGACCTAACATTATCAACTCGTTCAGAAATCATTTCCTCAAAATCAAATATTCCCAAACCCGAACGTATTCCATTTTACTTTCCGAAAATTCATTTCTCGTGTTATCTCGGATTAGTTTGGAGTTTGGCGTTTGGTATCCATACGGGTGGTGGGTCGACACAACTCAAACCAAGAAGTCACAACAAAAAAGATAATAAAAGAATCTATAGGTCTAATATTAGTCTAATATATTATTTAAATAAATCATCGAAGTTTATCAAATCCGTCGATTTGGTAATCCTCCATATTTATTTACTTAATATACCATTCTAGGATTATACCCGAATCCTAGGTCACACATTGCACATAAAGTACTATATGGTATATATCAAAGTTTTATAAATTCACTAATTATACCGTTAAGCTTACCAAATTCGTCAATTTGGCAATCTTACGAGATACTTAGTAACTTATTATTCTCGTACACATACCACAACCTATGGGCGTCGTAGGATACGATGCCCATTAATATACTCAATTTAAACAACTAAATTGCTCTTATTTAACCCGTCGATTAAATAAGTTACGTAGTTATTGAAAATGAATGTATTAATCGTCATATATCCGTGACAACACAAACGTCACAAATAATAATAATCCACTTGGACTCAAGTGACCACGACCCCGTATAACTCGATAGTTTTTCCTCGTTTATTAAAAGGTATTATTTTATTTAATATTTATTCACGTTAAAGATTTCGTCATTATTTATAGTCGTTTAATTATAATAACGCTCCCGGCATTTATTACACTATTTTCATAGTATAATATTTTTAGTCACGTTATTATTATAATATCACTCGTGATCGTTTTATTTTTAATATACGCATTTATATATCTATATATACGTTATTCACGTCTATATATCTATATAAACGGTTATATTACCAATAATATTACTACGAGTTTTATTATTCGCATTTGATTATAAATATTTATCGAGTCATACGAAATGGTCACATGTCCGAGTCATCACTCTCGGCTCATTGTCCAAGTCCAAAATAGAAATAACAATCAAGTCAAACCAATTAATCAATCTCCGTCCAACAATACCCAAATCACGTGCTACAACAATAGGGTCCGACTACGGCACCCGACTAACCTATCTCCGTCAAACTAAGTGACCGTCTCACAATCGGTCCCCAATACCACTTTCGTCAACAACTCCTCAATAATCACAATCGTAACAGTATTCTCATTATCGAGACCACAAGGTCTCGACCCATCAAAACATTCGGCCAAAATAAAATGAGCCGCAAGAACAAGTAATAAAAACAACCATATCACCACATAATACAAATGACATATATAAACCATATCAAGGAAAAACATCAAAATAGGCTAGTTCCGGGTTGGTTTACCAAGCCAAACCCGAGCCTTGCCACCCACTTGGGTCTCGGCTAAATACATGAGTCACAAAGACTCGAAACCAAGACCACGAGGTCTCACAACAAGCTCAAATGAGCAACACCAATATATCATGTCTCGTCATAAACCATTTACTCTAGCTCTCGGCACCAAAATAAACCGAGTCCAAAACCAAACATAACCACAAGAATAAGTTACAAGGACAAGCTCAAAATCATCAAGAACATAGTCAACAAGCTGAGCCGTAACCAAGTCGAGAGACCCCTTGGGTCTTGGCTTGATTTCACGGGCCACAAGACATGACCCCGAGACCTCAAAGGTCTCGGTTATGCTCAACCCAACACTAATCCAGCCAAAAAACTTCATAAGCTCAAAGAAAATCCTAAGCCGAGAGCCTAGGCTCTCGGTTTTCAATCGACACCCACAAGAATTCATTAACCCGGATACCAAACGCATTCCATTATCGAAAATATTAATTCCCCATCATTTATAATCCATATTTCATCAAAACCCATTAAGTTAATCCATGTTTCCACGGATTTAAGACTACATCGAGACACACAAGATGCCAAACCATTGCTACTCACCTTCTTGAACCTCGGAACTCACGAATCTCAGTAAAGTAACAAGATAGGAATCGGATTGGTGATGGGAAACGATGTTATGGAAGGTTTTAAAGCGCGTGATGTATACCAAAAGATAGATCGTGAAAAGGTGATTAAGATGGTGGTGTTGGTTTGTTTGTGGAGGCGGCGGTGTGGTGATGGTGGCCGGCATTTAATGGCGGCGGCTAGGGTATTTAGAGGGGAGAGAGAGAGTGAAATTTGGTGAGGTTGTGTTTGCTTGTGTGTTTTCCAGGAGAGACCACAAGGACGATTTGTAGTTTACTCTTTTAATTTCTTTCTTTACTTATAACAATAATAAGAAGAATAATAATAATAGTAAAAGTATTATTATTATATTTAGGGTAAGGTGACTAGGTGTAAAATACACGGACCAAAACCCGTATCTTTATATAATACTCCAACTCTTTCTCGTACCGAGCTTGTTCCAAAATATTTAATATCTCACGAGACGTTCAAAATAATTAAACATGTAGTCGAACCGTAATTCAAAACATGAAATTTTGTTAGGTTATTCTAGTGCCGGAGTCAACGTAGTGCCAAATGAGAATTTCAAATTAAATCTCATCACATCGATAATCCAAATTGATTCCATAAATTTTTTAGATATAATCAACCAAAATATTGGTTTTTCAAGTTCGTTACGAATAAAATTCCAAATATATTTTATAAACAAACTTTAATGTAATGTGGGTTTTCAAAATAACTCCCTAATTTGCCAGTTATCACATCCTCCCAGTCTCAGAAGAAACCCGTCCCGGGTTTCACTCGGAAAAATTCATCTACGAAGTGAAAAGCTTCGGATATCTCTTCCGGAACTCGTCCTCACGTTCCCACGTAAATTCTGGTCCAGGTCAGGAATTCCAACGAACCTTGACGAGCGGAATGCGACTTCGCTTGAGTCGTTTAATTTCACGATCCAATATCTCAATCGGCTCTTCCACAAAGTTTAATTTCTCATCAACACGAATATCTTTCGTCGGTATAACAGGCGTCTCATCAGAAAGGCACTTCTTCAAATTACTAACATGACACACATCGTGAACTTTACTCAGTTCCTGTGGTAATTCAACCGATAAGCCACAGGCCCAATTCTTTCCAAAATAAGAAATGGTCCAATGTAGCGGGGGTTGAGTTTCCCACGTTTCCCGAAACGTATCACACCTTTCCAAGGCGAGACTTTCATCATCACTTTGTCTCCAACCTGGAACTCTAGGGGTTTACGTCTCAGATCGGCGTAACTTTTCTGCCTATCTCTGGCTGCTTGCAACCGATCACGAATCTGAGTCAGTTTCTCAGTAGTCTCCAAGATAAGTTCAGGGCCTGTGAGTTGGCTATCTCCAACTTCTGCCCAACCAATAGGTGAACGACATTTACGACCATATAAAGCTTCAAACAGTGCAGCTTTAAGACTTGTGTGGTAGCTATTGTTGTAGGAGGACTCCGCAAGGGGTAGATATTTCTCCCAGCCTTTACCCAAGTCTATGATGCATGCACGAAACATATCCTCCAAAGTCTGAATAGTCCTCTCACTTAGACCATCGGTTCGGGGATGATATGCAGTACTCATATCAAGTCTCGTCCCCAAAGCGGTTCGAAGTGATCGCCACAAAGCTGACGTAAAGCGGCTTTCACATACAACCTCGCAAGTTTGTCTACACTATCATCTTCACTAATTGCTAGAAAATGAGCAAACTTTGTCAGACGATCCACAATTACCCAGATAGCGTCACAACCGCTAGCTGTCCTCGGTAATTTGGTAATAAAGTCCATTGTAATCCGCTCCCATTTCCAGACTGGAAGTTCTGGTTGCGTTAGTAATCCTGACGGTCTTTGATGTTCAGCTTCAACCTTAGAACATGTTAAGCACTTACTAACATACGATGCTATATCTGCCTTCATGTTTGGCCACCAATATAACTTCTTAAGATCTTGGTACATCTTGTCAGATCCCGGATGAATAGAGTACCTTGACTTATGCGACTCATGCATAATTAACTCCCGAATTCCTCCATACAAAGGTACCCAACTTCGCTCTCCAAAACACAATACTCCATCAGAATGCTTAACAAATCCTTTCTCATTTTCTGCCATCCCAAATATGTTCTCAGCAGGTAGATTTTCTGCTTTCAACGCTTCCGTTTGAACTCCTAATATTTGAGACGGTAATGGCGATACGATAGTCATTCCTAATGACTTAACTCGTAACGGTGGTATTCTCTCCTTTCGGCTAAGAGCATCGGCAACAACGTTTGCTTTACCAGGATGGTAACGAATTTCACAATTATAATCGCTTAGCAACTCAATCTAACGTCGCTGTCTCATGTTAAGCTCTTTTTGATTCAAAATGTGTTGTAGACTTTTGTAGTCAGTAACCACTACCCACTTGGTTCCATACAAGTAATTTCTCCATATCCTTAAAGCAAAAACCACAGCACCTAACTCCAAATCATGGGTGGTGTAGTTCTTCTCGTGCTTCTTGAGCTGTCGGGAAGCATAAGCTATCACTTTCTCTCGTTGCATTGACACGGCTCCCAAACCTTTATGAGAAGCGTCAGAATAGACGATGAAGTCCTCGTTACCTTCAGGTAACGCTAAGATAGGAGCACTACACAACATCTCCTTAAGTAACTGAAATGCCTCCTCTTCCTTATTTCCCCATTCGTACTCAACACTCTTTTGAGTCAATTTGGTCAACGGTTTTGCTATCTTCGAAAATAACTCAATGAATCTTCGGTAATAACCGGCAAATCCCAAAAATTGACGAACTTCGGTTGGGGTCGTAAGTGCAGCCCAATCTTTTATTGCTTCAATCTTAGCAGGATTCACATGAACTCATTGTCTATCAATCAAATGACCCAAAAAATTTGTACCGTCGGAATCCAAAATTCACATTTAGAAAACTTAGCATACAGTTTCTCTTTCCTGAGCAATTCTAAGATAAGTCTTAGATGCTCCTCATGCTCCTTCTCACTCTTCGAATGGATTAGAATGTCATTGATGAACACAATCACAAACTTATCTAAGTAAGGCTTACACACCCGATTCATGAGATCCATGAATATTGCCGGTGCGTTAGTCAACCCAAACGGCATCACCTGAAACTCGTAATGCCCGTAACGGGTTCTGAAAGCCGTTTTCGGAATATCTCCCTCGCGAACTCGAAGTTGATGATATCCCGATCTCAAATCAATCTTCGAATACACACTCGATCCTTGGAGTTGATCGAACAAGTCGTCGATCCTAGGTAACGGGTATCTATTCTTCACCGTTAACTTGTTCAACTCTCGGTAATCAATGCACATACGAAACGATCCATCCTTCTTCTTCACAAATAAGACTGGGGCTCCCCAAGGTGAAGAACTTGATCTTATAAGTCCCTTTTTGGCTAACTCCGCTAATTGCTTCGACAACTCTTCCAATCCAGTAGGTGCAAGACGATAAGGCGCTCATGCTACAAGTGTAGCATTAGGTATCAACTCAATCTAAAACTCTACTTGTCTAGGAGGCGGGATTCCCGGCAAATCATCAGGAAACACATCCGAAAAATCACGAACTATAGGTACATCTCCAATGCATCTTTCCTTCTTCTCCTTCCCTCCTTTCTCAGAAATTTGAGCTAAGAAAAGGCAACATCCTTTTTCCATTAGCTTCGGCAATTTAGTGCAAGATATGACCGCTAATCTAGATGGGTCTCTCAAATCCTTTCTATCTCCTGGTATGTTCAGAATCTCCTTGCCGTAAGGCACACGCACGATCTTCTCATCGCAAAGTATATGAGCACGACACTTCGACAACCAATCCATACCAATGATGACATCAAAACTTCCTAACGTGACGGGTAGAAGATCTATGTTGAGAGGGCGATTTAGAAGTTTAACGTGCAACTGCAAATGATAGTCCTAATCCTCTCTATGTTCCCATTAGCTAACTCTACATCATAGCCAATTCCTAAGGCCATCGGGGTTTTCTCTAGTAAGGGTACAAACGTAGTGGACACAAAACTTCTATCGGCACCAGTATCCAATAGTATGGAAGCATAATGATTACTGAGAAGGAACGTATCAGTAACGATGTTCGGATCTTCTCCTCTCTCGTTCCTGAGTGCATACACTCTCCCATGAGCAGCTCCTACTTCCACACGTTGGTCCTCATTGTCTTGACGTCCACGGTTTCCTCCAGCTCCACGATTTCCATGATTGTACCCATTACCACCCGATCCTTGACTTCTTTGGTTCCATGATTCCCTACACTCATTCCTATAGTGTCCCTTCTTTCCACATCCATAAGAAGTAACATCTATCTTACTTCTCACTTCAGGAGTAGCTTGAATCATAGCAAGAGGTCGTGCTCTACAATCCCTAGCTACATGTCCTCTCCTTGAGTAACTCTGACAAATCACAGTACATTGTCCTGTACGATTCCTGTAGCAACGACCACACTTGGGTGCATCACCATTTTGGTTCCTTTTATCTCCATTCCCAATAGTTTAAGCCTTAGCAATAGCTTGTCGTTGGTTTCGGTGATCATTACCCTTAGAGTGATGGTCTCTCTTTCTCTTTCCATTCTTATCCTTATCAGCTCCTTCCAATTCCAACGAATCCATTAGTTGTTGAGCGGTTGTGATGGCCTCATGGATATTTGCAGGTCTAGCAGCAATCACATCATTCCTTGTAGCCATAGGCAACCCATCGGTATACCGCTCAATCTTTTGAGTCTCAGTTTTTACCATATCTGGGCAAAGCAAGACCAACTCCTGGTAACGACGATTGTAAGTCGCCATATCGGTACCCTTCACTTTTGTGATTTCAAAAGTCAATCTCTAGCTTCTTAACCTCATTACTTGGGCAATAAGTCTGGATCAGTAGAGACTTAAATTGCTCCCAAGTCATAGCAAAAGCCACATCACTCCCAACCGAATTTCGGTAATTGTTCCACCAAGTTAAAGCTTCATCCTTGAAAGTAAAAGAAGCAACTTTACCTTCGCATTCTCCGCGCAACCACTGACATTAAACACTGACTCCGTCTTCTCTATCCACCTGACCAAGTAGACCACTCCTTTGGTTCCACCAAACTCAATGGGTCCACGAATTTTAAACTCCTTGTAGTTACGTTCATTAGTACGAACAGGTGGAAATGTTCCAACAGAATTTGTTGGAATGATTTGACTCAGCTAGTAGCTCAGCAACTCGTTGCTCCACAAGTTGATTGATCATTACTTGATCCACAGTGGGTACGTTAAGTGGAACATGATCATTTGTCTCCCTGAACATCAACATTTTGATTCCTGTCGTTGCGGTTAGTAGTGTCCAGGTTCTCAGGAGTAGGGGTTTCAACATTTCGAGTAGGACGGCGTCCTCGACGACTAAGGGTAGTCATTGCAGGACCAGTTCTGGTAGCTCTAACAGGGTTTCGTCATACAGCCATTAATATAATACTAACACAATATCAACCACGCAAATAAGACACAATTCTCCATGTACGCTGAAAATCGTAAAATATCATACGAGCTCACCATCGTCCATAAGTAGCGATCAATACATCGTTCCATACTACCAACAGGCATAATAGATACTAATCGTTCCATACGAGACGAACGTACAATCCGAATATCATGACATAAGAGATATAATAACTAGCTCTCCTAACCAAATACTCTTTGGCTTATGTAGCAACACAACAACCTGATTCCAAATCGATCTAGCCACGATGCTGGCGCAGACTCCTCAACTCCGCAACAATCTCAACAATAACCTCAGTAATGACCATCTCAAGTCGGCCAGATATCCGCGAGATCCTCTCACCCTGTACAGTAATCTGAGCCCACATCCTACCAGTCTCACCTAACTCTGCATGCTCAGCAGAAACCTCAGAAGGTGCATCCGACGCCACAGGACTACCAGGTGGTGAATCAAACAAAAACGGATGATCAGGTGAAACCGGCTCTAACGGATGTATCGGGGAATCGGGCTTCGTAGAATGAACTGAATGTGCTAGCGACCCATCATCATCAGGCATATCCTCCTCCTGAGGATCATCCTCTTCCCAATCCTGAGGGTCATCATTCTCTGCCTCGTCTTGAGGGTTATCATTCTGCTCACCCGCGTACTCCTCGTCGAAGGGGTACTCCATCACTCGTCATCTCCGAGCAGGCGAACCACGAGGCGATAAAGTCGGTGACTTAGGGCGTCAATGAGACGATAAAGTAGTAGTGGCCGAACGCATGACCAATACGTATGGGTCATAGGGGCCATAGTGATCTACGAGGGGCGACGCGTACTAACAATAACAATTCTTAACAACAACACGTGCAAAGGAGGCTATGATTTGTGACAACAGCGTAGGGTAGGTGTAAGTGTTTCAAAACAACTAAACCGCAAACTCAAAATACCATATCAACATCATTATATAATTCCAAATCATTTATAATCAAGAAAGATTTAAAATACCGCATTACTAAAACCATTCGCAAAACAATTAAGCCATAATATTCCTCAAAAACGCATATAAATCCTCAAACGCCTTCATATCGCTAATCAATAAACCTCAAATCCTCAAATCATCTCAAGAAATCCCAAATCTAATAATCATCTCAATAATCTCATAATACCTCAATAATAAACAATGATACTTCGGCTTGGCGGGCTGGCGGGCAATGGTCGAGGATCGTTTTCTATAAAAGTCGGTTATAGTTTAGGTGTTTATTTACCTAGTTCTCTATAACCTTGGCTCTGATACCAATCTGTAACACCCCCAAAATTTGGTACAGCAGAAGACTCAACAAGCTTTCGGGGTGCTACGGAGATTGGTATCCAACACAAGACATAATAGAACGAGATAAAGTAAACATAAAAAACACAACCAAAACGGGGTTTTAAAGTTTACATTTATCCCAACATCATTCAGAGTCAGGCCCAAAAGAAATAAACGTAGGTCCACAATTTAATATCAGAGTTTAGAAAAATAGATCCATAAACCAGGTGCCATTGCCAAGCCTCCAATCCAAGCATCCATAGAGCATCACTTAATTTCCTGAGAAAACGTGCTAAAAGTCAGCTTTCGCTGGTGAGATCATAGGTTTAAGTTCATCTAACAATATAGTGGACATATACGCAAAACGCTTGCTAGCTAGACTAAGGATTCGCTAAAAGCCTGCGGATACCCTCCGCTCCAACATAACACACGGATACCCTCCGTTCCAACATAGATATTCGGGTAACCCCCGCAATACCAATAAATACTCGGATAACCTCCGAAGTATTAATAACCTATAGGTGCACACTACAGTATCTAAATAAGCCTACCTTGAATAGTACACACAACATATATGTGACTAAAGCTGGCAATTCCAAATAACCAAATAAGCCAACCTTGAATAGTACACACAACCTATATGTGACTAAAGCTGACAATCCACCAATAACCAAATAAGCCAACCTTGAATAGTACACACGACATGTGTGACTAAAGCTGACAATAGATCCTAGTCCATACGCATAGCAAGTTTAGAAAGAATATAAAAGCGATAATAGTCCACGTAAAATAATTTGCACGTTTCTCACCCCAAGTATTGAAAACATAGTTCAAGAGTAAAAAGTGGGGCTATGACTCACCTCAAGTCCAGAAATCAGAAATAAGAAATTGGTAGAGGTAAGATGTATAGTAACTCAAAAGACGGCAACTACGGACTTGGCACGACCTAACATTATCAACTCGTTCAGAAATCATTTCCTCAAAATCAAATATTCCCAAACCCGAACGTATTCCATTTTACTTTCCGAAAATTCATTTCTCGTGTTATCTCGGATTAGTCTGGAGTTTGGCGTTTGGTATCCATACGGGTGGTGGGTCGACACAACTCAAACCAAGAAGTCACAACAAAAAGGATAATAAAAGAATCTATAGGTCTAATATTAGTCTAATATATTATTTAAATAAATCATCGAAGTTTATCAAATCCGTCGATTTGGTAATCCTCCATATTTATTTACTTAATATACCATTCTAGGATTATACCCGAATCCTAGGTCACACATTGCACATAAAGTACTATATGGTATATATCAAAGTTTAATAAATTCACTAATTATACCGTTAAGCTTACCAAATTCGTCAATTTGGCAATCTCACGAGATACTTAGTAACTTATTATTCTCGTACACATACCACAACCTATGGGCGTCGTAGGATACGATGCCCATTAATATACTCAATTTAAACAACTAAATAGCTCTTATTTAACCCGTCGATTAAATAAGTTACGTAGTTATCGAAAATGAATGTATTAATCGTCATATATCCGTGACAACACAAACGTCACAAATAATAATAATCCACTTGGACTCAAGTGACCACGACCCCGTATAACTCGATAGTTTTTCCTCGTTTATTAAAAGGTATTATTTTATTTAATATTTATTCACGTTAAAGATTTTCGTCATTATTTATAGTCGTTTAATTATAATAACGCTCCCGGCATTTATTACACTATTTTCATAGTATAATATTTTTAGTCACGTTATTATTATAATATCACTCGTGATCGTTTTATTTTTAATATACGCATTTATATATCTATATATACGTTATTCACGTCTATATATCTATATAAACGGTTATATTACCAATAATATTATTACGAGTTTTATTATTCGCGTTTGATTATAAATATTTATCGAGTCATACGAAATGGTCACATGTCCGAGTCATCACTCTCGGCTCATTGTCCAAGTCCAAAATAGAAATAATAATCAAGTCAAACCAATTAATCAATCTCCGTCCAACAATACCCAAATCACGTGCTACAACAATAGGGTCCGACTACGGCACCCGACTAACCTATCTCCGTCAAACTAAGTGACCGTCTCACAATCGGTCCCCAATACCACTTTCGTCAACAACTCCTCAATAATCACAATCGTAACAGTATTCTCATTATCGAGACCACAAGGTCTCGACCCATCAAAACATTCGGCCAAAATAAAATGAGCCGCAAGAACAAGTAATAAAAACAACCATATCACCACATAATACAAATGACATATATAAACCATATCAAGGAAAAACATCAAAATAGGCTAGTTCCGGGTTGGTTTACCAAGCCAAACCCGAGCCTTGCCACCCACTTGGGTCTCGGCTAAACACATGAGTCACAAAGACTCGAAACCAAGACCACGAGGTCTCACAACAAGCTCAAATGAGCAACACCAATATATCATGTCTCGTCATAAACCATTTACTCTAGCTCTCGGCACCAAAATAAACCGAGTCCAAAACCAAACATAACCACAAGAATAAGTTACAAGGACAAGCTCAAAATCATCAAGAACATAGTCAACAAGCTGAGCCGTAACCAAGTCGAGAGACCCCTTGGGTCTTGGCTTGATTTCACGGGCCACAAGACATGACCCCGAGACCTCAAAGGTCTCGGTTATGCTCAACCCAACAATAATCCAGCCAAACAACTTCATAAGCTCAAAGAAAATCCTAAGCCGAGAGCCTAGGCTCTTGGTTTTCAATCGACACCCACAAGAATTCATTAACCCGGATACCAAACGCATTCCATTATCGAAAATATTAATTCCCCATCATTTTTAATCCATATTTCATCAAAACCCATTAAGTTAATCCATGTTTCCACGGATTTAAGACTACATCGAGACACACAAGATGCCAAACCATTGCTACTCAACTTCTTGAACCTCGGAACTCACGAATCTCAGTAAAGTAACAAGATAGGAATCGGATTGGTGATGGGAAACGATGTTATGGAAGGTTTTAAAGCGCGTGATGTATACCAAAAGATAGATCGTGAAAAGGTGATTAAGATGGTGGTGTTGGTTTGTTTGTGGAGGCGGCGGTGTGGTGATGGTGGCCGGAATTTAATGGCGGCGGCTAGGGTATTTAGAGGGGAGAGAGAGAGTGAAATTTGGTGAGGTTGTGTTTGCTTGTGTGTTTTCCAGGAGAGACCACAAGGACGATTTGTAGTTTACTCTTTTAATTTCTTTCTTTACTTATAACAATAATAAGAAGAATAATAATAATAGTAAAAGTATTATTATTATATTTAGGGTAAGGTGACTAGGTGTAAAATACACAGACCAAAACCCGTATCTTTATATAATACTCCAACTCTTTCTCGTACCGAGCTTGTTCCAAAATATTTAATATCTCACGAGACGTTCAAAATAATTAAACATGTAGTCGAACCGTAATTCAAAACATGAAATTTTGTTAGGTTATTCTAGTGCCGGAGTCAACGTAGTGCCAAATGAGAATTTCAAATTAAATCTCATCACATCGATAATCCAAATTGATTCCATAAAATTTTTAGATATAATCAACCAAAATATTGGTTTTTCAAGTTCGTTACGAATAAAATTCCAAATATATTTTATAAACAAACTTTAATGTAATGCGGGTTTTCAAAATAACTCCCTAATTTGCCAGTTGTCACATAAAACCACCCAACTTGGGTTCCCAGTCATCATTTAGCTGAATCGATCGACTGTCGATGTTGCGGTGTATTACGCTAAAATCGCGTGACTCATCATAATGAGTGTAACTCAATGCTTGCGCAATACAAACACATATCTCTAATCTTCGCACCCATGTCAACACTATCGGGTTACTTAGATGCCATTGAAGACATGCTCTGGTCTCATCCTTGTAAATGATGACCTTCTCGTCATTATCATCACAAAACCCAACAAGAGAAACCAGATTCTTGTGCTTGAGACTAGAAAGCATGGAAACCTCCATCCAAAACTGTTGGTCTCCATCAAACGGCCTTTCTTTATTTAACCTCCCAGCGTAGATATTAATTAGCTCACCGGACCACAAGGGGCAGAGCCATCCTCTGTAATATGTTACAAATGCATCTTTTCTGCTGATATATCGGCCGGAAAAGTTGTCGGTGGCTGATAGTATGTCTTCAAGGGGGATTTTAAGGTGAGCAAAGTCATTGGGTGAAAACATCATGTTGGTGTATTCATGAGAAGTCATGACTAAAAAAAAGGGCGTTTAATTTGGGTTAAAAAAAATGATGCGAATTGAAGGAGTACTTGTCACAAGATCTGAAAGAACAAGTTCTCAGAGAGAAGGAGTGAGGTGGGTGGTGTGTTTAATGTGTGTTTTGTATTATGTGGTTGTGGAATGTGGATGAGCCTCTGTGTCGTCAAGTGTTATCTATATATACAGGAGTAAGTCTTTACATTGTTATTATTATATTAATATCAAAAGACTATATATTGACTATATTAGCATCACGCAAAGAAGGAGTTAAGGTAGCGGGTGGTGACAATAAATGTGTTTAATTAGTACGCGTTTTCTATATGTGGTTGTGGATGAGCCTTGTGTCCCGTCATCTGTTAAGGCGTTGTTGTTTTTGCATTATTGTACTATAACTAGTAAGATGTCGTTGTGTTGTGATCATGGAGGTGTGCTGCGGGAAAGTATTCAAGCGATCGAGAAGAATAATTAGGAACATTTTGATAAAATTACCAACGTAATTTCTTTTATACAAAGATTTCTTTAATCCATCTAAAACTCAATGTATATTAGGAAAATCAGTGGCGGAACGTGAAAGTTAGAGGATGAGAAAAAAAATTACTTTGACAAAAGTCGTTGTGCATACCAAAATGAAGATAAAGATGCAATATTTTTACATTGTTAGCCTTATGTGTGGGGGCAATTTGATTTCGTGGTGAATGACACTTTAATAAGAAGTTTAATAATAATAAAATTTTACACTAAAAACTAATTTTGTTGAGCCTATATATCACACGGTTTAACTTTTAAATTTAAAGATAACAAATCTTGGTGATGCTTAGACTTCAAGAGTGTTTTGATGATCTTATGGCTAAAATAAGCTAATTCAAGCAGTCTAAAAAATAAGCTAATTCAGATAGTCTTTTATATGTAGAAAAAGTTTTTTTATGCCGAGTATACATATGGGTTGTGGAGTACAACAGTTTGGTTAAACAATTATCTATAAACTTCGCAAATAATATGGATGCACTCATTACAATGCCGGGTTTTGCATGGGCCATATCCGTATTCAGATAACTAAATGTAATTTTCTTAGAAAAGTATCTCGTTTTTCTATACATGCAATCCTCAAAAATAATTTTGTGTTACTTTTTTTATAGCTAATCAAAACTTCCCAATAATAATTTTGTGTTACTTTTTTTTTTATAGCTAATCAAAACTTTATAGCGCAACTTTAATACTTGTAAATTGAAATTAAATAACCTTATTATCCATACTGTCATGTTCATTACTCAATTCCCAAATTGGTTATTTGTACTAACTTATCATTTCATTAATATATGTTTATATATCATTTGATATGTAGAAAATGCATTCATAAAGTGATAACAATAGTTTGAATAAATTGCAAAAATCATCATTGTGGTTTGTCTAATTTGGCACTCTATCTTTGAATGACCATTTTACCCCTTTTTAGAACTTACAAGGCACTTTTTTTTTCTTCTAATACTTTCACTCCCAAACATATCAACTAACAGCTGCAAGGGCAGGAAGTGGCTGACCAGCAATAACATCGTAGCAACGTTTGCAAAGTGTGGGGTGATCAAAAAATGAACCAACTTGAGGTGAGAAGTTACACATTTTGAACCTTCTGCACGTGAAACGCCGATCCATATTTTCTTTTCTCCTTGAATCAAATAATCTCCAGAATATGGTATATTTTCACTTGGTGCATCCTCCAAGGTAGAAAGAATCTCAACCTACAGCATGAACAATGGAATTTAGATACCAATATCATCAAACTTCTAACACATAAAATACGTGCAATGAGGTATAAATATCTACGTCAACACAACTCCCTCCGTCCCAAATAATAAGAAAATACTTGTGTACTTTGATATTTCAACCAATCAAAAAATACTTCAGTGGAAAAATATGATATTTGGTTGTTGAATATAGTGGAATTTCTTAAACTTGTACAAATTAAAAGTGGCCTTATAGTTTGAAGAGAAGGGAGAATATACTGCAGTTGGCAATTTCAACTCATTTAGTTATCAACAGTCAATTCGGGCTCCTGCTGAAATTCCAAATTGAATGGACCACTAATTTATGCCCATCGGCATGATAATGGAAAATACATCGACGGTTATTTAAGGTGATTCATATCTATGTTAAATAAGAGAGTCAATTAAAATTAATATTGAAATTTTTTTTCAAATGCAAGTTTGGGAGCACTTTTAATAGGTTTACTAAAAAAAAAAAAAACAAAAAAAAAAAAACAAACAAACAAACAAACAAGCTTGCAGCATAAACCAGCAAAAATACGTCCATCATTTTTGACATGTAAGAACAATAAATGGTAGAACTTATTTGAACACAAACTTGAGTGCTTGACTCTTATGCAATATATTACAAGTGGAAATACTATATTAGTAAGGATAACAGCCTAATAGGTCAAGCATCTACAAATTTGACAAAAAGTGTAAATTTAATGCAAGCTTCCTAACTCGTTATACAAAAATATAGATTAATACTGTAACAAATTTTATTTTATTTTTGTGTGTCAATATTAACATATTAATTGCTTTTAAAAATAATGGACCAAAAGATCTAGTTCGTTTCCACTGAACCAGTTGTGTTGTGACCCGTGACCTAACCCGTCCGACCCAACCATCTTGCCAGTCCTACCAAATAATGATTGGAAATACCTGAGATGTTATGAATATGCGATTCAAAGAGTCCGCATCAAGTCTAGCTTCACACATGTTCCTTAATCTCTGTGGCTATCGTCCGACCCAACCATCTTGCCAGTCCTACCAAATAATGATTGGAAATACCTGAGATGTTATGAATATGCGATTCAAAGAGTCTGCATCAAGTCTAGCTTCACACACGTCCCCATTATCATAACATCTAACACTACTAATTTATCCAAATTTGCTTCATAAAAAAACAGCCTAACCAAGAAGATCTCAAATGGATCACACTTATATTCTTAATTCACCCCATTTCTATTCACACATTTCATCAAACACTTGGTTCGCACCTTAATTCAACTAACAAAAAACCAATTAACCCACGTACAAGAACCCAAAAAAACTCCACAAAACAATTGTAAACTACAAGAACTCAAATGGGTCTCACTTACATAACAAATTTGCATCACTATTCAGTGAGACACTTCATATATCAAGTGTTGGCAACTTACTACAAATCTGTATGAAAGAGAAAATCTGATATGATACATTTTTTCTGATGTGTAAGCACCTAACAACACACAAAAACCTTAAGCATCTAATACTAAATTGGGCCATACTAACCCAGCAAATTCATCAAACAAAAAACCACCAAACCCATTTATAAAAACTCAAAAAAATGTACCCCATTTTTCAGTCAGGCATTGCATCAAAAAAATTGGTGTTCAACTAAAAAGACCCATTTTCAGAAATACTTACAGTGTGAGAAGATTCGATAGCCATTGAAGATGGGTTTAATTGTTTAAGTAAGTGCACAAATAACGTATTTTGAACCGAATAGTATTGGTGAATTTGATATTACAAATTTGCTCTTACAGTGAAATAAGAAGCTGATCATCTGCTTATAAGCTGTTTGAAATAGTAATACCAAACACCCCCTTATCGCATTTTGATATTGTGGATAACGTTTGAGTTTCTGGACATGATTATATGCTTATTTGAGGTGAAATAAGCTGATTGGGAGGTGCGCTGACCGAATTGACATTAGATAGGATAGTTTGAAACAAGAAAGGTTTATTGATAGATATGATATCAAACCCTTTATAAATTAAGTCTTTTCGTACTCTTTTTACTTGCAGGTGCGTTTTTTTGGGACTATTTTTTCGATATTCGCAACTGTTTTCGTGATATGAATGATTTATTAGTATACTGAATTGTTTGACATGTGATGTGGGGAGTTTGGGATTTTTGCTTATGTAAACAGCTTATCTTCTTATTGCTTTTTTTTAAGCAGATGATGAAATGTGACTATGCTTATCTACTTAGTTTAGGGTAAATAAGCTCTTTGTAATTAGCGGTTTAAGTTTAGGATGAAAAGTGGAGTATATGCAAGTATAATAATATTTAGGGGCATATTTGGGAATTGGGAGTTGCTAATGGATAAGTGTTTTTGGATGAAAAAGGGCTTATGCTTATGATATCGGTAGAACTCTTATGACGTGAATGAAATTTTTTTTTTGATTGTATACTGAATCGTCAACCGTCTAACATGTAATGGGATTGTTTCAGAATTTGGATTGTGTTTATAACAGATTATCTGCTTATTGTGTTTTTTGAGCAGATGCATAAATTTGACTATCCTTATTTACTTAGTTTAGGGGTGAAATAAGGTATTTTCAGTAAGACGTTTCAGATTGTTTAGTTTGAACTGGTTATTGTTAGTGGATTCAGTATTGTAAGTTTAACCTTAGGGGTGAAATAAGCTGTTTTGGATAAGTTGAGCTTTTGGTTATGAGCATAAGCTGTTTAACTTAGTAATGCCAAGCACCCCTTGTTGCGTTTTGATACAGTAGATCAGCAGTAATAAGTGTTTGGATATGATTATAGGCTGATTATTTTACGTCTTAAATCCCTAATTAGCTGATTGCCGAAAACTTACACAAATGCGATATTTGATTATCTGGTTTCGTTACTGTAGAAGCCTATCTACACACTTTTTGCAGCATTGCCTTCTGTTATAGCAATTGCTTAATTCATGAAAGCATAGGCAGTTTTAATAAGCATTACCAAACATCCCCTTGATCTAGTCCATATTACATGATGTTGTAACACTTTATCTTTCCCAAAAAGGTTTCTGATTCTATGTTATTTTCTAGAGCAACATGGGAAGGTGTTCATTATGATGGAGATGAACAAAGTCGATTGGCTGCTCTTCGATTAGCAATGGAATTAGGAGTTGATCACATCGATGTTGAGCTTAAGGTTCCTTTCTTCTTGACATTAAATGCGTCTATTCGTGCTCATAGGCTCGTCTAAAGTACTATACTGTTATTCGTAACTCAAATGCAGGCCGTTGATGATTTCAACAACTTAATCCATGGGGACAAGCCTGCAAAGTGCAAACTCATAGTTTCTTCCCACAATTATCAAAATACTCCTTCGATAGAAGAGCTTGGGAACCTTGAGGCCAAAATACAGTCAACGGGAGCTGACATTGTGAAGTTTGCAACAACCGCTGTAGATATAACTGATGTAGCACAAGTTTTTGACATTAATGCTAATTCTCAAGTAATTGACATTAATGCTGTAGATAAAACATGAATTCTAGAGATGTATTTTTGTTTACATTTACTGCTGTAGATATGTCTGATTATCTCCTGGTTTTATTCAGTTACATGGTTTTTTAATTACCTTAATTAATCATTTAGGTTCCAATTATAGCAATGATGATGGGTGAGAAGGGTTTGATGTCTCGACTACTCTGCCCCAAATTCGGTGGATATTTGACATGTGGCACCCTTGAGCATGGAAAGGTATCGGCACCCGGGCAGCCCACAATTAGGGATTGTTTGGACTTGTTTAATTTCAGACAATTATGACCCGACACAAAAGTATTCGGTATTATTGGGAAGCCATTTGGACGTTGCAAATCACCTTTGTTATACAATAAAGCAGTTTATGTACATTTATTGGTGGATATTGACAGATTTTGCGGGGTTCAGGTTGAGTTTTAATCTATGTTTATTAGAGCTAGTATTTCAGTTTCTAGGGTCTTTTTTCCCGTAAAATGTCTACATCCTCTCATATATGTGCCTTTGTCATTGAAAGGTGGCGTGGCTTTGTTGTACCTGTTGGGTCATTTAATAACTGGTATATATAAATTTGAAATATTTATAAATAAAGTTGACATTTTTTACTTAAAGTAATCATATTGACCATCGGGTAAGCTGGTACCAAATGCCCAAACGGTGTATAAAGCCATCTTTTATTGACTCAAATGTTATATAACCATAAAAGGGCACACATGAGAAAGTATGTTGTAACAATTCGCAATTTCAGGTTAATTACTTTTCCCGGAAAATTTCACTATTCACTTTTACTATTCATTTTTCCCGAAACTTGATTTTTATTTCTTGGGCTGAAGTGATAAATCATTTCCATGACAAATTAAAAGTTTGACATTCATAAGCTCATTTTCGTGAAAGTTATTAAGGAATTACACGGAATTACACGTTTTAGGGTAAAACGTCATTCAAAAATTCTACGCACAACGAAATTCGGTCGCGTTAATTTTCCCCGTATCAGAAAAATGTTTGACACACTCATGATTTATTTGAGAATAAATCATGACTGAGAAAAACATGACCAAAATAAGCCTCGGCCGTGAAAAACTGGAATTTTCAGTTTTAAGCGTTTTTACTCAGCCGTAACCTTAGCCTATACCTGCACCGCATTTCTAAGATGATTTAAGTTTTCAACTTATTAGAAAAAGTCAACATATTTTTCCCTCCTCCATTGACCAAAAATCATTCCTTGATTTTATAAGTCATTTCGTGATTTTTAGGCTTACGGTTTGATGTCTAAAAGACATTTAATACCAACCGACACTAGACTGAGCCCAGTCTAGACATAATAAGTCATTTTAAATCATTTATAACCTATTAGAAAAGTAATATTTTACTTTTCTCAATTTTACGCAATATTCGTACATTTTACGTATTACGCGTTTTAGACCCGTGTTTCCAGTTTTTAGCAGGGTTTCACCACCCAAATGGAACCTACCACTCATTTTATATTTTATTATGGAACATATGGACATGTTTAACAATACTTTCGAATTCCATAATTTTACGACACCCGGTTTTACGTTTCGTGGCTTAACCATTTACGGTTAGCATTTTACGGAGCCAAAACTAACACCATATCTTGGATAATATCACCAAAAAGCCAAACCTTCCTCCCCAAGCTTTGTGAACTGCCCTAGGAGGGGGGATTCACCACCCATGTGGCTTCATCTCATGAATTTACCCATAGTTCATCACTTAATTACAACTTGGTCTCCAAGTGTTGACTAGTCAACATTGTAACCTCCTCATTTTTGGTATAAAGAGAGCTCATTCTCTTCCTTTCTCTTGCAATACCAACGACCCAAAACCACATAAATACACCATTTTGATCATTGATCTTGCTCATTCAATCCATCACAAGTTCAAGTCATAGTTCCTAGTTGATCCTTAACACCTTTCAACCATAAAACTCCATAAAATCACCATAAAACACCACAAAAACTCATCAAATTTCCAAGTGTTCTTAGTGAAGATTTTTACTAAGGCTTGTTTTTGTGATAAGATTAGTGTTTATCAAAGGATTATAAGATAGGGTTTTTGATATGGAAGCTTGGCTATGGTTGGAAAATATTTGGAAGATTAAGTAGTAGTTCTTGGTCTTGATCTTGGTTCTAGTTAGTTTCTTCACAAGTTGTAAGCAAACCCTAACTTGCTTCTTGTTAAATAATCATGTTCATGTTATTTACATACTATTCTTGCTATATTATGTCTTGTATGCATGTCCATGATGTATAAAAATGAGCAAAACAAGTTGTTGTAATTGATTGTTAATATAAGTTACTAAAACAAGCAAACTAGTGACTTCCTTGGTAAGACCTGATCAAAATGGTAAAAATATGATATTGTATTATTACATATTGTAGTAGAGGACCTAACAAGGAAAACATAGCAATTTGAACCACCTAAAACGAGTATACGAGTCAAAAGTTATGACGATTTTAAATTACCAAAACTTTGCGGCAAAGCTGCCAAAACTTTCTGTTACAGAAACATTAAACACGCAAAAAGAGGCATTTCTGGTCCGATTCATCAAAAAGTTAAAACACGAAAGTTGTCCGGAATCACGTTTTCCTTCAGTAACAAAGAAGCTCGAGCCTTGAAAACGCTTTCTGAGTGAGATATTTCTCAGTTTCTTAACAACTATTTACATAAATACAAGTCACTATATTATGGTTATACTTTAAAAAGGAACAAGAGGTCTTATGACCAATAATCAAGACCACCACCATGGCTAGAGCCAAGGTTGTGTCTCATGACCTTGAAACAAGGACTAAAGGTCATGGCTAGGCCATGACGAAATGACCATAACAACTTACATAGGCGTAAACATGAAACAATGAATTAGGCGATAACATGAACAAGCAATTTGGATCTACTTCACCTAAAAGGAAACCATGAGATATTACCAAGAGAAAATGGTCATTCAAGACTTATGAAACTACCCCTAATAACAATCTTCATGTACTAATAAACTTTCCTAAGTTTATTCAAATATCGGACATGTAACTTTTCGGATCAAAACTTATATCTATATATTTTATCAACTACTACAATAGTAGGGAGCCTCATGTGAGGAGTTCATTATGTAAGCCGTCGAGATGAGTTGTGGATTTACGAGTTAAAGTGTCCTGGCTCCTCGAACGCTTACTAACATGACTTCTGAAATATGTCAGCCAGAACGGTAGTAAACGATATACAAAACATACATGTTCATGAATCTTTACTTTCAAGGACATACAATATACATCATACCACATCATGGACTAAATGTAAGATATATATATATATATATATATATATATATATATATATATATATATATATATATATATATATATATATATATATATATAGGCACTACTTCATATTCTTTACTCAAATCCTAAGTCGCAACATTCTATTATAGGTTGCTCGTAGAAACCTTCACGATTCAACCGTTACATTCATTACTTGCTATCTTACTTAAGGTGAGTTCATAGCCCCATTTTCCATTACTTAATTGTTTTACAAACCCTTGGGGGGAATACATGCTATTTTAACCGAGCACAATGTTTTTAAATTGTATGCTTGCCTGATTGTTTTATTATCACTAAGTACCAACCTTGCTAAACCGAGATCCCTTATTATGAACCATTTAATCACTAGCAATAGTGAGCGCAAATATTGTGAATAGGCCTATTGGGATTGACGAATCCCATTTGTTATGACTAAGTTCATACAAATGCATTAATATTTGAGATTTAGGTATGTTAGCAAAGTACCTACCGGGATAAATCTGCCGATCGATATTGGTACACGTTAACGTTTTGGTGTCATAAGCTTAGTGTATAATACATTTTATGGGCGTATAATAACGTAACATGCCTGTTTTGTTTTCTAAACATTGGTGTGAGTCTATAGCTCACACTACCAACATATTGTGTTCAAATGATTTAACAAACTCTATGAATATCACTCAACCTTTGTGTTGACCTCTCAAGCATGTATTTCAGGTTCATGACGATCAAGGATGGCACGGAAGGACACGGATACTCAAGAGGGCTATAAACTTTATTATCATTCAAAAACTCACTTAATGTGATTTGTAAACATGGAACCAATTGGGACCTCATTTTGTAACCTCTGATATTTATATAATTTGAATGATAAATCTTTTAATACGACTCGGTTAGAGATCGTTTTCTATTATTGTGACTATTGTGCCGTCAAGTAACACCCAGTTCGAATTCCACTGCATCCATGAATTGGGGGTGTTACATATGTTGATATTTTATGGAAAAAAAAACCCGTGTTTCTACTTATTCAGATTAGAAAAATGTATCATTTTTTGATGCAGTTGTACCATTCCTCACAAAGAATCTTTACTTCAATGTTGTTATGAGGTTGATCCGGTTGCAAAGGCAAGTTTCATTTTTATAGAAACCTTAAGCGTTGAGGCTGATGTAGAAGATTATTAAATTACAGCTTTTTATGTATTCTGTTATTGATTGTATGCTACAGTCAATAGGAGCAGTCAACTGCGCTATCAGGAGACCAAAAGATGGGACGTTATATGGGTGTAATACAGACCATGTAGGCGCTATTTCTGCTATCAAGGATAGTCTACGAGGTTTCTTTCTGTACTTTCTATTAGAAGTGGTAATTTGGGTTGTTGGGTCAAAACCGTGCCTTTTGTCCACTTATAAAAGTTTCATATTATATTTTACGTGTGACTTTCAACCCGTTTAACCCATTTGACCCGTTTGATATTTACTTAATCCTAAATTGTTGCAGCTGTTTACAGGTTCAGGGGTACAAAATGGTGCAACAGGATCACCCTTGGCTGATAGACTATTTGTGGTTATCAGTGCCGGTGATGCTGGAAAAGCTCTTGCTTATGGAGCAAAAGCGAAGGGTGCAAGGATTGTGATAGCCAATCGGACTTACGGTTAGATTCTACTAGCGCTCACATTACCATTCCTAGTACTCGTACTTGATTGCAAATAAAACGTTACACTAGTTTTATTGCATTCTTATCAGTTCAGTATGGGTAAAGCCAACTGCACGGTTCTCGTCATATTTAGAGGGTATTTGGATGTGAGTTGTTTATCAAAAGTTCAAAACATAAAAAATTGATCATTGCCAAATAACAAGTTGCAAAATTGAAATCCAAAGACCCTCTTACATGCATAGTTAATACACCAACTAAAGTTTTCTCTTACTGATGATACTGCACAGATCGTGCTAGAGAACTTGCTGACATAATTGATGGAGAGGCTATCTCTTGCCGATTTGAGCACTTACAGTCCAGAAGGTGGTATGATACTTGCAAACACTAAATCAATTGGTATGCAGCCAAGTATTGACGATACTCCTATTTCTAAGGTACAGCCATCAACCTTTCTTCGGTCATATGTTTTAGAAATGGTGGTTTGCAGTTAGAAACGTAATATGAGGTACATATGTGTATGAGATAAAGTTTCTATTTTCTATTGTGGCAGGAAGCTTTGAAGTTGTATGCACTGGTATTTGATGCTGTGTAGACACCAAAAATCACGAGATTACTTCGGGAAGCAGGAGAATGTGGAGCCATAATTGTACAGGGGTGGAGATGTTTATAGGAAAGGCATATTAACAATATGAGAGATTTACAGGGTTACCCGGTAAGGTTTTAAATGCAAAGTTATGATATTTCGTTCCTCTCTATTACGTGTAAATTCTTTTAAAATGTACCACCATGCATCGTTGCCCTTTTGGGAAATGATTGCTGCCAAACACAATCATTGAAAAATGTACGGTTCATAAATGTATGTTCAAATTTACACTTGATATGATCAACAGTCTCTTCAATGTAGCGGTTATCAACTGATTATTAGCACATAATCTGTAACAAAACCCATAGCCAAACAACCAGACACTTTTACATACTCACATTATGATGTCACATACTCACATGTAATGACTAATAACACAATTCATCTCCATAAATATAAGGCCATTAGCATATGCCAACAATTCTAAACAACATGAAGTCTCAATGGTCACGCTAATTAACATGACCAATTTACAGAACTATTGAAACATACATTTCTCTGTTTCTAGGAATAGGAATACCGTATTCATATTGTGACTTTGACTTCATAAACATTTTTTTTTTCATTTTAAAGCATGCAATCGAGTTAAATATACTCTAGTAACTACCAAGTTAATCCATGTTAGCTCGAATGTTAAGTTTTCCTTGCCCGAATCCAAAGGATGATAATGATTGTGAAGGAGATGATATGGGTGGATGGTGTGTGCTTCGTAATGAGTAGAAAAGGGTTAAGGTCATATTGGACAACTTTATGGCACATGCCGAGAGTTTGGTCGGGGTAGGCGCGGAACACTTTTTGTGACAGTTTTAAATTGCAGTGTGTTGATATTACACTCGCAACTTTTTCTATTCTCTTTGTAGTTAATCTTGTTGATTTCACTTGTTTGAGCTAGAGATAAAACCTAACCCGAATAAATGAGTCAATTGCCTACCCTTTAGAAATGATTATCACTTTATTTGGTAAGTTGACCGTTTCTGTTCAAATTACAGGATTTGCAACTTTCTTCTCTCGATGAAGACGGGTCGGATTTAATTCAACAACCTATAAATTAATGATTCTGCTGTTCAAATCCGTTGACCCTTGAGATCTTATAACGTAACCATAAGATATAAACTTGTCAGAAGTCTTAGTTTGTGATCCAAGAATCTGGTTTTACAAAACTACAGCCCAGATTTAACAAAATATCAGATGAAATTATTGTTAATATTGCAAGTAGATTACATGAAACTGTTTTAATTAAAGAAACCATGAATATCTTTGAGACATCAATTTTTTCCCACAAGACAATCGTAATAGTACAACCTGATTCTATGATTGGTAATATATTTCATTAATGTCTGAAAAGGTAAGAGCGATTTGACTGATGTTAACATAGTTTGTTAGCTTAGTGTGACACAAAGAATACCTGATGTTTCCCTATGAATCATTCTTGCCAAAACATAAACCTTTTCAAACTATCTTCAAAATAAAATTTGTGCATATATATTTTGCACCTGTAGAGCAACTTGGGTAGCTGTTTGAAAGCTGGAGGTATGAGTCCAGCACAATCCTTGTAATTGTCTGTCAAAAACAAGGCAATTTGCTTTTCACAATAAAACATGCATAAGATAAACCTTCAAACATAATTTTTATAATTATCCTGGTGCAACAATAAGGACCTTTTTCTGTTACACGAAGTAAAAACATAAAATACTAGCTAGATACCGCAGATAGTCCATTTACAGCGGCCGAAACTCGAGGCCACATACAATGAGGCCAGATAAAGGTCCTTCAAGACTTGTAAATCTCATATTAATTGGAAAAGAGTCATTCTCAAGGTCACGAGTTGAGTTAAATTTCAACAGTTGAATCTCCATCCATCCATCTTCCCTTTGTTTTGGAACCCGAGTAAAATCATTTATATTCAATGGGGTTGGGGTAATAAAATAGAAAAAATCGGCCATGTTATTTTCTTGGTGGATTAAATCTCGTACTTTCACTGGAGAATGCAGCCCTTGGCAATTTTTTGAAATCTTGAACACAAAGTAACACATGTACTCTGTATCGGGTGATAACATTTGACTTTCAATTGTGCATGTGATATGAAATACTTGTTGTGGTAAAAGCTCACACGCCTTCCGAAATCTGCATGTGCGACATATATAATATGGTTATATACATCCTAAAAAAAGTCATTTGGAGACACAGAATACTAAATCCATATGGTAAAGCTTTTCAACCATCATTCACAAAATCTATAATATTTTATTTGTTAATGTATATTTAGGTTAGATTTAGTTGTTAATTAACATGGTTTTAAAGTTTGTTCAGAAAATAAAACCTGCATTTAGTTGATCTTCTTGAACTATAAAGATTCACGTCAGAAAAGTTGAATAAAGTTGCTTTTGCAGAAAGCATGAGAAGTTTCTTCTCGTTTACATTGCCCAACAAGATGATGTCCTCAGAGTTCGTGGATTTCTTAAATAATTTTTTCAACTTAGTTGGAAAATGTTGCGGTTGATCCACGCTGAAGTTTGATTTCAAGACTTGCGGGACTTCCTCCATCTTTCCAATGTCTTCAAGTTTCACCTATATAGAAATCATGTTATACCCATATTTTACCTTCTATTGCAAAAAAAATAAAAAAAATAAAATAAAATAAAAAAATGAGGGTATTTAAGTCGTTTCACTTTTGCCCAGGACAAAAAGTGAACTGAAAGTTCCCAAAAACAAATTGGGCCTGCACCTTTGAAGTTACAGTGATTGCGTCCGTGAGTTGGACAAACCATAAGGACGGTTTTTTCAATTTACTCTATAATGTAAACAATAATTTAGAACACAACAAAGGAATGTATTTAAATTTACCTTCTCAATGGCTCGAAATTCAATGCCTTCAACATAAATTGCACCATCTCTATACTGGTAGGTTGAAAAGCTCTCCAGTAGAAACTCAAACACGTCATCCTCTTTCTCATTCGAGTATCGGTCCAACTCAATCATCATCCACTCTTTGTCTCTCCATGTTGCAAAATATGCATGTTGACTTTCGTTCCCCTTTTTATACTTAAGGTTAACATACATAGGTTTACTTGAAAATTTCGGTGAGTCAGAAAATTTGAAGACTAAAAAGGCCCCGTAACCAACATTAGGAGATGAAAATTGAGGTTTTGTCTTGATTTTGATGTTCAAGTTGGAAATATCTAACATCTCCACTGATGTCTCAAACCTGCACATATTATTATGCTTTCAATCATCATAGCTTTTATTTCCTAAATATACACTACTATTTTTGGATTTGCAATTATTTTCAACACAAAAATTGACATAAATTCAATGTTCTAAGACAAGAGTTACATTTCAATATTAAGATTTATTGTGTCAATACTCATATAAATGATTATGGCCGTGAGAACATAATCATTTATCGTTGCGAGAACAAAGCACAAGAAAATTAGAACCTGAGACACATTATATGCAAATTCTACCATCTTCATATATGAACCTAATGGACGCAGAATGTGAGTTGGCCCACTCAAGGTTATTACCCATTAATTAGTGTTATTAAAGGGGGAGAGTTGCCAAGAAAGGAAACAAAAATACCAAATTTGCCAATGTGTGTATCGACTAATTTCTTGCTCGTCAAAAGGCCTATGATAATCCAATTCAAAACAAAAAGAGATTCTTTTGTGAAACTGAAGATCTACTCATCTCCTTTTGATGTGCAAAAAAGTACCTTCCAAGAATTTTACCAATTATATCATTCATAGCACTATAAGCACAAGGACGAATCCATGCTTTTGGCTTGTCATTCCTAGGAACAGCTTCAAAAATAAAAATCCTTTAGGCAATACACGGGCGAATATATACTCCAATTTGTTTATTAAGTTTCAATTTTTACTTTATAGGGTCCAAATTATGTAATTATGAAGTCGATATGTTATATAATTCTAACAGTTTAAATCTTATTAATTTATTATTTTCTCCATATGTTAATGTTCTTACAAAAGATACAATCTAGTTACTTTACATATGATCATCAAACAACAAGCATTGAGGATGAGGAGGAACCAATAAATGGAAATATAAAGCAACACAAGTATATGAAAAGTGATTGGTTGTATGTACCAAGCGGTACCCGTCCCAACTCAAACGAACAAACTTATCTTAAATTGAACCGACCGGAACCAATATACCCTTGAATCCTTTATTTTATTTCCCTCGACTAAATAAGTGAACCACATTAGCTCTTGAATTCACCACTTCATAAGCAGAAAAAAGTACATAATGCAAGTTCAAAATACATAGGTATGCTGTGAACTAATTATTAACGCTAAACTAATGATCAATGCATCTAACAACAATGCATATGTACACATATGTAATGTTTAATAAATATATAAATATATTCATCTAACGACAATGGATATGATATCACTTATCAAAAAAGGTGGAAAGAAAGAGAGACTAACCTTGATCCTGGAAGAGATTTCCACTGATGTGGAGAACTGTCTGTATACGAAAACGTTGTTGCCGATACCATTTCATTTCTTTCTCCATTACTGTCGCATGATAGCCACTATTACAAAAAAAAAATAAAAAAATAAAAAAATAACAAAATATCAGACTCAAAGTTTATAATGCTTTAAGTTCAAGTGTATATTGAAATATTCCTCAAAAGATATAAGAAAGAACACACGAAACACAAAACAACTAAGATATGAGAATGAACTCATCACCACTGTGTCCTCTTTAAGGAGGATTCCCTTAGAAAAATTGCTGCAAAGCTCCTCTTTCTTTCTAGTAGAATAGATTTCTGGGCACTTTGACATTTGGATTATTTCTTTATAGTCTGTGGGCAATTTGGATTCCCACATATCATGATCCTCCTGTATATATATTTTAGACAAACAATTAACTCGTGTTCAACTAAGTTACTTTTTAACACATTCTATATTATATATTAGACGATTACCCACGCATATCGGCTGCGGTGTAGAGTAACGTTAATTTGTGTGTGCAATTTTTTTTATATATAGGTGTGGAGTAATTGTGACTGGAGAAAATTAGTGTTTTAAATTATAATTAAGTATTTAAATATTTAATAGATTGTGTTATCTTTTATAAGTAGCGTTTTTTAGTCTAACAACATTAATAATTTTTTAAGTTTTAAGCGAATATTTTTCTCTTTATTTATAGTAAAGATATATTAGGAGAAGCTAGTGACGTCCTTTTAATTCAATGGTAAAATGAAGTATGAAGTTATTGTTAAAAATTAAATGTACTTTTAAATATCTAAAAATTTTGACAATAAATAGAGGTTATAACTTATAAATTTACCGAAGAAAACTATCTTCGTATTAAAATTATATTGTGAAGTAGTTATAAAAATTTAAAAAGTTAACACGAACCTAGAAATAATAAGAAGTAAAATTGATGAAATTTTTTTGAGTTGTATAAACTTCATAGAAAAAATAAATTGTGAAGTTAACTTTAAACTTTGAATTTACTCGAAAAAATATGAATTTCTTTACAAGAAACTAAAGGTAAAAAGAAGTAAAGTCGCTGGCAAAAAAATCAAATCTTCTCATTTAAAATGAACTATGAAATTACGTTAAACTGTAAATTTTATTCAAAAATTCTAAAAAAATTGACAAGAACCTGAGCTAAAAAAGAGGTCATATCGTTGAATTAGTATTTTGAAACAAACTATTAACGTCACAAAATTTACATGTAATAATATAGATATATATGAATCATAAGGTTTCGAAGTTTTCTGAAATTATAGAAACTTACTTGGAATTCCAGAGCTCGCTTGAGTTGTATCACAACTTCACCTGCTTTTGGTCGTCTTTCTCTCTTGTGATGTAAGCACTGATACGCAATCCTTGCAAATGTTACAAATGATTGTGGATCAACTTGTTCCTTTATACCCTCAAACACTAACTCATCAAGTTTTCCTACTTGATAGCGATTTTTAGCCAAAAAGGGCAAAAAACGATACTCATCATCTAGTTCTATAGACGATTGTATCCCGCACAATATGTCAAATAAAACAGCACCCAATGAAAATATATCGGATTCTTTAGTTAAGAAGTGTGCTTTTGAATATAGTGGATCACTATATCCGATTGTTCCTACTGCATCGTCGATGACATGTTCTATATCCTGATTTATTGGACATACCAAGGAATGCCCAAAACCTGCAATTTTTGCTTTCCAGTCTTCAAATAGTAGAATGTTGCTACTTTTGATGTCCCTATGTATCATCACTTCTTGATTTACATCAGTTGCATGTAGAAAATTCAACCCGCTTGCAATATCAATACAGATTTTAAGCCGCATCACCCAGGTAAGACTATCGTCGCTCAAGTACCCGTCAAGTCTTCCTCTAAATGCAAACTCATGTAAAATGATTTTTTCAATCTCATCATCACAATAGCCTACAAGACCAATGACATTCTCATGTTTATACTTCAAAGGGATATCTAGCTCTCTAAAAAATCCAGTTTCTCCGGGACCAAAGAACCTCCTATCCAACCGCTTTGCAGCAAATCTAGTTTCTCCATTAGCATGAGAAGCTACTCCTTTGTAGACATTCCCAAAACCCCCTCTTCCAAGTATATTGTCACCACAAAAGTTTTGTGTGGCTGATTTAATGTCTTCAAGTGACATTTTGAAGTTTTCCTTCTGGCTTTTTTCCTATGAATCATTGGACAGTCGATCAATTTGATAAGTAAAAACGAGAATAGAAATGGATTGCTATCTAAAATTCTTTTAAATTGTTATTTTGATTTTTTTAGTTTCAGAGTGTCTGTTAGGTTTTAAACTTGCTACAACTCCTATAGAAGTAAATACTGCTTAATTACAAATAACTGACAAATTGGCACACGGGTCAAGTTATATAACAGAATATCAATAAATTAGTGGGTAAAATAATCTATCTGACTTTAAATAAACCTTACACTTTCCGAGTCAACATATGCATTCTCCTCTGCAATATTACTTGAAAGCAGATTTATGAGTTCTAAGTTCTTCTGGGTTAGGTATTTATATCCTAAAACTCAAATATTTAGCTTATTATGTTTTCTTGAAGTTGATTGGGCAAAATGTCTTATTTTTAGCAAATGAGAAGATAAGGTAGTGCATGCTATAATGTGATAATAAGCCTGCAATACAATTTGCATATTGAACATGTTTCAATGAATTGTCTGATTTACTAATTCTTCCGCTAAGATGAAAGACTTCGGATTCATATAATTAAAGTGAATAAGTGAAGGTTTGTGATAGATGATTTTATGTGATTGTTTCTGAGTGAGAATCATTCAGCAATCAAAAAGCATTTATATTCTGTTTATGCAGTTTCGCATTGACAAAAAGGCTAACTTACGAGTAAGTGAATGCATCAAGTGTCACATATTACCATGGGATAAGAATATGACTTACCTGTGCTTGTAACGCTTTTTTTAGTTTATGGATGACGTCGTCTATTGTTGGACGTTGGGCTTGAGTTTCTACCAGACATCGATATGCAATTTCTGAAAATATGTCCAAAGAATCTTTGTCGGGTCCTTTGCTTAGAGCAAAGACATGTCCGCCAGCTTCTTCTTTTATCTTGTGATCAATAATTTTGACTAGTGTTCCATTTTCAAAATGATGTCGTGCAATGGGTGCAATCCCCTTCTTATTGACCTTGGTGTAAATACGATCGTAGGCCAACCTCCCGGTTAAGATCTCGAATAACACTACTCCAAAAGAGTAAATGTCCGATTTCTTATTTAATCTACCATACTTCTTATATTCTGGATCCAAATACACATTTGTACCTGCAATCGTGTCGGTATTGAGAGTGCTGGCCTCTTGATCTGCTGGGTGGATTTTGGAGAGCCCAAAATCAGCAATCTTTGCCTCCCAATTATCACCCAATAGAATATTCGCGCTCTTGATGTCACGATGTATTATCTTTTGTTTGTCCTCATCCGTGTTGGTGTGAATGTATTTCAAGCCATGCGCTATATTAAGACTTATTTGTATACGTTGCACCCATGTAAGATTAGTCATTTTATCATCGCTTTCCATATAGCTTTCCAGACTTCCTCTAGAAGCAAGCTCGTATATAAGGATCATGTGACCAGGACCTTCATCGCAAAAACCAAGAAGAGAGATTATATTGTCATGTTTACAACTATTTAAAGTTTCAATCTCTGTAGTGAACCCTTGCTTTCCTTCTGGATTGAAAATGTGTTTTATGGCTACCGTGCTTCGTCTCTTCGGAAGATCACACTTACTCACCCCTTCTACCGAAGACCAATTACTGCTATCAAAATGTTCGAGATGTGCCTTGTATACGTTACCATATCCGCCTGACCCAATGCAATATTTTTCGGAAAAATTCTCGGTAGCCAACTCTATATCTTTAAATCCAATCTTCAAGTGTTCCAAACTCTTTCCCTGCAACGTCGTGGAGTTATGCAACCGAATGAAATTATAAAAAATTGTTTCTATAACCTAATGAAATTAATAGAATATGAAAACGTTAAAAGCCTCAATTGATTTATTTCAGGTTAATTACTAATGTACTATTCATGCGGGAATGGAATCATTATACAAAGTTTATAAACATGTATTTAATAATCTTAAGTTAATATGATCAACATTATAAAAAAAATTATAACATAACGTAATAATATTGCATTTAATTAATAAATAAGAAATTACGAAACCATATTATAAAAATTGCCAAGTATTAAAAATCTTGCAATTCTTCCAAAAATAAGAATTATTCCAATATTGGGTTGATTTTACTGGTATTTCAAAATTCTAGATTAAATAAAGACGGTAATATTTCATGATGTTTCATCCACATCAAGACCATTCGATTGAAAATATATCACTTTTTACCATTTCATGCATCCAGTTTTTTTTCCTAAAAAACATGAATTTTGCTATTTGTAACCCTAAGTGCTAGTTGGTTAGAGGAAGTTAATTCATGGGTGAACAATTATGAAGATACAAACAGTTTATACATGTAAGAGTTTATTAATGTTTAGCATTTTTCAAAAAACATATATAACCTTGAAAACTTATTTCTTGTATAAATTGTATATCCAATGACTTGATAACCTGGACCCGCGTTTCAAAATTAATAAAAAAATTCTTCTATTTTGTCTGTTATTTTTTAACGACAAATTATCCACACGTCTAAACTACCAAGTAGGGGTGTGCACGGTTCAGTTTGAGTCGGTTTTTGGCTAAAACCGAAACCAAACTGAAATGTTGGTTATAAACTCTCAACCATTCAATCCAATTACTACCAAGTAGGGGTGTGCACAACCAATGTATGATCATTCAACTTTAACAATCGTGTTTCTGAACAAGCTTGACTATAAACTCTCAACCATTCAATCCAATTACTCTAATCACCACCGTAACGTTTACTCATTTTAATAAAGATAAGTACATTTGGATGTTTGGTTAGAAAAATATGCCATACTAATATAATATGATAACAATGTAAGAAAAAATAATATAGTAGAGAAGGGAAGATAACGCCTAAAGCATTCAGCAGTTCATTTTATATATAACATAGTTGTAGTTCATTTTATACATAACATAGTCGTAGATACATTTTTATTAAGATAACCCTAAATCTATAATAAATCTAAATTTATAATAAATATAAATAGAAAAAACATTGGTTTAAAACTTAAAAAATGAGTAATGTTATTAAACTAAAATACTTTTACTTATAAAAAGTAATGCGGACTATTAAATACTTAAATACTCAATTACAATTTCAACCATTAACTTTCTTCACAATCACTTACTCTACACCCACGTATACATAATAAAAATTGTGCACACTAATTAACGCAACTATACACCGTCGCGCTATGCACGGGTAATCCATCTAGTTTAACAATATAAACGAATAATAAACACATTTTTCCAACCCTACACATATATTAAAAACCGAATATCATATTTATTTAAACTGAACTAACTGTATCCGCTCGAAAGTGTTCGATACACATATGATTGTTCGTCTACACAGAACAATAATGATTAATAGAGTTTTGCTATTGAAGCCCAAAAAAAGATATATGTTTCAAAGTTCAAAACATACAACAAAGGTGAAATATTTATTTAATTGTGAACAGATAAATACACAACTGACTGATTGTTCTTAAGTTACAATCCATTTAATCATGTCAGAACTTTCTGAAATGTTTAGAGTGCGTTTAGTTAGATTTTTTTTTTTTTTTTTTTTTTTTTTTTTTTTTTTTTTAATCTATCTATCTCTAGTTTTGTAAATATTTAAAAGGGAAATTTATCTTCACAAAACACTTAAAAATATAGAAAACACGTTTAGTTAATGTTTGTATTTTCTATTTTAAAGAAGGGGAATGAGGGTTGTGGGTTACAAAGGAAAACATGAAAAACAACTAAAATAGAAAATTTTGTGTTTTGCAAAACATTTGGTAGAAAACATTAATTTGAACGTGATTTCTGTTTTCTTTGTTTTTTCACAAAACCTTTTGTAGAAAACAAAGGTATTTTCCCCCAATTAAAAGCAGCCTTAGCCTTTGATGCTATTTCTCTTAAAAAAAACATTTATATTGACACTAGAGTCTAGAACATGCATATGGCATTTTGATAACATTTTTAAGAGGTTAAAATCATTTCCATACACAATCGTCCAAGTGGGGGTGCTCCGCTTTTCCGAAATGTCTTTTTGTCAATCTTTGACAAAACCTTTGTTAGTAGTATTGTTTTAATTTCACTATATTGTATATAACTCTTATAATATATGCACTTTTATACCACATATCTCATACACTAGATTAAAAATGACGACGCTATTATGATTACTATCACTTTATTATTATTAATAATTCATAGCTAGAGCCTAGAAATAAAAGGTTACGGGTTTTCTTTATTTATAATACTAGATGAATGCCGGCGCAAAGCGACGGTGTATAGTGAAAAATAATAATAATTGTGAAATTGCATGTGATTCTGGTTCGACCCTTGATGCAAAGCTTGTGTTTTTTAAAATATAAAACATGTGTTTTTTAAAAGTTGCCAAGTACAAAATTGATCAAGAAAAGAAATAATTTAAGTTGCAAAGTTTAAGGAGTATTGAAGGGTAATTTAGGCAAACTACATTAACTTAAGTTTCAAGTTTCTAGATTTAAGAAATACACTCTTTATAAGTAGTAAAGATTTGAAAACGTTCTATGTGATAAATAGATGTTGTAATACAAATCTTAACCTGATGCAAAAGAATAAAATAAAAACAAACATGATTAAAAAAAAAATTTGAACAGCATAACAAACATGATTAAAATATTACCAATGCACGGAGTGCGGGTAAACTTATCCCCGTTATAATCAAATAATCAATTTTTCACGTGATTGATGAATGAAAAGCAACTAAACAATTTATAAACTATTGTATATTTTGAAAAACTCATAAAAGCCTACTTCTTTCACACTTATGAGCCTATGTAGACATGTAGTTGATTATATTTCCTATTTAATGCTATTATTAAGTTGATAAACTCAGGTAAAATTATACATAATAAACTTTTATCTATAAACCAAAATTGACGAACCAAAAACATAAGTTTCGAAAGTGCATTGATATCATTTAAAAAAATGAAAATAGGAAAGGATTATTTATGCAACACAAATACTGTAAGATAAACAAAATTTGTAAATTTAATGCAAGATTAATGAAATTCATAGTTTTAGATTAAAAAAATGGACTATTTAATTTAAGTTACTCGACAAGTAATTACCTTCTGATGAGTAGATGCTGTATCGGCTGCAACAATTGAGGGTTCATTTAACTGCAATAATAACGAGTGAAAAGTAAATAAATCAATACTTTATACAGTAATTATGTTGACAGGATGATGAAAGTAAAACAAGGTCTTACCACATTTTCATGTTCAAATTGAAGCTCCAAGGCTTTCTCAAGTCTCGGGACAATCTCATCAATGCTTGGACGTTCCCGTTGTTCTTCATTCAAGCAATCATGCGCTGTTTCCACGAAAAGTTTGAGTGACTGCGAATCCATTTGCTTCCATAGTGTTGGATCAATTATATCATTTAGTATTTTCTCTCTATGATGGAAAAGGACAACTGGAACGAGATACGTATTATCTTGGTTGTCAATTATTGATTCTCTACCACATAGTAGTTCAAACAATACTATCCCAAACGAGTACATATCGGACGTGTGGCTCACACTGTTAGTCTCAATATATGTTGGGTTTCCATACCCATTCGTATAATCAACTGTATCAGTATGGAGATAACTGTACCTTTCAGATGCTTTAATCTTCTCGGAACGTTCAAAACCAGATAACTTTGGTTCCCAGTCACCATTTAATAAAATTGTGGCACTGTTAATGTTCCGATGTATTACGCTAAATTTACGTGGCTTGTCATAATGAATATAACTCAACGCTTGCGCAATACCGACAGATATCTTCAATCTTTGCACCCATGTCAACAACATCGGGTCACTTAGATATTGAGTGAGACTTCCCCTGGCCATCTCATCCCTGTAAATAAGGATTTTCTCATCATTCTCGTTACTAAACCCAACAAGAGATACCACATTTTTATGCTTGAGACTAGAAAGAATGGAAATCTCTGTCCACAACATCTGTTCTAACCTCCGAGCAGTGATTTCAATCAACTCACCGGACCACAAGAGCTCTCCCTTGTATTCCTTAAAAAATTCAGTTGTGCAGATGACATTTTTTTGAGCAAAGTTGTTGGTGGCAGATAGGATACTTTCAAGCGGGACTCTGAGGTGAGCAAATTCTTTCTGTTAATCAAGTAAAAAATGTGAGTGAGAAAAAGGGAGTATAGTCTAAGACATTGTAGGTTTAATTCTGCATATATATTGTAATTTATAGTTATTTGACTGAGCATAATAATTAAAATAACATCCTATGATATGCTCATCCCATTTAACTGTATATACTTAATTTATCATCATCTCATAAAGTCAAGAGCTTGTATAAGTTCGATCTCTATGGAACTCATTTAAGAATGATATTTTCCTTTACCATCTTATCTTGTAGCGAAATATCGAAATCTGTTGACTTTGAGTAATCTTTCTATAGACTTTTTTGAAATCAAATGATTATGCTATTGCTGCATTCATTCCGGTTCTTATATATTACTCATTCTTGTTTCAGGCACAAAATGATTTTTCAAAAGCGTGTCTGAAGGGACCCATGATACCAAGTACCAATTGAAGGACTATATATGGAAAGCCTTGAAAAGTGGCAAGGTAATGTTTCAAAGCAGTTCAATAATCCCAAAAAGTCAACTAATAACTGCTTATATATGGGGATTGATTTGCACACCAATTTTTTTGATAAAAACTTCATTTTGTACAAGCTGTATAGCACACCGTACATCACTGTAATGCACAGAGTGTGGTGAAAGATTAAAAAAAGTTGGTGTATGAATCAACACCCTATATAATACAGTAAAACACTACAACATTGACCACAATCGGAGGGGACTTTTTTATGCTTTCAACGGGGACATGTCCCCGCCGATAAGTCCCTGCTAAACGCCCGCCGCTGATACCTTTAGCGGGGACAAATGCATCCTTTTTGCGGGGACATGTGGGTCCCACAGCCTTTGAGCTGGTCAAACTAAATCCAGCGTGGCACTACTTTTCGGCGGGGACATGTCCCCGCCAAAAATGTTATTCACTATTAAGAATATCTTAATTAAATACTGATTATCTTAATTAAATACTGATTATCTTAATTAATCAACCTTTTAGCGGGGACATGTCTCCGCTAAAAGTGTTATCCAATGTTGAGATGAACTCTTTTGGCGGGGACGTGTCCCCTTAAAAAGTTTATCCACTGTTGAGATCAACTCTTTTGCCAGGGACGTGTCCCCGCCAAAAAAATAAAACATATAAAGAATAAACGCTGAAATTAGAAGGTTGTCAGCCATTTGAGCCATAGCATTGTTTTAACTTTCAAAGCAGATCAGCAATCCCAAAAGGTTGTTACCCTTTGCTTGCATACAATGTTGATAAGGAAGGCTAAGATAACCAAGGTCAAAAGTATTATTATAGGTAATATTGAGAAGATAGTTGTTTCGTTTTTGTGATGTTTTGTTTATTGGCCCTCATTTAGCTACCTTTTTTGTCTTTTTAACATGTCTGTTTATGGTGCTTATGGGATATTAATGTTGCTTATATTGGCTGAAGTTACCAGGTATGTTTTGTTTAATCTCTTACATTAACTTCCGTGTAGGGGTGTTATCGGGTCGGGTTGAGTCTGGTTTTGAGTTTTTAAAAAGTGACCCGCAACCCGACCCAATAAGAAATCGGGTTATCGGGTTCGGGTGTTTATCGGGTCGGGTTGAGTCGGGTCGGGTGTTTCAGGTTGTCGCGCTATGAGATAAATCAAATTCAAGCTCAACACATGCATTTCAAATCAAAGTCAATAACTGATATAATTCAGATGATGTACATTTCATACTTTTTATTGTTACATATATTATGAGCTCTACTATTATTAAACCACAATCATATATATAGGTTAGTCACTAGGCAGTATGTCAAACTATTTTGATAATGTTCAACAAGAACTGCAGCTACAATCTTACAGCATTTGAGCAAGTAAACATGTCATATATAGATAAAAATGAAACAAGCAGTACAGCCACAAGTAAAAAGTACTCCGTACCTCATAAACAAGGTGCTTGTGAAAACAATTACTAATTTATTGGATATTAACATATATAGATGTGAAAACAAGCTACTGATATGTTTGCAATGGCATCCATGGCAACAGCAAACTAGCACTATTCAATGACCAAACTTAATAATGAGAAGTGCCTTTAAGTATCAGTAGACACTTTCACTAATATGTTGCTTTGAGACTGTGGTGACAAACTAAAAGATTTGACAAGAATCTTACTACGGAGTAGCAAGAAATATGCTCTAATTACAAGAATCTTACTTACTACGGAGCAACACAAGTTCATAATTAGCAAGGTATCAATTATATTAATGATTCATAAGATTGACGCAACATGATAGCATTATTCATCTGACCCTAACCCGACCCGATAACACTATCGTGTTTGGGTCAAAACAAGCCGACAAGATTTTTTAACCCGATTTAACCTGACCCGATAAGCCTTTTTGGGTTCGGTCGGGTCAACCCGACCCTACTGACACTCCTATGTGTCTGGTTAACTTGAAAAAAATTGTCCAAGAAAAACTGATAGTCAAATATGTTTTTAACCAGTGACCTAATTGACCTTTTTTTCTTATCAGTTATTCATCTTTTATCGCCACATAGAGACAAACCATAACCTGGACAGACAAATTTACAAGTAAATGACTCGAACCCGTATAAGGGAAGCTTCCATCCAGTCAATGCGTCATAAGTCTGTTAATATTTGTGGTTTTCTTTCGTAGATAATTTTGAAATGGGAAAATACTTGGAGATTAGAGTCCCTATAAAAGTTTTAAGTTTTGAGGTTAAAGACACAAACAAAAGGGGGATGGACACTCATATGTAGCTTACATGTAATTTTGAAGAAAATTAGTTTTGCTCTACAGCTTGGACAATATACAATGCAAGGCCATATATACTACCTTGTGTATATCGTAATGAACTTGCTAAACTGCAAGTAGATTTTTGTAACTGTACTACTTTTGAAAATTTGATTTTACTTTGTAACTCAGCAATCCCCTGGTTTCTAATTTTAATCGTCTACCAGGGACACTCCCCCAGTTTCATAAAAAATAAGATTTGCAGTACGTCCTATCAAAATCTTGGTTGGGTGGTCATAGTTCACAAATGTTTGCAGACATCAACAAGTACTTTTACTATACCACTTTTCTAGTTTTCAATGTTTTGAAACCCAGTTCGACCCGGCTGGTTTGACCGGTCGAACTGGTTCCGGCTTAGATAACGGGTCAAAAGAAACCGGCTTTTAAGAATTCAAAACCCAATGTGACCCGCCGGGTTTTACCCATTTCTATATTTCCAGCTGGGTTTGGCATTAAATCTTTTATATGTGTTCCACATTGCTTTTTGCATATTTTTAAAGGTTTTAAAAGCTGTTTAGACAAGTTTTTATGGTGTTTTAAACACTTTCTATATGCTATTTGGACGGCAGAATGATGAGGTGTTTGGACAGGCTTATATGTTGTTTTAACAGCTTTATTATGTTGTTGACATAGCCTTTACATGGCTGTTTGGGAACAAGTTTTTGCAGCAATTACATGCTCTTTTTTTTAAAAGCAATTACATATTTGTATGTTGTTTTTACAGCTTTTATATGCTGTTCCGACACAGTTTTCGGCAGCAACCATGTTTTTTTTGCAGCAATCACATGTTTGTATGTTGTTTTCTACGGAGGTAATTAGATACTTTTGAATGTTTGAATTCTGTTTTTCAGAGCAATTACATGCTGTTCGGACATCAGCAAGATGCTTTAATCTTAGAATAGTTCCTAAGAGTTAAAACTGTTAATGAGACTATAAGTGTGTTAAACAGAGTTTGATCATGATATTATACTCTTTGATTCAGGATATTCTCTGCAAGTCGAATGGTCTAATTGTGATAGGTGTATTCACTCAAACAAAAATATAGTAGCACTTATTATTATAGAAAGATGAAAGAGGAAAAACCGCCTTACCGCATTTTGATGGTCGCGTTGAAATTCCAACGCTTTCTCAAGTCTCGTGACAATCTCATCAATATTTGGGCGTTCCGCTCGTTCTTCGTTCAAGCACTCATATGCTATTTCCGCAAAAACGTTAAATGATTGAGAGTCCATTTGATTCCATAACTCCCAATCAATTATTTCATTGAGTTTCTTCTCCCGATAATGGGTAACGGCCACCGAAGCCAAATACTTATTATCTTGGTCATCGTCGATTACTGCTTTCCTACCACACAGTAGTTCAAACATTACAATCCCAAAGGAGTAAATATCCGACTTGTGGTTAGCACTTTTTGTCTCTATATATGTTGGGTCTGTATACCCATCCCTACTCCACACTTTATCAGTATAGAAAGAATTGTGCCTTTTAGATGCTTTGATCTTCATGGAACATATAAAACCACCCAACTTGGGTTCCAAGTCAACATTTAGTTGAATCGATGAACTGTTGATGTTGTGATGTATTATGCTAAAATCGCGTGACTCATCATAATGAATGTAACTCAATGCTTGCGCAATACCCACAGATATCTCCAATCTTTGGATCCATGTCAAGCACATCGGGTTACTTAGATGGTTACTGAGAGTTGCTCTGCTCACAAGCATGTAAATGATGACCTTCTCGTCATTATCATCACAAAACCCAACAAGAGAAACCAGATTCTTGTGCTTGAGACTAGAAAGGATGGAAACCTCCATCCAAAACTGTTGGTCTCCATCAAACCATTCTTTATTTAACCTCCCAGCTAAGATATTAATAAACTTACCGGACCACAAGAGCTGTCCCATGTAAAACTTTTTATATGCATCTTCTCGGATGAGTTTTCTGTCAGAAAAGTTATTGGTGGCGGAGAGTAAATTTTGAAGGGGGATTTTTAAGTGAGCAAAGTCAGCATGATTGACTGAAGACATCATGTATGTATCTGTGTGTTTGTATGAACAAAAAAAAGGGTGTATGTGTTGTTACAAAAAGAAGCGAAGGAATGTTTGGGGTGATATACAGAAATCTGTTAGGTTTGTGTTTTTATATATATAGAAGATGTGGATAAGCATGTGGGTGACTGGGTTCCTTGTTATATTTAATGTATGGAGGTCTGGTAGTAGTTGGATCATTATTGTAGTAAGACTATTGACTTTTTGACGTAGTTCACACCAATTGTCTCTGGCGTATAAGAACCGTTCCTTTTATTGAATAATTCAAAGTTTGAAAAAATAAATTAAATATGAAAAGAACAAACATCAATATCAATATGATAAGGGTGAGCTAACTTCAAAAACCCATCCTCAGTTCGGACAAAGCTCATTTTTTACGAGTCATATCAACTTGAGCTTATGTTGCTTATATAAGTCCATGAGCCCGAATTGGTAAACTCATAAAAAGTGAGATACCATATTTCCAAATTATTGAGCCTAGAAAATAGGCTAAACTAAGCACCTCATATGTGTAGTTAAAACAACGGGTAAATAGACATATTGAGGCTACCCGGAAAAATTCGAGCCTTTTTCGGCACTGATGTACGCGGCCTAACGGGTATTCTGGTGGCTGGGACTTTTTGATGGCCATCCCGTGATGTTTACTTAGCGAGATTTGAACCCTAGTCTCTTCCGAGACCTTCAAGACACCTTACCACTAGCTAGCCCACCTTTCAACAACCAAACAACATATAAGTTTAGTGATGGTAAACATTACTCTATGTTGTAGAGATGGCAAGTATACTAGGTGGTGGAAAATCCAAAACATTTTGGACAAAAGAAGAGGATTTGCTAGTTGACTTACTCATTAAATTACATCTATCAGGGGAATATGTATATGCTGATATCGAACCTGAGTATGTTCGCACAGTGCAACGTTTGATGGGTAGTAATTCGGTTTATTCAAAAAACTCTATTAAGACTAGGATGAATTTTTATATAAAAAAACTTCAACATAGTGCACGACATGCATTTTGGTCGGCACACACATGAGCAGATTTAGTTGGGACCCTGAGAGTATGGGACGAGTACATTAAAGTAAGTTCTCAGCAAAAACCCTTATTACCCATTTGATCTCTTGTCAGTAAAATGTATCCCAAGTTGACCCATTGGAGTTAACCCATGGTACCGGGCGAACTTGGCGATGGCCCAGGACATCAACTTTTTACGGGCATCATATTTTAAATCGATGTTCTTGTGAGGGACAAGAACAAAATATGAAGAATAAGATATGGGTTTTTCATGGCAGAGGAAAAAGACAATAGCTTATTGTTATGTAAGGTCCCACATGGGTGAGGGAGTGACACATGAGGAAAAAGACGATAGCTTATTTAAAAATTTATTTAACAAAAAATAGTATTTTAAAATTTATTTAATAAATGATACTACTTTTACATGAACTATGATTTTTTGTATTTTTTTCTTTTAATTAGCATACATATTCACGTACTATTATATGATCATTAAATCATCATCTTCATGTTATTTGTTTGTGATTTCGTTGCATGTTCCACATTGCTACTAACTTTTGAACTTGGATATAATAAAGTAAAATTGGTGGGAAAGTATTCACATTTCCTAATCACTTGGGAAGCCTCGTGGTCCCTTCAAACAACTAGATGAAAGGTTACACGTTGCTAGTATCTTTAATTGTGATTCATTTAGTCAATATCTCAATAATACAGTGTTCCTTTTCAAAGAGTTTGTGTTTGTGGAAGATATTGTTACTGTTGGTTTTATAGACAAAATAATAATAGTCGTGTGTTAGGATCGAACTTGAGATCACGGGATTGCACACAATATGTATGAAGAGAAAAAGTAATAATTATTTATAAATGTTATAATTAATTATTAAACACAAAATAAATAATAGTAATTAGTATTTAATGATTAATGACTAATTATATATTAAACGAAGATTAGGAAAGTAATACTAGACAAAATTTGGAAACAAGAGAAGGTTCTAGAATCCCCTAGGGGACTCCAAATCCGATCGGCATAGGGGGGTGGTAACCTCCTTATGTGCCTTGAGCTCCAAGTTTTGTATAGTATATAAGCAAACCCAAGATGTATGTTTTTCTCATAACTTGTACACACACATCTTGGTGTTTTCTCTCCTTCTTTCTTTTCTTGGTCGATCCATCAAAACCAAAACCTTAGGGTTTCGATTTTCATTGATCAAAAATAATTTTGTGTTTATTACTTGCATAAACTTTTTCTTGAATTAGTACGTGTGTACAAGAACGTGAATCAAACACACTATTGTTTGATTCTTGGATTGAATTACAAAAGAGGTAAGGGGTAATTCTTGTAATCCACATAAACCCTAATTAGGGTTCTTGTTCCGGAAGATTGCTTTTGATTCTTGTTCGGGCTAGAATCACAAAGGTATGTTTACTATTTAATTATTGATTAATTAATTACATGTTATTCGATCTTATTATAATTGCTTCCGCTATACTCACTTTGATGTACTTAGTTTATTTATATGAAGGTCATGATATAATAATTCCAAAAGTGGCATCTAGAGCCGTTATAATGTGTAATTAATTATCGAAACGCATAAAAATTGGATCTTGATTCGTTTAGTTACATGTTTTAGGGTTTATTTGTTAGATTCCTAACCCTAAAATATTTTATGGGTCGATTGACCTTATTAGGGTTTTAGGGTTTATGGTTTTTAATTTTTTTTTAATATGATTAGAAACCCTAAGATGTCATGTAATTGTTATGCGTTTTAGTAAACGATCTTTGTGCAATATGTTAATTGTTAAGCTAAATCCATGAAAAAGTGCATATTTGCATGGATTTTTATATTGTGTTATAATTTAAATGGTTTAAATTGTTTATATGAATTAATGGTTAAGTTATATCGGAACATGTAAATTTATTAATAGATGTCGAATTGGGGAAGACTCCAATATAAAGTAATCAATTATGTGCTATGTGGTATTTATTTAATTTTGGCTTACGCAATCGATTTATCGATGTATGTGGCTCTTTTTCCTAGAAGAAGAAAGCTTTAGTTGAATTAATACGTTATACACCTAGATTTGATTATTAATAGGACTATTGAATAAGATTTGCATGTGGCTACATGTTTTATACATATTTAATTGTTATGATTATGTATATTTGTTTATTTAGTTGTTTTATTTTTTATTGTACGTTTTTGTTTATTAATTGTGTTAGACATGTTTATAAACGAAAAGCGTAATTTTTGAATAGAAAAATAATACGGACTAAATAATGGCGAAATTGTTTTGGTTTTTTAAGAGTTTAAATTTCAAAGGATTGGTTGATTGATGTTTTTGTACGTAATGGTTAAATAGGCTCGACCGAAGTTTACACACTATAAGATGGGTATAAGGATGGCAACGCATTAAATTGTGGCCTTAGAGAGACAACATTCTGTCTTAACGCTCGTTTGTGTGTAAATTAGACTTACCGAACAACCATTACATGTACACTGTCATCTTAAGGGTGAATTATCCACAATTCCACAATGATTATCTGAAACACTAAGCTTTCGGGCTTATGCAAAAGTACGATATAGTGGACGATAATTGATGGTAATTCTTTAATTGGTGAACCTGATACCTCAATCAAAACTTTGTTATTTTACTCTTAGCAAATTGGTACTAAAAATGTTTTGTAAAACCAATGTTATGAAGTTGTATGCATGCTTCTTCATACATTATTTTGATCACATCAAAATATTAATACCCTTATAAAATTAAGTCGAATGCCATCTAATTAAGAACACTTGAAGTTGTAATTTACGTCATGTGAGAACTTGGCGAGATTGCAATAGAGAGGTAAATTTCATAAATTCATTGCTAGCAGATCAACTGATGTGATGGATTTGTGAGTTTGCAGTTTTTAAGTTAGACGACTTAAATTGAGTAGTAAGTGAGATCTTGGACTCAAGGCATTAAGATGGGGACTAAACATGCTTACAATACAAATGTTTTGTGATTGTAAATCCCATATATCTAGGAATTGGACAAATGTTATGCCAATTACTTGTACGACAAGTTACCTCATATTATACTTTCATTACTAGCAGATCAACTGATGTGATGAAACTATGTTTATGGAGGATCCTAGTTTTCAAGATTATTCTATGGATATGATTTCCTTGGGTATTTTAATTTTCTTGAAAAATTGTATTATCAAAAATACTAATATTTTGAACTTTCTTTATCTGTAGAAATGGCTCAAACTGATAACACCAACTTTCGTTCTGTGTTCAAAACTTATTTTGAACGAGAAAAATTGACTAGCTCGGAGAATTTCAATGATTGGTATCGTTCACTTAGGATTGTCCTGCGAGTGACTGGTCAACTTGAAATCTTGAAAACGCCTTGTCCTGATGAACCTGTTGGCGAGGCAGCTACTGATGCTGCTAAGGCCAAATGGAATCTTGATTGTAAGGAACATATTGATGTGGCTGCAATGATGTTAGGGGCGATGTCCACACCTCTTCAAAGGCAGTTTGAAGAGTATTTCCCCATGAACATGATTGATGAACTCAAGAAACAATATGAGATACCATCAAATGTAGAGATTTACGATTTGATGGAGGCTCTACATGGTTGTAAGCAGGGTGATGGTGAACCTGTGAGTGCTCATGTGTTGAAGATGAAAAGTTTCATGGATCAACTACAAACACTTAAGAAACCCTATGACAATGATATGGCTGTGAACTTAATCAATAGATCCCTTAACAAGGATTTTAATGGTTTTGTGAGGAACTTCAATATGCATTGCGTGGGGAAGACAGTAAGTGAATTGCACGCACTGCTCATTGATTATGAGAAAGGGTTGACACCAAAGGCTCCTACGCCCCAAGTTCTTGCTATACAAGGGGGTAGAATTAACAAGCCAAATGCGAACAAGAAGAAGGGTAAAGGAAAGAAGAAGGCTGATAAGAATAAGCAGGTTATGGCTTATCAACCACCTCAACCTAAGAAGAACCCTCCTGTGAAGAATAATCCAAAGAAGGATCAAGGATGCCATTACTGCAAGGTGATGGGTCACTGGAAGAGGACTTGTCCTCTTTATCTCGATGACTTGCGAAACAATAAGGTTAAGAAGACTGGGCACATGGGCGCCAGCACTTCAGGTAACTTATTTGTCATTGAATTATTTACTTTATCTCATAAATTAAATTCCTGGGTATATGATACTGGATGTGGTATTAATATTTGTAATACACTACAGGGGTTTAGAGAGGAAAGGAGACTAGCTTATGGGGAGCAATTTCTGCATGTGGGAAATGGAGCACAAGCAGCAGTTGAAGCCATAGGAATGTTTGATTTAGTTTTACCTTCGGGTTTAGTACTTTGTTTAAACAATTGTCATTATGCACCTTCTATAATTAGAGGTGTTGTTTCCTTTTCATGTTTGTTGGATCTTGGTTTTTCTCATACTATTGATGGCAATAAAATTTCTGTTTCTTTAAATGGTGTATTTTATTTTAATGATGTTGCTGTGAATGGTGTGTTTGAAATTGATATGAATAATTGTGTGACTTCCAACAATAATAATAATTCGATGTACAACATAAGTAAGAGAATGAAGTATGACTTGAATTCGTCTTACCTTTGGCACTGTAGACTTGCCCATATATGCAAGACTCGCATGCAAAAGCTGCAACGTGAAGGGCTTTTGAATAATATCAATGATGAGTCATTTGATAAGTGTGAGTCTTGTATTTCTGGGAAGATGACGAAGAAACCTTTTCATAGTAATATGGAAAGAGCTTCAGATCTACTTGGTTTAATACATACGGATGTATGTGGACCACTTAGACATGTGTCAAGGAGAGGTGCTGTTTACTTCTTAACTTTTACAGATGATTTCAGCCGTTATGGTTATGTTTATTTACTTAAACATAAACATGAGGTGTTTGAAACATTTAAAGTTTTCAAAGCAGAAGTAGAATTGCAATTGGGAAAGAAGATTAAAGCTCTTCGTTCTGATCGAGGTGGTGAATACCTTAGTCAAGATTTTAAAGATTTCTTAACTGAGAATGGAATTGTCCAGAATCTCACATCTCCATATACTCCACAACAAAATGGTGTATCTGAGAGAAGAAATCGTACATTGTTGGACATGGTTCGATCATGTATAATCTTACTAATCTTCCTTTGTCTTTTTGGGATTATGCTCTTGAATCAGCTGTTCGTATTTTGAATATGGTTCCCACCAAGAAGGTTGATAAGACACCATATGAGATATGGACTGGAAAAGCTCCGAACTTGTCTTATTTAAAGGTCTGGGGTTGTGAGGCGTATGTTAAACGTGACTCACAAGATAAACTCCAACAAAGATCTGTAAAATGCATTTTTGTAGGATACCCAAAGGAAACAATGGGTTACTACTTTTACTACCCACCTGAGAACAAAGTGTTTGTTGCTAGGTATGGTGATTTTCTTGAAAGTGATTTTGTAATTCAAGAAATCAGTGGGAGAGTATATGATCTAGAAGATGATCTAAATAATGCATTACCTTCAGAAAACACTAGCACACTTCCTATAGAACCGGAAAGTCTGGGTCCTCCACCGGAAGTTGAAGTAGTTCCCATTCGCAGATCTTCAAGATCTGTGAAAGCTTCTGACCGTCTGTGTCTTAATGTAGAGGTCGATGAGCATACACTAGGGGATCTTAATGAACCTACTAGTTAAAGAGCTGCCATTAATAGTCCTGAAAAGGCTAAGTGGAAAGCTGCTATAGATGGGGAAATACAATCCATGCATGATAATGAAGTCTGGGAAGAAGTTGACTTACCTCCTGGTGCCTAGGTAGTTGGGAGTAAGTGGCTCTATAAGATTAAGACTGACATGGATGGATATGCACACATTTATAAGGCTCGTCTAGTTGCTAAAGGTTTTACTCAAACTTTTGGAATTGATTACGAGGAGACGTTTTCTCCTGTAGCAGACATAAGAGCTATAAGAATTCTCATAGCTATAGCAGCGTACTATGACTATGAGATTTGGCAAATGGATGTGAAAACCGCTTTCTTAAATGGTCATCTAGATGAAGACATCTATATGGCACAACCAGAAGGGTTTGAAAATCCAGAGTTTCCAAATCGTGTATGCAAGCTTAAAAGATCCATTTATGGATTAAAGCAAGCATCACGACAATGGAACAAGAGGTTTGATGATGAGATCAAAAAGTTTGGATTCACTCAAAATCTTGATGAGCCATGTGTGTATCACAAAGTTAGTGGGAGTGATAATGTAATTTTCCTAATTCTTTATGTTGATGACATATTGATCATGGGAAAAGACATTTCAAGTTTGCAAAAGGTTAAGGCATATCTTGGAAAGTGCTTTTCTATGAAAGATTTAGGAGAAGCTGCATACATTCTGGGAATCAAAATCTATGGAGATAGATCAAGGCGGTTAATTGGATTAAGTCAAAGTGCTTACATTAACAAAATATTGAAAAGATTCAATATGCAAAATTCCAAGAAAGGATGTTTGCCGATGGAAGTAAAACATGGCTTATGTAATGAGTTTTGTGCTTCAACACGTGCTGAGGTGGCTCGCATGAGTAAAGTTCCTTATGCTTCGGCTGTAGGATCCATTATGTATGCGGTTAAGTGCACAAGGCCAGATGTGGCGTTTGCTCAAAATATTACCAGTCAATTTCAACAGAATCCAGGTGATAAACATTGGATTGCTGTTAAGCATATTCTTAAGTATTTGAGGAATACAAAAGATATGTTTTTGGTATATGGTGGAAATCCAGCTGCAGAACTTTGTGTTACAGGTTTCTGCGATGCATCCTTTCAAAGTAATAAAGATGATTCGAAGTCTCAGACGGGTTATGTCTTTGTTATTAATGGAGGAGCTGTAGACTGGAGGAGCAAGAAGCAGAGTACAATTGCGATGTCTGCAACAGAAGCTGAATACATTGCTGCTTCAGAAGCTGCTATGGAGGCTGTTTGGATTAGGAAATTCGTTTCAGGGCTTGGTGTTATGCCTTCAATTGAATTACCTATTAATATGTATTGTGACAATTCTGCTGCAATCATATTTGCCAATGAACCTGGAGTCATGAGAGGCACCAGACATTTTCTATGGAAGTATCACTTTGTTCGTGAAAAGGTTAACGAAGGTGAAATAAATCTGCTGAAAGTTCACACAGATGATAACTTAGCTGATCCGTTCACTAAGGCTTTGGTGAAAGAGAAGCTTAATGAATTATCCAATGGAATTGGACTTAAATTAGCTAGTAGTTTCATGCATAACTGTGATTAGTATTTGGATAAAGGATATTGTAAACAATTATTATTTTAATGAAATAAAGTATGTTGGTATGTTTATTTCTATTGTTAATTATTGTTGTCCTATTTTTGCATGTTTAAATCCATGAATAAGAGTTATTCTAAAATTGTCCGTTGTCAGTTAATAATATGGGAATATTATTAAATTAAGACAAATCTGAAGTTGGTATAATATACTTAAAGTATATTGATGCGTAGACATACCATTTCAGACGATATTCGATGATACTGAATATAGGACTTATCCCAACTATATGATGTTACTTTATGGATCTTGTCATTAAGTAAATCATAAGAAGTTATCCTTAGACTTGAGATAAAAGATAACAGTCATGAATGTAGTACATTTTTGTGGAACAACTTAACGCTATACGTAACTGGTAGTCATAAGGGTTGTTTTCGGAAGTGTTACAAAGTTTGTGTGTTTTGCTTGTAATCAATATAGAATTTGTTCCTTCAAATTAATTTTTGGAGTTTAATACTGCTGGGCCCCTCGTAGGGTTGTCAAGGTGTTTGCGTGGCCACGCCCAAGGTCTTTCTTGAAAGGTTCAAAAGATTTGGTAATCTTGACAATTTCTAAAAACGAGAAACAGAATGGTTAATTAAGGAATGACCTAGATCCATATCCTTATTTAACATGGTATTAGAAACAAAGGGATAATAATAATGAGAAATCATTAAAAGGTTTTCCAGGAGCCTTACTCAAGTGGTACTAGAGGCATCGACGTGTTGCAAGACGCTAATTGATGTGATCACACTATTATGATATGTCTAAGTGGGAGCTGTTGGTTTTATAGACAAAATAATAATAGTCGTGTGTTAGGATCGAACTTGAGATCACGGGATTGCACACAATACGTATGAAGAGAAAAAGTAATAATTATTTATAAATGTTATAATTAATTATTAAACACAAAATAAATAATAGTAATTAGTATTTAATGATTAATGACTAATTATATATTAAACGAAGATTAGGAAAGTAATACTAGACAAAATTTGGAAACAAGAGAAGGTTCTAGAATCCCCTAGGGGACTCCAAATCCGATCGGCATAGGGGGGTGGTAACCTCCTTATGTGCCTTGAGCTCCAAGTTTTGTATAGTATATAAGCAAACCCAAGATGCATGTTTTTCTCATAACTTGTACACACACATCTTGGTGTTTTCTCTCCTTCTTTCTTTTCTTGGTCGATCCATCAAAACCAAAACCTTAGGGTTTCGATTTTCATTGATCAAAAATAGTTTTGTGTTTATTACTTGCATAAACTTTTTCTTGAATTAGTACGTGTGTACAAGAACGTGAATCAAACACACTATTGTTTGATTCTTGGATTGAATTACAAAAGAGGTAAGGGGTAATTCTTTTAATCCACATAAACCCTAATTAGGGTTCTTGTTCCGGAAGATTGCTTTTGATTCTTGTTCGGGCTAGAATCACAAAGGTATGTTTACTATTTAATTATTGATTAATTAATTACATGTTATTCAATCTTATTATAATTGCTTCCGCTATGCTCACTTTGATGTACTTGGTTTATTTATATGAAGGTCATGATATAATAATTCCAACAGTTACATCTTTTGATTTTAATGAATATAGAATATGCATATTATTGGTGTTCAATTCATGCACTTCAGCTCAAGAATTCATTAAACTGATAACAATTTAAATGATCATATAATAGTACGTGAATATGCATGCTAAAACAAAATGGGGAAATGTTACCTGCTTGTTGATGTAGGCAATTGCCTACTTTTTTTTTAACAAAAAAAGAACACCACTTTTGTAAACATTACAATTACCCCCTTCCAAATACCCCCTTTCCATCTTTTATCTTAAATGTATAGTTATGTTTTGCTAAACCATTTGAAACAAGCCCATGAGTATTATTAGTTCCAATTGTATAACCATTTCAATGCATGAATACAAGTCCATGAATATTAAAACATGTCCATGAATATTATACATTTCAATAAGATGTTGTATTACAACCTTGAATATTAAAACAAGTCCATGAATTTAATAAAAATGTGACCTCTTGTACACCATTTTTGACAGCAATGACTTAACCATTTGCACAACAATAACTTAGAGTGTGTTTCTTTTTTAAAAAAATGTATTACTAGCCCTCTTACTCCCTCTTACTTTTACCAGTAAGAGGTGGGCAGACGTTTTGCTTGTTTGTTTTTCTCTTTTGAGTCAGACCTAGTTAGACATATAACATCTTACTCAGTAAGAGGTGAGAGACTTGTCTTACTGCCTCTTACTCGATAAGAGGGATTGAAGACTCGTGTTAATATAATATATTTGATGGTTTATTAACTATGTTATATTTATAATAAAAAGTCTTGTTTCATATTTACATAAGTTACTTAGATAAATTGCAGAAACGAGCTCTTAAAATCATTCGGACAATTATAAAAAAAACAAACAACATTATTTCGTTTAGATTTAGACGTTATAGCCACCTCTTACTAGTAAGATGTGGTAGTCAGATTCAGACCTAAAACATCTAAATGAAACAAACACACCCTTAGTCTTTAGTTATAAAATGGTAATGACAGTGAGTATGGTTTATTTTTTATACAATTGTTTGGTTTAATAATAAGGCAAGGGTAGCCATTAGACATAAAGGTAGCTTCGTTGTTCATCTAAGTTGTATCAAGAGAAGAAGAACAAACACAAAAAGGGCTGTCCAAACACTCCTCCTGCAGCAGTAAACTCAGTACCAAACACCCCTGCTGCAGCAGTTAACTCAGGTCCAAACACTCCAAATGCAGCAGTAAACTCAATACCAAACACCCCTTTGGACAGTACATAACCAAATACAGTTTCTTCACTACTCAAACAACCAAATACTATTTACGCAATTTGAAACAAACCAAATACCATATGAAACAACCAAATACAGATTGATTACAGTACACAAACCAGATGTTTAACCAAAAACAGATTTTGCTTATGAAAAAGAGGTATGCGAAATAAACCAAATGCCATATGAAACAAAGAACAACAATATTTAACAACCATAATGTTGATTTGGGTCATGTATCATCATTTCACAAAAATGTTGGCAGTTCAACCCAACCCAACTTGACCCACTTTGACCCGCAACAAATTTTACTTATTATAACCATATGGAACTAATGCAAAAGCCACCACTCCTCAAATGCAAACGGACTCACGAGCATTAAAAGGCGCAGTAGAGGAATAACATAATGAAGTTAAGTTGTAGAATAGATTGTGGACCATATAAGTTGCATAACTGATGAGGCGAAAAATGAACCACTTTTAGGGGGTCATTTAAGCCCGGAATTGAATTTATTTGATCAAAGATTGCCCTAAATCGTTCCTTTTGTGATTTTAGTTACTTTGGGAGTGAATTCTGGAAAAGGAAGCAATTCGGACGTTTTTTGGAGCATAAAAGTGAAGAAAACGCCAAAGAGTTAATTTTCCAAGCTGAGAACAGTACCTGACGGCGTCAAGAGGAAGATCCTGACGGCGTCAAGAGTAAAAACCATGACGGCCCAGTGCAAACCTGAAGGCGTCACAACAAGGGCGTCAAGAGTTAAATTGGTGACGGCCTGCACAAGGGGAATACATGACGGCGTCAGACCCAGATCTAGGCAGTCCGAGAAACTATTTGGCGGCGAGATGACGGCGTCAGACATTTGTTCTTGACGCCGTCACCTATCAAAATCTATATATAGTTTTCCTATTTTCATTCATAAAGAGAGGAACTTGTGTGGAGAAAACTAGGTCCGAACTTTGTAAATCCTAGGTCATATTTTACAGTGTATTCAAGGGTTTTCACCCCTTGAATCCTTTCATGTTCTATTGAGATAAGTCTTCTTTTAATTCAATTAATATGTCTATGTGTTGGTTGATTATATCTTGTGCTTGTCTTGATTTTAACATGCTAGGCTAGATCTATCTTGTGTTTGCTTGGATCTAATGAAACCTAGATGTTAATTATGTGTTGATTACTTGTTTATGGTTGTAATGGATGAATGATTTCAATGTTAGGCTTAAGAAAACTGGCAGATCTCCATTGTGTAACATGCTTGAACGTCTTAGGAAACATGAACTGATGTGTACTAGGTTTTATTGGTTGTATTTAATGCATGAGCAAATTCTAGTGATCCCATGTTAGGAGCTTCTTAGCCGGCTCGACATAGGAGTGAAGTAGGCGCTCATAGGATTGGGGAAGTAAGTACGCCACCCCATGAATGGTATTAAGGAATACAATATTTCATCCACGCAACTATAACAAGTAATTAACATGTAAAAGATATCTAGGGAGTAGTGAAATCTAAGTAAACACAATTCTCCCACATATTGCTCACAACTTTAGTATAATTTAGTTTATTTTCATTTCTAGTATTTTATTTTGATTGTATCTTAGTATTGGGTTAGTTGATTAGCAACTAATTCCGCCAAACTCCTTCAAACCAGAGAATTTTACTTGCTTTCTAAAAAATATAAAAATACAAAAAGAATCATCCCTCATCTCTAGACCTAGTCTTTAGGTTTTCTAATCCTAGCGACACTATTCCTAGCTGAACGATCAATTCCCCGGTACTTGTCATTATACTATACTACATCGATCAGGTACACTGCCTGGTGGGGGTTGTAAGCTTCTCGAGATCCTTCGAGAGGTAAAGCCTGGTGCAATCCCTACACATCAAGTTTTTGGCGCCGCAGCCCGGTGAATAGTTATTGTCTAGGTTAGAATTTCTTTTTATTAGGTCTACTTGCTAGATTCCTTTTAGTAAGATTTTAATTTTTATTTTTAGGTTTCCTTTAGTCTATCTTTTTCTTTGTGCCCTTTGTTTGTAAAACCATTTTCATTTGTCTTGATTTTAACATCAGACAACTCCGTTGATATAAGTATTATGAATCCTTCTTACAGAAAGGGACATTTATATTTTTCTTTAAGACAACCAGGGCTATTGGCTTCTTGATTAATCTAGTCCATATTACATGATGTCGTAACACTTTATCTTTCCCAAAAAGGTTTCTGATTCTATGTTATTTTCTAGACCAACATGGGAAGGTGGTCAGTACAACCGAGATGAACAGAGTCGATTGGCTGCTTTTCGATTAGCAATGGAATTAGGAGCTGATCACATCAATGTTGAGCGTAAGGTTCCTTTCTTCTTGACATTAAATGAATCTATTCATGCTTATAGGCTCGTCTAAAGTACTATACTCTTATTCGTAACTCAAATGCATGCCGTTGGACAGAGCAAATCACCATTGTTATACAATAAAGCTTTCTGATCAGTTGGTTTTAATGGAGTTTATGTACATTTGTTGGTGGATAATGTAAAGAATTTCCTTGATACTTACTCATCCACAGATTTCTCTGGGTTCAGGTTGAGTTTTATTTGTATTATCAGGGCTAGGATTTCAGTTTCTAGGGTCTTTTTTCCTGTAAAATATCTACATCCTCTCATATATGTGCCTTCATACTTATTTAACTTTCTCTGCGCTTACAAGTCATTGAATGGTGGCTTTGTTGTACCGGTTGGGTCTTTTAACAACTGGTATATATAAATTTGAAATTTATATAAATAAAGTTGACATTTTTTATTTAAAGTAACCATATTGACCATTGGGTAACCTGGTACCGAATGCCCAAACGGCATACAAAGCCATCTTTTATTGAATCAAATGTTATATAACCATACAATGACTAAAAGGGCACACATGTGAAAGTACGTTGATATTTTATGGAGAAAACCTCGTATTTGTATTTATTCAGATTAGAAAAATGTATCATTTTTTGATGCAGTTGTACCATTCCTCACAAAGAATATTTACTTCAATGTTGTGATGAGGTTGATCCGGTTGTAAAGGTAAGTTTCATTTTTATAGAAACCTTAAGCGTTGAGGTTGATGTAGATGATTATTAAATTCTGGCATTTTATGTATTCTATTATTGATTGTATGCTACCGCAGTCAATTGCGCTATCAGGAGACTAAAAGATGGGACGTTATATGGGTGTAATACAGACTATGTAGGCGCTATTTCTGCTATCGAGGATAGTCTAAGAGGTTTCTTTTTATTAGAAGTGGTAATTTGGGCTGTTGGGTCAAAACCATGACTTTCAACCCGTTTAACCCATTTGACACGTTTGAGGTTTACTTAAATCCTAAATTGTTGCAACTGTTTACATGTTCAGGCTTTCAAAATGGTGCAACAGGATCACCCTTGGCTGGTAGACTATGCGTGGTTATTGGTGCTGGCGGTGCTGGTAAAGCTCTTGCTTATGGAGCAAAAGCAGAGGTTGCAAGGATTGTGATACACAATGGGACCTACGGTTAGATTCTACTAGCGTTCATGTTACCATTCCCAGTACTCGTACTTGATTATCTGCTTATTGTGTTTTTTGAGCAGTTGCATAAATTTGACTATGCTTATCTACTAAGTTTAGGGGTGAAATAAGGTCTTTTCAGTAAGGAGTTTCAGATTGTTTAGTTTGAACTGGTTATTGTTGGCAGATTCAGAATTGTAAGTTTAACCTTACGGGTGAAATAAGCTATTTTGGATAAGATGGTCTTCTGGTTATTAGCATAAGCTGTTTAACTTAGTAATGCCAAACACCCCTTGTTGCGTTTTGATACAGTAGATCTGCAGTAATAAGTGTTTGGATATGATTATAGGCTTATTTGATGGTGAACTAAGCAGCAGTTATAAGTAACAGTTTCGGAGTTGCCTATTCATACGGCATATCCAATTCTGATTATTTTACGTCTTAAATCCCTAATTAGCTGATTGCCTAAAACTTAAACAAATGCAATATCTGATTATCTGTTTTCGTTACTGTAGAAGCCTATCTATACACTTTTCGCACCGGGTCATTTGTAGTTCTGGTTCCATGGTACTGTCCCAAGGATATCTGCTCGGCTTATGAGCAAATTGAACTTTAAACGTCAGAACCTTGATGGTCAATGAGCTTATTTAACTCTCCTTATTTTGTAAGTCTATTTTTCCACGCTTATTTTTTTGATTAATGAGCTTATTATGGCTTGAAGATGAAAAATAAGCCCATAAGTTGGAAAATAAGCCTGAAAAATGAACTTAGGAAATATAAGCATAGTTAAATAGGCTCAAAAAGCCCAAAAATAAGCTTAAACAAACACCCCCTTAGGGCTTAGGAAATATAAGCATAGTTAAGAACTTCTAATGTTTGTTTAATGTATATTCATCTTTTAACCAACCCTTTCAACTTATGTTGGATAAAAATTGATCGCGTTATTTGGCATAGATATAGATAATAATGATTATATTTCCTTAATTTTTGATTAAATGTTGGTTGGGTACTCTAACATAAGCTCTAATTTTGTAGCTTATATCAAGACTTTTGGGCTTATATAAGTTTATGATATCGTAATAAACTTATATAAGTCCACAAGTCTCAAAATAAGCCAGAAAAGCAGGGCTTATATTATATAAGCCGAAATCAAATAAGCTCGTAGGCCCACATATAAGCCGAAACAAACACCCTGTAAAAAAATACTATGGAGTAGTATATAATTTACTTGACACTAACCAAGTTAGTACTCGGTACTTTGATAAAGTTTTATGTAAAAAAAAAAATGCAAAATTTCCCTCAATATGCTTTACTTTCCCTCAATTAAATCACGTGCATAAAACACGTACAAAAAGCAAAAACAACCAAAAAATTTCCCTCTAAAAAAACCCCAAAATTTCATCAAATCCCAAAACCAATTCAAATTCCCTCCCCTTTTCCCCCAAATCAAAACCCAAACCCTAACTTTTCAATCCCACAAAAATCAACTTTCATTTCACTAAAAGTTCACATTTTTATGTAATATCTCCACTATTTTCAGAAAACCCATCTTTTTAATTTCATCAATTTGAAAAAAATTCTTATTATACAAACCGCAATATCAAAATACTCCTTCTAATCCATTGAGCTTGGGAACCTTATTTGTGAGCTTATGAGCTTATATGATTTTGTCTTATTTTGAGACTTATGGGCTCACATAAACTTATTATGATGTACTGTAATAACTTAATATAAGCCCATAGGTGTCAAAATTAGCTTGAAAATTTTGAGCTTATATAAAGTAGGCCGAAATCATACAAGCTCACAAGCCAACAAATAAGCTTAAACAAACACCCCATGCTTATTCTGAACTGATAAGTTTTTGTGGATTTGATATTGCAAATTTTCTGTTAGGGTGAAAATAAGCTGTTTTTGATAAGCTGATCATCTGCTTATTACCTTTTATTGCACTTTGATATTGTGGATAAGTAGTTTTGAATGTATGGGCCATGTACATGATTATATGCTTATTTGGGGGTTAAATAACTGATCGGCATTTGCTCGTTCAGATTGTTTATTTGCTGTTGTTTTGAAATAACGAATAGTTTATCTGCTTAATGCTTTTTTGGTAATAGATTGATTTGATACTATAAGGTTACCCTTATGTTGATATTAGCTGTTTTGAATGGGTTGATTATCTGGTTTTGAGAATAAGTTATTAAAAATAGTAATCCTAAACACCCCTTACTGCGTTTTAATTTAGTAGATAAGCATAGTTAAGTGTTTGTATGTGATTGTATCTTTATTTGAGGGTGAAATAAGCAGTGTGGGAGTTGCTTATTCAGACAATGTATTGCTTCTGTATCATTGAAGTACTCTTAACGGAATTGCCAAACTATAATTGCGTAACTGATTGTTTTTTGAGTGTCTGGATGAAAACTGGCTTATGTTTATGATCTTATTGATACTGTTATGATGCGAATGCAGTTTTCTTCTGATGGTATACTGAATCGTCTGACACGTGATGGGGATGTTTCAGAATTTGGATTGTTTTTATAACTGGTTATTGTTACTGGATTCAGTATCGTAAGTTAACCTTAGGGGTGAAATAAGCTATTTTGGATAAGTTGGTCTTCGGGTTATGAGCATAAGCTGTTAAACTTAGTAATACCAAACACCCCTTGTTGCGTTTTGATACAGCAGTAACAAGTGTTAGGATATGATTATAGGCTTATTTGATGGTGAACTAAGCTATCATTTTTTTTTGGTAATGTTGACCATTTTTGACATTCGGTTTTTGTGTTGCCGAATGCCCAAACAGTCTATAGAGTGATCTTATAACGTGTCAAATGTTATAAAAAAGTAGAATGGCTAAAAGGGCAAAATGTGAAAGTACGTTGGTATTTTATGGAAAAAAAAACCCGTTTTTCTACTTATTCAGGTTAGAAAATGTATCATTTTTTGATGCAGTTGTACCATTCCTCACAAAGAATCTTTACTTCAATGTTGTGACGAGGTTGATCCAGTTGCAAAGGTAAATTCCATTGTTATGGAAAGCTTTACTACTAAAGCTGATGCAGATAATGATTAAAGTATGGCTTTTTATGTATTCTGTTATTTATTGTATGTTACAGTCAATAGGAATAGTCAGCTGCGCCATCAGGAGACCAAATGATGGGAATTTATATGGGTGTAATACAGACTATGTAGGCGTTATTTCTGCTATCGAGGATAGTCTACGTGGTTTCTTTCTATACTCTCTATTAGAAGTGGTAGTATGAACCGTTGGGTCAAAACAGTGCCTTTTGTCCAGTTATAAAAGTTTCATATCATATTTCATGTGTCACTTTCTACCCGTTCGACCCATTTGAGATTTATTTACAACACAAATTGGTACAAGTGTTTACAGGTTCAGGCGTTCAAAATAGTGCAACAGGATCACCCTTGGCTGGTAGACTATTTGTGGTTATTGGTGCTGGCGGTGCTAGAAAAGCACTTGCTTATGGAGCTAAAGCGAAGGGTGCAAGGATTGTGATAGCCAATCAGACTTACGGTTAGATTCAACTAGCTTTCACATTACCATTCCTAGTCCTCGTACTTGATTGCAAATAAAACATTATACTAGTCTCATTGCATTCTTATCAGTTCAGTATGGGTGAAAGTCAACTATATGGTTCTCATCATATTTAGGGGGTGTTTGGGTTTGAGTGGTTAATCATCAAAACATAAAAAAATTGATTACCGACTTCAAGTCAGAGTAACCATATGATCAATTGCAACATTGAAATCCAAACACCCTCTATGCATAGTTAATACACCAACTAAAGTTTTCTCTTACTGATATTGCACAGATCGTGCTAGAGAACTCGCTGACATAATTGGTGGAGAGGCTATATCTCTTGCTGATTTGAGCACTTACAGCCCAGAAGGTGGCATGACACTTGCAAACACAACATCAATTGGTATGCAGCCAAATATAGACGATACTCCTATTTCTAAGGTACGGCTATATACCTTTCTTCGGTCATATGTTTTAGTAATAATGGTTTGCAGTTAGAAAGTTAATATGAGGTGACTATGTGCATGGGGTAAATTTTTCATATTTTTTATGGCAGGAAGCTTTAAAGTCGTATGCATTGGTATATGATGTTGTGTGCACACCGAAAGTTACAAGATTACTTCGGGAAGCAGGAGAATGTGGAGCCATAATTTTTACAGGGGTGGAGATGTTTATAGGACACGCGTATGAACAATATGAGAGATTTACATGGTTACCTGGTAAGGTTTTAAATGCAAAGTTATGATATTTTATGCCTCTTCATTATGCCTAAAATCTTACCATCACTTTTTTTCTTATGAGTTTTTATCATACTTTCCAATTGCAGCACCTAAAGAATTATTTAGTGCGATTATGGAAAAATCTTAATTGTCTCGGGAACTGCCGCAGGTATGCATCTTTTTTTTTTTTTTTTTTTTTTTTTTTTTTTTTTTTTTTTTTTAATCCCATCTTCCTTTATCTTGAATTATGAGTTTGTGGGTACCGTGGAACAATTAAAAGGCAAAATAGTTGGAAATGTTATGGCCATCGATACCTTGTCCAATCGTATGAAGTTATGAAAAAATGAAAAGATTTGATGACTGTCACATGCTCGCATTATTATGCTTATTATCTCTGTCACATCGTTAATCTTCATCGGAATACCATAGATTACTCCATTGTTTATTTGGCATGATCAAATTGACCACTTGTGTTCTGTAACTCGTTTAAATTTTGAGAAATTTGATTTGATTGACCACTTTTGCTCGAGTATGGAGTTAAAAAAAATATTATACTTCAGTTATCCTAAAAATAGATTTAATGCTTCTAGAGTGTCTGTCCAAGATAGGCGTGGGTTAAGTAATGAGTCAACCTTCTTCTGTTGTGGAAATTTTCGAACTTTTTTTTTTTTTTTTTTTTGAATCATTGGTTCTCTTCTCACAGAAAAACCCGCTTTTATCTGATCATTAGCCATACATAATAATTTAATTTATTGCTAAACAAAATGATTTAGGATTTTGACACAGTTTGGGTGTCTTGCATCTAATCAAATTATTAAACTTTACCCATTTGAGCCATTGGAGATAGGATATTACCCAAATCAGGCCAACTTCTAAGTAAATGGTCAAAATTTCTACTGCAGACTTTGACTTTGGATCAAAATTTCTGCATAATTACGTAAAGCTGAAGATTTTGTTACTTTGTATACATAAGCAGGAGGCTCGAGAGTAACGTGTGTTGTGCAAAATGGTACACAAAGGAAGCACGGAGGAGGTGATTATAGTTCTTGTTTCTCGATCACTTGTTATTGTATCATTAGTATTTTTTTTGGGTAAAAGGTCAACAACCCGGTAAATATATTACTCCAAAAACATTTAAGTACAACGGATATGAGTGATTCTCATATCTCAGCCCGTTACATAGGCGAAAGGCTTACATAACAAGATACTTCCAATTTTCTAGACAAGAAAACAAACCATTTAAAGACTCGGACAAAAATATAACCTACTTCCTACGACCTTGGAGATTAAAGCCATAAATGGCGTTAAGAGCATCCAATTCCCCTGGAAGATCATAAATTTGCTTCGAGTAATCATCATAGTCATCCAACTCATCTTCACGCTCATGACCCCCACCAAAAAGATTTGCTGATTCGTCGAACGTGTTAAGAACCTCCTCCTCATCACTATGAGTAACCACAATATCACCTACCTTAGAGAATGGGTTAGCCCTCTTATTGGCAGATGCAGACGGAATAGGAACACCTTTATCATCCAAAAGGGTAGCTTTCCCATCGATAAGTAGCTTTTCAAGCTTAATAATTTTTTCAACTATAGGAGTAGAACCACCTTCCTTAGTTCCCATTAAATCACTCACAAGGGGTTCTTGTGATGTAGTACCAGTCTTAACCAACGCATCCGCATTAACTTCCATTGTACAGCCAGCATCCACATCCATGTTGGTGTCATCAGTAGGAATACCAAACGTATCCGTATCATCCATATTAAGAGCATCAAACTAGTTAGATGTAGAGATCGTTGTACCACTAGAACTAGCCACATCAGGAGTCTTCTTCTTATTGCCACCAACATTCTTGGGTTCAGGAGGAGTCTGTTTGGGTTGATACTGAAACTTCTTACCCACAACAGGTTTAGTAAACCCTCCTTTACCCGGAATTGTAGAACCACCTTGTTTTCCTTTCTTCCTGTTATTGACAGTCTTGAAACTATCATTAACAGGCTTAGTAGGCTGAACAGGAGGTATAACAACCTTAGGGCAGTCAGTCAGAGTATGTCCAAATACCTTGCTATCATTAGTATTTTTGTTCGGACATAACAAGGAATTTTATATTGGACCGCCATTGTATTCTCAGTTATGTGATACTAAAATTAAATTTATTTTTATAAATGAAGTACTCATAAATCCTAGAAAACAAACGACGTCATATTTATCTGGATAAATTGTGACTTTGTAGGTTTTTCTGCCATGATGGTAAAACTCTTATGAGTATATGTATGATGATATTGTGAAAAAATCGATAAGATTTGAGAATTTTGATGGACTATAGTAAAATGTCATAATAGTAAATGCATGTCTTACCAGAATTCTTTCCGGAAGCAATCTTTTCTACAATGTTCTACCTCGCACATATGTCACTTTGGCAGGATTGTGTATTGTTGTTACAGTTATTTTGAAGTGAATTGGGCTTTATGAAAGCATCAAGACTTTGCAGATATTGTTTCCAGTCTATATATTAAAAGGGTCGAGGATTTTGTATCATAGTTTTGTGCGAACAAGGAAACCCAGTTTATCGTGCGACGAGTTATATGTCGCTTAAACGTAAATAAAACATTTGTTTCATAAATCAATGTAAAAAGTCACTCGGTCAGCAGTTACGGTTACCTGTGTTTTTCATTTGATTACATGATTGCACAAATTAAGTTTCGTACCATTTTTAAACATGTGTTAAACTCATATTAGTCTCGCAAGTTGCACAAAACTATGATGCAAATCTCTCCACATTCTCATAGGCTGGGTGGGTGTAATGCTTAACTTTTCATCACCTTCATCTCAACGTCACATCAGCTTGGCTTTTCAGCACATCAGCTAATAGCCGTAGTCGTGACTACCTAACCAAACACATGAAAACAATCTACTTAATACAAACATACCCCACCAATACCTCCCACACCCCCCCCCCCCCCTCCCCAAAAAAAAGTGCCCTTCTACCAACACAAAATTCTATTCATCGTGCGCGATAGTGTACACCCATTATGGGGGACCATGCGTGGAGAGTGCCTATCGCGGGCGGGTGGTGGATAACACCATTACAACACATGTTTATAAGAAATGTGAGTTTTTGAAACAATCACCATAAAAGATTTTATTTATTTATATATTTTTTTTTTTAAAAAAGAAAAAAAGAAAAGAATTGTGACTTTTTTGAAACACCCGGTTGTTTAGGTCATTTCATTTAATATTGGTAAGTACGTTTAAGGACCTAGGTCAAATTTAAAAACTACTATAAGTTTAGTCACCGTGTTTTAAATAAATGACTAGATTAAAAAGTTTCTTTACTGACTTTATTAAATTGTTTAATTGTTTATTTTTACCTTATCTTGTTTGCTTAGTAGCTTATTTAGATAAAGTAAGCGTGTTTGGATAGGATTTTAAGAGGTTGTTAGTATAAGCTTTGTTGACGGAACCAGGGTGGGTTTTTAGGGTCTCGTGACACATGTGGATTTTTGTGGAGATAAGCTTAAGCCTACACAGAAAGCTTAGACAAACACCACATATTTATAAGCTTAGTTACCTACTTAGCTTCTAAGTTTAGTGGTGTGAAACGTTATTAGTAGCCTTCAAGTGACCAATACCAATACCAATACCAATACCGATATCAATACCAACATATACTAATCTTTATAACCCGAAAAATCACACCGGGATAACAACTCAAGTGTTTCCTACACCGTAGTCTTCGTATCCAAAGTGATCAAATTTTAACTACTCTATATTCACGAACTGAGACGGGAGCGTGCAAAACAAACAACCAAACAAAGAACATGTCTTTTGATTGAAACGGTACAAACAAGCAAAACCAAGTTGCAATATTCACCATACGACCCGAGCCACTATCAATTTAATATTCACCCTGCTCAATTTTCAAGTACATAAACGAATCAAAATTTTTTAACCACTTTTTCAATATAAATATAACAAAATTTACCTATCAATAAGATTCGGCGACGAGACCAGCGAACAATCCCCCGCTGCGCACACGGGACGGAGATCATAAACCTTCCAACACGTACAAAGTTAGTTTATAATTATCCAGGTTTCACATTGTGAAAATAATGACTATAAAACCATTATTTGAACACAATAACGCCAAATAACATCGTATCTAATTTACGACCATTTTTGAAACAAAAGACTTGGAACAATCGCACATAAGACAAAACAAACACACAGATATATACGATGGATATATACTTGGACAGATTAGAAAATGATTCTGCAGCCATCAAGACTTCCTCAGCTTGTCACTTTCAGTCTTTGAAGAATCCAGAAATTAGCTGAAGTCCAGCAAGCTCGACTTTAACACTACAAATTTAGATAACCACACAATAAGTCCGTGCAAAATCATAACCATGTATAGAATGAGTATACTTTAAAAATTTTCTTACGCTGGCCGAAACTCGAGCCCACATACAATGAGGCCAGACATAATTCCTTCAAGACTTCTAAATTTCATATTAATTGAAAGAGAGCCATCCTTAAATTCACGAGTGGAGTTAAAACTACACAGTTGAATCTCCATCCATTCATCTTCCCTCTTTTTTGGAAACTGAGTGATATCGTGTACATTCAATGGGCTTGGGGTTATAAAATAAACAAATTCAGCCTCATTTTTTTCTTGGTGGAGTATGTCTTGTACTTTTACCGGACAATGCAGCCCCTGGCAATTTTCTGAAAGCTTGAACACAAGGTAACACACATATTCTGTATCCGGTGACAACATTTGACTTTTGATCGTGCAATTGATATGAAATACTTGTTGTGGTAAAAGCTCAATCACCCTTCGAAATCTGCATGATTGATATAATATTATTATGCCAACATAGAAGGTTAGGACTTAAAGTTATCAAATCTAGTGTAGTAGTTTTTCATGAGAAATTTTCAACTATTTGGATCTCAATAGATGAGCACATAGTAAATGTAACATTAGGAAAGCAGTTAATGAAAACGGTAACGAAGTTAGTTTGAAAACGCAAACCTGAAATGGGCTGATGGTATTGAACTAAATAGATTCACGTTAGAAGATTTGTGTAAAGCAGTCTTTGCTGAAATCATAAAAAGTTTCTTTCCGTTTACTTCGCCCAACCAGAACAACTTGTCATAGTTTGTATACTTAAATATTTGTTTGAACTTAGTTGGCAATTGTTGCAGTTGATCCAAAATGAAGTTTGATTTCAAGACGCGTGGGACTTCCTTTAACTTTCCAACTTCGTCATGTTTCACCTGTATAAAAATCATGTTATAAACCATTAAACATGTAACTTAGAAGATAGAATGTGAACTTTTTTTCCATATATCCACCACCTTCATACAATATAAACAAAAGAATACAGAATGGAATAAAGAAAAGTTTTATTGCTTACATTCTCAATGGCTCGAAATTCAATGCCTTCAACATAAACTGCAGCATCTCCACAACAGTACGACGAAAAGCTCTCAAGTAGAAACTCAAAAACGACTTCTTTGTTCTGATTCGAGAAACGGTGCAACTCAATCATCATCCACTGCTCATCTCTCCATGTTGCGAAATATGCATGTAAACTTTCGTGTCCCTTTCTATACTTTAGGTTAACATACACAGGTTTACTTGAGAAGTTTCTTGAATCACAAAATTTGAAGACTAAATAGACCCCATAGACAACATCTAGAGATAAAAATTGAGCTCTTGTCTTGATTGTGATGTTCAAGTCGGAATTATCTAACATCTTCACCACTGTCCCAAACCTATGCAAATTATAAACATCCAAGCCTAAATCAGTCATAGCCTTTATTCCCATACACTTATACTTTTGAATTTCGTAATTTTTGGAACAAGAGTTTAAATTCTATGTTAGAATTTAGTGTACCGGACAAATCTCTATTTAAATAAAGGTAAGAATATTATTAAAAAAACACCATCAAGATGCTAGCAAAATTTACAATTCACGGTCATGAGAACAGAGCACTCAAAACAGGGGCATATGTCAACTACCATATTAGAAGGTTTATAAAATTATAGTTCCCAATCATATAATGAGTATTAAAATATGTTTTATCATATACAACATCAGTTCTCACTGTTGATATGTATGTATGCAGGACAAATCTTGTTATTAACCTGATGAGATGAGGTCTGAAGGGTAAAAAAGCTAAAGATGAAGAACTATCCCTTTGTTGATTAGCGCAGGGGATTAGAAGTTGTAGCATAATAGAGTCGAAGGGATTCAAATATATTTTGTTTAAGTGCAGGCAGTCATTGTGATAAGCAAGTGTATTACAGGGGCAAAATGTGAACTTAGTCAAAGGGGTTCTTAAGTTTGATCCTATTTGATCATAATTATAATTAAATTATTAATAATCATATTATGCTACCGTAAACAACTTGTCATGCATTAAACGGTAAAGAGAATAACCTTCTACCAATAATGCATATGTTTGCATATCACTTAAAAGTTAAAACTAACAAAGGTGGAGAGGTATAGAGAATAACCTTGATTCTGAAAGAGATTTACACTCATGTGGACAACTGTTTATGTAGGAAAACTTTGTGGCTGAAACCATTTCATTTCTTTCTCCATTACCAACGAACGACAACAACTGTTATACAGCCGAAATACAAATCAGACTCAATGTGTATGATGTATAAATGCATGTGTGATTTTGAATTATCTCTCAATAAGGAAAAAGATACATAGAAAATGGGAAACAGATAAAAGAGATACAAGAATGAACTGATTACCACTTTATCCTGTTGAAGGAGGATTCCTTTAGAAAAAATGTTGTAAAGTTCTTCATTCTTTTTGGCAAAATAGATTTCAGGGCACTTTGACATTTGGATTATTTCTTTATAGTCCGTGGGCAATTTGGGCTCCCATTCCTCATAATTTTCCTGTATATACATTAATCAATTAATAAACTCAAGTTTCATACAGTTAAAGATATATATGAATCAAAAGTTTCCCAGTTTTGTCAAAACAAAGAAACTTACTTGGAATTCCAATGCTTTCTTAAGCGAAATATCGAAATCTGTTGAATTTGAGTAATCTTTCTATAGACTTTTTTGAAATCAAATGATTATGCTATTGCTGCATTCATTCCAGTTCTTATATATTACTCATTCTTGTTTCAGGCACAAAATGATTTTTCAAAAGCGTGTGTGAAGGGACCCATGATACCAAGTACCAATTGAAGGACTATATATGGAAAGCCTTGAAAAGTGGCAAGGTAATGTTTCAAAGCAGATCAGTAATCCCAAAACGTCAACTGATAACTGCTTATGCTTATATATGGGGATTGATTTGCACACCAATTTTTTTTTGATAAAAACATCATTTTGTACAAGTTGTATAGCACACCGTACATCACTGTAATGCATAGAGTGTGGTGAAAGTTTAAAAAAAGTTGGTGTATGAATCAACACCCTATATAATACAGTAAAACACTACAACATTGACCACAATCGGAGGGGACTTTTTTATGCTTTCAGCGGGGACATGTCCCTGCCAATAAGTCCCTCTAAACGCCCGCCGCTGATACCTTTAGCGGGGACAAATGCATCCTTTTTGCGGGGACATGTGGGTCCCACAGCCTTTGAGCTGGTCAAACTAAATCCAGCGTGGCACTACTTTTCGGCGGGGACATGTCCCCGCCAAAAATGTTATTCACTGTTAAGAATATCTTAATTAAATACTGATTATCTTAATTAATCAACCTTTTAGCGGAGACATGTCCCCGCTAAAAGTGTTATCCAATGTTGAGATGAACTCTTTTGGCGGGGACGTGTCCCCCTAAAAAGTTTATCCACTGTTGAGATCAACTCTTTTGTCAGGGACGTGTCCCCGCCAAAAACATAAAACATATAAAGAATAAACACTGAAATTAGAAGGTTGTCAGCCATTTGAGCCGTAGCATTGTTTCAACTTTCAAAGCAGATCAGCAATCCCAAAAGGTTGTTACCCTTTGCTTGCATACAATGTTGATAAGGAAGGCTAAGATAACCAAGGTCAAAAGTATTATTATCGGTAATATTGAGAAGATAGTTGTTTCGTTTTTGTGATGTTTTGTTTATTGACCCTCATTTAGCTACCTTTTTTGTCTTTTTAACATGTCTGTTTATGGTGCTTATGGGATATTAATGTTGCTTATATTGGCTGAAGTTACCAGGTATGTTGTGTTTAATCTCTTACATTAACTTCCGTGTAGGGGTGTTATCGGGTCGGGTTGAGTCTGGTTTTGAGTTTTTAACAAGTGACCCGCAACCCGACCCAATAATAAATCGGGTTATCGGGTTCGGGTGTTTATCGGGTCGGGTTGAGTCGGGTCGGGTGATTCAGGTTGTCGCGCTATGAGATAAATCATATTCAAGCTCAACACATGCATTTCAAATCAAAGTCAATAACTGATATTATTCAGATGATGTACATTTCATACTTTTTATTGTTACATATATTATGAGCTCTAATATTATTAAACCACAATCATATATATAGGTTAGTCACTAGGCTGTATGTCAAACTATTTTGATAATGTTCAACAAGAACTGCAGCTACAATCTTACAAGATTTGAGCAAGTTAACATGTGATATATAGGTTAGTCACTAGGCAGTATGTCAAACTATTTTGAGTTCAACAAGAACTGCAGCTACAATCTTACAGCATTTGAGCAAGTAAACACGTCATATATAGATAAAAATGAAACAAGCAGTACAGCCACAAGTAAAAAGTACTCCGTACCTCATAAACAAGGTGCTTGTGAAAACAATTATTAATTAGTAACTTAATTTATTGGATATTAACGTATATAGATGTGAAAACAAGCTACTGATATGTTGGCAATGGCATCCATGGCAACAGCAAACTAGCACTATTCAATGACCAAACTTAATAATGAAAAGTGCCTTTAATTATCAGTAGACACTTTCACTAATATGTTGCTTTGAGACTGTGGTGACAAACTAAAAGATTTGACAAGAATCTTAATGCGGAGTAGCAAGAAATATGCTTTAATTACAAGAATCTTACTTACTACGGAGCAACACAAGTTCATAATTAGCAAGGTATCAATTATATTAATGATTCATAAGATTGACGCAACATGATAGCATTATTCATCTGACCCTAACCCGACCCGATAACACTATCGTGTTTGGGTCAAAACAAGCCAACAAGATTTTTTAACTCGATTTAACCTGACCCGATAAGCCTTTTTGGGTTCGGTCGGGTCAACCCGACCCTACTGACACTCCTATGTGTCTGGTTAACTTGAAAAACATTGTCCAAGGAAAACTGATAGTCAAATATGTTTTTAACCAGTGACCTAATTGACCTTTTTTTTCTTATCAGTTATTCATCTTTTATCGCCACATAGAGACAAACCATAACCTGGACAGACAAATTTACAAGTAAATGACTTGAACCCGTATAAGGGAGGCTTCCATCCAGTCAATGCGTCATAAGTCTGTTAATATTTGTGGTTTTCTTTCGTAGATAATTTTGAAATGGGAAAATACTTGGAGATTAGAGTCCCTATAAAAGTTTTAAGTTTTGAGGTTAAAGACACAAACAAAAAGGGGATGGACACTCATATGTAGCTTACATGTAATAAAAAATAAGATTTGCAGGATGTCCTATCAACAAGTACTTTTACTATACCACTTTTCTAGTTTTCAATGTTTTGAAACCCAGTTCGACCCGGCTGGTTTGACCGGTCGAACTGGTTCCGGCTTAGATAACGTGTCAAAAGAAACCGGCTTTTAAGAATTCAAAACCCAGTGTGACCCGCCGGGTTTTACCCGTTTCTATATTTCCAGCTGGGTTAGGCATTAAATCTTTTATATGTGTTCCACATTGCTTTTTCCAAGTTTTTAAAGGCTTTAAAAGCTGTTTAGACAAGTTTTTATGGTGTTTTAAACACTTTCTATATGCTATTTGGACAGCAGAAAGATAGACTGTTTGGACAGGCTTATGTCCTGTTTGGAAACAAGTTTTCTATATGCTATTTGGACAGCAGAAAGATAGGCTGTTTGGACAAGTTTTGTATGTTCTTTTTTAGCAGCAATTACAGCTTTTATATGTTGTTCCAACACAGTTTTTTACAGCAACCATTTTTTTTTTTTTTTTTTGCAGCAATCACAAGTTTGTATGTTGTTTTCTACAGAGATTGGCATTTAGATACTTTTAAATGTTTGAATATTGTTTTTCAGAGCAATTACATGCTGTTCGGACATCAGCAAGATGCTTTAATCTTAGAATAGTTCCTAAGAGTTAAAACTGTTAATGAGACTATAAGTGTGTTAAACAGAGTTTGATCATGATATTATACTCTTTGATTCAAGATATTCTCTGCAAGTCGAATGGTCTAATTGTGATAGGTGTATTCACTCAAACAAAAATATAGTAGTACTTATTATTATAGAAAGATGAAAGAGGAAAAACCGTCTTACCGCATTTTGATGTTCGCGTTGAAATTCCAACGCTTTCTCAAGTCTCGTGACAATCTCATCAATATTTGGGCGTTCCGCTCGTTCTTCGTTCAAGCAGTCATATGCTATTTCCGCAAAAATGTTAAATGATTGAGAGTCCATTTGATTCCATAACTCCCAATCAATTATTTCATTGAGTTTTTTCTCCCTATAATGGGCAACAGCCACCGAAGCCAAGTACTTATTATCTTGGTCGTCTTCGATTACTGCTTCCCTACCACAAAGTAGTTCAAACATTACTATCCCAAAGGAGTACATATCCGACTTGTGGTGTGCACTTTTAGTCTCTATATATGTTGGGTCTGTATACCCATTCCTACTCCACACTTTATCAGTATTGAAAGACTGGTGCCTTTCAGATGCTTTGATCTTCATGGAACGTATAAAATCACCTAACTTGGGTTCCCAGTCATCATTTAAATAAATCGTACCACTGTTGATGTTGCGGTGTATTACGCTAAAATCACGTGACTCGTCATAATGAATATAGCTCAATGCTTGCGCAATACCAACAGATATCTCCAATCTTTGCACCCATGTCAACAACATCGGGTCACTTAGATGCAGTTGAAGACATTCTCTGGTCTCACTCTTGATAATGGTGACCTTCTCATCATTATCATCACAAAACCCAACAAAAGAAACCAGACTTTTGTGCTTGAGACTAGAGAGTATGGAAACCTCAGTCCAAAACTGTTGGTCTTCATCAAACCGTTCTTTATTTAACCTCCCAGCTAAGATATTAATTAACTCACCGGACCAAAAGAGCTGTCCCTCGTAATAATTTTCATATGCATCTTTTCCGAAGATATTTTTTTCAGCAAAGTTGTTGGTGGCGGAAAGTATATTTTCAAGGGGGATTTTAAGGTGAGCAAAGTCATCGGGTGTAAAAATCATGTCTTCTTTGTATTCATGAGAAGTCATGACTAAAAAGGGCATTTAATATAATTTGGGTTTAAAAAAAAATGATGCGAATTGAAGGAGTACTTCTTCTCACAAGATCTGGAAGAAAGAGTTCTGAGAGAGAAGGAGTGAGAGGTAGGTGGTGTGTTTAATGTGCGTTTTGCATATGTGGTTGTGGATGAGCCTCGTTATCTATATATACAGTACTGTATGTCTTTGCATTATTATATTAATATTAAAAGAGTATTGACCATTGACTTGATTCATATTGAAAGACTATTGACTTTTAAACATTCAAATTACACATATTGAAGGATCGGTGTTTTTGCATTTTATTGTACTATAAGGAAAGTATTCAAGTGAGAAGAATAATTAGGAACATTTTGATGAAACTACCAACCTCATCAAACTCAAAATGTATATTAAAAAGATCAGTGGCGAAACAAAAAAGTTAGAGGATGGGGGAAAATGTTACCTTGACAAAAGTCGTTGTGCATACAAAAATGAAAATAAAGATACAAGGTTTTTACATTTTTGGGCTTATGTGTGGGGGAATTTGATTTCATGGTGAAGATAACAAATCTTGGTGATGCTTAGACGTCAATAGTGTTTTGATAAGTTTATGGCTAAAAATTGGATAAGTCATAAACCTTAAATATTGATTTTTATCGGCTTTCTTCCGATTTCCAATAAGCCAATATGCTCAAGCCCAACATCTCTACAAAATAAGCTAATTCAAACATTCTAAAAAATAAACTAATTCAAATAGTCTTTTATATGTAGAATAAGTTTTTTTATGCTGAGTATACATATGGGTTGTGGAGTACAACAATTTGGTTAAACAATTATCTATAAACTTCGCAAATAATATGGATGCACTCATTACAATGCCGGGTTTTGTGTGGGCTTTATCCGTATTCAGATAACTAAATGTAATTTTCTTAGAAAAGTATCTCGTTTTTTCTATACATGCAATCCCCAATAATAATTTTGTGTTACTTTTATTTTTATAGCTAATCAAAACTTTATAGCGCAACTTTAATACTTGTAAATTGTAATTAAATTGTTTATATATCATTTGATATGTAGAAAATGCATTCATAAAGTGATAACAATAGTTTGAATAAATTGCAAAAATCATCATTGTGGTTTGTCTAATTTGGCACTCATCTTTGAATGACCATTTTACCCCTTTTTAGAACTTACAAGTCACTTTTTTTTTCTAATAATTTCACTCCCAAACATATCAACTAACAGTTGCAAGGGCAGGAAGTGGCTGACCGGCAATAACATCATAGCAACATTTGCAAAGTGTGGGGTGATCAAGAAATGAACCAACTTGAGGTGAGAAGTTCCAGCATCGTTCACATTTTGGACCTTCTGCACGTGAAACGCCGATCCATATTTTCTTTTCTCCTTGAATACGGAGCTTGTCCTGCCACATATAATTAAATCCGTGCGTTATAACTCCAGAATACGGAGCTTGTCCTGCCACATATAATTAAATTTAATAACAATAATGAAATCAGTTAAATTAAGAATATACTGATGGTCATGATACCTTTGGTTGCAACACTGGTCAATAAAGAGCTTTGAAACCAACCCCGATGCTGATCGGTACCTTCAACATACAAATAGGCAGGATAACTGAGGCCATCTCTACTCTCTAAAACAGCAGCCCATGAAGATCCTGCAGTTTATGTATGTTTAATAGGTTAATATACAGATCCAGTCGCATATAACTGATACAAGAACTGTTCATGTTTAACATGTAACTAACAAATAGACCTGAATCAAACCAAACATCCATCGTATCAGTTCCCTTAACATAATCTGATGCTTTATCACGATATTTTTCAGGGAGCAACTCTTCTACTGACATGTACCACCATGCATCGCTGCCCTTTTGGGAAATGATTGCTGCCAAACACAAAGATTCAAATGCACATTCCTTAAATGTAGTTCAAATTAACTCAATACTTTCCAGCAAAATTGTTTGGGGCTTACACTTGATATGATCAACAGTCTCTTCATTTAGCAGAGGTTCCTTTGTCTCTGTATGATAGAAAACAGGAATTGGCACACCCCACGTCCTCTGACGAGATATACACCAATCTGAACGGCTAGAAGTCATTGTAGAAATTCTGTTTTCTGCCTGAATGACAATGATCATGATAATTTAGAGGAATACTACCAACAAAATGCATAAACTAGTTGGCAGCTAAGGATAGTCATAATTTCTTAACTACTCCATATCATTTATAAACTAGTGGTAAGGCGCATTACCTACTAACAAGAGGTCAAGGGTTCAAACCTCACTAGGTACACAATTGTAGGTAGCCATGGAAGAGTTGGTAACGGTGACGGGGATATCCCGGTTAGGCCGCGTACATCTGATTCAAAGACTTCCCCCTCCCCGCGTAACCTAAAGAAGGAAAACCTCATCCGCTTACCCGTTTTGCAAACATGTACAGATACAAACCTGTAGCTGCCATTAAAATGCTTTACTTATCTATGTTCCTATCCTGTTTTGCTCTTTATAGTGTTCCTAAATCATTCCTAGTGTTGCTTATGGAAAGGGGGTTACTAATTGCTCCAAACTCAGGTTCTGTGTTACATGAACATGAAACCAGCCCAGAAACTAAAAATCGTAACTCTTATGCACTTAAATCAATCAAATCCTAGAAATGAGCAATTTCGAGATTTGAAGATCAAAACAATATTATGTACCAGTTATATATATATTCGTACCTGAGACGGAGTCCATACTACTTGATTAATCGCATTCATAGCAGCCTCTCTTAATCCTTCAACAGAGGCAAACCATTGTGCTGTTGCCCTAAAAACTGTAGGTTTTTTTGTTCGCCAATCATATGGATACTTGTGCTCTGAAAAATGAAGTGAATGGCATTTAATTGTACTATTCATATGGCTGGCTCTCATTGGGAAAATGTTGATATTTATGGATGAACGATGCTACTTACTGTAAGGTTCTACCATGACTATTGATGAACGTTCATCCAAGTTATCTATCACAATTCACAGCAGCATTGCCATCACCTAATACATCAAGCCCGCAAAAGATTCCAGCTTCTTCTGTGAACTTTCCTTCATCGTCCACTGGGGATACTAAAGGCAAACCGTATTTTAATCCGGTTATACAATCATCTTGTCCATGACCGGGGGCTATGTGGACTAGCCCAGTTCCTGATTCTGTCGTGATATAATCTCCACCAATGACAACAGGGCATTCTTGACCATCTATCGGGTGTGCATATCTATCACAAAATATAAAAGACGTACATAAGTAATTTTAATAGAAGAATATATTATTCAAATTTTTAGTTACCAGCAATTTTCAAGATCTGAGCCCAAAACTGTTTTATTTGCAACAAGCTTCACACCCCATTTGGCTTCCAGTATTGACACAAGGTCCAGTGCAACAACGAAAATTTGTATTTCGTCATCAGGTGAGCATGACTGCACTACTGGAGCTTGGAATTCACGGCAACAGCTGAAATAAAATACAGAAAGAAAGGAAGTACACATAAGCATGTGAATATGTTATATATGTAGATAACTTCACAAGCGTCCACAAAAATATGATAACGATAGCAACAGCAATATAACAATAATATAGCTATAGCCTCATTTTACCTAAGCAGCTTCATATTCTGGATCAAGGGTGAGATTCGGATGATCCCAATCAGCCCATACTCCAAATCTCTGTAGACAAACAGTAAAAATGTTTAATGTTCTATTACTCCTTGATAGTTTGAATATGTAACCAAAAACATCCGTGCTGCATGTAAATAAGTAAAAGTACATGACGTTATTGATAGACACAGCTAGGATCACTTAAGATCGATAACTGATTACAATGAACTTGGACAATCAAAGACTGAGAAAAGATTATTGAAAGCTTCAATGTATTATCAATGGTGGATAGTTTGTTACAAGTTGGTTACAAATGATTAGAGAGGATAATTAAAGAGGAAATTGTATTCACCAAAGCTAGAAATGAAAATACATATACAGAGTATTTAAAAGGAATTTAGTCGGGAAAGTTGGTTAAGCCATTAGGAGAATGTCACGTGCACCTCACGTGTGTATTAACACACCTTCGCTTGATGTGCCTAATGACTAACCAACTACACAGCTCCTAACAATCCTTCCCTCTTCAAATCATTCTTGTCCTCAAGAATGTGAATCAAAAGCTAGGAACTTGGTATATAATTCTTCCAAATTTTCCCATGTGGCATCTTTTGGTGTCCCATTAGCCCATTGGATTAATCCATAGACCACAGCAGCATTGCGTTTCTTCACCATCTTCCTTTCCAAAATTGCCATAGACTGCACTTCCAAAAATCCCTCTTGGTTACAGCTAGGGAGATCAATGATTTGGTGATGGTTGAGGGTTGCCTTTGCAAGGTTTCAATTGGGACCCATGAAATACATTGTGTATCTGTCCACGAGTAGGTAGCTCCAGTTTGTATGCCACTTGACCAATCTTTTCAATGACTTTGAAAGGGCCAAAATACTTTGGTGAGAATTTGTTTTGCCTTCCTTGCATGATGGACACTTGTCTGTGAGGCTGCAGCTTCAAGAAAACCAAATCACCCACCTTTAGCACCCTATCACTGTTTCATTCTATTTTGTGCTCTTGCCAAATGAAATTTAAGCAACTGGATAGCTTGTTCTCTAGCTGCTAAAGTCCTATCCACTGCATCAACTTTGCTCGAACCCCCTATGTATGGAACATGAACGGGTGGAACTTGACCATAAACTGCCTCAAAAGGTGTGGTCATTATGGAAGTGTGAAAATTAGAATTGTGCCACAGTTCAACTAAGGGCAACCATTTCACCCACCCCGTTGGCCTTTCCCCTGACATTCATCTTAGGTAGCATTCAAGACATTTATTGACTACTTCTGTATGTCCATCAGTTTGTGGAGTTTGTGGATGATATGAAGTAGACATCAATAGCTTGACTTGTAAGAGTTTGAATAATTCCTTCCAAAAACTGCTCAAGAACACTTTATCTCTGTGAGACACAATAGTAGTAGGCAACCCATGTAGTTTATAGACTGTATCCAAGAACACCCGAGCAACTTGGGCTGTTGTAAAAGGATGAGCTAAGGCCATGAAATGAGTATATTTGGCGAGTCTGGTCCACCACCACAAAGATCAATAAAGTCAATAGAGATGCTTTCCCAAATCCTTTTAAGGAATGGGTAAAGGTTGTAATAGACCAGGATAGGCTGTCAAATCTGGTTTACACCTTTGACAAGTAATGCATTCATTTACAAACTGTTTAACCTCCTTCCTTAATCCTTTCCAATAAAAGCATTGAGAAAATCTTATGAGTAGTAACTACGACCCCAGAATGTCCACCAACAGATCCACCATGGAAATGAGCCAACAAATCCCCTCTTAACACATTATCTTGGCCAACCACCAGTTTGTTCTTTCTCAACAATGACCCGTGACCCAAATGTAGTGCTTCTTACTTTCTCTACCAGCCTGCAAGTCTTCAATTATGGCTTTAAGGCTCATATCAGCATCCCAACTTGCAACTATTCTAGAGGCTAATTCAGTAGTCATAATAACCACTGCATCAATTCCCCAACTTCTTGCACCCTTGACAAGGGACGAGTAGCCACATTGTCAACCCCTTCCTTATACTTCATAGTCAAAGCCCATTAATTTGGGTAGTCATTTCATGGGTAGTAATCCTCTGGTCCAACAGATACTTCAGGCTGTAATGACAAAGTGCCTATCCAACATATAACCTCTCCACTTATCCAATGCTAACATCACGGCCAAGAATTCCTTTTCATAAGTAGAAATGTTTGGTGCTTTGGAGCTAAGCTTTTGCTCAGATAGGCAATGGGATGACCATTTTGTTGAAGCACTACCCCAATGTCACTCCGTGATGCATCTGTTTCCACCTCAAAAGGCTTCTCAAAGTTTGGAAGAGCTAGGACTGGAACTTGTGTCATGGCTTCTTTCAAAGCCTCAAATGATGCCTGAGCTTCCTCAGTCCATTTATAAGCATTGTTCTTTAGTAACTGTGTCAGTACCCTACTAATGGTGGCAAAATCTTTAATAAACTTCCTATAATAACCATAACCAGTAAGACATACACTTAGACTTTTTTGCATACAGCCTATTTTGCCTCATTGTCTCAAGTATCATAGATAAGTGTTCTACATGGTCATAAATGCTCTTAGAATAGACCAAAATGTCATCAAAGAATACCAATGTGAACTTCCTCAAGTAAGCCTTAAACACATCATTCATTAATGCCTGAAAAGTGGAGGGTGCATTAGTAAGACCAAAGGGCATCACAAGGAATTCATAATGGCCTTCATGAGTTTTATAGGCAGTCTACTGCTCACTACAACTCATCAATAACTGGAATGGGAAACTTATCTTTGATTGCGTTCTTGTTCAGTTGCGTGTAATCTACACACATCCTCCAACTATTGTCTTTCTTTTTGACCATCACAATGGGTGAAGCAAATGGACCTTGGCTTGACTTAATCACCCATGCCTCTAACAACTCTTTGACCATGGCCTCTATGGCATCCTTTTAAACAAGAGGATGCCTATAAGGTCTAATGTTAACTTTAGGTGTTTAGCAGAAGAGGTATTTTGTGGTCAAATGTTCTTTGTGGTGGCAATTCCTTTGGTACCTCAAATACATCATCATACTTATCAGTTATCAATTACTTGCAACAATTCAGGATTCACTTCCTCATTGTTACCCTATTTTTCCATAGATAATAAGTCTAACCCAGTGTTTGGATACACACACAACATAAAGGTGTACTTTCTAACATCTGCAACTGTTTCTTCCCTTCTATCCACTGGGCTGTAGGCTTTAGGGTACCTCGTAATGCCACTTTACTGCCATTGTACATAAATTCCATTCTTAACTCTTTGAGGTTGCATTTAATATCACCAAGAGTAGAAAGCCACTGCATTCCCAAAACCATATCACGCCCTCCCAAAGGAAGCAACATTGCATATACACAAAGTTTTTCCCTTTCAATTTTCCAAGTAAACCCTTTGCACTCACTTACACTTATTAATTTTCTTCCCCCAGCCACAGAAACAAACAAAGGGCAAGTTTTCCTAATCTTGCAGCCTGATCTCTTAGCCATATTAATGTCTAAAAAATTGTGGGTAGTCCCTGAATCCACCAAGATGTGTAGTTCATGTTTATTCCCAAACATCCCAACAACCCTTAAAGTTTGAAATGAACTTACTCCACACAGTGCATTCAAAGAAATTTGTGGTTGAATCTCATCTGATTGTGGCTCTTCCCAAGAATCATCTACATCCACATCCACAAACTCTTCCTCCAATTCTTCATTCTCAGCCAACACAATCAAACTAAACAATTGTCCTTCACACTTATCACCATGAACAAATTTCTTGTCATAGTAGAAACACAAATTGTTGGCTCTTTTTTCCTCATTATTTCTGTGTCAACTGCCTTCTAGGCTGAGCATTTGTGGGTCTAGTATTCCAATTCTTGTTAGCATTTGGTAAAGGTAACAAAGACTTAGCAACATTACTGACATTACCATTGTTAGCACCAAATCTATCATTTCCAATACCTGCACAAAATCAGGGACAAAATCAGAGCACAAGTGCTGTGATTATGGCACCAGCCAGAGAATTTTGGGAACTCTACCTTAGTCATCCAACTCAACTGATTTTGTCCCTGATTTTGTGCTCTGCACCACAACATTACTCACTTGACTTTGCAAGAATTGACTCATCATTTGTTCCATGGCTTGTCTGAATCGCCAATGATTCATCAACAAACCTCTTAGTTTTATAATCTACATTATCACCATTGTTACCGGTACCATTGGTAGTTCTTGTGGCTGGTGCCATAATCACAACACTTGTATGGTATATCTTGAATTAGTTAGGAATCTTGTTGGTAGTTATCACTCCTTCTATTGAGTAACAACTAACAACTAACCGTTTCTTGGCCAAATCAAGTCAATCAAAACTGACAATTAATGCGAAAACAGAGGATTTAAACACTTATGTGTTGTTCTTGTGATCGCGATTGGTTTAGGGTTTAAGATCAATAATGGATTAAATTGGTCGTATTTCTCAACGGATAGCATACACTTGATCCAAGTACCAGTGCAGTACTCTGAATCTTGAATAAATTTATTGCCGGAATACTTAACTAAAATGATCAGTTAGTAATAGATTTTGGCGGGAATTTTGAACAGAATTCGTTTGCAATGAGACCTCACCAGGAAAGGTCTCTCATGCCACTTGATAGACACAGCCAGGATCACTTAAGATCGATAACTGATTACAATGAACTGGGAAAATCAAAGAATAAGAAAAGATTATCGAAAGCTTCAATGTATTATCAATGGAGGATAGTTTGTTACAAGTTGGTTACAGATGATTAGAGAGCAGAATTAAAGAGGAAATTGTATTCGCCAAAGCTAGAAATGAAAATTCACATACAGAGTATTTAAAAGGAATATAGGAGGGAAAGTTGGTTAAGCCATTGGGAGAATGTCACGTGCACCTCACGTGTGTATTAACACACCTGCGCCTCACGTTCCTGATGACTAACGAACTACACAGCTCCTAACACTTTAGTAGGATCTTTGGTTATGTAAATTTGCTGTTTAAACTGACCTTGAATGACGCCATTTGAGCCTTCACAGTTGCTTTGGCAAATTTAGCTGCTTTTGCTCTCAATTTTATTGGTGTAAGCCCGTTTCAGGCATCTTGGTCCAAAGACTGCAATACTAAGATTATTCAACTGAAAATTACCCATGATTGAATCTAAAAGTTACAAGAAGAAAATAAAACACAGCAACAAGCTATCACTTGCCTTTCAACTCGATAGGTGGACCATGGCAATCCCAACGAGGAACGTATTGAACTTTACAGTTTTGGACAAGCTGTCATATTCAATTGTATAAGAAATTCCATAAAAAAGTAATTACATGATGTGCATCATTCTATCGCACACATTTCAAATACCGCAGTGCAAAGTGATTGTTGCAACCATACCTTATACCGGTTAATTATATCTTTTATAATATTGTTTGATGCATGTCCGATGTGTAAATCACCATTAGCATATGGAGGTCCATCATGAAGAATAAAACTTCCCTATCGAAAGCAGAAGAAATATCAAATGAGTAGAGATAGAAAATTGGTAGCAGACAAGATGAACTCGATTGAGCTTCTAAACTAACCCGTTATTCTTTTCAGCAACTTTCATAAAGACCTGATTTTCATCCCATAATTTATGTAGTTCAGTTTCCCTTGCAGCAGAATTTGCTCCCATGCCAAAAGTTGTCTTAGGAAGGTCAACGGTATGCTTGTACTTTCCATCTCATTGCGTTGTTCCTAAACAACAGAATAAAATCATATGAGACTTTGACTGACTACAAAGATCTATAAAAGTTGTAATCCCGGATGTACCTTTAGATTCTTTCTTGGCCGCCATCACAGGTCCACGAGATCTTCGCTTTGACCGAGTACAAAACGCACTTCTAGGATTTATATAGAAATATGTAAGATGGAAAAGCGACGAGAGCTCAATGGAAGAGCATCGTCGAAAATCAATGATGCTAAAAGAAGACGGTTTTGTAAATGATGAGCAACTTCTCAGTGACAGAACCTGAACAGTTTTGTGGGATAGAATTAGTGAATACTATGAACTTGTACACAACAAGCAAAGGAATAATTAACCATAATAATAAATTCGAGATTGTGATTTCAAACATTCATACGAAGATATTAAGATGATAAATATATTAGTGTAAAGATTCTTCACAGGAGCAAATAGCAAGATTATCAATCCAAAACACCATTACGTTTATGGAGTAGGAAGGCAGAAGGTTTAAGTTCATAACCAATGCTGAGAACAGGAAAAATCTGCAAACGCATGTTACGTGGTAGTTTTTAGACTTCAGGAACAAGAAATCCCAATACGACTATAACTAGGAAACTATCAGATACATTCCTAATTATAAAATATTCCTATAAACTAGATAAGCTTAAATTAAAAGATAATACTTAATAAACCATAAACTAATTATGATCCTAATGTTAAATGTGCCAAAATGCTCTTTTATTCTAAATTCTGACATTCTTTGTCCTCCATCACTATCAAAACGCACACACTCGAAATATCAAAGAAATGACCATTTTACACCCTTCTTCAAGTACAAACATAACCAAACAACAACATCCAATCCTGCCGGGTGCTGTGTATGGGGGAGGTAAGATGTAGACAATCATACATCTACCCGAGGGTAGAGAGACCGGCTATAAATATAATCAAACAACTGCCATAAAATGCAACTCTCATAAGCCAATAAACACATATCAACCTTAAACAACATTCATGAATTATCAACTTCTTGATCACTACAATATCTCAAACAATAAACAGTCTAAAACAAAGTTCCCATCGTCATAACATCTAATGCTACTAATTTATCCGAATTCGCTTCATACAAACAATTTAATTAACATTTACATCACTGTCCATTCCAATCAGACACTTCATCAAGGCTTAAAGCCATACATTAACAACTTACTTCCAAATCTGTATCGAAGTGAAATCCTTACTTTTTTATTACCTTTATGAACAACCAACTTTCAATTTCACTTACGTGTATGCACTTTAACAATTAGCAACTTCAACTTTCAAACAGTTGCCATAAAACCCAACTCTCGTAAGCAAATACACACATATAAACCTTAAATTATATCACCATTCAAGAATCACCAACTTCTTGATCACTACTGTCTACTGATATCCTGAGCCACAAACTGTCTAAAAAATTCCCATTATCATAACATCTAATGATACTAATTTATCCAGATTCGCTTCCAAAATTACCAACTTCATGATCACTACTAATATCTTAAACCATAAACGGTCAAAAAAGATTCCCAATATCATAACATCTACTGCTGCTAATTTATCCAATGGTATGGAGGCTACAGACCTTCGGCATAAACCATAAACGGTCTACAAAAACCCCCATTATCATAACATCCACTCCTACTAATATATCCCACTTCGCTTCACAAAAACAATCTAACCAACAAAAACTCAAATGAGGTCTCACTTACATAACAACTTTACATCAGAATCCAATCAGACAGTTCATCAAGGCTTAAAAGCATATAATAACAACTTACTTCCAAATATGTATCGAAATAAATCCTATCTTTTTTTATTAACGGCATGAACAACCAACTTTCAACTTCGTTGATGGCGTGTAAGCACCTTAACAACACACATAAACCTTAAACTATGTCACCATTCATGAATTACCACCTTCTTAATCACTACTAATATCCTAAACCGCAAACTCTAAGACAAAATTTCCAATTATAATAACATCTAATGCCACTAATTTATCCAGATTCGCTTCCAAAATTACCAACTTCTTGATCACTACAAATATCTTAAACCATAAACCGTCGAAAAGATTCCTATTATAATAACAATTAATGCTACTAATTTATCCGAGTGTATAGAGATTCGGCTTAAACCATAAATGGGCTAAAAAAGTCCCAATCATCAATTCATCATAACATTTAATCCTACTAATTCATCCAAACTCGCTTCATAAAAACAATCTAAACAACAAGAACTCAAATGGGTCACACTTACATAACAGATTTACACCATTTTTTTCAGTCAGACACTTCATCAAGAGTTAGCAAACTTACGTCCAAATCTGTATCAAAGAGAAATACTTATTCTTTCATTACTGTTACGAACAACAACCTTTCAATTCCGTCCTCGTATGATACTTTTTGCTGACATGTAGCCACCTTAACAACACACACAACCTTTAAACTCTATCGCTATTCAAGAATTACCATCTTCTTAATCACTACTAATATCCTAAACCGCAAACTGTCTTAAAAAATCTCCCACTATCGTAACATCTAATCCCACTAACTTATCCAAATTCGCTACATAAAAACAATCTAACCAACAAAAACTCAAATGGGTCTCTCCAACACAACAAATTAACACCACTGTTCACTCAAACATTTCATCAAACACTTCGTATGCACCTCAACTCAACTAACCAAACCCCACTAAACCCATTAACAAAAACCCAAAAAAACTCCACAGAACAGCTCAAAACAACAACAACTCAAATGGGTCACACTTACTTAACAAATTTACACCATTTCTTCAAACAAACATTTCATCAAACAGTTGGTGTGCAACTAAAGAAAAACCCATTTTAAGAAGAAATACTTACAGTGTGAGAAGATTGCATAGCCATTGAAGATGGGTTTGGTTGTTTTTTATTAATGGGTTTGAATTGGGTTCATTTTATCGAATGGTTTTTGTTGTTTGGATAAAGTATGAAAAGTGTTGGTTTATATGTGTTTGGTGGACTTTGAGGTGTTTTTATTTAACCTCCCAGCGTAGATATTAATTAACTCACCGGACCACAAGAGCTGTCCTTTGTAATAATTTTCATATGCATCTTCTCCGACGAGATTTTCGTCAGCAAAGTCATCGGGTGAAAAAATCATGTCTCTGTATTTATGATAAGTCATGACTAAAAAGGGTGTTAAATTTGGGTTAATTACAAAATGATGTGAATTGAAGGAGTACTTGTCACAAGATCTGGAAGAACAAGTTCTGAGAGAGAAGGAGTGAGAGGTTGGTGGTGTGTTTAATGTGCGTTTTGTATATGGGTTGTGGAGGAGCCTTTATGTCCTGGGTTATCTATACATACAGTATGTCTTTGCATTATTATATTAGTAATATTAAAAGACTATTGACTATTGACTTTATTACTAATATTCGTATTGAAATTTGAAAGACTATTGACTTTAAACTTTCAAATTGCACATAGAATTGAAGAATCGGTGTTTTCGCATTAATGTACTACGGAGTATAACGAGTATGATGCGGGAAAGTATTTTAGTGAGAAGAATAATTAGGAACATTTTGATGAAACAACCAACGTAAAACTCAAAATGTATATGTTAGGAAAATCAGTGACGAAAACAGAAAGTTAGAAGAGGGGGAAAATTTTTGACAAAAGTCGTTGTACATACAAATATGAAGATAAAGATACAATGTTTTACATTGAAGATAAAGATACAATGTTTTACATTGTTGGGCTTATGTGTGGGGGAAATTTGATTTCATGGTGAAAATAACAAATCTTGATGATGCTTAGACTTCGAGAGTGTTTTGATAAGCTTATGGCTAAAAATTGGATAAGTTATAAACCTTAAACATTGATTTTTATCGGCTTTCTTCCGATTTCCAATAAGCCAATATGCTCAAGCCCAACATCTCTACAAAATAAGCTAATTCAAACATTCTTTTATACGTGGAACAGCTTTTTTTTATGCCGAGCATACATATGGGTTTGTGGAGTACAGTTAAACAATTATCTATAAATTCACTAATAATATGGATGCGCTCGTTACAGTGCCGGGTTTTGCATGGGCCATATCCGTATTTAGATTACTAAATGTAATTTTCTTAGAAAAGTATCTCGTTTTTCTATACATGCAATCCCCTATAATAATTTTGTGTTACTTTTTTTACAGTGCAACTTTAGCTTAGCTAATCAAAACTTTGTAAGGGACTTTAATACTTGTAAATTGTAATTTAAAAAAGAATTGCTCAACTCCTTTTTAAAATTATTATGTCTACGCTAAAAATAATTATTTTTACAATAATAAATTTCAGTCTAACAAGTGTTACTAAATTAAAAATCATAGTTAAATAACCTTATATTATCCACACTGTCATGTTCATTACTCAATCCCCAAATTGGTTATTTGTACTAACTTATCATTTCGCTAATATATGTTTATATATCATTTGATATGTAGAAAATGCATTCATAAAGTGATAATAATAGTTCGAGTAAATTGCAAAAATCATCATTGTGGTTTGTCTAATTTGGCACTAATCTTTGACCATTTTACCCCTTTTTAGAACTTACAAGGCACTTTTTTTCTAATAATTTCACTCCCAAACGTACATATCAACTAACAGCTACAAGAGCATGAAGTGGCTGGCTAGCAAGAACATCATAGCAACGTTTGCAAAGTGTAGGGTGATCAAGAAATGAACCGACTTGAGGTGAGAAGTTCCAGCATCGTTCACATTTTGAACCTTCTACAGGTGAAACGCCGATCCATATTTTCTTTTCTCCTTGAATTAAATAATCTCCCGAATATGGTATATTTTCGCTTGGTGCATCCTCCAAGGTAGAAAGAATCTTAACCTACAGTACGAACAATTTAATTTAGATACCCATATCAATCAAACTTCTAACACATGAAATACATGCAATGATATATAGATATCTAAGTCAACACAACTCCCTCCGTCCCAAATAATTATAAAATACTTGTGTACTTTGATATTTCAACCAATCAAAAAATACTTCAGTGGAAAAATATGATATTTAATTGGTGAATTTCTTAAAATTTGTACAAATTAAAAGTGGCCTTGTAGTTTGAAGCGAAAGGAGAATATACTACACTTGGCAATTTCAACTCATTTAGTTATGAATAGTCAATTCAGGCTCTTGCTGAAATTCCAAATTGAATGGACCACTAATTTATGCTATGGCTATGTTTGGCACAAAGCTTTTTGGAGCTTTTTTGAGCAATGAGCGGTAAACAATGAGCTTTTTGATTTATAGTGTTCGTTTGGCATGAGAGCTGTGGGCTTTGCTATTTTTTAGGAAAGCTCATTTTTCCAATGCTTCTTTTTGAAGTTGTGAGCTTTTTTGGCTACTGCTCACAGCTCACAGCTACTGCTCACTGCTACTGCTCACAGCTACTTTTGCCAAACATAGCCTATGTCTAATTCAGTAGAATCCTCAAAGATCCCCATTGGCATGATAATGGAAAATACATCGACAGTTATTTAAGGCAATTCATAACTATTTTAAATAAGAGTGTGTCAATTAAATTAATATTGAATTTTTTTTCAAATGCAAGTTTGGGAGCACTTTTAATAGGTTTATTATAAAAAAAATAAATAATAAATAAAAAATAAAAAATATATTAATAAAATAAAATAATAAAGAAAAGAAAAAAATCAAACTCGCAATATAAACCAGCAAAAACACTGATGTGCTAGATGTGTGTACAAGTTTTAAATTTATAAACACGATTACCGGATCTAGAAATAACACATACGAGCAAGTGAACTCGTCCGTTATAGCAAGATTGAGTTGGTAAGTCGGGATCGTTCGCAGGGATTTGTGAGTTAATCTAAGCGTAAGTTTAAAATTAAATCTCTAATTCTAGCGATAATGATTATAAGATAATTCAAATGATTAAAAACTACACTTGCTTAGACTAGTTAACTACTCATAAGAAAAGCATGATTGTGATAACTTCCTTAACATGTTGGTAATTAGAATTAGTTGGTGTTCTAATCTATTGTTTCTACAAGTTAAATCTTCGTCAAGATTTTAGTTTATAAAAACAAGCATTAGGTTTGGACCAATCAATTCAAGGTTCATAAAGTTGAATTAACAACCTTAAACACAAAAATAGTTTCTTGTTTAATCAAATACTCTTAAGAAATGGTCAATACAAAAGGTAACCGAATCATAGACAACAAGGTTACAATTGATTATAAAGTACTAAAACTTTCGACCAATTAGGCGTTTATAACCAATCTGATTTGATTAACAAAAAGTATTCTCATTACAATTACACCTTAGTTCCTTTGTTTAGTCAAGAATAATTATGATGAAAAACAATCTTTCGTAGACAAAAGATTATAACTAGCTGAATGATAACAACCCTTTCGGCCAATGATATTATAAGCAACTAGTTAAACTTGACTCAACAAATGTCACTATGAAACTTTAGTCTAATTGGGTTTTAGAATTGACTTGAAATTGAATTAAAACATGTTATCACAATCATAGACTAATCATTTAGTAATTAACATCATCTAAGCAAATGCAAAAAGGTTACTAGCCACTCATAGCAAACATGAACATAAAATCAGAATATTGAACATTAGAAATCATAATTAAAGTCTTACAAATGTTTGGAATATGATTACAAATGAATAGGAAATGATTTCCTAAGTGTTGGTGTTGACTTCTTGAGAATTTGACCTCCGGATGTTGACTTTTTGGACTTCCAATGCTTCCTGAACTTTTATGGACGAATTTGGAACTTTTGAGACTAGTAAAGGATTGCTTTGTTGTTGGTGTATTGAGTTGTAATAGTTGTGTTTTGAAATGAGATTACAAAGCTTCTATTTATACTACTCCTCAAGCCTAGGCTCATCAATGCAACAACTTGGCCTCCAAGGTGAATAGAAAGACCTAGAATAGCAGAGAGAAGGGCCTAGAATCGGGTAGAATGAGATAGAAAACATCTTGCAAAATTTTAACGAGCTGACCAACCGTTCGGTAACGGGCTCTGACCGATCGGTTGGTTGTGACCTCTGCGACTAACCGGTCGGTTGGATTCATAACCGATCGGTTGGATGTAACAATTTCCTCTAACCGATCGGTTGGATGAATACCGATCGGTTGCTTGTGTTCTGACAGCAACAAACTTGATCTTTAACTTGGCTCTTCGTTCTTTGTCAAAACTTGATTATTCCTTGTCAACGTTCTTTGGAATGATGAAAACTTGGATTCTTCTTTGTGAAATACTTGAACGAATTGAATCTCGAGATGAGAATGACATTTCCTTCATTTTCTTCACTTTTTCTTCCTTTTTCCTGTTTTTGGCTACAAATGCTTGCAAACACACTTTGATACGATTATGGGACAAAAGCATATAAAAATAACCGAAAAACATACGAATAACGCCACTAAAAACATGCACAATTTGAGCGTTATCAAACACGTACATCATTTTTTATATGTAAGAACAACAAATGGTAGAACTTATTTGAACACAAACTTGAGTACTTGACTCTTATTTTATAAGTGGAAATACTATATTAGTAAGGATAACAGCCTAACAGGTCAAGCATGTACAAATTTGACAAAAGTGTAAATTTAATGCAAGCTTCCTAACTCGTTATACAACAATATAGATTAATATTGTAACAAATCTTATATTATATAAAGCTTAAGTAGCCTTATAAATGTAAATGGGTCATAATAAATGGCTCACAAATTGAAAGTGAAATATGGAAGCTCTAAGCAAACCAACCATCTCACGAATTGAATGTCAGGAAGATGAAGTAAAACATAACCAACTGAGGCTCTGACCGATCGGTTGGTTGTGACCTCTGCGACTAACCGGTCGGTTGGATTCATAACCGATCGGTTGGATGTAACAATTTCCTCTAACCGATCGGTTGGATGAATACCGATCGGTTGCTTGTGTTCTGACAGCAACAAACTTGATCTTTAACTTGGCTCTTCGTTCTTTGTCAAAACTTGATTATTCCTTGTCAACGTTCTTTGGAATGATGAAAACTTGGATTCTTCTTTGTGAAATACTTGAACGAATTGAATCTCGAGATGAGAATGACATTTCCTTCATTTTCTTCACTTTTTCTTCCTTTTTCCTGTTTTTGGCTACAAATGCTTGCAAACACACTTTGATACGATTATGGGACAAAAGCATATAAAAATAACCGAAAAACATACGAATAACGCCACTAAAAACATGCACAATTTGAGCGTTATCAAACACGTACATCATTTTTTATATGTAAGAACAACAAATGATAGAACTTATTTGAACACAAACTTGAGTACTTGACTCTTATTTTATAAGTGGAAATACTATATTAGTAAGGAAAACAGCCTAACAGGTCAAGCATGTACAAATTTGACAAAAGTGTAAATTTAATGCAAGCTTCCTAACTCGTTATACAACAATATAGATTAATATTGTAACAAATCTTATATTATATAAAGCTTAAGTAGCCTTATAAATGTAAATGGGTCATAATAAATGGCTCACAAATTGAAAGTGAAATATGGAAGCTCTAAGCAAACCAACCATCTCACGAATTGAATGTCAGGAAGATGAAGTAAAACATAACCAACTGAGGCTCTGACCGATCGGTTGGTTGTGACCTCTGCGACTAACCGGTCGGTTGGATTCATAACCGATCGGTTGGATGTAACAATTTCCTCTAACCGATCGGTTGGATGAATACCGATCGGTTGCTTGTGTTCTGACAGCAACAAACTTGATCTTTAACTTGGCTCTTCGTTCTTTGTCAAAACTTGATTATTCCTTGTCAACGTTCTTTGGAATGATGAAAACTTGGATTCTTCTTTGTGAAATACTTGAACGAATTGAATCTCGAGATGAGAATGACATTTCCTTCATTTTCTTCACTTTTTCTTCCTTTTTCCTGTTTTTGGCTACAAATGCTTGCAAACACACTTTGATACGATTATGGGACAAAAGCATATAAAAATAACCGAAAAACATACGAATAACGCCACTAAAAACATGCACAATTTGAGCGTTATCAAACACATACATCATTTTTTATATGTAAGAACAACAAATGGTAGAACTTATTTGAACACAAACTTGAGTACTTGACTCTTATTTTATAAGTGGAAATACTATATTAGTAAGGATAACAGCCTAACAGGTCAAGCATGTACAAATTTGACAAAAGTGTAAATTTAATGCAAGCTTCCTAACTCGTTATACAACAATATAGATTAATATTGTAACAAATCTTATATTATATAAAGCTTAAGCAGCCTTATAAATGTAAATGGGTCATAATAAATGGCTCACAAATTGAAAGTGAAATATGGAAGCTCTAAGCAAACCAACCATCTCACGAATTGAATGTCAGGAAGATGAAGTAAAACATAACCAACTGAGAATAAATGCAGCAAATAATCTTTTCGATTGCTTTTTGAAGATTATAAATAGCCACTATCACCATTTTCACCACATCATTTTTTCCCGATCTTCACCAACATGAAACAATAAATAACCCATTCAAATCCAACAACCTTAATCGAACAACCAACATCAACCAACAACAAACAACTTCACATCTCACAACAGACAACAGACAACAACAAATCCAAAAATATGACTTAAAAACTGAAGAAGAAAAAAAACCAATCCTACAAACTAGACACAACCATGAACCCTCACAATCACACAACTACAAGAATCAAATTTGTTGAAGCCTAGCTTCATTAATATCCGAACTTATTCAAGAAAGGACTATAACATAACTGTTACAATCTTTCTTTTTGTTCAGTTTGAAAAGCAAAAACGCAAACAATATCAAATCACCCTACCCGAGACCCATCCTAGGATCTTTAATCCGTTTAAAAGCGTCCTTGATTCATCTTGAACATCAAAGAAGAAAAAGGTCATGATAAGGCTGTGTGTTTGTGTTTGATTCGGATTTATGATGAACTTGATTAGATTTGAACCGCAAACGAAGACATATGTTAGGGTTTTGTTCCGATTGTGTTATTTAAATCTTTAGATGTGTGATTCGTTTATGATTTGATGGTATTAAATGAAGATGAGATGTAATTGTTTGTGGGTAGAAGATATATTTGATGATGGTGATAGATGTGTTTGTGTGTAAGTTTTTGGAAAACAGTTTCACTTCTTTCAAACCATTGAGCTAATTCCGACACTCCTTCAGTTCCTTTGAAATACATCGGTTGACACGCTATGAAGTCTTTGTATGTGCAGTAGCGGGGTGCAGGTGCATTTCCATCTCTATTATGGCCTTGTCCAGCTAGAACGGCATTAACGCCATCAGCGATTGCTTGCTGGATTGCAGCCGGGGTCATAACTTCGGGGTTTGCTGGTGCGGCGTTCGTGGTTGTTCTCCTACTTCTAGCCATATTGCTATAAAAGAACGTATATTATTAGAACATTTATAATAACCTTATCACGTTGAAAAGACATATCGAGTAATGAATAGTTAAATATAGGTCGTAGTTACAATGATTCGATCATTGAAAAGGTTTAAATCGTAAATTGTCGTATGTTGGGATGACACACATTACGAATAAGTTTGACCTGTATGAACCAATATATTACGATATAATGCAACGTAAATAAAGATAAAATAAACTTCCATAAATCAATGTCAAGGTGTTACAACACTTATTGATACTTGTGCAAATGTTTACAAAACACGACAAGATATACTTATTTGTAGGACATTGATTTTTCTTAACAAGGTGGTGGTCTCATGGTTTTCCTAAGGCCTTGTCTAGGCGGTTTTGGAGTTCTTGAATGGCAGTGGACATGGTTTCCATGGTTTGATCTCGAGTCCTTTCCCTTTCTCGAGCTTCTAGCAGGGCTTGCCTAAGGCGTAGGTTTTCAATGTTGATCCTCTCAATTTCTCGGTCTAAAGTTCCCAATGCTATTTCGGTCGAAGTGTTAGCTCCACATAGTGCTCCTATGAATTCCATTGATTCCCAAAATAGAGAATCCAACTTTTCGACCTTATCTTCTATTGCAAGATGACCAATTATGAGACTGTTCATATCATCTTCAAAGGTTTCTAGAAGTTCATGTGGAATCTTGTTGAGTATACTAGCGATGGAATCAAGTCGGTCTTCGTGGCGAACCATTCTTGCAGCTAACAATGGTATGGTATGGTGTATGGGTTCCCCAGTGACTGGCAGAATTCGGGAGGTAGAGTAAGAACTTTCCCCAAGTTCCCTTGTTGTTGGTGTTCCTTCTTGAGATCTCCAATATCACATAATGGGCAATAAGAAAGCCATTTACGAGCATCTACTCGCTTGTGGATCCTTCGGCATCTACGGTGAACACTAGATTCTGAGGTAGTTGGGCGGATTGGGTAAGTCCTTCGGTGAGGTGATAGAGGGACACTTCGGTAAGGTGCAGGTGGTGATGCTAGTGGAGGTGATGCTATGGGTGATGGTATTAGTGGCACAGTAGTAGTTTGGCTGTAGAAGATAGTTGGTAGTGGTGGTATTACTGGTGGTGCAGGTGGTGATGGCACAACTGATTCAGGTGGTATGACAAGAGCTGGTGCTGGTACAACAGTACTTGCTTCATACGGCTGAAGTTGTCTAATTTGCCTAGATCAGCGAATCAGACCAGACGTTGCCGGAGGAGAAGCCTCTGTGTCAGATGCTGGCAGAAATTGCTGGCTTTGCATGTATCTGTCTGTAGCAGGAGACATAGGCATAGGTGAGGTAGCATAGGCTGAAGTAACATCTTTAGTTCCTGAGTTTGAGGACAAGCTGATAGGGTGGGTGTTCGAAGACATGACACTGTAATAAATTTCCCGATTAGTAAATGTAAGCATAATTATAACCAATTTAAAATGCTATAAGGTAAATAATACTTTTTACCAATTACCGGGATGCGTAGGCACGAAGGGCGTAGGATGGTATTTTATGAAAATTTTTGTCCCGTTTAAAGTGTAGTTATAGTCCAATGTTCCAAAAACACTTGGTTCACTATAACCGTAGCTCTGATGCCAATCTTTAACACCCCCAAAATCGATCAATACAGCGGAAGACTTAAAATGTCAGCGGAAGACTTTTGGGGTATTATATCGTGGATCTTTGTCACAATTATAGAAAACGATTCAAGTGATCGTTTTAAGTTTTATTTAAAATACCAAATATTCATAATTTCAAGAGAATTCGTTATTCAACAACAAGTTTTATTTAAAGAGAAATAAATGTTTCTCTATTTGCCCACTTCGTGCCGTTGCCATCCATTCCATTTAGTTACCTGAGATAAACATGCTAAAGTCAACAAAAGTTGAGTGAAATTCATAGGTTTATAATTTAGAGTTTGAACACACTATACAGATGCTTATTGTATATAAATACAAATAAACAAATTAGAAAAATCACATTTATTATTGCCTTAAGCTCATGACACTCAACGATTTAACAGACATCAATATTTTCTGTAATAATGATGTAAAATATATAGCCCCCAAGATAGGTATTTGCCAGTAACCTATGATATTCAAATAAAGTGCATTTGGTGACTTTTCTCTAGCCACCAAATGGGGATTGTCAATCCCTAATAGATCTATTCACAATTATTTACGTTCACCTTTCAAGTGATTAAGATTCATGATCGAGGGACTTTTGGCAATAGCTACTTAAGTAATAATAAGATCAGGAAAAGATTTGTGGTCGGTTTTTGAGCATGTATCCCCCCCACAAAAAAAATAAGTTAAGTGTGGGCTATGAACTCACCTTAGTAGGATAGTAGAACAAACGTAATCTCAACGATGCAAGGCAACGGCTTCACACACAACCTATAAGATATGGCACGTTTTAGTTTTTAAGTCTCGTTTTATTGCGAACGTTTATTATTAATTATGAGTAATCGATAAAGTGCATGCGTGATTGATGCGTGGGAATCGCACCTTGCTTTACCTCTCGAGGGATCTCGAGAAGCTTACAACCCCCACCAGGCAGTGTACCTGATCGTTGTAGTATAGTATAGTGACAAGTACCGGGGGATTGATCGTTCAGCTTAGGAATAGTGTCGCTAGGATTAGAAAACCTAATTAATAGTTCTAAAGGTGAGAGATGATTATTTTTGTATTTTTATATTTTTATAAAAGCAAGTAAAATCTCGGGTTTTGGAAGAGTGGGCGGAATTAGTTGCTATTCAACTAACCCAAAACTAAGATGCAATCAAAATAAAATAATAAAAATGAAAATAAACTAATTATACTAAGGTTGTGAGCAGTGGTTGGAGAAATTGTGTTTACTTAGACTTCATTACTCCCTAGATATCTTTTACATGTTAATTACTTGTTACACTTGTATGGATGACGAATTGTATTCCTTAATACCATTCGTGGGGTGGCATACATAACTCCCCAACTCTATGAGCTCTTATCTCCTCCTACACCATGACCCAGCACAACTATAGGGATTGTAAACAGTGGCTCATGCATTAAATACAACCAATAAAGACCTAGTACGCCTCGGTTCATGTTTCTTAAGACGTTCAAGCATGTTACCATTTGGAGATCTGCCAATTTTCTTAAGCCTAACATATAATATCATTCATCCAAAACAAGAATAGACAAGTAATCAACACATAATCAACATCTAGGTTTCATTAGATCTAAGCAAACACAAAAGAGATCTAGCCTAGCATAGTAGAATTGAGACAAAAACAAGAGATAAACAACCAACACATAAACATATTGATTGAATTGAAAGTACACTTATCTCAATTACAATGCAAGGTTCTCAAGGGTTTGGAACCCTTGAAAAACCTGTAAAAGAGGCACCAAAATCGTCTTTAGGGTTTCACCAAAACTTCTCTCTTTTTTTTAATGAAAAAACTAGAAAACTATATATAGGAAAAGTAGGCTGACGGCGTCAAGAGTTGCATGTGACGCCGTCACCTCGCCGCCATATACTTCCTCGGACGGCCTTGATCCACTAATGACGGCCTATGTGACGCCGTCACCACCCACGGTATTTTATTCTTGCCACTTTGACGCCGTCATGAAGCCTTCTGACGCCGTCACCACCTACGGTGTTTAATTCTTCATGTCTGACGCCGTCAAGATGGTAGTCTTGACGCCGTCACCTTGTATCTTCAGCATGGAAATTTGGTACTTAGCCGTTTTCTTCACTTTTATGCTCCAAAAACGTCCAAAATGGCTTCTTTTCCAGAATTCACTCTCCAAGTACCTAAAATCACAAAAGGAATGATTTAGGGCAATATTTGATCAAATAAATTCGGATTCGGGCTTAAATGACCCCCTAAAAACGGATCATTTTTCGCCTCATCATATACCCTTACACTTGAGATTTGCTTGTCCTCAAGCAAATGCGCTTTTATTCTACTCAAAAAACAAGTTAGGGGTCATTTAACACTAATATAAAAGTAATTACAACAAATAATCGTTCCACTAAAGACCAATAGACAAGCACGGAGGTCATACACTAGCACCTCACAAATAGTGTTTAGATACTCACATCTCTCGGGTGTAATAAAGTAATATAACATTATGGAAATGGAAGATATCTCTCACTACCTGTCATAGCAAAATAGATTACCATAGGCTTGGGAAACGATCAAACCTCCACCACATGGCGTAAGCACCTAGGATAAACTATCAAAGAGGTCTTTTAAAGGGTTATAACGTTAGGTGTAGGGATATGAATTACACGGTTTTGTTGGATAAAGGAAATTTTACTGGCGGCGAGTTAACAATCTTGGTTAATTACATGTACAAGATGGCGTTGCTAAGCCAAGACTAGACTCGACTTAAGCTAATGAATGAAAAATAACAAAAACATAAAATGAACATAGAATGAAACGGGATGGTAGTCCATATGTTTTTTCTCTTTTTCCTTTTTCTATTTTTTTTTTCTTTTTTTTTTTCTTTTTTTTTCTTTCTTGTTTTTGTTTCGATTTTTTTTTTTTTTTTTTTTTTTTTTTTTTTTTTTTTTTTTTTGCATACACTCTTACCCTACCATCCAAAATAATACATCATAGGGGATGAGAATTCCCCTTACACTTGAATCTTTACATACTTTACATTTAACTAATCTAAATGACTCGAATTAAGAAAATCAAAACACTTGGAGCACTTTTAAGATTAACGTACATATGGGGGTAATAATATTATGTTCTTCCCCATTACTCCATAAAATAAGTACTTACCCATGAGTCCCAATCGTCCCAAAACAATATGTACAATGATATGACTCGACTTAGCAACCATGTAATCAATTAGAAAGTTAACTTAGGGTTTAACAAATAACAATAATGCACTAAAAATGAGCGCATACACGGAAGGCTAAGGCGATTTGGGTGTACATTTAAGTGGGGTGTAACAAATTCTTCCTTTAAGTAAGATGCTTAAAATTAGAAACGAAAAGATAGGCTCGGAGGGGTGTACTAGGGGTTTCGTGTACTAAAAATGAGTACAACGCAAAGGGTGTGGGAAAAAATTAGTTGACTTAACTAGCCAAGTAATATGACTTAAATGGTCAAGTAATTATGATACGGGTTTAACACAAGGGTGATCCTAATGCCTCTTATCATGTAGTAAATCCTACCACACGAATGTAGTCTCACTAGCGGTCTCGGGATGCATCACTAACGCAAGTTCTAGAATCTAAATGCTACCGGTACACTCATAAGCACTAATAATAAATGATTTTCCTATCAAATCTAAAGGCGAACCTCACATTTTTGGGTGGAAAATTTTTCTGAATATATGGTTATGTGCTAGTCATACAATCTCCTATCCATGAGACGCTTGCTATGGCTAAAGTTTCACTCCTAAATGTTGTAAAAAATTTTAAATTTGGCGCTAAAATTACACTAACAAGTATTTCTCATAGTTTTATTACACATCTACTATCAAACAAAACAAACTCAAGCGAAAGTGCAACTTTAATACCTTAGTGATGATTTTTGAGTCGAAAAAAGAAAAAGGATGTAAACGTATCATTTGACATACCTCAGGGATGTATTTTGGACTTTTCTCGAAAAAAAAATGTAGTACAATACACGGAATACAAAAAAATTATCAAATACAATATAGGGAGGGTTTTGTCATAGGGTTGGGCAGTGAGGGTTTGTATAGTATGACCCTGTTTGAATGGTGCTATGCTTTTCGAAAAAGAGATATAGTACTATCTTAAAAGGACATAGTAGGTTTACTTTTGACTTTGGGAGCATAGATAATTCATGTGCTTTCTTTTTAAGTTCGTGATAAGACCTTTTGCTTTATGCCTATAAGGCTACTAGGCAATGCGTACATTTTTTCACCATATACATCAGCGCTACATCAATTTTCTCTCTCTTCTCACTTTCCTTCACCACTCTTCACCAATTGGTGGGCAAAAAATATGTTTTTCACTTTAACTCCCATTTTTTTAATACTTACACAATTAAAATAATAAACATAAAAATATAAAACCGTAAACATTCAAATTTTAAAAAACAACGTACAAAATGAAAATGTTACATAAACTTAAAAAATAAACATTACACAAACTTAATTGTAATCTGGGTGATCCCAGGTTTCAGAGTTGTTGGAATTATAACCGTCGTCATACACAGAGTACTTCACAAACTTCTCTGCGTCTAACTGAGCTTCCAATCTGTTGTTGTTGTTGTTGCTGCTGCTGCTGTTGTTGCTGTTGTCGTTGTTGCATGGATAAAAAGGGTGTATACCTTTATGGTTCTTTGGCACATGACAATCTGACTGATGGAGACTCTTCGGTCTGACATGTGTCGTCCGGACACATACGTCAACAATATGATCAACAGTCTCTTCATTTAGCAGAGGTTCCTTTGTCTCTGTATGGTAGAAAACTGGAATTGGGACACCCTACGTCCTCTGACGAGATATACACCAATCTGAATGGCTAGAAGTCATTGTAGAAATTTTGTTTTCTGCATGAATGACAATGATCATGATAATTTAGAGGAATACTACCAATGAAATGCATAAACTAGTTGGCAGCATTGGATAGTCATAATTTCTTAACTACTCCGTATTATTTATAAACTAGTAGTTAGGCACATTACCTACCAACAAGAGGTCAATGGTTCAAACCTCACTAGGTACACATGTACAGATACAAACATGTAGCTGCCATTAAAATGGTTTACTCATCTATGGTCCTATCCTATTTTGGTCTTTATAGTGTTCCTAAATCATTCCTACTATTCCTTGTGGAAATGGGTTTACTAATTGCTCCAAACTCAGGTTCTAATGTTAAATGAACATGAAACCAACCCAGAAACTAAAAATTATAACTCTTATGCACTTAAATCAATCAAATCCTGGAAGTGAGCAATTTCGAGTTTTGAAGATCAAAACAATATTATGTACTAGTTATATATATTCGTACCTAAGACGCAGTCCATACTACTTGATGAATCGCTTTCATAGCAGCCTCTCTGAATCCTTCAACAGTGACAAACCATTGTGCTGTTGCCCTTAAAATTGTAGGATTTTTTGTTCGCCAATCATATGGATACTTGTGCTCTGAAAATGAAGTAAATGGAAATTTAATTATACTATTCATAAGGCTGGCTCTCATAGGGAAAATGTTGATAATTATGGATGAATGATGCTACTTACTGACTTACTATATAGGTTTTTTGGGTAAAAAAGATTTTTCACCCTGGTAAAATGCATTACACCAAAAACATTGAAGTACGAAGGATGAGGGTGACTTACCTCATCTCAGTCCCTTAGGACACTTACAAACTTACTGTAAGCGCCTGAATTAAGTGTTTCTCATTTGCATCCCTTATAAAATGGTGCCTAATTTCAATATGCTTTGTTCTTTGATGAAATACTGGATTTTTAACAATTGAAATTGTACTTTGGTTATCAATATAGATTTTAGTGTTCATAAAGTTGAACCCATAATCAAGCATCTGATTTTGTATCCAAAGTACCTGTCCACAACAGTTTGCAGCAACAACATATTCTGCTTCAGTGGATGAGGTAGCCACAATGGTTTGTTTCTTGCATTGCCAAGAAATTAGCCTTCTACCAAGGAATTGACAACCTCCTATTGTGGATTTCCTATCCAGGTTAGCTCCAGCATAATCACTGTCACTATATGCTTCCAACACAAATGGGGATTCTCTTGGGTACCAAAAACCTAACTTAGGTTGGCCTTTAAGATACTTGGAAATTTTCTTCACTGCATTCAAATGGGAAGTCAATGGAGTGACTTGATGTCTGGAACAAGCACTGACTGCAAATGTGATGTCAGGCCTTGAAGCTGTTAAGTACATCAGTGAACCAATCATAGATCTGTAGAGGTGAACATTCACTGCTTCATCTGGTTCATTCTGATTCTTAGGCTTTGGAGGTTCATAAGGAGTAGTTGCAGTCCTCAAATTCTCAAAATCAAATTTCTTGAGAATATCTCTCGCATACTTCTCCTGATGGATGAATATCCCTTCAGGCTGTTGCTTTACTTGTAACCCCAAGAAAAATGTTAGCTCCCCCATAGCACTCATTTGAAACTCACTCTTCATCAAGTTCTCAAACTCTCTGCACCAAGCTTCCTTTGTGGAACCAAAAATGATATCATCCACATAAACTTGGACAAGAATTATGTCTCTAGAATTCTTTTTGATGAAGAGAGTTTTATCAATTGCTCCTCTTCTATAACCATGCTCCAAGAGGAAGGTTGACAATCTTGCATACCAAGCTCTGGGTGCTTGATGAAGTCCATAAAATGCTTTTACAACTTTGTACACCTTCTTTGGATTATGTGGGTCTTCAAATCCTTTGGGTTGAGTAACATACACTTCCTCTTCAATCTTGCCATAGAGAAAGGCATTTTTCACATCCATCTGATATACCACAAATCCCATGTAAGAAGCAAAGGCCAGAAATAGTCTAATGGCCTCAACCCTTGCTACAGGTGCAAATATCTCATCATAATCAATGCCTTCTTCTTGTCTAAAACCCTGAGCAACCAACCTGGCCTTGTTTCTGACCACAATACCCCTAGCATCCCTTTTATTTTTCAGAATCCACTTGGTCTCAATTGCAATTTTTCCTTTAGGTAGATCAACAAGTACCCATACATCTTGATTCTTGAACTGTTGCATTTCTTCTTGCATTGCCTCTACCCAACTAGGACCACTTAGAGCTTGTGCAATACTAGTTGGTTCAACTTGAGATAGGAAACAAGCAAACAAATAATGTTGCTGATCTGTATGATTGTCCCTTTTCTGATTAGTGATGTAAGTGATAAAAGCACATTCACCAAACTTTGTCTTTTTCACTGTACTCCTTGTTTGAACCATGGCATTGGGATCACCAAGAATATTGGTTTGAAGATGAATGTTTATCCTCTTAGTGGGATTAGGGTTAACTTCTACAGAAGACTGAAGATTGGCCAGAGTTGGAGCAAAATCATCATCATAAGAAGAAGATTGGAAAATGCCAGCACTTTGTTGATGATTGCCTAGGTATGAGGGGCTTGGAAACCTTGTAAAAGGTTCATCAAAGCTTGTGGATGGAACAACAGAAACAGGTACTACAGCAGAAATACCATCAGGGGAATTGGCATCAGCAGCAACAACAGGAGAAACATCAGCAGAAACAGAACCACGATCAGCAAAATCCATGTTCCTGCTGTTGTTAAGAGTAGCTTGTCTCAGTAATGCCTCAGTATCTTTAGCAAACTCAAGACCAAGCCTCTCAGCTTCTTCATTTGCTGCATGTTCTTGATTTTTAAGCCTAGCAAGATCTTCTGCAAAGTTGAGTCATCCATATCAGAAGAAACTTTTTCAGGAGAACCTGCAATGTTAGTAGGAAGAGAAGAAATAACAATAGTAGGTTCATCACACTCTGAGTCATAGTCTGAGTCATCATCCAGGGTACATGCATTGTTAGTTGGTGACTCTTGTGTACCTGCAGATTGGTTAGATTTGAATCTAGCATAACGCAAATGATCTGTTAAGTAATCAAGGTCAAAATACCAATCATGACATTTACCCTGAACATTAGGCTTGTCTTCTAGAAACCTCAGGTTAAGAGTCTCCTCAATCTTCTTAGCAGACAAATTTTATACCCTGTAAGCCTTACTATGAGCTGAATATCCAACTATATAACCCTCATTAGCCTTCGCTTCAAACTTTCCTAGATGATCACTTGTAATCAAAATGGTCACACGACATCCAAAAGGCTTGAAGTAGATAATGGTAGGAATCTTCCCAGTCAAAAGTTCATAGGGTGTCTTATTGTGTGGTTTAGTAATTGAAACCATATTCAACACATAGCAAGCAGTGCTTACTGCTTCAGTCCAAAACATAGTGGGAAGTTTAGAGTCAGCTAGCATAGATCTTACTGCCTCTATCAGGATTCTATTCTTTCTTTCAGCAACTCCATTTTGCTGTGGAGTTCTGGCATTACTATAATCCCTTTTTATTCCCTTAGTCCCACAGAGTTCAATCAAGTTAGCATTTTAAAACTCTGTTCCATTATCACACCTGATACTTTTAACCTTTTTGTTTAATTGGTTTTCAACCAGGGCTATAAATTCTTTAAGTGTTTGAAAAGTTTGATCTTTAGTGCTAAAAAAGAATACCCAACAAAACCTGCTGTAGTCATCAGTGCTCACCAGGCAGAAGTACTTATGGTCAATACTTCTGATGGAAGTTGGACCAAATAGATCCATATGTAGCAACTGAAGAGGTTCTGAAATATTGCTCACTGCAGTAATGGCTTTGTATGAAGCCTTGTGTTGCTTCCCTTTATTGCAGACAACACAGTTGTGCTCATTGGTGAAGATTTTGGAAGGAAGTCCATGGACCAATCCATGTTTAGCTAGCCTGTTGATGTTTTTGTAGTTCACATGTGCCATCCTTCTGTGCCATTTATTAGACTCCTCCAAGGATGCTTTGGCCATCAAGCATGCTAGATCACCTTCAGGTTTTACATCATTCAAGTTGAATGAGTAGAGACTGTGATTCCTAGGAACTCTTAGCAAAACAAGACTCTCATCAGGTAACTTGAAGTCTTTTGAGAGGATAAGACAGTCCTCCTCAGTGAATAGAACAGGAATCTTTTTGTCACAGATTTATGAAACAGAGAACAAATTGAAGTTTTGTAGCTCCTTCACATAGTAAACGTTTTCAAAATCTACCTTGGGAGTCCTAATGATTCCTTTTCTAGTGATCCTTCCAACTCCTCCTCCAAATGTCACTGTGCCTCCATTAATAGGCACAAAATCATGCAACTTCTCTTGATTCCTAGACATGCTTCTAGAGCACCCACTATCAACAATACCTAAATCTTTACTTTTAAGAGGATGTTCCTACAATTACAAAAGTTACAATAACATTAGTTACCAAAGAGAGACTCAAGTCATAAATGACTTGAGCCTGCCTTGTGGATCATTAGAGTGAAGTCATGTAGATGTATGAGATCCACCATTGTTCTTGGACCCCCTGTGAGCAAATGGTCTATTGTGTCTTCAAGAACAATCTGCTGAGGGCTTAACAGCAGAATCCCAATATGCCCCTCCCATAAACCTTGGGTCATAGAAACCAGGCCAATAACCATTCTGAAAGAAATTATTATTATGTATAAAAAATGGTCTAGCAACATGTTTGTTCCAGCCAGCAGGAAAAGGCCTACCAGCAAAAACTGATCCACCAGTAGAAACAGGTCTACCAGCAGAAATTGGCTTATCAGCATGAACTAATTTGGGTCTGCTGGTGGTGTGTGTTGCCTTTGGGATGGTCAGCATAAACACCCATTCTCTTCTCATGAAAGTCACAATCTTTAATAAGATGAAATTTACTACCACAAACAAAACATTTCTTCTTTCTAGAAGATTTATTCAAAACAAAAGATGTCTTATTACACACCAAATCATTCAAACCAATACTAGAAAATGAATTGTTTTGTAAAGACTGAAAAGAATTGTTTTTCTGAGAAGTAAAAGATAAGTCTTCAAGAGAAACTGTCTTTGAAGGAACTTCATCAGCAACAACTCTAGAAAAGTCAGCAGACTTGCAAGAAGACTTGGGTGAGGGCTTGGGTGAGTCTGACTTGACACTGGAATCACAACTGGCATAGCTAGAGGTAGAGGTCTCTGAGGTCTTGTCATTGAAAGAACAAGATATAAATTCATTAGAATTATTGCTAGAGACACTGCTAGAGTCAGGGGAGTCAGTAGACCTATTGCCAGTTTTCATTTGTGATTCAACTAAATCCAAATGGTGTGAGGTGGGCATAAAGGTTCCTGTAATGGTGGGAGAAACAGTGTGCATCTCTCCCTCTTTAACAAACTTTACAGGAGTTTGAAATTGCAGAGGTGGTTCAGGGTCAAACATACTAGGTTCATTAGGGTCATAGACCTCCTCAGGCCCTATATAGTCACCATACCCTAATGCTCTTCTAAACTTAATGGACTAACAACTATCAATGATTCTATCAATACTTTTAGCCCCTTGTTGCCACTTCATACGACCTGCAACTTCATTATCATACTTAACCTGCAACTCTTGTAGTTCTAAATCAACTTTAGCTTTTTCTTTTTCAGAAAACTTTAACTCATTAAAAGTAATCTCTAAGTCTCTTTTTAACGCCCTAATTTTCTCTTCATAAGCCAATTGATTCTGTTGAAACCAAACCTTTTATTGCTCTAGTGTTCTAACTGCTTCCTTATAGGCTTGAGCCTGAATATAACACTTTTTATATTTTGGTTCAATTTCATCATAAGATTCGTTAAGTGCAGCATATTTTATATCACAACCAAAAACACAATTAGGTACCTGAGGTGAGATGCCTATGAAGGCAAATTCTTCATCACAACCTGCCAGGAAAGAGAATTGCTGAGAACCACTGCTTTCAGCATATTCAGTATCATGCTCCTTCCAATCAATGCAAGAATCCACAGTAGTCACCAAAGCCTTTGAATTGCCAGATTCCAACTCCTTCTGCTTGTAGGTTGAGTACCTTGTGTTGTCTTCAGTCTTCTTTGTAGTACACTCTCTAGAAAAATGGCCTATCTCACCACATGAGTAGCACTTGACCTTTCTCCTGTCAAACCTAGCTAGATCCCTTCCTCTGAGATTGAGCTTTCTGCCAGCTTTCTTCTCAAACCTTCTGACTTTAACAGTAAGCATAGCCATCTGCCACTTCAAATCCATCTCTTCCAGATCCAACATGTTCAAAGTCTTCATAAGCCAGTTGCTGCTATTGTTCATAGTCAGCAACAAACGAATGAAGTACATCCTCTACCACATTACCAGATTTTGGATGACTCTTTGGACCAGTAGAGGTGTAAGATAGTGTGGAGGAAGAACTTAGACTTGCAGCATGTGTCATCCTGTTTGAAGTGGTGCTTACAAAGGCTGAGTTTGTAGGAGTTGTTGAATAAGTCGAGTGCCCCTTGATATCAAGCTCAAGACTTCTGAGCTTGTTATACAAATCATCAAAAGAGAGATACTCTAGTCCACATTTGGTTTTTAGTGCAATACTGACCTGGGACTAAAAAGGAGGTAAAGCTCTTAGAAACTTGGAATTGCGTTCCTCATTGTCAGGCTTGGCTTTCAGTTAGTTCAACTGACTCAAGATCTTTTGAAATCTATCATACCCCTTGTGTACACCTTCATCATCTGAGATCTTGAATTCCTGAAACTCCTGCCTGAGCATAGACTTTCTCATTCTCTTAGACTCATCGTTGCCCCCAAACCTTGCTTTGATTGCCAACCAGATATCCTTGGCATCATCAAGATAGTGAAAATTACTCATGTGATCATCTGGAATGGCTTGAAGAAAGATGGTTCTTGCCTTGTTTTTTCTTTGCACAACAATCACTTCCTCAGCAGTAGAAGGAGGAAAGATGGCGATCTTACCATCAGGGTCTTTCCCAGTCTTCTTCAGACTGTTGCCATTCAGGATAACATTCCAGAGATTAAAATCACTTTTAGTTATCCAATTCTGCATCTTCATTGCCCATATCTCGTATTCATCCTTCTTGAGATATGGGAACTTTGCATTATTGCTGCTAGTAAGAGTGAGCTGCTAAAGTTGTTATGCCAAAGCATTGTTTGGTTGTATGACTTCTGTTGCATTGGATGCTGCATCTGATATTGTCATAGTGTGAAAGGGTGTTGAATAAATGTTGTTCTTTACTTACAGAGACTCTCCTGTGGCTCTGATACCACTTGTAGGATCTACTCCTTGATAGATCATTGAGCCAATGTATCGATAGCTTGCCAATGTAATCAGAAGCAATGCTATATGGAAAATCTCTGTATACTTGTATCTACGCGGAATTTAAACACAAGTATTATATACTAATAATGCTCTGATCCTCTATGGATCTTTTTATTAATCACTAAAGATTGAAAACAAGTCGTGTACAAAACATTCATCCGGGTGTTCCTTTTATACTACAAGGAACCCTAACCTCTCTTACAAGAAAGCGTGTAATCTAAGAATATAAAATATATTACACATCTCTTCCTAAAATAAACTAAATATATCCTACGGATGAACTAAATCAGTAGAATATCTTTATCAGCAAGATCCAAATCATCAGCAGAAACTATTAACACTTCAGCAGGAACCTGGCAGCAGAAACTATCTTCTGACTTCAATAATTCCTAACATTCTACCATGACTATTGATGAACGTTCATCCAAGTGATCTATCACAGCAGCATTGCCATCACCTAATACATTAAGCCCAGTTCCTGATTCTGTCGTGATATAATCTCCACTAATGAGAATTAGGACGTTCTTGACCATTTATTGGATGTGCATATCTATTACAAAATATAAAAGATGTGCATAAGTAAATTTAATAGAAGAATATTTTATTTTAATTTTAGTTACATGCAGTTTTCAAGATATGAGCCCAAAACTTTTTTTTACAACAGCTTCACACCCCATTTGGCTTCCAGTGTTGGCACAAGGTCCAGTGAAACAAATCTTTTCTTTTTGTCTTTGGAAGATGAAGCAACATCAGGTGAGCATGACTGCACTTCAACAATTGCTAGGGATAATTTGGGGAGAAATTCATTGAGTAATCCACTTTTAGTTGGAGTACTTAGTATTTTGAAAATTGCATACATGCTTTTTGAAATATGGCCTTCCACATACTGGATGAAAGAGTTGTTACTAGTATATATGAAGAACTAAAACTAGAACCTACGAAAGAGTTTCCAATTTTGATTAATCGGAAAATCCTATTATTCACCAAAAAAGTTGTTAATCCCTTTACCTCTATATGTACCCTTCGAAAACCATCTGCCCAAACGCTTCAATTTGGAAGGCCAAAAGAATTCATATGATAATGATAACAACTGCAATATAACAATAATATGCTATAGCCTCATTTTACCTAAGCAGCTTCATATTCTGGATCAAGGGTGAGATACTGATGATCCCAATTAGCCTATACTCCAAATCTCTATAGACAAATAGTAAAAATGTTTAATGTTCTATTAATCCTTAATAGTTTGAATATGTAACCAAAAACACTGATACTACATGTAATAAGTAAAAGTACAAAGACCTTATGTAGGATCTTTAGTTATATAAATTTGTTGTTTAAACTGACCTTGAATGACGCCATTTGAGCCTTCACAATTGCTTTGGCAAATTTAGCTGCTTTTGCTCTCAATTTTATTGGTGTTAAACCCTTACGCGCATCTTGGTCCAATGACTGCAATACTAAGATAATTCAACAGAAGATTACCCATGATTGAATCTAAAAGTTATAAGAAGAAAACAAAACACAACAACAAACTATCACTTGCCTTTCAACTCGATAGGTAGACCATGGCAGTCCCAACCAAAAGAACTCTGCTTGGTAATGACATGTGTCTATTTTGTGTGACTGGATCTAGATTTGGGATTTTCATTCTTATTTATGTGTCTTTTTATATGCGTTTGGTTTAACTTGAAGATTTGAGTTAAGGGATATGACAATTGTCATGATGGTGAAGATGGTTGTAGATGGGTACAATATAATGGTGGCAAAAGGTGGGTCGATGGTTGATGAATGATAAAATGACGATGGGGTTGTGTTTATGTGTAGGTGGTCAAATGTGGTTGTGTAGTAGTGTGGTGTCACACTGTTTGGCTAAGCTTATGAACTGGTTTATGGTTATGTTCCACTTATGGCTTTATCATGAGTTTATAAGGCTAGTAGCAATGGGTCGGAAAAAAAGGCAATGGGTCAGAATCACATCGGTCGGTCACCATACACGACCGATCTCAACATCGTTCGACCCCAATGTGGGTCTTTGGTCAAACATCGGTCGACGGAAGGAAAGCACAAGCATCGGTCTCAAATTCGACCGAAATTGAATCTTCACAACTTTAAAAAAATGTACCGTTTGAGTTATTTTTTTTTCAAAAAAACTTTACTACTTTCATCCTATAAATACCAACTTCAACCATACTTCTAAACACACAATTTTAAACACACTTCAAACAATTTCTCATCCATTTTCACCATGTCTTCAAAGAAAAATACTCCTCAATCAAAAAACCGACATTCTCGACTACCCCAAAATGCACCGAATATTAATTTCTCGTCGCAAAACAACTTTGAATTAACCGGCGTAACACCACAACCAAATCGGGGTATTCCCTTTCGTCCAACCTCTTTTGAATATTCATCACGACTACCACAACCGAATCCAAATGAAAACCCATTTTACTATAATCGTCCATTTGTCAATCCGGTTCCTCCTAATCCTAATATGGATTATCACTCCCCAAGTGGGTCGGCGTATCATCCTACCATGGATTTCTCACAGTCTTCCTAACAATATGAAGATTATTCCCCGCTTCGTACTTTTAATCTTGACCTGAATTTGGAAGACTTTATGACAGAGTATCCCACTCAACAATACTCAACACAAAACTATCCGAGTCAAGACGCTTCAATGGAGCAAGGTTTGGGTCACGGTTCGTACCACGGTTCCATGCCTGCTAATGATGATGACGATGTTGAAGAGATGTCACCTATTAAACCAAAGAAGCCTTCGCGAAGGCTTTGATGCGCTTGTGACGATTTGATTTGTCTTGTAATTTATAGCATTTGTTCTTGGGGTTGTAAGAGATCATCCGGTTGATGAACTTCCTCTAGATACCAATCGAGAGATATCGCTTCCCTATGTCTTTTAGACTCATATTATATAATATGATGCATGTTGGTGAGTGCTTATTCACTCACCTTTACTGTACCAAATTAAGGCTTAATAATCCAAAAATTAACTCAAAAAGCCAAAGAAAATATGTTTTTGTGATTGTGAATGTGTAGGTACGGATATCTCGTAAAATGACGAAAAACAAACGAAAACCGGCAAAAACGAGCACAAGAGTGGATTGAGTGCAGAAAGTCAAAGCTGAGCTCAAATTGTCAAAAGAGATCCTCAAAGTTTGAAGATTTGCAAGAATGATCCTTGTTATGAAATATTGAAGTAATGTCAGGAATGGTCCCTGTACTTTGAAAGTTGACACATTCAGTCCCTCAGAGATTTATTTGGAGAAATGTCAACTAAACCCTTCAAGAATTCATAGTTTGTCATAATCAGCCCTTGGAATATATTTTGGAACTATGGCAGTTTTAGTCCTTGAAGTTCTTGGAATTTCATATTTGGTCCTTGTTAACTATACTACTAAATCTGAAATATCAAATTGTCCAAGTCCAATAAGCCCAAGTCATTAATATCAAGCCCAAAACCAAAAACTCATACCCGGTCCACAACCCTTGGTCAAAACCCCATCCCCCTCAGTCAATGGTCAAACAAAAGTCAAACGTATTAAAATATTACCCACAGTTACCCGCCCCCTTTTATCCCCTTTACCCAGCAACGATGAACCCTAATTTACCCCGTACAAAATTACTACAATTAAGGGTAATAGTGTCAAATCAAACGGGTTCTAGAAGCTCAGTGATGTGTTAGAAGGCGTCAGAGGCAAAGAAACACACGTTTGGGACACTTGGCAGCATTTGATTGGTTTGAACGCGTCACTATTGATGATACAAGGGCTATGGATTGATGGGAAATGATTGAAACTGATCAAGCGGCTTTGAGGTGACTTAAACAAACAGAAGTCACACGGATTGCCAGCTTGGCAATCCGTGAACCCTCTCTCTAGATCCTTCTATTCAATGCTATAAATAGAGAGTTAGTGTAACCTATTTTAGGTGGTGGAGTTTAGGGTAACAAAACTCTGCCCAATTTTCTTTTGATTGTACTACCTCCGTCCCAAAATTATAGTCCCCTTTTTACATTTTCGGTCTTTCTTTCTCAACTTTGATTTTAAATATTTTTGTTTGTGTTATACAATAGTTGATGAAAATTATACCAATAAAAAATACATTTAATATCCATTCATATATTTTGCATCAAGTATTATGTAATATAAACAAAAATATTTAAGGTCAAAGTTGTAAAATAAAGACCGAAAAAGTCAAAAGGGGACTATAATTTTGGGACGGAGGGAGTAATAGATTAGCTTAGTTGTAATTCTTTAATTTTCAATGAAATCAGTTTCACTTTAATCTTTTCATCTTATTGTTGTTACTGTTTTTTTAATCAGCTTTTATCTCTTAGTTATCAGCTTATTACATATAAGCCTATCTTACTTTTAAGTTCAAGTTTTACTTCATTCAAAAGATTTTATAAAAATCAGAAAAAGAAAAAAATATAAAAGTAGTTGTTTTATCTCAGCTTTCAAATAAGTTTTTTAGAGATTCATACAGCTTATCTCAGTTTTATAGCTATGGTTAGCTTATTGTGGTAGTTGATGAGGCGAAAAATGAACCGTTTTTAGGGGGTCATTTAAGTCCGGAATTGAATTTATTTGATCAAATATTGCCCTAAATCGTTCCTTTTGTGATTTTAGGTACTTTGGGAGTGAATTCTGGAAAAGGAAGCATTTTGGACGTTTTTGGAGCATAAAAGTGAAGAAAACGGCAAAGTCCTAATTTTCCTTACTGTGAACAATACTTGACGGCGTCAAGAAGGATTTTCTGACGGCGACAAGAGCACAAGTTGGTGACGGTCCAGTACAGATATGACGGCGTCAAGCCAAGGGCATCAAGAGTAAATTTTGGTGACGGCCTGAAGCAAGATTACACATGACGGTGTCAACTTTGGATCTAGACAATCCGAGAAGTCTATTGGCGGCGAGATGACGGCGTCAGATTTTTCCTCTTGACGCCGTCACCTCACAAAATCTATAAATACTTTTCTATTTTTCATTCATTAAGAGAGGAACTTGTGTGGAGAATTCTAGGGCCGAACCTAATAAACCCTAGGTCGTTTGTAACAGTATTTTCAAGGGTTTTCACCCCTTGAAACCTTTCATGTTCAATTGAGATAAGTCTCATTTCAATTCATTCAATATGTCTATGTGTTGTTTGAATATATCTTATGCTTGTCTTGATTATAACATGCTAGGCTAGATCTTTCATGTGTTTGCTTAGATGTAATGAAACCTAGATGTTGATTATAGGTTGATTGCTTGTTTATAGTTGTAATGGATGAATGATTTCAATGTTAGGCTTAAGAAAACTGGCAGATCTCCATTGTGTAACTTTCTTGAATGTCTTAAGAAACATGAACCGATGTGTACTAGGTTTTATTGGTTGTATTTAATGCATGAGCGAATTCTAGTGATCCCATGTTAGGAGCTTCTTAGCCGGCTCGACATAGGAGTGAAGTAGGAGCTTATAGGATTGGGGAAGTAAGTACGCCACCCCATGAATGGTATTAAGGAATACAACCCGTCATCCACGCAACTGTAACAAGTAATTAACATGTAAAAGATATCTAGGGAGTAGTGAAATCTAAGTAAACACAATTCTCCCATATATTGTTCACTCCACATTAGTTTAATTAGCTTTATTTTCATTTCTGTTATTTTATTTTGATTGCATCTTAGTTATTGGGTTAGTTGACTAGCAACTAATTCTGCCCACTCTTCCAAAAACCCGAGATTTTAATTGCTTTTATAAAATATAAAAAATACAAAAATAATCATCCCTCACCTCTAGACCTAGTTTTTAGGTTTTCTAATCCTAACGACACTATTCCTGAGTTGAACGATCAATCCCCCGGTACTTGTCATTATACTATACTACATCGATCAGGTACACTGCCTGGTGGGGGTTGTAAGCTTCTCGAGATCCCTCGAGAGGTAAAGCCTGGTGCAATTCTCACGCATGAGTAGTGTACCTTCGCTCAATTTCATTTTTCATAAAAAAGTCAATATAAGTCAACTGTCTTGGTTATATGGTGATCTGAGGTGATTTTGGCAAGCCAAAGTGAGTAAGGGAAGCATTTGGCCTGTCTAGAGACAGGCAAGCATAGTGAAACCCTCTTTTCATGCTGAGGGGTGATTCATTTGTAAGTTTTGTTTACACTTTTGCTCAACTAATTGCTTAGATCTGAGTTTCTGTGTTTCTATTGGTTTTAATTGCATTTGATTGTTAATTTTGCTTCAATTAGAGTTAGTATAGCTATTTTGATCATCAGTGGACTGGTAATTTGTAGCTTGTTGCATCATTTCTTAGTGTAGATGGAATAATAAGGTAGTGTTTGGATCTGAGTATTACTGAGTATAGTAGTTGTTAGATTGTTGTTTCATTGTTACATCTAGGTTTCATTGGAGTAGTAATAAAGATTTTTACCATTAAAAAAGTAGGTTACTTCATAGAAAAGTCAAAGTTAGTATTTAAATAGCTTAACTGTTAGTATTAGTATAAAACAGTTAGTGTAATTCTAGAGTTAGTTGCAAAATAGTTTAAATTAGCTTATTCTAGTTAGAAATTAGCTAAACAATACATTTAGAATTAGTTTTGATCAAATAAATTTGGATTAAGTCATAGTTAGATTTCATACTGAAAAGTCAGCATAGGAAAAGCTGACTCAACTTTTGGTTCTCTACTAGCTGCTGAACTAGGGTCCATTTAGAGTAGAATATGATTATTTCTGATAGAGTTTTTAAGTTTTAGAGTATCTCAGCTTGGTAGTCTTGCTTTTGCCCCCAAAACATTTCACTTTAGAGCTTTTTAGGACTGCTTATCAGCTTCTTCTATTAGGTGCTTAGAATTAGTATGCTGTTTTGAATTTAGCTTGCAAAAGTGATTTTTGGCTTATAGCTTTTGCTTATTTGTAGTTTCTGAGTTTAGTTAAGTGTTTAGAAATGATTTGCATTGTTCCTAACTTTCTGGCTTATGCTGTGTCTTATATGCTTGTTCATTAGCTTATTCATAACTGCTTATTGCTTCATTCTAGTACTTCTGCGCTTTTCCAGATCATAATTGAGCATATTTGAGCTTATTAGAGTATATTGCTTCCGAGTTTTCAGTTTCATACAATTTTGGTACAAGTGCTTATTAATAAGCACTTGTATTAAGCTGTTTTGCTTAGTATAAGCACTTCTACTGCTTATTTTCATTTCATAATTTTTCTCCAAGCTTCTCATAATATTTTAGATTTTCTGTGAATTTTTCATATTTTTCTGAGTTAGTTTACTATTTTTCTCCATTTTTCTTAGTTTTTAATCAATTCTAAATACTTTTTAATAAATAAAAATCAATAAAAAATCAGAAAAAGCCTTTAAAAATCCAAAAATATTTTAGATAATTCTTTTCTATTATTTTATATTTTTCAAAATTAAGTTTGCATTTTTCCCATTTATTTTTCACAATTTCTTTTATTTTTAATTACTTTTTAAATTCCAAAAATAGTTTTTAATTCATAGAAAATTAATAAAAAGTCAAAAAAAAAAATATTTTTCCTTTTCTCAAAATTATTTTTAGTAGTTTAGGATTTTTAGAAATTTATTTCATATTTTTAGGATCATTTTTCATAAATAGTTACGTTTTATTTCGTACGTTACGTTTTAGAATCGCGTTTGAATTTCCGTTTTTAGATTTTAAACATTTGTGCACATATAGCTTGTACATTCTGCTTATTATATCACAAATATTTAAATGTGACTGCTAGTTTTTGTTGAAAATTTAGCCAGAAATATATGTGACACACTTGAATAGTGTGACCAAATGTCATATATGGTCACACATTTATATCTTAAATTAGTCTTAAAAAATTTTTCCCAAAATTTGGTGCTCCCCCCAAATACTTTCATTATATCCCGCCCTAATTTTCCCCAAAATCAAAATCACATTTTTGGATCCCTCTCTCTAACCTTTCACATTCAGCTACACCATCTTCATAATATGTTATCAGATCTCACACAGTACTTAAATTTTTTTACAAAAAGTAAATGGCATATAATGTATATCCCACGTTCACAAAACTCATTATATTTCTATCTTTTACCTCTCTTCCTCTCCCTCTGGCCACCTGTAACATCACCGACCACCAGCACCACCACCATCATTGGCCACCGTCACTCTAACCGGACACCGTCAGTGGTTACCATCACCGTTGTCATTGTCGGAATTTACATATAACTAATGAACCCCTAGATTCGTCAAATCTATCAGATTTAATAGTTTTACTCTTGTTCAAGCAACAAATCGATCGATTTGTCATTAGTTCAATTTAGAACTTGAGGTATCTTTTTATATTCGCCATTGATTTTTGTGAAGTATTTATCTAGGGTTCATAACTCACAGTCTCTTTGAAATGATTCTAAACCTTTGAAGCTTATGAGTTCAGAATATGTGATAATTGGTGTTTTTCCCTTTGTTTTGATTTTGTAATTATATATTTTTATGTGCAGCTAAAGTGTTTGATAAAATACCTGAAAGATTGATTACTTTCCTTTTGTATTGTTTAGTTGATTGTTGTTTGATAGCTTATTGTGTAGTGCTTTTTGTTGATTGGTTATTGCTTATTTTTTTTTATTTCAAACCTGTTTCAAACTTAGTTGTTCTAGTTTTCATAAAAATCCTCAGTCTTGCTTTGAAAAACCAACACTGCCACAAGTTGACGGTGTGTTTGGGATAGCTACTGTTTTGACTAAAAACAACTTGTGACCATAAAAGTCTATCCAAATCAATTTTGGTTAACTGTTTTTAGATGTTTGGAAGCAAAAAAAAAAAAAAAAAAAAAAAAAAAAAAAAAAAAAAAATCCATTTCCAAATGATTTTAAGTATTTGAGCAAGTTTTTCAAAATTTTGCTAGTTAACTGTTTGGTACAGGGCATTTAGGAATATTTGGATTTTGGCTTAGATAGTTGTTGTTCTTGTTAACATTTAGTTCAAAACAGGTTTTAGCAAGTGTCACAACCTTTCATTTGACTTTCCTGGTTCAAAATCCCTAAATTCACCCATTTTCAAAAAACTGCTAACAAGTAAAAAGGGTGCTCAAAACAGTTTGGAACTCCATTTTTAATTTCATCAATACTTCACCAAACCTTTTGAAATTCTGGATATAAGTACCTGGATTGCTTGTTTATTTAGTGATAATTTTATTTTATTTTTAGAATTTTTTCTTGATAAGCTTTTGATAGTCCTAAAGTGGCCCCAAACCTGCAGGCCTGCACATACACCTGACCAGAACTGTCCCCTAGCAGCCCCCATATAAGCTTCATAATAGCTTTTTATTTGCTCAAAAAATTTCTCTCACTTGTTCCTTGTTAGCTTATGCTCATGTAACCTAGCTTATTTGTGCATTTGCTTATCTTATTCTAGCTTATTTTTGTGCTCAAAACAGCCCCATTGACCTGATTGAGATTTGGTTGTCTGCTAGCTTATTGTTCATTTTGTGCTTATTTGGTTGAAAAATTACTTGAACCCTGTCCCCCTTAGCTTATTTGGTTGAAAAATTACTATTTCCCGGTCAAAAGAGTCTTGTACTATATATACTATATTGTGAGTATCATTGTTGCCATTTGTTGTAGGCGGCCTCTCTTAGTTTAGGGGTCGGATCACTTGTTTGGGTGGAGGATTCAGTTGAGGCTTGGTTAAATGGGGAAGTTATTGAGGCAACTGGTGCATACATTAAAGTTTGTACTACTTCAGGGAAGACGGTGAGCGTTTTTCTCTATAAATTTATATTAGTTGTTGTCCATTGAGTTGTTATTCCCAAAATCCATCTAAATACTAGTTAAGTAAAGAATTTTTTTTCTTACTTATTTCATGCAATATTTTGTACCGTGCTATATTTAGTTTTAAAGTGAGGAGTCGAGGCCTTATGTTCAGCATTTTTATGTATATCTATTCTTCTAATGTCGATAACAGGTTGTTGCTAAGGCATCGAATGTATATCCCAAAGATACTGAAGCACCACAATGTGGAATGGATGATATGACAAAGTTGGCTTATTTGCATGAACCAAGGGTTCTAGATAACTTACGTTCTAGATACGATACTAATGAGATATATGTGAGTTTTGTTGTTACTTCTATTTCCTATACACATTTTTTCTAAAAATAGCTCAGACATTTAATTAGATGGTGCTACCAGACTTATACAGGAAGCATATTGATAGCCGTAAATCCGTTCACATGATTACCACATTTGTATGATAGCCATATGATGGCACAATATAAAGGGGCACAATTTGGGGAATTAAGTCCCCACCCTTTTGCTGTTGCAGATGCTACATACCGATACTATGCTACATTTATATGATTTGCATCTTAGTCTATGCATTACATAATCGTACTCAAAACGAGCAAAACTTTATTTTGGTGCAGAGTTATGATAAACGAAGGTATAAGTCAGTCGATATTGGTTAGTGGGAAAGTGGAGCTGGTAAAACTAAAAGCACAAAACAGCTTGTGGGCTATCTTGCTTACATGGGAGGTACAGTTGGAGTTGCTTCAGAAGGAAGGAGTGTCGAACAAAAAGTCATGGAGGTAACTTTTTAAAACTTGGCACTGAATTGGTGCTTAAACACCGATTACCTGGCGTCAAGGTTGAAGATTACCCTTGGTCCAATTTGGATTGTTTGGGATTTTATGGTGCAAGCAAAATTGCTTACCTTTTAATGCAAATGACCCATTAAGGATTTGGTTTCTTCAATACGCTAGAAAAAACTTTAATGTGTATTATGGTCTGTTCGAGTTTCAGAAAACACCTAATGCTGCCAGTTTTATCCCTCTTCCCATTGTCTTCTCTCCATTACTTATACTAGAAGGAGCAGGAGTTCTTGTTTCTGGATCTCAATTGGTGGAGAAAAATCTCGTCTTATTACGTAATGGGGCTTCAGGGTAAGCACCATTACGACAATGCTGTAATAGGTACCTTACAGTAATAATGAAGTCCTAAACAAGTAAACATAATTTATATCATTGGATTTATACTTTTAGTAGAGAAATTATATAATCGAATTCTCAAGTCCATTTGCTTTATGTTTGTGTCTGCCAACTTTATTTTCGTGAACATTGAAAGCTGATTATTGTGAATTCAAATTGCAATAATCAGTTTCAAAAAGCATATCCTAACCTTGCTAGATATCACTGTTGGTGTTGCAATAGTCCATACTCCATAGTGATATCTGGCTAGTTTGGTATATGCTTTTTGAAACTGGAGAAGTCGCAATAACCACTTTTCAGTGTCTGGGAAAACAAAGTTTGTTTCTTATTATCTGTTATGTACTTATGTGTGTGTGGGGGGTGTGGGGGGGGGGGGGGGGGGGGGGGGGGGGGGGGAATAATCAGTTTCAGTGCTAATACCAACTTTCTCTTCAAATAATCAGTTGCCAAGGCTAAACTAAAGTTACCTATTCTCCTTTTTGTATCTTCATCCGGGACATTTCTTGGATGTTTTCTTACGGGTTCCTTTTGGTTCACAGATATTCCCGCTGCACATAAAAGGTGTTGCAGGGAGTCTATCCGTGCTAGTGAACTAGTTTGGTGCATGGGTAGTTTCATATAGTTTTAACTTCCTCATTAACTGGAGCCCTGTTGGTACATACTCACTGTTCTCTTCTAGTTTAGTTCTGTTTTATTTTTTCTTAATCTAAAGAGACCTGTTTCGTGTTTGCTTGCAGGTACTTAAGTTTTGGGCTACATTGTTCTACTTATGACCATGATCAAGCTGCCACTCAGAAACCATTAGAAATTGGAAAATCGATGACTTTGGTTGCTGCTCCAGAGCACAAACTCTTATCAGATGAGATCCCAAATGAGCCAGCTGATTCCTGTGTGACCTCTGATAAGAACTTCGTTTTTGGGCTAAAAATTGGAGCTGGTACCATGTTCAAGCTCTCGATGTGGTTCTGCGAGATTCTGCTTCTAAAGAGTATTGAACATTTCATATTCTTTACTTTTAGTACTGCTAGTGTATTAGTTACAAGTGTTAGTACTGCTAGTGTATTAGTTACAACTGTTAGTTATAAGTTAGTACTGCTTATATGATATGTATTAGTGGTTCAGTTATATACATTCTAATTTTATTGTATTTGAATTTGTTTGGATATATATATTTGAATTTGTTTTAATATATATTGATTTATTAAATGTGACTAAAAGATGTATATAGTCACACTTATTAATACTTTTGGTCCTGATTTTGCTTAATTCGTAGTGTGACTAAATATTACAAAAGGCCACACAAAGAAAAATTCATGTGGCAATTGGATGATCAATAGTAACACAAAATATACATTTCTTCACTTTAAACAACATATGGTCACACTTGTTAACATTTTTGGCCACTTTTTGCTTAATTGTGTGTGACTAAATACCAAAAACAAACATGATTTGTGTGACTAAATATTACAAAAGGCCACACAAACTAAAAATTCATGTGACCATTGAATGAACAATTGTCACACAAAATACACATTTATTTATTTTAAATATCATATGTCACACTTATTAACACTTTTAGCCACTTTTTGCTTAATTATATGTGACTAACTCCAAAAAAACAACACCCGTTGTGTGACTAAATCATCACAAACGTCACATTTATTATATATTTATGTGACCATAGGACGGAAATAGTCACACAAAATACACATTTACTTAAATAAATCATCTCAAATGTCACATATATTATATATTTATGTGGCCAAAGGACGAACAATAGTTACTCTCAAAAAACATTCGTGTGACTATAAAGTGTTTATGGTCACTCATAATGACTAATCCAACAAAACTAGTGCCTAATTTGTCACACATATTCGGGGTTTTGGTCACTCTTTCTCAATGACAATGGTCACGAACTCAACAATGTCACCATATGCCACCTACGGTGGCGGGACCTTTTGTCACACATGACGAAAAAAACGTGTGTGACTATATGCATATCGTCACACATTTTTGGCGTGACCAATAGCACTTTCTGTACCAGTGTTACAATATTGCGCTTACAACCAAACCATGGCCAATCTGTACAATCAAGGCTTCCTAACATTTCCGTAAACCCGTGTGTTTCTTTGTGAAATCGATAAAGCTTTTCAACATCAGTGATTTTGGGTTTTCGCAAATTCTCTACCCCAAAAATTTCCATAACAGAAGTAAAAAATGATCAAGAGACAGAGGAGAAGTTTTCTCTCCCATTTGCAAATATTCATCAGGGACGTTAGGAATCGTGTTGTATGCCAATTGATGAATTAGGGAGGTACACTTCATCAATGGAGAAATGCCTTCTCTTTTGGTACAGTAAATATTATCATGAAAAAAAATAAATAATGAATAGTTACTGTGACAACTGGCAAAATAGGGAGTCGTTTTATAAAACCCGCATTACATTGAAATTATAAATTTGGAATTTTGAAAGTTTATTTTGACGAGTTATCTTACAAACGTTGGTACGTGATTTTTTAATCGTACGATATTTATGAGATTTGGATTATTTATTTATGGTTTGGATTGATTCGGTCGTGATGATTTATTGTGAGATCGTTATTTTTGGCACTACATTGACTCCGGCACTAGGTTAACCTAACAATTTTAATTACATTATATTTTATTGTTGGATCGGATATTATTATTTTTAGAACGGGTTCGGTTTGAAAGTCATTTGATTATTTAAGTTTCGGGTTTGGTCCGTGTATTGACACCGGGCTACTTAAAATCCCTACACACCTCATAATTATTATTATTATTATTACTAAAAGGATTTCTTTTTTTGAGTAAATTACACAATATCGTCCTTGTGGTTGGCTGGATAGAAACAGAAGCAAACAAACCATCACCTACACCATCTTCATTCTCTCTCTCTCTAATAGAACCCTAGCCACCATCCACCTTTTCCGGCCACTATCACCACACCGCCACCTCCACGACCAAACTACCACCACTATCTTAACCATCTCGGCGAGATCTATCTTTTGGTATAACCCACGCACCATATAAACACCCCTAACACCACGAACTCACCACCACCACCACCTATACACCATCTTTTTCATCTTTTCTTGTTGGGTTTTTAAAGAAATGAAGTTTTGGAGTCATTTTGAAGGTGAGTAACCACGAGTTACAACTCGTGTGTTTCGATTTGTACTCAAACCGTGGGTACACGAATATTTCTTGTTGGGTTTTGATGAAATCTTGACTAAAAGTGATGGGGAATTAATATTTTTGTCATATAAATCCGTTTGGTATCCAGGTGCTCGTTATTGTTGTTGGGTCGAGGCATACCCGAGAGCTCATGCTCTCGGCTTGTGCCATTTTTGGTTTTATTTTGATTCTTGACTATTCTTGGTCATTGGTTGTGGATTTGGAGGATGTTTGGATGAGTATTTGGAGTATTGGATGATTTTTGGTTGATTGGAACATCATATTTGTCGTCGTTTGGATTTTTTTGGTCGTGACCCAAAAGGGGTCCGTTTGGGCTGTTTTGGTGTCAAGCTCGGATGAGCTAGCCGAGACCATAATGGTCTCGGGTATGGCCTTGTAAGGTTCATGTTTGAGCCGAGACTCCAATGAGTCTCTTGACTCGGGGTTTGACTTGGTAAGTCGACCCATTTTATTGGTTTTATGGATGACTTCTTTTCTAGTGTAATTCTTTTGTTGCTATTATTGTTGTTGTTGTGGTATATATTGATACTTTGGGCATTGGTTACATTATTATTGTTGCTTGGGAATCAAGAAGAAAGGTAAGATGATTTGTTTTGTGGAGTTGTGTTGACGAAATGAGTAATGGGGACCGATTGTGAGATGGTCGAATTAGATGACGGGGATAGGTTAGTCGGGTGCCGTAGTCGGACCCTCATGTTGTAGCACGTGGATATGGGATTGTTTGGACGGAGTTGATTTATTATTGTGACTTGGTTATTATTATTATTTGTGGACTTGGACTATGAGCCGAGAGTGATGACTCGGACATGTGACCAAATTCTTATGACTCGATAAATATTTAAAATCAAACGTTAAAAATAATACTCGTAATAATATTATTAGTAATATAATCGTTTATATAAGTATATAGACGTGATAAACGTATATATATTATTATAAATGCGTATATTAATAATAAAACGATCACGAGTAAACGTTATAAAAATATAACGATAATTATTATACTATGCGAATAGTGCAATAAACGTCGGAATATTATTATAAATAAATAATTATAAATAATGTCGAGAACTAATAAGTCGGGTAAGTAATAAATAAAACCATGATGACTTTTATAAATTTGGAAAACTTATCGAGTTATACGAGTTGTGGTTACTTAAGTCCAAGTGGGCTTTATTATGTGACTTTTGTGTTGTCACGGATATATGACGATTAATATAAACATTTTCTATAACTACGTAACTTATTTAATCGACGGGTTAAATCGAGTTATTTGGCTATATAAAATGAGTATATAAATGGGCATCGTATCCCACGACGCCCATAGGTTGTGGTACGTGTATTAGGATAATAAATTATTATATATCTCGTGGAATTGGCTAAATTGACGAATTTGGCAAATTGGGCGATATATATAGGGAATTTATTGGACTACGATATATACCATATAGTATTCTTTGTGCAATGTGCTTTAGGTTGGGTATAATTTTAGAACGATATATTACGTAAATAAATATGGGGGATTACCAAATCGACGGATTTGATAAGCTTCGATGATTTATTTAAATAATATATTGGGCTAATATTAGACCTATAGATGGTTTATTATTTAGTTCGTTGTGGCTTTCTGGTTTGAGATGTGTCGACCCCCACCCATATGGATACCAAACGTCGAATTTCAAATTAATATGAAGATAATTCGAGAAATGGATATTTTTGGAAAGTTAAATGGAAAAACGTTCGGGATTGAGAATATTTGATTTTTGAGGAAATGATTCTGAACGAGTTTGATATTGTTAGGAAGTGCCGAGTCTGTAGTTGCCGTTACGTGAGTTACTTGAGTTGCTTACGTCTTTCATATATCGGTTTCTTTTGAGGAATTGCTAGACTTGAGGTGAGTCATAGCCCCACTTTTACTCTTGAACTTTGTTTTCAATACTTGGGGTGAGAAACGTGCAAATGTTTTATGTGGACTATTATCGCTTTGTTTATTTAAAACTTGCTATGCTTATAGAACTAGGTAGGATTGAGCGAGGCCTAGACATGAACTAGGTAAGCTATTGATTTGTTTATTGAGCGAGGCCTAGTCCCGAACTAGGTAAGCTATTGTTTGGTTGTTGAGCGAGGCCTAGTCCCGAACTAGGTAAGCTATTATTTGGTTGTTGAGCGAGGCCTAGTCCCGAACTAGGTAAGCTATTGGATTGATTTTAGAGCGAGGCCTAGACTTGAGCTAGGTAAGTTATTGATTGGATTGATTTGAGCTATAGCGTGCACCTATAGGGATGATTGATTTGGTTGGATTATTTTGGTTGGATGATTGAGGCCTAGTCTAGCTAGCAAGCGTTTTGCGTATATGTCCACTATATTGAATTATGAATCTAAACCTATGATCTCACCAGCGAAAGCTGACTTTTAGCACGTTTTCTCAGATAATTAAGTGATGCTCTATGGATGCTTGGGATTGGAGGCTTGGCACTTGGCACCGGTTATGGATCTTTATTTCTAAAACTCTGATAACTATTGTGGACCTATATATATTTTCTTTTGGCCTGACTTTGGATGATTTTGGGATAATGTAAACTTTAAAACCCCGCGTGGTTGTATTTTATTATGTTTACTTTATCTCGTTCTTTTATGTCTTGTGTTTGGATACCAATCCCCGTAGCACCCCGAAAGCTTGTTAAGTCTTCCGCTGTACCAAATTTTGGGGGTGTTACAGTTACTTCTTCAACTATCCTTGTGAAAAGCTCTCGAATCATTCAGAACCTCTTCCAGGAACGATATATCGTACATTGGATTCACAGTAAAATAGGCAGCGACTAAATGATCACGAGCACGATAACGATCTCGTGTTACGATGTTTCTCATTGGTCGATTTTGCTCGTCGTATATTCTTAATAAACACAACGCTCTTCTAAAAAAAAATCAAGTCCTGACTAATAACTTCTTCTTCTGATGAGTCGGTGAACATGAACGTTTCGAAATTCATTTGGACAATAAGGATAACACAAAGTTTGGTAACTTGAATGAACAAAAATATAATTGAGTAACTTAGGCTAACATTTGTAAGCTTGTTTAGAAAATAGGAAGTATCTTGTTATGTAAGCTTTTTGCTTATGTAACGGGCTGAGATATGGGATTTCACCCATATCCTTTGTACTTAAACGTTTTTGGTTAATATATTTACCAAGATGCAGGATTACTCCCCTTTACAAAAAAAAAAAAAAAAAAAAAAAAAAAAAAAAAAAAAAAAAACCTTAGGCAAATATTTTTGCAATGTTTGGTAACATAGTTGTATATTAACCATATAAGCTAATAAGCTCATAATCCCCCTATATAAAAGCATAACAAACACCCGCTAATAAATTTGGAGCAATTACATATATACTCACTAAAACTTGCATATTTGCATATTTTCTCTAAACATGGTTAGACAAAATTTGTATATTATACATTAAAAACTTGTATTTTGAAGAAATGTGCAAATATACAAGTTACATTGAGTATATATGCAATTCCCCTTGTATAGATAACCAAGAACATTGTATAATGTTACTTTGGTCATGAAACCTTTTGAATTATTTTGTTTAATAACAATAATGTAAAGGAATTTTGCAAAATTGTGACCAAAGATGATACTTATTTTCAACTTGACTTAACTTTGTGGCATATTGTTAAAACTAAAACTTTTTTTATGAAATAACAAGATTGTACTCAATTTAAATACGAATTATCACTTGTGGCATTGGCCGCAAAAAACACATTTATGCAAATTACGCAACCATCGTCTTTTGATCTCATGTAAGTAATATGAAATTTTGGAAAGCAATTGCCTTAGGTAGTGATGATGTTCTTGAATCAAATTTGAAAAATAAATGAAAATAAAAGAACATATTAGAGGTTGAAGGTAAATGAGGGTAAATTGACAAAAATGCCCTTACGTGAAAGTCACATGAGGTGATTTAACAGGCGTTAGTGAAAAGAACGGGAAGTGTAACAAAATGTGAACAACAATGGCATTTTTTGTAATTAAAGTTTGGGAGGACGGGAAGTGCAAAAATGACAAAACCATAGGGAGAAAATTTATAATTTACCCAACCCGTCCTACGGCAAATAAGGTCACCGGAGCTGCAGTTCATATTAATTGGTTTTTTATTTAATTGGTCAACATTCTATCATCTTTCGTATTCCTAACACTCAGGTAGTATAAATTTCACTACTTTATTAATTAATTGCATTTTTTTAGCTTTTTTTTTTAATTAATTGTGTTGGTTAGGGTTTAGTTTTTTAATAAGAGCATGCAGCTTTTATATCTGCCATGTGTTTGATAATAATACCCGACTATTGAAATAGCTCTCGGGTGTTATTCATGGTTTTGCTAATGAAATTTGTATCAGGTTGTATATTTTGCAGCAATGTTTTAGATTCTCAATGTAATTGCAGAACCAAGTGTAAGTTTATGTCCACTATCTTTTTTGCTACTTAAAAAAAAATTATATTTATCGTATGATTGGTGAAGCTGACACATTTCAGTTATGTAGCATTCTATCTAAACAAGATAGACCGGCTAATCCACAACATATTTAGTTTGTAATCACATAACAATAACATGTGACTAATATTTCGAGGTTATATTATTTTGGTAGTCAATTTTTACAATGCTAATGGATTGTGCTTATGTTTTGCAGCTTTATTCTTATCGGACAATCCTCCATTCGTGTTTCTTGGTTTTAGTCTCGTGCATGCTGCATTTATTTGGTAAAATCTTAGACAACCTTGAATCTTTTATGTTATTTGACATGTCGTGTCATCACACACACGCATAGACACATACACTATCTTTCTCTATTGACGATCTATAGTTCTATACGTATATCTTGGCGTTGAAGAAAGACATACAAAGAGACTTTATTAATCTATTATCATCCATCACTATATCTTATCTTGATGCTATATCGGGACCTTCACTAAGGTAGTTAACTTTCCTTTTGTCAAAAATAGTATCCGCATGATACATGACTGTTTTTTGTTAGATCTTGTGGTCTGAGTTGTATGTCAAAGATAATTTAATAAATGATAGAAATCAGTTTTAGTAGTAATTGAAGATTGGAAGGATTTGCTTAGTGGACAAGTAATTGAAGAGCAGTGGCCATTTCTATCAAGTTGCAAGTGACTATAGCAATAAATCATCAAACAAAGGTGTGTGCGTACACTATTAGTTTCGTAGGCGTGTAATTGTATATCCATGTATATCCATGGAAACAGTGTATATATTCATTAGGTATGTACGTATATATGCGATTAATAGAATAATGCATGTAGGTTTATGCAGGCTGGATTATTAAGCTTACTGGTGTTGCTGGTTTTACTTATGGTCCCCTTAAGGTATTGAAAAAAATATACATTGTCAAAGAAAGGGTTTTCACAATTGGTTGTCCTTGCTGGTGTTACATTGATTGATTATCTGCCTTTGCTTTTGTATGATGCAGGAAAAGCGGTTTCAAAATTGGCTAGAAAATGCAAGAGATTGGCCATTAGTTGAAGCAAGCCGAGTAAGCTTAATTCTCGATCTTTATAAGTTCAGTCTTTTCAGCGAGTTGGAGAGACTATGCATCAATATATACAACCAATCACCCCAATAAACCTGACAACCAAACACCCCTATAACAGTTTTAACCAAACAGACCTTACCCTTCTGTGTAACCGCAAATCAAACAGGCAAGCTATATCACTTTAACACAACCAAACACCCTATAGTCCTATACAACCCACACCAACATGAGTCAACAAACAGAGGATCAACATCACTTTAACAAAAATAAACATACGAATGGTACTCATTTGTTGAAATATTTGAGATGCATATGGTTAACACATGCTTTTTAAGTAAGCCAACGTTCATGTGCCATTTGCAACTAATAGGTATATTACAAGTTTTTAGTTTTTTAAAATATTGATAGGCATATTAATCTCTAAAATATTCCCAACCTTATTTAGTTTATTTTCAATTGCTATTTTTGGCATTGCTCACTTGGGCTCTTTATGTAGGGAAACTAATGCATCATGGATTGAAGATTTTACATTATGAGAAAGACGAAATCTAAACAAACAACATTACCAACATGGTTTCAGTTTCACATTTGAAGTTTCTTCAATTTAGTTTATTTTTCATGATATGCATGTCATTGTATGTTTAAAGTTCTGTTATAGTGACTCTAAAAGGTGGAAATCTAGAACTGATACAGATACACATGTAAGCATATTCGCTTATGGACAGTAGGCAAACCCCTTATCTTCACATGTCATTCGTTCAGTTTTGTACTTCTTTGAAATCTGCTCTAATATGCAGGAACTGCCAACACAAAATCGATAGGTAATTCGTTCCAGTATTCACTCAATTAGAGGTGTGTGTTAAGCTAAACTTATTGATAATTTCAAGCCGTTCAAACAACTTATGTTTCAGTTAAATATATTTTGCATTGCTAGGCAGGTCTGGCGCAAAACGATTAACAGTTCCGTGTAACAATAATCGAGCTCTCACAGGACATACTTCTGTTTGTGATTGGAAAACTGAATTTCGTTGGTCCGTATGCAATTCAAAGCTCTGTGATTCTGGCCAACTGCTGCAAGGTACTCATATAGTTCTAAACATAAAATTTAGATTCTTGAATGCTCGAAATTGGAACTCCTATGTTTAGGTTTTTTATGCTTATATGTACCAGATTTGATTAGTGCCTTTGACATTTAGTTTAATAATATCTAATTGGCGGCAAGTGAGAACCAGTCAAACCTATTCCCTCTTTGTCAGTTTTGTGATAAACAACATACTAAAATAGCCATAAAACACTCAACTGTTTTCTTAAGGTATTTTTGAGTATTCTCAGGTTGCACATGTATGAGTATAGGGATTTATATGATGTATTTTAAATGAAGAAGAGTGGTTAAGTATTGGGATATTACATTTTCCACCACTGGAAATAAGAGGATAAGTATTCTATGGTTGCACATGTATAATGTAATACATACATGCAAAGCATGCATATATATAACGAGAGAGGAACTGTATGATTTTTTATTTTGTATAACTTTTTTATATATGAAATGATATCAAAGTTGGTCTAGAAGAGTTCTATAATAATTGCCTATTTTAGTAGAGTTGCATTTATATGATCTATTTTAAATATAGAAGAGTTACAAACATACCACATATGACGTTTAACAAAACATATGAGTTTATGAAAGTACTTGCTACTTTTTAGAAAATGGTTGTATCTTTGCTATTTTATTCAGGCCAATTTTATTTCTAAGATATTGTGAACATGTTTCGTGAGTATGAGCCTTTGGAGCACTTTTATTTATACGATATTGTGAGCATGTTTTGTGGCCGGGAGTATGAGCCTTCGGAGCACTTTAATTTCTGAGATATTGTGAGCATTTTTTGTGACCGGGTGGAGCGCTATAGTTTTATTTAAGTGTTTAGCTATAACAAAATTAGGTAAAAAAAAGTTTAAGCATGTACATTGGATTGACCACATAAATGTTACAAGCTTACCTTTTTCGATATTCGGGTACTAGACACTAAATAAGTTGTGTAGTAAACTAGATAAGCACCAAGTTAGGTTAATTCTTACTAGCGAAGTATATGGTCGTTTCATAGTTGAACATATGTATTTAGTTAAGTATATTCATCTTAGGATTAATTACACATGTCACATGTCATGGCCTTTTGTTTGTTGCTTCTTTTGCATTCTTTTTAGGTCTTCGACTCATTCATTTTATGTTAAATGTGATAGGTAACAAAGACACTCTTGCAAGTCTATTGGCACCCTTAATGTAAGTGGTGCATACAACTATGGCATGTGAATGTGTTTATGTACGTGCAATGGTGATTAAAGCACGAATATGGATGCAAAGCCCGCAAGAAACTTTTAAGTACAAGTGTACAAAGAATTTTTTTTCGGATATAAATAAGCACCATGTAATTTCTCTGTTTTCATACTTTTTCATTGTTGTTTTTACGTATAGTACATGAACACTTTTTTTTGTTCCCAACTTTTTGGTTTAAGATAATTGTTGTTATTCATTATTTATTTACGTCCAGTCAAATTTCATCAAGTAATATTATGAAGCGAACCCGCCCATCGGGCGGGTTATGAAGCTAGTTGAGTATATATGCAATTCCCCTTGTATAGACCACCAAGAACATTGTAATGTAACTTTGGTCATGAAACTCTTTGAAGTAGTTTGTTTAATAACAATAATGTAAAGGAAATTTGCAAAACTGTGACCAAAGATGATACTTATTTTCAACTTGACTCAACTTTGTAGCATATTCTTAAAACTAGAACTTTTTTTTTTTGAAATAATGAGATTGTCTTCAATTTAAATACGGATTATCACTTGCGCCATTAGCCGCAAAAAACATTTTTAAGCAAATTACGCAACCATCGTATTTTGATCTCATGTAAGTAATAAGAAATTATGGAAAACAGTTGCCTTAGGTAGTGATGATGTTCTTGAATCAAATTTGAAAAATAAATGAAAATAAAAGAACATATTAGAGGTTGTAGATGAATGAGGTAAATTGACAAGAATGCCCTCACGTGGAAGTCACATGAGGTGATTTACGGGCGTTAGTGAAAAAGACACGAAGTGTAACAAAATGTTAACAACAATGACATATTTTGTAATTCAAGTTTGGGAGGACAGGAAGTAGGAAAATGACAAAACCAAAGGGACAAGATCTATAATTTACCCAACCCCTCCTACGAACCAAATAAGGTCACCGGAGCTGCAGTTCTTTCTTGGGGTTTTTATTTAATTGGTCAACATTCTATCATCTTTCCTATTCCTAGCATTCAGGTAGTATAAATTTCACTACTTTATTATTTAATTGCATTTTTTTTAGCTTTTTTTAATTAATTGTGTTGGTTAGGGTTTAGTTTTTTCCGGCTAATTAAAACTTTCAAAATAAGCTTATTTGGCCGGATTATTCAACTTTTGAACAGCTCATAAGCTCAGATAATTGGGCTTATGAGTTTATCAACTTATGCTTATGTAGTTATGTAGCATAAACTCACATTCATAAGCTCATAAGCCCAAAATTTTGATCTTACAAGCTTTTCAAAAGTTCAATAAGCCGACTAAATAAGCTTAAGCAAACACCCATATAAGCCGAACTCACATAAGGCCATAAGCCCTTTATAAAAGCTTAAACAAACACCCCTTAGTAGCATTGCTATTTAGTAGGTTATTTGAGTCGTTAGTGGTTAGTGGATGTTGCGGATTCATGTGATATGTTAAGTGTTGCACGTTGATCATATAAGCCGTTTTGATTAATCAGGGTTTTGGGTTGGTTTGATTTGTATTATTGTGTTTTATACTGTTTGTAAATGTTAATCATGTGAAGCTGATGTTGAGTGCTTACTATGTCCGAATCCACCTATTTAAGTATATGCTATTTGATCTGTAACTTTTTTTTTTTTTTTTTTTTTTTTTTTTTTTCCATTTTGTAGGTCCTGTTTATGAGGATTTGTTTTTAATGGACTTTGGATATAGATGATGCATCGAGTAAAACAGATTTAAAGTTTTTTTTTGTATCAGAAAGTCCTTCCATGGTGTATTTGAGCAATGGAAAAAGGAAGTGATTATTCAAGCTCTATTTATCATTTAGTGTTAATACCAGCTCTTAATTTTTTGTAAATTTATTTTTCATTTAATCACGCATATTGACGCTAAATAGAAGAGTGAAAAAATTAAATTACTGTAGGATGGTTATGGTAATCATATTGAAGGAGTACATGACTTGATCATTTATGTTACTCTTTACAGGATCAAGTTTAGCAAATGGAACAATGTCTTCCTCCAAAAGCAAGTTTGATGATAAAATTGAAGCATCTTCTCCTAAGATGTATTACCATTACTACGGGCAACTGCTTCAGCAAAATATGATGCAGGATTATGTGAGGACAGGTGAAATGTATCATTAATGTTGCTTTCTTTCTTAGGTTCCTACTATGCCGCGGATATTGAGAACTAAGTAGATTTTGCTGGACGGGTAGTGGTTGATGTTGGTGCTGGAAGCGGCATACTATCATTGTTTGCTGCACAGGTGTTACTAACGAATACTATAGGGGGTGTTTAGATTTGCATTTTCGGATCCTCTGATTTTTGGGACTTGAAATTGCGAATTACATATTCTGGCTCTAAGTATGTTGGGATCAAAATATATTTTCTTAACCAGTTTTGTACCGGCTACTTCAAAACCAAACAATCATGTTTTAAATAGAGTTACTTATGTATCTCTTTTTTTGACCCAATCTTGGAATCTTTATATATCCATTTCATAAAGCCTACATCCAAACACCAACACAGTATATCATGTACTCTTATTGAGAAATGTGATGTCACGTTTGGACCAATCACACAATTTCTCATCCTCTTTGTTTCTTCTCTTGTTTAGGCTGGTGTAAAACATGTTTATGCTGTGGAAGGATCGGAAATGGCTGATTATGCTCAAAAGCTTATTGCTGGGAATCGTCTTTTGGCACAACGAATTACGGTTAGTGCCCTTACTACAAGCTTGATTGCTTATATTGTTGGATGCTTATCATTTCAAATTATAAAATGCCAACATGAGGTTTACGAGAATCTTTTATGTTTATTGATCACATCTTCTTTTTGAAACTACTATTCTAGTATTGGTGACCTGTCCACTCTTTCTGTTATTAAAAGAAAGAATTGATAATCCTAATTATACAAAAGATTATGCATTAGAATTTAGGAGCCTTTCACCTTTGAACTTTTTATTTATCCCCTTGACACGTAAAAGATGAAACATAACCAGATTAACCCATTCATTGGTAAATGGTTCCAAATTCCCACGGAAACTTTTCCCGCTAGTTTTTTATATATGTCTAAATGAACACAAGTACCATAACGTTCCAAAAATCTACCATAACAAGTGCGCCATTACTCAGATAACTAATATTAAAACAAGGTGCAAAAAGTTTAAAGTTTTGAAGATTTAAAGATTAGGGATTACAAATAAAGGATTGGTGATTAGAGATTAAAGATGTGTATACTAAAAAATTTAATAGGTAGTGTTAGTCTATGTGAAGATTCGCTAGGTTATATTACCTGTTGGGTTATTTCATGCTATCTCGAGAGAAAGAACATGCAAGGTTATACTGCTCAAAACTGATTATGCCATATGTATTTGAATGCACTGGTTATCAAGGGATCAGGATTACGTAATTGCTATACTTTTTTAGTATATCTTATTGTGTTATATGTCAAACATGGAAGGTCAAACAAGCAAAGTCAAACCCATCAACAAACAAACTAACTGTTTTTCCCGCCCAACTCTTTTAGTTTTACCCATTTCATTTGTATAAATTCATTTCATTAGCTCATTTTACATCTAGTCTTTGATTTTTAATTCATCTAGTAAAAACCCTCATATTCCTAATAACAAATCTCGTCAACCCAATTCGAGATTCCATTCCTATTTTCGTGAATTTCCTATTATTTGAATTTGATCTTTCTCATTTCATTGTGATTTCTGAAAGATCAAAACATTTGGCATCAGAGAAGTGATCTTGGCAACAAGATTTTTTTATTTTACTGATCAAATCTATCATCATTCATTCATTTTTTCATATCTTTCATATTCGCGCCAAATTACAAACACGTAACAAATTCACTCTTCTTTCTATTTCCTAGTCAAAAAAATGTGTGTTGGAGTCAAGTAATTAAGTCAATTATGGTTCTTGATAATTAGTTGGTGTTCTTGATTAGTTGGATAAAGTTTGTTACAGTTCTGAGTCATACTGTGTTTTCTTGATCAAGAATTGGTCAAGATGCCTAGTCAAACGAGGTCTAGTACCAGAAATGAAAAAGATGGTTTAAGAGAAACAATAGCTAGGTTGATGTAGGAAGAAATGGAGAAAATGAGGTTGTAAGTGAGAAATGTAGCTGCTACAGGAAATGAGGGTCTTGTGTAAGAAATCAGGGTGAAATTCAAAGGCAAACAGTAGGGTTATAAAGATGGAGTTTCCAAGATTTGGGGGGGAAGATGTAAGAGGCTGGTTGTATAAGTGTGAGCAATTCTTTAGAGTGGATAATGTGCCTGATGAATAAAAGGTATCATTGATGTGGCATAGGCGGTTTCTAAGAATAATGGGTGATAATGTGTCTTACTGTCTTGGATGATTTACAAAGAGGCTATTTTACAAAGATTTGGTAGTTCTTTTGATGACCCATTAGTTGAATTGAAAAATGTCAAATATGAGACCACTATGGAAAATTACCAAAATGAATATGATAATCTTTAGAGTAGGGTGGAAATACCAGAAGAACAAGCAATTAGCTTCTTCTTGGCTGGTTTGCCTAATGAAATAGAATTAGCAGTTAGGATGTTTAAACCTCAAACATTGTCTAATACTTACTCATTGGCTAAACTGCAAGAAGCAACCCACAAGGCAGTTAGGAAGAAAATGAGACCGCCTTTGTTGACTACACCCAAGACGGTAGTTATCATAACAGTGGACCCGTAAACAGCCCAACACCAATGGCCTTACCAGCTCCAAATGCTAATTGGAGAAACATACCACCAAGAAAGCAATTGACCCAAAAAGAACTAGAGGAAAAGAGGGCTAAGAATTTGTGTTTTTATTGTGACCAAAAGTATTCCCTAGGTCATAAATGTCCTAGTCAAAAGTTTTCATTAGAAGTTGTAGTTGATAAGGATGAACCAGAAGAGAAGGAAGAAGTTGTGTTTGGCTGTTTAGAAGAAGAGAATGCTAGTAGTGAATTGGAGTCTGAGATGGTACCACAGATCTCTTTACATGCTTTTAATGGGGTCCAAAGTTATCAAACAATGAGGGTAGTTGGAAAAGTGGGAAACATGAACTACATATACTGATTGACACAGGAAGCACTCATAACTTTTTGAATGTAAGTATTGCTAAGCAATTTGGATGTAACATCAAAGCTAATTGTCCACTGCAAGTAACTGTAGCTAGTGGTAAGACCTTACTTGGTGACACTATGTGCAGTGACTTTATTTGGAAGTTGCAGGGTGAAATTTTTAATGCAAGTGTTATGCTGTTACCATTGGGTTGTTGTGATATGGTCCTAGGAATCCAATGGTTATCTACATTAAGAGACATTAAGTGTAACTTCCAAGAGTTAAGGATGAGTTTTGCTTATAATGGTAAAGTGGTGAACTTGAGAGGAAGTACTAAACCAGCTGTTCAATGGATGACTGGTAAGCAAATGCCAAAAGAAACAGAGAAGGCTACTTATCTGGCAATGTGTGTCTACCCTAATGCTATGCTGAACATGATTTCCGATTCTACTACTGCTCACCATTACCCATTAGCCATGAAATCCAAACACCCCTTCAGCTCCTATAAGAAGAATTTGCTGATGTGTTTGAAGTTCTAAAAGGACTGCCACCAAATAGAACCCATGACCACAAAATAACTTTAAAAGAGGGTACTGTACCAGTTAACATGATCGAGGCCTTACAGGCACCCACCCACTCAAAAGGATGCCATAGAATCCATGGTCAAAGAGTTGCTGGAATTAGGTTCGATTAGACATAGTCACAACTAGGGGTGAAAACGAGCCGAGCCGAGAGCTCGAGCTCGGCTCGTTTATATATATAAAGCTCGAGCTCGAGCTCGATTCGAGCTTAATATTTTTGAGCTCGAGCTCGGCTCGTGAAATTTTTCACAAGCTCGAGCTCGAGCTCGACTAATTTATATGATGTGTAAAGTTCAAATGGAGCTCGGCTCGTTAATACAAGGCTCGAGCTCGGCTCGTTAACACAAAGCTCGGCTCGTTAACACAAGGCTCGAGCTCATTAACACGGTTATACGTATAGAAAATATATATACGTATATATTTCTAGGGCTCGTTTAGGCTCGCGAGCCCAAACGAGCTTTTGGTATAAAGCTCGGTCTCGAGCTCAATTATTAAATGAGCCCAAACTTAGGCTCGGCTCGTTCGAGCTTTTTATCGATCCGATCCCAAGCTTTTCACGAGCGGCTCGGCTCGTTTCCACCCCTAGTCACAACTCTTTTTCATCAATCATCACCATGGTCAAGAAAAAGGATGGGAGTTGGAGGATGTGTATTGATTAAACAAACACACTATTAAAGACATTTCCTATTCCACTCATTTAAGAACTAATTGATGAGTTGCATGGTTTTGTGGTATTTTCAAACTTGGACTTAAGATTAGGCTACCATCGTACCAGAATGTTTGAAGATGATATTGCAAAGACAGCTTTCAAATCACATGAAGGACATTATGTTTTAGTATTTTCCAGCAAATTTACATTGGTATTCTTTGATGATATACTAGTGTATAGCCCAAGAACACATGACACAGTTGAGGGTGATTTTAGAAACAATGAGGTCAAATCAGCTCTATGCTAAGCAAAGTAAATGTGTTTTTTGGGCTCAACAAGTTGAATACCATGGGCTGTAATCACCAGTAAGGGAGTAGCTATTGACCCTCAGAAGATTAAGCTATGCAGAGTTGGCCTATTCCTACTACTTTGAAGCAACTCAGGGGATTTTTGGCCTAACGGGGTATTATTAACGGTTTATCAAAGGCTATGTAATCCTTAGTTCACCCTTTACTACTCAATTGAAAGAAGAATATGCCTTTGGATGGAATAATAGTGCTCAAGAAGCCTTTGAAAAACTCAAGACAAGAATGGTTAGTGCACATGTATTGCAACTTCTTGATTTCAATGAGGTGTTATTGTGGAAACAAATGCTTCAGGTTTGCGTATTGGAGCTGTGCTACAACAAAAGACCATCCCATTGCTTTTCTAAGTAAGACTCTTGCTCAAAAACACCACTCATTGTCAACATATGAGAATAAATATTTAGCTGTGACCTTGGATAAGTGGAGGGGATATTTGCTTGACAGTCATTTCATCATTAAGACATATCTCTTTAGCCTCAAATACCTATTGGATCAAAGAATTACTACTCCCACTCAAATGAAATGGCTACCTAAACTAATGGGGTATGATTATGAGATTATGTACAAAAAAGGGTATGAGAATGTGGTTGTAGATGCTCTTTCTAGGGTGCAATCATGTGCAAAGTTATTGTAGATCAGTGTAACTACTGACCTCTATGATGAAATTAAGCAAGGGTGGATGACTGATGCTAACTAGGGCCAAACACTAATCATGGTCTGTTGCTAAGAAAAGGTTAGTTGGTCATTGATAGTGATGAAGTGTTAAGAAAGAAATTGTTAGATGTACTTTCATACTTCTTAGAGGTGAGATCAATATAGAACTCATATTTGCCATAGAACAAATGAACAAATATAGCCATTAATTTTTTATCTAAATTAATAAAAAACCATTTCCACCTTTTTTTTTTAAAAACAACATATCTTGTAAACAGTAAATCTTCAAGCTAAAAAAAATACACCATCGCGACGAGAATTATATTATCTTTCTATGGATATGCAATTCTATATACTTTCGACGAACTTTTTTTAAATTTCCACCCAGAAAAATCACATGTGATTCGTAAAAATCACATATGATTTTTAACTTTTACAACTCACATATGATTCTTACGAATCACGTGATTCTTACGAATCACATGTGATTTGTAAAAATCACATATGATTTGATTTTAACGAATCACATGTGATTTTTACAAATCACATATGATTTTTCTTTGGCGGAAATTTTGAAAAAAAAACGTTCGTTGAAAAAAAAAGTTCGTCAAAAGTATCTAACAATGCATATCTATAGAAAGATAATTTAATTCTCGTCGCGATGGTATGATTTTTTTTGCGTAACGATTAATGGTTTGCGAGATATTTAATTTTTAAAAAGAGGGTGAAAGTTTGTTTGTTTGTAGGGGTGAAAACGAGCCGAGCCGAGCCCGAGCCTGCCAGAGCTCGAGCTCGGCTCGTTTCGAGCTTTAAGATTTGAGCTCGAGCTCGGCTCGTAGTATGATATAAAAAGCTCGAGCTCGGCTCGGGCTCGGCTCGTATGAAAAATAAATCTAGGCTTGCTTACTTATTCAAGCTCGTTTATCTAGTGCTCGTTAATGAGCTCGTTAGTTATTTTGGTTCCTAACCCATCTCCATCAATTACAACAGCCAACATCATCTCTTCCATCACAATCAAGAATCGAAACTAAATACTAGTAATACAAAAACAAGATCTCAGTTTATATTCCGTTCAAGACAAAAGATCTTTAAGATCTATACACAAGAACCCATAATTGATCTTTGTAAATATATGAAAATGGTTAAGAAAGAACAAAAAGAAACTTGTTTTCATTCCTTCTTACTTTCGGTTTAAACAAAAACGAAAAACAAAACCTACCCGACACCCTTGTAAGGATCTTGAAGCCGATATAACGCATTATTTAGGTTGTTGTCTTTCAAGTTTCACATAAAAGAAATAAAAAAGTTCTACGGATGGCTGGTACTTTTTTTGTGTGTGTTTGGTTATCACAAGCACAAAGAAAGATTATTTAAGTTATTATGATAAGTGAAAAACAGATAAGGAAGATTTGTTGGAGAAACTAGGTGCATCTGATTTTTGCAAAGAAGAGACAAGAAAGTTGTGTGATTCAAGATACAAAAAAGCAAGATGTTATTTAGATTGGTTTGAATAATCAACGGTAAATAAATGATACATGTGATCAAACGGATGTAAATGATCCAAGGTAGGTGTAGGAATAAATGTAGGTTAGGCAGGGAGTGGTTATAGTGTAATATTTACTAAAGCTTGTTTAGGCTCGCGAGCCTATTCGAGCTTTGTATGCAGAGCTCGGGCTCGGGCTCGATTATTAAATGAGCTTTAATGTAGGCTCGAGCTCGGGCTCGAGCTCGTTTAGGCTCGGCTCGTTCGAGCTTTTTACCGATCCGATCTCGAGCTTTTCACGAGCAGCTCGGCTCGTTTCCACCCCTATTTGTTTGTTTGTTTGTTTGTTTTTTTTTTTTTTTTTTTAATTTCGATAGAAAAATTGAATGGCTAGTATTGGTTCATTGGTTCAATGGCAAATATGAGTTATATATTGATCTTTTGTCATACTTCTTATCCTACTACTATCAAAACCACCCTTTACCAAGTAGTGTATGGGCAACCTCCTCCATCTCATGTTAGTTACACTCAAGGGGATAGTAAAGCGGATATGGTGGACAAAACTCTCATGGACAGGGAAGATGTTATCAAGTTGTTGAAATTCCACATGTAAAGGTCCCAAGACAGGATGAAAGAAATGGCTGATAGGCATAGGACTGACATGGAATTTGTGGTAGATGAATAGGTCTATTTGAAACTCCAACCATACATGCAATCCAAAATGAGGCAAGGAAAGCATCACAAGTTGTCAGCAAGGTTTCATGGTCCTTTTAAGGTCATTCAAAAGATTGGAAAGGTGGCATATAAGCTACAATTGCCTGAGAATGCTCAAATCCATCATGTTTTCCATGTATCTCACCTAAAGAAGTACTAAGGTGAAGTGCTACATGAGCCTGGAAGACTGCCACAAATGAATAAGGATGGGTTGATTGCAGTGGAGCCTTTTGCTATTTTGGATAGAATACTAGCAAAGAAAGGGAATGTTGCAGTGGTGTATGTGTGCATTGGACAAATGGAGATGTTGTAGATGCCACATGGGAGCCCTATGATGAGACTGCTATCAAGTTTCCGCAGTTTGATATAAGTGCTTGAATGGTTGCTTGAGGTCAAGCAACATTTGAAGAAGGGGCATTGTTATATGTCAAAAATGAGAAGTCAACAAAAGTCAAACATGGAAGGTCAAACAAGCAAAGTCAAACCCATCAACAAACAAACTAACAGTTTTCCCGCCCAACTCTTTTTACCAATTTCATTTGTCTAAATTCATTTCATTAGCTCATTTTACATTCAGTCTTTGATTTGTAATTCATCTCTTCTTGTAAAAACCTTCATATTCCTAATAACAAATCTCATTCATCTAATTTGAGATTCCATTTCCTATTTTCGTGAATTTCCTACTATTTGAATTTGTTCTCTGAAAGATCATACAGTAACATATTGCTTTCTGATATTGATTTTTGTTCTTTGAATTTCTCTTCACTTATCTAAAGTAAGGCCTTTATGTTTGATACTGTTTGCAGCCAGTGGTTGACGTTTTTGATCCAAGGTTATTAGTGGCTCCTGCAATTTCCCATGTCATCAATTTTACAACTGTCAAGGTATTGCTATATTTCATTGCTAATCGTGGCAAATGATTTTACATCCTGGATTCCTCAGAAACTTTTTCTTTTAAAAGAAAACTATGTTCTTAATTGACTTTCAGAGTTAAAAGTTCTCATCTATGTTATTCCGAGTTCATAAACATAATAGTATCCTAAATTTAAACCAAACAAACTATTTTTTTGACTCGTGTCACTAAATGAAGATACACATCACAACTGTTTATAATTGCTTTTTCAGGAAGAGGACTTGTACAAAATCAACATTCCTTGAAATTCGCAGCTTCTGTTGGAACAAGAATACATGGTTTGGCATGTTGGTTTGATGTTCTATGTAATGGTAGGTAATTTTATTATGCTAATAAATAATGTACAAGTTTTTTTACACATTTGGAATGGTGTGTGTCGCTTTGTTCTGGAATAAATTTTTATCGAAATAATGATATTAATCGTTTATAATATTTATTGTGTTAAGTACGATTAAAAAACAATTACAATGCAAGGGTGTGCTTCGTTCAAATAAAGCAATGGTAAAAGGAAATGCAAAGGATACTAAGGAATATAATGAAGCATTGCATTACATAGATGTTGCTTGGTTGATATAGTGTTAAGAATAGGAGATAGTTTTTAAAAGTTTGAGAAGCCACAAATAAGAAAATTCCAGAAACTCATAGACTCATAGTAAAAATTAAATCAGAGCAGAAATTTAGAAAAAAAAAAAAAAAAAAAAAAAATGATGAGAAACAGAAAACTGAAATTATGAGAAAGCTTCATGACGTGCAAATCTGAAATAGAAAAACAACAAACAAAATAGATGATAAAGATGGCTGCACATTTGATTAAAAAAATAATAATAAAATAAAATAAATAAAAAAAAAGAAAGAAAGAAATTGAATCCAAGTAAAAGACAAAAATCAAGTTATTTGCTTAAAACAAAAATGGGTAACTACTTCACCGGGTATAATCCTTTTACTCAAAAAAAAAAAAAAAAAAAACAAAAATGGGTAACTTTCATCCGTTTTAGTGAAAGTAAGGGAAGGAAGGGTAATAATTTTTGACACCCCTCAATATGTTGGGTAATGAAGGATTACCTAGTAGTAGGTAATGAAGGATTATATATTTATATCCAACCAGCCATCGTTTTTTTTATTCCTTTACCCATTCCTTACCCCATAAACCCACCAACCTATGTTCCAAAAAAACACACCAACAAAGCATGCCCTAAAAGTTTACTTTAAGCGACTTTTAACTTGTTTTTTTTCCCTTAAACACATTTGACCCGTTTCTTTTATGCCTGTTGTTTTGACTTGCCCTAAGTTTCTTTATTTCTTATTATTATTTTTTTTTTATCTTCACTAATTTTCAGGCAAGAAATCACTGGCCATGTTCACATGATTGCCCATAGTGCTCAGAGTTACACTATTAACTTAACCATGTCAGGTTGGTTGTCAAAATACTATTTTCATAGTTATTTCACTTTGAATGGTATCTGATCTTTGGATGTGCTTTAATATTGAGTTATCAGAATCAGATAATCAGCTATAATAAAAGGTGCTGCATAAGAAAATGTTTGGATGAGCTTTTACTGTTTATAGGTGTAGTAGTTATAGTCAGTTGTTTGAGTGTTCGACAAATCCTCATCTTTTAAGATATTGATACATAATATCTTGTATAGAATATAGAAAGAGGCAATACGTGAGTTGTTTGTTCCTGTCCCTTTAGATTACATTTACGTAAAAGACTTGTAAATAGGTACTTAGTCTTCCCTTTGATAATTAGAGTATGTTTATTGGGCTAATTACTTAAAAAGTCATCTAACTTGACACTTTTTGACTTTGTGAGTACTGAACATATTTTTTTCTCATTGTATGTACTGAACTTTCAAATTTCGATCCTTATGTGTATTTTGTGACTATTTAGCCATGTAAAATGACCATTTTATCCTTCAAATTTTGAAAAAAAGTAAGGGTAAAATGGTCACAAAGTACACACAATGATCGAAATTTGAAAGTCCAGTACACACATTGAGAAAAAATAAAGTTCAATGACACAATAAGAAAAAGTGTCAAGTTAAATGACTTTTTAAGTAATTAGCCCTATGTTTATCTGAATACTTCAAATATAAACACTCTCATTACACTTTAATACTATATGACAGTTTTTTTATATGTGTTGTGTAGCTAAAATGTGGGGCCCGGGTGCTGAACAAGGAGTAATACTACAAATGTCAAGCTGTAGACTGGATCTAAAAGAGCCATATTATCAAATGTCTCAACCAGGGTTATTTATCGACTGAAATTCAGCAGCCCAATCAGCTGTTACAGCCGCAGGTACCTTTAGCGTTTTGAATAGAAATCTACTATGCTTTTTTGAAAATAGAAACTTAAAAGTTGGTTTTCGATTAATTTAAAATACACCTTGCAGCAGATTATTGTCTATTATTTTATCTGCATATTTGAAACTGTCTTAAGGAATGCTATCTATATTACCTTACAACATGCAATCGAATGAAAGTATAGACAATGACTACAAGTAGGACCATGTTACCTAAGATGTTAAGTTTTGCCTTGTCCTTGATTTTGAAGGAGATGATACCGGTTGTGTAATGATTATAAGTGGCAATATGGGTAGGTCATGCGTGTTTGGTAATGGGTCAAAAGGATTAAGGTTCAAACGGACAACTTTTTGTTACATGTCAAAATGAGCCGGGTTTGTTTTGATTGACCCAAAACACTTTAGTACAAAGTTTTGAATATGCAATATGGATTAATAACATACTTTGAGCAACTTTTGTGCTGTTTTATTATTAGTTTATCTTGTTGATTTTACTCTTTTGATTCGGTAGAGACAAAACCTCCCCCGTATTGATATTCCCTTGCACGAGTAAATGAGTCAATTCCCTACCCTACCTGTAGAAATACGTAATAAACACTTGTTTGGTAGTTTGACTGCTTTTGTTAAAATTACAGGATTTACAACTTTCCTCTCTGGGTGAAGACGAGTCTGACTTACATTCAACAACCGCTAAATGATTCCAGAGTCCAAATTCATTGACCTTTCAGTGACGAAATGCATTTGATATACACCAACGGTCTAAGCTTTCTGGAAACGTGATCCATCATGTAACATTATACTAGGCACCAAGAAATGTCAGGCGGGTTCTTTAAAGACTACCCTTTACTCTCATGTATCATTTCAATGCCTTTAAATTAGGTTGTCATGGTTGACCGACCTATTGCTCTTAACTAGTATCAAGGCAGGTCTTCAATAGATCTACAACTAATGTCCTACGTAAAATTTATACTCCGTATCTTTTACTACGTAACCACAGGCTGTAAATATGTCAAAAATCTAACTAAAGCTTATTCTTAGTTTGGGACCAAAGAATCTAATTCCACAAATTGAGTATCATCTTTTCTTATGGGATTATGTATGCTGATGCCACCAAAGTATTAAACATTTTACTTTTAGGCTACCTATTTATCAAAAATTAACTTATAGGCCACTCAAATATATATTTGTTTTCGTTTATACCAACCTCATACAAATTATTGTAAGAAATTTATAGAATTTCAAGTATAAAGCCAACTTTAACCTATTAGAACAAGAACATCAAAAATTGAAATGTAATACATTAGTTAAACAGTCATAAATCGCTCTTGACTAAATAAAAGCTATGCTTAAACAATGGTTAAAACAGATAACTCACATTTCAATAATTATTTGTGTTGTTTAAATGTTTTGAATTTTACTTTAATCTCGTTGTTTCAAAGATTTTCAAAATAATAAAAAAAAAAATCTCAACCTATATATAGAACAAGTGTGATTGCTATTTTTAGAGGCAAAAAAATATACCGACAAGTAAGCTTCATTTTTGTTATTCTTTGAAACTAAGGTATTACAAACTGATTATTGGTGCTCACATAGGAAGTTTCTATTGCTTATTTAGAAAAAGAAATGCTTATTAGCTTAAAGTTGTAGCAAAACACGATATAGCATATTAGTGTTTGGATAATTATCTTCGAATAAGATGAAAGTTTTTTTAAGAATTCTTTTGTTTGTATCAGAACATCAGTCCGCGGTTTCTTAGCTACAGAATTTAGGACTTTCGGGAGGTGACGCTACAGTTACAGTTGAAAATGATGTTGTGTCACAAGCGGAAAAAGAGGACATGGAAGCGCTTCTAGGTATGTACGTATTTTTTCTATTTTAATCTTCTGTTTATAGTCAAAGTCACCTTATTATTATTGTAATATATGTTGTTGTTACTAATATTGTTGGATGTGCTTGTGAGATTTGAAGTTGTGACAATTCTAAGATCAGTTTTTTAAAGTGTTTGACAAATTATTAATCTATGCATCATTCCTTGATAAGATACGTCATAAGAAATCTGGATGTTATTATGGTAGCAAGGGGTTAAGAAACGCCGAACCTGGAAAAACAAAGTAAGATTCTTAAATTTTGTTACATTTTTAATTTGTGGTTTGTTTTTGTAAATAAGTTGATCGTATATGCACCGAATACTTTATATAAGCTGCAACAAGATGGCTTATAAGCTTTTCGAAATTCGTATAAGCCCATACGCCCGACTAAATAAGCTAATTCAAACACCCCCTTGACTTTTAAAGAAATTATATTACATTTATATGTGCTTACCATAAGCATTTACTAGCCTGTTGTTGTTATTTATGCTTTATAGAATGATAAGCAAATAAGCTCTTAAATAATGTATAATCAATGATAGAAGAGTCAAATTCATTCCATGATCGTTTAGAAAACCATGAGTCTCAATCTACTACAAGGTCTCCCTTAATCCATAGGAAGGTGTTCAATACGCCACAGTTAGAGGTGTCAGTTTTGAAAATGGGTTACCCTAAGTGTGCCAAATCCTGAACCTACGGGCTTTTGCTGCATATTCATTGGCAAAGAGGTGTGGTTAATAAATATTTACAAACAAATTGTTATCAGTTTAAAGTATTTAATATACACTTACTATGCTATAAATAATTGTTCAATAACTTAGGCCGACGCAATACAAGCGAACATGGATGTTAAAGACACACAATATTTCAACCAAGTGCTTAAGCTGAATGCCGCATATAGAATCTCATGATTCAGTTGTGAAGAAGCAAGGAAATGGCAATGCACTCTAGACCACAAACCATATATGTATATTCCTTCATGCTTAAAATCTGTGATTTTCTCATACTCATAAATATATAAACACCTGTAAGAACTGCATGGTGATCACTAACTATTAACTAGGCTATACATTATACCCTCTTTTTGTAGGCTTACTTTAAGGAATCTTGAGAGATGGTGTTTCTTTGAGGGCAGACCTGGAAGAAGAGACATGCGACCAAAAAATGTTGATTTGTAGGCAACACAGAAGCAGATGTGGATAACCCAGTGCTAAAGGCCGAACAAGAAGCCCAGGTTTACTTTTATTGTAGAAAATATCAAGTTATAATTCACATATTTCGTTAGTTTTTGCAATTTCAAAGGCCGTCTTCTGAGGTTACATTGTAATTTTGCATATACATATAGGTAACCGTAGTAATATTTAAAGGTTATACGTGCTCATCAACTCACTGAGGTTATTTGATCATGCAAGTGAATTATTTTGAGCTAAATTATAACGTGATTATGTTAATCTGTGTATTGAGCCAACCCTTCATGACCACCATAAATGTTTTGATTTTTCAGCTGGCTGTAGCTTCAAATTTTGGAAACGCCGTTCAATATCTAAAGGAATTTCTTAAGAAAATCAATGCTCTTAACCGTCAACTTAAAGCAACCCCGCCATGCTCATCATTGGCACCAAGCAGCAGCTGCCACTTTCGCTGCTGGAACCACCAGGTTTTACTCCCTTACCCCCACTCCCACCTGTCTCTCTTCAGGAATTAATAAAGAACTTCGCGCAACCGCAACGCCTAGCCCAAAATTCTTTTTTCTAGCAATTGTCTAAAGCTGATTTAGTAGCCATATCCAGGTATCTATTTCATATGAAAATTTGATATTCTAAAAGAAATCCATAAAAAATGAGGGGGACAAGTGATCATCCTCTATTCCATAAAATTCTGGAATATGTTTGTCGGCACCTCATTAGTACCAGTTTACCTTTTCGTGGTGACGATGGGCTGTTAAAGGATGGTGTTTCTGTAGAAACTATTGTTGGCATTAGCTATTCGCCAAACAGTGTTCCCGCTATTAATCATTTGAATGATCTCCGCAGTAATCCTATGGTTGCGAGTAAGTTGATAACTTTAAATTTGAATATACGTCATATGGCTGACAATCTTTGTTTGACCAGTCATTACCGTTCTAATATGTTGCAAGGTGTAAATGAATCAATGGTCGTAGAATCGTCGGCTATAGGTATCTTAATTAATATCTTGAAATACAAACTGGTAATTGCATTGGCACCTTTTAGTTCGAACAACATATCAAATGCGGGTTGCATTACATGAATATACTAATGATTGTTGTTGTGTTAGGTGCGAATGAAAAAACTGAAACGAATTGTAGCGGCTTATACAAAAATTATATCCGGAAACCTGTGTCCCAAGGTCATTTGACTAACTACTTTTGTACAGTGTATGCATGATTCTTTCTTTTGTATCAGCCTTTTACGATATATTACTTTCATAGGTACAAATAAACGATTCCGGAGCATGTGTCATGACTCGCGTGTAACTCATGACCAACCACGTTCATTTGTCTAAGGTCGGTTGCTCTATACATCAAACAACGACTGAATTTCTGTTAAAAAAAAAAAAAAAAAAAAAAAAAAAAAAAAATCGGCGCTTTCTTTTCTTTTTAATAACATATCAGTTGTGGCTTACCTTACACCTATATATTCATGGTCAATGTTATTCCAGCTGCAAACGAATACCTACACGCAGGTTGTAGTAATTTACATGAAAACAATGCACGTAACCATTCAGCGGCTCGGAACAGATGGTCAGGTTTCAGGTGGTAACGTGGTTGGGCGCCTAATTGCTACATCACCGTTCCAGGTTTGTATTCAATCGTCTATGGGCTAATTAAATTCTATTGGGTTACATCAATACGTATGCATGCCTATTGTGTAGGTCAGTTGCTGTTGGACTATTAATGTTATAGAAGCAAAGATAGGGTAGTATATTGTATTAGTTATTAATTTTAGAATTCTGTAAACCCAAGTTATATGGGCTGGGTCAATATGGGTCAAGTTGGGTCGTATAGAAACAACGGTTATAGTTTATACCGTTTGGTAAAATAGGGTTGTAACGTTTAGAAAGGTCGTGTCTTTAGGAATCGTCATGCCTCTTCATAGGCACCGATTCACATAGTATATATATGTCGAAGTCTGTAAAACATATTCAATACAATTCAATCAATAAAAGTATCGTTTAAGTTTAAATCAAAATCCTGTTGTTTATTTCATATTCAGTCGTATTTCAATAATTGGCATCAGAGCTTACGGTTTAATCGATTCGAGGGAGGCAGAAGATTGTATTCAGGAAAGAAGAAAAGATCGAACATAAAGGGTGCTGCTTTGATTCAGAAACAGAAGAAGAGGGTTCGGTTTTTTGGGTGGTGTTTGTTCGAAGATTGAAAAAAATAGAAGTACGATTATCTTGTTGCTGCTGTTCGGAAAAACGAGACAAAAGAAAACAGTTATTCTGGTTTGTGGTTCGAAGAAATCAAAGGCAGAATCGGGTATTGCGGAATCGAACAGTCAGATAAGTTTTTTTCTCAATTTCGAATTGTGGGTATTTAGTGTTGGAATTAAGAAGTATTATGATTAGAATCGATTAGAAGTTGTGTTGGTTTTGTGGTGAAACCAGGAGGTTGTATTGGTTTTGTGGTGAAACCAGGAAGTTGTGTTGGTTTTGTGGTGAAACCAGGAGGTTGTATTGGTTTTGTGGTGAAACCAGGAAGTTGTGTTGGTTTTGTGGTGAAACCAGGAGGTTGTGTTGGTTTTGTGGTGAAACCAGGAGGTTGTGTTGGTTTTGTGGTGAAACCAGGAAGTTGTTTTGGTTTTGTGGTGAAACCAGGAGGATTAAGGATAGTTGGTTAATACTATTCTTGGAGGATACATTTAGGTGTTAGAACAAGATTGGAAAAGGAAGGAAGAACGGATGAAAATGGCAGTCAAAGTAGTGGATGGGTCGAAGTGGCATGCAGTTTGGTTTTAATGAACTTGACTGGGTTAAGTTCAAGGAAGTGTATGAAGAGTATTCTGGGAATACTAGACATTGTGTACAAAGAATAAAGCAAGATTAGGAATAAGTGATGGGGCTAGACAAAATGAAAGGGCTACCAAAAGTGGACTGCAGAAAGGAAAGACAACAGGAAGAATGGAGAAAGAAACAAATTGCAAGAGACTCAAACGCTGGAAAGTGGGACGTATGGAAAAGATGATATGAAGTCATCAAAGATTGTATTTGAAGACAAAGATGAGAAGACCTGCTACAACATGTTCAAAGATAGATCGAATTGAAGACTTTGCCGTCTATAACATTAGGGGGGTAAATGTTGGACTATTAATGTTATAGAAGCAAAGATAGGGTAGTATATTGTATTAGTTATTAATTTTAGAATTCTGTAAACCCAAGTTATATGGGCTGGGTCAATATGGGTCAAGTTGGGTCGTATAGAAACAACGGTTATAGTTTATACCGTTTGGTAAAATAGGGTTGTAACGTTTAGAAAGGTCGTGTCTTTAGGAATCGTCATGCCTCTTCATAGGCACCGATTCACATAGTATATATATGTCGAAGTCTGTAAAACATATTCAATACAATTCAATCAATAAAAGTATCGTTTAAGTTTAAATCAAAATCCTGTTGTTTATTTCATATTCAGTCGTATTTCAATAGTTGCTACATCAGCAACGATGAAAAAAATGACTTTAAGAAGGACTATATAAAAAAGTATTAGTGGTATATTAAATAGGCCTAATAAGGGGATGTTTGGGATTGCGTTTTAGAATTGTCCCTAAATATCAGTTTTTAGTGTTTATATAGCTTCTTATTATCCTATGGTCAGAAATGAGTGTGCAACAAACTTTATTATCATGGTCCTAAGTAAGTTATGTAATTCAGTTGTTTTATTGTTTGTTTTGGTGAAATATATTTTTGTGTCCTTCAATTTTTAATGCAACATGATGCATGAATTATGGTTACTGCTGCAACAATGGTTTAATGTAGTTCGATTTAGTTGTCCGCTCACACATTTTATTTCTTATTTTCATGGATTTGACATATCAAAAAGTTTGGTTGCTACTGATCTTTGTATGTAGGAATGAAAAAAGAGTAATCTGATCATTTCTAAATGAATTATTTTATGATTATAATTTTATAGAGTTGCATTCTTCAATGTAATGAACTATCTTTTCTTCAGGTTCTTGGTTTTAGGAATTACATACAAGAAGGGTATGCTGCTTATGAACAACACAAACTCGAGACAGTGGTAATGCTATAATCTGTGCAACTTCTTATATGAAGCACGTAGCAAAGATTTTAAATCTAAGAACACAAAATGACAATATGTTTCTTTGATCATGGGATATATTAATGAGCATATGGAGGAAGATAAAGCATTGAAACAACTGAGAAGGAATTTGGTGCCTCATGCAAGGACCTGTTCCAAATTTCAAAAAGCCTTTCTTACCCTGAAAGTATGGATACATTGACTTTGACTGGATAAAAAAGTATGTTTTGCCTTGGTTTCTAACTTTTGAATGTTCATGTAAATTGGTCATCGAAGGGAATCACAAAACCAAGATCAACAACAATGAAGATCATTGAGAGAACGGAAAAAAGAAAGATGGTGGTGGCTGCAGAAATGCCAAGTGCAACCTCAAATAGAGTAAATATTGATAGTTTTTTTTTTTTTTCTTTTTTTTTAATATGTCTGTATTTTTATGATTAGTTTTTTTAGATATAACTTTTGTTCATATATTAACATTTGTATGTTAGCTTCATTTTACCAAAGTGCTTTAGTCTTTGAAAAGGGTCAATTTATGAAAAAGGTATTCATAATGTAACACATATCAACCGTTGTATCGTATTATCAATTAATGATATTAGCAAAAGTAACAAAATTGCCAGTGTTGTTGATTTTTACTAAACAATTTTCAAAATATAAAAATTTACAATAACTTGATACATAACAAAAGTAAGTAGAATTAAGGACGAGTTACAAGTTATAACTTTGCCATACTTGAAATTTACTAAAATAATGCTCATGAAACTACATTTACTTTTAAATATAGGTAGTGATGGAAGTTTTCTATAGAAAGAAAAAAAAAATATGCGAACTGTATCATGATCTTTGATTTATCAGCGTCGCATATATTTGAATGAAATGTATAAAGATTAATAGTGGTAAAGTTATAATTTTAATTGTATTGGATTTGAAGATGCTCGACTATGATATCAATATTTTTAGTTTCATTATGAATTTTTGTTGTTGTATATTCATGAGTATCATAAAGATGATCGTATATGATCCACAATCGTGAATCAATGTATGAGTCATATTTTTTTTAAAATGTATTGGATTTGAAGATGCTCGACTATGACATCAATATCTATATTGTCATATTATTTTATACACTCAATGGTCAAATGGGTTTATTTTGTTACTAATGTCACACAAACGATATTTATTCGGGCTAATACTTTGTTGCGACAGGCTGGGACACCAACTACACTGATGAAACCACTAATGTAGTCTATAGACATAGACTTTAAACATTTACTTTTTCTTTTTCGGCATTCATACATTGTTTTTATTATTCCTTAAACCGAGTTTATCTTTTTATATATTCGTGTAAGTCATTACATATTTGTTATGGTCTTTTGAGATAATCAATTCTATTAGTTACTCTTATAATATTCATTAAAATGATTTCATAGAGCTAGCCCACCCATCGGGCGGGTCTTGAAGCTAGTATATATATATGGTTAAATTTGGTATAAACGAAAACAAACACATAATTAGGTGGCCTAAAAGTGAAATGTTTAATAGTTGGGTGGCCTTTGCATACATAATCCCTTTTCTTATTAATATGCATTGTAGTTTCCATTGATTGTTTTTCCTGTCTTTGTGTGGCCCGAATGCCCGATCAATGGTTACAAGTTTGATTTATAATCAATTGGTGGCCAGTTTGGGAAAAGCAAACATCTTAGTTATTCTGAACAAAAATATTTCCATGACTGTTGTCAGCATACTGAAGAGGGAATTAAACATACTCCTAATTACATAAATCAAGACCTCCATATTATATAAAACTATCCTTGTATGAAATGAAAGGGATCAGCATTGATATATCACGGATGTCTAAACTCTTACAATACCTTTGCCAACCCAAATATTAGTTGTCAGATAAACATACATATATAAAGTGATTTCAAACATAGATGAGATTAACCTTAGCTTCAAACATAATTTTTATAATTATCCGGAGCAACAAATAGCCTAAATATAGCAGATAGTTCTTTTACAGTGGCCTAAACTCGAGGCCACATACAATGAGGCCAGACATAGTTCCTTCAAGGCTAGTAAATCTCATATTCACAGAAAGAGAGTCACCCTTGAATTCATGAGATGAGTTAAATTTCCACAGTTGAATCTCCATCCATCCATCTTCCCTTTGTTTTGGAACTCGAGTAATATCGTGTATATTCGATGGCTCTGGAGTTATAAAATAGAGAAATTCAGCCTCTTTGTTTTCTTGGTGGATCATATCTCGTACTTTCACTGGACAATGCATTCCTTGACAGTTATCTGAAAGCTTGAATAGTAGATAGCACACGTATTCCGTATCTGGTGACAGCATTTGACTTTTGATCGTACATTTGATATGAAATACTTGTTGCGGCAAAAGCTCAATCACCTCTTGAAATCTATATGTACAACAAATTATATTATTATATTATGTAATTTACATGCTTCTTAAGAACAGGAAACTAAATCCACGAAGTGATACTTTTGTCAACCATCTATTCACACTGTTTTCTAGTTAGAGCGAAAAGGATTTGGACCTTGAATGATCCAATCTAGTTTTTCGTGACTGCAACAAATTAGTTATATAAAAGCAAATAAGTGAACAAACCTGGACCGGGCTGGTGGTTTTGAAGTAAAAGTATCCACATTAGAAAATTTGTATAAAGTTGCCTTTGCTGAAAGCACAAGAAATTTCTTTCCATCGACTTCGCCCAACCAGAACAACTCTTCATAGTTTCTGCATTCCTTGAATATTTCTTCAAAGTTAGTTGGCAATCGTTTCACTTGATCCACATTGAAGTCTGATTTCAAGACTTGTTGGACTTCCTTCAATTTTCCGATATGTTCATGTTTCACATGTATACAATTATTTTAGATATGCAACTTATAACATGAAATTTTTTGTTACCATGCATTCATGTTCCCTTTATACAACTTAAACAAAAGAACATAGAATGGAACCAAGGGATATTTTCAATCTTACTTTGTCAATGGCTCGAAATTCAATGCCTTCAACATAAACTGCATCATCTCCACAATAGTACAATGAAAAGCTCTCAAGTAGAAACTCAAAAACGTCATCTTCGTTCAAATTCAAGAAACGATGCAACTCAATCATCATCCAGTCCTTGTCTCTCCATGTTGCGAAATATGCATGTAAATTTTCAAGTCCCTTTCTATACTTTAGGTTAACACACATCGGTTTACTTGAAAATTTCCTTGGATCACTAAGTTTGAAGACGAAATAGACCCCATAAACAACATTAGGAGATAAAAATTGAGCTCTTGTCTTGATTTCGATGTTCAAGTCGGAAATAACCGTCCCAAACCTGCACATATTATAAACATCGAAGTCCAAATCAGTCATAGCCTTTATTCCCATTCACTTCTACTTTTGAATTTCATAATTTTTGGAATAAGAGTTTAAATTCTATATTAAAATTTATTGTATCAAACAAATCTTTTTTTCTATAAAGGGAAGAAGATTATATAAACCATATCAAGATGCTAGCAAATTTAAAGTTCACGGTCATGAGAACAGAGGACCCACAACACGAGCATACCTCAACTACATGATTAGAAGGTTTACAAAGTTATGGTAAGTTTTCAAATTTATTTTGTCTTGTACAACATCAGTACTCATTGTTGATATGTATGTATGCAGGACTACTTTTGTTATTAACCTGATGAGACGAGGTCCGAAGTTTAGTCATACACAAGGTTTGGGTCTCAAGTGTAAAAGAGCTATAGATGAAGGGCTATTGCTCTGTTTGGTTAGTGCAGTGGGATTCAAAGGAATTCAAATATGTTTTATGTAAGTGCATGAAGTCATTGTGATAAGTAAGTGTAATAGATAGTCAAAGGGGTTCTTAAGTTGATCCGATTGGATTATAATTATATATTTAGTTATTAAAAAAGCATAAATAAAATGTACTTACGCGTAACACTTAATATTAACAAAAAGATAGAGAGTTAGAGAGAATAACCTTGATTCTGGAAGAGATTTCCGCTCATGTGGACACGTGTTTTTGTAGGAAAACATTGTCGCTGAAACCATTTCATTTCTTTCTCCATTACCTTTGAATGACAACAACTGATATATAACAAAACATAAATCAGGCTCAATTTTTATGATGTGTAAATGCATGTGTGGAACTGAATTATCTCTCAAAAAGGAAAAGATATATAGAAAACTGGAAAACACCAAATAAACGAGATACAAGATTAACTGATTACCACTTTGTCTTGTTGAATGAGGATTCCCTTGGAAAAAATGTTGTAAAGTTCCTCTTTCTTTTTGGTAGAATAGACTTCAGGGCACTTTGACATTTGGATTATTTCTTTATAGTCTTTTGGCAATTTGGGCTCCCATTTCTCATAGTCCTCCTGTATATACATTAATTAATCAATTAATAAACTCATGTTTCAGTTACCATCTTACAGTTTATAAAATAGTTAAACGCCATAGTTTAGATATATATGAATAAAAAGTTAGCCAATTTTGTCAAACTATAAAAACTTACATGAAATTCCAATGATTTCTTGAGTTGTATGACCACTTCATGAGCTGTTGGCCGTCTTTCCCTCCTGTGATGTAAGCATTGAAAGGCAATCTTTGTAAAGGTAATATATGACTGTGGCGCAATTTTTTCTTTGATACCCTTGAACACTAACTCATCAAGTTTTCCTTCATAGTATTGTTGTTTAGCCAAAAAGGGTAAATAAAGATACTCATCATCTAGCTTTTCGGATGAAAGTTTCCCGCACAATATGTCAAATAAAACCGCACCCAGCGAGAATATATCAGACTCTTTCGTTAAGTAGCCTGTTTTCGAGTGTAGTGGGTCACCATAGCCTATTGTGCCTGTAACATTGTCGATGACATTGTCCATATTCTGATTTGTTGAACATACTAAGGAATGCCCAAAACCTGTGTAAGAAAACACTATTTAGTATGAAAGAAACAGCTTTAATATTAATCTCAAAGCTTAAGTTCACAACTGATCTCAATCAGCTTACAATCAATAACCAGAACAGGACTTGATCTCAATCAAGTATTTTAGACAACAATAGGAATGTATAAGTTAAGATGACCAGAAGCCAAAACTGACTACAACACCCTCATGAGAGGGAATATATAGCTGAGAAAAAAGAGAGAGAGATGAACGTTAAAAGTGCTCCAAGTGAACTTTGACAAAAGCTTATATACTCCTGCCACAACCCAGAATCCAACAATACACTTTAGGTCCATCAACTTCTCAAGACTTCACAAAGACCTTCTCAATAAATATACAAGACAACCTGAAAAATAGAAATGACAAGGTAAGTCCCTGAAGTTACAGCAGGCTGAGATTACCATTTTAACATCCCCCCTTAATCTAAGCCTGGAACACATCAACCATACCCAATTTTAAAACCATTTTGTTATGTTGAGAACTATCCAACCCTTTTGTAAAAACATCAGCAGGTTGATCTGCAGATTGAATTTTTTCCGTTTTGATTACTCCTGAAATAATTTTATCTCTAACAAAATGTAAATCAATCTCTAAGTGTTTGGTTCTTTCATGAAAAACAGGATTAGCAGCAATCTTGATAGCTGCTTGACTATCACAAAAAACCTTAACAGGCATAAATTGTTCCCAGTTTAGATCTTTTAAAATTTTTAAGATCCAAACAGTTTCTGAAGTGGCAGAGGCTATAGCTCTATATTCAGCCTCTGCACTAGACTTAGAAAGGGTATTTTGTTTTTTACTTTTCCATGACACTAATGAACCATTTAAGAAGATGCAAAAACCTGTAACAGATCTTCTAGTAACTCTACACTTAGCCCAGTCAGCATCTACATAAGTCTCAAGGTTTTCAAAAGAATTTTTAACAATATGAATTCCTCTACCAGGAGAACCTTTAAGATATCTTAAAACTTTAAGTGCAATTTTAAGATGAGACTTAAGAGGCTTATGCATAAACTGGCTAAGACAATGAACAGCATAAGAGATATCAGGTCTAGTGTGAGTTAAATATATAAGCTTTCCAATCAGCTTTTGATACTCAGTAATTTTGTCTAGAACAGGATCTGACAAAGTTGGTTCATTAGATATAGACAAATTTAGATCAAGAGGAAAAGTAGTAGGTTTACAAGCCAGAAGACCAAATTCAGACAACAGATCAAGACAGTATTTCCGTTGAGATAAACAAAGCCCATCATTGGTTTCAATAACTTCAATACCCAAAAAATATTTAAGTTTGCCTAAATCTTTTATCAGAAATTTGGTCTTAAGGTAAACTTTAAAGTTTTCAATAGCTTCAAGATTGTTACCAGTGATAATAATATCATCAACATACACAAGTAAGGCAACAAACACACCTGAATCATTTTTAGAGAATAATGAATAATCACTCTTACTCTGAATGAAACCATTTTCAAGAAGAGTACTAGTAAGCTTAGCATTCCATTGTCTGGGAGCTTGCTTTAACCCATACAATGACTTTTTAAGCCTGCAAACTCTATTATCATTTTCATCAAAGTATCCTTCAGGTAACTTCATATACACAGTTTCCTCAAGATCTCCATATAAGAAAGCATTGTTAATATCTAATTGAAAGATAGGCCAAGACTGTTGAACAGCCAAATTAATAACACATCTAATAGTAACCATTTTAACAACTGGCGAGAAGGTTTCATCAAAGTCAACACCTTCTTTCTGATTAAACCCTTGGGCAACAAGTCTAGCTTTAAATCTATCAATATCGCCACTCGATTTATATTTGATTTTAAAAATCCATTTAGATCCTATAGCTTTTCTCCCAGCAGGAAGAATGACAATCTCAAATGTATCATTGCTAAGCAAGGCATTCATTTCCTTATTCATAGCCTCTTTCCAGTGCTGATATCTACTAGCTTCTTTATAAGTTTTAGGTTCAACAGCTTTGTTTAATTCAGTAATAAAACAGAAGTTTTCATAACTCAGCTTAGAATATCCAACAAACTTTTCAAGACCATATTTGACTTTAGAGTTGACAACAAACTCATTGTATTTGTTTGGAAAAACAGAGGTTCTTTCAGACCTTCTCAAAGGCTGATTGTTTGAAGGATTAGGATTGATACCCTCAGAATTAGCAGATTCATTATCATTAGTATGATTCAATTCTGTTTCATTCTCATGAGTTATAGACCGCTCATTCCCTAAGGCAGAACCATTGGAACCTTGAAAATGCCCCAACTCATTTTCATTCAGGTCAATTGTTGGACTTCCATTTAGGGAAGAGTTTCTACCATCAACATGAGGTTCTGCATTTTTCAAATCATCATTGGGTATGTCATGGTTCTCATGCACAACTTCATTGAAGAAGTTTGTATGATCCAAACCATGATAGTTATGCAAACTTTTAGTCTTGAAGGGAAAAACAGTTTCAAAGAAATTAACATCTCTTGAGAATAGAAACTGTTTTCTTTCAAGACTATAAAGTTTGTATCCTTTCTTGAAGGAAGCATATCCAACTAAAACACACTTCTCTGATCTGCTACTAAACTTATCTGAATTATTTAAGATAGTAGCAAAACAAAGACACCCAAAGTTTCTTAAATGATATAAGGAGCATTTCTTATTAAAAACAAGATTATAGGGTGACTTTCCATTCAGCACAGAAGATGGCAACCTGTTGATCAGATAACAGGCAGTAAGAATGCATTCAGACCACAAAAAGAGAGGAATTCCCCCCTGAAACATAAGGGATCTAGCAACATTAAGGAGATGCCTATGTTTCCTTTCCACAACTCCATTCTGCTGTGGGTGTAAGAACAAGAGGTTTGATGAATAACACCATTTTTAGCACAAAATTCAATGAACTTATGATTAATAAACTCAGTTCCATTATCACTTCTAAAGGTTTTAACAGTTTTGTTAAACTGATTTTTAATCAGATTAAAGAATGTGACAATACAATCAAATACTTCATCTTTGGTTTTAATCAAATAAACCCAAACAGATCTAGAAAAGTCGTCAACTATGGTCAAAAAATATTTATAACCTTCCTTACTGGCCACCCTATAAGGGCCCCATAGATCAAGGTGAACAAGTTCAGCAAGAAAGGAAGTTTTGTGGTCGCTTAAAGGAAAAGGCTCCCTAGTCTGTTTAGCTTGTTGACAAATTTCACAAGGAACATTATCCTTTTTATCTTCAAACTTAATGTCCTTTTTAAGCACGGTCAAGACTTGATCAGCAGGGTGACCAAGTCTTGAATGCAATAAGCTTTTGGTTAAAAAACAATCAGATTTAAAAGATTTAAATTCCAAGTCATTACCTTGATCTCCATCAAAGTAATACAACCCATCTTTTTGTTTACCAATCCCCAGAACATTCATTCCCTTCAAATCCTGAGGCAAAATATAACACTTGGATTCATCAAAAGCAACAATGAAATTGCTATCTCTAGCTACTTTGTGAACAGACATTAAACTAACACAATATTCTGGCACAACAAGCACATCATATAAGGTCAAGTGTTTGGTTAAGATCATATTTCCAACTTTTGTAATTAAGGCTTCAGTTCCATTAGGATGTGAAACTTTAATTCCAAGTTTGGAAATATCAATCACATTAACCAAAGACTTGTCTGTATATGTTAAATGCTGGTTGGCACCAGAATCAACAATAATTCCAGCTACAACAAGTGCAGACCTGAGATTATTGTTATTACAAAAGAATTTATGAAAGTTTTGATTGAAAAACTTGCTGTTATTTAAAACTATACCTGCCATGTTGGCATGTATATTTTTTCCTTTTCCATCATCATTGATAGAAGTATCTTTGATAAGAGACAGGATTTTTGAAATCTGTTCATCAGAAAAGGTAGAAGAGGAGCTAGATCCAACAGAGTTGTTATTAACAAATCTTTTATTGAAGTTTTGAGAACTCTGACTAGAGTTTGACCCAGAATTATTGTTTCTTTTTCCAAAATTTGTTGGGTACCCAATGAGTTTAAAGCATCTATCAATAGTATGCCCATTAAAGCCACAATTTTCACAGACAAGAGTAGGACCAGTAGCAGCCCTATTATTCCTAGTATTAATAGGTCTAGAAACATTGTTAGGACGGACATAATTCCCAGAGGTCCCAGACCTCTGTGAATTCCCTCTATTGGGCACATTTGAATGAAACACAGAAGACTGAGGTCTTTGAGAGACCCCAGAACCAGAAACCACAATTCTGTGAGACTCCTCACTGGAGATAATGGCAAAAGCTCCTTTAACATCTGGCAGTGGGTCTCTAGAGAGAATATTACTTCTAATTTGCATGTATGAGTCATCAAGTCCCATTAAAAATTGCATCAACTTCATTAACTGATTATGTTTCTTAAAATCATCAGCAGCATGACATGTGCATCTAGGCAGTTTAATAAGCGCATCAAATTGTTTCCATAATGTACTTAGCTTATTAAAGTATTCAGCAATAGATGAACCATTTTGAGATAAAGAGTTAATTTTATGATGCAAGTTAAAGGTAACAGATCCATCCACTCTATCAAAAGTTTCTTTTAACTCAGTCCAAACATCAGAGGCCTTTTTTGAAAAAATTTGCCCTAGAAACAATTCCTCAGATATAGAATTTAAGATCCAACCTAAAACAATAGCATTAACTCTATCCCATTGTTTGCCTAGAACAACATCAGTATTAGATCTCCTACAAGAACCATCAATGAAACCAGTTTTATTCTTGCCCTCAAGAGCTAACAGCATAGCACAAGACCATACATTATAATTTTCGGTTCCTTTTAGTTTAAGTGAAACAACAGTTAATGTAGCTGAATCATTTGGATGTAAATGCAAAGGGTTACTAATGTCCAATTGACTAATCAAAGTAACAGGCTCACCAGCCTCATACTCATCATCCGTGTGACCATGAACAGACATAGCGAACAGATACAAACGACAAACACACAAGACAAAAGGAAGAAGGTAGTTCCCAGGCTTTCCTTGCCACTAAAGTGGTAGGTCAAGGGCGCATACAAACACAATCAACAACAAAGAGGACAAAAACAGCAGTTAAGCAGATAAACAGCATCAACACAAACAAATACAACCTCCAACAACCCAACTCCTACTCCCCATCAATCTAAACAAGAATTAAAAAAATAGTAATAGTAATAAAGAGTGAGAGTGAGAGGTGTTACAGAGCACGCAAAGAAACAGCAGCGGAAACCAGCCCTACTATACCCTAGATTCACTTAGTCTAGGGATATAGCAGAAACAGTCCTACTACACCCTAGATTCACTTAGTCTAGGGATGTAGCAGAAACACAGCACGAGCCCAGAACCAATATCCAAGATCACCAAACCCCAATTCAGAAATTAGGGCAAAGCCAAATTACCACCTCCAATCGAAGAATCAGTACCAGATGTGTGGATAAAACCCACTTAATTCTCACCAGAAGCTTTAAAATAGCAAAAGCCCCAAATAGTACCAAACCCTATTTTCCAAAAAGAGGCGTTATACAAAAAAAAATTATAGATTTGACCAATCCACTAATTAAACTTTCAAATACAAGGTTTGATTGAATTATAACAATCAATTTTAAAAAACCCCCAAATTTTAAGAAACCCTAAAATTTTTAAAACGATAATCAGAGCAAGATTTTGCAACCTGTCTCTGATACCATGTAAGAAAACACGATTTAGTATGAAAGAAACAGCCTTAATATTAATCTCAAAGCTTAAGTTCACAACTGATCTCAATCAGCTTACAATCAATAACCAGAACAGGACTTGATCTCAATCAAGTATTTTAGACAACAATAGGAATGTATAAGTTAAGATGACCAGAAGCCAAAACTGACTACAACACCCTCATGAGAGGGAATATATAGCTGAGAAAAAAGAGAGAGAGATGAACGTTAAAAGTGCTCCAAGTGAACGTTGACAAAAGCTTATATACTCCTGCCACAACCCAGAATCCAACAATACACTTTAGGTCCATCAACTTCTCAAGACTTCACAAAGACCTTCTCAATAAATATACAAGACAACCTGAAAAATAGAAATGACAAGGTAAGTCCCTGAAGTTACAGCAGGCTGAGATTACCATTTTAACAACCTGTAAATTTTGCTTTCCAGTCATCAAATAGTAGAATGTTGCTGCTGTTGATGTCCCTATGTATTACCATTTCTGGACATGCATGAAGAAACTCCAACCCAATTGCAATATCGATGCATATTTTAAGCCGCATCACCCACGTAAGACTATCATCGCTCAAGTACTTATCAAGACTACCTCTGGATGCATACTCATATGCAATAATCTTTTCATACTCTTCATCACAGTAGCCTACAAGAACAATCACATTTTCATGTCTATACTCCATAAGGATTTCCAGCTCTGTCATAAATTCAACATCTCTTTCAAAAGACTTCCTATCCAACCGCTTTACCGCAATGTTATTATGTCCATGAGCGTGAGTAACTACTCCTCTATAAATATTCCCAAATTCACTATGTCCAATGTATTGGAATTTTTCACAGGTTCCAGAAATTTGATATTCCAGGATCGTATTGCATAAGATTGACAAGAAAATGATTCATTATATTAACAACATAAACTGTTACATTGTATTTTTGACACTAACTAAAAACGTTTACATGTAAAGGACTATTTATAGATATGAAGGGGTATGATTCAATGATCATATCTGTTTGAATGGTCATGAACCAAATGACACACCCTTTGGCTTTTACAGAAATAACTGCCTATAACTACCAACCGAAATAACTACCATTCGGTTATAAACTTTCTACTTAACATGTTCAGCCCTTCATCTATCGTCATCTTCATAATACAAGACTTTTACAATTATCAAGGTCCAACATTCTCCCCCCTAATTGTTTAAGTCTTGTTCTTCATACTCTTCTCCGTGTCTTTTCTTTCCTTTTTCTTGTCTTCATGATTGTTGTTGCTGTTGCTTGTTCCATTCCATCGTTGTACCACAACACTCTTCTCCGTGTCTTTTCTTTCCTTTTTCTTGTCTTCATGATTGTTGTTGCTGTTGCTTGTTCCATTCCATCGTTGTACCACAATACTTCCTTGTGTTTCTTTAATTTTACACCGTATCTTCAACAACTCTTCAATACCCGTCGGTATTTTCCTATGAATGAGTGATCAGCCCATCCTTTTCGTTATTTGTTGTTGTTCTTGTATTGCTAAACGTCTCCAAATAATCCTTGATTGTTTTGTCTCTCAGTATACCTTATCACATCCACAAGCAACGCCTTTTTCTTTTATTTCTTCGTGCCTCGTTGCCTTTTCAAATCCTATTCGACTTCAACCTTTAACAAAAGCTTTCGAATTTGACGCCTTGTTTCTGTTTTGTTTCGAACCAAAACAGAACACCACGGTTCCTTCTTCGTTCTCCTTGTCGAATTGTTGTTGTTGCCAACGAGTCTAAACAAAATCAATATCCTTCTAGCCTTGTTTGAATTCTTTGTTGAACCAAAACAAGTCTCGACTTCTTTTGTTTTTTGTTGTTGTCGAATGTTTTCAGAAATTCGCCACAAACAAAAAACAAGTAATACCACACTACACGTTGTTATCTTCTTCTTGTGTGTTGTACTTGATCTCGTTTCTTGAAATCTCTAAGTCTCCTACACACGTCTCTTCGTTACCACGCCTTGGTAATTTTTTGAATCAAATCAGTCACGTCGTTTGATCCTTGTTGCAGCGAAACAACCAAAAACTTTGGTTATACAGTTTCTTGCTTCTCGTTGTTGTTGTTCTTTGTGTTAAAATCGACACAAACTTGGTACCACGCCTTGGTAACCAAATCGATCCAGAAAAACAGTCCTTCGTTTCTGAATTCCTATGAAACAAATCAGTCCTTCGTTTGTTCCTTCTCTTGAGTACTCCTTCATTTTTCTACGTATACGTTTTCTTCCTCACAACAACGTTCCTTGCGCTTCTAGAATCTGCGTCTTATACCTTGCGCGCTAGTCCTGCGTCTTACATTATGCGCGCTAGTCCTGCGTCTTATACTTTGTATCTTGTTTTCAACCGGTTTCACAAAGTCCTACAATATTGTTTTCTTCCTTCTTGTTTCTTGTCACGTTTCAGCAGAAATCACAACAAACAGTCCATCAATTTCGTTTGATGTCCATGTACGTTGGTTCTTGATTGTGCACTATCTTCCCCAACATCTTGGTGCCTTCCTTCTCGGTTTCTTGATCTTCTTGATCAAGAAACTTGAATCACATCTTGTAACCTTGCAACAACCTTCGGCTCTTGGTACCATATTGGAATTTTTCACAGGTTCCAGAAATTTGATATTCCAGGATCGTATTGCATAAGATTGACAAGAAAATGATTCATTATATTAACAACATAAACTGTTACATTGTATTTTTGACACTAACTAAAAATGTTTACATGTAAAGGACTATTTATAGATATGAAGGGGTATGATTCAATGATCATATCTGTTCGAATGGTCATGAACCAAACGACACACCCTTTGGCTTTTACAGAAATAACTGCCTATAGCTACCAACCGAAATAACTACCATTCGGTTATAAACTTTCTACTTAACATGTTCAGCCCTTCATCTATCGTCATCTTCATAATACAAGACTTTTACAATTATCAAGGTCCAACATTCTCCCCCCTAATTGTTTAAGTCTTGTTCTTCATACTATTCTCCGTGTCTTTTCTTTCCTTTTTCTTGTCTTCATGATTGTTGTTGCTGTTGCTTGTTCCATTCCATCGTTGTACCACAATACTTCCTTGTGTTTCTTCAATTTTACACCGTATCTTCAACAACTCTTCAATACCCGTCGGTATTTTCCTATGAATGAGTGATCAGCCCATCCTTTTCGTTATTTGTTGTTGTTCTTGTATTGCTAAACGTCTCCAAATAATCCTTGATTGTTTTGTCTCTCAGTATACCTTATCACATCCACAAGCAACGCCTTTTTCTTTTATTTCTTCCTGCCTCATTGCCTTTTCAAATCCTATTCGACTTCAACCTTTAACAAAAGCTTTCGAATTTGACGCCTTGTTTCTGTTTTGTTTCGAACCAAAACAGAACACCACGGTTCCTTCTTCGTTCTCCTTGTCGAATTGTTGTTGTTGCCAACGAGTCTAAACAAAATCAATATCCTTCTAGCCTTGTTTGAATTCTTTGTTGAACCAAAACAAGTCTCGACTTCTTTTGTTCTTTGTTGTTGTCGAATGTTTTCAGAAATTCGCCACAAACAAAAAACAAGTAATACCACACTACACGTTGTTATCTTCTTCTTGTGTGTTGTACTTGATCTCGTTTCTTGAAATCTCTAAGTCTCCTACACACGTCTCTTCGTTACCACGCCTTGGTAATTTTTTGAATCAAATCAGTCACGTCGTTTGATCCTTGTTGCAGCGAAACAACCAAAAACTTTGGTTATACAGTTTCTTGCTTCTCGTTGTTTTTGTTCTTTGTGTTAAAATCGACACAAACTTGGTACCACGCCTTGGTAACCAAATCGATCCAGAAAAACAGTCCTTCGTTTCTGAATTCCTATGAAACAAATCAGTCCTTCGTTTGTTCCTTCTCTTGAGTACTCCTTCATTTTTCTACGTATACGTTTTCTTCGTCACAACAACGTTCCTTGCGCTTCTAGAATCTGCGTCTTATACCTTGCGCGCTAGTCCTGCGTCTTACATTATGCGCGCTAGTCCTGCGTCTTATACTTTGTATCTTGTTTTCAACCGGTTTCACAAAGTCCTACAATATTGTTTTCTTCCTTCTTGTTTGTTGTCACGTTTCAGCAGAAATCACAACAAACAGTCCATCAATTTCGTTTGATGTCCATGTACGTTGGTTCTTGATTGTGCACTATCTTCCCCAACATCTTGGTGCCTTCCTTCTCGGTTACTTGATCTTCTTGATCAAGAAACTTGAATCACATCTTGTAACCTTGCAACAACCTTCGGCTCTTGATACCATATTGGAATTTTTCACAGGTTCCAGAAATTTGATATTCCAGGATCGTATTGCATAAGATTGACAAGAAAATGATTCATTATATTAACAACATAAACTGTTACATTGTATTTTTGACACTAACTAAAAACGTTTACATGTAAAGGACTATTTATAGATATGAAGGGGTATGATTCAATGATCATATCTGTTCGAATGGTCATGAACCAAACGACACACCCTTTGGCTTTTACAGAAATAACTGCCTATAACTACCAACCGAAATAACTACCATTCGGTTATAAACTTTCTACTTAACATGTTCAGCCCTTCATCTATCGTCATCTTCATAATACAAGACTTTTACAATTATCAAGGTCCAACATTCTCCCCCCTAATTGTTTAAGTCTTGTTCTTCATACTCTTCTCCGTGTCTTTTCTTTCCTTTTTCTTGTCTTCATGATTGTTGTTGCTGTTGCTTGTTCCATTCCATCGTTGTACCACAATACTTCCTTGTGTTTCTTCAATTTTACACCGTATCTTCAACAACTCTTCAATACCCGTCGGTATTTTCCTATGAATGAGTGATCAGCCCATCCTTTTCGTTATTTGTTGTTGTTCTTGTATTGCTAAACGTCTCCAAATAATCCTTGATTGTTTTGTCTCTCAGTATACCTTATCACATCCACAAGCAACGCCTTTTTCTTTTATTTCTTCCTGCCTCGTTGCCTTTTCAAATCCTATTCGACTTCAACCTTTAACAAAAGCTTTCGAATTTGACGCCTTGTTTCTGTTTTGTTTTGAACCAAAACAGAACACCACGGTTCCTTCTTCGTTCTCCTTGTCGAATTGTTGTTGTTGCCAACGAGTCTAAACAAAATCAATATCCTTCTAGCCTTGTTTGAATTCTTTTTTGAACCAAAACAAGTCTCGACTTCTTTTGTTCTTTGTTGTTGTCGAATGTTTTCAGAAATTCGCCACAAACAAAAAACAAGTAATACCACACTACACGTTGTTATCTTCTTCTTGTGTGTTGTACTTGATCTCGTTTCTTGAAATCTCTAAGTCTCCTACACACGTCTCTTCGTTACCACGCCTTGGTAATTTTTTGAATCAAATCAGTCACGTCGTTTGATCCTTGTTGCAGCGAAACAACCAAAAACTTTGGTTATACAGTTTCTTGCTTCTCGTTGTTTTTGTTCTTTGTGTTAAAATCGACACAAACTTGGTACCACGCCTTGGTAACCAAATCGATCCAGAAAAACAGTCCTTCGTTTCTGAATTCCTATGAAACAAATCAGTCCTTCGTTTGTTCCTTCTCTTGAGTACTCCTTCATTTTTCTACGTATACGTTTTCTTCTTCACAACAACGTTCCTTGCGCTTCTAGAATCTGCGTCTTATACCTTGCGCGCTAGTCCTGCGTCTTACATTATGCGCGCTAGTCCTGCGTCTTATACTTTGTATCTTGTTTTCAACCGGTTTCACAAAGTCCTACAATATTGTTTTCTTCCTTCTTGTTTGTTGTCACGTTTCAGCAGAAATCACAACAAACAGTCCATCAATTTCGTTTGATGTCCATGTACGTTGGTTCTTGATTGTGCACTATCTTCCCCAACATCTTGGTGCCTTCCTTCTCGGTTACTTGATCTTCTTGATCAAGAAACTTGAATCACATCTTGTAACCTTGCAACAACCTTCGGCTCTTGATACCATATTGGAATTTTTCACAGGTTCCAGAAATTTGATATTCCAGGATCGTATTGCATAAGATTGACAAGAAAATGATTCATTATATTAACAACATAAACTGTTACATTGTATTTTTGACACTAACTAAAAACGTTTACATGTAAAGGACTATTTATAGATATGAAGGGGTATGATTCAATGATCATATCTGTTCGAATGGTCATGAACCAAACGACACACCCTTTGGCTTTTACAGAAATAACTGCCTATAACTACCAACCGAAATAACTACCATTCGGTTATAAACTTTCTACTTAACATGTTCAGCCCTTCATCTATCGTCATCTTCATAATACAAGACTTTTACAATTATCAAGGTCCAACATTCTCCCCCCTAATTGTTTAAGTCTTGTTCTTCATACTCTTCTCCGTGTCTTTTCTTTCCTTTTTCTTGTCTTCATGATTGTTGTTGCTGTTGCTTGTTCCATTCCATCGTTGTACCACAATACTTCCTTGTGTTTCTTCAATTTTACACCGTATCTTCAACAACTCTTCAATACCCGTCGGTATTTTCCTATGAATGAGTGATCAGCCCATCCTTTTCGTTATTTGTTGTTGTTCTTGTATTGCTAAACGTCTCCAAATAATCCTTGATTGTTTTGTCTCTCAGTATACCTTATCACATCCACAAGCAACGCCTTTTTCTTTTATTTCTTCCTGCCTCGTTGCCTTTTCAAATCCTATTCGACTTCAACCTTTAACAAAAGCTTTCGAATTTGACGCCTTGTTTCTGTTTTGTTTTGAACCAAAACAGAACACCACGGTTCCTTCTTCGTTCTCCTTGTCGAATTGTTGTTGTTGCCAACGAGTCTAAACAAAATCAATATCCTTCTAGCCTTGTTTGAATTCTTTTTTGAACCAAAACAAGTCTCGACTTCTTTTGTTCTTTGTTGTTGTCGAATGTTTTCAGAAATTCGCCACAAACAAAAAACAAGTAATACCACACTACACGTTGTTATCTTCTTCTTGTGTGTTGTACTTGATCTCGTTTCTTGAAATCTCTAAGTCTCCTACACACGTCTCTTCGTTACCACGCCTTGGTAATTTTTTGAATCAAATCAGTCACGTCGTTTGATCCTTGTTGCAGCGAAACAACCAAAAACTTTGGTTATACAGTTTCTTGCTTCTCGTTGTTGTTGTTCTTTGTGTTAAAATCGACACAAACTTGGTACCACGCCTTGGTAACCAAATCGATCCAGAAAAACAGTCCTTCGTTTATGAATTCCTATGAAACAAATCAGTCCTTCGTTTGTTCCTTCTCTTGAGTACTCCTTCATTTTTCTACGTATACGTTTTCTTCTTCACAACAACATTCCTTGCGCTTCTAGAATCTGCATCTTATACCTTGCGCGCTAGTCCTGCGTTTTACATTATGCGCGCTAGTCCTGCGTCTTATACTTTGTATCTTGTTTTCAACCGGTTTCACAAAGTCCTACAATATTGTTTTCTTCCTTCTTGTTTGTTGTCACGTTTCAGCAGAAATCACAACAAACAGTCCATCAATTTCGTTTGATGTCCATGTACGTTGGTTCTTGATTGTGCACTATCTTCCCCAACATCTTGGTGCCTTCCTTCTCGGTTACTTGATCTTCTTGATCAAGAAACTTGAATCACATCTTGTAACCTTGCAACAACCTTCGGCTCTTGATACCATATTGGAATTTTTCACAGGTTCCAGAAATTTGATATTCCAGGATCGTATTGCATAAGATTGACAAGAAAATGATTCATTATATTAACAACATAAACTGTTACATTGTATTTTTGACACTAACTAAAAACGTTTACATGTAAAGGACTATTTATAGATATGAAGGGGTATGATTCAATGATCATATCTGTTCGAATGGTCATGAACCAAACGACACACCCTTTGGCTTTTACAGAAATAACTGCCTATAACTACCAACCGAAATAACTACCATTCGGTTATAAACTTTCTACTTAACATGTTCAGCCCTTCATCTATCGTCATCTTCATAATACAAGACTTTTACAATTATCAAGGTCCAACATTCTCCCCCCTAATTGTTTAAGTCTTGTTCTTCATACTCTTCTCCGTGTCTTTTCTTTCCTTTTTCTTGTCTTCATGATTGTTGTTGCTGTTGCTTGTTCCATTCCATCGTTGTACCACAATACTTCCTTGTGTTTCTTCAATTTTACACCGTATCTTCAACAACTCTTCAATACCCGTCGGTATTTTCCTATGAATGAGTGATCAGCCCATCCTTTTCGTTATTTGTTGTTGTTCTTGTATTGCTAAACGTCTCCAAATAATCCTTGATTGTTTTGTCTCTCAGTATACCTTATCACATCCACAAGCAACGCCTTTTTCTTTTATTTCTTCCTGCCTCGTTGCCTTTTCAAATCCTATTCGACTTCAACCTTTAACAAAAGCTTTCGAATTTGACGCCTTGTTTCTGTTTTGTTTCGAACCAAAACAGAACACCACGGTTCCTTCTTCGTTCTCCTTGTCGAATTGTTGTTGTTGCCAACGAGTCTAAACAAAATCAATATCCTTCTAGCCTTGTTTGAATTCTTTGTTGAACCAAAACAAGTCTCGACTTCTTTTGTTCTTTGTTGTTGTCGAATGTTTTCAGAAATTCGCCACAAACAAAAAACAAGTAATACCACACTACACGTTGTTATCTTCTTCTTGTGTGTTGTACTTGATCTCGTTTCTTGAAATCTCTAAGTCTCCTACACACGTCTCTTCGTTACCACGCCTTGGTAATTTTTTGAATCAAATCAGTCACGTCGTTTGATCCTTGTTGCAGCGAAACAACCAAAAACTTTGGTTATACAGTTTCTTGCTTCTCGTTGTTGTTGTTCTTTGTGTTAAAATCGACACAAACTTGGTACCACGCCTTGGTAACCAAATCGATCCAGAAAAACAGTCCTTCGTTTCTGAATTCCTATGAAACAAATCAGTCCTTCGTTTGTTCCTTCTCTTGAGTACTCCTTCATTTTTCTACGTATACGTTTTCTTCTTCACAACAACGTTCCTTGCGCTTCTAGAATCTGCGTCTTATACCTTGCGCGCTAGTCCTGCGTCTTACATTATGCGCGCTAGTCCTGCGTCTTATACTTTGTATCTTGTTTTCAACCGGTTTCACAAAGTCCTACAATATTGTTTTCTTCCTTCTTGTTTGTTGTCACGTTTCAGCAGAAATCACAACAAACAGTCCATCAATTTCGTTTGATGTCCATGTACGTTGGTTCTTGATTGTGCACTATCTTCCCCAACATCTTGGTGCCTTCCTTCTCGGTTACTTGATCTTCTTGATCAAGAAACTTGAATCACATCTTGTAACCTTGCAACAACCTTCGGCTCTTGATACCATATTGGAATTTTTCACAGGTTCCAGAAATTTGATATTCCAGGATCGTATTGCATAAGATTGACAAGAAAATGATTCATTATATTAACAACATAAACTGTTACATTGTATTTTTGACACTAACTAAAAACGTTTACATGTAAAGGACTATTTATAGATATGAAGGGGTATGATTCAATGATCATATCTGTTCGAATGGTCATGAACCAAACGACACACCCTTTGGCTTTTACAGAAATAACTGCCTATAACTACCAACCGAAATAACTACCATTCGGTTATAAACTTTCTACTTAACATGTTCAGCCCTTCATCTATCGTCATCTTCATAATACAAGACTTTTACAATTATCAAGGTCCAACATTCTCCCCCCTAATTGTTTAAGTCTTGTTCTTCATACTCTTCTCCGTGTCTTTTCTTTCCTTTTTCTTGTCTTCATGATTGTTGTTGCTGTTGCTTGTTCCATTCCATCGTTGTACCACAATACTTCCTTGTGTTTCTTCAATTTTACACCGTATCTTCAACAACTCTTCAATACCCGTCGGTATTTTCCTATGAATGAGTGATCAGCCCATCCTTTTCGTTATTTGTTGTTGTTCTTGTATTGCTAAACGTCTCCAAATAATCCTTGATTGTTTTGTCTCTCAGTATACCTTATCACATCCACAAGCAACGCCTTTTTCTTTTATTTCTTCCTGCCTCGTTGCCTTTTCAAATCCTATTCGACTTCAACCTTTAACAAAAGCTTTCGAATTTGACGCCTTGTTTCTGTTTTGTTTCGAACCAAAACAGAACACCACGGTTCCTTCTTCGTTCTCCTTGTCGAATTGTTGTTGTTGCCAACGAGTCTAAACAAAATCAATATCCTTCTAGCCTTGTTTGAATTCTTTGTTGAACCAAAACAAGTCTCGACTTCTTTTGTTCTTTGTTGTTGTCGAATGTTTTCAGAAATTCGCCACAAACAAAAAACAAGTAATACCACACTACACGTTGTTATCTTCTTCTTGTGTGTTGTACTTGATCTCGTTTCTTGAAATCTCTAAGTCTCCTACACACGTCTCTTCATTACCACGCCTTGGTAATTTTTTGAATCAAATCAGTCACGTCGTTTGATCCTTGTTGCACCGAAACAACCAAAAACTTTGGTTATACAGTTTCTTGCTTCTCGTTGTTGTTGTTCTTTGTGTTAAAATCGACACAAACTTGGTACCACGCCTTGGTAACCAAATCGATCCAGAAAAACAGTCCTTCGTTTCTGAATTCCTATGAAACAAATCAGTCCTTCGTTTGTTCCTTCTCTTGAGTACTCCTTCATTTTTCTACGTATACGTTTTCTTCTTCACAACAACGTTCCTTGCGCTTCTAGAATCTGCGTCTTATACCTTGCGCGCTAGTCCTGCGTCTTACATTATGCGCGCTAGTCCTGCGTCTTATACTTTGTATCTTGTTTTCAACCGGTTTCACAAAGTCCTACAATATTGTTTTCTTCCTTCTTGTTTGTTGTCACGTTTCAGCAGAAATCACAACAAACAGTCCATCAATTTCGTTTGATGTCCATGTACGTTGGTTCTTGATTGTGCACTATCTTCCCCAACATCTTGGTGCCTTCCTTCTCGGTTACTTGATCTTCTTGATCAAGAAACTTGAATCACATCTTGTAACCTTGCAACAACCTTCGGCTCTTGATACCATATTGGAATTTTTCACAGGTTCCAGAAATTTGATATTCCAGGATCGTATTGCATAAGATTGACAAGAAAATGATTCATTATATTAACAACATAAACTGTTACATTGTATTTTTGACACTAACTAAAAACGTTTACATGTAAAGGACTATTTATAGATATGAAGGGGTATGATTCAATGATCATATCTGTTCGAATGGTCATGAACCAAACGACACACCCTTTGGCTTTTACAGAAATAACTGCCTATAACTACCAACCGAAATAACTACCATTCGGTTATAAACTTTCTACTTAACATGTTCAGCCCTTCATCTATCGTCATCTTCATAATACAAGACTTTTACAATTATCAAGGTCCAACATTCTCCCCCCTAATTGTTTAAGTCTTGTTCTTCATACTCTTCTCCGTGTCTTTTCTTTCCTTTTTCTTGTCTTCATGATTGTTGTTGCTGTTGCTTGTTCCATTCCATCGTTGTACCACAATACTTCCTTGTGTTTCTTCAATTTTACACCGTATCTTCAACAACTCTTCAATACCCGTCGGTATTTTCCTATGAATGAGTGATCAGCCCATCCTTTTCGTTATTTGTTGTTGTTCTTGTATTGCTAAACGTCTCCAAATAATCCTTGATTGTTTTGTCTCTCAGTATACCTTATCACATCCACAAGCAACGCCTTTTTCTTTTATTTCTTCCTGCCTCGTTGCCTTTTCAAATCCTATTCGACTTCAACCTTTAACAAAAGCTTTCGAATTTGACGCCTTGTTTCTGTTTTGTTTCGAACCAAAACAGAACACCACGGTTCCTTCTTCGTTCTCCTTGTCGAATTGTTGTTGTTGCCAACGAGTCTAAACAAAATCAATATCCTTCTAGCCTTGTTTGAATTCTTTGTTGAACCAAAACAAGTCTCGACTTCTTTTGTTCTTTGTTGTTGTCGAATGTTTTCAGAAATTCGCCACAAACAAAAAACAAGTAATACCACACTACACGTTGTTATCTTCTTCTTGTGTGTTGTACTTGATCTCGTTTCTTGAAATCTCTAAGTCTCCTACACACGTCTCTTCATTACCACGCCTTGGTAATTTTTTGAATCAAATCAGTCACGTCGTTTGATCCTTGTTGCAGCGAAACAACCAAAAACTTTGGTTATACAGTTTCTTGCTTCTCGTTGTTGTTGTTCTTTGTGTTAAAATCGACACAAACTTGGTACCACGCCTTGGTAACCAAATCGATCCAGAAAAACAGTCCTTCGTTTCTGAATTCCTATGAAACAAATCAGTCCTTCGTTTGTTCCTTCTCTTGAGTACTCCTTCATTTTTCTACGTATACGTTTTCTTCTTCACAACAACGTTCCTTGCGCTTCTAGAATCTGCGTCTTATACCTTGCGCGCTAGTCCTGCGTCTTACATTATGCGCGCTAGTCCTGCGTCTTATACTTTGTATCTTGTTTTCAACCGGTTTCACAAAGTCCTACAATATTGTTTTCTTCCTTCTTGTTTGTTGTCACGTTTCAGCAGAAATCACAACGAACAGTCCATCAATTTCGTTTGATGTCCATGTACGTTGGTTCTTGATTGTGCACTATCTTCCCCAACATCTTGGTGCCTTCCTTCTCGGTTACTTGATCTTCTTGATCAAGAAACTTGAATCACATCTTGTAACCTTGCAACAACCTTCGGCTCTTGATACCATATTGGAATTTTTCACAGGTTCCAGAAATTTGATATTCCAGGATCGTATTGCATAAGATTGACAAGAAAATGATTCATTATATTAACAACATAAACTGTTACATTGTATTTTTGACACTAACTAAAAACGTTTACATGTAAAGGACTATTTATAGATATGAAGGGGTATGATTCAATGATCATATCTGTTCGAATGGTCATGAACCAAACGACACACCCTTTGGCTTTTACAGAAATAACTGCCTATAACTACCAACCGAAATAACTACCATTCGGTTATAAACTTTCTACTTAACATGTTCAGCCCTTCATCTATCGTCATCTTCATAATACAAGACTTTTACAATTATCAAGGTCCAACATTCTCCCCCCTAATTGTTTAAGTCTTGTTCTTCATACTCTTCTCCGTGTCTTTTCTTTCCTTTTTCTTGTCTTCATGATTGTTGTTGCTGTTGCTTGTTCCATTCCATCGTTGTACCACAATACTTCCTTGTGTTTCTTCAATTTTACACCGTATCTTCAACAACTCTTCAATACCCGTCGGTATTTTCCTATGAATGAGTGATCAGCCCATCCTTTTCGTTATTTGTTGTTGTTCTTGTATTGCTAAACGTCTCCAAATAATCCTTGATTGTTTTGTCTCTCAGTATACCTTATCACATCCACAAGCAACGCCTTTTTCTTTTATTTCTTCCTGCCTCGTTGCCTTTTCAAATCCTATTCGACTTCAACCTTTAACAAAAGCTTTCGAATTTGACGCCTTGTTTCTGTTTTGTTTCGAACCAAAACAGAACACCACGGTTCCTTCTTCGTTCTCCTTGTCGAATTGTTGTTGTTGCCAACGAGTCTAAACAAAATCAATATCCTTCTAGCCTTGTTTGAATTCTTTGTTGAACCAAAACAAGTCTCGACTTCTTTTGTTCTTTGTTGTTGTCGAATGTTTTCAGAAATTTGCCACAAACAAAAAACAAGTAATACCACACTACACGTTGTTATCTTCTTCTTGTGTGTTGTACTTGATCTCGTTTCTTGAAATCTCTAAGTCTCCTACACACGTCTCTTCATTACCACGCCTTGGTAATTTTTTGAATCAAATCAGTCACGTCGTTTCATCCTTGTTGCAGCGAAACAACCAAAAACTTTGGTTATACAGTTTCTTGCTTCTCGTTGTTGTTGTTCTTTGTGTTAAAATCGACACAAACTTGGTACCACGCCTTGGTAACCAAATCGATCCAGAAAAACAGTCCTTCGTTTCTGAATTCCTATGAAACAAATCAGTGCTTCGTTTGTTCCTTCTCTTGAGTACTCCTTCATTTTTCTACGTATACGTTTTCTTCTTCACAACAACATTCCTTGCGCTTCTAGAATCTGCGTCTTATACCTTGCGCGCTAGTCCTGCGTCTTACATTATGCGCGCTAGTCCTGCGTCTTATACTTTGTATCTTGTTTTCAACCGGTTTCACAAAGTCCTACAATATTGTTTTCTTCCTTCTTGTTTGTTGTCACGTTTCAGCAGAAATCACAACGAACAGTCCATCAATTTCGTTTGATGTCCATGTACGTTGGTTCTTGATTGTGCACTATCTTCCCCAACATCTTGGTGCCTTCCTTCTTGGTTTCTTGATCTTCTTGATCAAGAAACTTGAATCACATCTTGTAACCTTGCAACAACCTTCGGCTCTTGATACCATATTGGAATTTTTCACAGGTTCCAGAAATTTGATATTCCAGGATCGTATTGCATAAGATTGACAAGAAAATGATTCATTATATTAACAACATAAACTGTTACATTGTATTTTTGACACTAACTAAAAACGTTTACATGTAAAGGACTATTTATAGATATGAAGGGGTATGATTCAATGATCATATCTGTTCGAATGGTCATGAACCAAACGACACACCCTTTGGCTTTTACAGAAATAACTGCCTATAACTACCAACCGAAATAACTACCATTCGGTTATAAACTTTCTACTTAACATGTTCAGCCCTTCATCTATCGTCATCTTCATAATACAAGACTTTTACAATTATCAAGGTCCAACACAATGATGTTGTCTTGACTGAACTCTTGCGTTGCTAACTTTACGTCTTCAAGTGGCAGTTTAAGGTTGTCCTTATGGTTCTCCTGTGAATCATGGATCAGTAAGTTATTTTAATAAGTAAAAAATAAACTAAAACTACTATCTGCTATCTAAAATTTTCATTGTGTCTTACCTGACAGTTTAACGCTTTTTTGAGTTCTTTGATGACAACTTCTATAGTTGGACGTTGCGCTTGAGTTTCTGCCACACATCGAAATGCGATTTCTAAGAATACGTCCAAAGACTCTTTATTGGGTCCTTTGCTTAAAGAAAAGACATGTTCATCGGTCTCCTCCTTTATCTTGTGATCAACAATTTGCATTACTGTTCCCCTTTCAAAATAATCTCTTGCAATGGGTGCAATTACTTTCTCATTCACTTTGGTGTATACAGAATCATAGGCCAACCTCCCAGTCAATATCTCAAGCAACACTACTCCAAACGAGTAAATGTCTGATTTCTTATTTAGTTTACCATACTTCTGATACTCTGGATCCAGATACATCTTTGTACCTGCAACCGTATCGGTATAGATAGTGCTAGCCGCTTGATGTGCTGGGTGGAATTTGGAGAGCCCAAAATCCGCAATCTTTGCCTTCCAGTTATCACCCAATAGAATATTATCGCTCTTGATATCGCGGTGTATCATCTTTTGTTTGCCATGATCTGTGTTGTTGTGAATGTAATTCAAACCATGTGCAATATCAAGACATATATTTAGACGTTGCAACCAATTAAGATTAGTGAGTTTATCACTGCTTCCTAAATAGCTTTCAAGACTTCCTTTCGAAGCATGCTCATAAACTAGGATCATTGCACCATTACCTTCATCACTAAAACCAAGAAGAGAGATTACATTCTCATGCTTACAAGTAATTAGAGTTTCAATTTCTGCAATGAACCCTTGTTCTCCTTCTTGATTGTAAATGCGCTTTATGGCTACCGTGCTTCGTTTCAACGAGGAATTACTGCTATCAAAATGTTCAAGATCTGCTTTGTATACTTTACCGAATCCACCAGACCCGATGCAGTATGCGTCATCAAAATTCTTGGTAGCCTCGATTATATCATTTAGTCCAATCTTCAACTGTTCCAAGTTCTTCCCCTGCGACATTATGAAGTAGTGCAACACCACATTAATGCTAGTAAGGATTGGAGTGATATTAAGAGAAGAGTTCAACTAAAATAGCATGATAAAATAAAAAGTGTAGGACAAATTAAGGACCATCGGATATCGAAATCCGTGGTTGTATTTCACAATGGCATGTTTGTAATTCCTTTTTCACGGGTTTAAAAACCTTACTCTAATCAACATCAAATGTTTTTTGGTTTTTAAATTCGTTTTCCGTTTTGAGTTCGGCTTTTAGTTTGAGGCACGATGGTATAGATTGACTATGAATACGATGCAGTTTAAACATCCAGTTTTTTAGATGCAAGATGATGATGCAAGATTATCCAGTTTTAAGATGCAAAGTTATCAAGTTTAAGGATGCATAGAATAGATGCAGAACCAATATTAAGATGATGCAATGTGTGATCAGTATAATCCAAAAAAATTCATAATTTCCAATGATGCTGATTGATACACGCCTAAAAAAGCAAAGAGATCTTGTCAGTTATCATAAATTAATGCAATATAGTCCACTCCATACTATCCGATTATCAATCCATGCAGTATGACTAGTGAGCCAGAGAGCTTAACACTTATAAATGGATGTGATATAATCTTACAAAATAAAATGATGCTTATGAGATGCAATAACATTATGAAATCTTCTAATTGGATTCAATGTAATCAATGGATATCTTGAGTGAGATTTAATTAATCGCTTGATTTACGAAAAGTCTGGAAACACAATTAACATGAACTTTATGCTTAAAATACTACTATTATAGTGAGATACCCAAACAACCCTTAGAGCATCTCCAATCTATTGAGCATTTGAAGGTTCAATATATTGCCACATCATCATTGAACTCTTGCATAACAAAATCCTCACAGTCAATTGAACTTGGTAACATGTTTAATGATATAATTAAATATTTTTAAAATAACGGCTAGTAGACCAATATATGTGTGGTGACCTACATAATACCATATAATAGGTGTTTGTTCAGAGAAGCACTCCTTTTCAATGAACCTATAAATTTTCACTTCTACAACTTTGTGGTCAACTGGGTGAAGCTTATTAAGTTAAGCGAGCCTAGGTGAGAGTAGTACCGAGTTGGGTGACCAACCGGGAAGTCCTCGCATGGGGACCATAAGCTCTAATGATATCAACCAGCTACCTTAGAAGCCGGGCCCAACCATGTGATGTCTTGACCAACTGAAGGACGCGAGTTCGATTCCGTTCCGCAAGCATGGTTGGGTATTGGGTGGAGGTATTTCACAGGCATCAAACCTTTGCTGGGTAGGGTTGATGGGTACCATTATAGTACACAGGGTTGAGGTGTCCCTGCCAATCTACACTTGACCAACCAACTCATAAAATGGGTCATTGCACTTTGCCACCTAGACCCATTGTGCATGCCCTTACAAGCCTTACAACGTGTTACATCTAGAATGTTTTTCGGATTAGTTAAAATGAGAAGTGAAAATTTATTTTTGGGCATCCCAAAATAAAAAATTAGACTATAATTAAAAAAGAATATCATTCTTTTTATTGGTTATTTTTTGGTTGTAGGTTCTACAATTGTATGAAACGGATTCTATTTTCTATCTATATAATTTTTATTGTTTTCTTTAGTTTGTTGAGTTAGCTATAATTGGGGGAGGACAAATTTTACTTTTAGTTAAACTAGATGATTACCCGTGCATAGCAACGAGATTTTATAGCGACAAATAGTTTATTGATAAAAAAAAGTTTATATGTTATAAATGAAAAATAATAAAAGTTTGAAGATTTGAGAATTAAACATAATGTTTTGAATCCCGGTTCGACCCGGTTGAACCGTTCCGGTCGAAAAATTGGTCGATTTAAACCGGGTCAACTTGCTAGGTTGGGTCGAGAACGGGTCAAATTAAACCGGTTCAACCTGTCAGGTTTGAAGCGTCACGGGTCAACCCGGTTTGTTATTTGTATTAATTGTTTTAATTGGTTGTATTTAGTTTGATAGATATGTTTTTAATTGGTTGTACAATGTGAATAAATCATTGTACTTTTAAGTAATGAGGTGTTTTAATAAGAGTATTAATTACATTTCCTAATTTTCTTTAATAAGATTTTTCAACATTTCGCATTACTTGACTTTTCACTTTTTCACTTTTCCACTTTGACCATTTTTCCTTTATATGTAGTATAGATTGTTATCTATCGGTTGACAAGGACCAGGTGGGGATCTTGAATCCGACCGGATAATTACCCTAATTCAAAACGGTGTGTTTTTTTTTTTTTTAATGCTATTAGTTAAAGGGTTTATTTCTTTATTTATCAAAGTTCTCCTAACTTTTAGATGACAAACTCTTAGGTATGTCTAATTTAACACTTTTGGATTTATGTAACGAAATAAAAGAAAAGATAGAAGGTTGGAATACAATTCATTACTAAAATTACAGGTTTTGAAAAATCCTCATCATATCAACAGGTAGCTTGGCTTTTGGTATTTAAGTAAAAAGAAAAGCATACCAAAATCACAATCGTAGCCACGATGATGCTTAAGGTCATTATTTCAAATCTCTTCAACATAATTTTAACTTCAGACTTTTGATCGGACAAAGTTTTGCTATTCATAAGCTAAGCCATTAAACTAATGATATATATTTTAATTATGGAGTACATATTCAATTGTTGTCGTAGCTTAGTTGGTTTACACTTCTCCCTTCATGCAAGAGGTCTTGCGTCCTACTCTCCACATATACCTTTTTTTTGTCTTTTTTAATACTCTTTTACTATTAATGGTTCATGACTTTATGTTTTCAAATTATTTACTTATTAGACAAAATAAAGTGAATAAGATGTATGTGTATACAAGATTACAAGGGCGTAGCCATGATTTTTGCTTTTGAGTGGGCAAAATAATTTTCAGTACACTATGAGTACAAAGCTCAAAATAGAATAGTTTTTACCGTAGTAGTGAATTCTTAGACATTTTGCAAGCACCATCAATGTAAAAAGTAAATGTGAAATATTATTGTAAATGACTTGCTATATATGGGTCTTAATTACAGTAATTTTTTTGGGCGTTAAAATAGGCATATCTTTACTACATATAAAGAAAAAATGGTCAAAGTAGAAAAGTGGAAAAGTGAAAAGTCAAGTAATGTGAAATGTTGAAAAATGTTATTAAAAGAAATTATGAAATATAATTAATACTCTTATTAAAACACCCCATTACTTAAAAGTACAATGATTTATTCACATCTTACAACCAATTAAAAACGTATCTACCAAATTAAATACAACCAATTAAAACAATTAATACAAATCACAAATCGGGTTAACCCGGGACGCTTCAAACCTGACGGGTTGAACCGGTTTAATTTGACCCGTTTTCGACCCAACCTAGCAAGTTGACCCGATTTAAATCGATCAATTTTTCAACCGGAACGGTTCAACCGGTTGAACCACCCGTGTCGAACCGGGTTTCAAAACATTATGTTTAATTCTCAAATCTTCAAACTTTTATTATTTTTCGTTTATAACCCATAAACTTTTTTTATCACTAAAACTATATGTCGCTATAAAATCCCGTTGCTATGCACGGGTTGACCCTGGACACTTCAAATCCATCGGGTTGACCCGGATTAATTAAACCCGTTTTTGACCCAATCCGTCGGGGTTACCCGGTTTAAATTGACCAATTTTTTTACCAGAACGGTTCTACCGGTTAAACCACCCGGGTCGAACCGGGTTTCAAAACATTATGTTTAATCCCCAAATCCTCAAACGTTTATTATTTTTCGTTTATAACCCATAAACTTTTTTATCACTAAAACTATCTGCCGCTATAAAATCCCGTTGCTATGCACGGGTACTCGTCTAGTCTATATAATCCGAGAAAAAATTTGGTATCTCTATTAGTGGGCCATGGACCACCCTCCACACCATGTGGCTAAGATTCTGACAATTACTTTTTGAAAATAGCCTCTTTGAAAGGTTTTATCAAATGAGAAATTATAGCCTTGCCTAAAAACATGCTTTAATAATATGCCTAAAAGTGTGTGACAAAAGTTTATTGGTTGTAACAACCGGACTCACTTCTTTATAAACAATAAACTCTTGCCACATCACATACATGTTTTTAGGCATGACTATTATTTCTCTTATCAAATTAACTTCTTTTTTCATGTTATTAACTTATATAAAACAATCATTTGTTGAGATCGGGCCATCATGGCTAACATTTGTTGAGATAATCGATTATTTATGTGTATATATCGAAAATGTACGTACTACATATTTTTATTACATGCATAGCTTAAGTTTTAAAAAAATTCTAACTCGAATCCTTTATAAACCAAAATATAAAGTAATGCACCATAATAATACAGTATATTTTATCTCATAGAATTATCATGCAATCATGTTCCACAGCGAAAACCGGCCACGTAACACTCGTTCACCACATTTATCATAAAATTTTTAGTTTTAGATGATACATTTTAGTTGTATGATATTATAATCTAAGAAATAAAAAATAGAATGTTAAAAAATTATAATAATATAAAATAAAAATCACATACACGTTTTAGTATATAAGATAATAATTTTTGATACTTGACACGAAATTTACTGGCATTTGTAGTGAGGATAGATAGTGGTTATATACTTGACTAGAAACGTACTTGTTTATTAATAAGGATGATCGTCCTTAAATTAAAAAGTTTAAGTAAATCAATTACGTACCTTCAAGCGATTGAATGATGTACGGTCAACAGGATTATCATGTTTCCACTGAAATTTCAAAGCTTTCTCAAGTCTTTTGACAACCTGATCTATATGCGGACGCTTCGCCCGTTCCTCTTGTATGCAGTAATGTGCTATTTCTGAGAAGATTTTAAATGCTTCTAGGTCCATCTGTTTTTGTAACACCCCCAAAATTTGATACAGCGGAAGACTCAACAAGCTTTCGGGGTGCTACGGGGATTGGTATCCAACACAAGACAATATAGAACGAGATAAAGTAAACATAATAAAAACACAACCAAAACGGGGTTTTAAGGTTTACATTTATCCCAACATCATTCAGAGTCAGGCCCAAAATAAAATAACAATAGGTCCAAATTTAGTTATCAGAGTTTAGAAAAATAGATCCATAAACCATGAGCCTTGGCCGAGCCTTCCAATCCAAGCATGCACCTCAACACTTAATTACCTGAGAAAACGTGCTAAAAGTCAGCTTTCGCTGGTGAGATCATAGGTTTAAACTCAACTAATAATATAGTGGACATATACGCAAAACGCTTGCTAGCTAGACTAAGGATTCGCTAAAAGCCTGCGGATACCCTCCGCTCTCAACATAACACACGGAAACCCTTCCGTACTAACATAGATATTCGGGTAACCCCCGCAATACCAATAAATACTCGGATAACCTCCGAAGTATTAATAACCTATAGGTGCACACTATAGTATCTAAATAAGTCAACCTTGAATAGTACACACAAAACTATGTGACTAAAGCTGACAATCCAATAAGCCAACCTTGAATAGTACACATAACAAATATGTGACTAAAGCTGACAATCCACCAATAACCAAATAAGCCAACCTTGAATAGTACACACGACATGTGTGACTAAAGCTGACAATAGATCCTAGTCCATACGCATAGCAAGTTTAAAAAGAATATAAAAGCGATAATAGTCCACGTAAAATAATTTGCACGTTTCTCACCCCAATCGTTGAAAACATAGTTCAAGAGTAAAAAGTGGGGCTATGACTCACCTCAAGTCCAGAAAATAGCAAGACGAGGTAGGTAGAAATAAGATGTATGATAACTCACGAAACAGCAACTACGGACTTGGCACGACCTAACAATATTAACTCTTTCAGAAATCATTTCCTCAAATATATAACATTCCCAAACCCGGACGAGAATCCGTTTTATTTCCGAAAATCCATTTCGTATTAGTTTGGTGTATTTGCGTTTGGTATCCATACGGGTGGTGGGTCGACTCAAAACAAACCACAAAGATCACATAAAGAATAATGAAATAAACTATAGATCTAATATTAGCCCAATATATTATTTAAATAAATCGCCGAAGTTTACCAAGTCCGTCGATTTGATAATCCTCATATTTATTTACGTAACATACCGTTCCAAGATTACACCCAACCTAAAGCACATAGCACATAATTACTATATAGTATATATCATAGTTTAATAAATTCCTCATATATATCGTCAAATTGGCCAGATTTCCCGATATATACACTCGCAATCTATTACACTTTACATATACTACAACCTATGGGCGTCGTAGGATACGATGCCCACTAATATATTCATTTCCTATAGCCAAATAACCCGGCTCAACCTTACGGTTAAGTGGTTATTTAATTATAGAAAACGTCTATATTAGTCGTCATATATCCGTGACAACACGAACGTCACAAATAATAACTTACCTGGACCCGAGTGACAACAATTTCGCCTAACTCAATAAGTTTATCCGTTATATATCCGAAATGACATTTTATTAAACGTTTCATAATTGTCGGGAGTTTCCCGTTTTATAACACAATTTTTATAATAATAATACGTTCAATAATATTACGCCACTTTCGTAGCCTAATATATATCTAATTGTATTATATTATAATACGACTCGTGATTATTATTATTATTAATATACGCGCTTATATAGTTATATATACGTTATTCACGTATATACTTTCATATAAACGTTCATATTATCAATAATTATTATTACGAGTTTTATTATTCTCGTTTCAATTTTAATAGTTATTGAGTTATACGAAATGGTCATATGTCCGAGTCATGACTCTCGGCTCATTGTCCAAGTCCAATAATAAGCAAAAGTCATAAAATAACCAATCTCCGTCAATCTAACGACCGTCTCACAATCGGTCCCCAATCACTTTCGTCAACAACTCCTCAATTACCAATAATCATATCCCATGTCGAGACCAAACACGGTCTCGACCCAACCAAAAGCATTCGGCCGATAAATGAAATGCCACAACAATATAACAATCAAGTTCACAATTATTCAAGAAATAACATTAACAAGGTTAATGTTTGGGTCGGTTTACCAAGCCAACCCGAGCCCTCGACTCAATTGAGTCTCGGCTCCAAACCGTGAGTCACTTGGACTCGAGCCAACACATAAGCATCACGTAGCTCACAAGAGCAAAACAAAGTAGCCAATAGGCCTAATTGACCCAAATGGTCTTCGGCAACAACAAAAATAACACGGCTAAAGGCCGCGACCCACAAGGGTCGAACCACAATAATTCTACGAGCCCGAGGCTCGAACCACGACTAATCGAGAACCCCCATAAGGGTCTCGGCATGGTCATACGAGCAACAAATGAAACCCCGAGACCACAAGGGTCTCGGTTAGCTCGGATCGAAGAGTACACCCTCGACAAGCAAACAAACAACTATCACCAAAGAGACCAAAGCCACACCGGGCTCGAACCAAAATAAGCCGAGAGCCTTGCTCTCGGTTCCGAGTCAACCATAACCAAACCATGAAAACCCGGATACCAAACTTAATTTTTATCTTTAAAACATCATTTCCATTCAAAACCATTTCGATTCTCAACATAATAATCCGTGTAGCCACGGATAATTGCCAAATCGTGGCACCCAAAACCCAAAATAGCTCCTTCTCACCTTCTTGGACCTCCAAATGCACGGATCTAGAAAAGGTATAAAAATTCGAATGGATTGTTAGAAATTTGGTGGTGTTAACGGAGGTTCTAGGGCAAGTATCATATATCAAATGAAAGAGGGTGAAGAGAGGAATAAAATGGTGGTGTTTGTTTTGTTGGGTGGTCGGAGATGCAGCGGTGGTGGCCGGAAATAAGGTTCGGCGGCTAGGGTTTAATAGTGGGGAAAAAATAGAGATGAGAGAGAGATGGAAATTTGGTGAGGGTGGGTTTGTGTTGTGTTTGTGTGTACCGAAAGAACCACAGGGACCATATAGTGTAGTTTACTCTTTATTATTTTTTTTTTTGCAATTTATTATTTTTTTTTGCAATTTATTTTTTTTTTTTTGGAAAAGAAAAGGAAGAAGTATGCGTCCAAGTGTGAAGACAACGGATACAAATTCGTCCCTTTCGCCTTTTCTACGTTTGGAGAATTCGATGTGGAAGCTTTGAATACACTTTCGCGTGTCGGGACTATTGCCAGCAGCCACTCTAACAACACTAAGAGTGGTGCTTTTGTTTTTCATCGAGTTAGTTTCTGTATTCAAAAGGGGGTGGGAGCACAGATTGTGTCTAGACTCCCCTCCAATTTCATGTAATTTTCCTTGGTTTCAATGACATTTCGTTTATTATAATAATAATAGTAATAGTAATAATAATAATATTATTACGGTGGAGCGGGTGACGCGGGTAATTGTAAAAACATGTGGCCCGGACCCGAACTCATTTTAAAACTTCAATATCACTCGAGAACATCTCGTAAATAATTAAAAATATAGTCGGACTCGTTAAGACGAATCATAAACTTTTGTTAGGTAATCCTAGTGCCAAAGTCAACGTAGTACCAAGTGAGAATTCAAATATACATCACCGATCATATAATCAAAAATGAATTATGAACATAATTCACGAATTCCATAACGTCATTAATTAAAAATATCTATAAAATAGGTCTTACAAGTTCGTTATGAAATGAAAATTTCAAATAAAAATTATAAACGAACTTAAATTGTAATGCGGGTTTTTAAAATAGCTCCCTAAACTGCCGGTTGTCACATCCTCCCCGTCTCAGAAGGAAACCCGTCCCGGGTTTCACTCGGAAAAATTCATCTACGAAGTGAAAAGCTTCGGATATCTCTTCCTGAACTCGTCCTCACGTTCCCACGTAAACTCTGGTCCATGTCGGGAATTCCAACGAACCTTGACGAGCGGAATGCGACTCCTCTTGAGTCGTTTAACTTCACGATCTAAAATCTCAATCGGTTCTTCCACGAAATTCAGTTTCTCATCGACACGAATGTCCCTCATTGGAATGACGGGCATTTCATCAGAAAGACATTTCTTCAAATTACTCACGTGAAACACGTCGTGAACTTTAATCAGTTCGGACGGTAATTCCAACCTATAAGCCACGGGCCCAATTCTTTCTAAGATCAAGAATGGTCCAATGTAGCGTGGGTTGAGTTTACCACGTTTCCCGAAACGTATTACACCTTTCCAAGGCGAGACTTTCAGCATTACTTTGTCTCCAACCTGGAACTCTAAAGGTTTACGTCTCTGATCGGCATAGCTCTTCTGCCTATCTCTAGCTGCTTGCAACCGATCACGAATCTGAGTTACTTTCTCTGTAGTTTCCAAAATAAGCTCAGGGCCTGTAAGTTGACTATCTCCAACTTCTGCCCAGCCAATAGGCGAACGACACTTTCTGCCATACAAAGCTTCGAATGGTGCAGCCTTAAGACTTGTGTGGTAGCTGTTATTATAGGAGAATTCCGCAAGGGGTAAATACTTCTCCCAGCCTTTACCAAAGTCTATGATGCATGCATGAAGCATATCCTCTAACGTCTGAATGGTCCTCTCACTTTGACCATCGGTTTGGGGATGATATGCAGTACTCATATCAGGCCTCGTCCCCAAAGCCGTTTGAAGTGATCGCTACAAAGCTGACGTAAAATGACTATCGCGATCCGAAATAATAGATATCGGGACTCCATGACGCGAAATAATTTCCTTCACATATAACCTCGCAAGCTTATCCACACTATCATCTTCACTAATAGCTAAGAAATGAGCAGACTTTGTCAGACGATCCACAATTACCCAGATAGTGTCACAACCGCTAGCTGTCCTCGGTAATTTGGTAATGAAGTCCATAGTAATCCGCTCCCATTTCCAGACTGGAAGTTCTGGTTGCGTTAGTAATCCTGACGGTCTCTGGTGTTCAGCCTTAACCTTAGCACATGTCAAGCACTTACTAACGTACGATGCTATATCTGCCTTCATATTTGGCCACCAATAGAACTTCTTAAGATCCTGGTACATTTTATCGGAACCAGGATGAATGGAGTACCTTGACTTATGTGACTCATGCATAATCAATTCCCGAATTTCTCCATATAAAGGTACCCAAATCCGATCTCCAAAACATAATAATCCATCAGAACGCTTAACAAATCCTTTCTCATTATCAGCCATCCCAAATATATTCTCGGCAGATCTATTTTCTGCTTTCAACGCTTCCGTTTGAGCTTCGAGTATTTGAGACGGTAATGGCGACACGATAGTCATTCCCAATGACCTAACTCGTAATGGTGGTACTCTTTCCTTTCGACTAAGAGCATCAGCAACAACGTTTGCTTTACCAGGGTGGTAGCGAATTTCACAATCATAATCGCTTAGCAACTCAATCCAACGTCGCTGTCTCATGTTGAGCTCTTTTTGATTCAAGATGTGTTGTAAGCTTTTATGGTCAGTAAATACAACACACTTGGTTCCGTACAAGTAATGTCTCCATATTCTTAAAGCAAAAACCACAGCACCGAGCTCCAAATCATGGGTAGTGTAGTTTTTCTCATGCTTTTTGAGCTGTCGGGAAGCATAAGCTATCACCTTCTCTCGTTGCATTAACACGGCTCCTAAACCTTTATGTGAGGCGTCACAATAGACGACAAAATCCTCGTTACCTTCTGGTAACGCTAAGATAGGAGCACTACACAACATTTTCTTAAGCAATTGAAACGCTTCCTCTTCTTTATCTCCCCATTCATACGTAACACTCTTTTGAGTCAATTTGGTCAATGGTTTAGCTATCTTCGAAAATCCCTCGATGAATCTTCGGTAATAACCAGCTAAACCCAAAAATTGACGAACTTCGGTTGGGGTTGTAGGTGCAGCCCAATCTTTTATCGCCTCAATTTTAGCAGGATCCACATGGACTCCTTGTCTGTCAATCACATGACCCAAAAATTGTATTGTCGGAATCCAAAATTCGCATTTCGAAAACTTGGCATAGAGTTTCTCCTTCCTGAGCAACTCCAAAATGAGTCTTAAATGCTCCTCATGCTCTTTCTCACTCTTTGAATAAATCAGAATATCATCGATGAATACAATCACGAACTTATCCAAGTAAGGCTTACACACACGATTCATGAGATCCATGAATATTGCTGGTGCGTTAGTCAACCCAAACGGCATCACCTGAAACTCGTAATGCCCGTAACGGGTTCTGAAAGCCGTTTTCGGAATATCTTCTTCGCGAACTCGAAGCTGATGATATCCCGATCTCAAATCGATCTTCGAATACACACTCGATCCTTGAAGCTGATCGAACAAGTCATCGATTCTAGGTAACGGGTATCGATTCTTCACCGTTAACTTATTCAACTCCCTATAATCAATACACATACGAAACGATCCATCCTTCTTCTTCACAAATAAGACTGGGGCTCCCCAAGGTGAAGAACTTGGTCTAATGAATCCTTTTTCGGCTAACTCCGCCAATTGTTTCGACAACTCTTCCAGTTCGGTAGGTGCAAGACGATAAGGTGCTCGTGCTACAGGTGCAGCACCAGGTATCAACTCAATCTGAAACTCCACTTGTCTAGTTGGCGGGATTCCCGGCAAATCATCGGGAAACACATCAGGAAAATCACGAACTATAGGCACATCTCCAATGCACCTTTCCTTTTTCTTCGCCTCTCCCTTCTCAGAAATTTGAGCTAAGAAAATATAACATCCCTTCTCCATTAGCTTCGGTAACTTTGTGCAAGATATGACTGCTAATCGGGATGGGCTCCTAGATTCCTTTCGGTCCCCCAATATGTTTAGGACTTCCTTTCCGTATGGTACACGTACGATCTTCTCGTCGCAAAGTATGTGAGCACGATACTTCGACAACCAATCCATACCAATGATTACATCAAAACTTCCTAACGTGACGGGTAGAAGATCTATGTTGAAAGGGTGGTTCAAGAAATTTAACGTACAACCGCGGATGATGGTATTAATCCTTTCTAGGTTTCCATTTGCTAACTCAATATCATATCCAATTCCTAAGGCCATCGGGGGTTTCTCTAGTAAGGGTGCAAATGTAGTGGACACAAAACTCCTATCGGCACCAGTATCAAATAGTATGGAAGCATAACGATTATTGAGAAGGAACGTACCAGTAACGACGTTCGGATCTTCTCCTCTCTCGTTCCCGAGTGCATACACTCTTCCCTGAGCAGCTCCAGCTTCCACACGTTGGTCCCCATTATCTTGTCGTCCATGATTTCCTCCAGCTCTACGGTTTCCATAATTGTACCCATTACCACCCGAGCCTTGATTTCCACGGTTCCGCGATTCTCTACACTCATTCCTATAGTGTCCCTTCTTTCCACACCCATAACAGGTAACATCTGCCTTGTTTCTCATCTCAGGAGCAGCTTGAACCATTGCAAGAGGTCGAGCTCTACAGTCCCTAGCTGTGTGTCCTTTCCTTGAGCAATTCTGGCATTTCACACTACACCATCCAGTATGATGCTGATGGCAACGATCACACTTGGGTGCATCACCGTTCTGATTCTTCTTATCTCCATTCCCAATAGCATAAGCCTTAGCTTGTCTCTTGCTTCGGTGATCATTACTCTTAGAGTGACGGTCCCTCTTTCTCTTTCCATTCTTCTCCTTATCAGCTTCTTCTAATTCCAACGAATCCATAAGTTGTTGAGCAATTGTGATTGCCTCATGGATGTTTGCAGGCCTAGCAGAAATTACATCATTCCTCATAGCTACAGGCAACCCATCAGTATACCTCTCAATCTTTTGAGTCTCAGTTTTCACCATATCTGGGCACAACAAGGCTAACTCCTGGTAACGACGATTGTAAGTCGCCATATCATTACCTTTCACCTTGTGGTTCCAAAACTCAATATCTAGCTTCTTGACCTCATTCCTTGGGCAATAAGTCTGAATCAGCAAGGACTTAAATTGCTCCCAAGTCATAGCATACGCTACATCACTCCCAACTGCATTTCGGTAGTTGTTCCACCAAGTCAAAGCTTCATCCTTGAAAGTAAAAGAAGCAAACTTTACCTTCGCATTCTCCGCACAACCACTGACATTAAACACTGACTCAGTCTTCTCAATCCATCTGACTAAGTAAACCACTCCTTCAGTTCCACCAAACTCAATGGGTCCACAAATCTTGAATTCCTTGTATTGACATCCATTAGCACGAAAAGGTGGAAAAGTTCCAGCAGAATTGTTGGAATGATTGGACTCAGCGAGTAGTTCAGCAACTCTTTGCTCCACGAGTTGGTTGATCATTGCCTGATCTACAGTAGGTGCATTAAGTGGAACATGACCATTGTCTCCCTGAACATCAACATTTTGATTCCTGTTGTTACGGTTAGTGGTGTCCAGGTTGTCAGGAGTAGGGGTTTCAACATTTCGAGTAGGTCGACGACCTCGACGAGCAGGAGTAGTCACAGCAGGACCAGTCCTGGTAGACCTAACAGGGTTTCGACGTGGTGCCATTGATCTGTAACATCACACAAGTTCATGAGTCTCCAATAGAACTTATCGATATGCTCAACAAAACATCTCAACGAAATCAAGTCATGGAAAGACTAGCAACAACACGCCACGTAACAACAAATAAGCGAATAAGGACTCAATTTCCATAACACCCAAAATCACATAATACCATATACTAATAATCATCAACCATACAATAGCGATCTACCATCGTTCCAACTAATCGGATAACACAAAACATACTAATCGTTCCAAAAGAGACGAATACCGAACAAAATACATCAAAATATGATAAATAGCTTTTCTAACCGAACACTCCTCGGTTAAGAAAGCAAAAGATAACATAACCCAAACAACTAGCCATGTGGCTGACTGAGAATCCTCAACTCCTGCCTCAAGCCATCAAGATCCCTCCATAACGATCCTAACTCCACGCTATGGGTGTCTCGGTCTCTCTTGAGGTCAGCCACCTCCTTCTCTAGCTCGGCATTCCTTTGCCAAAGCTTGCGGTCGGCCTCACGAGCAGTAACAAATCCTCGCTGCAAACTATCGATATGCTCGTGGACATCCATCAAAACTCTCCTCAGCTCAGTAGTTCTGCCCACAACGACAGTCAAATCAACTCTCAAATCTGCTAAAAACTCTCCAATAACTCTCTCAAGTCGATCAGATACACGTGCCACTCTCTCACTAAGCTCAGTAATCCGAGCCCACAACCTGCCAACCTCACCCAATTCTGCATGCTCAGCAGAAACCTCAGAAGATGCATCCGACTCCACGGGACTACCAGGTGGCAACTCAAACAAGAACGGATGATCAGGTGAGTCAGGCTCAATCGGGTGTACAGGTGAATCAGGCTCCTCAGCCTGAGCTGGTGGTGCTAACTCATCATCATCATCATCAGGCATCTCATCCTCCTGAGGGTCATCCTCCTCCTCAGGGTCATCATCATCACCATGCTCAGCCTCCTGAGGGTCATCCTCCCGCTCAGGGTCATCAGCCTCATCCTCACCCTCGTACTCCTCCTCCTCCTCATCGAAAGAGTACCTCATCACTCGTCGTCTCCTACTAGGTGAACCATGTGAAGATGTAGTAGGTGATCTAGGACGACGACGCAATGATGTGGGTGGCGCCTCAGACCGAAGAGAATGAGCATCAATCTGTAAAGGTGATGGAGTAGGGCGTACCGACATGCGTGCCGTAGCTCGATGGGCAAAGCGTGGTGCCACACGAGCCAAAGCCTGATGAAGAGTAAGCTGCCTCGATGTACCAGGGAGCCCTAGAGAAGATGAGGGTCCCTGCGTAGATGCAGCAGGTAGTGCTGAAGTAGAAGCTGCCTGTGATACAATAGCTGAAGACATGGCCATCTGGTAAGGGTCATCAGATGCCATAGTGAACTGTGCAGGTAAAACTGGTGCAGTAAGAATGTCCTCGACGACATCGGGCATATGGGAGGCCATAGTCTGTGACAACGGCGTAGGGTAGGTGTAAGTGTTTCAAAACAACTTAAACCACAACTCATAAAACCATACCAAATATACCCATCAAATAATTCCATATATAATCTTAATAAAAGAATTTCAAACACCGCATTACTAAAATGTTTATAAAACATATAGACCATATAAATCCTCGAGAACGCCATCTTATTACTAAAATCCATAACCTCAAATCATCTCAAATATCTCATAATACCTCAAATAATAGAAGATGCTTCGGCTTGGCGGGCTGGCGGGCAGTGGTCAAGGATCATTTTCTATAAAAATACGATTATAGTTTAGGCGTTTTATTTACCTAGTTCTCTATAACCTTGGCTCTGATACCAATCTGTAACACCCCCAAAATTTGATACATCGGAAGACTCAACAAGCTTTCGGGGTGCTACGGGGATTGGTATCCAACACAAGACAATATAGAACGAGATAAAGTAAACATAATAAAAACACAACCAAAACGGGGTTTTAAGGTTTACATTTATCCCAACATCATTCAGAGTCAGGCCCAAAATAAAATAACAATAGGTCCAAATTTAGTTATCAGAGTTTAGAAAAATAGATCCATAAACCATGAGCCTTGGCCGAGCCTTCCAATCCAAGCATGCACCTCAACACTTAATTACCTGAGAAAACGTGCTAAAAGTCAGCTTTCGCTGGTGAGATCATAGGTTTAAACTCAACTAATAATATAGTGGACATATACGCAAAACGCTTGCTAGCTAGACTAAGGATTCGCTAAAAGCCTGCGGATACCCTCCGCTCTCAACATAACACACGGAAACCCTTCCGTACTAACATAGATATTCGGGTAACCCCCGCAATACCAATAAATACTCGGATAACCTCCGAAGTATTAATAACCTATAGGTGCACACTATAGTATCTAAATAAGTCAACCTTGAATAGTACACACAAAACTATGTGACTAAAGCTGACAATCCAATAAGCCAACCTTGAATAGTACACACAACAAATATGTGACTAAAGCTGACAATCCACCAATAACCAAATAAGCCAACCTTGAATAGTACACACGACATGTGTGACTAAAGCTGACAATAGATCCTAGTCCATACGCATAGCAAGTTTAAAAAGAATATAAAAGCGATAATAGTCCACGTAAAATAATTTGCACGTTTCTCACCCCAATCGTTGAAAACATAGTTCAAGAGTAAAAAGTGGGGCTATGACTCACCTCAAGTCCAGAAAATAGCAAGACGAGGTAGGTAGAAATAAGATGTATGATAACTCACGAAACAGCAACTACGGACTTGGCACGACCTAACAATATTAACTCTTTCAGAAATCATTTCCTCAAATATATAACATTCCCAAACCCGGACGAGAATCCGTTTTATTTCCGAAAATCCATTTCGTATTAGTTTGGTGTATTTGCGTTTGGTATCCATACGGGTGGTAGGTCGACTCAAAACAAACCACAAAGATCACATAAAGAATAATGAAATAAACTATAGATCTAATATTAGCCCAATATATTATTTAAATAAATCGCCGAAGTTTACCAAGTCCGTCGATTTGATAATCCTCATATTTATTTACGTAACATACCGTTCCAAGATTACACCCAACCTAAAGCACATAGCACATAATTACTATATAGTATATATCATAGTTTAATAAATTCCTCATATATATCGTCAAATTGGCCAGATTTCCCGATATATACACTCGCAATCTATTACACTTTACATATACTACAACCTATGGGCGTCGTAGGATACGATGCCCACTAATATATTCATTTCCTATAGCCAAATAACCCGGCTCAACCTTACGGTTAAGTGGTTATTTAATTATAGAAAACGTCTATATTAGTCGTCATATATCCGTGACAACACGAACGTCACAAATAATAACTTACCTGGACCCGAGTGACAACAATTTCGCCTAACTCAATAAGTTTATCCGTTATATATCCGAAATGACATTTTATTAAACGTTTCATAATTGTCGGGAGTTTCCCGTTTTATAACACAATTTTTATAATAATAATACGTTCAATAATATTACGCCACTTTCGTAGCCTAATATATATCTAATTGTATTATATTATAATACGACTAGTGATTATTATTATTATTAATATACGCGCTTATATAGTTATATATACGTTATTCACGTATATACTTTCATATAAACGTTCATATTATCAATAATTATTATTACGAGTTTTATTATTCTCGTTTCAATTTTAATAGTTATTGAGTTATACGAAATGGTCATATGTCCGAGTCATGACTCTCGGCTCATTGTCCAAGTCCAATAATAAGCAAAAGTCATAAAATAACCAATCTCCGTCAATCTAACGACCGTCTCACAATCGGTCCCCAATCACTTTCGTCAACAACTCCTCAATTACCAATAATCATATCCCATGTCGAGACCAAACACGGTCTCGACCCAACCAAAAGCATTCGGCCGATAAATGAAATGCCACAACAATATAACAATCAAGTTCACAATTATTCAAGAAATAACATTAACAAGGTTAATGTTTGGGTCGGTTTACCAAGCCAACCCGAGCCCTCGACTCAATTGAGTCTCGGCTCCAAACCGCGAGTCACTTGGACTCGAGCCAACACATAAGCATCACGTAGCTCACAAGAGCAAAACAAAGTAGCCAATAGGCCTAATTGACCCAAATGGTCTTCGGCAACAACAAAAATAACACGGCTATAGGCCGCGACCCACAATGGTCGAACCACAATAATTCTACGAGCCCGAGGCTCGAACCACGACTAATCGAGAACCCCCATAAGGGTCTCGGCATGGTCATACGAGCAACAAATGAAACCCCGAGACCACAAGGGTCTCGGTTAGCTCGGATCGAAGAGTACACCCTCGACAAGCAACCAAACAACTATCACCAAAGAGACCAAAGCCACACCGGGCTCGAACCAAAATAAGCCGAGAGCCTTGCTCTCGGTTCCGAGTCAACCATAACCAAACCATGAAAACCCGGATACCAAACTTAATTTTTATCTTTAAAACATCATTTCCATTCAAAACCATTTCGATTCTCAACATAATAATCCGTGTAGCCACGGATAATTGCCAAATCGTGGCACCCAAAACCCAAAATAGCTCCTTCTCACCTTCTTGGACCTCCAAATGCACGGATCTAGAAAAGGTATAAAAATTCGAATGGATTATTAGAAATTTGGTGGTGTTAACGGAGGTTCTAGGGCAAGTATCATATATCAAATGAAAGAGGGTGAAGAGAGGAATAAAATGGTGGTGTTTGTTTTGTTGGGTGGTCGGAGATGCGGCGGTGGTGGCCGGAAATAAGGTTCAGCGGCTAGGGTTTAATAGTGGGGAAGAAATAGAGATGAGAGAGAGATGGAAATTTGGTGAGGGTGGGTTTGTGTTGTGTTTGTGTGTACCGAAAGAACCACAGGGACCATATAGTGTAGTTTACTCTTTATTATTTTTTTTTTTGCAATTTATTAATAATAATAATAATAATAATAATAATAATAATAATAATAATAATAATAATAATAATAATAATAATAATAATAATAATAATAATAATAATAATAGTAATAATAATAATATTATTACGGTGGAGCGGGTGACGCGGGTAATTGTAAAAACATGTGGCACGGACCCGAACTCATTTTAAAACTTCAATATCACTCGAGAACATCTCGTAAATAATAAAAAATATAGTCGGACTCGTTAAGACGAATCATAAACTTTTGTTAGGTAATCCTAGTGTCAAAGTCAACGTAGTACCAAGTGAGAATTCAAATATACATCACCGATCATATAATCAAAAATGAATTATGAACATAATTCAAGAATTCCATAACGTCATTAATTAAAAATATCTATAAAATAGGTCTTACAAGTTCGTTATGAAATGAAAATTTCAAATAAAAATTATAAACGAACTTAAATTGTAATGCGGGTTTTTAAAATAGCTCCCTAAACTGCCGGTTGTCACAGTTTTCGTAGATGTGGATCGATCATATCATCCAAATGAGATTTTTTTAGTTGACTTAATAACCCCTCTCCCAACTCTTCATCTGGGATAATTGCACTCCTCCCGCATAAGACTTCGAATAATACAACACCGAATGAATACACATCTGACTTGTGGGTCACACTGCCAGTCTTTTTATATTTTGGGTCCAGGTATGCATTCTTAACAATTTCACGAGTAAGAAGAAGACGGTGCCTCCGAGCTACTGTATTTTTCAACGCAAGTTGAAAACCAGATAACTTGGGTTCCCATTCGTCATCAAGTAAAATTTTCGAGCTCTTGATGTTGCAATGTATGACACTAAAATCACGTCCAACATCATAATGGATGTAACTCAATGCATTTGCAATGCCCAGACATATCTTCAACCTTTGCATCCATGTGAGGGTCTCGTCACTTAGATATTTTTTGAGACTTCTGTTGGCCTCCTTCTTGTATACCGTAATCATATGGTTATTCTTATCACAAAACCCAATAACAGACACGAGATTCTTATGATTGAGACTAGAAAGCATCGACTTCTCCATCCTAAACTTTTTGCCCTCATCTTTTTGATCTTTTTGATAGATCGCCCATGCAACAATATCGATGAACTGTCCGGAATGCAACATACGACCTTGGCAAATAATTCCATGTGTTTTTATTTTGATGATATTCTCAGGAGCAAAGTTGTTGGTTGCAGATTGTATATCTTCGAAGTTGAGTTGTGAGTGAGCAAGGTATTTGACGGAAGACATTGTCTTTTTGTTGGAATTGAATTCCACGCCTGTGGATGTGAAGTGACTCGTTGATCCCTATATATGCCAAAGAAGACAACATTACGAAGTGTGCAAATTTACAAGACGGAACACTTTAATCATTCATTTATAACATTTATTAAAGAGAAAATATTGTGAGAAGCTAAGTAAGTTTAAGAGGGATCTTATGTATCATTCTAAAGAACAATTAGATTTTGCAAAAACTTGTTGGCAAATGTGATTTTCCGTCAACATGGAAAATATTTTGCATGTATAACTTGAACCTCAATTTAACATGTTAACTATAACTCACAATTACCCTTTAAGACAAATATAATAGTTTAGGGGAGTGATATGTGAATGGAGTGTATTTATTTGTACACAAAATATATATCAACTGGAAAAGACAATAAGACATCTATGTAGTACCCATTTTTTGTTTTGTTTTCTTTTAAACCTTTAAAATAACCATTATACTTTTGAGAAGTACCCAACAACAGTGACAACAGTCACTGTTTATTGTAAGCCATCCATAAGCAATGTTTTTAAAACATTAATAAGCATAAAATATTGTTAAAAATATAACGTTGAGCTTCTTTGTTGATTCTACCCGGTAAGTTCTTATTATTCACACTCAATAACAAAACAAGCTGAAAAATGAATAATAAAGTGTCATCACCTAACAGTTTATAGTATATTTTAAATTCTTTTTGTGTGTACAAATAATTTTACCCCTTTTCGCATCTTTCTTTGTCCTCTCTCTTGTTTTGACATTTTCCTTTTTTTAAAGATTTCAGTGGCTTACAACAAGAGTTAAAAAAATATTTAATTACCTCCTCATGACTGGATGATGTCCCTCCAACTTCATCCACAAGTGATGAGTGTTCCTTTAATATCAATGGCAACAAATAGGAATAAGTAAATAAACGTTGCTCTTATTATAGAGTAGTTATTGTGATAGAAAGACAAAGAGAAAAAACCATCTTACAGCATTTTCACATTCCAACTGAAGTTTCAAGGCTTCCTCAAGTCTTATGACAATCTGATCCATATTTGGGCGTTGCAATTGTTCTTCACTCAAGCACTCATACGCTGTTTCGGCAAAAATGTTCAGTGATCGTGGATCAATTTGTTTCCATAGTTTTGGATCAATTATATCATCGAGTATTTTCTCTCTATAATGAAAAATTGCCACCGGAGCCAAATACTTATTATCTTGATCATCAGTTATTGATTTCCTACCACACAGTAGTTCAAACAATACTATCCCAAAGGAGTAAATATCCGACTTGTGGTTAGCACTTTTTGTCTCTATATAAGTTGGGTCTGTATACCCATCCGTACTCCACACTTTATCAGTATCGAAAGAATTGTGTCTTTCAGATGCTTTGATCTTCATGAAACGTGTAAAACCACCTAACTTGGGTTCCCAGTCATCATTTAAATAAATCAATGCACTGTCGATGTTGCGGTGTATTACGCTAAAATCACGAGACACATCATAATGAATGTAGCTCAATGCATGCGCAATACCGACACATATCTCCAATCTTCGCACCCATGTCAACAACATCGGGTCAGTTAGATGCCATTGAAGCCTTCCTCTGCTCTCACGCTTGTAAATGACGACCTTCTCGTCATTATCATCACAAAACCCAACAAATGAAACCAGATTTTTGTGCTTGAGACTAGAAAGCATGGAAACCTCCATCCAAAACTGTTGGTCTCCATCAAACGGCCGTTCTTTATTTAACCTACCAGCGTAGATATTAATTAGCTCACCGGACCACGAGAGCTGTACTTTGTAATATGTTTCAAATGCATCTTTTCCACAGATATATTGGTTGGAAAAGTTGTTGGTGGCTGATAGTACATTTTCAAGGGGGATTTTTAAGTGAGCAAAGTCCTCATGATTGACTGAAGACATAATGTATGTATCTGTTTGTTAATCTGAACAAAAAGGGGTGTGTAGGTTGTTAAAAAAAAAGAAGCGAAGGAGTGTTTGGGTGATATACATAAAACTCTATTCAGTTTGTATTTGTATATATAGAAGATGTAAATAAGCGTGTGGGTTCCTTTTTATCTTTAATAATGGAGCTCTACTTTTTGCATTATTGTAAAGACAATTGCTTTTTGACTTAAAGCTGAGCAAAGTCATCATCGGGTGGGAACATCATGTTTCTGTATCCATGAATAGTCATTATACTAAAAAGGGCGCTTGGGTTGCAACATGATACCAAGGAGTACTTTTCACCAGATATACTGAGAGAAGAAGTAGAGGTAGGTTGGTGGTGAACTGGTAATCATATAAACGTGTTTACTGTGCGTTTTGTATATGTGGTTGTGCTGTGTAAGTTTTTGCATTATTATATTAACATTAAAAGACTTGTGCAATGAAACTTCCATAAACCGTAAAACGAAATTTGGTGATTGCGTATGTATGTATTGCTTTATAAATGAAACATCACTAACATCTATTAGCGAGTATCAACATCTAGACAAAAATTTGTGAAAGACGCTTACATTATTCTTTTTTTAGAAAGCAAGCAATATATTACCACAACAAAAAAGAAATAATACAAACAAAAACATTCAACTTCTTTAATTGAGACGATTAAAAAAACGGGACTCAAGAAAATAAAAACCCATCAAGGCTTAATTACAACAAAACATACAAAATAAAATTGAAAGATAAATGACAAAAAAACTATAATATTCCTTTAAATAATACATATGAACAATCTCGAACACAACAAAAAATATGCATAAATGAGATATGTGGTATGAACTATGAAAAGGGATGACATATGTTTTAGACAAAAGAGACTGGCAAAGCGAGTATAGTTGACGTGTCTTCAACTTTTAAGTAAAAAGAGTAATAGCCCATAATTGTTGGTTACTTATGTCTAATTTTTTGGGGCTTCAACATGAAAAAAAAATGGCATTTTAGAGAAAAATGTAGATAAACAATTCAAAGTTCACGAAGATAACACTTGCAACAAAATCAGTGTTGAAAATATGAAGTATTTTACATATAAATGTAGATAAATAATCCAAAGTTCTAGAATCTAAGAAAAACCACTTGGAGAAAATTAATATTGAAAATATGAATATGATTTTATGAAGAAATGTTATATCCACATAAATTTTATAAAAAGTTTATCACAAAATGATGTGGCATGATAAATTTAACTTTGAACATTACTTCTCCTCTTTTAATTTCCCAATAGATGTAATAGTTACAATGACACATCATTTGTTGAAAATGTTTTTTATTAAGTTTATGTATACAGAGCATTTCTCGAATCTAAAAAGTTATTGCGATAGAAGCCAAAGTACATACACTTAAGGACTTGTGATTGGAATGATAAGAACGTCTAGTACATTGACACGACAATCAAATAGCGGTATCAAATCCCAATATATTGGTTTTTCGCAACCAAGCTAGGGAGGTGGCTTTGAACCCATTCCTAGTATCTTTTACTCATCCTCATTTACATTTCCCAAAAAGAACACAACGTACTACAATAATCGGGCCTTTTAGACACAACCCGAAGTCATGGCTAGAAGCCAGAAAGTCGTGGCTATTCATGTTTATCACAATTTAGTGTATAGTATAGAATCAAGTATGATTAACATCAATCATTAATAACTTAACTTGTGTGAACATCACGTACGAAATGCAATGATTCCTCTATATCAAATAGTATGACACTGTGCAAGTGTTGATTATTCGAGACCATTGATCAAGTAACCCCGACCTATCATGGTGTCTTTCTATTAAATCGATTGTATTGACAACCCATATACAAGGTGACATCCTAAGACTATATTCTATTTTAAGTCATTTGAGCAAGTGTTATCACTTCCGAAACTATTTATGTAAAACCTATAGAGGGCATGTATTATAATTAAGACTGTGGTTTATTATTCATAATATCACAATATCGAATATAGTTTATTATTATATAGACTAAGCATCATTAACATGACTTGTGTGAACATCCTGTGCGATCACGGTTCTCGTTATTACAACCCTATGTGTTCAATCATTATCACTACTTGCGTGAACATCCTATGTGTTCACGGTTCTCTTACTAGCTAATTAATCACGGTCATGTATTATTGAAGATCACATATTCATTATCGCTTAAAGTTTTTTGTAAAGGAATAATTACATTTCCTTGATTGCATGCCTTGAGCAAGCTTTCAAAGTATATTGATGATACAAATAAAAAGTGAAGTATACTCTAAAAAATCATCCTAGTAAACATGTTTATCACATCCGATACTATTCAAGCTAAGCATATTAAGCAACTTATTAAGCAACTGGCTTTATATCCCGATTTTCATTAACCTGACTTACGTGATCATAAGGTATAATCCCGGTAATCAGCTACCACTCGATTACCGTTTGATATTATGCAAGATCACATGTATAATCTCATAGTATGTATATTGTTCCGTATACCATACATATAATCCGGATTATCGTTAACAAGATTTATATGACTCGCATTATTTTGTAACAAACATGACGAATACAAGTTAAACTTGTTATTAACTTTTCAATGATTTAATCTGAGAAAAATATTAATAGAAATTTTAAAATAAATAAATTTAGTTTGCCTATACCAAAAATGTGTTTTTTTATTTAAAATGTATATATATTAACTAATTATATTTCATTTTACATATTAATTGGAATATGTTATTTTTTATTAAACCTTTAGCCATGATGTGTAGTCGCTAACAGTTGAGCGGGAAAACATTTTCGAGCCAAAATTTTGGATGCAAATTTAGTTTTGGCAAAAATATTATATTTTTAATTTTTGCGACGATTTTGTTTACATTAAAGATAATTTTAGTTTTATAATATTTTGTAACCTTTAACGAATTAACAATACAATGATATATATATATATATATATATATATATATATATATATATATATATATATATATATATATATATATATATATATATATATTTTCTTTTAGCCGGTACTTGTTTCATGGCTAAAGATTTTAACATTTTTTATTTATTTCCCTACTAATCATCATACTAAATTAATGATTTTACACTTTTAGCAAAGACTGTCTTTTCGTGATTGTAGTGTTTGATTGGGCATAAGTGTTCCTGTCTTTACTTAGAGGTCAAGTTGCCACCTGTCTATCGAAAGGGGATTTCCTAGCTTACCTCGGTATATTTTATTGAAAGAAGGAAGAAGAAATTAATGATTTCCATAATTTTGTGAGAAAGAAAAACCAGTTTGGTAGAGCTGGGGCAGAGAAGCAATCAACAGAATGGCTCTCTATTGTTCACATGTGAAGGCACTGGCTACATGTTGGTATATTTCGCGCTTTCCTAGGTGCGCATCTCCATCTACTAAAAGTAGGGGTGGTAGCCATAGATAGATTGGGTCATTCGTAACCAGAGCAATAAACGATGCTACGGCATAAACTAAAGCTATACGTGGCAGCCCGTAAAGGCGTAATTAATAGGTTTTGTTTTATTTGCCCATCTGAGTCGTCCCGTACTACAAAAAGAAGAGGTTAGGTCCGGAAAGTGGATAGATCTACGTGGGCAAGGAGGCAATGTAAATTAGTTATTGAAAGTGTTGTAATGTGCTTTACCTATGGTACCTAACAAGTCTTTCTTTTCGGTAAGTAAGAATATATTGATCGATCGAGGAGAAGCCCTGAAGTAAACATAAATGAAGGGGCATACCCCACCCCAGATAACCTGATGGAATATGCTCAAGACAGATTACATAATTATATGGCTAAGTATATGTGGGCCTATAAGGCAATACACAAATACACTTAGATACCTAAAGTTATAATATAAAAAATATATTTATATTATATTAACACCTAAAATGATTTCTAAGTCATTTTAACTTAAGTATTTATTATATAGAGTATAAATAAATAATAGGTTAGAAAAATTATTAGTCATTTATTAGTATTAAATATATAAATAAACTAACAAATTAATGATTAGGAAAGTCCTAATCTACCCCTTAAGGTAGTCGACCAAGGGACGGAAAAATAAGCTTTTGCTTAACTTGCTGATCAAGTTAAAAAGATTCTAGGATATTAGGATTTAGAATAAATACAAATGCCTAATCCTAGAATCAAATAACACACAATAACAAATCTCTCTTCTCCTCTCCCTCTCTTGTGGCCTATCGAAACAAACACCCTCTTAGGGTTTTCGGATTTTGACTTTTATCCTGCTTTGATCAAGGACGAAAATGCATTTACTCAATTAGTGTTAGGACCAGCATTCCTTAGGTATTGCGTGTAGGATCAACTATAGAGTATAATCAACTTTTAATTATAAAGGTTTCTTGATCATGCCGAGCTAATAAGGTACATGTCTTTCTATTATCTGTAGATTAATAATATAAACACAAGGATTCGGTTTGGTGGTTTTTCGTATGCCTCCGCTTATCTTTGAATAAATATATGTGCTTGTCTTATATTTACTTTATATGAAAAACGTTTTCTAAGACCATTAAACCCCAACACATCCAAACAAAGAACTCAAGACACTCCCCAAGCTGTAAAATAAAGAAACTAACCTAAAAAATTAATAGGAAATTCTACATGTCATTTTTACATCCCATCCCCCCCTAGACAAATCAACAGGAAATTCTACATGCCATTTTTGTTCTTTTGACGATGAACCACTCTGGTACAGCAAGCTAAAGTGACCTCTACGCTTCGTCCCCGGTGCCAGGGCCGAGAAAGTTCCACTTCATTTTTTTTTACCAAATTTTGCGTTAAAAGTCATTGTTAAAGTTTGGAAAAGTTTTAGCGATGACATTGTCGTCGTTAAAAGTGGTTCCCATAGTCAAATGTTGAACATCGTTTATTTTGTCATTTAGTAGACTTTTAACCACGACTTTGATCGTGGCTAAATGTGTTTCTTGACTATCGTTAGTCTTGAAGACTAACTGTGTAAATATTTTATATCTCGCTAAGAGATAATGGAGAAATTATTTGCACCGTTAGTCCTCGTTTTACCTTAGGGATGTATATTGGTTAACTTTAACTAACGAAGGGATGCATCTGTCAGAAATTTTGGGAAATGTAATGTATAGTGCGAAACATGGTAAACCACAAAGATGTTTGGAGTTTACTCTAAATGATAGCCTCATAGTCAACGACATGAATCGGCATTGATTTTTCCCAAAACAGGCCACTCAGTTTAAATACAATTAGGAAACTGCATCCAGAAAAACACTGGGAAAGCACCCGTTATACACTTATACATTAAACGGACGATACTAAATAACACAAATAAGAGTATCAACAACAACTTTTGAAGAGATTTTGTTCCAATCTCTACATATATAAAGCATTTTTGGGCATTTTATTCAATCCCATCCTTTAACAAAAACAACAATAAGCCATAATAGCACATAATGTAAACATACAAAAATCATTCAGCAGAAAATATGCAAGTCTTACAACTCTCCCAACATAAGCAGGAACATCAAATACAGAACTTATTCGATTCCCATAAGCAGAATGCACCTCACTTGGTCCACCAGTGAAGAAAGTCCTTACGCCTGTTGATCTTCTTTTGTAGCTGAAGAAGACCGTATAAGAGAGCTTCGGCTGTTGGTGGGAAACCAGGAACATAGATGTCGACTGGGACAATCCTATCACAACCCCTAACAATAGAGTATGAGTAGTGATAGTAACCACCTCCGTTTGCACAACTTCCCATTGATATCACCCACCTTGGCTCAGGCATCTGATCGTACACCCTGCAACAAGAAAAAAATGAGTTTAGCATGTCATGTGAGTTAAAAAAGCAAATAGCAAACAAGATGCACACAATCAGAGCTGATTACTTATGAATAGACTAATATGTGTCATATTCGATCTCATATACATCAACGTAAAGGTTAGTAAATAAGAATGGGTCAAATGGACCAAAGTTGCCCAAGATGTATCTTTTATGCACAAGACCATTCCAGATTCTTATTATCTATTGAAAACCTTAAAAAAAAAAAAAATATATATATATATATATATATATATATATATATTTAAAATAATATTTTGCCACATTCACCAGATATCTTTAAAATAATATTTTCAACACAGAAAGGGAAAACTTTTCGAAGTCAAACTGGACTGTAGAGAAATGTATGCGGGCGAGTGTGGTTACAACTTTCAACTAGACCATATCTATTTTCACCTCGATGAGTTGCATCTTACAAATTTCAGAAGACTTCTTAAAATAAAAGTGATAACAATACTAGTATACTAGTAAAAAAAACGCATTCAAGGTCACAAATGAAGTAACAGAAGCCATTCATAAAATCATTAATACTACTCAATAACTTAAACATAATTTGAAAACCTTAAAGTTCTCACAGCCTCTTCTAACAAAGATACAACCCAAGGATGAAAGATATGACATGGAACATTAGATCAGAATAACACATTAAAGAAGTCAACCCTATCACAAACAGCTATAAACAGGTATAGCCTACAATCCTACATATGCCCAATCAATATCTTAAAGTGACATAATATAAATGCGGCATTGTTAACTTCAAGTTCGAGTGTTCGACAACCTCATAATATCCCAAATAAGCAAATCAACATGACAATACACAAAACTTACATAATCAAATAACAGATGCTAAGCCCTAATAAAAAACAAACTAGCTTTTGCTAAAACCTTCAAATTCAGTCCATCGTCTCGGAAGTTAATCAACTGTTGGAATTATGATATCATGACATTCATATATTATAAACCAAACACATCAAGTGAGCATAGCCGAAGCAATTATAAAAAGATCAAATAACATGTAATTAATTAATCAATAATTAAATAGTAAACATACCTTTGTGATTCTAGCCCGAACAAGAATCAAAAGCAATCTTCCGGAACAAGAACCCTAATTAGGGTTTATATGGATTACAAGAATTACCCCTTACCTCTTTTGTAATTCAATCCAAGAATCAAACAATAGTGTGTTTGATTCACGTTCTTGTACACACGTACTAATTCAAGAAAAAATTTATGCAAGTAATTAAACACAAAACTTATTTTGATCTATGAAAATCGAAACCCTAAAGGGTTTGTTTTGATGGATCGACCAAGGAAAAGGAGAGGAGAGAAAAGACCAAGATGTGTGTGTACAAGTTATGAGAAAACAATGCATCTTGGGTTTGCTTATATACTATTCAAAACTTGGAGCTCAAGGCACAAAGGAGGTTACCCCCCCCCCCCCCCCCTATGCCGATCGGATTTGGATCCCCCAAGGGGTTTCCAGAACCTTCTCTTGTTTCCAAATTTTGCCTAGTATTACTTTCCTAATCTTCGTTTAATAGTCCATTAGTTATTAATCATTAAATACTAATTACTATTATTTATTTTTGTGTTTAACAATTAATTATAACATTTTATAAATAATTATTACTTTTTCTCTTCATACGTATTGTGTGCAATCCCGTGATCTCAAGTTCGATACTAACACACGACTATTATTATTTTGTCTATAAAACCAACAGCTCCCACTTAGACATATCATAATAGTGTGATCACATCGGTTAGCGTCTTGCAACACGCCGATGCCTCTAGTACAACTTGAGTAAGGCTCCTGGAAAACCTTTTAATGATTTCTCATTATTATTATCCCTTTGTTTCTAATACCGTGTTAAATAAGGATATGGATCTAGGTCATTCCTTAATTAACCATTATGTTTCTCGTTGTTAGAAATTGACAAGATTACCAAATCTTCTGAACCTTTCAGGAAAGACCTTGGGCATGGCCACACAAACACCTTGACAACCCTACGAGGGGCCCAGCAGTATTAAACTCCAAAAATTAATTTGAAAGAACAAATTCTATATTGATTACAAGCAAAACACACAAACTTTGTAACACTTCCGAAAACAACCCTTATGACTACTAGTTACGTATAGAGTTAAGTTGTTCCACAAAAATGTACTACATTCACGACCGTTATCTTGTATCTCAAGTCTAAGGATAACTTCTTATGATTTACTTAATGACAAGATCCATAAAGTAACATCATATAGTTGGGATAAGTCCTATATTCAGTATCATCGAATATCGTCTGAAATGGCATGACTACGCATCAATATACTTTAAGTATATTATACCAACTTCGGATTTGTCTTAATTTAATGATATTCCCATATTATTAACTGACAACGGACAATTTAGAATAACTCTTATTCATGGATTTAAACATGCAAAAATAGGACAACAATAATTAACAATAGAAATAAACATACCAACATACTTTATTTTATTAAAATAATAATTGTTTACAATATCCTTTATCCAAATACTAATCACAGTTATGCATGAAACTACTAGCTAATTTAAGTCCAATTCCATTGGATAATTCATTAAGTTTCTCTTTCGCCAAAGCCTTAGTGAACGGATCAGCTAAGTTATCATCTGTGTGAACTTTCAGCAGATTTATTTCACCTTCGTTAATCTTTTCACGAACAAAGTGATACTTCCGTAGAAAATTTCTGGTGCCTCTCATGACTCCAGGTTCATTGGCAAATATGATTGCAGCAGAATTGTCACAATACATATTAATAGGTAATTCAATTGAAGGCATAACACCAAGCCCTGAAACGAATTTCCTAATCCAAACAGCCTCCATAGCAGCTTCTGAAGCAGCAATGTATTCAGCTTCTGTTGCAGACATCGCAATTGTACTCTGCTTCTTGCTCCTCCAGTCTACAGCTCCTCCATTAATAACAAAGACATAACCCGTCTGAGACTTCGAATCATCTTTATTACTTTGAAAGGATGCATCGCAGAAACCTGTAACACAAAGTTCTGCAGCTGGATTTCCACCATATACCAAAACATATCTTTTGTATTCCTCAAATACTTAAGAATATGCTTAACAGCAATCCAATGTTTATCACCTGGATTCTGTTGAAATTGACTGGTAATATTTTGAGCAAACGCCACATCTGGCCTTGTGCACTTAACCGCATACATAATAGATCCTACAGCCGAAGCATAAGGAACTTTACTCATGCGAGCCACCTCAGCAGGTGTTGAAGCACAAAACTCATTACATAAGCCATGTTTTACTTCCATCGGCAAATATGCTTTCTTGAAATTTTGCATATTGAATCTTTTCAATATTTTGTCAATGTAAGCACTTTGACTTAATCCAATTAACCGCCTTGATCTATCTCTATAGATTTTGATTCCCATAATGTATGCAGCTTCTCCTAAATCTTTCATAGAAAAGCACTTTCCAAGATATGCCTTAACCTTTTGCAAACTTGGAATGTCTTTTCCCATGATCAATATGTCATCAACATAAAGAATTAGGAAAATTACATTATCACTCCCACTAGCTTTGTGATACACACATGGCTCATCAAGATTTTGAGTGAATCCAAACTTTTTGATCTCAGCATCAAATCTCTTGTTCCATTGTCGTGATGCTTGCTTTAATCCATAAATGGACCTCTTAAGCTTGCATACACGATTTGGAAACTCTGGATTTTCAAACCCTTCTGGTTGTGCCATATAGATGTCTTCATCTAGATGACCATTTAAGAAAGCGGTTTTCACATCCATTTGCCAAATCTCATAGTCATAGTACGCTGCTATAGCTATGAGAATTCTTATAGCTCTTATGTCTGCTACAGGAGAAAACGTCTCCTCGTAATCAATTTCAAAAGTTTGAGTAAAACCTTTAGCAACTAGACGAGCCTTATAAATGTGTGCATATCCATCCATGTCAGTCTTAATTTTGTAGAGCCACTTACTCCCAACTACCTTGGCACCAAGAGGTAAGTCAACTTCTTCCCAGACTTCATTATCATGCATGGATTGTATTTCCCCATCCATAGCAGCTTTTCATTTAGCCTTTTCAGGGCTATTAATGGCAGCTCTATAACTAGTAGGTTCATTAAGATCCCCTAGTGTATGCTCATCAACCTCTACATTAAGACATAGACGGTCAGGAGCTTTCACAGATCTTGAAGATCTGCGAATGGGAACTACTTCAACTTCCGGTGGAGGACCCAGACTTTCCGGTTATATAGGAAGTGTGCTAGTGTTTTCTGAAGGTAATGCATTATTTAGATCATCTTCTAGATCATATACTCTCCCACTGATTTCTTGAGTTACAAAATCACTTTCAAGAAAATCACCATATCTAGCAACAAACACTTTGTTCTCAGGTGGGTAGTAAAAGTAGTAACCTATTGTTTCCTTTGGGTATCCTACAAATATGCATTTTACAGATCTTTGTTGGAGTTTATCTTGTGGGTCACGTTTAACATACGCCTCACAACCCCAGACCTTTAAATAAGACAAATTCGGAGCTTTTCCTGTCCACGTCTCATATGGAGTCTTATCAACCTTCTTGGTGGGAACCATATTCAAAATACGAACAGCTGATTCAAGAGCATAATCCCAAAAAGACAAAGGAAGATTAGTAAGATTATACATTGATCGAACCATGCCAACAATGTACGATTCCTTCTCTCAGATACACCATTTTGTTGTGGAGTATATGGAGATGTGAGATTCTGGACAATTCCATTCTCAGTTAAGAAATCTTTAAAATCTTGACTAAGGTATTCACCACCTCGATCAGAACGAAGAGCTTTAATCTTCTTTCCCAATTGCAATTCTACTTCTGCTTTGAAAACTTTAAAAGTTTCAAACACCTCATGTTTTTGCTTAACTAAATAAACATAACCATAACGGCTGAAATCATCTGTAAAAGTTAAGAAGTAAACAGCACCTCTCCTTGACACATGTCTAAGTGGTCCACATACATCCGTATGTATTAAACCATGTAGATCTGAAGCTCTTTCCATATTATTATGAAAAGGTTTCTTCGTCATCTTCCCAGAAATACAAGACTCACATTTATCAAATGACTCATCATTGATATTATTCAAAAGCCCTTCACGTTGCAGCTTTTGCATGCGAGTCTTGCCTATATGGGCAAGTCTATAGTGCCAAAGGTAAGACGAATTCAAGTCATACTTCATTCTCTTACTTATGCTGTACATCGAATTATTATTATTGTTGGAAGTCATACAATCATTCATATCAATTTCAAACACACCATTCACAGCAACAACATTAAAATAAAATACACCATTTAAAGAAACAGAAATTTTATTGCCATCAATAGTATGAGTAAAACCAAGATCCAACAAACATGAAAAGGAAACAACACCTCTAATTATAGAAGGTGCATAATGACAATTGTTTAAACAAAGTACTAAACCTGAAGGTAAAACTAAATTAAACATTCTTATGGCTTCAACTGCTGCTTGTGCTCCATTTCCCACATGCAGAAATTGCTCCCCATAAGCTAGTCTCCTTTCCTCTCTAAACCCCTGTAGTGTATTACAAATATTAATACCACATCCAGTATCATATACCCAGGAATTTAATTTACGAGATAAAGTAAATAATTCAATGACAAATAAGTTACCTGAAGTGCTAGCGCCCATGTGCCCAGTCTTCTTAACCTTATTGTTTCGCAAGTCATCGAGATAAAGAGGACAATTCCTCTTCCAGTGACCCATCACCTTGTAGTAATGGCATCCTTGATCCTTCTTTGGATTATTCTTCACATGAGGGTTCTTCTTAGGTTGAGGTGGTTGATAAGCCATAACCTGCTTATTCTTATCAGCCTTCTTCTTTCCTTTACCCTTCTTCTTGTTCGCATTTGGCTTGTTAATTCTACCCCCTTGTATAGCAAGAACTTGGGGCATAGGAGCCTTTGGTGTTAACCCTTTCTCATAATCAATGAGCAGTGCGTGCAATTCACTTACTGTCTTCCCCACGCAATGCATATTGAAGTTCCTCACAAAACCACTAAAATCCTTGTTAAGGGATCTATTGATTAAGTTCACAACCATATCATTGTCATAGGGTTTCTTAAGTGTTTGTAGTTGATCCATGAAACTTTTCATCTTCAACACATGAGCACTCACAGGTTCACCATCTCCCTGCTTACAACCATGTAGAGCCTCCATCAAATCATAAATCTCTACATTAGATGGTTTCTCATACAGTTTCTTGAGTTCATCAATCATGTTCATGGGGAAATACTCTTCAAACTGCCTTTGAAGAGGTGTGGACATCGCCCCTAACATCATTGCAGCCACATCAATATGTTCCTTACAATCAAGATTCCATTTGGCCTTAGCAGCTTCAGTAGCTGCCGCGCCTTCAGGTTCAGCAGGACAAGGCGTTTTCAAGATTTCAAGTTGACCAGTCACTCGCAGGACAATCCTAAGTGAACGACACCAATCATTGAAATTCTCTAAGCCAGTCAATTTTTCTCGTTCAAAATAAGTTTTGAACACAGAACGAAAGATGGTGTTATCAGTTTGAGCCATTTCTACAGATAAAGAAAGTTCAAAACATTAGTATTTTTGATAATACAATTTTTCAAGAAAATTAAAATACCCAAGGAAATCACATCCATAGAATAATCTTGAAAACTAGGATACTCCATAAACATAGTTTCATCACATCAGTTGATCTGCTAGTAATGAAAGTATAATATGAGGTAACTTGTCGTACAAGTAATTGGCATAACATTTGTCCAATTCCTAGATATATGGGATTTACAATCACAAAACATTTGTATTGTAAGCATGTTTTGTCCCCATCTTAATGCCTTGAGTCCAAGATCTCACTTACTACTCAATTTAAGTCGTCTAACTTAAAAACTGTAAACTCACAAATCCATCACATCAGTTGATCTGTTAGCAATGAATTCATGAAATTTACCTCTCCATTGCAATCTCGCCAAGTTCTCACATGACGTAAATTACAACTTCAAGTGTTCTTAATTAGATGGCATTCGACTTAAATTTATAAGGGTATTAATATTTTGATGTGATCAAAATAATGTATGAAGAAGCATGCATACAACTTCATAACATTGGTTTTACAAAACATTTTTATTACCAATTTGCTAAGAATAAAATAACAAAGTTTTGATTGAGGTATCGGGTTCACCAATTAAAGAATTACCATCAATTATCGTCCACTATATCGTACTTTTGCATAAGCCCGAAAGCTTAGTGTTTCGGATAATCATTGTAGAATTGTGGTTAATTCACCCTTAAGATGACAGTGTACATGTAATGGTTGTTCGGTAAGTCTAATTTACACACAAACGTGCGTTAAGACAGAATGTTGTCTCTCTAAGGCCACAATTTAATGCGAAGCCATCCTTATACCCATCTTATAGTGTGTAAACTTCGGTCGAGCATATTTAACCATTACGTACAAAAACATCAATCAACCAATCCTTTGAGATTTATTCTTAAAAACCAAAACAATTTCGTCATTATTTAGTCCGTATTATTTTTCTATTCAAAAATTACCCTTTTCGTTTATAAACATGTCTAACACAATTAATAAACAAAAACAAGTAATATACAATAAAAAAATAAAACAACTAAATAAACAAATATACATAATCATAATAATTAAATATGTATAAAACATGTAGCTACATGCAAATCTTATTCAATAGTCCTATTAATAATCAAATCTAGGTGTATAACGTATTAATTCAATTAAGGCTTTCTTCTTCTAGGAAAAAGAGCCACATACATCGATAAATCGATTGCGTAAGCCAAAATTAAATAAATACCACATAGCACATAATTGATTACTTAATATTGAAGTCTTCCCCAATTCGACATCTATTAATAAATTTACATGTTTCGATATAACTTAACCATTAATTAATATAAACAATTTAAACCATTTAAATTATAACACAATAAAAAATCCATGCAAATATGCAGTTTTTCATGGATTTAGCTTAACAATTAATATATTGGACCAAGATCGTTTACTAAAACGCATAACAATTACATGACATCCTAGGATTTCTAATCATATTAAAAAAAATTAAAAACCAAAACCCTAAAAACCCTAATAAGGTCAATCGACCAATAAAAAATTTAGGGTTAGGAATCTAACAAATAAACCCTAAAAACATGTAACTAAACGAATCAAGATCCAATTTTTATGCGTTTCGATAATTAATTACACATTATAACGGCTCTAGATGCCACTGTTGGAATTATGATATCATGACATTCATATATTATAAACCAAACACATCAAGTGAGCATAGCGGAAGCAATTATAACAAGATCAAATAACATGTAATTAATTAATCAATATTTAAATAGTAAACATACCTTTGTGATTCTAGCCCGAACAAGAATCAAATGCAATCTTCCGGAACAAGAACCCTAATTAGGGTTTATGTGGATTACAAGAATTACCCCTTACCTCTTTCAAAAATAGGTCAAACGGGTCATGGGTCAAATGGGTCATGGGTCAAACGGGTCATGGGTCAAATGGGACATGGGTCAAACGGGTCATGGGTCAAACGGGTTGGGTCGGGTCATTCCATTATTTTTCCTTTTTTTTTATCGTAAATTTAAAAAAAAAAGTTGATTTAATTTGTGTTAAATATTGAAAATAACAAAATCATTTTGCGAACAACTGAAAAAGATCCTCACTGACCAAATGTATTAAAAGTCAAACATATTACGTACACATTACTACAAATATTTTATGTATTGTTATAATAGTATTTGGTACAACTAACTGCAAAGACAACAAATTTAGACAACTACTTTACATTATGTTAGAAACCATGTCTTTCCTCATCATTCTCCTTTTAAATTGAAATTCACATACGGTGGAGTACAAAAAATAATGACGACGATGAGTGTGAAACGTAGTGCGATGGTGACGACGATCGTACCGGTAAGCGTTGCCAACAGACCGATAACTACTCACCAACCACTGTAAATTACCGCAGCTAATGGTGCCGGAAAACTGATACCTTAGTTTAACTCTTTCATGTATGAATAATTTTCAAAGACCCATTTGGATCTGATGTACAACCCATTCGACCCATCCTATTTGTACACTAGCATTTCAAGTGACCCAATGGACATGTTTAGGTATTATCAACTGTGTATTTGTTGAACCTGTTGGGTGTAAATGATGACCCAAATGAACCAATCTCAAGGTATTTGGGTGATAGTTGCCACCTCTAGAGAAAGTCAATACTCCGTTGTTCACCGTTGTTAGAACCCGCTATCATGGGAAGAGACTGCGGTGCTCCTAGGATGGAATGTTGTGGAACCAAGTGTCAAAAGGAAATATAAAAAGACATGTTTCAACCTACGCCCCCTTCAACAATCATCTCATCCATAGTGCATGTGCACCTCTTCCACATTAAAGAACCGCCAGGTCTCAACATCAATGAAAAACGAAGCACCAACTCCTATATACTTGGGTTCTAGATACATTGTATTTTGCTACATATGCTTAAACAAGAAACTCCAAAATATTGCCACTCACGCTCGTCCTTTGTGTGCGATTACTTGAAATATAATAAAACATTAAAATTTTGTTGTCCCAATAATAGATCTTTAATAAGTTGCAAATCAATTGAATAAGTAAAATCTAAAATGTTTCATTAACCTTTAATCGATCTATGTATCTACATATATATATGTTTTGAATCGGTATATATGAACAGACACAACCTTTCAAAAACCGAAATAACTACCATAACTACTTTTCGGTTATTAAGTTTCTAACTAACAAGTTTGGTCCTTCATGTTCTAACTTTTACAAACAAAGCAATGTATTATGATTATTCGGTCTTCATTCTCCTCCTTAATCTTGATCGTTGCTTTTCTTTAAATTTTGAACTCCGAGCATCTGTCGCATTGTTGTGAACTTCAATCTTGGTAGAGCCTTTGTTAGAATATCTGCTCTTTGTAGTTCTCCGCTGACATGTTCCACATTGATGTGTCCATTCTCTACGCATTCTCGAATAAAATGATAGTGAATGTCGATGTGTTTACTTCTTCCATGAAAAACTGGATTCTTCACAAGTGCTATTGCTGAAACGTTGTCTACCTTCAGCGTTATCTTCTTTTCTTCACTTCCAGTTAATTCACTAAGTAATCTTTTCAACCATAAGGCTTGACATGCTGCTGCAGTAGCCGCCATGAATTCTGATTCACATGATGATAGTGCCACTGTCGGTTGCTTCTGAGTACTCCATGTAATGGGTGACTCTCCAAAATAGAATACTATGCCAGTAGTTCCTTTTCCTTGATCAGTGTTGATTCCATAACTACTGTTGCTGTAACCTGTAATCTTGCAGCCGCCTTCTTTCTTGTAAATTATGCCATGCTCCTTTGTTCCTTTGATATATCGAATTACTTGCTTAACCGCCTTCAGGTGGTGGTCTTTTGGATCTTGCATAAATCTGCTGAGTAACCCGACTGAATAACTAAGATCTGGTCTTGTATGTAGTAAATATCTGATACTTCCTATTAAGCTTCTGTAGTAAGTTGCGTCAACTGAGTTTCCATCTTCCGCCTTGACCAACTTAGTACCTGGATCCATGGGTATCTTCGTATCATTACTATCCGTCATACTTGTCTCCTTTAAGATCTTGTTAATATATCCTGTTTGCTTGATTGTAATCTCTCCTCCTGTCTGTGTAACTTCTATCCCAAGGTAATAAGCTAGCAATCCTAAATCGCTCATTTCAAACTTTTCTTCCATTTGAGATTTAAATAAATCTAATTCTTTCTTTGGAGTGCCCATGATTATCAAATCATCTACATAAACTCCAACTATAATCGTAGAATTCTTATTTCTCCTTGTATAGACTGCTTGCTCGAGATTACACTTCTTAAAATCTAATGATTTTAATGTTTGGTCAAGCTTCATGTTCCAAGCTCTCGGTGCTTGTCTTAATCCGTATAAAGCTTTAATAAGCTTATAAACTTTTCCTGAGTTTTCTGGTTGTACAAAACCTTCAGGTTGTGTAACATAGACTTCCTCCTTCAAATCTCCATGTAAAAATGCTGATTTTACATCTAAGTGGTGAACTTGCCATCCATGATATGCTGCTAATGCTAGTATTAATCGTACTGTTTCTATCCTAGCAACTGGGGCAAATACTTCATCGAAGTCTATTCCTTGTTCTTGTACATATCCTTTTGCTACTAACCGTGCCTTATACTTGATGATCTTTCCTTCTGCATCTCTTTTGGTTTTAAAAACCCACTTAAGTCCTATTGCCTTTTGGTTTTCTGGCAATTCAGTAAGTAACCATGTGTTGTTCTTGTTGATTGAATCCAATTCAATCTCCATGGCCTCAATCCACTTCTTGTCTACTGATGCTTCCTTATAGTTACGAGGTTCTTCTTCTATGAAGAGTAAACTAGGTGTTTCAACTACACTTGCTGTTTCATAAACTTCTTTCAAGTCCTTTAAACCTCTAACCGGTGTATGATCATATCTTCCAGAGCTTCCTAACGAGCTTCTAAGTGAACTAATAATAGTAGCTTCTCTTTCACTTTCTGAGTTAGGTTCGTAAGTATGTGTTGGTGGTGTGACTGGTGAATCTGGTTCTGACAATGGATCTGGTGTTGGTTCTAGTACTTGATCCTCTTGGTGATATGTATCATCTGCATCTCCTATGTTGATTTGTATAGGTTTTTCATTGTCAATTTCGCCTTCCACAAAACTAGCCCAAAATGTGTCTTGTGTACTTGTATCTTCTCCAATCTTATTCCAATCCCACGGCTGTATTTCCATAAACTTTACGTCCCTACTAATATATTTCTTCTTGGCTATTGGATCATATAACCTACATGCTTTTGATCCTTCCTCTACTCCCAAATAAACCAATGGTATGCTTCTATCATCCAGCTTCTTCAAATGAGGTATTGTTATCTTTGCATAAGCTGTGCATCCAAATATTCTTAGGTTCTCTAAGTTTGGTTTTCTACTGTAGAGTGCTTCATATGGAGTTTTATCTATCAGGGCTCTTGTAGGTACCCTATTCAATATGTAAATAGCATGTCTAACTGCTTCCGCCCAAAAAATTAAGGGTAGTTTCATAGCTTTCATCATACTCCTAGTCATTGATAACACTGTCCTATTTCTTCTCTCCACTACTCCATTTTGTTGTGGTGAGTATGGTGCTGTCAACTGTCGTGCTATTCCATTATCCTTACAGTACTGTGTGAATTCATTTGAAGTAAATTCACCTCCTCTATCTGTTCTTAGCATCCTCACTTTCAATCTTAACTCCATTTCTATTTTCTGTTTAAATTCCTTAAATGTACTAAATGCTTGATCCTTAGATTGTAAAAAGTAAGCCCACATAAAACGTGTACAATCGTCTACTAACAAGAATATTAATTTCTTGCCTGAGTGTGTTGCTGGACTTATAGGACCACAGAGATCTCCATATATCAAGTCCAACGGGTTCTTAGATCTGAATTTAGCTTGGTTTGGAAATGGTGTTCTACTTTGTTTTCCTAATAAACATGCATCACAGATTTGTCCTGCATGGTTTATTCTAGGTACTCCATCCACTATACCCTTCCAAGTCATCTTGTTCATAACATCAAAGTGCAGATGACCTAATCTAGCATGCCATAACCAATCCTGGTTATCTATATTTGCTAAGAGACAAATAGGTGTGTCTATCTGTAACCTAATACTGTAAAGTCTATTCTTAGATCTTTCTACTTTCATCAACAACTTCATGCTCTTATCATACAAAGTCAATTTATCTCCGTCCATTAACACTTTACAACCTATTTCCGTAAGTTGTCCTAGACTTAGTATGTTGCTCTTAAGGTTTGGTATAAAGTATACATCTGTCACTACCTTATGCTCTTGGTTTTTACAACCTAACAGTATAGAGCCTTTTCCCTTTATCTGTATATACGATCCATCTCCAAAACGTACTCGTCCTGTTACGCTTTCATCTATATCCTTAAAATGACTTTTAGTTCCCGTCATATGGTTACTTGCACCGTTATCTAAATACCATATGCTTGCATCCTTTGAAGCATATTTTCCCGGTTGAATTTGGCCTTCATTCAACAACACTCCCTCGTGTTTGGTTTCGTGCATAGTCATTAACAATGATGGTTCATCGTCTTCTAAGATAAGGTTTGATTGTTCCTGAGTTGTTGGTTTTGATCTACATTTATCTCGAAAATGTCCAAGTTTGTTGCAATTATAACACCTTACATTGCTAAAATCAAACTTACTCGAATTCTTATTTTGGTTATCTTTATGGTTCGAGTTATTTCTATTCTTATTTTTATGCCAGTTTCTTCGTGAATAGTTCGATCTACCTCCACGCTTGTTAAAATTTTTCTTTTTATCTGAGTGTTCGTCATGTGCAAAAAGTAAGTTATCCTGGCTTTCAACTTGTCCTCCCTTTCGTAATTTTATCCTTTCCTCAAATGCTTTGAGTTTTCCAATGATCTCATCTAGGGTTATGTCGTCTAGATCATTTGTTTGTTCTATGGATGCTACTATTTGTATGAATCTATCTGGTGTGGAATCTAATAGTTTTCTAACTAAAAGAGATTCATCTAGTGTTTTCCCTAGTTCTTTTGCCTTTGTCACATAACCATTCAATTTTTCTACAAATGCATCCACCGTCTCATCTTCCTTCATATAAAGTGAGTTAAATCCAATCATCAATGATTGTAGTCGTGCTTGCTGCACTTTTTCTTCTCCAACGTGTCTCTTTCTCAATGATTCCCATAATTCCTTAGCCGTCTTACAACTCGCCACTTGTAAGATTACATCTTCGGTTAACGCTTGGTATATGAAAGCAATTGTCGCTTTATCCTTCTTATCATCTACGTCTGCCCTATCCTTATATTCAATAGTTTCCCAAAAACCTTGTGCACCTAATATTGCCTTAATTTGTATAGCCCATACCGTATAATTTGTATTTTTCAATTTTGGACATTGGTATTGTGCAATCGGTATTACGGTTTTTGTTGCGTTAGATGTACTAGCGTCATCCCCGGCCATGTTCGATGTATATTTTATGATTTTCACTTTCTAATCCGTATGGGAATAATTTTTCTTTGTATGGTATCTTCTAATATGAAATATAGTTTTGAAATTCCTTAATACTACGGGATCAATTAATAGTTCTCGGGATTTCCTAATAGCATAAACTAATATGATCTATACTATATAAAATGAAATCCAGAAAATTGAAACTTGTGACCTTGTTAATTTCGTATAGAATACGAGATGTATTTGATGTTTCGACTTGTTATAATTCGGTCACCAACTTTGTTCCTTTTCCCGCGCCAAAATCCTTTTAAATTTCAGTGCCTCGTTGTCTTTTTCAAAGTGTTATTCGACCCAAAATTAACCAATACTTCTCGGTTTTCTTTTATTTGTTGTCGCTGTCCTTGTTCTTGAATCAAACAAAAAACGCACAACTCTCCTACACTTGTCGAATCTGCTTTTAATTTTGCCAACGAATCTATATTCCAAACGTTCCACTGCCTTCACTTGGCTCTCCTTATTACTGCTGTTTGTCGAATGAATTCAACACGCAAATAAAGAAATACCACACTACGCGTTATCACCCTTTGTGTGTTTGATCTCGGTATTGAGATCACACAGTCTCCTACACACAAACTTGTATTACCACGCCTTGGTAACAAAACCGAACCCAAAACAAACTGTTTGCTGCGCTCCTGGTTCGTTCCAATGAAAAAACAACGACAGTCACTTGTCTTGTTTTCTCCCCACGTTGTTGTTGTCCTTGTGTTCTTGCGACACAAACTCCACACTCTTCTCTTTCAAACGTATACGTATTAATCTAACAACAACGTCTCGTCGCGCCTCTAGAATTTGCGTATCACTATGCCTTGTGTTTTTCTTTTCTTCTTAACCGGTTCTTAACCCAAAGTCTCCACTTTTCTTCCTCAACACCAATTCACTCTCGATGTTGTACACTTGCAACTTCTACGCAAAACAGATCGTGCACTATCTCTTCTACGCGTTCCTTATTCACACTTGTTTGTTTCCTTGGAAGAATTAAGAAAAAACAAACATCCCTTTGCTTTGAAGAAAAAAGACCAGCGAGAGTCTCTTTTTTCCAGCGTGTTCAAATGGCCTTCTTGTTAAGGTTTCTGTAAAACGTTTTCCAGATATTTCGATGTGTATAAAACCTTTGCTCTTGATGCCAATTGTTGTCCCAATAATAGATCTTTAATAAGTTGCAAATCAATTGAATAAGTAAAATCTAAAATGTTTCATTAACCTTTAATCAATCTATGTATCTACATATATATATGTTTTGAATCGGTATATATGAACCGACACAACCTTTCACAAACCGAAATAACTACCATAACTACTTTTCGGTTATTAACTTTCTAACTAACAAGTTTGGTCCTTCATGTTCTAACTTTTACAAACAAAGCAATGTATTAAGATTATTCGGTCTTCAAATTTCACATTAACAATTCAACATCGTTCTGTCTCTTAAACCCTCTCTTTAAAACTAATAGCAAAAACGAAAGCAAGAAGAAGGTAACAACTTCGGTATTACCCAGTCGCTCAGGTGTGCGGGCTTTTTGTACCCACTTCGCTTGGTTTCTTCAAATGGCCCAAGCGACTAGCGATCTTCATAAAAATTCGACATGTGGCACTGTAAAAAGTAGTGCCTAAACATTTGTGTAAGGCACAACTAGGGGTAACTTTTGAGATACTTATCACCAGCGACTTTTAAAACTTTGTGCGACCTTGTATTTTCTCTTTTACTACCAAAATAGTCAAACTTGAATAATATTATTTTAATCTTTTTGTCCCTTCCCAATGTTAAGCAACCTAGCGATTAACTTTGAGCAAATTCACCAACCTTTCACCTTTTTGTACTTAACCCATCACTTTTTTCAATACTTTTACAAAAAAAATTTGTTTTTAAAATACTTTTTAAACACCTTTTTAAAATACCCATCATCTCTACCACCATCATCCACTACCAGCAGCTTCCACCACCGCCGCTGCCGCCACCAACCGCCCCCACCACCATGATGAACATGTTTTGTTTGTTGATCGAGATGTATTGATCAGATTTTGTGCTAATTTGTTATATCGATTGAGACCCATTTGGGCTTATGATTGTTTTGTTGTCATTGATCTATTTTTTTTTACATAAGGAGTATAATTTAATGTTGGTTTAAAGGGAGGAGTATAATTTGATGTTGGTTCAAAGGGTCGGTGTTATAAAAAAATTAGTTTTACAGTTAGATAAAAAATGTAAAATTTCGAGAATAAGCAAACCCTTAAAAATTTCATAAATTCATGGGACGGCCCTGTATGTACATTGAATTCAAAGAATAAATAATAGTTGTAAAATTTTGAGAATAAGCAAACCCATCAGTTTTGAATTGCAACTTGAGCTGGAACCCTATCAATATGTCAGACAAAAAATGTAAATACGATCTTTTCATATAGGTATTGTTAGTTAATGTTTAACTCACTTATTTTGCGGTGACGGTGGTGGTAGCTTGATGTGTGCTTATTCACACATCATTTTTAGACCTTAAATCAGACCAAATACACCAAATATGCCAAGAAAATGTGTGTTTTTGTATTTGTGTATGTGCAGGTACGGATATGTGAAAATGGATAAAAACAAAGCTAAAACCGACAAAAACGAGCACGAGAATGGAAAAAGGTCAAAAGCCGGAGCCGGGGAAGCTTAATGATCAAAGAAAGCTCAAAATGTGAAAAGAAGTCCTCAGAAATTCATAAAGTGGCAAGATTAGTCCCTGGTCAAAGTTTGAGGAGTTTGGCAACTTCAGTCCTTGTATTTCATATATTGGCAAAATTGGTCTCTTGAAGAATTATTCGAAGAAAAGTCAAACTTAGTCCTTCATAATTCAGAGAAAGTCAAAAGAGGTCCTTGGAATAATTTTTAAAGAAAGTCAGCTTTGGTCCTTTAATTTTCAGATTGTACAACATTGGTCCTTGTTAAATTTTACTACTCATCCTAAATCCAAATTACTACAACCGGATCCAAAATAACAAATAACCCAAAACCAACTCCAAAGCCCAAAAATACAAGAAGCCCACTAACCTTATTAATATTATACTTACACCCAAGTCAAACCACCCGGTGAACACCCATAATAATAAAACCCCAATCCCCATTTCCCGCCCCCCAAATTTACCCCCAACCACTGTTACAAGAACCCTAAGTTACCATACACCAAATTAACCCCGTATGACTAATAATTAACCAACGTTGTGCTTATTGTCTGAGTTTTATTTACTGTCTTTTTAGATTAATATAATCCTTGTTAGTTTATTTCATTTCTGTTTCACTTTTTTATATTGAAAAAAAAAAAAAAAAAATAGTCTTCAAATTCAGTTAGAAGCTTCAATAAGCTCATCTAAAGTTATATGTACTCATATAAGCTCAAATAATAGCATAGTGAACCCCCTCTGTTCATGCTGAGGGGGATTTAGCTTGTAAGTTTTTCATTTAATCTTCTTTATATAGCATATCATAGTAATAGTAGTGTAGATTTGATCATTGTTGTTTATTATTGTTTCAAGTTAGTAGTATAATCAGATTTCAGCCTTGCTTAATTAGTTTATAGCTTATTGTAGTTGTGGGCATACACTTGGTACCATTTTGCTTAAACTCTGTCATTATTTGCATTTGGTCATTGCTTTGTTTTTTGTGCTTATTTGTCATACTTTTCTGTTCATTTCAGCCTGCTGAATCATTAGTAGTACTGAATTGATAGTTGGAATTGCTTAAAAGTTTAGTTGTTTCACAAAATTTGGTAACAGATAGTTTTGAGGGTGTTTGGTTTAGGGTAGGAATCTCATTTAGGTTATAAGTTTAGTCTAGGTAGTCTCATTTAGGTTCAATTAGTATAGTTTAATAGCAAATTCTGTAAGTTTTAAAGATAAAAGTCAAAATCTGTTTTAATCTTAATTTCAGCTTAACTACTTGTTATTATAGATTAAATATTTCATACAGTAGTTGCATAATAGGATAAGTGAGCTTAAACTAGTTTAATTTTAGGATATTACAACATAATTAAGCAGTTAGGATAGGTATAATTTCATAAAAGTCAAAGTAGCAGAAAACTTGAAAAGTCAATTTTACCTAATCTGTCTAAAATAGCCTGTACACCAGATCTGATTTAGAGTTTATTTTGGATTAGGGATACATAAAAATTGGATTTTTGAGTTATTTGGTTGCTTGGGCATCATTATCAGAAAGAAAATCTTAATTTGAGGTTCATTTAGTTGATTAAAATCAAGCTCAAAGTCTGCTTATTGAGCCTTGTTCTCCCCTGCACCATCAAGTTGTCTCAGAATTCTAGGCATCATTTAGGGTAGCATTTGGGTTTAAGAGTCTAATAATTTGGTAGATTTGTTGTCTCAGTAGGTTAGAGTAGATTTTGCCCCCATATGTTTTGACTTATCAGCTTATTTGCATTGCTTTTTGGACCTGTCTAGTTGAGAGATTTCCACAAGAGCTGATTTCAATTATAAAAAGAATATATTTTTTTTAAGAATATTAGAGACACTAACCGTTTATTAAATAAGTGGACGAAGAATGTTTCGGGTCAGCCATTAGCTTTTTTTTTTTTACCAGAATCCGCCCATTTTGATACCTCTTACAGTTTTGTTCATAAATCTTTTAAAGTCTTCATACATGCTCATATATATCTTGCCAAATCTACTATATAATTATCGGGAATACCTGAGATGTTACGAATATGCGATTCAGTGAGTCAGCATCAACTTTAGCTTCGCAGATATTCCTTATTCTTGCAGCAAGGTTATCATCAAAGGAATGGAGGTACACCTTAACCTTCAGACTGGAACCAATGTGTTTGCTAAAGTGAGCAGTCTCCGAAGTGTTATTTACCTCCGTTATCAATAAGCAAATTCATACAAATTAGATGCCGGCGCACTGTCATAAAGTTATCCAACCATAAACTGTAGATGTAACTATTAACATATCAAAGGTAGCAGCAGCAAGACATTATTGTCGTATGCGGGTGCGTGATTTCATCTGGGATATTTTAGAGAACTAATAGCTTTTATAGCTTTCTTTGATGCTTTTCACAATGTATTCAACTGAAGCAGAGCATGCTGATCGATCTCAGGAAGCTCGTCATATGAAATTGCATTTTCAGTCTACAAAAAAAATGATATATGAAAAACATACTGTCCAATCATGAAGATTTCCCCAAAAGAAACCGCAAAGTTCCTCGTTTTCTAACCAAAGTTTAAGGAAACCCGCTCAATAGGAAGGTTCTTCCAAGAGAGAACATTGGAAAATAATTTTCACAATAATTAACTGACCTGAAATCGAACCAACATCCATCGTTTCGCTTCCCCTCACAAAATCTGATGCTTTATCACAATAATTTTCAAGAACCAATTCATCTACTGACATGTACCACCCTGCATCGCTGCCCTTTTCGAAAATGATTGCTGCCCTTTTTAAAGATGATTACACGATGATAGGAGCAACAATCTGTTCATTTAGTGGAGGTTCCCTTGTCTCACTAATATGATCAATTTACAAGCAGACATATTATCAAACAGGTAGTGTGCAAATTGTTTCAAATTATTAGCACATAATCCGTAGCAAACCCACAGCCAAACAACCGGACACTATCACGTACTCACATTGTGATGTCATAAAAATAAAGCCATTAGCACATGTAGAACAATTCTAAGCCGCAACAAGTCTCAAAGATCTCGATAATTAACATGACCAATTTACAGCACTATTGATTATCGCATAATCACTTACAAGACCCGCATCCAAACACCCACATGTTATCACGTATTTTCATCGAGAAATATGGTGCCATTTATAACAGTTACTCAGAAAATGCTTTTAGCTACAAATGATTCCAGTGTCCAAATCCAATGAACTATCAGTGACGAGATGCATCTGATAAACACAAAACGTCTAAGCTTGCTGGAAACGTGATCCATCATGTAACATTGTGATGTCACAAAACGTCTAGGCACCAAGAAATGTACTTAAAGACTGCTCTTTACTTTGGTGTATCATTTCAATGCCTGTAAATTAGAGTGTTTGCATTACTATGTTATAAAAGTTGACTAATAATTAGTTTTTAGCCCGACAGAAAGTTGACTTTCGTGCCAGTGAAATCTTTTAACTATTTGATGTTCCCTTTTAGTGATTTGAATATCCTTTTTGATCATTGTGATTGGAGTATTGTTGAAATAAATAAATAAATAAAAAGGACCAGTTGGGAAAATTATCGACTGTGGTTACCGCTGATCTAGGTGAGTTGAGACTTGTTGTGATCAGCTGTTGCTACTATCAAACCAGGTCTTCAAAGACTAGTTTTTAGTCACTGTAGAGGTACAATTCTTATTTGCTTTCTTGGTTTTATGTTTAAACGAAACTGTCTTAGAGATGCTAATTAGAAGTTTCAAATTTTACAACATACGAAACTTCTTTTTGGTTTGTGATTCAAAAACCTGATTTTACAAAGCGATAACCAAAATTTGAAAAAATATCTGACAATATTATTGTTAAATTGCAAGTCATTTTAATTAAGAAAAAAACCATCAACATCTTTGAAACAATAATTTTAAACACAATCTTTCAATTGGTTGCACCGATTCTTCAATTGGCAATTCTAACCTGAGAATAGGTTCATTTCGAACTATATCTCTAAAATCAAGTTCACCTGTCATATAAAGCTCATGTTTTGTACAACTTCTTTCCAAATAACACTGTAGTTCTCACAAAAATATACATTGATAAAGTAAATTTATGCAGATCCCATTTACTTGTCACATTAAACATACATAGATAAAAAGAATAGGTTCATTTGGGCTTTTGTACAAACCTCACGCTGTACACACGTGACAGAGAACATAAACCTTCCACATGTACATAATTAGTTTATAACTATCCAGGTCTCACATTGTGAAAATAATGACTATGAAACCATTATTTATGACCATTTTTTAAACAAAAGACAGAACAATTGCACTTAAGACAAAACAAACACACACGTATATACAATGTATATATACTTGGACAGATTAGAAAATGATTCTGCAGCCATCCAGACTTCCTCAGCTTGTCACTTTCAGTCTTTGAAGAATCCAGAAATAAGCTGAAGTCCAGCAAAATGGTCTTTTAAAAGGCCTCATTATCATAAGTATAGAGACCGCTTCCTACCTCCGCCTTAAGCCTTAAACACTCTTGAAAAAAACGTCCCCATTATCATAATATCTAACACTACAATTTATCCGAATTTGCTTCATAAAAAACAGCCTAACCAAGAAGAACTCAAATGGATCACACTTATATTCCAAATTCACCCCATTTCTATTCACACATTTCATCAAACATTTGGTTCGCACCTTAATTCAACTAACAAAAAACCAATTAACCCGTGTACAAGAACCCAAAAAAAAAAACTCCACAAAACAATTGTAAACTACAAGAACTCAAATGGGTCTCACTTACATAACAAATTTGCATCACTATTCAGTGAGACACTTCATCAAGTGTTGGCAACGTATTCCAAATCTGTATCAAAGAGAAAACCGTATTTTTTCGTTATTGTTATGAACAACAAACTTTCAATTTCCTCCTGATATGATACATTTTTTCTGATGTGTAAGCACCTTACAACACACAAAACTATGTCACCATTCAAGAATTACTACCTTCTTAATCACCACTAGTATCGTAAGCTACATCTAATACTACCAATTTATCTGATTCCGCTTCACAAAAACAATCTAACCAGCAAAAACTAAAATGGGTCACACTAACCCAGCAAATTCATGAAACAAAAAACCACTAAACGCATTTATAAAAACCCAAAAAAAATTACACCATTTTTCAATCAGGCATTGCATCAAACAATTGGTGTTCAACTAAAAAGATCCATTTTCAGAAATACTTATAGTGTGAGAAGATTGGATAGCCATTGAAGATGGGTTTAATTGTTTAAGTAAGTGCACAAATAACGTATTTTGAACCGAATAGTATTGGTGAATTTGATATTACAAATTTGCTCTTACAGTGAAATAAGAAGCTGATCATGTGCTTATAAGCTGTTTGAAATAGTAATACCAAACACCCCCTTATCACATTTTGATATTGAGGATAAGGTTTGAGTTTCTGGACATGATTATATGCTTATTGGGAGGTGCGCTGACCGAATTGACATTAGATAGAATAGTTTGAAACAAGAAATGTTTACTGATAGATATGATATCAAACCCTTTATAAATGTTGGATTTATTAGTATACTGAATTGTTTGACATGTGATGTGGGGAGTTTGGGATTTTTGCTTATGTAAACAGCTTATCTTCTTATTGCTTTTTTTTAAGCAGATGATGAAATGTGACTATGCTTATCTACTTAGTTTAGGGTAAATAAGCTCTTTGTAATTAGCAGTTTATGTTTAGGATGAAATGTGGAGTATATGCAAGTACAATAATATTTAGGGGCATATTTGGGAATTGGGTGTTGCTAATGGATAAGTGTTTTCGGATGAAAAAGGGCTTATGCTTATGATATCGTTAGAACTCTTATGACGCGAATGCAGTTTTTTTCTGATTGTATACTGAATCGTCAACCGTCTAACACGTGATGGGATTGTTTCAGAATTTGGATTGTTTTTATAACAGATTACCTGCTTATTGTGTTTTTTGAGCAGATGCATAAATTTGACTATGGTTATCTACTTAGTTTAGGGGTGAAATAAGGTATTTTCAGTATGAAGTTTCAATTGTTTAGTTTGAACTTGTTATTGTTAGCGGATCAGAATCGTAAGTTTGCCCTTACTAGTGAGATAAGCTGTTTTGGATAAGTAGATTTTCTGGTTATGAGTATAAGCTGTTTATTATGGTAATCCCAAACACCCTTTGTTGCGTTATGATACAGTAGATCAGCAGTTTGAGCGTTTGGATAAGATAATAGGCTCATTTGATGGTCAACTAAGCAGCAGCTATAAGTAACAGTTTCGGAGTTGCCTATTCAAACAGCATATCCGGTTCTGATTATTTTACGTCTTAAATTCGTTACTGTAGAAGCCTATCTACACACTTTTTGCAGCATTGCCTTCTGTTATAGCAATTGCTTATTTCATGAAAGCATAAGCAGTTTTCATAAGAATTACCAAACATCCCCTGAAGTCAATGTAATCATAGAAGTATTGATGTTGTATGCTGAATTGACATCAGACAACTCTTTCGATATTAGTGTAATGAATCCTTCTTACAAAACGGGACATTTATATTTTTCTTTAGGACAACCAGGGCTATTTGTTTCTTGATTAATCTAGTCCATATTACATGACGTGGTAACACTTTATGTTTCCCGAAAAGGTTTCTGATTCTATGTTATTTTCTAGACCAACATGGGAAGGTGGTCAGTACGACCGAGATGAACAAAGTCGATTGGTTGATCTTCGATTAGCAATGGAATTAGGAGCTGATCACATCAATGTTGAGCTTAAGGTTTCTTTCTTCTTGACATTAAATGAGTCTATTCGTGCTCATAGGCTCATCTAAAGTACTATACTGTTATTCGTAACTCAAATGCAGGCCGTTGACGATTTCAACAATTTAATCCATGGAGACAAGCCTACAAAGTGTAAACTCATCGTTTCTTCCCACAATTATCAAAATACTCCTTCGATAGAAGAGCTTGGGAAACTTGTGGGCAAAATACAATCAACAGGAGCTGACATTGTCAAGTTTGCAGCAACCGCTGTAGATATAACTGATGTAGCACAAGTTTTTCACATTACTGCTAATTCTCAAGTAAGCGCCGTAAGTCATGCATCATAGATTCCAGAGATATATTTTCGTTTGCATATAGCAAAATCTATAAGTACATAAATTTATCATTTAGGTTCCAATAATAGCAATGGTGATGGGTGAGAAAGGTCTGATGTCTCGAGTACTCTGCCCCAAATTCGGTGGATATCTGACATTTGGCACCCTTGACTCCTTGAGCATGGAAAGGTATCGGCACCCGGGCAGCCCACAATTAGGGATCTTTTGGACTTGTTTAATTTCAGACAATTAGGACCTGACACAAAAGTATTCGGTATTATCGGGAAGCCAGTTGGACATAGCAAATCACCTTTGTTATACAATAAAGCTTTCCGATCAGTTGGTTTTAATGGAGTTTATGTACATTTGTTGGTGGATAATGTAAAGAATTTTCTTGATACTTACTCATCCACATATTTCGCTGGTTCAGGTTGAGTTTTATTTATATTATCGGGGCTAGGATTTCAGTTTATAGGGTCTTTTTTCCCGTAAAATATCTACATCCTCTCATACATGTGCCTTCGTACTTATTTAACTTTCTCTCCGCTTACAAGTCATTGAAAGGTGGCTTTGTTGTACCGGTTGGGTCTTTTAACAACTGGTATATATAAATTTGAAATTAATACTCCGTATAAATAAAGTTGACATTTTTTATTTAAAGTAATCATATTGACCATCTGGTAACCTGGTACCGAAAGCCTAAACGGCATACAAAGCCATCTTTTATTGAATCAAATGTTATATAACCATACAATGACTAAAAGGGCACACATGTGAAAGTACGTTGATATTTTATGGAAACAAAACCCGTGTTTCTACTTATTCAGATTAGAAAAATGTATCATTTTTTGATGCAGTTGTACCATTCCTCACAAAGAATCTTTACTTCAATGTTGTGATGAGGTTGATCCAGTTGCAAAGGTATTGTTATAGAGAGCTTAACTATCGAAGCATATGTAATGATGAAATTACAGCTTTTTATGTATTCTGTTATTGATTTTATGCTACAGTCAATAGGAGCAGTCAACTGCGCTATTAGGAGACCAAAAGATGGGACGTTATATGGGTGTAATACAGTACAGACTATGTAGGCGCTATTTCTGCAAGAGGATAGTCTACGAGGTTTCTTTCTGTACTTTCTATTAGAAGTGATAATATGGGCGGTTGGGTCAAAACCGTGCCTTTTGTCCACTAAAAAACTTTCATATTATATTTCACGTGTGACTTTCTACCCGTTATAACCATTTGACCCGTTTGAGATTTACTTATAATGGAGCAAAAGCGAAGGTTGCAAGGATTGTGATACACAATGGGACATACGGTTAGATTCTACTAGCGTTCATATTACCATTCCTAGTACTCGTACTTGATTATCTGCTTATTGTGTTTTTTGAGCAGATGCATAAATTTGACTACGCTTATCTACTTAGTTTAGGGGTGAAATAAGGTGTTTTCAGTAAGGAGTTTCAGATTGTTTAGTTTGAACTGGTTATTGTTGGCGTATTCAGAATCATAAGTACAGGTGAAATGAGCTATTTTGGATAAGTTGATCTCTGGCTATGAGCATAAGTTGTTTAACTTAGTAATGCCAAACACCCTTGTTGCGTTTTGATACAGTAGATCCGCAGTAATAAGTGTTTGGATATGATTATAGGCTCATTTGATGGTGAACTAAGCAGCAACTATAAGTAACAGTTTCAGAGCTGCCTATTTAAACATCGTATCCGAATCTGATTATTTTATGTCTTAAATCCCTAATTAGCTGATTGCCAAAAACTTGAACAAATGCGATATCTGATTATCTGATTTCATTACTGTAGAAGCCTATCTACACACTTATTGCAGCATTGCCTTCTGTTGTAGCAATTGTTTATCTCATGAAAGCATTAGCAGTTTTAATAAGCATTACCAAACATCCCCTGAAGTCAACATTGAAAGGTGGCGTGGCTTTGTTGTACCTGTTGGGTCATTTAATAACTGGTATATATAAATTTGAAATTTATATAAATAAAGTTGACATTTTTTATTTAAAGTAATCATATTGACCATCGGGTAAGCTGGTACCAAATGCCCAAACGGCGTACAAAGCCATCTTTTATTGACTCAAATGTTATATAACCATAAAAGGGCACACGTGTGAAAGTATGTTGATATTTTATGGAAACAAAACCCGTGTTTCTACTTATTCAGATTAGAAAAATGTATCATTTTTTGATGTAGTTGTACCATTCCTCACAAAGAATCTTTACTTCAATGTTGTGATGAGGTTGATCCGGTTGCAAAGGTAAGTTTCATTTTTATAGAAACCTTAAGCGTTGAGGCTGATGTAGATGATTATTAAATTACGGCTTTTTATGTATTCTGTTATTGATTGTATGCTACAGTCAATAGGAGCAGTCAACTGCGCTATCAGGAGACCAAAAGATGGGACGTTATATGGGTGTAATACAGACTATGTAGGCCCTGTTTCTGCTATCGAGGTTTCTTTCTGTACTTTCTATTAGAAGTGGTAATTTGGGCTGTTGGGTCAAAACCGTGCCTTTTGTCCATTTATAAAAGTTTCATAATATATTTCACGTGTGACTTTCAACCCATTTGACCCGTTTGAGGTTTACTTAAATCCTAAATTGTTGCAACTGTTTACAGGTTCAAGGTTCTGGCGTTCAAAATGGTGCAACAGGATCACCCTTGGCTGGTAGACTATTTGTGGTTATTGTTGCTGGCGGTGCTGGAAAAGATCTTGCTTATGGAGCAAAAGCGAAGGGTACAAGGATTGTGATAGCCAATCGGACTTATGGTTAGATTCTACTAGCGCTCACATTACCATTCCTAGTACTCGTACTTGATCGCAAATAAAACATTACACTAGTTTTATTGCATTCTTATCAGTTCAGTATGTGTGAAAGCCAACTGCACTGTTCTCGTCATATTTAAAAGGTATTTGGATGTGAGTTGTTTATCAAAACATAAAAATTTGATCATTTCGACTTCAAGTCACAGTAATCAAATAACCAGTTGCAAAATTGAAATCCAATCACCCTCTTACATGCATAGTTAATACACCAACTAAAGTTTTCTCTTACTGATGATACTGCACGGATCGTGCTAGAGAACTTGCTGACATAATTGATGGAGAGGCTATATCTCTTGCCAATTTGAGCACGTACAGTCCAGAAGGTGGTATGATACTTGCAAACACTACATCAATTGGTATGCAGCCAAATATAGATGATACTCCTATTTCTAAGGTACGGCTATCTACCTTTCTTCGGTCATATGTTTTAGAAATGGTGGTTTGCAGTTAGAAACGTAATACGAGGTAAATATGTGCATGAGATAAAGTTTCTATTTTCTTTTGTGGCAGGAAGCTTTGAAGTTGTATGCACTGGTATTTGATGCTGTGTACACACCAAAAATCACGAGATTACTTCGGGAAGCAGGAGAATGTGGAGCCATAATTGTACAGGGGTGGAGATGTTTATAGGAAAGGCATATTAACAATATGAGAGATTTAGGTCTTAAATCACTACATCAGTGGAATGAGGCTCTTATGGCAAGACACCTTTGGAACGTTATTTCTGATAGGGAATCTATATGGGTAAAGTGGGTGAAAATTCATTGGCTTAGAGGTAAGAGTGTGTGGACTGTTGAGACCCATACTAATACCTCTTGGAGTTAGAAACAAATTATGTCACTTAGAAATGCTAAAGTCAGCTTTAAAGAGAAGGTTGCAGACTTAATAAGGAATGGTGATTGGATATGGCCAAGAAGCTGGAATGACAATATTGTTGATTTAATTAACACCCCTATTCCTAGTGTTAATGCATGTATTGAAGATAAGGCTGTTTGGATTAATAAGAAAGGCAAGGAAAAGAAGTTTGTTGTGCAAGAAGTGTGGAAGGAATTGAAGCCAAATGCTCCCAAGGTTATCTGGTTCAACCATGTATGGTTCTCCCAGTGTGTGCCTAGACACTCTGTTTTTCTTTGGATGGCTATCAAGGGCAGGCTCAAGACACAGGACAGGCTATCAAAGTGGTTTAACATACAAGACATGAAATGTCCTTTTTGCAGCCAATGTAAGGATTCCCATTCTCACCTACTTTTTAACTGCTATTATACTAAAAGGCTTTGGGAAAGGTTAAAAGTTTTTTGGGAAAGGTTAAAAGTGATGTCAAATTTGGATGGTGTGTCTAATAATTGGGCTGAGGTTATATCTAATATAGTGAATAGGCCTGCGAGGAATACTATTTGGAGTGTTGTTCAAAGGTTAGTCTTGGAGGCTGTTGTCTACTTTATATGGCAGGATAGAAACTCAAGGCTTTTTGGTGGATATGGTAGGAATGAAGAAGATCTGTTAAATGTTATTATGGAGTCTGTGAGGTTTAGGATTATGGGATTAAGTTTGAAAGTTACCCCTGATGTTGTTAGAGCTTCTGAAATTTGGAAGTTTCCAATAGATAGAAGGCTTAAGTATAAAAGAATGTTGGAGGAGTTGTTAACTGATGATATGGTTATTGATGGTGAGCTTGGAAATGTTAATGATGCTGATGGATAGTAAGCTTTTAAGTAGTGAGTGGACAAACAGTTCACATGATGGGACTGGTTTTTTGAAGTGCAATGAAATTTATGACTCTGATGATCCAGGGGATTGTACACTTCTTTTATGTTGTACTAACTTTGATATGACTGTTGGATATGTTGGGAGGTTATTAGACACGTTTGGTGGTATATTGACCATTGTGGGAATATTAACTGGTGGTGCTATTATCTTTCTCTGCCGGTTCCTTGTTGATCTCCTGAGTGCAGGTTGCTGAGATGTTCTAACACCATTGGTTGAGGGGAGGATTAGGAAAAAGTAGCACTCTTTTCCTACCCTAAGGTTTTTCCCTTGTGGTTTTACTTTGGGTAGGTTTTTAAGGAGCCTATTTCCCCTAATCTGCTACATTGGAACTCCCCAACTTGTTGCTGTTTTGGATGTGATCATGCAGGCTGCAATGTTACTCTGATGTTTGCTGTTTCTGCTGAAGGTTGCTATTCTTGGTTTGATAGTTTTGTTGTTTTGCTCATGGCTGTGATATATTGGTCTATGTATTCTTCTATAGTGTTATGAGGTTTCAGATCATTGGTTATTTTCAGTGTATTGTGATGGATTGGAGTATTTAGGTTGGTCCCTTTATGGATTCAGAAGTATGCTGGGAGGTCCAATGGTCTGCACTCATTTGTATCTTGTTATTTCGTTTATTTGGATGGTTTTGTAGTAAGTATGCATCTGAGCATGGGATGATGTCCAAGGCCATGAGCTTTTGAGCCAAAGCTGGCAAGTTAGGGATGTGTCCTAACTGCCATGTTGCTTTGTGCTTTTTCTTGTACTTTGCCTTTGGGCTTTCTTTTTCCTTAATAAATTTACCTTTTGGAAAAAGAAAAAAAATAATAATAATAATAATAAATAAATAAATAAAAATGAGAGATTTACCGGGTTACCCGGTAGGGTTTTAAATGCAAAGTTATGATATTTCGTTCCTCTCCATTACGAAGTTTTTGAAAAATGTACCACCATGCATCGTTGCCCTTTTGGGAAATGATTGCTGCCAAACACAATGATTGAAAAATGTACAGTTCATAAATGTAAGTTCAAATTTACACTTTCAACTTTCTTTCTATTGTCTTAGTAGTTAATCTTGTTTATTAAACTCATTTGAGTTGTTAGAGATAAAACGTAACCCGAATAAATGAGTCAATTGCCTACCTCTAGAAATGATAATCACTTTATATCACGGTAGAGGTACCTATGGTACAATTCGGCTATGCTATTGACTAGAAGTTTGTTCATTAGAAGATTTTATAACAGTTAAAAGCTATAGATCTTTCTGAGAAACCTAGATTTTTCTTAAATGAACATTGTCAAAAGAATTTGTGTAACTACTGGTTTATAAGTCCTCGTTTCGCGAATACACTGACTATCCCTAAAACTGGTAAAAGTCATACCAGCATCAATATTGAATATAAATTGACCATCAACATATATGAAAATAATGGGATTGGCCTTTATATATCACGCTTGTCTAAACAACACATTTCTCAATCCAATCTTAGCTGTCACAAAAACATACATACACATGGTAAGTTTAAACAAAATTTCGGCAGAACCCATTTTGCTTTTCACAAAAACATACATTAGATAAACCTTCACATATAATCCTAAATATAGCAAACAATTCTTTTACATTGGCCGAAACTCAAGGCCACAAACAATGAGACCAGAAATAGGTCCTTCATGACTTGTAAATTTCATATTCATAGAAAGGGAGTTATCCTTAAATTCAGAATTTGAGTAAAATTTCCAAAGTTGAATCTCCATCCATCCATCTTTCCTTTGTTTTGGAACCCGAGTAATATCATGTATATTCAACGGGCTTGGAGTTATAAAATAAAGAAAATCAGCCTTGTTGTTTTCTTGGTGTACATCTCGTACATTCACAGGACAATGCAGCCCCTCATATTTATCTGAAAGCTTAAACACGAGGTAACACGCGTATTTTGTATAGGGTGACAACATTTGACTTTTAATCGTGCATTTGATATGAAATACTTTTTGTGGTAAAAGCTCAATCACCTCTTGAAATCTGCATGTAAGATATATTTTATGATTACATACTTTACAAATATATATATATATATATATATATATATATATATATATATATATATATATATATATATATATATATATATATATATATATTAAACAAAATAAAAATAATAAAAAATAAAATAAATAAAGTATATTTAAAGACATATAAAACAAAATTCAAGAAATGAAAGCTTTGCCAAGTCACAATTTTCAGTTTTGAATTAGACTAAAAAGAACAATAAATCCTTAAGTGATTTGAGTTGAACTGTAACAAAGTTGGTTCAAAAAAGCAAACCTGGACTGGGATATTGATTTTGAAGTAAAAAGGTGCTCTTTAGACACATTGTATAAAGCTGCCTTTGCAGAAACTATAAGAAGCTTCATCCTGTCTATGTTTCCCAACCAGAACAACTCTTCGTAATTTCTGTCTATCTTGAATATTTCTTTAAAGTCAGTTGGCAGTTGACGCACCCGATCCATATCGAAGTTTGATTTCAATACTTGTTGGACTTCTGCCAATTTTCCGATTCCTTCATGTTTCACCTGCATGCAGTTATTATAAATATGCAACTTAGAACATGATTTTATTTATTTATTTCTTTGTTACTATGCATTCATATCTCCTTTATACAACTTAAAGAATAGAACATAGACTGGAACCAAGGAATAATTTCAAAAAATTACTTTTTCAATTGCTCGAAATTCAATGCCTTCAACATGAACAGCAACATCTCCACTATAGTACGATGAAAAACTCTCAAGTAGAAACTCAAAACCGGCATCTTCGTTTTGATTCAAGAAACGATGCAACTCAATCATCATCCACTGCTCATCTCTCCATGTTGCGAAATATGCATGCAGACTTTCATGTCCCTTTCTATACTTTAGGTTAACATACACAGGTTTACCTGAAAAGTTTCTTGAATCACCAAATTTGAAGACTAAATAGACCCCATAGACAACATCTGGAGATAAAAATTGAGCTCTTGTCTTGATTTCGATGTTCAAGTCAGAAATATCTAACATCTCCACCACTGTCCCAAACCTGCACATATTATAAGCATCCAAGTCTAAATCAGTCATGGCCTTTATTTCCATACACTTCTATATTAGAATTTATTGTATCAAACAAATCTTTATTTAAATAAAGGTATGAATATTATAAAAAACACTATCAAATTGCTAGCAAAATTTATAATTCACGGTCATGAGAACAGAGGACCCAAAACAGGGGCAAACCTCAGCTACCTTATTAGAAGGTTTATAAAATTATAGTTCCCAATCATATGGTGAGTATTTAAATCTATTTTGTCATATACAACGTCAGTTCTCATAGTTGATATCTTGTTATTAACCTGATGAGACGAGGTTGGAAGTGTAAAAGAGCTATAGATGAAGCAGTTCTAGCGGAATAGAGTTAGAAGTATTCAAATATGTGAACTTGTCAGAGGGATTCAAAGGTCTGAAGTGTAAAAGAGCTAAACATGTATGCAGGACTTATCTTGTTATTCTGCTACCGTAAACAACTAGTCATGCATTAAAATGGTAAAGAGAATAACCTTATACTTTAACATTAATAAGCATAAAATACTTCTACCAATAATGCATATGTTCGCTTATCATTTAAAACTAACAAAGGTGGAGAGGTAGAGAGAATAACCTTGATTCTGGAAGAGATTTCCACTCATGTGGACAACTGTTTATGTAGGAAAACATTGTGGCTGAAACCATTTCATTTCTTTCTCCATTACCAACGCATGACAACAACTGTTATACCCGAAATACAAATCAGACTCAATGTGTATGATGTATAAATGCATGTGTGATTCCGAATTATCTCTCAATAAGGAGAAGATAGATAGAAAATGGGAAACAGATAAATGAGATACAAGAATGAACTGATTACCAATTTGTCCTGTTGAAGGAGGATTCCCTTCGAAAAAATGTTGTAAAGATCCTCTTTCTTGATTGTAGAATAGATTTCAGGGCACTTAGACATCTGGATTATATCTTTATAATCCGTGGGCAATTTTGGCTCCCATTTCTCATAATTTTCCTGTATATACATTAATCAATTAATAAACTCATGTTTCTTACAGTTAAAGGCCATAGTTTAGATATATATGAATCAAAGGTTAGCCAGTTTTGTCAAAACATAGAAACTTGCCTGGAATTCCAATGATTTCTTAAGCTGTATGACCACTTCATTAGCTGCTGGCCGTCTTTCTCTCCTGTGATGTATGCATCGATAGGCAATCCTTGCAAATGTAATAAATGACTGTGTCTCAATTTGTTCCTTTATACCCTCAAACACTAACTCATCAAGTTTTCCTACTTGATAATGGTGTTTAGCCAAAAAGGGTAAATAAAGATACTCGTCATCTAGTTTTACGGATGATAGTTTCCCACACAATATGTCAAATAAAACCGCACCCAATGAGAATATATCAGACTCTTTAGTTAAGAAGCCTGTTTTCGAGTGTATTGGGTCAAGATAACCGATTGTGCCCGTAACATTGTCGATGACAAAGCCTACATCCTGATTTGTTGGACATACTAAGGAACACCCAAAATTAGTTATCTTTGCTTTCCAATCATCAAACAGTAGAATGTTTCTACTGTTGATGTCCCTATGTATCACCACATCTGGACTTGAAACAGTTCCATGAAGAAACTCCAACCCTAATGCAATATCGATGCATATTTTGAGTCGCATCACCCACGTAAGAAAATCATCACTCAAGTACTTATCAAGACTTCCTCTGGATGCATACTTGTATACAATAATTTTCTCATCCTCTTCATCACAGTAGCCTACAAGACCAATGACATTTTCATGTTTATACTCCATAAGGATTTCCAACTCTGTCATAAATTTAGCATCTTTTGCAACAGACTTCTTATTTAACCGCTTTGCCGCAATGATATTATGCCCATGAGCGTGAGTAACTACTCCTCTATAAACATTCCCAAAACCTCCATGTCCAATGATATTGTCTTGACTGAAGTCTTCCGTGGCTGACTTTATGTCCTCAATTGACAATTTAAGGTTGTCCTTATGGTTCTCCTGTGCATCATGGGTCAGTAAGTTGATTTGATAAGTAAAAAATAAATTGAAACTACTATTCGATATCTAAAATTTTCATTGTGACTTACCTGACAGTTTAACGCTTTTTTGAGCTCTTTGATGACAACTTCTATTGTTGGCCGTTTCTTTTGACTTTGTGCCACACATTTAAATGCGATTTCTAGAAAGATGTCCAAAGACTCTTTATTGGGACCTTTACAAAAGACATGTTCATCTGTCTCCTCCTTTATCTTGTGATCAACAATTTCCATTATTGTCATCTTTTCAAAATGATCTCTTGCAATGGGTGCTATTCCCTTCTCATTCACCTTGGTGTATACAGAATCATAGGCCAACCTCCCGGTCAAGATCTCAAGCAACACCACTCCAAACGAGTAAATGTCTGACTTGCTATTTAATCGACCATACTTCTGATATTCTGGATCCAAATACACATATGTTCCTGCAATCATATTGGTATAGATAGTGCTAGCCTCTTGATCTGCTGGGTGGAATTTGGAGAGCCCAAAATCCGCAATCTTTGCCTTCCAATTATCTCCCAATAGAATATTATCGCTCTTGATGTCTCGGTGTATCATCTTTTCTTTGCCATGATCTGTGTTGTTGTTAATGTTAAATGTTACGTATAAACATTAATAGGTAAATGTCTAGGATCGAACACGAGACCTCGGGATTGCACACTTTACAAACAAGAATAATGTAAATAAATATATATGTTTATTAAATGTATGAAATATATATATTTATGTCACTTAATGGACTAAACGGTCGTTAGTTGTTAACCGTATGGACTAACTATCGTTAAATAAGAAAGACAAGGACTAGAGTGTAACTTGGGAGTCAAGGAGGTTCTAGAAACCCCCTTGGGGTGCTATGGCCGGTCGACCCAACCCTTAAGGGTCGATCCATGCATGCCTTGGGCTCCAAGAAATCACCTAGTATAAATACAAGGCCTTGGGGTTAGACTTAACAATCTTTTGTGCACACACTCTAACCCTAAAACCTTTGTTTGTGTTTTCTTGTGCTTGGCCGATCGTACCAAACCCCACCTTAGGGTTCTTGGTCGATTTTCTAAGTACCAAATTCATAAGTGATTTGTTTACTTGCAACAACCTTTATTCGTTGGAGTTTGTGTGTACAAGAACGAGGTAATTACTTACTTTAGTAATTATCAAGAGATCGATAAACAAAACGGTAAGGGGTTTATCATTGATCTAAATTGTCCAAGAATCAAGGTTTATTTGAAGTGCATCGGGTACGTTTACTATTTACGTTTTGGTTAATATTTATGTGTTATACTTGATCTTACGCTTCCGCAATATGTGTATTTGATTGTTAAACTCTAACAGTGGCATCACGAGCCATGTATAACATGTAATTGATTACTAAAACGTAATAAAAACCGGATCTTTAATGTTTTAGATACATGTTTTTTTTTGATCTAGGGTTTTTCCTATTTTTTTTTCTAAAAATTTCGAAACCCTAACCCTAATTTTGGGGGGGGGGGTCGATTTTCCCATGAAACCCTAATTAGGGTTTTGTGGTTTTCTTGATTATGTGTAATCACTAGAAACCCTAGGTCATTAACCGGTTAATTGAACGTATCTTGTGACCTAATTGCTAATTGTTAGGTTTTAATCCGTGACTTACATGCATGTTTGTCATGGATCTTGTTTTGTTGTCACATGTTTAGATAGATCTTTAATTGGGGAAGACTCCAATATATATTAAAATCAATTTTATATGCTATGTGGTGTGTTTTTAGCTTTGGCCTACGCAATTGATTCGTCAATGTATGTGGCTCACCTCCATTAAGAGGTGAAGGCCTTAGTTGATTACATGCGTTATTATACCTAGAATTGATTTTATTAGGATCTTTTCTAATATGGTTTGCATGTGGCTAATTGTTTCACTTATATTATTATTGTTTGTTTGATTTTCTTTGCTACTTGTTTTATTGTTTTTAGTTGGACTTGATGTAAGCAATAAAAGGGTGTTTTCATAAAGAAAATTAAAACGGACTAATAATTGTGAAACCCTAAAGTGATAAAGTAAGAATCTTGCAATGGTCTTATGACAATCGTGGTCCGATTCGCACGGTAATCAGCTCCCAGTCGAGACTAGCATTATTCAAACTTTATTACTATTTTGAGATTGAATCCATAAACTTTTGCTTGAATGATGTTTTGTGCAAATATGGTTTTAAAATTAAGTCTTTTAAGATGATATTCATAACCGTGATTTGAAGGCTTAGAAAAGAGCCTTAGAGTCTGCCTTGGTTATCACAATCTTGAATATATCTTAAACGAATTACTTTTAAAATTATATGTTGTAGAAAGTCATCTTAGGGTTTTGGCATAAACCTCAAGTAAAACTTTGTGTATTAATTTCAGGAATCGGACATAAAAAGTTTTATGAAAACTTATGTTATAAAGATGAGTGCATGCATCTTTGTACATAATTTTGATTGACATATCAAAAATTAATACCCTTAAAATTTAAGTTACGTGCCATCTACCTATAAGAAACACTTGGAATTTTAATTTAGTAAACGTGAGACCTAGGCTAAATTACTATAACAAGGTAAAATTCTTTTAACGCGTGAGACCATAATTGTAATTTTACAGTTTCTAAGGTAGACGACTTAATTAAGTTGTGCGTGAGACCTAGAACTTATGGCATGAGATGGGATGAAACATGCTTACAAAGGCAAATTGATGAATCAATTTGAGTAAATCCCATAATGATCTAGGAATTGGAAATCTTGTTTGCCAATTATTGTTCGACAGATTACTGTCTTTTGTACTTTTACCACTAGCAGATCAACTGGTGTGGTGAAACTATGTAAAGATAGATCCTAGATTTTCAAGAAAATTAGTTGGTTATATGAATATAGCCTTGGGTATTTTATTTTCTTGAAGATATTGATTATCGAAAATACTAATATTTGAACTTTATCTGTAGATATGGCTCAACCCGATAACCAAACTGTGATCAATGCTTTCAAGAGTCATCTTGAAAGAGAGAAACTCACAGGAAAGAATTTCAATGACTGGTACCGTTCGCTCAGAATTGTCTTGAGGGCGTCTGGTAAGATGGATTATGTGACCCAGGAATGCCCTGCTGAACCTGCTGCTACGGCAACACCTGAAGCAAAGGCAGAATGGAAGGTGACTAATGCTAAGTACAATGAGGTTGCTTGTCTAATGCTCACTAGCATGAATGCTCAATTACAAAAGAAGTATGAGTATGCGTCTCCTAAGAATATGCTTGATAACCTCAGGCTATCTTATGAGAAGTCACCTGCAGTTGAATTGTATGATGAACTTGACAAGCTACACAACTGCAAGCATGGTGATGGTAAACCAGTAGCCGATTATGTGGATGAGATGAAGGACTCCTTTGATCAACTTCACAGAATTGGTTTTGGTTACCCCGAGAATGTGCAAGTGCACTTGATCAACAGATCCCTTAACAAGGATTTTGCTGGTTTTGTGCAGAACTTCAACATGCATTGCTCGGGGAAGACAGTCTCAGAATTACTCGCATTGCTTGTTGATTATGAGAAAAGTCTACCAGCCAAGGTCAAGAATCCCACCCCGCAAGTGTTGGCAATTCATGGGGGAAGAATCCAGAAGAAATCGCATGTGAACAAAGGCAAAGGGAAGGTTAACAAAGGCAAGCAGGTCATGGCCTATCAACCTGAACCCAAGATGAAACAACATCAGCCTAAGCAGAACAAGGTGAATCCGCCAAACAGGAAGGATCAGGCTTGTCACCATTGTCATGAAAAGGGCCATTGGAAGCGCAATTGCCCTCTCTATATTCATGACTTGCGACTCAAGAAGCAGGGGAATGATGCTGGTAACCCCAGCTCATCAGGTGCGTTCTTTATGATTGAATTATTCACTCTTACTCCTAAATTGAATTCATGGGTATATGATACTGGATGTGGCATTCATATCTGCAATACCATGCAGGGGTTTAGAGTTGAGAGAAAGCTGGCCTATGGACAACAATTCTTGCACGTTGGTAACGGAGCGCATGCAGGAGTTGAAGCTATAGGAATATTTAATTTAGTGTTGCCTTCGGGCCTAGTACTATCTTTAAATAATTGTCATTATGCACCGTCAATTGTTAGAGGTGTAATTTCATTTTCATGTTTGTTAAACCTTGGTTTTGAGCATACTATTTCAAGCAATGGAATTTCGGTTTCTTTAAATAATGTTTTTTATTTTAATGCTATTGCTGTGAATGGTGTATTTGAAATTGATATGAATGATAATGATAATGCTTTTGTTAAAAATAATTCAATGTATAGCATCAACAATAAGAGAATCAAGAAAGGTCTGGATTCGTCTTATCTTTGGCATTGTCGACTTGCTCACATTGGCAAAGATCGCATGAAAAAGCTGCAACATGATGGGCTTTTAAATAAGATCAATGATGAATCATTTGATAAATGCGAATCTTGCATTGCTGGGAAGATGACTAAGAAACCCTTTAAAAATAGGATTGAAAGGGCGAATGATCTACTTGGTCTTATTCACACAGATGTGTGTGGACCACTTAGACATGTGTCAAGGAGGGGTGCTAGCTACTTCTTAACATTTACGGATGATTACAGCCGTTATGGTTATGTTTATTTACTTAAACATAAACATGAGGTGTTTGAAACATTCAAAGTGTTTAAAGCAGAAGTAGAGTTGCAACTTGGAAAGAAGATTAAAGCTCTTCGATCCGATAGAGGTGGTGAATACCTGAGTCAGGAGTTCATAGATTATCTAGCAAAGGAGGGAATTGTCCAGCACCTTACTTCTCCATATACTCCACAACAAAATGGTGTATCTGAAAGAAGGAATCGTACATTGCAAGATATGATACGATCTATGTTTAATCTAACAACTCTTCCTTTCTCGTTTTGGGATTATGCCTTAGAATCTGCGGTTCGCATTCTAAATATGGTTCCAACAAAGAAGGTTGATAAGACACCATATGAGGTATGGACTGGAAAAGCTCCTAACCTGTCTTATCTTAAGGTCTGGGGTTGTGAGGCGTATGTTAAACGTGACTCAGCAGACAAACTCCAACAAAGATCTGTGAAGTGCATCTTCGTAGGATACCCTAAGGAAACTATGGGATACTACTTTTATTACCCACCTGAAAACAAAGTATTTGTTGCAAGGTATGGAGACTTCCTTGAAAGGGAGCTCATATCTCAAGAATTCAGTGGGAGAGTATATGATCTGGAAGACGGTCATGAAGATGTAGAACCTTCTGAAAACACTAACGAACTTCCGGTAGAACCTGAATGCTTAGGTACTCCACCAGAAGTTGAAGTGATTCCCATTCGTAGGTCAACAAGACCAGTAAAAGCTCCTACTCGTCTATGTCTTAATGTAGAGAGTGATGAGTATATACTGGGTGATCTTGATGAGCCTACAAGTTATAAAGCTGCCATGAATGGTCCTGAAAAGGCCAAATGGAAAGAAGCTATGGATGGGGAAATGCAATCCATGGAAGACAATGATGTCTGGGAAGAAGTAGACCTACCTCCGGGTGCCAAACTAGTTGGGAGTAAATGGCTCTACAAGAAAAAGACTGACATGGATGGCGTTGTACACACCTATAAGGCCCGTTGTGTAGCTAAAGGCTATACACAAACTTTTGGTGTTGACTATGAGGAGACCTTTTCTCCTGTAGCTGACATAAGGGCAATTAGGATTCTTATAGCCATAGCCGCTTACTATGACTATGAGATTTGGCAAATGGATGTTAAAACCGCCTTCTTAAATGGTCGCCTAGATGAGGACATCTATATGGCGCAGCCTGAGGGGTATGTAAATCCAGAATTCCCAAATCGTGTATGCAAGCTTAAAAGATCCATTTATGGATTAAAGCAAGCATCACGACAATGGAATAAGAGATTTGATGGTGAGATTAAAAAGTATGGATTCACTAAAAATCTTGATGAGCCATGTGTATATCACAAAGTTAGTGGGAGTAATGTGATTTTCCTTATATTATATGTCGATGACATATTGATCATGGGGAACGACATTCCAAGTTTACAAAAGGTTAAGGAATATCTTGGAAGTTGTTTTTCTATGAAAGATTTAGGGGAAGCTGCATTTATTCTGGGAATCAAGATATATAGAGATAGATCTCAGCGATTAATTGGATTAAGCCAAAGTGCTTACATTGATAAAATATTGAAGAGATTCAATATGCAAAATTCCAAGAAAGGATATTTGCCGATGCAAGAGCAACATGGCTTGAGCAACAAGGTTTGTGCTTCAACACCTGAAGAGGTGCAACGCATGAAAAGAGTCCCTTATGCTTCGGCTGTGGGATCTATAATGTATGCGGTGAAAAGTACAAGGCCTGATGTGGCGTTTGCTCAGAATTTAACCAGTCGATATCAGCAAAACCCAGGTGTAGCTCACTGGACTGCTGTTAAGAATATTCTTAAGTACCTTAGGGCAACTAAGGATATGTTTTTGGTTTATGGGGGAAATCCATCGGCAGAACTTGATGTTACAGGTTACTGCGATGCTTCTTGGAAAGGTGATAAGGATGATACGAAGTCTCAGACGGGTTATGTCTTTGTCATTAATGGAGGAGCAGTGGATTGGAGGAGCAGAAAGCAGAGTGTACTAGCGATGTCTGCTACAGAAAGTGAGTATATAGCTGCTTCGGAAGCTGCAATGGAAGCTGTTTGGATTAGGAAGTTTGTCTCAGGGCTTGGAGTCATGCCTTCGATTCAAAGACCTATTAAAATGTATTGTGACAATTCTGCTGCAATTACATTTGCCAATGAGCCTGGAATCATGAAAGGCACCAGACATTTCCCGATTAAGCATCACTATGTTCGAGAACAAGTCGAAATAGGTGAAATCGAAATGCTCAAAGTTCACACAGATGATAACTTGGCGGATCAATTAACAAAGCCTTTACCTGGCACTAAGCTTCACAAGCATGCTGCAGGTGTAGGACTTAGATTAGCTGAAAGTTTCATGCCCATTTGTGATTAGTATTTGGATAAAGGATGTAATGTACAATTATTATTTTAATGGAATAAAATAAGTTTTATGTTTATTTATCATTGTCTTAATAATATATCCTATATTTGCATGTTTAAGATCCTTGAATAATTTATTATTCTAAATGTCCATTGTCGATTAATGATATGGGAATATCATTAAACTAAGACAAATTTGAGTATTGGTTAAGAATATACTTGAAAGTATATTGATGCGTAGTCATACCAATTTCACATAATATTTGATGAATTGAATATTGGACTTATCCCAACAATATGATTTAATGTTTGATGTGAGAATCATATTTAAAGTTATCCTCAGACTTGAGATACCAGATAAGTGTCATGGATGTAGTGCATTTTTGTGAAGCAATCTACCGCTCACCGTAACAGGGAGTCATAAGGATTGTTTTCAGAAGTGTTGCAAAGTTCCTGGGTTATTCTTGTAGTCAAGAGAGAATTCATTCCTTCTGATTTGTTCAGAAGTTTAATACTGCTGGGCCCCTCGTAGGGTTGACAAAATGTTTGCATGGCCATGCCCAAAGTCTATCTGGAATACGTTCAGATGTTTTGGTAATTTTGTTCAATCATAAAGAAACGAGAAACAGAATTTTAATAAAGGAACTCACATCTTTATTAATGTGGTATTAGTAATGAAAGGATAATTATAATGATGAATCATTAAAGGTTTTTCCAGGAAACCTAGCTCGGTTTGAACTAGGGGCATTGGAGTGTTGCAAGACGCTAACCAATGTCATTTTACTATTAATGAATATACGAGTGGGAGCTGTTAAATGTTACGTATAAACATTAATAGGTAAATGTCTAGGATCGAACACGAGACCTCGGGATTGCACACTTTACAAACAAGAATAATGTAAATAAATATATATGTTTATTAAATGTATGAAATATATATATTTATGTCACTTAATGGACTAAACGGTCGTTAGTTGTTAACCGTATGGACTAACTATCGTTAAATAAGAAAGACAAGGACTAGAGTGTAACTTGGGAGTCAAGGAGGTTCTAGAAACCCCCTTGGGGTGCTATGGCCGGTCGACCCAACCCTTAAGGGTCGATCCATGCATGCCTTGGGCTCCAAGAAATCACCTAGTATAAATACAAGGCCTTGGGGTTAGACTTAACAATCTTTTGTGCACACACTCTAACCCTAAAACCTTTGTTTGTGTTTTCTTGTGCTTGGCCGATCGTACCAAACCCCACCTTAGGGTTCTTGGTCGATTTTCTAAGTACCAAATTCATAAGTGATTTGTTTACTTGCAACAACCTTTATTCGTTGGAGTTTGTGTGTACAAGAACGAGGTAATTACTTACTTTAGTAATTATCAAGAGATCGATAAACAAAACGGTAAGGGGTTTATCATTGATCTAAATTGTCCAAGAATCAAGGTTTATTTGAAGTGCATCGGGTACGTTTACTATTTACGTTTTGGTTAATATTTATGTGTTATACTTGATCTTACGCTTCCGCAATATGTGTATTTGATTGTTAAACTCTAACAGTTAATGTAATTCAAACCATGTGCAATATCAAGACATATATTTAGACGTTGCAACCAATTAAGATTAGTCATCTTATCACTGTTCCCCAAATAGCTTTCAAGACTTCCCTTCGAAGCATGCTCATAAACCAGGATCATTGCACCGTTACCTTCATAACAAAAACCAAGAAGAGAGATTATATTCTCATGCTTACAACTGGTTAGAGATTCAATTTCTGCAATGAACCCTTGTTCTCCTTCTTGATTATTAATGCGCTTTATGGCTACTGTGCTTCGTTTTCTGCGCAAATCGCATATATCCACCCCATTTATCGATGAGGAATTACTGCCATCAAAATGTTCAAGATCTGCTTTGTATACTTTACCGAATCCTCCAGACCCAATGCAGTATACGTCATCAAAATTATTGGTAGCCTCTTTTATAGCTTTTAGTCCAATCTTCAAGTGTTCCAGATTCCACTGCAATGAGTTGTACAACACCACATTAATGCTAGTAAGGGTTGGAGTGATATTAAGAGAAGAGAAGTTTTTATGATCGACTGATGTTTATTAAACGCTAAATAATGGTTTTATCCCTAAACTTTGAGTTGGTTTAATCACTTAACTTCTTTTAAATGTTTTAAACTTTAATTTAACTATGTCTATCCGGAACTCAAACCTATTTAGTTTCACAACAGTTTGAGGTCGTGTTTTGTGTCGTGTCTAGAATTGATGCCCTTAGTTGCAACTTTTCCCCGTTTTCAGATTAAGTGAACCGGTTGGTTTCATTCGGGCGTCGTTTAAAATGCATGATTGAAGATGGTGACGAAAACAGTGAAAGACCATATGCGTTTAGCTGAATGTTTGTTTTCAAACGAGTTTTTGGTGGGTTGCTTTTTAGTTAGACGATCGAAAGGTTGGTTCGACGTGTTTAGGTTGAGCAACAGTTAAATGTTAGAGAGCACGGAACAATCGCCGTTTGACATGCCAATGGCATTTTTTCCCCAAAGGCTAGCCATACTGAACCGTCCCATTCATTGCATTTGTTCCCAGCGAATGTTTTTTTTTTTTTTTTTTTTTTTTTTTTTTTAATTATTTTTTTTAGTGAGTGCTTAACAATTACCACCATATTTTTTTTAATTATAATTGAATGGCTCTTGAAGTTGAACGTAACCAATAACAATAAGAATGTACATGCTTAACAATTACCACCATATTTTCGTTAGCTCTATCCATTAAGATGTGAAATGATTTGCGATCTAAAAATATCTATGTTTTCATCCCCGCACGAAACGCGGGTTAAACAGTTCAACCTCCTCATCATAAAAGTCGTGGTTTTATATAATACTTTTTATTTTTATAATATTACATTCTAATACAATATTATATAAAATGTTAAATAATTATAATAATGTAAATTTAAAATCACATACACCTTTAAGGTGATAGTTTTTTTGATACTTGACAAGAAATGACACTTAGGCTTATTTGTAGTGAGGATCGATAGTGGTTATACGGTTAAACAAGATGATAACTGTCGGCCTTAACTTAAAAGTTAAAGTAAATTAGTTATGTACCTTCAATTGAACGGATGATGTACGGTTAACTGGATTCTCATGTTTCGACTGAAGTTCCAAAGCTTTTTCAAGTCTTTTGACAACCTGATCGATATATGGACGATCTGCTCTATCCTCTTTTATGCACCAATATGCTGTCTCTGAGAAAATTTTGAATGCTTCGGGGTCCATCCGGCTTCGTAAATGCGGCATGATCATTTCATCCAAATGAGATTTGGCCAGCTGACTTAATAACCCCTCTCTCAGCTCATTTTCTTCGTCATCGTCTTCATCAACGTTGTCGTCTTTGTTTGCATCTTCGTCTTCGTCATCATCTTTGTCATCATCTTCGTATACAGCGCTCCTCCCACACAAGACTTCGAATAATACAACACCAAACGAATACACATCTGATTTGTGGGTCACACCCCCGGTCTCTTTATATTTTGGGTCTAGGTATACATTCTTAACAATATCACGAGTAAGAAGAAGACGGTGCCTCCGAGCTACTGTATTTTTCAATGCAAGTTCAAAACCAGATAACTTGGGTTCCCATTTGTCATCTAGAAAAATATTCGAGCTCCTGATGTTGCAATGTATGACACTAAAATCTCGTCCAACATCATAATGGATATAACTCAATGCATTTGCAACACCAGTACAAATCTTCAACCTTTGCATCCATGTAAGAGTCTGATCACTTAGATGTTTTTCGAGACTTCCGTTGGCCTCCCTCCTGTATATAATAGCCTTCCCCCTCTCCTCCTCCTCCTCCTCCCCATCATAAAACCCAATAAGAGATACTAGATTCTTATGTTTGAGACTCGAAAGCATCGAAAGCTCCATCCGGAACTTTTTGCTTTCATCTTCTTTAGAATAAGATTTGTACGCCTTTCCAACGATATCAATGAACTGTTTGGAACGCAAGAGACGACCTTTAAAAATCCCTTCATCTCTGTTGATGATATATTCTTCATCAAAATTGTTGGTTGCTGATTTCAAATCTTGAATGCTGAGTTTTAAGTGAGATAGATCTTTGCTGAAAGACTCTGTGTTTTTGCTGACTTGGGATTCATTGCCTATAGATGCGAAGGTCACTGATCCCTATATATATGTAACACTTCAGTTAGGTTGATTGATCAATTAAAATATTTATTAAAGAGACAAAATGGTGAGATGGTAAGTACATATAATACGGGATATTTTTACACATGAGTCATTTTCAATTAATGGGCTGATAATTAAAGCTGGTACAGTACGTGTAAAGAAGACATAGATATAAAAGATAAGCATGTTTCACTTGGGTGAAGATTGTTGAAAGGGTAAATACCATAAAAAAGCATCATACTTGTGTTAAAAATACATTTTTAAGTATCAAACATTTTTTTTTTTCTTATTTGGGTACTGAACTTTCATTTTTTGGCCTCTTTGATGCACTTTGTGACATTTTTGCCCCTTAAATTATTAAAAATCCAGGGGCAAAAATTTCACAAAGTGCCTCAAAGAGGCAATAAAATGAAAGTTCAATACTCATATAAAGAAAAAAATTTCTTCGATACTCAAAAGTAACTTTCGTGGCAAGTATAGTGCTTTAATATGGTATTTGCCCTTGTTGAAATATAGTGATAGAAGCTAAACTTTAGATCATTTTTTTCCCTTTTCAAAATGAAACGCAATTACAATTAAATAACAAAAGAACAAATGAATGATCTTCTAAACTAAAGACTAGAAAATACGGAGTGTAACTAAACATGGGAATCAATGTATGGGTGGTACGTGGTCACGTGGACAACTTCTAAACTAAAATCATGCATGCGTACACACCTATTGCTCTTCACTCCCTAAAACGTATGGTTGTCGGTTTCAAGGACTACAAGTTAAGCATACCTTTATAAATTGTCACGTGTCTTCACCTAAAGGTTAGACAGGTTTTATTCACAAATATATATCATTTTCCTAAAACTAATACATGTATTTTAATTATTTTGAGCCAGCACCTACTTATGTGGTTCTTACCTTTATTTATCAGGACTTTTTATTTGTACCTTAATTCAAGATCAATTTTAATTTATGACCATAATTCCACCAAAGTTACCCATATATAAGTGACATGTCTGATTTTTCACTCTTACTTTAAATGACTTATATATGTGGCATGTTTTTCAGTTCAATGGCTTTAAAATCTGAGCATATACCTTTCTTTATCCTTTAATTTTCTCTTGTTCTGACAAATATCGTTTGAGTATAATGAGCAGATAAGATTTAACTAGAAAAATATATTCTTCTCTATTAAAAATTTCAGTGACTAACAAGTTGTAAGTTACCACAAGATTTTAAATAAAATAAGGGAATTGCTATTAGATGCCTACCGGGCATTATATAAAGATTATTAATTAAACCATCATATCCATTTTTAATACCACGTCGTATTATATATTATGCCCCCTCTTTACTCGCATCTTTCTTTATTCCTCTTTTTTAAAGATTTCAGTGGCTTACAACAAGAGCTAAAAAGAAAATTATTTACCTTCTCATGACTAGATGATGTATCTCCAACTTCAGCCATAAGTGATGAGTGTTCCTTTTAACATCAATGGCAACAAATACAACAATAAGTAAATAAACATAACTCGTATTATATAGAGTTGTGCTAGAAAGATAAAGAGAAATTTGGTCAAAAAGAAGGATAAAGAGAAAAAACCATCTTACAGCATTTTTCCATTCCAATTGAAGTTCCAACGCTTTCTCAAGTTTTGTGACAATCTGATCCATATTTGGGCGTTGTGATTGTTCTTCACTCAAGCACTCATACGCTGTTTCCGCGAAAATGTTCAATGATCGTGGATCCATTTGTTTCAATAGATCTGGATTGATTATCTCATCGAGTATTTTCTCTCTATAATGAAAAATTGCCACCGGAGCCAAATACTTATTATCTTGATCATCAATTACTGATTCCCACCACAAAGTAGTTCAAACAATACTATCCCAAGGAGTAGATATCTAACTTTTGGTTCACACTCTTAGTCTTTTCATATGTTGGGTCTGTATACCCCTCCATAGACCAATTAACTGAATCAGTATGAAAAGAATGGTGTCTTTCAGATGCTTTAATCTTCATGGAATGCTGAAATTTAGATAACTTGGGTTCCCAGTCTTGATTCAGTTGAACTGCTTCACTGCTGATATTCCGGTGTATAACACTAAAATCGCGTGACTTGTCATAATGAATGTAACTCAACGCTTGCGCAATACCGACACATATCTCCAATCTTCGCACCCATGTCAACATCATCTGGTCATCTAGATATTCCTCGAGACTTCCCCTGGTCTCACGCCTGGTAATGATGATTTTCTCATCATTCTCATAACAAAACCCAACAAATGAAACCAGATTTTTATGCTTGAGACTAGAAAGCAATGAAACCTCCATCCAAAACTCTTGTTCTTTTTCCCTTTCATATTTACATAACCTCTGTGCACAAATATCAATCATGTCATCGGACCACGAGAGTTGTCCCTTGTAATTACCCCATCTGTAAATGCAATTTTTGTTGGAGAAGTTGTTGGTGGCAGATAGTATCTTTTCAAGGGGGATTTTGAGGTAAGCGAGATCGTGTTTAAGCGAAGAGTTTATCTGTTTACAAGTAAAAAAACGTGAATTAATGCACAAGATGACACAATAAGAGAGTTTGATGAAGTGCCTACAACATGTTTGATGAAATTTCTGAACCTTTTCAAACACATGTTGCGGTATATACTTGCCTTGTATATTATATTGATATTGAATTTAAGTCAATTAAATCTGTATATATTTCCTACTTTATAGCTATTATCATATTATTATAATTTAGGAAGTGCATTGTCCTATTAACTAATAATTTACTAATAAAGTGAAATAATTTACTAATAAAGTGAAAGGAGGTGAAGGTCTATATGCTCAAATAAATATAGAATTGTACTTATTGTAATAGAAAGATGGAAAAGAAGAAAGACCGTCTTACCGCAATTTGATGTTCCAACGCTTTCTCAAGTCTTGTGACAATCTCATCAATATTTGGGCGTTGCGACCTTTCTTCATTCAAACACTCACACACAATTTCCGCGAAAATGTTAAATGATTGAGAGTCCATTTGATTCCATAGACTCCAATCAATTATTTCATTGAGTTTCTTCTCACGATAATGGGCAACGGCCACCGAAGCCAAGTACTTATTATCTTGGTCGCCTTCGATTACTGCTTTCCTACCACACAATAGTTCAAACATTACTACCCCAAAGGAGTAAATATCCGACTTGTGGTTAGCACTTTTTGTCTCTATATATGTTGGGTCTGTATACCCATCCGTACTCCACACTTTATCAACATGGAACGAATCATGCCTCTCAGATGCTTTGGTCTTCATGGAAAATATAAAATCACCTAATTTGGGTTCCCAGTCATCATTTAAATAAATTGATGGACTTGTGATGTTGCGGTGTATTACACTAAAATCACGTGACTCGTCATAATGGATGTAGCTCAATGCTTGTGCAATATCGACGCATATCTCCAATCTTCGCACCCATGTCAACACCGACTGATAACTTAGGTCATATAGATGGTTATAAAGACTACCTCTCGTCACACGCTTGTAAATGATGACCTTCTAGTCATTCTCATCACAAAACCCAAAAAGAGAAACCAGATTCTTGTGCTTGAGACTAGAAAGGATGGAAATCTCCATCCAAAACTGTTGTTCTTCAACCCATTTTTTATTTAACCTCCGAGCAATGACATAAATCAGCTTTGACCACAAGATTCCAAAATATACCTTTTCAGATGCATCTTCCCCGATGAGATTTTTGTCAGAAAAGTTGTCGGTGGCGGATAGTACATCTTCTAGGGGGATTCTTAGGTGAGCAAAGTCCTCGTGATTGACTGAAGACATTATGTATGTATGTATCTGTTTGTTAATTTGAACAAAAAAGGCTGTGTGGGTTGTTATAAAAAGAAGTGAAAGAGTGTTTGGGTGATATACATAAAAATATGTTCGGTTTGTGTTTGTATATATAGAAAGATGTAGATAAGCGTGTGGGGTTCCTTGTTATATTTAATGATGGAGCTCTACTTTTTGCATTATTGTAAAGACGACAACTGCTTTTTGACTTAAAGCTGAGCAAAGTGGGAACCTCATGTTTCTGTATTCATGAATAATCATTATACTAAAAAGGGCGTTTGTTGAAAAGGAGTGGAGGTAGGTTGGTGGTGAACAGGTAATCATATAAACGTGTTTACTGTGCGTTTTGTATATGTGGTTGTGCTGTGTAAGTTTTTGCATTATTATATTAACATTAAAAGACTTGTGCAATGAAACTTCCATAAACGGTAAAAAGAAATTTGGTGATTGCGTATGTATGTATTGCTTTATAAATGAAACATCACTAATATCTATTAGCGAGTATCAACATCTAGACAAAAATTTGTGAAAGACGCTTACATTATTCTTTTTTTAGAAAGCAAGCAATATATTACCACAACAAAAAAGAAATAATACAAACAAAGACATTCAGCTTTTATAATTGAGATAGTGATGCCACACGCTTTTGGCTTGTGGCTGTCTTAACATGTAGTTCTTGTATTCTTTGTTGTATTTTGCATGTTTCTAGCGTCTATCAATGTTTTCTTTTTAGGATCCACTATTATAAGAGCACAAGGTGCAACAACAAGGCTTAGCTCTTCGTTTGGGCCTCATGGGTGTCATATCACCTTACATCCTCTTCACAACTAACCATCTCACCAACAACTAACTTCAACTTACTAGGGATGGCAACGGGTCGGGTTCGGGGCGGGTTTTAGTGTACCCGTACCCGTACCCGTTTATAATATCCAAACCCGTATCCGCTCCATTAACCGCCGGGTATCCGATTAATATTATCCATCGGTTTTTCGGGTTTTCCCGCGGGTTTCGGTTATCCCCAATTGAATAATATATGGACAAAATGACGGTATTAAGATTAAGTCACACACTAGAATACACCGAAAAAACAAAGGAAAACACCCTAGTATATTCATTTTCTGTTAAAAGTTAAAGAAAATGAATATCGTATCAAACGATTTAATGCTTTTGAATAATTCATGTACAAAATAAAATATATTATGTAATAGAGATACGTATATAAAAAAATATAATGGAAGAATTATATATAATGTGTGTATATATATATATATATATATATATATATATATATATATATATATATATATATATATATATATATATATACTAGTTAAATATAATATCAATAAAGCGGATGTAGATTCGGGTAAACGGATACGGGTACGGGTACGGGTACGGTAATCGGGCGGGTATTACCAGAACCGGTACCCGCCTAAAAAATTATATCAATACCCAAACCCGTATCCAAACCCGCCATCCCGCCCCCGAACCCGACCCAACCGGTTCGGGTTTTGGTTTTCCCCATCGGTTTCGATTGCTTTTGCCATCCCTACAACTTACTCATTTAGGGCCCACCACTTACAACTTTATTTTTTTATTCAATTCATTAAATAAATTCATTTACCAACAATTAAAAATAATACAACATACTAATTTTATTTCATCAAAATAAAAAAACATACGATACGAAAAAAAATAAATAAATAAAATAAAACGATATTAAAATAAAAAAATACAACACATACTACTAATATGAAAATTAAACATTTTATTCGCTAACATCGTCATCGTGACTTTAGTATTTCTTGGTTATCAATGCTTGTCTCTTGCGAATGATTTCGGCTCTTACCGGGTCATTAACCAAGCTGGCATCTAGCATGAGCATCTACATTTCCTGCATTTCCAACACCTTTACTTCCTTCTCAAACGTCTTTTCTTCCCTCTTCCTCATCGCCTCGTAACAAGTCATTTGAGCGTCTTTTGTTTGCGAATACTTTTCGGATAACTGTCACGAAAAAGTACTCGTTTGACTCCCACCGGAGCTCGCCCCGCTCGACGGATCCGTCGACTTTTGTTTCTTTGCAGCTCGTCTATTGGGTCTTTCGGGACAAGATCGTTTGTCAGGGCCGAAAGTATCCTCGAGACATGAAATGTCTAACGGGTCCTCGGCATCCCATTTCGGGTAATTTCTCAAGACCTCCCAAACATGGACATACGTGAAACCCCTCGTCCCAAAGCGTTCTCCGAAGTTCGCCTTCGTATTTTCCAGCTGATTGTGATCATTTTCACTACTTCGACGCTTTAAATGTTTATAAATAGCGTGGAATTTTTGGCATTCGCCATTAAGCCTCGTCCATTTACCGGTGATCATATTTTTTGAACGAGGGTCACCGGTAGTGTCCTCGTTGAACTTCTCCACAATTTCGTTAAAAAAGAATTCTTCGGATTCGTCATTTCCCAGATTTTTGTCTTGGGAAATTCCTTTCCAAATTTCCACAAGCAACACTTCTTCGGCGTCTAAGAGCTTACCGACTGCATCCAAGTCACCGTCATCATCGGCGTCTAAATCTACGACCTTTTTGGATTTTTTGGCCATGGCTTTTTTATCTCTATCTTTGGCAAGTTCTCGTGCTTGTGGTACCTTAAATTTTGAACCGGATGGTTGTGATTCGATTGGTGTTTGTGATTGAGGAGTAGGAAACGTGGATGGTTGAGACGGGTTAAAAAATTGTGGTGTCGGATATCGTTGGGCTTGATTTGCGAATACTTGTCCAAACGCATGTTGTTGGTTGAGATAATTTCATTCGGATTGAATTGTTGCGAACCATATGGCGATGAAGAGTTTGAATTTTGCGACGAGGGGTAGACGGATTTGACGATCCCCCGTATTGTTGTGAGTTTGATTTGAGGAGATTCGTGAAATACCCTCCTTCATTCGGGTTTTGAGACATGTTTTTTTGTTTTTTTGACTTGATTTGTAGTGAAAAAAAAAACGTTTAATTTTAAAACGGTAATATAACCGTTTGCAAAATAAAGTCCAACCTTCCAAATCAGCTTTTTGTCAGAAACTTAGCTCCTTGTACAGACGAGTAAGTGTGAAACGACAAGCTCCGGTGAGGGGATGCGGTGCAAAAAAAAAAAGCCCGGCGAGCTCCGGCGAGCCTCCAGCGTGGAACGGCGAGGTGAAACAACTAGTTGCACCTTGTGCTCTAACCATCTTGTTGTTATAGTGGATGCCTGTTTGTATTTTGGTTCTCTTTGTTGGTTATAGTTATCTTGCCTTTCAAAAAAAATTAAGACGATTAAAAAAGCGAGACCCAAGAAAAAAAAAAAACCCACACGGGCTACAAAACATATACAAAATAAAACTGAAAGATAAATGAAAAAAATTACAATATTTCTTTAAATAATACGTATGAACAATCTCGAACGCAACAAAAAATATACATACATGAGATATGTGGTATGAACTATGAAAGGGGATGGCGTATGTTTTAGACAAAAGAGACTGAGAAAGTGAGTATAGTTGATCATAAAAGATAATGGTAGGGTTTGTCTTCAACTTTCAAATAAAGAGAGTAATAATCCATGATTCTTGGTTGCTTATGTCTAATTTTTTTGGGGCTGCAACATGAAAAAATGGCATTATATGGAAAAATGTAAATAAATAATTCAAAGTTCACCCGAAGATAAAACTTGAGAGAAAATTAGTATTAAAATATGAAGTATTTTACAATATAAATGTAGATAAATAATCCAAAGTTCCAGAAGATAAGAAAAAACACTTGGATAAAATTGGCATTGAAAATATGAATATGAATTTATGAAGAAATGTTGCATCCACGTAAATTTTATAAGAACGTTATCACAAAATGACGTGGCATGATAAATGTAACTTTGAACATTACCTCTCTTCTTTTAATTATCCAGTAGATGTAATAGTTACAATGCACATCATTTAATGAAAATGTTTTTTTATTAAATTTATGTAGACAGAGTATTCCTCGAATCTAAAAAGAAATAGTGATAGAAGCCAAAATACATACACTTAAGGCGTGTTTGGTACTTTGGTCTAGGAGAATGATGATTGGAATGATAAGAACGTCTAGTACATTGACATGGGAATCAAATTGCGATATAAAATACAAATATATTGGTTTTTCGCAACCAAGCAAGGGAGGTGGCTTTGGACCCATTCCGTGTCTTTTTTACTCATCATTATTTCCTTTTCCCTAAATAACACAACGTACTGCAACAATCGGGCCTTTTAAACACAATCCAAAGTCCTGGCTAAAAGCCAAAAAGTCGTGGCTATTCATGTTTATCACAATATACAATTTAGTGTATCGTATAGAATCAAGTATGATTAACATCAATCATTAATAACTTAACTTCTATGAACATCACGTACAAAATGCAATGATTCTTCTATATCAAATAGTATGACACTAGTGCAATTGTTGATCATTCGAGATCATTCAAGTAACCCTGGCCTATCACATTGTCTTTCTATTAAATCGATTGTATCGATAACCCATATACAATGTGACATCCAAAGACTATTCTATTTTAAGTCAACTTAGCAAGTGTTATCACATCCGAGACTATTTATGTGAAACCTATAGAGGTCAGGCATTATAATATAGAGTGTGGTTTATTGTTCCTAATATCACAATATGGAATGTAGTTTGTTATTATATAGACTCAAGCATCATTAGCATGACTTGTGTGAACATCATGTGCGATCACGGTTCTCGTTATTACAATATAAAGTGCGGTTTATTGTTGTATATAATCAAGCATCATTGCCATTCAATCATTATCACTATTTGCGTGAACAACCTATGTGATCACGGTTCTCATTACTAGCTAATTAATCACCGTCATGTATTATTGAAGATCTCACATTCATTATTGCATAAAGTATATTATAAAGGAATAATTACATTTCATTTATTGCATACCTTGAGCAAGAGTTCAAAGTATATTGATGATACAAATAAAACAGTGAAGTATAATTTTCATTAACCTGACTTACATGATCATAAGGTATAATTCCGGTTATCAACTACCAATTACCGTTAGATGTTATGAAAGATCACATGTATAATCTCGTAGTATGTATATTGTTCCGTATACCGTACATATAATCCTGATTATTGTTAACACGACTTATATGACTCGCATTATTTTGTAACAAACATGACGAATACAAGTTAAACTTGTTATTAACTTTTCAACGATCTAATCCGAGAAAATATTAATAAAATTTTAAAACTAAATAATTTAGTTTTGCATAGACCAAAAATATGTTTTTTATTTAAAATGTATATATTATTTTTGCACATTAGCTTAGCCATGACGCGTTGTCGCTAAAGGTTGAGCGGGTAAACATTTTCGAGCCAAAATTTTGGAAGCAAATTCAATTTTTCCAAAAAAAAATATAAATTTTTTACTTTAGCGACGATTTTGTCGTCACTAAAGATAATTTTAATATTTTAATATTTTGTGCCCGTTAACAAATTAACAATAAATATATATATATATATATATATATATATATATATATATATATATATATATATATATATATATATATATATATATATATATATATATATATATATATATATTTACTTTTTGCCACGACTTGTGTTGTGGCTAAAGCTTTTAACATTTTTATTGATTTCCTCTCCCAATCATAATAATAAAATAATGATTTCATACTTTTAGCGAAGACTGTCTTTTCATGATTGTAGTGTTTGATTGGGCATGGGTGTTCCTGTCCTTATTTAGAGATCAAGTTGCCACCTGTCTATCGAAGAGGGATTTCCTAGCCTATCTCACTATATTTTTTCAAAAGAAGGAAGAAGAAATTAATGATTTCTCTAATTCTGTGAGAAAGAAAAACCAGTTTGTTAGTACTGGAGCAGAGAAGCAATCAACAGAATGAGTCCCTGTTGCTCACAACTGAATGCACCGGCCGGCACGTAGGTATATTTTGCGCTTTCCTAAGTGCGCATCTCAGTCGTCCGGTACAAAAAAGTAGAAGTAAGGTATGGAGACTGGACGGATCTACCTGGCCAAGGTGCCAATGTCAAGTAGTTATCCAAAGTGTTGGAATATGCTCTACTTATAGTACCTAACTAGTCTTTCTGTTCGGTAAGTAAGAATATATTGATCGATCGAGGAGAACCCCTAAAATAAACATAAATGAACGGGCATACCCTACCCTATACAACCCGATGGAATATGCACAAGGCACATTACATAATTATATGCCTAAGTATATCTAAGCTTATGAGGTGAAACACAAATACACTTAGATACCTAAAGTTATAATATAAATAATATATTTATATTATATTAAATTTTTAACACCTAAAATGATTTATAAGTCATTTTGACTTAAGTATTTATTATATAGCGTATAAATAATTAATAGGTTAAAAAACTTATTAGTTATTTATTAGTATTATATTGATAAATAAACTAACAAATCAAAGATTAGGAAAGTCCTAATCTACCCCTAAGGTAGTCGACCAAAGGGAAGGGAAAACAAAGGTTTTGCTTAACTTGGTGATCGAGTTAAGAAGATTCTAGGAGATTAGGATTTAGTAAAAATACAAATGCCTAATCCTAGAATCCAATAAAACGCAATAACAAATCTCTTTGCTCCTCTTCCTCTCTTGTGGCCGATTGAAACAAACACCCTTTTAGGGTTTTCGGGTTTTGACTTTTATCTTGCTTGGATCAAGGACGGAATGCATTTACTCAATTGGTGTTAGGACTAGCATTCCTTGGGTATTGCGTATGTATAGTGTGGATCAACTATAGAGTATAATCACCTTCTCATTATAAAGGGTTCTTGATCATACCGAGCTAATAAGGTACACGTCTTCTTATTATCTTTAGATTAATAATATAAACATAGGATCTAGTTTGGTGGCTTTTTGTATGCCTCCGCTTATCTTTGATTAAATATATGTGCTTGTTCTATATTTTTTTATATGAAATTTTTTTTCTAAAACCATTAAACCTCAACACAACCAAACAAAGAACTCAAGACACTCCCCAAGCTCTAAAATAAAGAAACTAACCTAAGAAATTAATTGAAATTAGATTACGATTACAAAGGCTAAAACTAATCCAAGTTTCTACCTAATAAAAAAGAGCCTAAATATTAATCGAAACTAAGCACATACTAAGCCCAATAAGACACATTGGCCTGGATATACACAAGGCCTACTGAAAAATAGGTATACTCATCAAATAAATCTAGGCTAGTGATTTTTTCAATTTGAATCTGATACTTAGTTAATTCTTTTATATTTATGTTCCCACTGATACCTAATCAATAACAAACCATAATGGCTTTTTTAGGCCCAATTCCATCTATTTTTGTTGAGGCAATTCTGACTTGTTCATCAGCAACTAATCTAGCTCTTGAAATAGATAACATTCTTTATCTTTACTTTTACTAGTCTTATCGGGTTGAATAGAAAAAGATTCTCCGCTCTGCGCCTACTCATTCTTCTCCTTTGGGATAGCGTCTTCGTTGTTCCTTTTTTTGCACTAAAAAACTAGTAAGAGCTACTAACTGCCTACGTACAAAATTTACGAAACATGAATATGAAACCAATCAAGATAAAAGAAGACCGATGTATAGTGAGAAAGCTCACCCTCCTTTAGACGATAAATGTTTCTTTTACATCCCATCCACTAGACAAATCAATAGGAAATTCTATAAGCCATTTTTGTTCTTTTGATGATGAACCACTCCGGTACAACAAGCTAAAGTGACCTCTACGCTTCGTCTCTGGTGCGTATGGCTGAGAAAGTTCCACTTCATTTTTACCAAATATTTGCGTTGAAAGTCATTGTCAATGTTTGGAAAAGTTTTAGCGACGACATTGTCGTCGTTAAAAGTGGTTCCCAAACTAAAGTGTTGAAAATCGTTTATTTATTCGTTTAGTGGACTTTTAACCACGATTTTGATCGTGGCTAAATGCATTTTAGTTCTTGAATACAATCCCAAATCTTGCAGTAATATTACCTATTTATTTTTTGGCAATGCAATAAAATATAATTACCAAAATTAAACATCTTTTTTTCCTGGTAGTAAAGAAAAGGTCATTAATTTCTTATAAAGTGATAAAGCAAACATCATTAAGAAAGTAACTGACCTACCACAAAAACAAAAGTAAACATCACAATTCAAAAAATAATATACGAATCAAAAGCGAACCCAATAAGATAACACTAATTTCATATTCACGTGGTAGCGTGGCTTTTACTTGCTACAAAATAGGTGCATTATTAAAGGGAACTTTTGAGTAACAACTTTGTTGTCTAGTAAAAGTAAATTGTTAAGTTAATAGTGAAACTTACCTAGAGGTGTTTTATTTTAGATAGCAAAAAAATACTACATACCATTGGACAATTCCTGACCGTCGGATCAAAGAGACAAGATTTAAGAATAAAAAATATGGAGGGACCACTTCTGCCAATTCATGAAACATACCCCACCAACCTCACCCCTACACCTCTCACTTTCACCAAAAATCTGTATCCAAAAATCCCACTTTCTCTCTCTAACCTCCATTAAAAAACTGTAACAAACACTCAAAATCAACCGATTTTAACCGTTCAAATCATCAATTAAACACAAAAATAGAAGAATCATTGAGTGCACAACCAGATCCACGAAAAAAACCGGTTCAAAATGAACCTACTGAATCTCGGGATGAAGGTATGATGCTTCTGACTAATTATTTAGTTGTTTTATTGGTTGTGTTTTTTAGTGTTTACATTTGGTTGAGTTTCTGAGTAAAAAACTTTGCATACATGGATGCACACCAAGTGTTTGATGAAATGTGTGACTGAAAAGTATCACCAGTGATATTTGAAGTTGAACTGTGTACGTGTGTATCACCAGTGATATTTGAAGTTGAACAGTATATGTGTATTATCACTAGTGATATTTGTATTTGACTTAACCGTGAAAATCACATAAGCAAATAGAAAATGAAGCAATCGACATCTAAAACAACGAATACTTTAATTTTTACTGTTATAGAATCATTATTAGTGTGTTTTACTAGTTAATTTTTGATAATTTGTGATGTTGTGATGATTTATGTGATAATACGAGAGATTAAAAGTTAGGTTTAACAGAACAAAAGATATGTTGTGATGCTTCTATTTGATTTGTGGTGGATTTGTATGTTTAATGATTATGCATGTTTCAAAAGGTTTTACTGCGGTATTTGAAAACAATATTGACTGGTAGTGTATTACATGTGATATAAAAGTTAAATTATTGTTGATTGGTAGAATATCTATTGTGATAACAAATAGTTATTTGTTTGACATATGATATTGAAAACAAATGAAGTATTCGTACACTAACAAAAATTATGAAAATATTTTGATGCAGATTTGAATGAGACTTGTGCAAAAAATAGCCTAATCAAACGAAAAGAATCAACAAGTGCAATTGTCGTTGAAGAAAGCACAACATCTCCACAACCAAATTGAAGAAGCTCAAACACTTGTGATATCACAAGTTCCTCAACCACCATAATTGATTCAACAAATAGAAGAAAGTTGACACACATGTGATATCACCAGTGATATCACATGTGATATCACTTGAAATCACCTGTGATATCACTTGATATCACCTGTGATATCACAGGTGGTATCACCTGTGATATCATATGTGATATCAAAGATTCCCCCGAAAGCATCTGGGAATAAAATGAAGGTGTTGGTTGATGAACCAATGAAGAGGACGATTGTTGAAGAACAAAAGTAAATAAAACAAGTTGATGAAAACAGTTGCGTTGTTATGTTTTAATCTATACGGTTATTAATAAATGTGTATAGTTGACAAGTTGGAAGTCAATAGTAGGTATTTTGTTTGACTGAATCATGGTATTTGTCACAAAAGATTCAAACTCACATAAATGGGCCATAGTGAGCAATTGTTTAATCCATCTTGATTTGTGAATATTCGTTTGATAAAGTTTTGAGTGGTATTTAGTTTAATATGGTAATATGAAAAGTGAAAAGTGTCATACCTGTAGCCAGTCATATTTGAAGTTGAACTGTATATGTGTATTATCACTAGTGATATTTGTATTATCACTTGTGAAATTTTGTATATTTTATAGGTTTTTTGTTTACTTGTTAAGCTTTATTTTACTTGTGCTATTGAGTAAACCTAAAAATTCAGAAAAAAAAAAAAAAAAAAAAAAAAAAAAAAAAAAAAAAAAACATAATAGTATCACAAATGATATACAAGTACAGGATAAAATTAGCAATGCTATTAAATAAACCTAACAATTCAGTAAAAAAAATCAATCAATCAACAAAATAATACTTCAATTGCAGCAACTGAGAAACCGCCTCCACTTTCAACTACGCCGCCGCCCCATTGACATTTGAAACTTTTCTCTTGTTTGGACAAGTATGTCTATTATGATCAATTAAACTACAAATATTACAACCCTTCTTTTGGTTCTTACTTTTCTCAATAGCTTTATTACAACCCTTCTTTTGGTTCTTACTTTTCTCAATAGCTTTCTCACGTCCACCCTTAATACGGTAATTCTTATGTCCTTTAGGAGGATTCTTTATACCCATAAAATATTGAACAATATCACAAACTTTTCAGGGTGGAAGACTTGGCAAATCAGTCTCACTTTTGACTTTAGCTCTCTCAGGTTGTCTACAAAAGTAGTCCAGTATCATAGACAGCTTATCAGTAATTACAACAATAAGAAACAAATTATCAAATATATCACTGGTGATACTACATATATCAAGCATATCACTGGTGATACTACACATATATCAAGCATATCACTGGTGATACTACACATATATCAAAAATATCACTGGTGATACTACATATATATCAAGCATATCACTGGTGATACTACACATATATCAAACATATCACTAGTGATACTACACATATATCATCAGCAAAAACATTTATTGTGTTTGTCTATTACAGTGAAAGGCACAAAAACCATCTTGTACATAAAAAGTACGTAATTAATACTTTAGTGTAAAATCAAATAATGATCTTCATTACATACTCAGCATTAAACTCAGAAACAACACAAAAAATGCAAAGAACTCCATAAGCTTTTTTGGTAGCCGTGCAAGCATTTAAATAGAGTACCACAGAAAAGACTTCAAAACACTGTAAGCTACACCTTAATTAATAAATAATAAGCAATAGTACACTATAATTAATAACTTATCAGTAACTTATACTCACAGCTTATCCCCACGAACTTATATTTTCATCCTCATCAAAATGTCAAAAATATTATATAAGAAAATTAAACATCTTAACATAAACAACTTATAAATAAATAGACTAACAATTATCACTGGTGATATTAAACATATATCACTGGTGATACTAAACCAGCTTATAATAATCAACTTCAAATATCACTGGTGATACTAAACGTATGCTACACATACGATATCACTGGTGATACTACACATACGATATCACTGGTGATACTACACATACGATAGAGAGCAAATTCAAAAACAACATTCAGACATAAAAATAGCATTCCAATGCAGTTAAAAACAAAATTTCGACTAACAACTTAATTAATAAGATTATCAAATAATTTACACTCACACATTTCATCAAACACTTGGTGTGCAACTTGATAAAAAAGAATGTTAAACAACTTGATCCACATAATTAGCAACCGATCAACAATATTATCAACTGCAACAATATCAATCAAACCAGCTTCTGAAACAAATGGTTCTTTCAAATCTAAAGAAGACATAAAAGGATGATAATGATCAGGAGGTGATGATGAGATGATGATCGGAACGGTGATGGTGATCGGGATGGTGATGGTGATTGGAATGGTGATGGTGATCCAACTGGTGATGGTCAAACGATAATAGTTGATTGGAATAACTACTTTTTGGAGGGAATTTGGAGGGAAGGAAGAGAGCAGGTTGGGAGGAAAACACACAGTAAATGTGTGAAAAAAATAAAGCGAAAGAAAAAAAGAAAAAAAGAAAAAAAGACTTTATATAGTTGGGAGAATTAAGGTTAAGCATATTAAATCTTAGATTAGTCTAGACCATTAGATCAAAAAGGATGGATGGTGGGGATTTGTCCATTGGTATGCACCAAAATAAGGGTATGCAATTGAATTTTTCTCAACTTACCTATATGATTGTACATTATTACTTGATAACAAGTTGAGTTCATGAATAAGAAACAATGTTGTGGATTAAATTGGAAGTTTCAATGGATGTCAAATGCGTTAGATGCAAGTAGATTTACGAGACCAAACACAAAATAACACATTGATATTAAGCGTTTAAGCGTTGGTTTGAATTTTGAGAGCAAAGTATTAATACACATAAACGAGGTAAATAGGTAACATGTACACCCAAAAAAGTATTTATTCCATTTGAACAAGTGAGATTTGAACACGTGAGGATGTCGATCAATATCTAGTAATGTTACTTTTCGACGTGGTTCCAATAACAATTTTATGCCGTTAATATCCGAATAATTATACTCACCTCGTACCAAAAATATAAGTCCACTTTGCTATTTTAGTTGTCCCAAGATAAATGTCCACTTTTAATTTTCAAGTAATCAAAATGATTTTAAATGGGCGAGAATGAAATTTTATTGGTTAATATCGTAAGAAACTCACTTTTTTAATTTATAAGTTTGGCCCGTTAAATTAAAGTTAAAACATAAGACGGATAATATAAATTTATATTTGTCAAGTGATTATCTAAGGCTTAACTGACAACTGAAAGAACACGAGGTGGTTGGCCAACAATAACATCATAGTGTCACAACTCACCATTTCAGGTCATTTCCCAAACTTTGGAAAAACACTATTCATCAAACACTATTCATCAAAACACTATTCATCAGTTTACTATTCATCATTTTTTGTGTCAGTTTTACATTCCGAGAAGCATTCAGAAATTTACTATTCACTGAACACTATTCATTGCCGGAAAAGATTTCATCATTCACGTGCATTATTCATTTCATCGTAAATTTAGTTTACGGGTATTTAAATTCGTGTAACCGTATTGGTTCAGGTGCGAATTCATGCATTATAAGTAAAGACATTTCATACAGACTAGAGACAGTCTGCATATCATCAGTAGGTCATTTACATGTTATACCACTCTTAGGATTTTCAAATTTATATACTTGATACATTTAACGTTTTCCTTATAATTATTTATAAATAAGCGTTAACACACGGTTTATACACGACGAATATATCTAAATATTCCCACAATGGTTCCGACATATTTTTATATCCATTTTATCATCATAAAAGTCATAACATTCATTTACCCAGTATTTTGGAAATTTATTTTATTTATAACGTGAGCTTATGAATATTACGACAGTTTTCGTGAAAACTAAACAATAATCACCCGAACACTCAATACTTGTACCCAACATATTTTTATTATTATTATGACTTTATTTTGTCCCGGTTAACTTTGTTAACATTTATTTCTATCAAACCCGGTACCCGATTATAACTAATACTTACACAAAACCGCAACTAATATTACACTACATTTCCTAAGTGAACAAAACCGACTTTGCTACTCCATTTCACATTGAAACCGGCCATGAGCACACCCCTGAACCACGTGACTTTTATTTTTCACCTCATGCATACTTGTGCTAGTATTATACTATATAACTAGTTATACTTATTTACAAAAACCATTAAAACATAACATACATAAAATTTTGGAATCAAAAGCTCAAGATCTCATCCCTTCCACCCCAAAACCCACGACTTTCCCCAAGATCCATGATCAATCCATTATTTTTCAAAGTATAAAGCATCAAAGTTGTTCATTTCATCATCCTAATCAAGAATCATAACACAAAAACACAAGTAATCCAAGGTTTCTCATCATCTCACCACCTATTATTTCAAAGTGAGTATTCAAATTTATTTTCATGTTTTCATCTAATTAACACTTATATCTCATGGTATTCATGCTTAATTTCATGCACAAACTAGCTATACCACTTTATTTTAGTAGACTTTTGAAACATACAAACCCTAGAATTGGTTTTAGGTACTCCCTTGTTTAATTAACTTGTTTACTAGTCATTAGGAACCCATGGCACCCTAAGAAGGTGTATGGTAGGATTAGTATAGCTTTGAGAAGTTTGCAAGAGTTTTGGTTGATGTAGAAACTAGTTTTGAACCTTGAAAATGGATTTCTAACAAGTAAATATACCTACTGTCCCATTTTGGTAAATTATGGAAAATCAGTAAATACAAAGGAAACTTTGGCAAAATTTTTAGAAAATACTTTCTAAAACGAATCCGTAGGCGAAAGAACGGATTAAAAAGAGTTAATAACGAAGAAGTTATGATTTTTGCAAGTTTAATGACGAAAACTATTTTCCGGAAAAATACATGCTGTTGGACGTTTTTCGTCAGACAAAAAGAGGCTTTAGACATAACCCGGAGGAGCCAAGCTTTCCAAAATATATTACTACATACTAAGGCATAACCGTGGATATAAAGAACAAGTAAAACGGACTCATAACGACAAAGATATTCACGTTTCAATATCGGCAAAAGTCCTCTATAATTGGCAGCTTTCACTAGTAATAATAATAATACTACTTCTACGTACTAAATTCTAGATTTTCTAGAAATATTAACCAAGTACCCAAATTCATAACTAATGAAGTATTAGTGATTACAAGTATATTTTTATCACTACAAGGCGTTATTTCAAGTATTTCAAACCGAGGATTTCAACACTAACATTGATTCATACGATATATATATATATATATATATATATATATATATATATATATATACACACACATTTCAACTAGTTTATTTTCTAGTAGCCATATTTTCCCAAGTTTTGGAAAATGTATTATTTTGATAACAACAAGTGTTTTTCAAAGAGTAGAGTGGTATAGGAAACATGTGCATGGACATTCATAACATCATTTGGTGATCTAAAGTAGATCGTTCATCATTCACATAGGTTGCGGCTAGTGTGCGCGCCTTGTTGTTTTCAGCTCATTACATGTTCATGGTACCATCATATTAGGTTGCGGAAGCTAATTGTTCATTGTTGTTCATTTCACTTCATCACAGTTTCATCAGTTAAGGTGAGTTTTCATAGCCCCATTTTCAATTCAACATTTTTGATTGTTTTCAAATCCCACAGGGGAATACATTGCATCAATCATTTTAGTACGAGCCCAAGTACCAAAACATATGTAAATTGCTTAAGTTGCTTTACCATTCAGTTAAAGTCCCCTGTTTATTATCATGAACCGTTAATTTGCCGGTAAGCAAGAGTGAGTGGATAGATCTATCGAGGGTGACGCCTCCATCCGTGGTAGTGATTACCAACCATAAGCGGATGCATTTCATTTTGACACAGTTACGAGTGTTCTGGTAAAACATTCGGGAGGGGCATATAATTTCATCAGTCATAGCTTCGGGGTCATGAGCTTAAGGTCTATTGTACAGTTTTCATGAGATTTTTATCTTGCACTTTTACTTGTGGTGGCCGTACATCATTACATTTTATAAACCTATGGAATTCACCAACATTCGTGTTGACGTTTTAGCAATGTATTTCAGGTTGTTAAGGTAGCTCATGTGACATGCATTTGGACCTTCATGGAGTCGCGGAGTCGACGCGTCTTATCATTATTTCATGCACTTATGTAAACATTTGATCTAGTAGGACTTGTTTTCATAAACTTGCAACACATTTTGGGGACCTTATTTTGTAAACTCTGGATTATTTCAATGATCAAATGCAGTATTTTCCAAACGAAACTTTAGGTCGTTCAATGTAACTATAACTGTGGTGCTATGACAGACACCCCAGGTATTCCATTCCGCTGCAAGTCAGGTAAATTGGGGGTGTGACAGATTGGCATCAGAGCTAAGGTTATAGCGAACTAGGATGTATCTTGGACCCTAGACTATAACCACATCATCATAGCATCTCATCATTTCATCATAAGTGCATAATCATGATACATGTTGTTTCATGCATACCCTGTGCGAGTTATTTATACTTATATTTGTATATGTATATCATTTTATTGACCTGGTTCACTAGTGACATGCCTTCAGATACTCACCCTGACATCCGTTTACCGGATTCCGACATTGAAGATGCCTTGTCATCTTCCACTACCATTATACCACCAGTTGCACTTATACCACCATTAGCACCGTTGATTTGCCATAGGAACAGGGTTTTCCTATCAATCAGCCCATACATAGAATGCCTTTTGGTAGAGTATTCAGCCTTAATCTTAATGGAATTATTAGGATGCTTATTGCAAGGAAGATAGTATGTTTCTTTCCATCACTAGTAGAGCACCCACTACTCAGGTACTATCACCACCGTCTCTTGTTTGTTTTGCAAGATGTCATATTTGTCATTTTATGCATTAATTTTTCAGATAACTGAAAGTAGAGAAAGAGTAAATTACAGAAATCTTCCTTGTGGTGTAGTAAAAATACAGATATCATCACTTGCCAATATTATTTGCATAAATAGTTCTTCAATGAACTTGTTGCATTCGCTTTTGGTAACAAAAAATCAGCAGTTAGGGACCAAAACTGAAAACAAACACCACACTTACTTAAGGATCATTTATTCAAAACGATATCTGCGAGGGACGATTTCCATAATTTCACCAAACCACAGGAATGATTTTTGTAATTTATTGTAACCATAATTTGTTAAACGCTTGAAACAACAACTATTTACTATCTAACTAATACAACTATAGCCATAATACACTTGCAAAATGAAAGAAAAACGAAAATAGCAGTTCGAAAACCAACCTGACATGGTTAAGTTAATAGTGTAACTCTGAGCACTATGTGCAATCATGTGAAGATGGCCAGTGATTTATTGCCCGGGCATGACGTATATGGGTTGAGACAAAACACAGCGTAGTTGGTACCAGTGAGTCGTAGGTGCACCAGGAGCCGTTGTCAGCCACCTTTGTACCGTGCTGTAGGTCAAAACATTTTTTTGTAGAAACAAAATTAGTCGAGATAAAAGAAACTTAGGCTAAGTCAAAACACCAGTAATAAAAACGAGTCAAATATGTTTAAGGGATAAAAAACAAGTTAAAAGTTGCCGAAAGTAAAGATTTTAATGCATTGCAATTGTTTTTTAATCATACTTAACACTAAATATTAAAATGATCATTATCTTTCTTTCGACAAAAAAGAACCCTGTTTCGATCCATATTAAATAAGATTCCCCTTCATTATTCATAAGCATATAAACTATTACCTGCCATTAAATAGAACATCAAACCAACATGCCAAACCATGTATTCTTGTACAGAAGCGGTGAATTTCAAAGGAATGTTGATTTCGTACAAGTCCTCTTCCTGAAAATGACATTATACAGCAATTGTGATGTATTTTCATTTAGTGACATGAATCAAGCATAAATATCCTTTTTAGGTTATATTAGGATTTTTAAAATGTTTATGAGCTTGAGTTGTCTCGACACAATAGCACCAAGATCTTTTAGGCTTTTAGCCCGAGCTTCACTTTAGAACATAGTTATCTTTTAAAAGAACATCGTAGAAGTCTTCAAGGAGGACAGAGGGTAACATTATCTACTATGATTGGCAATTAAAAAGAGCAATACCTTGACAGTTGTAAAATTTATGACATGGGAAATTGCAGGCGCCACTAATAGGCTAATAGCCTTGGATCAAAAGCATCAACCACTGGCTACAAACAGTATCAAACATAAAAGCCTTACTTTAGACAAGTGAAAGAGAAATTCAAGAACAAAAATCAATATCAAAAAGCCATTAAATAAACCAAAAAAAACTAGTGAATTCCGTAATTTTCATGCCCTGATGACTTGTGCATTTGAATATATATGGCATATTCTAGTAATTTTGAAGAGTGTAATCTTGCATACTTTTTCTCTTAAGATAGCATCAAATAATCCTACAGATGATATTATAAATACCCTATACCTCCCCGGTGAATCTTCACACTGTTAGAAATTAGGCGTAATACTTCCTTCTTTATTAAATTTTTTAATATATATAAATCTTGATTCTCTAATCTCCAGTCCTTAATCCCCCAATCTTTTAATCTTCAAAAGTTTAACACTTCTAAGCTTTTTACAATGTGTTTTAGTAATTTTATCTAAGTTATGGTGCATTTGTTATGGTTGATATTTAGAGCATCACAATACTTGTGTTCAATTAAACGGTTCTTAGTAAGCGTTTGATAATAAAGCTTAGTTGAAAAAAGGACACTGCAGAAATCCTATCAGGCTTCAAACCGATCACGGATCATCAATACGACAATACAAGAAACCTGAATAGTTGTTATCGAATAGAAGGCGTCATTAAACATAAAAGTCCTCGTAAACGTCGTGTTAACATTAGCATTAATGGCAAATCTAGAATATGTTGGGTTATTTTGCAATTTATGCAGCCCAGACAAACCTGTGAAAATATCCATGAAATGCAGTTCCGTGTAAAGCTGTCAAATCAACCCCATAATAGTTTTGTTGCTGCCAAAACAGGGCCTGCATGCACAAAAAAGAATCAAGAACACTTTCACTTTCTGCATATAATAATCAAGATACTCTTGATCCATTCTAATGTCTAAATGTTACATCAGAACGACCATTGAACATTCTATAAATTGTCCAAAGATAAATGAGCAAAAAACCAAGAAAGCATTAACACGCAATACAAAATGAATCACAAGCAATAAAATAGATCATACCTTGTTTGCAATTTCATGTGAATTCTACAAAATAAAACGAACACAGAGATACTATTACACCTAGGTCAAAAGGCGTATACGTACATACATGGTAAGTAAAAGATATCACTTTGACTTCATATATTATGTTTTAAAAATATACTGACAAGCTTTCAATCATTGACTGCAACTTTTTCATTATATATTGACAACTCGTCAGATCAAAAATAGATAGGATGCCTTTAAATCATGATAACATGAGAATGCATCATTAAGCTAAGATCACCTTCCAACACTAGGGAACATTTTCCCATTAGGGACAAGAAAACGATCTCTTGCAATGACATAAGACTCGAGCATTCTTTCATTCACTAACAATGTGCATGTTAAAAATGATGATCAGTTTTTTTACCAACTAAATTGCATAAGCAAGTATCTGTTATTCGTCAAATAAACCTGCATAAGACAATATGAACATGACATGATGAGCTTACCCATAGGCTCTGAGATCAATATATCGGCTTTCTCAAGCAATTCTACGTCTTGAACTTTGCCATTGATAACCTACATAACACACAACAACAACAAACCCAATCCCACCGGGCAGGGTATGCCTTGATAACCTACATGACGATGCCAAGAATACCTCCAAATGAATAAGCATCCAACAATATAAGCAACGAAGCGTACTAAGGGCACTAACCATAATTCGTTGTGCCAAGAGAGGATTCCCAGCAATATGCTTTTGAGCATAGTCAGCCATTTCTGATGCTTCCACAGCATAAACATGTTTTGCACCAGCCTAAACAAGAGAAGAAACAAAGAGGATGAGAAACTGTGTGATTAGTCAATACATGTGACATCACATTTCTCAATAAGAGTATATGATAGTGTGCTGGTGTTTGGATGTAGGCTTTATGAAATGGAAATATGAAGATTCAGGATTGGGTCGAAAAAGAAGATACATAAGTAACTCTATTAAAACATGATTAATTGATTATCGCAATTTCAAGTCCCAATAATCAGAGGATTCCAAAATGCAAATCTAAACACTGACAGTACTTAGAACCAAAATATAATATTCATTAGTAACACCTGTGCAGCAAACAATGACAGTATGCCGCTTCCAGCACCAACATCAACCGCTACCCGTCCAGTAAAATCTACTTGGTTCTCAATAACCGCGGCGTAGTATGAACCTAAAAAAAGAAAGCAGCATTAATCATACATTTCAGCTCCATTGAGGGGCAAAAAAATCCTCTGAGACATGATTATTTAAATGAATTACAATACAACTAAACAACACAATGCGGCACATGTGCCTCAAAAACAGAACAAGAAAAGTGGTATATTCACCTGTCCTCACATAATCCTGCATCATATTTTTGCTGATGAAGCAGTTGTCCGTAGTAATGAAACAATAAATAATCAAGTCGTCTACTCCATCAAAGATATAACTTTCATGGAATGTAATTATCAACAATGTTTAAGTAATTAATCAATTAAACGAATAACAACTACAGATAATGATATTTATACTACCTGAGTGGTTGTAAAGTCAAAGATGATAGAATGTTGATGACCATTAGGTTCAAGACAGAACTGCAGCTCCGGTGACCGGAATATCGCCGACAAAGGTCCGGTCACTGTCTTCGCAGCAGCATAAACAAGAGAAGGAACAAAGAGGAAGATGAAGCGCATCATTAGTCATTACAGGCTACATGTCACAATAGATATTAATACAAATTTACCGTAGTGGTATACCTCTTTCGCCAATTCAGAACCTTCTGATACACAAAGTGATTGAACTTCACCTAACCTGTAAAGCTGAAACCCCCAAAACAGTAAAAATTTAACACATAAATACAAACAACAGCAACAAAAAAATAAAAATAAAAATAGAGTTCTTTCAGTTATCATCATTATCCAAAGTCTTACACAAATCCTCGTGATCAGGACCCACAAAACGAAAATTATTTACAGCTCAAACAGCATATACTTATATAGGTGGGTTCTGACATCATAAGCACTCAAAATCAACGTTACATGATTAACAGAAATCCATCAACACAGAACACAATAACACAACTCAAACTAAAACAAAACCCCTGATTAAAACCACAATATAACATATCATAAATGCTTAGCATATCACACGAACTTGCAACTTCGGCCAATCAACAACAAATCAAATAACCTTTTAAATAGCAACGTTGCAATATTAACACAAAGGGTTTAAGTTATACGATAGACGTGTACCCAAAATATCACCCATCTCGTACCCTAAACTTGTAAGTTTTAGGCGCATACAGAACTCTTTGTTACCCGTAAAACAACCTATCTTCACACTTGCAGTGCCACATTGCTAAAAAGTTCGGTTTCAAATTGTTAAAAAATACAAGCTTTTGCATCAGTGTAAATGAACAAGTTAGTACGAAATAACAAGTTTCGAGTAATATTTTGGGTACACCAATAACGGAACATTTTAAAAAGTACACGTTTCTGTACACCATAAACAACACTAACACATACTAGACAATATATAGTACAAATAAACCAAAACAAAACAATAATTAGTTTAATACACTGATAAAATGGCCCAAAAATGTATCTAACATAAACCATTATTCCATTAGTCTATATCAAACTTATAAGCTCGATACAGGGGGTGTTTGTTTAAGCTTATATGACGGGCTTATTGCAAATTTGATAAGTTTATAAGCTCATTTATTCTGGGCTTACGAGCTTATTCATTTGAGCTTATAAACTTTATAAGGTCAAGACTTCAAGTGGATAAGCTCATAAGCCCAAAATAAATGAGGTTATAAGCTTATCAAAATTTGAATAAGGCCATCATATAAGCTTAAACAAACACCCCCTGTATCCCGTAACGATACACACAATAAGATAAATTAAAAGTTTATACATTCAATACAAATAAACCGTAATTAATTAATTAATACCTGAGTGGAATATCGCCGACAAAGATGATGGAATGTTGATGACCATCATCATGTTCAAGAAAGAACTGCAGCTCCGGTGACCGGAATATCGCCGACAAAGGTCAGGTCACTGTTTTCGCAGCATAAACAAGAGAAGGAACAAAGAGGGAGATGAGAGCGTATCATTAGTCATTACAACAAGTGACATTATATTTATTTATCCATGTGATTGAATTGCACACCAACCGTTTGATAAAATGTCTGCCTGTAAATTGGTGATGGTAGTGATACCCTTGAGTTGAGAGTTGTTGCTGGTTGGAATAGTTCGATGCAAGGCTGTCAAGATCGCGATCCCACGCAGGATCGTTTTTGTCTTTGCAAGATCGAGATCGTAAGATCGGATCGCGATCCTACGATCCTACCAATTTGTCATATTTTGTAAACAAATGATATACGAGTCAAACTGTTTTATATTTTTACTCAACGTCAAAGATAAGTTCATATAATATCCTCTTGAAAATGACAAAGTTTAAATTTCAAACAATAAAGTAATAGTAAAATACAAAAAAGTCAAGTTTCAATGGTTACATTAACGATTTAGTGCAATAATATTACATAACATAGGTTCTAGATGTCTCAAAACATACGAGCCATCTACATGATTTCAAGAAAACAAACGTTTCATAAGTGGCATTACAAAACATACCCTTTGATTAGTTTAATCACAATGAAGTAAAGTAAATTAAACTATTGAACACTTTTTAGACTATAATCTATTCAGAAAAGTAGAAAACTATGTATAAACTATAATCTATTTAGAAAATGAAACAATAGTGGTTTACTCATTAAACATTAGTAAAACACACATTTGTTTTTTTTTGCCTAAGCAAGTGGGATGGACTTAAAAGATTAAAAAAAAAAAAAAAAAAAAAAAAAAAAAGTGAACTCGGATCGCGTGTCGATCTTACGATCTTACGTGCGATCCTACGATCCTACTTACGATCCTACCTCAGATGCGATCCTACCACGATCCTACACGATTTTGACTGGTGTGCACGTAAGATCGTACGATCTTACGTGTAAACTCGCGAGTTTGACAGCCTTGGTTCGATGTATGCTAAATAGCCTGTGAAAAAATGACATTATTTCATGCGGTATCTAGATGACAATGTTTCAAAGAGCACGTGATAGTGTCTGGTTATTTGGCTGTTGTGTTTTATTAGAGATTATGTGATATATAATAAGAAAGGGGAATATACAAATTCGTTATTTGTTAATTACTGAACAATTAGAAAAGCCATTTCTCATTCAACTTACCAAACTTTGCGAAAATGTTCACTTTGTTTTTTTCATTCAACTTATCAAACTTTGTTATTTGTTTTTTTCTCATAAAGTACACATCATTTCTAGTTGTCCACGTCATTTACACCTCGCCAATTTCAAATCTTTCTCCTTATCGCTTACACTTTACTCATAACTAAATGGCTTTTAATCGATGTTATATATTTTTACTAGACTACTAGAAATATTTTTTTAAACGACAAGTTTTTTCCCATCTATACCACCTTTTTTTTTTTTAGAAAGGCACCTATACCACCTATTTCACAAATGTCTTCAACGTGGCTTGAACCCACAACCTCTTATCGCTAGACATATACTCGCTTAAAGCGATAGTGTATAGTGGCAAATAATTATACTTAAGAAATTGTAATTCTGGTTTGACCTTTGATGCAAACCGTTTTTTTTTTTTTTACAAAACTTGTGTTTTTAAAATTAACATTGTGTGTTTTTAAACATTGTCAAGTTTATAATTGATCAACTTAAGGTGTATTAAGAGATACTTATAGATAATTTAAAGCAGACTACATTAATTTAACATTTCAAGGTTTCAAAAATTTATACTACAAGTGACACTCTTTATAAGTAGTATACATAAACCCACGGGTTTCACGGATGGAATAAAAAATTTATACTGCAAGTAGGGTAAAGTTTATGATGATAAGAAGATGTAAAATTAACATGTTTCTATACGTTAAATATTTTGCATATGTTAAATTGGAGTATGCATAATCTTAGCTACTAATTTTGTCTTATTATCCTACCATGTACTAGAAAGAATGAAAGATGTTAATGAATTAATGACTGAAAATAATAGCCTCTATAATTTTGTGTTATGCAATTTGCTTGTTGAATATACCTGTCGCATTATTGATTTGCATACTTTGAAAATTGATTTGCACACTTTGAAAATTGATTGGGATACTTCATCCATGCATTAAATACTTGTACATTATTAAAAAATGTGCTTGTACATTGAGTGTGCAAATAACTTTATTGAGTGTGCAAATCATTAGCCTAAAATTATTGTTTTTTTGCATAATTTATCGATTAAATGAATCATGAAAATTTAATTTATTTCACCAGCTTTCCATTCAGCATCAGATAATGTTTTAAAAATTATGATAACACGCGTCCAATACATAAAAAGTTAAACATCAAAGAAATAACTGCAAAATATTGTAACAACTGGCAATTTATATAATAAGTTAAAATAAAAAATAACTATAAATCTTGATAAATTTTGTGACAACTGGCAATTTATGGAGCTATTTTGAAACTCGCATTACGTTAAAAACTTAATGATATAAAATGTTTTGAGTTTATTCTCAATGGATTTGTGAAATTTAAACGCGTGATTTTGAATTATGAATTATATGTGGAGTTTAATTTGAATTATTGATTGGATATGGAATATATATGTCGTGATTTATTGTTGAGACGTCTTTTAGGCACTACGTTGACTCCGGCACTAGGAAAACCTAACCAATTTGAAAATTTTGATTAACGGTTGTGTTATAAATTTTTACGAACGTATTTATGATCAAATCTCGTGAAAAGACGGTTTGGAAAATAATGGTGCGTGAGTTAACGCGCATTGAGAAAATTTTGAGATATGAAAACGAGCTCGGTTTGAGAGTGTCGGGATACTTTGAAAAGTTTACGGATATGGTCCTTGTGTTTTACACCTAACCGCCCCACACATTATTATTATTATTATTGTTATTATTATTATTATATAAAAGAGTTAGCTACATATGGTCCTTGTGGAACCTGGTAAACACAAAACACAAACATAACTTCACCATCTCTCTCTCTCTTATCCCTCTCTAACCAAACCCTAGCCACCGCCGACTTCACGGCCGTGCCACCACCTCACCGCCAGCCACCACACCACACGGCCACCACCATTCGATTCCCCATCTCATTTTCTACCCGATCCACTACTACACGCGCCCAAACTCATCATTGTTGGTCTCGTTAATACTCAACGCGCCACCATCTTTGGTTTATTCATCACCACCCTTTGTGTACATTGAAGAAAGGTAGGTATGACTGAGTCACGCGCCCTTCGTGACTCGGTATTGCTTCGATTCGTGACAACCGAGTCACGAGTCAACTCATTTGTTTCGGGTTAAACTAGAATACGTGGGAAAACGTGATTGTGTTAATAAAAAGTGATTATAAACAAGTTTGGTATTCGGGTTTTTACTTTTTTTGTGGGTGTCGACTGGAAACCGAGAGCCTAGGCTCTCGGCTTGATGTTATTTTGAGCTTACGAGGTTTTGTGAAGAACTTTTGGTCTCGTAATAATGGTGACGAGAGCATTCAGTTATATGTTTTTGTTTTGATTGATGTTTGGTTCGGAAATCTTGGGTATGGTTGTTTGTTTGTGGTAGTGTGACCCCAAGGGTCCGTTTAGTTTGGTTTTGTCCTCAGTCGAGCCTAACCGAGACCCTCGGGGTTGGGCTTGTGGCGCATAAGGCTTGGCCGAGACCCAAGTGGGTCTCTCGGCTCGGGCTGGGATCGGTGAGAGTGACCCGGGATCCTTGGCCATCGATGTTCTTCTTGTTGTTATTATTGTTATTGTGGTTGATATGGTATATCGTTATTGTTATTAACAATGTGCCTGTAAAGAAGAAGATTATAGAAAAACAAGCTTTTTCACCAACTAAATTGCATAAACAAGTAAACAACTATTAATCAAATAAACATTCATAATGCAATATGAACATGACATGATGAGCTTACCCATAGGCTCTGAGATCAATATATCGGCTTTCTCAGGCAATTCTACGTCTTCAACTTTGCCCTTGATAACCTACATGACGGTGCCAAGAATACATCCAAATGATAAGCATCAAACAATATAAGCAAACAAGCTTGTATTAAGGGCACTAACCGTAATTCGTTCTGCCAAGAGAGGATCCCCAGCAATATAAGCTTTTGAGCATAGTCAGCCATATCCGATGCTTCCACAGCATAAACATGCTTTGCGCCAGCCTAAACAAGATAAGAAACAAAGAGGATTATGAACTGTGTAATTAGTCGATACATGTGACATCACATTTCTCAATAAGAGTACGTGAAAGTGTTTTGTTGTTTGGATGTGGGTTTTATGAAATGGAAATATAAAGATTTCGGGATTGGGTCAAACAAAGGGATACATAAGTAACTATATTTTAAACCTGATTGTCTGGTTTTGAAGTAGCCAGTACAAAACTAGTTAAAAAAATATATATTTTGATCCCTACACATTTATAACCACAATATGTATATCGAAACATTAAACACTGATTATCGCAATTTCAAGTCCCAACAATCAGAGGATACCAAAATGCAAATCTAACCACCCCCTATAGTATTCATTAGTAACACCTGTGCAGCAAACAATGATAGTATGCCGCTTCCAGCACCAACATCAACCACTACCTGTCCAGCAAAATCTACTTGGTTCTCAATAACAGCAGCATAGTAGGAACCTAAAAAAGAAAGCAACATTAATCTTACAATTCAGCTTCAAGGAAGCCTAAAAAGTTTATGTGAGCCATGCGTATTTACATAAACTAGTACACCCTAAAAGAACAATGTGATACATGTGCCTCTAAAACAGAACAAGATTGTACAATGTAAGGTTTTTGTATCATTTTGAAAGAGGTTACCAGACATAAGCTAGCCGAAATAACTTTTTAATAACCAACCAGAATGTCACATCTTAGCTAACCGTTTCAGCTACAAATATTTTATCTCCGATGCCTCAATAAGGTGTTTGTGATTGCTTATTTTTCTGCTTTTCCGCTTTTTTAAGCAGAAAAGCCATTTCTCCACCCACAAACTTTCTGTTTATTTCGTATTGTTTATTTGATATTAACCTAAAACTATTCTATTAAAAATAAGTACTTTTGGAACCGGTGTTTGGATTTTATAAAATGTTTTAGGTTAAATACGAGAGTAAAAAGTCATTTCAATTCAATATGAAACATCTAACACGAAATAAGCAACTTGGATGAAAAAAGTGCTTTTCTGCTTAATAAGGGGGTGTTTGTTTCGGCTTATATAGCCTGCTTACGGTTTATTTGGTTTTCGGCTTATGTTTCATAAGCTCACTTTCTTTGGCTTATTTTGAAACTTTCACTAGGTACACATCTTAGCAGTGGCCCGTAAAACGGCCACGAAGACACTCCAGTTAGACCGCGTACATCTAAGTCAAATACTCGCCCAATCAATTAAAACACAAATCAAACCAATCAATCAATCAACATTACCTGACATAAATTCAAACTATAATTAATTAATTAACTAATAATCAAACAAACAATTTATAAAAACATAAATAATATAAATTTATATTACCTGAGTATTACTAATATGAAAGATGATAGAATGTTGATGACCATCAGGTTCAAGGAAGAACTGCAGCTCCGGTGACCGGAATATCGCCGACAAAGGTCCGGTCAGTCATTACAACAAGTGAAATTATATTTATGGATAAGATTGAGTTGCACACCAACTGTTTGATAAAATGCCTGCATGTAAATTGGTCATGGTAGTGACACCCTTGAGTTGAGAGTTGTTGCTGGTTGGAATGGTTCGATGTATGCTAAATGGCCTGTGAAAAAAAATGACCTGTTTCAAAGAGCGCGTATTAGTGTCTCGTTATTGGCCGTGGGTTTTGTTGTTGATAATGTGTGGGTTTTGTTATTGATTATGTTATTTAGTTGTGGTGGTATACTGAACTTTGCCAAAATTGTCGCTTAAGTCATTGGACTTTAGGGTATGTTTATTTGCCTACTTTGGTCTGGTTTTGTTTTGATGTGACATTAAATAAATGTTTGGCGTGTGAGGATCGGATTTCGTGTGTGAGGATGAGATGTATGTTAAATAAAACCCATTTAATCTTCTAACAAAACCCATATAGCTTGGGTAATACTGTAATTAGTTAATAATTTTTTTTTATTTCTTTTTTATTAAAGAAAGTCTATATACATTAATATCTTTTACACATCGTTTTCTACAACCATCTCCTTCTCACCTCCAGTTTTTTCTTCAAATGACCATTTTCTACATCTTTTTGATATTTATTTCTCATTAAATCTAAATAAAAAACGCACACACATCATTCTTAAATATTTTAACCATAAACAAATAAACTCCAAGTATGATATTCCTTCATCGAAGGTGGAAACAGAATAGGAGCACCTCACTAAAAACATCAAAACACAAACTTAACATTTAAAACCAAATAAGATCTATGGTCACACCTCACTAGAAACAAGATTAAAACCCATAAAAACTTTATTATATAGTTGAGTGTGATATTGTGATGTGGCCACCCTTGCTGGAAATACCTAGTCCCACCATTGACCACTCACAACCACCATCACCATCTCAACCTGTGGTTAAGGCGCACGGATCTTTGGTGGTTGCGAGATGGAGGAGTGGCGAAAAGTTGAGATGGTGATGGTAGTCGAGGGTGGCCAACGACGAGGTTAGGTGTTTTCGTTGTAAGAAAAATTGGTTACCTTTTGCTTGATTCAATAGGTAGAAAAATGCTTTATAATTTTAGGTTCAAGATGAATGATAAATTATAAAGAATGAAGATAGTATAAAATAAAAAATAATGATAATAACGTATTTATGATGCCTGAAAAATGTGTTATGCTTGACAAGTTTAGAAAGAATAAAATGATTAGGGTCTAAAATGAAAATTCATGTTTTGTTAGTGGATATAAGGTCTATTTATTAGGACCCGTTTGAATAAAGGGGTTGTACAAAACCGTGGAGTTATGACACAAGTAGCAGCTTTTCATCCATATGGGTGACATAGAGGCGTCGACTCTAGGACGACTAGGTTAGAGGATCGATCTGCTCAAATACCATGCTGAATTAAAGAATCCTCCGAAGGTGTTATGTTTTATTGAAAGGATATTCATAACACAACTTACATTACAAACCTCAACGGACCCAAAGTCTACAAGCGGCTTTGACCAAATAACATCAAATATCATGTTCAATTTGAACATTGAAGGATCTCAATAAACATGTCCAAATATCTTTTTATACAGTGTTTTATTGCCCATCTATATTTCACATGTTAGAAAAATCATGTTATATCCGTTCCAATATCATTGTCTAAATTTTTATATCGGGTTATCTCTGATTTAATCGAGATTATGATATTATCCCTTGCTTGAAGTGTTATTACAAACTTTTAATAAGAAGAATAATAATTGGTTAGTGTCATTTTAAGATAAATATAAAAAGCTATAATAATAACTTTTTTCCTTTGAACAAGTGAAATAGTAATTACGGCGTGTTTGTTTTGAAACTTTTGGATTTAAGGAATGTAATTATAATAAAAATAATTCTTTAGAGTAAAGTGGTTAATTTTACTAAGGCCAGACGAAGTGGAGATGACCCAACCTCCGTGACCACTCACTCACGAGTGCACTTCAAACACAAAACTCTAGTTTCTATCATTTTGCATTTATTTGGTGAGTGACTCAACATAGTGAGGTGCAAAAAGGTGGGTCTCATTTTCAAAAACTAAATATTTTTTTATTTGTTTTATGCGTATATGAGATATTTAGTAATATATAACTGTATAAAGGTGAGAAAAATGTGACCAAAACAAATAAAATGTGAGAGGAAAGGAAAAATTGAGACGACAGTGATGTAGCGGTGACCCGGTCACCGCGACAAACTTTAGCCTAATATTTAAACACGATTTCACTGCGAAACGTGCAAATTATTTTAATATTTTCTCATTTTTATTTCTATAGTTTGCTATGTGATCTCATTTACTTTTTTTTCCAATATAAAAATAATTAGTGTTAAAACAAAATTAAATAAAAATAATCATAAAAGATAATTTTCTTAATTCGAGTATACAAAACAACCTACTTTAAAGTTTAAACCATCACTATCCCAAAACCCAAATTTCAATTAACTTACTTCAAGAGATTCAAGGCTTATATCACTTATACAATGTTTGGTAAGCACATCAAAACACACACTCCCATTTGGAAAAAAAACCAACTGTTTGATGTAAGTGCGACTACCCATTTGAGTTCTTGTTGTTTACAATTATTCTGTGGACTTCTTTTTGGGTTTTTTGTAAATGGGTTTTTTGTTAGTTGCACACCAAGTGTTTGAAGAAATGTTTGACTGAATAGTTTAAGTGAATTTGTCATGTTAGTGTGACCCATTTGAGTTTTTGTTGGTTAGATTGTTTTTATGTGGCGAAATCAGTTGAATCAGCAGGATTAGATGTTATGTTAATGGGACTTTTTTAGACAGTTTATGGTTTAAAATATTTGTAGTGATCAATAAGTTGGTAACTTTTCCAGCTAATTCGGATAAATTTGTATCATTAGATGATGTTATGATAATGGATTTTTTAGATAGTTTGTGGTTTAGGGATATTAGTGGCGATTAAGAAGGTGGTAATTGTTGAATGGTGATATAGTTTAAGGTTTTTATGTGTTTATTTGCTTACGAGAGTTGGGTTTTATGGTGACTGTTTGTTGGTAATTGATAAGGTGCTTAGACATGAGCAAAATGTATTATGTATGCACGAAATTGAAAGTTGGTTTTTCATAACGGTCATAAAAAAGCAAGGATTTCACTTTGGGTAATACCCATTTAACTTCTTGTTGGTTAGAAACTTAGAAATGATTTTATGAAGTGAAGTTGGATAAACCAGTAGGATTAGATGTTATGGTAATGGCCTAATGGGGACTTTTTCAGTCAATCTGAAGGTTTTAGATATTAGTAGTGTTTAAAAAGTTGGTAATTCTTGAATGGTGATATAGTTTTAGGTTATATGTGTTTTTTAGGTTTATGAGAGTTGGGTTTTATGGCTGCTGTTTGATTATATTTGTACTTGACGTAGGATGTGAAACAGCCACTTATGCATTTTGATATGCATAAATGTAATGGTGTTTTGACTTTTGAGCATCTCTTTGAAAAAGCGGTTATCTATCCTGGAGAATCTGTCCTCCATTATGTTTATATTCTTAATATATCTCTGTAGTCTGTATGCACATTTGAAATCACAATCACGAAAACTCTTTATGAAAATTTGAAAATCAAGTTTTATATATCATTTAGTTGTTGTGTAACCATGTTTATAGTATTCACTAATCTTATCTTATATGCAAAAAGTTGTTCAAGTTCTGTCATTGAGAAATTCTTGTTATTTACCAAAATTGTCTTCTTTTAGCAGCACTGATTTCGACGGTACTCTTCCATTGAGGTCTCGTCGCTCTTCCATCTTTAATATTTCTATATAAATCCTAGAAGTGCCTTTTGTACTCAGTCAAAGCGAAGGTCTCGTGGACCTGTGATGGTTGCGAAGAAAGAATCTAAAGGTACATCCGGGATTACAACTTTTATAGATCTTTGTAGTCAGTCAAAGTCTCATATGATTTTATTCTGTTGTTTAGGAACAAAGCAATGAGATGGAAAGTACAAGCATACCGTTGACCTTCCTAAGACAACTTTTGGCATGGGAGCAAATTCTGTTGTAAGGGCTCCTGAACTACAGAAATTATGGGATGAAAATCAAGTCTTTATGAAAGTTGCTGAAAAGAATAACCGGTTAGTTTAGAAGCTCAATCGAGTTCATCTTGTCTGCTACCAACTTTCTATCTCTACTCATTTGATATTTTTCTGCTTTCGATAAGGAAGTTTCATTCTTCATGATGGACCTCCGTATGCTAATGGTGATTTACACATCCGACTTGCATTAAACAAGATTATAACAGATATCATTAACAGGTATAAGGTTTGGTTGCAACAATCACTTTGCACTGCGATATTTGAAAGTGTGCGCTAGAATGTTGCACAACATGTAATTACTTTTATATGGAATTACTTATAGAATTGGAAATGACAGCTTCTTCAAAACCGTAAAGTTCGATACGTTCCTGGTTGGGATTGCCATGGTCTATCTATTGAGTTGAAAGGCAAGTGATAATTTGTTAATGTGTTATTTTCTTCTTGTAACTTTTAGATTCAATCATGGGTAATTTTCTGTTGAATGATCTTTGTATTGCAGTCTCTGGACCAAGATGCCCGAAAGGGGCTAACACCAATAAAATTGAGAGCCAAAGCAGCTAAATTTGCCATAGCAACTGTGAAGGCTCAAATGGCATAATTCAAGGTCAGTTTAAGCAGCCAATTTATATAACTAAAGATCCTACATAAGATCATGTACTTTTACTTATTACATGTAGTATCAATGTTTTTTTGTGTGTGATCATTTTATACATACAGTTGTCTAAAGTCCTCAACATCTTTAAATTCAGATGATGTTATACTTTCCTTTCCGCTAAACAGGAACAACCTCGTTGCATTGTAACCATTCTGAAGACCCATTTTCCCTATGCAAATCAAATTTATATATTGTTAGGTGTACACATATAAGATAAATACAAAAGTTACGACTTATGTTATAGGATGAGCGCCTACCGTCCCACATTTTCATCATCCCAAGATGAAGAACAACAATGATATTTGAATGGTCATCACATCCTTGAAGGAAGTCAGAAAACTGTTGCGCAAAAGATCCCCACAGTGTGCACCTCATTTCAGTCCCCCTGCACGAAAAATTAAAGATGGTGGACATGCCTATATCTTTGAAAGTGAACGTGTACAACGAAAATTTTATATATTATATAATGTACAATATTTTTGTGTACCTGCTTCCTAACTATTAAAAAAAATTTGTATATAGGTTGCTTGCTAAGAAGGCAGATGAAACATCTGAACATACAATAAGCATGTCCACTGCCTCAAGATACTCAACAAAAGAAGATTTTACCACTTCTGCAGAAATGAGGCACATTGTCGATCTCTTGGATATCCCAAAGGTACAACGTCCTACTATCATAAGCTACAATAACTAAAAAAGAAAGCAACATTAATCATACATTCAGCTCCGTGGAAGCCTAAAAAAGTCATGTGAGCCATGCGTATTTAAATGAATTAGTACAACCTAACAGCACAATGTGACACATGTGCCTCAAAAACAGAACAAAATCGTATATTCACCTGTCCTCACATAATCCTGCATCATATTTTGCTGATGAAGCAGTTGCCGGTAGTAATGGAAATACATCTTAGCAGATGATGCTTCAATTTTATCATCGAACTTGCTTTTGGAGGAAGACACTGTTCCATTTGCTAAACTTGATCCTGTAAAAAGAAACAATAAATAATCTAGTCATTTACTCCTTCAAGAACATAACTTTCATGCAATGTAATTACCATAACCATCCTTCAGTTATAAAAAAAAAAAAAAAAAAAAAAAAAAAAAACGCTCTCTTCTATTATTTGTCAATATATGTAGTCAGATGATAAAGGAAAGTACAGGCATTTATAAAGCCGGTATCAGCGCAATATGAAGTATAATATTTGAATAATTTAACAGACCTTGAATAACTACTTCCTTTTTCCATTGCTCAAATGCACCATGGAAGGAGCTAATTTCCTCCTCGTCTTTAAATTGGATAGTGATTCCCTTTGAATAAGTTTTCTGTTTCAAAAGTACAAATACCAACAGTCACAATCTACCAATGTATATGTACCGCACATCATAATTATACTCATATAATTAAGCATGGCAGCATGTTTTATTATATCTATTGAAATGACCAGGAAAGCAGTATCCGAGCATAAGCAACAGGGAAACATGCTAAAAATATACTCATATCAGGATATCAACTAAACTGGCTTGATTAGAGAAATAATATAAACGTACAAATCACAATAAATAACACAAATTAGCAAAATTTCACATACCTTTTTCGTTGTTTCAGAACCTTCTGATACACAAAGTGATTGAACTTCACTTAACCTGTAAAGCTGAAACCACCAAAACCGTAAGAAATTAACACATACACACAAAACCAAAAAAAAACTTCAAATCCATTTCTTCCAATATATCATCTATATCCAAAATCCATTATACACAAATCCTCATAAACATGCCCCACAAAATGGAAAATTTTACACCACATAAAATTAAGCAGAAATTTAAAAAGCATTTGGATAATTACAAAAAAACTTATAAGTGCTTTTCTGCTAAAAAATAAGCAGAGATAAGCATTCCCAAACACCCCGTTATTTTATCTTTTAAGCCGAAACATAAACAGAAAAAAATTAAAACCACCACCAAATGGCCTAGTACCTAAACCCCTCACATTAGGTCTCGGGTTTAAACCTCACTAGGTACACATCTTAGCGGTGGCCCGTAAAACGGCCACAGAGACACTCCGGTTAGACCGCGTACATCTAAGTCAAATACTTGCCCAATCAATTAAAACACAAATCAAACCAAAAACAAAAACCCTGATTCAAATCAATCAATCAATCAACCAACATTACCTCACATAAATTCAAACTATAATTAATTAATTAACTAATAACCAAACAAACAATCTATAAAAACATAAATAATATAAATTTATATTACCTGAGTGTTACTAATATGAAAGATGATAGAATGTTGATGACGATTAGGTTCAAGGAAGAACTGCAGCTCCGGTGACCGGAATATCGTCGACAAAGGTCCGGTCAGTCATTACAACAAGTGAAATTATATTTATGGATAAGATTGAGTTGCACACCAACTGTTTGATAAAATGCCTGCATGTAAATTGGTCATGGTAGTGACACCCTTGAGTTGAGAGTTGTTGCTGGTTGTTAGAATGGTTCGATGTATGCTAAATGGCCTGTGAAAAAATGACCTTGTTTCAAAGAGCGCGTGTTAGTGTCTCGTTATAGGGTGGGTTTTGTTGTTGATAATGTGTGGGTTTTGTTATTGATTTGTTTATTGATTATGTTATTTAGTTGTGGTGGTATACTGAACTTTGCGAAAATTGTCGCTTAAGTCATTGGACTTTAGGGCATGTTTATTTGCCTACTTTGGTCTGGTTTTGTTTTGATGTGACATTAAATAGATGTTTGGTGTGTGAGGATCGGATTTCGTGTGTGAGGATGAGATGTATGTTAAATAAAACCCATTTAATCATCTAACAAAACCCATATAGCTTGGGTAATACTGTAATTAGTTAATAATTTTTTTTCGATTTCTTTTTTATTAAAGAAAGTCTATATACATTAATATCTTTTACACATCGTTTTCTACAACCATCTCCTTCTCACCTCCAGTTTTTTCTTCAAATGACCATTTTCTACATCTTTTTGATATTTATTTATCATTAAATCTTAATAAAAAAAAGCACACACATCATTCTTAAATATTTTAACCATAACCAAATAAACTCCAAGTATGATATTCCTTCATCGAAGGTGGAAACAGAATAGGAGCACCTCACTAAAAACATCAAAACACAAACTTAACATTTAAAACCAAATAAGATCTATGGTCACACCTCACTAGAAACAAGATTAAAACCTATAAAAACTTTATTATATAGTTGAGTGTGATATTGTGATGTGGCCACCCTTGCTGGAAATACCTAGTCCCACCATTGACCACTCACAACCACCATCACCATCTCAACCTGTGGTTAAGGCACACGGATCTTTGGTGGTTGTGAGACGGAGGAGTGGCAAAAAGTTGAGATGGTGATGCTCAAATACCATGGTCTGGTGTTATGTTTTATTGAAAGGATATTCATAACACAACTTACATTACAAACCTCAACGGACCCAAAGTCTACAAGCGGCTTTAACCAAATAACGTCAAATATCATGTTCAATTTGAACATTGAAGGATCTCAATAAACATGTCCAAATATATTTTTATACAGTGTTTTACTGCCCATCTATATTTCACATGTTAGAAAAATCATGTTATATCCGTTCCAATATCATTGTCTAAATTTTTATTTCGGGTTATCTCTGATTTAATCGAGATTATGATATTATCCCTTGCTTGAAGTGTTATTACAAACTTTTAATAAGAAGAATAATAATTGGTTAGTGTCATTTTAAGATAAATATAAAAAGCTATAATACTAACCTTTTCCTTTGAACAAGTGAAATAGTAATTAGGGCGTGTTTGTTTTCAAACTTTTGGATTTAAGGAATGTAATTATAATAAAAATAATTCTTTGGAGTAAAGTGGTTGATTTTACTAAGGCCAGACGAAGTGGAGATGACCCAACCTCCGTGACCACTCACTCACGAGTGCACTTCAAACACAAAACTCTAGTTTCTATCATTTTGCATTTATTTGGTGAGTGACTCAACATAGTGTTGGTATTTTAGTGTAAAATAGATTGAGATTAATATGCATATAAGGGTCGACACTTATATGAATATTAACTGGACTAACGGGGGTTCCAAGGGGGCGGTAGCCCCCTTGGTACAGAAAACGTTTCTGATTGCATACAGAACAACATACACAAACTTGAATCAATTAGATTTTATCTGGTCGTTAATTGGTATCCACTCCAATTTAATCGATCTGAAAGCGTTCATACTCGTGACTTCTAATTGCTATCAGGATAACCTATCACCCCACATACGACACATAAACAACAAAGATCGATTAAATTTCTTAACAAGATGGCAGGAGAATCTGTACGAGATATGACATCTAAGTTTGTGAAGTTAGCCAAATTCGAAGGGCAGGATTTTCGAAGATGGCAGAAGAAGATGCAATTCTTGTTAACCACCATGAAGGTTGTGTACGTTTTGACAACACCAGCACCGGAGGAAGTGGAGGGTGAAACCATTGATCAAATCAGAAAACGCAACAAGTTCTGGAATGATGACTTCATATGTCGAGGAACAATTTTAAACGGTATGTGTGACACTCTTTTTGATATTTATCAAAACGTAGAATCTGCAAAAGAGTTATGGGAAAGTCTTCAAGCCAAGTACATGGCTAAAGATTCATCCAGTAAGAAATTCTTGGTTAGTGATTTCATGAATTACAAAATGATAGATGGTCGTTCCGTTATGGAACAATACAATGAGTGTCTTAGTATACTTGGTCGCTTTACCCAACATGATTTAAAAATGGATGAATCCATTGCGACGGCATCTATTATTGACAAACTTCCGCCTTCTTGGAAGGATTTCAAAACTAATTTGAAACATAAGAAGGAAGAATACAATTTGGTTGAGTTGGGAAGTACCATTAGTATTGAGGAAGGGTGTAGACGTATGGAGAAAACATGGGTGAATGAAAAAGACAAGAATATTGGCGGTTCAAATGTCAATATGGTTGAAGAAACTAATAATAGTTTCAAAAAGGGTTCGGATTCTAAGAACAAGAAACGAAAGTTTCAAGGTAACGATTACAAAAAGGGAAATGGAAAGAAAGCAAAACAGTCCAACGATGGGGGCTGTTGGAAATGTGGGAAACCTGGACATTTCAAACGTGATTGCCGTAGTGGAAAAGGCAAAAACGAGGCTGGTACTAGTGGTGGATCCAAAGGAGATCCGAAACAAGCAGGTACAATATTAACAATTAATTATAATTCGGATTTGAATTATGTATCATTAATTTGTGAATCGTTCTATGTACAGGATGATGATATTGCTTGGTGGTATGATTCTGGTGCGTCGTGTCATGTGTGCAAGGACCGAAGATGGTTCAAGGAACTTGCAACTATTAATGATGGACGTGTTTTAACTATGGGAAATGTCGCAACAGAACCAATACTTGGAATTGGAATAGTAGATTTAACTTTTACTTCTGGAAAAACAATTTCGTTGTGTAATGTATTGTATGTGCCCGGTATTTGGAAAAACTTGTTGTCCGGTGTATTATTAAATAATTGTGGGTACAAACAAGTGTTAGAATCCGACAAGTATATCTTGTCGAAACATGGTTCTTTTGTTGGATTTGGTTATTTGTGTAATGGAATGATTATGCTTAATTTAGATATGCCTTCTACTTTTAATTCGATTTGTATGGTTAATTCTATATCTAGTGTTAAACTTAGTAACATGGAATTATGGCATGCTAGACTAGGACATGTTCATTATAAAAGAATGAAAGAGATGTCTAAAATGAGTATGATTCCATCTATTGAGTTGGACCATAATAAGTGTAAAACTTGCATGTTAACTAAGATTACTAGAAAACCATTTAAAAATGCAAATCGTGAATCCAAACTGTTAGACCTCATTCATAGTGATCTATGTGATTTGCATGCTACACCATCTCTAGGAAATAAGAAATATGTCATAACTTTCATTGATGATGCATCACGTTATTGCTATATATATTTATTGCATTCAAAGGATGAAGCTCTTGATAAATTTCGTATTTATAAACAAGAGGTAGAGCTTCATCAAAAGGATTTGGTAAAAATCTTGCGTACCGATCGTGGAGGGGAGTATTATGATCCGGTATATTTCCAATCTACCGGAATAATACACCAAACAACGGCTCCATACACACCACAACAAAATGGTGTGGCTGAAAGAAAGAATAGGACATTGAAAGAAATGGTGAATTCAATGTTATCTTATTCGGGGTTAAGTGAAGGATTTTGGGGAGAAGCCATGTTAACGGCTTGTTATTTGCTGAACCGTATCCCCGGTAAAAGCAATAAGAAAACTCCTTATGAACTTTGGCATAAAAAAGCACCAAACTTGAGTTTTCTCAAAGTTTGGGGATGTAGGGCTGTTGTTAGGCTCACTGAACCTAAAAGGAAAACTTTAGGTGAAAGAGGTATAGATTGCATATTCATTGGGTATGCTGAAAACTCATATGCATATAGGTTTTATGTATTAGAACCTAATGAGTATGTTTCTGCGAATTCTGTGATAGAATCACGAGATGCAATCTTTGATGAAGAAAGATTCACATCTATACCTAGGCCATGGGACATGATTCATAGTTCTAAGGAATCGGTTAATACCGAGGATGTTCCATCGACTAGCACTGAACCAAGAAAGGGTACACGAGTAAGAAAAACCAAAACTTTTGGTGATGATTTTCAACTTTACTTAGTTGAAGGATCAAGGAATGAAATTAATTATCAATATCAATATTGTTTTAATATTGATAAGGATCCAATGACATATAGTGAAGCAATGGCTTCAAGGGATGTTGCTTTTTGGAAAGAAGCAGTCCAAGATGAGATGGATTCTATCTTGCAAAACGAAGTTTGGAAATTGGCTGATTTACCTCCTGGTTGTAAACCATTAGGTAGTAAATGGATCTTCAAGAGGAAGATGAAAGTAGATGGTACTATTGATAAGTATAAAGCCAGGTTGGTAATCCAAGGCTTTAGACAAAAAGAGGGTATTGATTATTTCGATACATATGCTCCGGTTGCTAGGATATCTACTATTAGATTGTTATTAGCATTAGCTGCTATACACAATCTTGTAATTCACCAAATGGATGTGAAAACTGCATTCTTGAATGGTGAATTAGATGAAGAGATTTATATGAAACAACCCGAAGGGTTTGTTATGCCTGGACATGAACACAAGGTATGTAAGTTGGTTAAATCTCTTTATGGGTTAAAACAAGCACCTAAACAATGGCATCAAAAATTTGATGAAATTGTGTTGTCAAGTGGTTTTGTTTTAAATCAAGCTGACAAATGTGTTTATAGTAAATTTGATGATTCTAAGAATGGAGTCATTATATGCTTATATGTAGTTGACATGTTGATCTTTGGTACAAACCAAGATCAAGTGGATGAGACAAAGGAATTCTTGTCATCTAAATTTGCTATGAAAGACATGGGGGAGGCGGAAGTGATCTTAGGTATTAAGATCATACGTGAAAACAAGGGTATTTCAATTTCTCAATCTCATTATATTGAGAAGATCTTGGATAAGTTTGATTTTAAGAATTATTCTCCCACAAGTACTCCCATGGATCCGAATGTTAAGCTATTACCTAATAAAGGTAAAGCGGTGTCTCAACTTGAATACTCGAAAAGGATTGGATCCTTAATGTATGCTATGATAAGTACTAGGCCGGATATTGCTTATGCAGTCGGAAAGCTTAGTAGGTTTACTAGCAATCCTAGTACATTTCATTGGCGAGCATTGGATCGAGTATTTCAGTACTTGAAAGGAACAGTTGATTATAAGTTAACTTACATTGGGTTTCCTTCAGTAATTGAGGGTTTTAGCGATGCAAGTTGGATATCCAATAAAGAAGATCATTCTTCTACATCTGGATGGGTGTTCCTTCTTGGGGGAGGTGCCATTAGTTGGGCATCAAAGAAACAGACTTGCATAACAAACTCAACTATGGAATCCGAGTTTGTTGCTTTGGCGGCAGCTGGTAATGAGGCTGAATGGTTAAGGAATTTGATTTATGAAATTCCGTTGTGGCCAAAGCCGATTTCTTCTATTTCTATCAGGTGTGATAGTCAAGCTACTTTGGCTAAGGCTTATAGTCAAGTGTATAATGGCAAGTCAAGACACTTAGGTGTAAGACACAGCATGGTTCGTGAGCTCATAATGCATTGTGTCATATCCGTTGAATGGATTGCAACTCATCAGAATTTAGCTGATCATTTAACCAAAGGGTTATGTAGAGATCTCGTGAAAGGATCAGCTGTGGGATTGGGGTTAAAGTCCATATAAAAGCTCTCATGTTAAGATACCCAATTCCCACCTAATATGATGTTAGGTGCTGAATTTTGAATGTGGAAAGCTTAATATCTAGAGTTTGGAACACAACATTAAATTATCCCAAAGGTATGTGTTCGGTTCTGCAAGATAAAGAGGGTTGAAGTGTTCTTCTTAATAGTTCTTTTGAAAAATTGCATTTGCAGGTGCGAGATTAAAAGAACTACCTATATGAGTACGAAGTTTAGCTGCTTCAAGAAGTTGGGACTTGGCTTCGATGTACTCAAGAAAGGATAGGGACATAGGCTAGTAAAATAATGTGTCAAGTAAGAAATTGTGTATGTAAAACTAATGTGTATATTATCTTCTTGTATTCAATAGTGATATTACAAGGTTCAATCTTTCGGGAAACCTTGATATCCGAATATTTGGAATGTGTAATATACTAATATGAAATTCAATCGTCTCAACATTTCATTTATGCATTAGTTTGATTGTTTTGCTGTGAACTAGTTAGTTAATTTATGATTACACTAAAATGGGGGAGGTTTGTTGGTATTTTAGTGTAAAATAGATTGAGATTAATATGCATATAAGGGTCGACACTTATATGAATATTAACTACAGAAAACGTTTCTGATTGCATACAGAACAACATACACAAACTTGAATCAATTAGATTTTATCCGGTCGTTAATTGGTATCCACTCCAATTTAATCGATCTGAAAGCGTTCATACTCGTGACTTCTAATTGCTATCAGGATAACCTATCACCCCACATACGACACATAAACAACACATAGTGAGGTGCAAAAAGGTGGGCCTCATTTTCAAAAACTAAATATTTTTTTATTTGTTTTATTTGTATATGAGATATTTAGTGATATATAACTGTATAAAGTGAGTATTCTAATTAAAGGCGAGAAAAATGTGACCAAAACAAATAAAATGTGAGAGGAAAGGAAAAATTGAGATGACAGTGATGTAGCGGTGACCCGGTCACCGCGACAAACTTTAGCCTAACATTTAAACACGATTTCACTGCGAAACGTGCAAATTATTTTAATATTTTCTCATTTTTATTTCTATAGTTTGCTATGTGATCTCATTTACTTTTTTTTCTGATATAAAAATAATTAGTGTTAAAACAAAACTTAAATAAAAATAATCATAAAAGATAATTTTCTTAATTCGAGTATACAAAACAACCTACTTTAAAGTTTAAACCATCACTATCCCAAGACCCAAATTTCAATTAACTTACTTCAAGAGATTCAAGGCTTATATCACTTATACAATGTTTGGTAAGCACATCAAAACACACACTCCCATTTGGAAAAAACCAACTGTTTGATGTAAGTGCGACGACCCATTTGAGTTCTTGTTGTTTACAATTATTCTGTGGACTTCTTTTTGGGTTTTTTGTTAGTTGCACACCAAGTGTTTGAAGAAATGTTTGACTGAATAGTTTAAGTGAATTTGTTATGTTAGTGTGACCCATTTGAGTTTTTGTTGGTTAGATTGTTTTTATGTGGCGAAATCAGTTGAATTAGCAGGATTAGATGTTATGTTAATGGGACTTTTTTAGAGAGTTTATGGTTTAAAGTATTTGTAGTGATCAAGAAGTTGGTAACTTTTCCAGCTAATTCGGATAAATTTGTATCATTAGATGATGTTATGATAATGGATTTTTTTAGATAGTTTGTGGTTTAGGGATATTAGTGGCGATTAAGAAGGTGGTAATTGTTGAATGGTAATATAGTTTAAGGTTTTTATGTGTTTATTTGCTTACGAGAGTTGGGTTTTATGGTGACTATTTGTTGGTAATTGATAAGGTGCTTAGACGTCAGCAAAATGTATTATGTATGCACGAAATTGAAAGTTGGTTTTTCATAACGGTCATAAAAAAGCAAGGATTTCACTTTGGGTAATACCCTTGCTCGTAATAGTTTTCTAAAGTTGGGTCTCTAAAACTATATATTTAATGTTAAATACTAAGTATTTATTCCAGGTTTTAGTGGACGACGGTCCAGAATTAGGACTCAATATAATCAAAGTTACTTAATCATTTTCCTACGTTCTTGATCCTGCTTAATATATGCTAGATGGTCTTCATTTTGCCCCTGAGTTTAGGTTCTTAGGTGATCGTTTGATAGTCAAATCAATTGCTCGAAGTTGGGTACCTGGAACCTATGTCGATCTAAAAACAGAATGTAAACCAACTTGGGTTTCGATTTCAAAGCCTATGAACTGATTTGTTATGTATCCTAGCATGTTTATACTTACACCTAGGGTATCTATTATGAGTTGAGGATCTCTTACCTTAGTAAAATATGTCGAAAACATTTTATTTAAGGGTTTGTTTGGTCTAATGACTCGCGACAAAGAAAGGAATAAAAACATGACATGTACATCTTATGGCCAGATCTTGGGGGAAAATTGAAGTGTGCTAGGTGGTGTTTAAAAGAGCTTATTGGCTGGGCTTATAAGCCTCAGCTTATGGTAGAAAAATGAGGCAAAAGTGAGTCGTTTAAGAAAAGATTTTTGGAAATTCAAATGTCAGGTTTAAAAACAGTACGCACCTACAGCTCTTGTCGTGCATTTTAAGGACCCGTGCCCCTAAATTTTGGAAGAAAACGTCGTTCCGGACAACTTTCGTGTTTTAACTTTTTGATGAATCGGAGTAGAAATGCCTCGTTTTGTGTGTTCTATGTTTCTGTCACAGAATATTTCTAACAGCTTTTAGGGAAAGTTTTGGTAATTTCATTTGGCCGTATCTTATGACTCGTGTACTCGTTTTAGGTGATTTAAAAGCCTAGATTCTTGTTTTTATTTCTCCTAACTGATTGTTAAGTTTATATATAAAATTTAGAGTATAATAGAGAGGGTGTTTATTTGGTTCTTGTAAAAACAGAAAGAAGAAAGACAAATAGAACTAGTTTTTGGTGTTGTTTATTATCTGTTAAATGCATTAAGTAAAAGTATAAAAGAGGTTAAAATGGTTGGGATGCTTACTGAACTGATGGTACTATATATGTGAGAGATTTGACTAGAGTGGCTTCAAGATGAACCAAGGCTATCTCCACCTCCTTGGCTTTTCTAAAACTCCTCCTTGACTACTACTTGAACTCTAGGATTAATAAGTATGAAGTATGGGATTGTTTTGGTATATTTCGAATTGGAGGTGAGGGAAAAAGGAATATTAGGGTTTGGTTTATATAGGGGACGAATGAAAGGGTTTCAAAAGTATCTAGGAAATGGAAATTAAACCTTACTTCTCCTGGACTTCTCTAATCTCTTCTTTGGCTGCTACTAGTGACTCTAGGTCAGAATGTTTATGATTGTGAGGCTGTTTGGTTTTGTTTCGTGTGAATTGTGAGCAAAATAGAAAAATGAAGGTCGAATATATATATAGGGGTCAGATGAGAGGATTCTTAAGTGTCTTGGTCATCATGTTTAGCCTAAAGGGACAATGTTGGTGTATCCTAGACTATGGTTTGACATTTGTAAGCAAGGGAGTGTCCTAATCTTTGTGGAATAACCCTAACCACCAATTCTAACAACCTCCTTAACTTAGAGTAATCCTTCTAGAGATACATTGATGTGGATGTATAACAGACCAAGTGATATACCTAAGGCTATGGATGAAACATGTGATGCTTTCTCATCTCCTGGTTTCACTACTTGTAACGAAGGGAGTAACATGTATATGTGGATTAACTCTAGCCAGGATTCCTAACTAATCACTTTGATTCTAAGTAGAATTTCTAGAAACAAGGTTATGTGGATGTTTATGATACCAAGTGATTTATGCATGGCTAGGCAGTGCACAAGTAACATTTTAGTTAGGTTTTAATTATATTTGAACTAGACACAATTAAATATCGGTCATGTTTTAATAATTGCACCTATGGCTTAATGAATTGTACCTAGGGTTTAATTAGTGTAAGTAACTTAGCCTAGGGTGTAGGTTAAATCACATTTAAGAAAAATGTACTTTAGGGTTTTGTTTTAGTGTCTAATTCTTACAAGGAATAAAATAGGTGTAGAGTTGAGTTTAAAGGAGTGATACTATAGGTTACTAGGGTTGTAAAAATATATCCTTACTATTTCGACTAGTTAGAATAAGTTTATGTATATTTAAGTTAATAAATATAGTTTTTAGGTTTCAGACATGAGGTGCTTGTATACTACTTTTAGGGACTTGAACTTAGGCTTATTAAATATAAGAAAATATATTTTGAAGACTTGTGCATAAAAGACTTGTACAATGTGTTTTAAAAATAAGTACACTGAGGTTTATAATGAGTTTTATAAATAATTAGTTTTCATGCATTACCTTAACTTGATAGACTTGTACTCCTGAATTCCTTTTTAAAAAAAATAGTATACATACTTATTAGGATTTTATGATTTGATTTATAGTTTTAATAATTTAGAGTTTTCGTAAACACTTTAATAAATAGAAAATATTAAGTTTGAACGTTAAGTATAAAATGACGTCAGGTGGTAAATAAGAAATTGAAAACTTTGGTACTTGACATAAAAAAATATCTATTTAAAACAAAACCAAGTGAACCCGTTTATTTAGAATATGAGTTACGTCATATTAATTGTTATGATTAGTTTAACTAATAACGTTTAAAAGATTTAGGCGTGAAAAATGGATAAGTATAAGTTTAATTTAAGTGGAAATTTGCCGGTGGTTACAGCACCCCATTTAAGCTACACCGTAGCCACCTTCTGAACCTTAATAATGCTTTTTATTTTACAAAACATTCTTTAAACTTGTAACTTTGTGGGTGTGTTCCCTGTAAACCCTCACGAGACTTCACTCGTCCACTTGGGACACCAAGTGGTTTAAAAGGCTTGTTGCATATGCTAAATGCAACCGTGATTCCTACGAAAATGAGTTAGGTTTTTCTTTTTATTTTTCTTTTTCTTTTTAGGTTTTATGCTTTTGGTAGTTGTGTAATTCCAGGGATTTGAAGTTTACTCCTTAGGCAAAGTGAAGGCACGTTTCTCAACATGATCCTTCTATCATTTTCAAGAGTGAATTTCAGGGAAGTTCTCGTTCTGATTCTACTTTTCCTCCTTATTTTTTTTATGTACAAAAGGGACTTTGTACAACTCAACTGGGGGGACGGGAGTAGAATTATTCACTTGAACTTTGTTTTGCCCTTAATTTTCTAGTTTATTTTGAAAAGTTATGCCACTTTTAAAACTTTTGACATGTTTTTCCAAACCTAACTAGAATGGACCTTAGCCGAGCACATTAACCCTTAATACCATGTTGAGGTTTAGCCTATTTCAGTTTCACCCTGTTTTACCCCAAATCCACCAAAAATATGAGTGCGCCGGTAGTTTGTAAACCTTAGAACTTGGCTTTTACATCATTTTGAAACCATGTATGAGTAGTGTATTGAGATTTCTTAATACATTTGGAAGAAACTTTTTAAGAAGGCAATATTTTAGGATTATCACCCAAATAACCGTTATGTATGTGTTTATCGATTAGTCACATCGACTATTCGACCCCCGTGTTAAAACCCTTTGTTGCACTCACCTTTAGTGCAAGATACCCCTAAATACACCCTTTTGAGCCTATCCTTTCGTTTCTCACCCATATTATTGTTTCGATACACCTATACACCTTAGCCTACCGTGTAGTCTTTTTATATGATTGGGAAGTTTCCACTTGTTCTAATTTGAGGTCCAAGTCAAGAGGTTCAAGAATCACACTTACGTTGAAGACTCATCATTGAAGATCATGAGAAAACCCACTATTGTACATGTATTATTCATCCCAAGTGGGGGGATATGTTATTTATTTGTTATTAAACAATGTGAATTTCCGTATGTAGATATGTTGACTTTAGTGCACCCTTGTATAACACCGTAATAAGAGCTTTGAAAAATTTAGCATCGAAGATGCCACTTCGGTCATATTTGAAGAATGAAGCTGTTGGTTCTTAATCACCAACAAGAAAACCAAGTGTGGTGTCCCATCATGACGTCCTCTAATGGCGCACACTTGTTACATGATCCAATTCTCACATTTTGAAACTTGGACTTTAGATGAATGGCAAGTGGTAGCAACTCGGTTATAGGCTAAGACTATTTGTTTTTTTTTTTTTTTTTTAATTTTACACCATTATTGTGCATCCCATGTCTTATCCTACCCTTTAGTTATGAATCATGCTTAGGTGAGGGATTTGAGCAGTCATTGGTGTCTTGCCCGGCGTTCCGGTCACGTACCATTGCTTTTGTCGCCCTTGCCATAGTATTTTAGTAACAACGCTACAACCAAATAGCCTTATATGTGTTCACCCAATAATGCCTTTAAGAATTGTTTTGACCTTAGCTCTAGTGGTAGAGATTTGTGTAACTGCCAAGCCTATGATAGAATACATTCTATGACTGTGCGTTGAGTGATCACCCCAAAATTAACACTTAGATTAGGAGAGAGATGTGAGTGTTTGTTCCAATTTTGTGAGGTGTTCGGCTTTGATAAATTCTAGCATAGGGAGTTTTTCATTCATATTCTCCAGTTTCTTGGGGGATATCTTTTTGAAAATAATTCTTATAAGGTCTACTTGAGGGCAAGTAGAGTTCAAGAGGGGGGATATTTGATAACATCAAATTTACCCCCAATCTAAGTGTTAATTTCCCCCTTAAAATACTCATCTTTTCTACTTTTATGAAGAATATATACTCTTATTTCTTCCTATTTTGGTTTCAGGGTAAAGTAAAGATGAGTAAAAGAACGAACTTACGCAGAAATGGAAGGACTTTGGAGCAAATACGTGGAAATTATGGATTCTGCACTAACTACGGCGTAGAAGTTCATCTACCTACGCCGTAGCAAGGCTTCACAAAGACTACGCCATAGAAGCTCTCCTACTTATGGCGTAATGAAGAATTTATGAAGACTACAGCGTAGCCCAACAACAGGCTACGGTGTAGAAGTCCACTAAAGAACACTACGGAGTAGGTAACTTTCCAAGCTATGACGTAGGATCTCATTTAAGGCTGTAAAGAACTGACGAGGCCAAGGAAGAAGCTACGGCGTAGCCATCTTATCTACTATGCCGTAGGATGCTTATCATGAAGACTTTACGCCCGTAACACTTGATCAGGTTACGACGTAACACAATTTGCAAAGGTTACGGCAACAACTCTAATACGCTACCCCGTAACATAGTCGGGGCCTATAAATACCAACCCTAAATCCGAGTTTTTCATATATCACTTCCCATCTCTTCACCACAGCAACGTTGGGAAAAACTCAGGAAGGAGGGAGAACGAGGTTCTAGCCACATCCAAATCATTTCCAAGGGAGGAATCACACACCGATCATAAGTGTTTTCATTCCTTCACTTTGTATTCGATTCATGCTTAGATTTGTATTAACTCAACATTGTTTTACTGCATTTATGAACATGAGTGGCTAAACACCTTTTGGTGTTAGCCTAGTTATGAAATTGTTATGTTATTGATTTAGTTTTCCACGCATCTATTATCTACTGTTTGTTTACTTTCATGGCGAATCTTGGGACACTCTAGTTCCTGTAGTGTTTAGCGTTGGTTGTTCCTTAGGGGCTTGTGGAATTAACCCTAGGAAGCAAGCCGCTAAGAATGTGACTTGGTAAGGGCTAAGTACCAACTGTAGATGTATTTCTTTGCCATACATGTGCGAATTAACCCTAGGACCACCTACCAATGCTATACGCTTAACGGAATTAGAGGGGTGTAGGATCTGACCATGCCGCATCCGCTAGACTTGTCCATGTTAGTAGAGGCACTTAATGACTCTTATGTCTTCATACCGATGAACCCAAGGCTTTACAATAGCTTTGGATAGGACAAGGTATAAGATAGATCTAGGCAAATTTGACCATCTGACCCGAAATGAATATCGTATCCCCGAACGATTTGATAGGATGCACCTATAGGAAGACTGATCATGATCATAACAAGAGTAGTAATTAGGTTAACACTACTTCTCCTTACTGGTTTCCTTCTATTTACTTTATTGTCTTGTTATTAATTTTAATTAGTTTAATTAATCTTTCATCTCAAAACCCCCTTTTAAAATGTGACACGACTTAGATAATTTCCGCACCTTAGCTCTTGGGACGACCTCGGCTTTACCATTTGACTATACCACACAAGACCGGATACACTGTTCGTTAGTGCGTAAAAGGTAGACCTTAGGTAAACGAGACTTTATAAATATTAAAACCTGGTCAGTAAAACCTGCATCAGTTATAGCCCAAAAGATTAGGTAACCACTTTAGTTGAAATGGAGTAGTAAGCCTTTGATCTAGTAGGTACTTGAGACTAAAATAGTCAATTTTTATTTTGCTATATCTGTTGGACAGATATCCTTTCCATTTATTTAAGACCATCAATACAGCTAAGAACTCTTTTTCTTAAGTAGATAGAGATTGATGTTTAGAAGATAGAGTTTACTCAAATGAGCTATTGGATGCCCCTCTTGTTGAAGCACTGCACCAATACCCATTCCTGATGCATCTGTTTCCACCACAAAGGTCTTTTGAAAGTCTGGAAGGGCAAGAATTGGTGACTGAATCAAAGCCTACTTAAGTCTAGTAAAAGCCTTTGTGCCTCTTCACTTTACACAAAAGCATTTTTCTTCAACAAATTAGTCAGTGGTTTGCTTATCAAGGCATATTGTTGAATAAATCTCTTATAGTAGCCTGTCAAACCCAAAAAATCTGAGTTGCTTAACTGTTTGAGGTACTGGCCATTCTTACATAGCTTGTATCTTGGAAGTATTAGTTGACACCCCTCAACAACAATACTATGGCCCAAGTACTCCAGCTTACTCACCCCAAAGAAGCATTTACTTTCCTTAGCAAAAGAGAATTCTTTTCCAAGACTTGTAATACCCTCTGCAAATGTTGCCAATGTTCTTCATCACTCTTGATGTATACCAATATATCATCAAAGACTAAAAAGTTGAGGGTGCATTAGTGAGTCCTAAAGGCATTACTAAGAACTCATAATGGCCTTCATGAATTCTGAAAGCAGTTTTGTGTATATCAGCATCATTCATTCTTATATTGTTAATACAAATATCGCCTAAAAACGTTATTTATATTTTACGATCTTTGCTAAGTTTTGTTAATGACAAAGTACGAACTTTAGCTAAGAGTAAATCAACACTTTAAGTGTTTAAGTCTTGTTTAACTAAGGTTTACATTTCCTTTTAAACTAAACATTGTTTTTATTCCTTTAATTAGAAAGTGTCTTGTCACATAACATTTATTTCTTAAAATAGTAATGTCACATCACATTTAGGGCAAGCTTTGTCTATATACATTCATGGTAAGTAAGAGTGTTTGACTAACCATATGTTTGCTTGAAAGACTTGTGTTTGACTAGAAGTAATGAGATGTGACCTTGTTTGGTTTGGTAGAGTTATTGCAAAAACCTACTGCAGCCCTGACGGAACCCTGGGGGTACATGGGCGGAACCCATTTGAGGGTTCCGCCTGATCCGCCAAGACTGCAGAATGGTTTGCTATAAATACCAAACCATTTGTTAGTTTTGTGTAACCCCTTTAGGAGATATTTTCACATACTCTCTCAACCAACTCAGTAACCTTTTGATTTGTGTGATTCTCTTATGTAGCAAGGGACTTCACAAGATCATTCAAGAAGTTACAAGCTTCAACTCTAAAGTTGCAAGTCTTGGTAGCTTGGTCATGTATAAGCTTTGGTAGTTTATACTTCATGTGTGTCATGTATGTAGAAGTTATTGGTTAGTATTTTAGGCCTCAAAATACGTAGTGTGTTGGGAGTTGTTGTACCCTAGTAAAAGAACTAACGGGAGTGGTTGTACCCTTGGTAAAGAACTCGACATCTAGCTTTGTGTCGGTAAAAGTGTAAGCGACGAGTGGGAGTGGTTGTACCCTTGTAAAAGAACTCGACATCTAGCTTTGTGTCGGTAAAAGTATAAGCGACGTGTAAGGTTTTCTCCGCCGGTGAAAGGAGCTTGTTGATTAGTGTTTATAACTCTCGAGTTGGAAACTCGGGGCGTGGATGTAGGGCAAGGAAAAAGAATCCTTGTAGCCGAACCACGATAAACTATCGCGTTGTGGTTTGATTGTTTCTTTCTCTATCTTTGCTTATTATATGTTGTTGTTTAGTTAGAATTGTTGGTCACGTATAAAGCTTTTCAAAGAACTAAAACAAGTAAAGTTGTTCTTATATCTTTAAACATATGTAAAGCTTTTCAAAGAACTAAACAAGCAAAGTTAGGATCATTACAAGTAAAGCTTTTCAAAGTATGAAACAAGTTAAGTTAGAATTGTTATGCACATGAAAAGCCTTTTCAAAGAATCAAACATATTACGTTGTGTTTATATCTTTAACCAAACGTCAAGTTCTCAAAGGTTATTTAAGCTAAAAAGGATTTAAAAAGCGGTAAACTATTCAACCCCCCTTCTAGTTTTCCACAATTGGCATCAGGAGCTACGTTACCCAAGTTCCTTAAAATTATTTTAAAACTTGGATCGATCCATGGATTTTGAAAATCTCAAAGAAGGGCAAACTATTCAAAACCCACCGCTATTTGAAAAAGAAACCGTGCTTAAATGGAAAAGTAAATTTGAAAACCAAGTTGATCAATTTGATCTCACATTTGAGTTAGAGGTCTTAGAATAATTAATTGATAGACATTTAGTTGAGATTAATACATGTGCTACTAGTTTAAATGTTTTAAATGAAGGTGTAAGTGAAGATGATTTCTCATGTCGAGCTCTTTGTGGACTTGCTTGCGATTCATGGACTTACACGGATGAAGATGAAGCCAACCATCCGGTTTGTGATTCTCTCTTAGCTAAATCACCAAGCAATGTACATTTTGAAACCAAACATTTTTGCTTTGACACACTTATCCTAGAGTTTTCTAAAATAGAAAATGAGTCTAAACTTTCATGCAACATGGACCTAAAAACTATCTTTAACAATGAAACTTCAAGATCTTGTGTAAACACTTTTGAAAATGAAATCATGTTAGAAGATAAGATGTCTAGACTTGAGAGTCATGTTGAAATTGATTTAGAATGTAAAGTATGTCTAGAGTACAAACATGAAATTCTAAAACAAAATGAAAAAGGAAAAAATGCTTGCTAAATTTGAAGAAAGTTCAAAAACTCTTGAAAGTTGTTTGAAGAATCAAAGGTCATTTAGAGATAGAACCGGATTAGGATTTAACTCTAATGAATCATCAACAAGTAAAACAAAACATGTTGTGTTTGTGAAACCTAAGAGTGTATTGTAGAAGTTACTCTAGCTCTAGTAGGAACACATGATAAAGGGATAAAAATATCATGGTCAATACTTTTATGTGTCTTTCTAACTTTCTTTGATCTATAAGAAGTTGTGTTTAGCCTCTCTACGTATCAAGGTTATTTGCTTTATGTTTTTCTTCTTGATGGCTAATCTATGGAGCTTAAAAGGTACACGTCTCTTCAACTTACCTTTTAATGTTTCTTGTTGATTAGTAGTATGATTTGTCATAAGTGTTAGTAGTAGTCTTTACTATAAGGTGTCTATGATTGTCTGAGTAACAATAAGGGTTAGATCCTTCATAGGTAAAGTAGTTTGATACTACTTCTAGTAGGAGATATAAGGTGTCTTGCGTCGTTTAATCTTTCGGGAAAATACACGAGTAACTCTTGAGTAAGTCTCACTTAATTCTTATTTACAAGTGAGTGAACTAAGAACTTCTTAAGTGATAAGACAACCAACACTTTTGTGATGCTTGCAAATCTAGCAAGACAAAACATTTCATAAACACTTGTAGTACAAAAGTCTTTTGGTATTATACCCTATATTTTCAATAGCATCTTAAGTCTAATCATTCTTTTGCTAAAAGCTTCACGAAAGACACACAAAGTAAAATAAATCAGTTGAATTTTATTTGAATGATTGGGAGAAAATGATTTATTAAACTTCTAGGATGTGAACATCAAATACGACCCATAGTCTTATGATGTTGCATCTCTTAGACATTTACACTTATAATGTCTTAAGTAAATAAACCCAAAGAGTCGAGGAGTCATTGAGTTTAACATTCAATGAAAGACCACCTCCTTCTAAGATATCATCTTTGGTAGATGATGACTTAGTCGAAAGCCCAACATTGATAAGACAAGTATGTCAACATCAATAACAAGGAAGATGGACTATTAAAATTTGAAAAACAACATCCTTTCATCTTGTGTCAAACTTTGAGTCAAGCAATATTAACAAGGTCATAAAAACTTGAATCATGAGTCATAGTGGTAATTAAAACATATGTGATAAAAAGTGTTTTCTAAAACAAAATAGATCTTTCAATATAGAAATGAATTTTAATCTTTGAAAGACTTTTTATTAACCTAAGCAAGCTCCAAAAGTAAGGGATAATCACTCAAAAACATTCCTAGTTACACTTGTTCACAATGATTAAGTTCTTTATGACTTATCAAGAATGAGATTAGTAAATCCGTAGGTAAAACTAAACATAGAGAAATGTATGGAAATATACTTGTTCTTACAACAAATGTAACCAAACATTATGTTTAGTGATTGTCTATGTGCTCGATTTTATAGAAGATTCTTAAACAACTCTTTCGAAAGAGCTTGCTTGGATTCATTTAAAAGGTACTACACCACTAGGATTATGGTATCCCAAAAGAACGGGAATAGAAACCATAGTGTAAGCCAAAAGGAATTGCTTCGGTAATAAGTTGATAAGAAAAGCACAAGCGGTACTTGCACTTTTATACTTACTTACCCAATGATTCTCCAAAACGCTGAAGGATCTCATATTATTATTAAATGAAGAAGCACATCAACAAGCTCCGCTTGAACAAGCTTATTCGTATCAACAATGGAATTTCTTCATCAACAATGTTATCTCTTCAACGAAGGACACATCTACTTCAGCGACAACTCAATTCATCATGTTCTTTACAGACGTATTGTGATCCATCATCATCGCCTTGGTAAGATTGTTCATTGAGGAACGTCTTAACTAAGAAAGTCTTCAACGTTAATCATTCCATCAACGTTTTCACAAAACCTCTTGAATGTGAAACATTCATCATTCCTAGGCTTAGTCATAGACTCATAAGACTTAAAACCTTAGTTTTGAACATTAGGATAAAACCACAAAAATCAATAGGAACAAGAACAAATGTCAATAGGGCTTCATTCTTAAACATTTAACACTTAAGTTCACTTGTTCTTTCACCGTCATCTCATCACATTCACCTTGTGATTTATCTTAGCCCATAAGCTTCACAAAATGAGTAAAACTTCAAGCATCTTCCTCATAACCTTTCATCACTTAAACCTCAAACAATCATTGTGTAATGAGAAACCGAGTTATCCTTTGTCCTATCAATATCGAGTCATTCATCATTTCCATGCCCTCAAAGAAACCAAGAGTCAATATCATCTTCACCAATAACTCCACCTAGTCATCTTCACAAGAAGATTCCACAATGCAACCAAACAAGTGTATCATCCCCACTATAACCTAACCTATTAAGATTAAACCACCTTTCATGATACATAAACCTATGTTCACCCTTGTGTCGCTCTTTGTAACAAAGGGCAATTGTCATATCCATACACTCATTAACATATTTGTCTATGCCATCAAAAGTCAAGTGAATTTCATTATGAAATGCGTCTTTTCCACTTTCTAGCAAGTGAAGAACACAAAGAAGATATCCATGCTTCAAGTGTTGTCAAGCAATCACCACCTCATTTCACATATCCACTCTCGGTCGTCAACCATACTGTACCACCGTTCACCACATTGTTAAAACAAATGAAAAACGTCATTGAAACATCACTTGGATTATAAAACATTTTTGAGCATCAAAATAAGTCAAGATAATCGCACCTCCATATTATTTTCTTGTAGGCACACACTAGAACATACACATTACAATAGTCGTTTACTTAGACTAAAATATGAAATTTTGATTTTCTAGGAATCATCATGCCTCCTCTAATCCACTACGACCACAAGGACACCATTAAGTACCTACCCTAAAACCACAAAACCAATGGTCTTACTCAAATTCAAACCGATGTTTTCAAAGCCTTAGAAAAACCATACGTCCATGAGGGTAGAACCATTGATCCATCCTTCTTAGAAGGTACAAACCTCTACACGGAACTTTCCACAATCAACTTTAAGTGTCTCTTAGAGATAAATGAGCCTACGTGTCCTAGGTTTATTTTAGAATTCTATACATCTGTCACTCTCTCCACGGATGAGTATGGTCGCATGTCTATTAACTTCATTGCTAGTAGTCATCAAGACTCCTTCTCTCTCGAAGAATTTGCTCAAACCCTAGGTGTTCCAAACCGTAGTATTTGCATCCACTCCAACAAGCATTCCCTCTCAACTCTTGACATACTCATTGACCAAGTCCATCCCTATGATACTCCTCTTGTGTCCAAGGATGAACTCCGTGACCACCTCTTCATTGGGACCACCAACACTAGGAGAACTAGAACCGGAAATGAGGTCATCAAGGACCCATATGAAATGGAACTCAATAAACTCAAGCCCCAAATTCAAGAAATGGGAAGAACTCCTTAGAGCCAATGTCATTAGCACCATAGGAAACCGTGATCACATCAATGTTTGTCTTTGCTACATGCTCTACTTCTTCTTCATTAGGCAACCCTTCAACCTTGCCTACTTCATGACCAAGAGAATGGCCGACATTCCCGTGCAAGGCACAACGGCTAAGCCGTATGGAATACTCTTGACCCGTCTCTTTGGGTTCATCTCTCCCATTCCATCAACTCCTAGAGGTCTTCACCTAGACTACTCTATCATTCCACACACATTTGTCCCACAAAGTGATAGGAGAATCTACAAAGCCCAAGGAAAACATTTTCCAACTCTAGGCTCCCACCTCTAGAATACATTTTCCAACTTTCGGATATTCCAAATGAGTCGGCGGAGTTCAAGCAAACAAAGGGGATGTTCAAAAACATTGAGAGATTTCTTGAAATGCTCAAGAAGAATATTGACCGTCTATGAGAGCGGGTGTGTTGGAGTGTTTGGCACTAGGTGCTATTTGAACAATTTGGTCGTTCAAACATTATGTGCTATGTATTTGTGTGTTGGTAGGATATTTGGTACTATTTGGAACATGTATCTAACTTTGATGTAGGTAGACAACTTTTGGCAAGTTGTCAAATTTTCATGTTTATGATATTTTCACTAAGTATAGTGAAAATCGTTAGCCCCCGGTCAAAGTCCTAAGAGATGAATGTCTATGTGCCTAATTTTTGCATTTCCTAATCAGTCATATAATAAATTTTCATTTCCAAGAGTTTTCGAAAAATTTGAAAATCGTCTCGCGGGTCAAAAATGCGGACTGCCAAGTTTTTCAGGTCTGGCGGATCTAGCGGTACCCAAAATTGGGTTCCGCCAGTGTATTTTCTGGGAATTCCAGAAATGGCCCAACGGACCAGGCGGTACCCTCAAATGGGTTCCGCCAGTGTACTCTGAGGGTTCCGCCAGACACCTGCAGAAATTTTTTCCATTTTTCTTAAAGTCCAAACCTTGTAAAGTGTCAAACCATTATCCTAAGTGAGAAACATCTTCCCTTACCTCCAATAACCATATTTGGACAACTCTCACTCACTAAAACAATTAGGAAGTCACTTCCCGCCAAAAGTTCAAATTCAAACATAACTAACCCAAGGAACCCTTTTAAAGGATCCTTCAAACCATTGGAACATTTTCAACCAAATCACATCCCATGATCACAAAGCATTGAGTGCATATGTTGGTCTTTCACTCCACCCTATTCCATTGGATTGACATCAAATGATGTGACACATTCATGAAAATCATTTGATACCTTAATCTTTTAATGGTAGAACATCAAATCCAAACACTCCTTCCCACAATTCTTTTTAAGTTTGATCACTTTTGAATACCCCAAAACTCACACCAACACTATTACTTCTCTCAATCTCAAAAGTCTTTCAAACCAAAGATTTGAGATGACTTAACAAAAACACCTCATCCGTATCATCAAGCTAAAACCACTAGGATTAGTGTTAAACCTTGTTGCTTCAACAAAACCATCAAATCAAGCTCATCACTTGACATTTCTTCACCTATCCAAGACTTCCTTAAAATTATTACCTCAACACCATATTCAATACCTTGCAACATCCTCTCCCAAACATGGCAATACAAACATATACATTTTTCGACCATCAATCACCATAACTTACACCAATGGAACTTTTCCATACACCACCAACATCACCACATCCACTATTGGAAACTTTTGAAAACCTATCACCTAAACTATCAAGCCCTCCATCATTGTCACTCTTTGACACCATTGCCGAAACGGAAACCCAACAACAACCAATATTTCAACCAAATGAGTCATTGGATGATGCACCTCATCCACCGTCATTGCTTGAGAGTTTGGCTTACCATCATGCTAGACCCTAAATTTTTTCCAAATGATCAAGGTCATACACACCTACAATCATTTGTGTTTCACCCCATTTACAAAAACCTTCATGGTAATCCTTCCGGAAAACCAAGCCTTTGTCACTTTGTTCAACTACCACCACCACATGAACCTTCCCAACACTTTGAATCTCTATTTTCTTCGTATAAGAAAATAGAAGCATCTCAATGATCTTCCATCAAGACCAACAAAACCACCACCTTTCACAAGTGAAAAACCACGGTCATTGCTTGACCAAAATGAGTCTTTTGACCACAACAAGAATATCACCACTCAAAACCATTGTTGTCTCACCTTATCTACAAAGACATCCATGATCCTATAAACAATGAAATGAGGTTTATCCTAAACCACATTGTGGGACGTCTCAAGTTTAGAGTCTCCAAAATGAAACAAAACCGTTTCTTTTGGAAAAATGTTGCTCATTAAAACCAACAAACCAAGTTTAGAGCACCAACACCACCTCATGTTTAGAGTTTCCAAAATGAAACAAAACCGTTTCTTTTGGAAAATGTTTCACCATTTAAACAAACAAACCAAAACCGTGTCATCCCCACAACATTCAAAATGAAACCCGATACATCCTCTACCACCTACTCTTATTCTCAAACAACCTTACCCTTGTTTTGGAAGAATGTTTCTCATTAAGGAAAGTGATGGTTTCCTTTTTATAGATGTAGGATTTTTATATTCTGAGTTTCTTTTTATTTGGTCTTTTATTTTTTAGAAGTAGGATGTTATTCACATCATTTCTCGTCTTTGACTTCCTAAAAGTCAAATTTTACATGAAATTAATTTTATCCTACTATGAGATATGCTTTATTTGTTGACCATTTAAAGTATTGTGATTGCACTATACCTTGTTATGGTAACTTGTATATCTTGTGTTTTAGAAACTAACTTTCCTTTTGTAGGATCATTTTCCATGTTTTCTTTCCTTGATACTCCATTTAGGGGAGTAATATTCAAGGGGGAGCATGAGTATTTCTTTATTCCGCTTCGCAACTCTTAGTTGTGTTTTAACATGAAATGCTTTCATGACTTATCTTGTGCGGAAACTAACTTCTCTTTTGTAGGTTCAAAATTCATGTATCCTCTCTTGGCACTCCATTTAGGGGGAGTATCATCCAAGGGGGAGCATGCGCATCTTTCCGCATCACTACTCTTCTTTTTGTTTCTACAAAAAGGGGGAGAATTTATAGTAAACTTGTTCTATTAATTTAAACTTCCGCATCGCTAACTCTTTGCAAAAACAAGTTTTTATACTAACTTTATAAGACTTAACACTAAATTTTATAGCTTACTTTTAAATAAAGTTTATGTTTTGTCATCAACAAAAAGGGGGAGATTGTTAATACAAATATCGCCTAAAAACGTTATTTATATTTTACGATCTTTGCTAAGTTTTGTTAATGACAAAGTATGAACTTTAGCTAAGAGTAAATCATCACTTTAAGTGTTTAAGTCTTGTTTAACTAAGGTTTACATTTCCTTTTAAACTAAACATTGTTTTTATTCCTTTAATTAGAAAGTGTCTTGTCACATCACATTTATTTCTTAAAATAGTAATGTCACATCACATTTAGGGCAAGCTTTGTCTATATACATTTATGGTAAGTAAGAGTGTTTGACTAACCATATGTTTGCTTGCAAGACTTGTGTTTGACTAGAAGTAATGAGATGTGACCTTGTTTGGTTTGGTAGAGTTATTGCAAAAACCTACTGCAGCCCTGACGGAACCCTGGGGGTACATGGGCGGAACCCATTTGAGGGTTCCGCCTGATCCGCCAAGACTGCAGAATGGTTTGCTATAAATACCAAACCATTTGTTAGTTTTGTGTAACCCCTTTAGGAGATATTTTCACATACTCTCTCAACTAACTCAGTAACCTTTTGATTTGTGTGATTCTCTTATGTAGCAAGGGACTTCACAAGATCATTCAAGAAGTTACAAGCTTCAACTCTAAAGTTGCAAGTCTTGGTAGCTTGGTCATGTATAAGCTTTGGTAGTTTATACTTCATGTGTGTCATGTATGTAGAAGTTATTGTTTAGTATTTTAGGCCTCAAAATACGTAGTGTGTTGGGAGTTGTTGTACCCTAGTAAAAGAACTAACGGGAGTGGTTGTACCCTTGGTAAAGAACTCGACATCTAGCTTTGTGTCGGTAAAAGTGTAAGCGACGAGTGGGAGTGGTTGTACCCTTGTAAAAGAACTCGACATCTAGCTTTGTGTCGGTAAAAGTATAAGCGACGTGTAAGGTTTTCTCCGCCGGTGAAAGGAGCTTGTTGATTAGTGTTTATAACTCTCGAGTTGGAAACTCGGGGCGTGGATGTAGGGCAAGGAAAAAGAGTCCTTGTAGCCGAACCACGATAAACTATCGTGTTGTGGTTTGATTGTTTCTTTCTCTATCTTTGCTTATTATATGTTGTTGTTTAGTTAGAATTGTTGGTCACGTATAAAGCTTTTCAAAGAACTAAAACAAGTAAAGTTGTTCTTATATCTTTAAACATATGTAAAGCTTTTCAAAGAACTAAACAAGCAAAGTTAGGATCATTACAAGTAAAGCTTTTCAAAGTATGAAACAAGTTAAGTTAGAATTGTTATCCACATGAAAAGCCTTTTCAAAGAATCAAACATATTACGTTGTGTTTATATCTTTAACCAAACGTCAAGTTCTCAAAGGTTATTTAAGCTAAAAAGGATTTAAAAAGCGGTAAACTATTCAACCCCCCTTCTAGTTTTCCACATATATGATGGTACCTAGGCTTGAGATCAAGTTTTGTGAACACCTTAGCACCATTGAGCTCATCAATTAGTTCCTCAATTACTCGCATTGGAAATTTATCCTTAGTACACATCGAAACACACAACGATGGTCGGGGGATAGATGTAAAACAAAGATAGTTATGTTTCCTAATAGCCTGTGTGACATCATCACATTCCAATTTAAAAAAAAAATGTGGAAACTAGTAAATTTTAGACAAAGCGTTTTTGACATAGATAAGCATAGAGTTTTATGTCCTTAGTCTATGAATATGTTGGTTTCTTTGTTTACATCAATACACATTTTTATGTTCACAAATATGATGATTTCCATTAACCACTACTAATAACCTATTGGTAAGGTCGTTGGTTTCCTCATAAAGTGTATAGGGTTCAAACCTCGCTAGATATGTACATTTTGAGGGTGGTGAAGGAAGAGTTGGGAACGGTTCCGGGATTAACCCGGTGAGGCCATACACATATGAGTCAAAAAACCTCGCCCTCCCCGTGTCACAACTCGTAATTTCCGGTCATTTTCTAAACTTTGACAATCTACTATTCATCAGTTACTATTCACAGATTACTATTCATCGTTTTACTATTCATCATTTTTGAGGTCAATTTGATATTCTGAGAAGCGTTCAGAAATTTTACTATTCACTTGACACTATTCATTCCGGAAGAAATTTCACTATTCACGTGCATTACTCATTTCATCGTAAATTTAGTTTACGAGTATTTAAATTCGCGTAACCGTATTGGTTCAGGTGCGAATTCATGCATTATCATTGGGACATTTCATACAGACTAGAAATAGTCTGCGTATCATCTTTATGGCACTTGCATACTATTCCACTCGTAGGGTATTCAAATTATATTTTTAATATAATTAACGATTTACGTATGTTTATTTTAAATAAACACTAATACGCGAACTATAAATGAAACTAACACGTCCGACATTTCCGACTATGATCCTAATACATTTTTATATTCATTTTAATAATATATAAATTATATTATTAAATTACCCGGTGTTTTGGAAATTTATTTAATTTATATCGTACGCCTAATTTACTTACGACGGTTTTCGTAAAAACTAAACAAAAATTTTCCAAATACTCAATACTTGTACCCAACATATTTTTATAATTTTTACAACTTTATTTTGTCCCAGTTAACTCCGTTAAAATTTATTTCTAGCTAACTCGGTACCCGGTATCCTCTAAAACTAATAATATCTAACTTAACTTACCTAATAATACACAAAATCTCATTTTTCTTCCTACCCCTTTACCCTTGCCGTCCCCCCCATCACCAAATCACTTACACACTTGGAAAATATCTTACTAACTCTATTATTGTGTCATAGAATTATTCATATAACTTATACATTTCAATAATTCACATCTCATTCTCATTTCACCAAAAACTACAAGTAAACTCTTTTTTTTTTTCTCTCTTCCTTTGTGATGATCGGCCTAGGCAAGAAACAAGAACAAACCATTTATTTTTAAAGCTCAAGTAATTTAGCAAGTGTAGTTAGTTGTCCTTGTTAGAGTTTTGAAATAAAAACTCAAGGATTGTTAAGGTTTCATCATCCAAACTTCATTAATCTTCCAAGTAAGTTAACAAAACTCATTTAATAATTTTTACAAGTTATTACTATGGTTATATATATTTTCTTACAAGAACTCATGCATATATTGACTTATACCACTCCATTTTTGTATATATTTAACTTTTAAACCCTAGAAAGTGAATATAGTTAGATCCTTGTTAGATCCACTTGGTTTGTGATGTTTAGGAACCCATGACACCCTAAGAAGGTGTATGGTAGAATTAGATTAGTTTTGTGATGATTGAAAGTGGTTTAGTTGAAGTTGGAACAAGTTTGAAACTAGGAAAATGATTTTTGAAACAATAGAAATACCTACTGTCCCTATTTTTAATTCGTGGGAAAATCAGTTGATGGTGGTTAATTTTTGACCAAAGATTTAGAAAATACTTTCAAAAACGAAACTTTTGGCGAAAGAACGGATTAAAACGAGCTTATAACGAAGGAGATATGATTTTTGTAAATTTAACGACGAAAACTATTTTTATAAAAACTGCATGCTGTTTGACAGTTTTCGACGGGCAAAAAGAGGTATTAAACGTAACCTAGAGGAACCGAACTATCGAAAATATATTAATACATACTAAAACGAATCCGTGGACATAAAGAACGAGGAAAATGAACTTAAAACGACCAAGTTATTCACGTTTTAAAATCGTCAAAACTATATATATATATAGTCACTACTAGAAAATAATATAACTACGTACTAAATGACATATTTTCTAGATTTCTTATTCAAGGAGTTTATTTTTAATAAACGAAATACGTATGACCCAAGGGTTTTTACGCGACTATTAGACATTATTTTAAAGTATTCAAGACGAGGAATATAACACTAACATTTTTATACGATATATTACGACAAGTTTTTATAACTCTATTTGGACTTATTTTTCCTAAGTATGGAAAGCATTTTATTTGACAATAACTAGTATTTCCAAGTCACGAGTGGTATAGGTATCATGTGCATGTGCATTCATTACATCACGGCATGATCTAAATTAGATCACGATTATTCATTTAGGTTGCGGCTAGTGTTCGCGCCTCATTGTCCCGACTACGTTACCATCGTTGTACCATCTTTGTACTATCACTCCAGGTGAGTTCTCATAGCCCCGTTTTTAGTACTTATTTGATTTTAAATCCCACGGGGGAGAATACATTGCACCAATTATTTTGGTACATGCCCAAGTATTAAATTCCATACATTGCTTAAGTTGTTAGTACTATCACTTCAAGTCCCCTTATTATCAGGGGGTCGGCATTGCACACGGGAAGGAAGCAGCGGTACCGCCCTACCGTGCGGGAACACCGCCGCCTTCCTTGCGGTACCGCACGGCAAGCTTAAGGCACGGCAAGCTTTCTGGCACGGGAAAGGAGGAAAAATTCGACCGTTTGGAGTACTTTTTTGAACGTTGGAAGCAACGGTTATTTTTTTTTATTTTTTTTTTACTTTGTTATATATATACATAGCTACACAAAGATGGCAACTTAGAAAAAAAAAAAAAAAAAAAAAAAACATACCTTCCTAATCCCCATTCCATCCGATCTAAAAAAAATAAATAAATAAAATAAAATAAAAAAAAACTCAACCAAATGGAATTTAAAAGAATTGGTTCGACTCTATTGTTGGATGAACCGTTTCAGTGGTCCGACGATAGTAGCCTCGAGGTTTTTGCTAACGCGATTGACGAAGATGAGGCAGCTGATACGGGACGGTCGAAGCGCAAATCAGCAAAACGTGATCGGGTCAAAGCTTCAGAAAGATTGCATCTTGATTATTTTTGTGAAGATCCCAAATTCGACGATGAGTTTTTTGAAGATAGGTATCGTATGCCTAAAAGTTTATTTTTAAAAATAACGCGCGCTATTGAGGCTAGATTCGAGTATTTTCAAGAAGGTTATGATGGTAGATCGAAAAAAAGTTTCACAGCCATACAAAAATGTTCGTCTGCCATTAAACAACTCGCAACCGGTGCACCACCGGATGAGTTTGACGAATATTTAGAAATGGCACAAAGAACGTCACGTGAATGCCTTCAATTTTTTTGTGATGCTATTATTCAATTGTACGCTCGAGAATTCCTACGTACGCCAACAAGCCATGATGTTGCACGTTTGTACGAAGCACACGAAGAGAGACATCACATTCCGGGTATGATCGGTAGCTTGGATTGCACACATTTTGTTTGGAGGAATTGTCCAGTGGAATTGAGGGGTCAATTTAAAAGAGGTGATCATCAATACCCGACGATTATGATGGAGGCAGCGGCGTCTCAGGATTTGTGGATATGGCACGCGTACTTTGGACCGCCGGGTTCAAACAACGATATAAACGTTGTGATGCAATCTCCACTATTCACAACCGAGCGTAATGGTACGGCACCTAAGTGCCCATTTGTTGTGAATGGCCGTACGTACAAGCGTGGCTACTATCTAACCGATGGCATATATCCGACCTGGTCTACTTTTGTCAAAGCATTCAAATATCCAACCGACCCGAAAGAGAAAAAGTTCAAGAAAGTACAAGAGTCGGCTCGAAAGGATGTTGAACGGGCATTTGGTGTTCTTAAAGGTAAATGGGGTATACTGAATCGACCCTTACGGCCACACACAGTAGAAAGAATTAGCAAAATAGTGTATACGTGTGTGATTTTGCACAACATGATTATAAAAAACGCCGGTACCGCAATCTCGCCAGTTCATATTCGGGATCCTCCGATCCAACCGGTGTTTGATGAAGCAGCCATGGCCGAGATACGAGATGAGGACACCCATTTTCATCTTCGATTTGATCTTATGGAGCATATTCACGCTCAACAATTACCATACCTCCAGGTGGATGATTCCGACGATGAAGTTTAGTTTTTTTTAGTATTATGAAATTTAGTATTTTAATATTATGTAATGTTATTTTATGTTTTTTTAGGAATATTATGTAATGTTTTATGAAATTTAATGGAATTTTAGTTTTATTTTTATTTTAAAGGAATTAAAAAAAAAAGAAAAAAAAATGAAGTGAGGGATGGTGGTGTGGTGCCACAAGTGATGCCTACAAAAAAAAGGGTGAGGGATGGGAAAAATGGGTGAATGATGTGGCACAAGGGGATTGGTTGGGAGTGAGGGATGGTGGTGTGGTGCCACAAGTGTTGCCAACCCCCTCATGGACCGTTAATTATATTGCCAAGCGAGAGTGAGTGGATAGATCTATCGAGGGTGACGCCTCCATTCGTGTTTGGGTTGCTCCATAAGGAAAACGAATGCATTTCATGTCAGAATATTTAGAGTGCCTGATAAACACTCCTTTGGGGCCAATTTTAGTACGTCTAGCTTCGGGGTCATGAGCTTAAGATCAATGTAGCATTTTGACATATTGTCACTTTGCTTTTATTTTTACTTTTACTTGTGGCTATTGTACATACGATTTAACTTATAAACCTATGATTATTCACCAACATTCGTGTTGACGTTTTAGCAATGTATTCTCAGGTTATTAAGGTAGCTCATGTGGCATGCATTTGGACCTTCATGGAGTCGCGGAGTCGACGCGTCTCACTATATTTTCCGCACTTATGATACGTTTGATCTTGTTGAACTTGTTTATTCTAAATTGGCAACATCTTTTGGGACCTAAGCTTTGTAAACTCTGAATGTTTTAATGATCAAACGCTGTATTTTCTAAACGACACTTTAGGTCGTTCAATGTAACTGTAACTATGGTGCTATGACAGTCACCCCCTGGTATTCCATTCCGCTGCCATTCAGGTAAATTGGGGGTGTGACAGATTGGCATCAGAGCTAAGGTTATAGCGAACTAGGATGTATCATGGACCCTAGACTATAACCACATCATCATAGCATCTCATCATTTCATCATAGGTGCATATTCATTATACATGTTGTTCATGCACACACTGTGCGAGTTATTTATACCCATACTCATATATATATATATATATGATTATATTGACCTGGTTCACAAGTGACATGTCTTCAGATACCCACCCTGTTATCCTATCGTCGGATTCCGACATTGAAGATGCCTTGTCATCTTCCACTACCATTATACCACCAGCTGTACTTACACCACCATTAGCACTATTGATTACAAACGTCAGTAATGGAGACCAAGCACAGTAGGCAAAGAAAGACATATGTCTTAGCATCCCTTAGACCAAAACACAAGGAATCAAAGTGTTACCCATATTCTATCTTCTTCGTATAACGCCCTTTTCGAAAAGTATAACGTTGTAGAATTAGTCACAAGATTTACTGTACCTATTTCAAGTGTTCCTGATACAGGTGATCGAATCACCTTTGACTTCTAGCAATCATTTTAAGATTTCCTTCAGAACCCGATTTAGACGTAAACACCACCTATTATCCTCAGACCGATGGTCAGAACGAGAGAACGATTCAAACATAGGAAATTTATACTCAGAGTATGAGTGATTGACTCTAGAAATGGTTGGACTAACCATTTACCATAAATCAGATTCTTTTACAACCATAGTTATCGCGCAAGCATAAAGACTACACCATTTGAGGCACTTTATGGTCGAAGTACCAATTACCCATTTACAGACCGAGATTGGAAAGTTAAATTCACTGGTCTAGAACTAAACTATGGAATAACAAAGGAAATTTCACAAGTCAAGAACCAGTTACAAACAACAAGAAACTGGTAGAAGTTAGGTTGGTACATGATGCACATCATGCGGATTGGGTATCCTTGAACAGCAAACCAACTAGATTCACGTGAGAGAACGAACTAAGTTGAAAGCTTTGCCTTGGAGAGGCATGATACGATTTTGGTAACACGAGAGATTGAACCTTTAGTATATTGGACCATTTAAGATTCATTTTAGAATCGACCAACTGACATATAAGATTTGAGTTCTGACATAGTTCAGCAACATATATTACCCATATTACATTATAAACCTGAAGAAGCACTGATCATCTATTGACGAACCAAACTCGGAAAAAGCCAAACTCACTATTCCTGTAGACATTCATGAAATAACCGGAAATTTCCTACAAGTCAAGAATCAATTACAAATTCTATAAGTTGTAAACCATTAAAACTTCAAATTGGTAGCCAGATCATGTTGAAAGTTCTGCCTAGGAAAGGCATGATATTATTCGGAAAAAAATTCGGGAAGTTAAACTCGATGTACAATGGACCATTTAATATTTCAGACAGAGTAGGCCAGTAACCCTCAGACTTAAGCTTTGTTGGAAAGTAGCAAGATTACACAAACTATGTTTCACCTATTCAAATCTCAAGAAATGACTTCCAGATTAGTCACTCATAATCCCATTTGGAAAGGAAATCCAACCCAAAGACAAACGTAAACTTGGTAAGGACCAATAGAAATCATGGACTGTTAGGTCGAACGGTTGAAGCGGAGTCGAATTCCTATCGTGGAAGTTCGCTGGAATTCTCAATTATTATCATCTTTTTACCAATATCACTTCAGAGACCAACACAAACTGAACTTCGGGACGAAGTTCCTGTTAGAGGGGAAGACTGTCACAACTCGTAATTTCCGGTCATTTTCTAAACTTTGACAATCTACTATTCATCAGTTACTATTCACAGATTACTATTCATCATTTTACTATTCATCATTTTTGAGGTCAATTTAATATTCTGAGAAGCGTTCAGAAATTTTACTATTCACTTGACACTATTCATTCCGGAAGAAATTTCACTATTCACGTGCATTACTCATTTCATCGTAAATTTAGTTTACGAGTATTTAAATTCGCGTAACCGTATTGGTTCAGGTGCAAATTCATGCATTATCATTGGGACATTTCATACAGACTAGAAATAGTCTGCGTATCATCTTTATGGCACTTGCATACTATTCCACTCGTAGGGTATTCAAATTATATTTTTAATATAATTAACGATTTACGTATGTTTATTTTAAATAAACACTAATACGCGAACTATAAATGAAACTAACACGTCCGACATTTCCGACTATGATCCTAATACATTTTTATATTCATTTTAATAATATATAAATTATATTATTAAATTACCCGGTGTTTTGGAAATTTATTTAATTTATATCGTACGCCTAATTTACTTACGACGGTTTTCGTAAAAACTAAACAATAATTTTCCAAATACTCAATACTTGTACCCAACATATTTTTATAATTTTTACAACTTTATTTTGTCCCGGTTAACTCCGTTAAAATTTATTTCTAGCTAACTCGGTACCCGGTATCCTCTAAAACTAATAATATCTAACTTAACTTACCTAATAATACACAAAATCTCATTTTTCTTCCTACCCCTTTACCCTTGCCGTCCCCCCCATCACCAAATCACTTACACACTTGGAAAATATCTTACTAACTCTATTATTGTGTCATAGAATTATTCATATAACTTATACATTTCAATAATTCACATCTCATTCTCATTTCACCAAAAACTACAAGTAAACTCTTTTTTTTTTTTCTCTCTTCCTTTGTGATGATCGGCCTAGGCAAGAAACAAGAACAAACCATTTATTTTTAAAGCTCAAGTAATTTAGCAAGTGTAGTTAGTTGTCCTTGTTAGAGTTTTGAAATAAAAACTCAAGGATTGTTAAGGTTTCATCATCCAAACTTCATTAATCTTCCAAGTAAGTTAACAAAACTCATTTAATAATTTTTACAAGTTATTACTATGGTTATATATATTTTCTTACAAGAACTCATGCATATATTGACTTATACCACTCCATTTTTGTATATATTTAACTTTTAAACCCTAGAAAGTGAATATAGTTAGATCCTTGTTAGATCCACTTGGTTTGTGATGTTTAGGAACCCATGACACCCTAAGAAGGTGTATGGTAGGATTAGATTAGTTTTGTGATGATTGAAAGTGGTTTAGTTGAAGTTGGAACAAGTTTGAAACTAGGAAAATGATTTTTGAAACAATAGAAATACCTACTGTCCCTATTTTTAATTCGCGGGAAAATCAGTTGATGGTGGTTAATTTTTGACCAAAGATTTAGAAAATACTTTCAAAAACGAAACTTTTGGCGAAAGAACGGATTAAAACGAGCTTATAACGAAGGAGATATGATTTTTGTAAATTTAACGACGAAAACTATTTTTATAAAAACTGCATGCTGTTTGACAGTTTTCGACGGGCAAAAAGAGGTATTAAACGTAACCTAGAGGAACCGAACTATCGAAA